>OY728142.1:2090553777-2092006527 GCA_963277665.1 Viscum album | reverse complement strand
AATTTTTTCTATCTGAATAAATTTTTACTCTGAAAAGTATTTTTTATAAAATTTTGACACTATAAAGTTTATAAAAAATTTGACTCCGAAATATTTATAAAATATTTGATTCTAAAAAAGTTAAAGATATAAAAACAATAACTTTTCAGAAAGCTAAAGTTTTTTAAGACAAAAGGTTTTAGAAAACTAAATCATATGTACCCCCCCCTTTGAGAAGGAGTTCATTAATGTAAGGAGATTGGTAAACAAGAAGTATATATGAATTATCATTTGATATTGATCATTCATATCTTCTGTTTAATATATTCAAATCTATCAGAACTAAGGAGTTTAGTAAGAATATCAACAATTTGTTATTGCATTTCGATGAATTATAAAATGATATCTCCTTTTTGTGTGTGATCTCGAAGAAAATGGTGCCTTATATCTATGTGTTTAATATGTGAGTGATGTGCTTGGTTTTTACTTAAATTAATGACACCAGTGTTATCGCACAATATTTGGGTTTTAGTAAAACGCGTTCCAAAGTGAGTTAGTGTGTGTTGAATCCACAACACTTGATAACAACAACTTCCAACTGCCACATATTCACCTTCAGCAGTTGAAAGTGCTACCGAGTGTTGTTTTTTAAAAGACCAAAAAACTAAAGCTTCTCCTAAGAAATGAAATGTTTTAGATGTAATTTTCCTATCCATTCTACGTCCACCAAAGTTAGCATTCAAAAAACTTTTTAACTCAAAATATTTTCTAGAAGTATAGAATTCGCCTAAATCCATAGTTCCCTTAAGATAAAAAAAATTATTTTAACTTCTTTAAGATGAGACTCTTTTGGATTGACTTGATATTTAGAACATAAGCATACTGGGAACATTAAATCTAGACAACTAGCTGTTAAGTAAAGCAAACTTTCAACCATACCTCTAAAAGTATTTTGATCAACTGGTTTCCCAGCTAAATTAACGTATAAAGTATTTGAGGTTCTGATAGGAGTACTAATACTTTTAGTGCTTTCATATCCAAATTTCTTAAGACGATATTTTATATACTTACGTTGAGATATAAAATTTCCTTCTATTTTTTATGAAATTTGAAAAACTAGAAAGTATGTTAACTCACCCATCATACTCATTTCAAACTCAAATTTCATAAGATCCGCAAAGGAATCTGTTAAATACTTTTAGTTAAACCAAATATAAAGTCAACAACATAGATTTCACTAGTGCAAAAACACAATTTAATGTTGTTTTTTTATTTTGACGTCGGTTTTTAACCGACATCTATAAAGGCGACGTAAAAAATATGATTTTCGGCGTCAGTTATTAGAAAACTAACGCAGAAAATTATCTTCGTTAAGGGTTTAGGCATCGGTTTTAGATAAAACCGATGCCCAAACCCCAATTTTTTTTAAAAAAATTCGGCATCGGTTTTTAAAATAATCGATGCCGTAAATTAATTTTTTTTAGAAAAATCAGAAAATTACACTTCTAAAAATATCAAAACCCCTGTAAAAAAAACAATATACAAAAACAGTCAAACAATATTTATCATTCCATAAAAACCTATAACTTACATATATCAAGCATAAACAAAAAAAAGATGACGTTGAAAGTTAAAAAAAATAGAATACACGTACCTGAAATTTACGGCAGACTCATTGTTGGTTATTGTTGAAGCATTCATTTGATTATTGGTAGGTTCAAACACCTAATATATCAAAAGAGTTGGTTTTTTGAACCCATATGTATTATTATTTATAAATATTAGAATATACATACCTCAAATCCTAATCAGACTTAATAAATAGTTCGCAAAAGTAGATCGAATATGGGTCATATCAGATTGGGAATAAGACTGTGAATCATTGAATACCTAAAATAATATTGAATGATATGAGATTAAAAAATAAAATAATATGGCAGAAAATATAAAAAAAATTAATACAACTAACCTTATGAAAATCAGTAGTTTCCCCAGTTTTGATTATCTCATACATGAATCGTAAAATATAATAACCACATTCAACATTTCCATTTTGACGATGAAACTGCAGTTATAAAACATTAAACGGATAATAAATACAATATATAACAATAAATTCAGAAAAAAAATATATTATAAAAACTAATTACATGTACTTCCACATATTTTATTTTCTTTAGTTTCTTTACTGACATGTATTCCTTGTTCAATTGTTTCCATGAACTGCATTTTCATATATATGAACTAATAATACATGTCTAAACAATGAAAAATAAACATAATGAGCTTATAAAAAATAAAAAAACTTACTTGTTTAATAAGGTAGAAAATGGTTTACGAACTGTTCCTAATAAAGAGAAAAACCAATATAAGGTGCATTCACTTGGGTAAAATACACCTAACATCCAATGTCCCATACAATACAAAAAGTTCAAAATTAATGACATTATAATGATTATTAGTTCATAATTATGTTTATGTTCTTACTTATCAAGAAATGGGAAAAAACCAGCATTTAATCTCTGTCTGTGATAATCTCTCAGATATATATTGAACTCAATCATCATTATTCACATTTATGACTTCCAAGGAAATGTACTCTGGATCTATAAAACTGTAAATGCATGTACTTTAATTTTGTAAAAGAAGCATGTGTAGATACCTAAATTAAAAAGAAAATATAGTTAGTCAATTTAAAACCATATTTTATTAAAGAAATAACAATTCAAGCATCAATTTACTTACATGGTAAACAACTCCACCACACTCAGCATGAGCTCTTCAAAATCAACTAAATGCATGATATCTTCTTTCATTATTCTCAATCGATAACTTCTTCCACATATATCGGGCATCATCCGAAACTCATAGATATAATTCAAGGAAGCAGAAGCCTAAGATAATCTTTGTAACCCAGGAGAAATATTGGAAGGTTCTACAACCGACTGTTCCTGAACATTTTTTTGCATTTGGGCAGTTTCTTTTGCTTTCAGATATTCCTATATAAGTTAAATGTCAGAAAAAATTATAAGTAATTTTGAATTATTTGTAATTAATATTTAAAAAAATGCATACCTCATATGAAATAAATGTAGAAGACTAGTTGGCCAAAGTAAAAAATGGATCAAACATTCTCCAACACAGGTGATCTCCTCAGTAGGAAACGGTAGTAGAGTAGTAAGATCTATAATATCAAGTACCGATACTCTAACCTGACCCATCTGGATAGGCTAATGATGTACCGAGTCCCCCAAAAAATGCACCTATCCTAACGCAACAATATGTACATGAGGATCTCTAGCAAATAACTCACAATATAGGTCTTGATCTGAGCGAGGAAGTGGATGATAAAAGTAAGCAGATGGGGAAGGGTAGTCTAGGTGATCAAGTTGAGAAGGCAGAAAAATGAAAAAGGTATATTAGTGTTTATAATTTATAAAATAGAAAAATTGATGAAAATAAAATAATATACCTCGAAAGGCTGCGCAGACGGGGCAGGGTAAGCAGATGTGGTAGGGTAGTCCGGGTGAGTAGGCTGAGAAGGCTGAAAAATAAAAAAGGTATATTAGTGTTTATAATTTATAAAATAGAAAAATTGATGAAAATAAAATAATATACCTCGAAAGGCTGCACAGACGGGGCGAGGTAAGCAGATGGGGCAGGGTAGTCCGGGTGAGTAGGCTGAGAAGGCTGAAAAATGAAAAAGTTATATTAGTGTTTATAATTTATAAAATAGAAAAATTGATGACATATAAATAATATACCTAAGAAGGCTGCACAAACAGGGTAGGGTAAGTAGATGGGGTAGGGTAGTCCGGGTGAGCAGACTGGGAAGGCTGAAAAATGAAAAAGTTATATTAGTGATTATAATTTATAAAATAAAAAAAATGATGACAAATAAATAATATACCTGAGAAGGTTGTGCAGACTGTGACTATCTTTCCAAATGTTCTAACAAATCCTTCTGCACTGCTGCTTGAATTTGATCACCCATAGACTGTTTCATATCTTTTAGCTCTTCTTTTAAGGATTCTATCTCTGGGTCTTTTGATTGCTTACTCTTACCAAAAAACTTCTGAATACTAACACTCGCCTGATATCCTCTAACACGGCTGAGGTGTTCTGTCTTTCCCAAAGAAGTGGCTAGGATGTCCATCCTACCCTCGAGGATAAAAGAGCCCTGTGTCTCTTGCTCCTGAAGTTCATCCTGAAATGAAAAATAAAAAATTTATATTAGTTTTTATAATTTATAAAATAGAAAAATAGTTAATAAATAAATAATATTTACATACAATTCTATCAGCTACTTTCTTAGCTTCCTCTATAAGATATTGTTCATTTTTCTTTCTTCTTGCTCATTTCCATTTCTCATGGAAAGTGGGAGGAAATGGAGGACTAAACTGGACCTCTTCTGAACCACTGCTTGATCGAGCTCTTAATGCTTCAAATTTTTCTTCAATCATTTTTTTTCTCCAAATACGAATACCCTCCACGTGATAAAGTATGAGGGTATACATTTTTCAACTGGATCTACTGATGAGATATCCTAGAGTACTATTATATAAAAATAAACTACTAAGTAATAAGAATAATATATCATAAATTTTCAAATATAAAATAATTATCATACCTAGAATTTTTCTTCCTAATGACTATCAACAAATCACTTCCATGTATCTTCATCTATAAACGGATACTTAAGGCACGGGCTTTCAAACCTTCTCTTTCCAAAAAACATAATTTTTTGTCAGTTTTGTTTTAAAATCTCTCCATCGAACCGCCGCTAAAGAGAGATATCTTTTCTTAATTTCTTTGGTTTCCTCAAAATTGAATGTCATATGAAATTGAATAAATTAAATATGTAATTTAAAATATATAATATTCAAAAAATGAGATAAAAGAAATCAATTAATATATTTTACCGTCACAGCCTCCCAAAGTTGTTGCTTCGCTGTCCTGTCCACTGACTTCCAATCAGGATATAAAATATTGATCCTGCAATAGCTCTAAATCACTATATAACTGACAAACTGAACTACAGATGGGCCAACTGCATTATTATCATCATCAAAACGGATGTGTACTCTATCATCATCATGAGTAAGTGATAGTTTTGGTAAACGTGTAATACCACGTTTACCAACTTGAGAACTAGATTTTTTTAGTAGTAACAGGAGAAGCCGCCTCTGCCGAGGATGCATCAGTAGTCCTGTGTTTTTTTGTAAATGAAAAATTGTATTTAATTAAATAATTATATTACTGAATATATAATAATATGTCAAAATAGATATACCTCGGTAACTACTCCTCTCTATCTGTATCTGACATTACAACTAGAAAGTGTAATGAAATTTTGTATACCTGCATATCATTAGAAAACTGAATAATTAGAAACAAGGAAGACAAGAATAAGTAAGTAAAAAAAAGAGGCATGCATTTATAAGTTTCAAAAAAGGAAACAAAATATAAATATTTACCAGAAAAATTAGGAGACTAATTTATTATTTTCCTATATGCCTTCATCATGATCATTACGTACTGCATGCATTATGTCTGTCTTATACTCATTGTAATCATCTGAAAATTGCGTAATAGATGAATAAGGCTCATGTAAATCACTAACATCATCAGAATCATCCTCATCACCCAAATGGTATATTTTTCCTTGCAAAATAATTGACCACTGATCATTCGACGGATCAATGACATAAAATACTTATTTTGCATGTGTCACCATGATAAATGGTTCCTCGTTGTAATTAAATCTTTTAAAATTAACCAGTTTAAACCCATATTCATCATGTTTCACACCACTATTACTATCAACCCAATTACACTTAAAAACAATGACTCAAAATTTAATATAATCAATTTCCCATATGTCTTCAAGAACTCCAAAATATGACGTTGATGTAGAAATTGGGTTTTTATCTTTGGCACTCAAAAAATGTACTGCTTCAGCGAAAAACATCACACCACTATTCTGAACGACACTCTTGTCATCCAGGTTTTTTGTATAAAATGTGTATCCATTAATATCAAAATTAGACCATGTGATCACATTAAGAGATGGTCCCCCTGCTAACCACTTCAATGTTTCTGATGCAGATATATCTGGGGTGACTTTCTCTTTAAACCATAAAACAAATGTCTTCTTATGCTCAATCATCAACCATTTTTCGTTTCTTTTCTGATATCGTAACTTTAATTCAGCAATATGTGAGGATATATATGATTGAACCTCATCTGTGTTGTTCAAAATGTATAAATGTTCCTGCATCACTTCATCACGTGGAATGAACTTTAACTTTAATCCTTGAACCCCTCTACCTTCACTATCAACTATCATATGTCGAGATACAAGGAGACCAATATGCACCACCTCATACAAATAATCAGTACAAAACTAAATCACCTCTTCTGATACATATTTTTGAACAATAGAGGCCTCTAGTCGATAAGGAATTTTAACATATCCTTTCAAAATTTTCATATATATTTCAAAAGGATACATCCATCTTAAATAAATAGGCCCACATATTCTTATCTCACACACCAAATGAATCAGCAGATGAACCATTATATCAAAAAAAGTGGATGGGAAATACATTTCTAGTTAACAAAGAATAAGAGTTGCTTCATTCTCCCACACATCTAACAAATTTAGATCAACGACTTTGCTAAAAATGTCTTTGAAGAAATTACATAACCTGATGATAGTCTTTCTGACAGCTGTCGGTAATATACCACGCACTGCTACTGGTAAAAGTTATTGCATCAACACATGACAATCATGAGATTTCATGCCTATTAATTTACAATCCTTCAATGACACCAAATTATTCACATTTGAAGAAAAACCACTGGGCACTTTAATACCATGAAGACACTGACAAAATTTCATCTTTTTAATCTTGATTAATGTGCGACAAGCCGAAGGTAAATATGTTCTATTTCTTTTCACAGTGGGAGCTAACTCCAAACGTATTCTCATTAATATCAAGTCCAATCTAGCATTCAATCCATCTTTTGTCTTTACTTTTATGTTTAACAAAGTTCCAATCAAACTGTCACATATGTTTTTCTCAACATGCATAACATCAACGTTATGTTTTATCTCTAAAAATCTCCAATAAGGTAGTTCGAAAAAATAGACTTCTTCTTCTAGATATTTCTTTGAAAACTATAACTTCTTCTCTTTCCAAATGTCGAATCAATATCTTTCACCCTGTCATAATATTCTTCAGCTGACAATGGTCAAGGGGGAAGGTTGTATTCTTGTAAATCGTTAAATGCTTTTTTCAATCTACGATAAGGATGACCAATTCACAAAAATCTTCAATGTCCTATGTACACTGCCTTTCTTCCATTCTGAAATTGATAATATGAAGTTTGTTCTTCACAAATTGGACATGCTTTATGTCCCTTAACACTATATCCATATAAGTTTCCATATGAAGGAAATTCATTTATAGTGAACATTATCATAGCACGCAAAAGAAAATATTCTTTCTTGTATGCATTGAAAACTTTAACACCTTTCTCCCATAGAAGTTTCAAATCATCAATCAATGGTGAAAGATACATATCAATATCATTTCCCAGTTGTTTTGGTCCAGAAATCATCAAGCTCATCATAACATATTTTTTCTTTATACATAGATGTGGGGACAAGTTGTAAACTACCAGCAAGACAGTCCATGAACTATGTTGGCTACTAAGGCTTCGATATGGATTCATTCCATCAGTACACAATCACATTTTGAGATTTCTAACTTCACTTCCAAAATCATGATTTTTTTATCAAAACTCTTCCACTGTGGTGAATCGGTAGGGTGACGTAAGTTACCATCCGAGATGCGCTCATCTAAATGCCATATTAACCTTTTTATGTCAATTGAATTTGAAAATAAATGCTTCAAACGAGGAATTATTGGAAGGTACCAAATTGCTTTGGCAGGAGTTTTGATTCTGGTACCTAAAAATGAATCAGAATTGAATTATCATAATTGTATGCAAAAAATATTGGATGATATCACTGGAAAGTACAAAATTGATTTTTCATGACATCAGATGACATCACCTAAGAATGAATCTGAGTTGAATTTCCCATATATCTTATAGCGTGATGTCCCACATGTAGGACAACTTGATAAATATTCATTTTATTTCTTATATAGTACACAATCATTGGGGAAAGCATGCATCTTTTTATACCCTAATCCCATTGGGCATAATATTTTCTTCACCTCATAATTGGAATCTGGAAGTCATTGCCTTATGGAAGTATATAGATCTTTTAAAAGCTCAAGTAAGCTGGAGAAACTTTTATCACTCCATCCATTTTTTGCTTTTAAGTTAACTAATCTCAAAACTGCTGATAACACTGTATATTTACTGCAACATGGGAATAATGGTTTCTCAAAATCTCTATACAATCGTTCAACAATTGGTGTTTTTTCGATGGCTTAAACACCTAAATACTTAATTAATTCTTCAATACGATCCTCTGCCTCATTATGAATATTGTCATCAACATTGGATGTTGAATTTTCAGTTCTTTCACCATACCAGATCCAACGTGTATAATTAAGGCTAAAACCATAACAAATGATATGATCCTTGATTTCTCTGGATTTTAACTTTCTCATATTTACACACTTCACACATGGATATAAAATCAAATCAATGTTTTGAATATGATGTTTAGAAAATTCCAAAAAAACATCAACTCTGTTTTCATATTCACTAGTGGTTATTCGTAAATGAATCCAATTACGATCCATTAAATACCTGATATCACAATATAATTGGTGAATATATTAAAACATATAAACATTTAAATATATATTAGATAAATTGTAAACAAAAACACATTTAATAAAAACTATTGATAATCAGATAGAAAACATCAGATATGAAACACATTTAGGATCCATTGACTGTGTCATTTCAGATACTAACATGCTTGTGATTTTCTTAGACTGCAGAGGCACATCTATTTGAGATTGGAAAATGATGTGGGAGTGGGTACTGGTGTTTGATTAGAATTCTCACATGTGTTAGGTGTAGTAAGTTGGAGTCAATGTAAAAAGATGCAATTTTTTTGACAGGATATTTAAGAATGTTTGTTGACAGAATATTGAACCATTTCCCAACACATTTAAAATAAAATATAAACTAATAATTGTAGAAAATCAATAACAAAATTAAATTATAAATAATTTATCTAAAAAATTAAAAAAAAAACTTACAAAATTTTAAGTTTAACCCGAATAGAGATCCTCAATCCAAACTTTGTCCATATAATGACTTGGAAAACAAACACTAAAAAATCTATACCAACATTGATGATACAAACAAAAAATAATGATAAACAACAACTAAAATCAAAACACAATTAAAAATCGTGCAAAATAGGGTTATGGAAGAAGAAATAAACCATGGAAGATAAATCAAGGGAGGATAATGAAGAACGCAAACCGCAAAATGTGAAAATGGAAGAAAACCGTTAACAATGGCCATTGAGGATCACAAATATGACTTCGAAGTCGTCGCGAGTCAAGAGCACCGCCACGGGTTTCAATTTCATAGATCCAAGAAAAATGAGGGTTTCATGATCCTGAATTTTTTTAAAAGACTTTTGGCATAGGTTTTTACCAAAACCCACACCAAAGTAAAAAAACTTTTCAGCGTCGGTTTTGGTAAAAACCGACGCTGAAAGTCTTTGGTTTTTTTGATTTCAGCATCGGTTTTTGGGAAAACTGACACCTAAAATTAATTATATGGCATCGTTTTTCTCTAAAATTAATGAAAAAAAGATTTTTTTGATTTTTTTGTGTCAGTTTTCCCTAAAACCGATGGAAAAACATTTTTTTATAATTTTTACGCATCGGTTTTAACAAAAATCGACACGAAAAATCATCAATAAATAAGTTTTGGCATCAATTTTCTCTAAAATCGATGCTAAAACATTTTTTTTATTATTTTTCGCGTCAGTTTTAACAAAAACCAATGCAAAAAATCATCAATAAATAAGTTTTGGCATCAGTTTTACTAAAAACTGATGCTAATAAGTTCCTGCACATACTATTGGTATCGGTTTATAAAAAACCGACATTATTACGTCGACGTTAAATCCTGTATTTCCACTAGTGTTTCCAGAATCATAATATTTTTTTATTAAATTCTGTTATAAAAATAATCGAATCCACTTCTCCCTTTACAAAATTATTTTTTAATAAAAATCCAGTTAATTTATCATACTAGGCTCTAGGGGCTTGTTTAAGTCCATAAAGTGCCTTAGTAAGTTTAAAAATATGTTCTAGATGTTTTTTATTTTTAAAACTAGGGGTAGTTATACATAAACTTACTCTTGAACATATCAGTTAAGGAAAACATATTTCACATCCATTTGAAATAGTTTGAAATTTAAAAATGCTTCATAACCTAGAAGTGTACGAATAGCCTCAAGTCTAGCTACTGGAGCATATGTTTCTTTATAATCTATTCCCTCTTGTTTATTAAAACCTTTAGTAACAAGTCTATATTTATTTCTAACTATTATACCATTTTTGTCACACTTATTCCAAAAGAACCATTTTACTCTAATTATAGAAGTATCTTTAGACCATTCAACCAAAGTCCAAACTTTGTTCCTTTCAAACTCATTGAGTTCATATTGTATATATTTTATCCAATCCTCATCACATAAAGCCTAATCATGATTCTTAGGTTTGAATTATGATAATAATGATAGATTTTCAACTTCATTTCTCAAAGAACTTTTAGTTATAACTAGTTTATCTACATCACCAATGATATTATCACTAGGATGATTCCTAAGAAACAACTGATTTCTTGGATTTTATAAACTCTATTCTTTAACAATAGGTTAAAACTATTCTTGAGGTATAACTTCAGATATATATTCTTCATTTATTCTCTCATGAGAAGAACTTTCCAACATAGGTTGAAAATTAGTTTTAGAAATAACATTTGAAGATATAGGTTGAGGTTGTTTGAAGATAAAAGGATTAGTTTCATCAAACTTAACATGTATTGTTTTCTAAATAGTACTTGTATTTTTATTAAAAACTCTACAATACTTACTATTTGTGGAATAACCTAAAAATAACCCTTCATTAGATTTTGGAGAAAATTTATGTAAGTTAACTTTAGTATTCAAGATGAATACTTTGCATTAAAAAACATTGAAGTAAGAAAGTTTTGGTTTCCTACCTTTCCATAACTCTTAAGGAGTTTTATTAATAAAAGGTATAAAAACTAAATTTATAGTATAATTGGCAGTAATAACTACTTAATCCCAAAAATGATTAACAACTGAGTATTCACTCATCATAATTCTAGTAATATCTTAAAGAACTCCATTTCTTCTTTCAACTACACCATTTTTTTGTGGTGTTCTAAGTAATAAAAAGTTATATATAATACCTTTTTTACTACAAAAAGATTCAAAATCATAATTTACAGATTCACCACCATGATCACTTTGAATAGTTATCAATGAAAGACTTTTATCATTTTTAACTTTAGTTACAAAAGTTTTAAAACAACTAAAGGCTTTGGATTTTCTTGCTAGAAAATAAACCCATGTATATCTAATGTAATCATCAACTAAAACATATACATAGTATTTTACACCAATACTTTCAGTACGTGTAGGACCAAATAAGTCCATGTCCACTAATTGTAAAGCATCAGAAATTGATACTTCACTAATAGATTTAAAAATTGACTTATGTTTATTACCAAATTGATAAGGATCATAGACTTTAGAAGTATCAAACTTAACACTACTAGAAAAATGACCTATAGTCATAGATCTATATCCACAGTTTAATGGGTCTGTGGCTACAGGTTAACAAATTGCCATGGTTATTTAAAAAACATGGATTTAGATAAGATATACCCATGGAGATCATCCCCTATGACAATAATATTCCCTTATTTTTCATCCTCCCTCATGGATTTCCTATACTGATTTCCCACTCACCCTCGAAACCTTTCTCCTCTTCCTTACAGCTTTCGTTTGATCGTCACCCGACCAACTTCTCTCTCATCCAATCCTTATTGGAACCATGACTATTCTATGCATGAATTGGAGTATGGTTTGTATTTGTTGTCAATCCTCAGTGGAAGTTCAGAATGTGTGTCAGCAAAGTGATCATACAGTTCAAGCAAACAACAGTATTGAAGGTGGCACTGTTTCCCAGTGTTTGCCAAATTTTTGGGCCTCAAAATCGGAAAATGAAGACGCAGGTTGATGGAAAAAGGACGTGCGCACAAAGAGGAAGTGGTGTGAATAATATCAGGAGGCATGCATGAAAAATCAAGGGCTGCACGAAAAAAAGTGGGTTTGCGAGAAAAACAGCGGGTTTGCGTGAAAAACAGCGTGGTGCACGAAATAGAGGATCAAGGGTTTTCGTGCAAATAGTGTTTCGGAATTCGAACGTCAAAAAATGGAAAAGGCATGGGCTGTGCGAAATATCTGATGTTGTGCACGAAAAATGATATTTACATGAAAGATTATGCACCAGATGAGAAGTTTTTCGCACCAAAATGGGTTTTGCGCGCGGGGGTCTCAGATGCCTATAAATATGAGGTGACCCCCCTCATTCCGTACGGTTGAATACTTAGAGAAGATATGAGGTCTGATGCGTGAAAAAGGATCGTGTAAAGGGGCTTGCGCAAAATATTCTAGATTGCGTGAAAAATTTCGGGATGCGTGAAAAAGAAAGAGTTGCGCGTAAAAATTGAGGTAGTGCGTAAAATATTCAGGTGCGTGAAAAAGGGTGTTTTTGCGTGAAATATTTTTCCGCGTGAAAAGGAAATTTTGAGCGAAATAGTAAGGTTTTGTGCACAAAGGTTTGGAGTTGCGCGTAATTGTTAGAGAAACTTATTTGCTCATTCTGGTTATCCGGTTCAGTGGTTCAATGCATACATTAGTATCATTTCTGGACTTTGATGCAAGCAGAGTCTCGTGCTAAGTAGAGACAAAGACTTCAATGCAAATCTATTGAAGAGACCTTCAGGTCTATAAACTGAGTGGGACTACACCAAGGGCTGTGAGCCAGGGGGAGTCAACAGGAGTGACCTGAGGGACGCAATGAGCTATCCATGAACAATTGTAAAGGTAGTGATCCTGGGACAGAGTGACTGTTCCCGAACCCTTGTAATCCACATCTAGTGAAGTTTAGTGGAATTAGGTACGACCGACAACCTTTCAGCGTATTATCCTTAGACGTAGCCCTTAGTGGTGAACCAAGTAAAAAGTGTTGTGTCTTCTATGTGCATGTGAATGTTTTATTTCTGATCATTTTCATCATACAGGTTCAACAAGTTCCTACCAACGTGGGAACAAGATCCATCACATTAAAAGAAAAAGTTGTCACCCTGATTCACCCCTCCCCTCTCAAGGTGTCCCGGGGTCCTTCAATCCTCACCAGATTCTCCTTAGTGGTTCCTCCATACCTCTCCGGCTTCTCCATTCGTGGTTCCTCCATTCACGGTGTGACTTAACCATTCAAGAACTCTCCATTCACAGTTCCTCCTTCTCTTACTTGCTTCTCCATTCACAGTTCCTCCATCCCTCACACATTCCTCCCTTCCTCCATACCCTTCTTCGGGCATTCCTCCTCCATTTGGTGTGTCAGCTGAAGCATTCTCCCCTCCTCCATACCCTTATTCAGGCATTCCTCCACTAGTCGGTGCATTGGCCAAACCATTTTACTTATTTGAATATTTCTAACCAGTTTTGTGGCCCTTAGTTTGTGTTTATTTTCACACAAGAGGAGTTTTCAATATTCATTCTATCAACTATTATCTATTATGACTTTAATATGTTTTTATATGTTATTCACTGGTATTAATGGTTTTTATTTCATTCTCATAATTAATCTGTTATATATTTACTATTCTAGAATTAATATGTTATTCATTATATGCAAAGGAGTGCGAAGTGAAAGATTGGTGGAGGCCAAATGCAACAATGGTTCTTTCCTTACATCTTCCAGAATTATAGTCTCTATGTGCACAACAACTGGTTCAGTTCAGCATTAGAGATTGTTACGAGATTCCCAAATTAGAATCCGATACACCATAAAGTGGTTTACATGTGTTGCAGATGAGACTGAATGTAGTTAGTGTCGGGATCAGTAGCATCATTTTTTTGGGAAAATATATCTTATGTTGGCACTTAACTACCCCTCTGGTTATTATTGGATGAGTGTCACATATCTAATGACTTTTATGATTCTTTGATTATTTTTGGGGTTTGAAAAAGAAATCGAACACCCAATTGAGAAATATTAGCTGTCAAATCCGTCGGTAAACCTTTCAGTAAAACCCTCGACAAATCCTTCAGTGAATCCCTCATCAAATCCTTCTATGAATATATCGATGAATATTTTAACAAATCTGGCGAATCCATCGATGAACCCCTCAGTGAATCCATCAGTGTACCCCTCAATGTCGAGCGTTAGAGCAATTCAATTTAAGTTTTCCACCAATAACAATGGAAAATGACATGTGGTTTATATAATTTTTATTTATCGATTTCTTTATAAATTATCGAGGTGATTGAAATATAGTCATATTTGATTGTTTGGTTATAAAATTTTTGATCTACAAAGATAGAAAGATTAATATCATTTCACTTTGTAATTGTGTGTAGAGTTTCTAGATATTCCTATTTGTGTCTATGGGTTTCTTTAAAAGATATAGGTTTTTTTATCATGCATCTCAATAAATGGAACAATAAGAGTGTGATGATTTGGTTGTTTACAACTAGGATTTTTAACTAGAAATTTTTAGTTGAAGTTTCCTTTGTTTTCCAATAATTTCAAGAATGAGAAATTTCACTAGAAATTACAATTGATTTGCACTATGAAAGATGTAATGTAGTAGGTTCTATAGTGGGAACTGTGTAGTGCTGTAGCAGTTACTGTAGCAGAAACTATAGCAGGCACTGTTTGGAACTATAGTAGCCAAGAATATGCCCCCGTTTGGGCCTTCAGGCCACCGATTTGGTCCCTAAGTCCTGTAAGGCCTTCAGGCCACCCAGGCATTCGGGTCAGTTAGGCCTTTGGGCCACCTTAAGGCCTTCAGGACACCTTAATGCAGATGCAAACCAGACAACCTACAAGGAACAAGCTCTGCAAGGAGGATGAGCAAGGAGCTTTCACCATAGCAGAAGCTAAACGGATTGCAAGAATGAGAGGGTATGACACCTGCCATCGGGACAAGCCTGTGCATGCACGAGAATGCCTAGCCGAACAACCATGCGAAGGTGGAGAGCTGATTTCACGATGAAGATGCTAGGGAGGAGCAGTTCCAAGTAGTTAGTCTGGGTTGTATGTAATGTTTGAAGCCTATGGGTAATTAATTCCTCTAAGGCCTACGGGCCATGTAATACTTATGCCTACATGCCTTGTAAGGGTTCCACCTCACCCCTTGAAAGGTGGATTATCAAAAATTAACAAAAAATGAAGTCCTTCGAGCCATTGGAGGATTTTCACTATGAATTTCAACTGAAAATTTCCACTATCATCGAATTGATTTGTAGTTTGAATCTCAGATTCCATTTTTTAGCGTCAATTCCCACTAGCAATGTCTATTTAAAGTGGTAATTTTCCATCAGTATTTAACACTGATTATTTCAAATTGATTTAAATAAATGACAATTTTTATTTGGATTTTCCAATTGGTTGGAATTGATAAATTTTTAAGGTACTATTGTCCTTTTTGAGTATTTTCAAGAGGGAAAATTATTTCTTGACTTCTCTAGAATGATTTTACACTGATAATTTTCAGTGGCATTTGTTTTTTAAGTTTTAATGTGTCTTACAATATCTATTTGAAGTTTCCACTGAGAATTTCTAGTATGGATTTTCACTGGGAATATCTAGTTGGAATTTTCATTAGAAATTTGCATCGGAAGCTTCCACTAATAAATTGGATCTCATACAACAAAATTGATTTGTAATTACCAATTGATTCAAAGTGTAACTTCCATCTGACAATTTGAAATTCAAATTAGAATTTGAATACAGTTTGAAATTTCCTCGGAGAGTTTCCACTATGAAATTTCCTATGAGAGTTTCCACAATTTGAAATTTCCTCTGAGAGTTTCCAAGTGTAACTGTCATGTGACAATTTCACCGGAAAATTCTCACTGATCTTCTAATTTTATTATTTCACACTAAACAACTCATTTTCAAAAGATCGGATACTATTATTTTATTCTTCCAACTTCTGAACTTCTTATTTCAAAACTATGATTTCCTCATTCTGGGAATCAGTCATGTCTCAGAACTGTTCAAAAAAATTTACTCTGCTCGATATATTGGATGAAAACTTATCAAATGAATCAATATACTTAAGAGAAAGTTTCTTGAGTCCAACTTTCTGGTTATCACGATCCTTCAAATCATTATCAACCTATCTAGACCATCTAAACATATGAACATCTGGTTGAATCTTTTCTTGTGTTCCTTAATCTTGCCTCTGAAGGTTTTTAATTTAACCTCATTTTGGATCACAGATTATGTCAACATATTTAGTGATTCTGGATTTTCATTTTGAGGGCACTAAATTTTCTTACATCTTTCTTCTATGTAAGGAAGATATAGTATTGAATTAGCAAGTTGTTTTAAAGTTTAACAAATGTAATTAAAACCTTCCTATGCTTCTATTGTAGTGGATTTTGAAGACACCAATGAAGCATTTGAAATATGAGATCAAGAAGGTTCAATATCTGACTTCTTTACTTCTTCAGGTTTTTCTTACTCCAAAACTTTTATAATATCTACATACTTATCTAATTCGAGCTTGTTTGATATTTTTGTACGTGAATTCTAATCTTATTCTTCTTCCTTTGATGATGATTTCACTTCCTCTAAAACATCTAACTTGGGATTTTTATCAGACTGTGAAGGTAATAGAGTAGATACTAAAGATGTCTCCATTGAACCTTTTTATTCCTTTATTTCTTCCTTAGTTTTTTTTCTTATTCTTATTCTTATTCTTATTATTATTCTTTAACTTCTTACTCTTCTTCTTCTAATTACCTTTCCCACTATTGCACAGTACTCAACACACCTTTCCAAAAAAATTTAGGAATCGATTCTAGATCTATTTTTCATTTTGAGTTTCAGTTTGAGACTCAATTAAAACTTATTTTCCTTCACCTTTATCTTGATCACCAAATATTGGAATTACTTATGGAATTACTTATGTTTCCACAAACTCTAAATTAGCATCAGGAAGTTTTTGTTTAGTATAAGGAATGATTCTTGACCCTTGATCTGGTTATACTATAGATAAGGGAGAGACTAAGATTGGTTGATTTCTCTATGCTTGTTTAACTCCCTTTAACAAAATCTCTATCACTCTTTCCTCTGGTAATATTTTCTTTTGCTTCATTCTTTTATCAGCCTCCTTAAATTCATCTATAGTTTGTATTTTCAAAGATAAGGCCTCAGCCTTACCAAGACCAAAAACAAGATCATCATGTTTCTTATGAGCCCTATGAGCCTTAAGATTTTTAAATTCATCATCTAACATTGTTTTCTATTTCTTATGAATTTTTTAGCAGTGAAGACTCTGATTTTCTATTTTCCTTAAAAACTTCCTTTTCTTTTAATGGTTCATCAATGGACACAGATATATCTATTTTTCTACAAAAATTTTCAACTTTGAATCAAATATCAACTTCATCCTCGCCACCGTCTCTTCACCAATAAGAGAAATCTTTTCTCTCATTTCATACGTTTGGTTCTTAATATGGAAAACATCCGTACAGTTCTCTAGAACTTTTTTTATGAAACATGAAAACATTAGGATATTTTATTTCATTAAAGCCTTATTAATAGACTCAACTGAGAGGAAACAAACTTGACTAAGTTGATCTACCTCATGTTGATTATAAAGTTTAAAATAAAGATATCAAGTACTTTAAGGGGATCCCTATCACCCTTTCTCAGTATTAAGTAACCCTATATCCATAAGGTTACTACCCTTTCATCTAGAGTAAGATGTGAATATTTTCTTACTTTATCAAAATATTTGAACAATGATGCCTCAACTTTCGACTTAATAAAAGTTCCAATCTTTTCCAAAAGTTTGTGAGAAGGGAGATAAGCTTCTCCTTCTAAGGGAACTTCAACAAGATCAACAACTTATTAGTAAGAAATTTTGTATCTTTCCCCAAACAAAGTAAAAGTAACTTCTTCCTTATCCTCTTTAGAAAGAAACTCTACTAATTCATAAAACTCTCTTACAATCTCAGGATGGTGTTTGTTAAAATCTCTTTTTTTGACATAAATTATTTAACAACATTGAAAAGTAATAACTTTCTTAAGAATAGAATCATATTTATCATACTATTCCTTTTCAATAAGTCTTTATATGATTACTCCCCTCTTAAAAAAATCTTTCACGGAGGCCATCTGAATCAAACTAGTATCGAAGCTCGGTTTGAGAATTCTGATCGAAAGAATGCCAAAGGATCGAACTAAGCTCTAAATTAGGTGTCAAGAGTTGGAAGTGAATTCTTTAATAGCCAATGTGGGAAATGGGATGACCCACCCTTATATAGGCATGGTAGGAAATGATTCAAATTCTAGATAAACCAATGGCTCATATTAGAAATCCTTTTCTGATCTGACAATCGAGATTTAATCCAGAAATGATTTTAAAAATAATTCTGAACTATTAAATTTTTTCTTAATAAAAGTTGTTATCAGAGTTAAGTATAATCAGATTTGAATTTTTTTTATATTTTTAACAAATTAGAGTTTATAAACCTAAAATAATATGCAAAAAACATAGATAAACTAAAGTAATTAATAAGTATAGAAACTAAAAGAAGAGTACCTTTCAGAGTAGAAATTTTTCCTCAGTATGAGTAACCTTTTCTTCTTGATTTTTTTAAAAACAATTGATTACAAAAAAGTTTATAAATAAAATAGTGTCTAGAAAATTTATATGAATTTTTTCAGTCTGAATAAATTTTTACTCTAAAAAGTCATTTTATAAAAATTTTGACACTAGAAAGTTTATAAAAATTTTGACTCTGAAATATTTATAAAATATTTGATTCTAAAAAAGTTAAATATATAAAAACAATAACTTTTCAGAAAACTAAAGTTTTTTTAAGACAAAAGGTTTTAGAAAACTAAATCATATGTACCCTCCCCCCTTTGAGAAGGAGTTCATTAATGTAAGGATATTGGTAAACAAAAAGTCGATATGAATTATCATTTGATATTGATCATTCCTAGATTATGTTTAATATATTCAAATCTATCAGAACTAAGAAGTTTAGTAAGAATATCAGTAATTTGTTATTGGATTCTAGTAAATTATAAAATGATATCTTTTTTTTGTGTGATTTCGAAGGAAATAGCGCCTTATATCTATGTGTTTAACACGTGAGTGATGTGCTTGGTTTTTACTTAAAGAAATTGCACTTGTGTTATCACACAATATTTGTGTTTTATTAAAATGAATTCTAGAGTGAGTGAGTGTGTGTTGAATCCGCAACACTTGAGCACAACAACTTATATCTGCCACAAATTCACCTTAAGAAGTTGAAAGTGATACTAAGTTTTGTTTCTTAAAAGACCAGAAAACTAAATATTCTCTTAAAAAATGAGATGTTCTAGATGTACTTTTCCTATACATTCCACATTCACCAAAGTCAGCATCCAAAAAACTTTTTAACTCAAAATATTTTCCATAGGTATAGAATTCGCCTAAATCCATAGTTCCCTTAAGATAATTTTTTTTAACTTCTTTAAGATGAGACTCTTTTGGATTGACTTGATATTTAGAACATAAGCATACCGAGAACATTAAATTTGGACAACTAGCTGTTAAGTAAAGTAAACTTTCAATCATACCTCTAAAAGTATTTTGATCAACTGGTTTTCCAGCTTCATAAATGTATAAAGTATTTGAGGTTATGAATGGAGTAATAATACTTTTAGTGCTTTCATATAAAAATTTCTTAAGAAGATATTTTATATACTTATGTTGAGATATAAAATTTCCTTCTGTTTTTTATGAAATTTGAAAAACTAGAAAGTATGTTAACTCACCCATCATACTCATTTCAAACTCATATTTCACAAGATCTGCAAAGAAATCTGTTAAATAATTTTAGTTAAACCAAATAAAAATTCAACAACATAGATTTTTACAATAATAATATTTTTATTAAATTCTTTTATAAAAATAATTGGATCCACTACTCCCTTCACAAAATTATTTTGCAACAAAAATCCAGTTAATTTATCATACCGGGCTCTAGGGACTTGTTTAAGTCCATAAAGTGCCTTATTAAGTTTAAAAATATGTTTTGGATGTTTTTTATTTTCAAAACTAGGGGTAGTTCTACATAAAATTACTCTTGAACATATCATTTAAGGAAAACATATTTCACACCCATTTGAAATAGTTTGAAATTTAAAAATGCTGCATAACCTGAAAGTATACAAATAGCCTCAAGTCTATCTACCAGAGCATAAATTTCTTCATAATCTATTCCCTCTTGTTGATTAAAACCTTTAGCAACAAGTATATCTTTATTTCTAACTATTATACCATTTTCATCACACTTATTTTGAAAGAACCATTTTACTCCAATTATAGAAGTATCTTTAGACTATTCAACCAAAGTGCAAACTTTGTTCCTTTCAAAATCATTAAGTTTATCTTGAATATATTTTATCTAATCCTCATCACATAAAGCCTCATAAGGATTCTTAGGTTTGAATTATGATAAGAATGCTAGATGTTCAACTTCATTTCTCGAATAACTTTTTGTTCTAACTAGTTGATCTACATCACTAATGATATTATCACTAGGATGATTCCAAAGAAACAACTAATTTCTTGTATTTTCAAAAATAAATTCTTCGAAAATAGGTTGAAAATATTCTTAAGGTATAACTTCATAGATATATTCTTCATTTGTTCTCTTATAAGAAGAACTTTCCAACATAGGTTGAAAATCAGTTTTAGAAATAACATCTGAAGATATAGGTTGAGGTTGTTTGAAGATAAAATGATTAGTTTCATCAAACTTAACATGTATTGTTTCCTCAAAAATACTTGTATTTTTATTAAAAACTCTATAATCCTTAATATTTGTGGAATAACCTAAAAATATCCCTTCCTTAGATTTTGGAGCAAATTTATGTAAGTTAACTTTAGTATTCAAGATGAATACTTTTCATTCAAAAACATTGAAGTAATAAAGTTTTGATTTCCTACCAATCTAAAACTCTTAAAGAGTTTTATTAATAAAAGGTCTTATTAAAACCAGATTTATAGTTTAATAGGTGGTACTAACTACTTCATCCCAAAAATGTTTAACAATTGAGTATTCACTCAGCAAAGTTCTAGTAATCTCTTAAAGAAATCTATTTATTCTTTCAACTACACCATTTTTTTGTGGTGTTCTAGGTTCTAAAAAGTTATGTATAATACATTTTTTACTAAAAAAAGCTTCAAAATCAGAATTTACAGATTCTCCACCATGATCACTTTGAATAGTTATCAAGGAAAGGCTTTTCTCATCTTTAACTCTAGATACAAAAGTTTTAAAACAACTAAAGGCTTTGGTTTTTCTTGCTAGAAAATAAACCCATGTATATCTAGTGTAATCATCAACTAAAACATATACATAATATTTTCCACCAATACTTCCAGTACATGTAGGACCAAATAATTCCATGTCCACTAACTATAAAGCATAAAAAATTGATACTTCACTAATAGATTTAAAACTTGACTTATGTTTCTTACCAAATTTATAAGGATCCTAGAATTTAGAAGTATCAAACTTAAAACTACTTGAAAAATGACCTATATCTACAGATCTATAGCCACAGTTTAATGGGTATGTGGCTATAGGTTAAGAAATTTCCACGGTTATTTAAAAACCATGTCTTTAGATGAGATATTACCAAAAAGATATCCCCCTTGTGGCGATAATCTTCCCTCATTTTTTATCCTCTCTCGTGGATTTCCTCTACTACTTGCCCACTCGCCCTCAAAACCCTTCTCCTCTTCCTCGTGGCTTTCGTCCGATCGTTACTTGACTAACTTCTCTTTAGTCTGATCCTCACCAGCTTATCCTTCACGATTCCTCCATCCCTCACCAGCTTCTCTATTCACGGTTCCTCCATTCATAGTGCGGCTTCTCCATTCATGACCTCTCCATTCACAGTTCCTCCTTCCCTCACCAGCTTCTCCATTCGAAGTTCCTTCATCCCTCACACATTCCTCCCTTACTCTATAACCTTATTAGGGAATTCCTCCTCCATTTAGTGTGTAGGAGGAAGCATTCCTCCCCTCCTCCATACCCTTCTTTGGGCGTTCCTCCTCCATTCAGTGTGTTGGATGAACCATTTTACTTATTTGAATATTGTTAACCAGTTTTGTGGCCCCTAGTTTGTGTTTATTTTCACCTAGGAGAAGTTTTTAGTATTCATTCTATCAACTATTATCTATTATTAATTTAATATGTTTTTATATGTTATTCACTGATATTTATGGTTTATATTTCATTCACATAATTAATATATTATGTATTTACTATTCTATAATTATTATGTTTCTAATGTTTTGTGTTGAATTTTTTTTTCTAAGTGTTGTGCAAGGTAAAAAGTACTAGTTTCATATGTAATAGACTTTGTATTTATGAAATTTACAGAATTTAGAAGTTGGATATTTCAGTCATAAATTCTAAAAGTTAGGATTTTCACTAAGTAAAGAACCTTACTTATCCAGTTCTTACCCTTTTATATCAACCATATTCATAGAATACCCTTGTATATTAAGTTATTAGTTCTACATATCAAGTATTGAATATTACACATTTATGGTTTATTGTTATGTATGATGTGAGAATAGAAGTTTACCTTTCTATAATAAGAAATTACCTTTATATATTAAAGTCAATTACTTTTACATATTCGATTTTTTACTCTGACGCACTACATGTATTTTGGATATCACTTTTATATATCAACTCTTTATAAGGAAACTACTCTTATTTTATTATTGTAAGTGATGATTTGAAGATAATAGAAGATATGAAAAATGCATGTTGTGATATTCAAACAGTGAATATTGAAGCTAGATCATGAAAATAATTTTCTAGGATATTTGGAAACATAAATTAGTTTATGTTATGATTATACACACCTTGAAGAGATACAGAAAATAGTTATGTCATGAGAAGATCATCAAGACCTGGAGATTTTTTTATCAGTGCAAGGAATATTATTTATCATTATTTATGATTTCTTATCTATCATATGTTATGATTGAAAAAATATTTTAAAATATTAAAAATTAATATATTGAGTTGTTTTGAAGGCTTTGTTTCACATGATTACATAAATTAGTCAAAGTTTTTAAATGTTGATAATTATGGAAGACTTGAATGATGCTTTGGGTGATAATTGTTATAGAGATTATCATTTACAAACAACTGATGATATTTTGAAAATATTTATGAGATTGTTGTGATATTTATGGAGAACCATATTATTATATTATTATATTATTATATTATTATTCTAAAACTTTTATATATAAATTGACACACATTCCTTTATTGAGACAAAAGTACTGCCAAAGTTTGAAAGCTTTTGTTTACTCATTGCTCTTGCAAGAAATTCCCAAGAAAAAATGTTCTATATCTACTGTGTGAAGGGAAAAATCTACATATTCCACACTAGTAATAATCATCAAAAACTTTAATTGGTTTAATCATTCTATATTCATTATGATGAATTTCCTTTGTGCTATAAAGTTTTATCCAGTTGCAATCACTCAACTCACACATGGTTGTGCCTCCATTTAAAGGTAGTGTATGGGTTATGCTAACCTAGGAAAAAATTGGTTCATAGGTTCTATCATATCCCTGAAAAATGTAGGTGTTTGGCTTGTGACTTCAAGTGTGAAAAAGTTAGGTTGGTTTGTTTGTTTTGGTTATTGTTGGGTGTGATAAAATATGATTATAAAGAGTTGTCAATCTCCTTCAAAAGTGAGATCTATTTAGTGTGTACCATTCTTTAGATGAGTTTAGAGGTGTGAAGTGTAGACATGGGATATTTTTTATTGGAAATACTATAAAAATCCTTGTATACTCTTATTCATTATTTTTTTCATACACTCTTCACACTAAAATTTCATTTATTGTTTATATTTAAATTTTTTATTCTTATTATCCTTCAAATTATTCATTTTTTTAAATTTTATTTGAGTCTATTCACCCACCCCCTAGACTCTAAAAAATATCTATATTGGGATCAAAAATTAATATCAATGTCTATCCCTTTAAGAGTTTTACTTCATTGATTCTTTTCTTAAAACCATTCTTGGTATCATTTACATTGCTACTTTGATCATTTAATCAGTGAATGTGTTATTTCAATTATTGATATCCACAGGACACTAAAATCAATTAATTCATTAGTAGAACTTATTTTATATAAATGGTATTATAGATCATCCACACATGAGAATAGATAATTGAAAATTTTAGAGTTATTTCACTAGTTGAGAATAGTTTTTAGTATCTAAACTATGAAAAGATTATCCCCCTTTATATAGAATACATACATAAAATTCATATTCCTGTTAGAATTCATAATGATTCAAATGTTACATAATAGCCAAACAAAATGGATCACCCTTCATTGATTAAAACAAACTCCAAATATTTTTTAGATTTTGAGTTTATTTAACACATTACAAATTTATGTGTTGAAAATTGAAGAACATAAGATTATCAGATTATAAAAATTGATCAAATGGTATCTAATATCATTCCCATTTTCACCATGATGTGGTGTTATACTATATGATTAATAATCAACAATGTAATGGAATTCTTCAACATACTATGGTATATTGGGGTCCTTCAACACACTATGGTATATGATATGGTTTATATTTTCAAAATGTCTCTAAATTTCAATAAATCTTTGTAGAATTAATACAAAACATCACAACTCATTTTGAATCCATCCAAATGCTTTTGGGAATTGATTGTTATTATCTCTTATATTTCATATAAAATCTTTTTACTATAATAAATCCTCATTCTTGGAACTTATGTGTGACTATTCATGATTTTTTATAATTTAAAACATTTATCAATTCCCTAAACCATAATTATAAGATATTTGTTATGATTTTTTATGAACATGTTATTGATGATTAATTATTATCTTATGAAAAAATACATATCATGTTAAGTAATTTTCTATATTATTTATTTAATGTATGTTTATATGTCTCAGAATGGATAGATATTGGATGTACAACATTGATCGGATCACTGATGAGTTTTAGAAGGAGTTACGATATTTTTTGGACTTTGGATTCACTAATGATTCAGATGGTGGATTGATTCAATGCCCGTGTTTTGATTATGTTGGAAGACCATGGTTAACTCATGGGGAAGTGATTTACCATATAACTAAACATGGTTTCCAAAAAAATTATCACGTGTGGTATCACAATGGATAAAAAGCTCAAGTGGATAATGACATCGATTTAGCGGAAAGGATTGGTATGAAAAATCTAATTTTTGATCGGTTTCATTTTGTTTCTGAATCCAACTCCTCATGTAGAATAGTGGAAGAGTAAATTAATACCGGAATACAGTTTTCATCTATTAATCAGGATGATGACGTTGAGAGTGTTATAAAGTTAATGGAAGATGCGAATACCCCAATATATCAGGCATGTGGAAAAATGGGAAAACTTGAGTTTTTAATGTGATTATGTCATGGGAAAACAATGTATGGATTTAGTAAAACCATGGTAGACTATCTCTTTACATTTATTAAGGATTTAATTCCTGATGATACATGTATTCCATAAAATTATTACATGGAATCAAATTAGGTTGAAAATTTTGGATTTTTATCTATTAAGATTCATTCTTTACCCAAAGATAATTGTCTGTTCTAGAAGGAAAATGAAGAGTTGAGTCATTGAAAATAGTGTGAAATATCAAGGTGGAAGACTAATAAAGACATAACTCAATCTCGTATACTAGAGAAAGTGATGTGAAACTTCCCTTTAATTCCCAGGCTTCAAAAACTTTTTATGTTAGAATAAATGGCAAGGAATATGAGATGTCATGAAGATAAAAGAAATAAGGATAATGATGAAATAATGCATCCTATAGATGGGTTGGATTGGAAGAATTTTGATAGGTTATATCTTGATTTTGTAGCTGAACCACAAAATTTTAGATTGGGATTATCTTGTGATGGTTTCAACCCATTTCAAAAAATGCATATTGCACATAGTACTTAGCCTGTTTTCATTCACATTTATAATTTTCCTTCATGGATGTGTATGAAGAATCCATTTACTATCATGAGTATATTGATATCTAGATCTAGTAATCCTAGAAATGATATTGATATATACTTGCAGCCATTAATAGATGAGTTAAAGGAGCTTTGGATTGTTGGTGCACAAGCTTACGATGCATTCAGAAAGGATTACTTTATGTTTCATGCAACTTTATTATGGATGATAAATGATTTACCTAATTACGAAATTATATCAGGTTGGAGCACTAAATGGAAATTTCCCTGCCCTATTTGTATAAAAAATACACGTTCCTGAAGATTAAAGTTTCGATGAACTTTCAGCTTCATAGGGCATCAACGATTTCTACTGATGGATCATCCATACAGGAAAAATCAAAGACGGTTCGATAATTCCATCGAGACAGACGCGACACCTCAACGAATTCCAGGGAATGATATTATTAAAGAATTTGATGATTTGAATTATTTTCTTAGAAAAAGTAAATCAAATATCAGAAAGAGAAAGAATTTTAATTCGAATTCCAATAGTAATTAGAGAAATAAAATCACATTCTTTGAGTTTTCATATTGGTCATTGAATTTATTGCGTCATTGTTTGGATGTAATGCATAACAAGAAAAATATTTGTGACATGTTACTTGCTACTATTTTAAATGTCAAAGGAAAAAAAAGATGATTTTCAGTCACATCGTGATTTTATGGATTGGGGTATAAGAGCAAGATTTTATCCTGAGTTAATTGGTAAAAATAAGTGGCAAGTCCCTTTGGCCTGTTATTCAATGAAAAATGCAGAGAAGAAACAATTTCTTTAGGTTTTGGAAAGTTTGAAAGTTATATATGGTTATTCAAGTAATATTTCGAAAAGGGTGAATACACAATATGTGAAACTAAAATCTCTTAAAACCCATGATTACCATGTCTTGTTACATGATTTTATTCCCATTACCACTCACCATTTAATTTCACAAAATGTTATAGTTTTTGTGATTAAGTTATGTCATTTTTATCGAGACCTTTGTATGAAAATACTAAGCAGAAGTGTTGTTCAGAAATTGCAGAGAGATACACCGATTATTTTTTACGACTTAGAGAAAATTTTCCCACCATTATTTTTCACATGTATGTTACATCTAACTGCACATCTTCCCACATAAGTTATTTTTGGTGGTCCCGCTTCAAGTCAGTGGATGTATCCTATAAAATGAAAGATGATTACATTGAAATATTATGTGATAAATAAATATCAACCGAAGGCTCTATTGTAAAATGCTATTTAGCATAAGAATGCATAGATTTCTATTCATCATACTTGTCTAATGTCACTACGAGGTATAATAAACTAATGATAACTGAAGATGAGCAATATGATCCCATTGATCCTACATTTCCTTCATTACCCCAAACAGGGGGGATATTTGGATCATACTCATTGTGTACTTTAAGTAGGGAAGAGTGGGTAATAACTCATTGTATAATATTATTCAATTGTGGTGTGCTTGATGATTATATAAAGTAAGTAAACTAATAAATATACATTTTTTTGTTGTGTGATTTCTTCATATCTTCTGAAATTTTAAAGCTTTTATATTTGTAGATATCATTTAGAAATTATAAAAAAGATACATTGCTCTCTATCTATTAAGAGGAAGGAACTGTTGCACAACAATGAATTTTTTGCTTGGTTAAAGTCAAAGGTAATAAAATTCTTTTTTTTACTCCCATAAAAAAATCACATGTCTCTGTTTAATATTCAATGTTGGTATATTTTAGGTTTTAACTCTACCAATGAATGAAGCATCATATTAAATAAGAGCATTGTCTTTTGGTCCAAATGACGTGGTATGTGATTGTAAGGAAATAATTGTCAATGAATTTAAATTTGTTATAAATAGTTGTGCAACAAAAATGAAAAAATAGTATGATAGTGTCAAGATAAGAACCACAAAATATTGTTATGTGAGTGCATCAGACAGAAAACCTCGATCAGAAAATATATCATATTATGGTGTTGTTGAAAGAATAATTTTATTAGATTACTATACACATGGTCGTGTAACAATGATGAAATGCAAGTGGTTTGATTCAATGACATGAAAAAGAATGCATATTGATAACTATGGATTTAGAGTTATTGATATGAATCACAAACTTCATACCGATGAACCTTATATTCTAGTATCACAATCTAGATAGGTGTTTTATGTAACTAACCCGTTACAAAAACAATTTGGTGTTATTGTTGATGTCATTCCTAGACATATTTTTGATGAAGATATGGATGAAAATGATATTTTGGATGAACCCCTCAATATTTATTTGAATGTTTCATTTGATGACATAGATGATTCAATTGTTATCATAAAATTTGAACCATAAATTGTCACATAACACACATAACAATGGCATATTTGTAAGTATTTACCTGATATTATCGCAATATTGTATGTGTTTTTTTAAAATTTCATACATGATATCAAATTAACTAGTATATTTTATACCATTGTCGAATATAAAACTATTAATAGCCTAACCAATTTATGTTTAAAAACATATTTTGTAATTATTGAACATAGAAAAGTTTGATATTTTATTAATATAAATATCACACATAAAAATGTATCTCATTGTTTTATGATACAATTGTATTATTTAAAAATTTTCATTATTTATATTTATCCAAGAATATTATTTTAAATTTATAGGTCAAAAATTCTGATTATGATGATGCTATAAGAATCAGAAGAATATAGAGAAATGAACAACGTATATCTCCTCTAGGCACCACTGTGAGTTCAATTTATGTTTTAATATTATGGTATTTCATATTATTTATCTTTATATCATTTGTTTTATTTTATAATCTATGCTATTTTAGGCAACATCATTGAGGAGATTGTTGGATTATTCCACTGAGGCTAATAGTATGGTGGGGGGTACTGCTATGACTGATTCTACTGTTCAGCCTACTACTATGCCGCTTGAGTCACCAGGAGGTCATCCTCCCATTATGCCACCTCAATATTATCCATACCCAAATTTTTCATATCCATTTCCACTCGCACCCACATCATATGGTAGTTCTTAGACTCTCATCCCTCTTTATTTCTCATTCCCACCATCCACTGTACAGGGCACTACACCCCTATATATCCCACCGCCATATCCATATCCATATCCACCCTCATCTATATAGGGTTATCCATAAGGTTTTCTACCTCTATCAGTACACTTACCATCATATACTATACAGAGTACTCCTATTGTAGATATCCCACCTACCACACAGGTTACTCCCCCTCATCTAGATGCAACACTTCAGGGGTCAGCAGACCCCCCATCTACTGGTATGTGTTTAAACATTGCTGTTAGTGATTAATGACAAATTCATATATATTATTTTAATTTATTATTATTTTTCATGATTAGCTCCATCCTTTACCATACGATGAGGCCTCAAAAAAATGCAAAAGTTCTGGAATCGACACACACAAATCATGGTTAAATACAATGAGAATAGTGCTATAATTGAAAAAATGGTTAGTATTGTAAAATATTTATGGGAACACTTTCTAAAAACAACAATATCATTCCGGTTCAACCAATAAGTTGGAGGGAAGTTGGAAAAAAAAAATAATAGTTTATGGGAAGAGATTTGGGCAAGTAATGTTAATCACCTATTATATATATTAATTTATAATATTTTCTTAACAAATATTTTGTCCATTTTAGCTCTAATATAATTTTCCTGATAGAAAAAGTGTTAAGGCTGTACGGTTAATGGAATTAGGTGAAATTTGGGGATCATAAAAGTATGACTTATATATTGTTTGGAAAAATAGAGTTGGTATGGAGCTTGAAGAAATACTGATGATTTATGATGGCCTAATATCACAACACAAAGAGATGATCAACTATTAGAAGATTCCAGGGTTTAAGGTATTTGTTAAATTTTTTTTTATATATATATATTCATTTATTTATTTGAAAATTATTTTTAAAGTATAAATTACTTGTTTTATTTATGTTAATGAAATTCTATAATTATTTATTTATAGGAGGAATCTGACATAAATAAAAGAAATAAGAGTGGAATGAAACATGTTTATACTCTTGGACACACTTCACTTCCAAATCATGAGAAAGCACAGATAATTTAACATTTTAAAAATTTAGCTTGGTTTAGTGTAATTTTTTTGACTTAAAATTTTTATTTATTTCTTTATTTTTTCTAGAAAAAGGCATTGAATATTGAAAGTTTCATTCCTCACTCCACTTTGTTTTATACAAACAGAAAAAATAAATATGGTACTGTGACAAATACCGACACCGAGAAGGTGATTGTAAGTATATTTCAATTTATTTTATCTTGACTTAATTTAATTCCTTATATTATTTTATCATTTTAATTTATGTTACATATAAATCAATAGAATTCTTTGGAGTCATTGGTAGAAAAAGAAGCTGACAATTTGGGCTCAAATGATCATCTAAATTAGGTATTATGAGATGAGAATCGGGGAAGAGTGCATTGTTGACCATAGAAGAAGATTGTACTATCTTGATACTGGTCTTCCAAAAAGGCTTCTCCGAGTATCGGTTCTGTTTTAGTCACAGCGGAACAAATGAATACTGCAATCAAAGAATAATATCAAAAATCAGAAAAGGTGATTACTGAAAATATGATGAAAGTTATGTCTTCACTTTCTTATACACTTCCACAAGAATAAGCTACAGTGGTTAATGCCTGTTTGATATTAATATGTTCTACTTATATAGATTCCTCTATTAGAGCCAGAGTTGGAGCCGGTGTCGGTGCCATTGTCGGTGCTGATGCCGATGTCGATGATGATGCTGGTGGTGTGAGAGGTGGTGATGATGTTTCTGTAGGAGGCATGGATGAGGGATATCATGGTTTTGATGATACTGATATTGAGACTCACTATTTATGTAAATTGTATTTTAGGGTTGTTAATATGTGGAATTTTATTATGCAGTTATGTTTGATTATTATAATATTGAATTGTATTGTGGTGTTTTTTTCTATTTATATATATATATATATTGAATTATTGTATTATGATGTATGTTTGTTTCTATTGTAGTTAAATTTTATTATTATGATATTGAATTGTATTATCCTCTGACGTGACCACTGTACCTCCTCACTGACGTTGATCTGAGGTAATCCCCCTATATCCTTTGCTGCACCTCCGACGGTATGTAGACCATTTTCCATTTTTTGCTGATTCTTTTCTCTTTATACTATCTGTTTATCCCCCTCATTTTCCCATCTTATTAATTTCTTCTATAGGTGAACCCATTATAGTGGATGGCATAAAACTTGAACCTCAATTCATTGATACAGAACCACAACTCAATGTAAGACCCTGCATTTCATACCATTTTCTTTTCACTATATAATTTCAAGTGGTGTTTTATAATTTGAGTATCTCCATTGTTTGAATCATGATGTTCTATTCTCAGCAACCTTCAGGGGGAAGGGGGTGAAAGGGGTGTGAAGGGGTGTACAAGGGGTTCAAGGGGTGGGTAGGGGGTGTGTAGGGGGCAGGGGGTAGGGGGTGCAAGGGGTGTGCAGGGGTGTACAGGGGGTGAAAGGGGTGTGCAGGGGTGTGCAGAGGGTGTGTAGGGGGGTGTGCAGGGGGAATGGGGTGTGCAGGGGGAATGGGGTCAGTGTTGACATTATATGTCACTCTCATGAATACATTTCTTTATGATTTTGTTATAATTTACTGCATTTTTTGTTTTCTTTATTATTGGTGTTTGTTGTTTCTTTATATGAAACACCAGATGGTTGAACCCCGCCCGCCTAGGAGGGGGTTGGGGTGCCACACATGTAAACTGCTGTGCTGAGATGCTCAACCTGTGAAAAGTGGTATCTAAGGGAATGTACCTCATGATGTTGCGGAATGCTGCTGGTCGGACCTTGGTGGTGGGAGTGGAGTCCTAGGGTGTCATGTGGAGGTGACACGATAGTGAACGTCATTCTCGAGAGATGTTAGAGGCATATACACCACTATGAAGGGTGGGTTTCGTGGAGGTGTTTTTTGACCCTGAGAGAGAGGGTGTACCATGATGGTTTGTGACCCAGAGAGTGGGTGGACCATTGATTCCAATGACAAGGAAGGATCGTCCCCTAAGGCCATGCTTGGTTGCCAGTTAGTTGGAAGCAGACTATTTTGCAGACACACAGAAGGCCATGATCTTGCATACACGAGGGCCTACATAGAATGGTGGTGGGAGAATGTCATAACCCAATCATAGGGGTCTTTTCTCACACCAGCAAGAACATAAAAGCTGCGGTTCATCTGGTTTGTCCCCATCAAAGATATAAGAGTTTCCCCAACAATGTGGAGGATGATGCATGTTAGTACTGAAACCATTGGTTGGGAGTTGGGGACACTCTCCTGATGATTCCATGGAAAGATGAAACCAGTGAACCTCACATCATATGAAGATATGAATGGCTGAACCCCGCCCACCTAAAAAGGGCTGGGGTGACGCACAGGTGAACCGTTGTGCTAAGACACTCAGACCGTGACAAGTGGTATCAGAGGAAATGTGTCTCATGGTGTTGCAGAATACTGCTAGTCAAACCTTGGTGGTGGGAATGTCACGACCCAATCATGGGGGTCCTTTCCCACACCAGCAATAACATCAAAGCTAAGGTTCACTAGTTCTGTCCTGCCATGGACTCATTAGGAGAGTGGCCCCAACTCCCAACCAGTGGTGTCAAGACTAACACACACCATTCTCCATAATGTCGGGGCAACTCCCATCTCTTAAATAAGGTCAAACTAGATGAACCACAACTTTGATTTTCTTTTTGGTGTGGGATAGGACCCCCATGATTGGGTCATGACATTCTCCCACCACCATTCCATGCACACCCCCATCCTTCCAGGATCATGGCCTTCTGTGTGTCTGTGAAATGGTCTACTTCCAACTAACCAGCTACCAAGCATGGACTTAGGAGATTCTCCTTATCTTTCATTGGCATCAATGGTCCACCCACTCTCTGGGTTGCAAACCACCGTGGTCCACCCTCTCTCTTAGGGTCAAAAATGACCTCTATGAAACCCACACTTCAGTGTGACATATCTACCTCTGACATCTATCAAGTGCGACCTTCTCCATCGTGTCACCTCCGCATGACACCCTGGGACTCTGCTCCCACCACCAAGTTCTGACCGACAGCATTATGCAACACCACAAGGCACATTCCCTTTGATACCACTTGTCATGGGCTGAGCATCTTAGCACAACAGTTCGGCCACGTGACACGAGATATATGATAAATGGCGCTATCTATCAATGGTTATTTTCTGGATGAGTCCTCTTCCATGGTGATCACACTGAAAGAGTATGCTCAAGTCGTCAAGGAGGTCATCTCACCCCCTTGTCTAACTTCAGTGGTAAATTGTTTATATGGGGATTAGATTGTGAAATATTTTTCCTCCTAAATCTTGAAAAACATTTTGATGAAACTGTAGGAATTGTATGAAAATAAATAAGGCATATATAAATATTACAAATTTACATGTTACTAATTTTCTGGTTTTTTGGTTGCATGTTTGTGGGTTTTAGTTGTTAGGTTTACAAGATAAAGGTATTATGGTGTTTTAGGTATGCATGATGGAGATTCAAAGGTTTCAATGTTTATAGATTTTAATGTTTTTAGGTTATAAGATTTCAAGTTTACAGATTGATTGTTTTACTAATTTTAGGATACATGTTTCTATAATATTTCCAGCTATAGGGAAGGATTGGATCTTGTGAAGGAATCCATTTATAGGACTAGCTATAATGAGAAAATAAAGATAGATATTTATGTTGTTGTTACTGATTTATGCATAGGTTGTGGGAGATAAGCTATTGATGTCAAATCCAGAGTGTATTAAGAAGGCGATGTAGGAGTCTTCTTGAACTGATCTTCTTCTAAAGGTGAAACAGATCAAGATGGTGATAGAGACTATTGAAGTGGTGAAACTGGCGAAGGATGCTCGCTTGGCCATTCTAATTTCTCATAGATGTGGGGGGAAAATGATTCCTTCATTGCTAATTTCTCTGTTGGCCTCACAACAAGTTAGATCAAAGCTGGTGCACCTTACTATGGTGAGAGTTTTTCCAAGTACAACCAGGTCCACTCTCTAATATTAAAAAAAAGATGTTTGTTTTTCTCTCTCTCCTGCAGTTGATTTATATTGAAGAGATGGAGGATCATGTAGTTTATTTAGGTGGAGACTGGAAGCTTCCTTGATCATTCAAGAGTGTCCAAAATTTTGGAGGTAATTACCTGTTGATTGATCAGTTTAATTTTTTGTCTTTAATATCATTCATATCTAGTAAACTCATATTTTAATGTTTTAAGAATGCACACAACATTTGTTTCATATTTCTATTAATCATTGAATTATTTTTTTATGTTATTAATGTTGTATATATTATTTATTGTTTTAATATATTTTTTTGGGTTTAGTATACATGTTTATAGGTTTATAGATTGATTGTTTTTTAGGATACATGTTTTTAGGCTGCTGTAGGAGGCAGGGGACTAGGGGGAATGCTACAACAGGGGGATGGGGGAGGGGAGGCTTTTGTAGGGGGTTGGTGGCAGGAAGCTGGTGTAGGGGGGAGGTAGGGGTGAGGCTGGTGTAGGAAGGGTAGTGGGGGGGCTTCTATAGTGGGAGGGAGGGGGGCTTGTGTAGGGGTGTGGGGGGCTTGTGGGAGGGGGGATGCTGGTGTGGGGTGGGGGGAGTCTATGGCAAGAGGCTGGTGCAGGCAGGGGGGAGGCTAGTGCAGGTAGGGGGAGGGGGGCTGGTGTAGGGGGGAGGGGGGCTGGTGTGTGTGTGGGGGGGGGGAAGGGGTGTGTGTGTGTGGGTGGGGGGGGGGGGGGGGTGCCGCCCTTAGTGTATATGGAAACTCTATGGGCTCCTACACCACTTTATCCATCTTTATGAAGAGTATATTTGAACATATTAGATGTAGTTTGAAAAATTAATGACTATTTTTAAAAGATATTACTCATATATCTCTAGGGTCATCCAAAATATTCCTCATTTCCTTAATAAATTGGTTAAATGCCCCTTTAATATTATCATCATCTAGAATCTCTCAGATGTGTCTAGTGTGGGGAATCTATCTACAATTATGTTCTCCAGTATTTCCAGCTCACTTATGTCCAGACCAACCCCTGATGGATTATTGAGTAGTGTAATGCCAAAAAATGCCTTCACATTCTACATATGTAGGATCTTTATGGCACCTTTGAGTGTAACAAACTAGTCCCCAACATTTTTAGGGATTGGCCACCTACTCCAAAAATGGAAGGCCTTGACAAAAACATAACAAAGGGAGGTAATTTGAGTCCATCCCTTAATCCTAAAATAGGCCTCAAATTCATTCATCTTCAGCTATATTCTTAGCATATGGATATCTTTTGGTACACTATCTTTCCACTTCCGACTTGTTCTCCTCTTTTTGCACAAGGATATGTTGCCTCCTCAAAAATAACCTATTGGGAGTAATGAATGTGTCACTTACTCAAATTTTCTATAACTTTCATCATGGACTTCCTTTTTGAAGGATTACTCATCTCACACTTCCCCTTATCAGTGGTATTTGACATGCTGGCCTCAGATACATTCTTCAATGACATGTTGTGAGGATAAAAAAATATATGTATCGATATACTCATACATGAACCCAAAATTTGAATCTATAGAAGGAAAGATTTTTCATACACATATGTCCACTAAAATAATAATTGACCATAGTTTTTGAGCCACCATATGATGAAACTCCATCTTAACATCATCAAATGTAACTAATACCCATCATTGAATGCACCAAAATTGACGATTGAAATGATAGGGTGCGTAGACTTCATAGGTTATATCACAATATATTTATGGTAATAAAATTCAATCACACAGATCCATTATATATGACCGCTAATGATATCCTCCATGATCATCATCTATAGAAATTCCTATCAATACTTCACCGTATAAAAGGAAATTTAACTCTTAGCATATATATAGAGTATTGAAAACTTTCAACTTGTCCATTAATAGTGAATAGATGATGAATACAACCCGAATAAAGTGATTAAATCTACACCTAAAAATCTCAAGCATGTTATGAAATTATTACACCCTAATATTTTCTTCTATCTAGAAATTCAACCCCATGAATGGTCCATAATTATGAAAAAAGACTTCCCCCTATAAACATACAACAAAGATTTGTGTATCATGGCCAACATTAGCACTTCCAAATTGATAGGCCATAAGTACCCATCTAAAAACTTCACCACTATCACAACTGTGCATGGTCTCAAACCTATATTTGAATCAGGGAATTGAAATATATAACCATTAATCCACATGTACAAGAAGACAGTAAGTTAAACTCAAGGTTCTATATTCATATTAGCACTATAACCTCATCATCTGTACTATACTCACTCCAATTTAGGTTAATAAGTACTCAGGGTTAAACTATTCTTCATGGTGAGACACATCTCCAGGCATAAAGTGTTTGGTCCATATCCATGCACTACCCATAAGAAATTCATCCACTACTCAAATTTTATAATAGTGATAGGGAGATTCTCCATTCTAGAAACTTTCATAGATTTCATTAATAATTGAAATTCCAATGGTGGTGTTTTCTTGACATCCCCCTAGGTGAAATTGGGTCGGAGCAATTCATTGTACATATCTCTAATGATTGGTTTAATGAAAATATTTTTCAAGTCCCTTAGTCTAATCCCTACCTTTCCAAATTCCAAATAAAATGTGTTCATATAAGGGATCCATTGATTAAAATTATTGGGAATAATTCCAATATTCTTGAATACACACGTCTATAAAACCTATATAGCCTAATATATTAATATATCTTGAAGCTAGTTCTCAAAATATACACATGTTTTATCGATCCATTAATACTACATCAACAAAGACATGAATCCACATCTTGAGAAATGGTCCCAATCCTTCATCAACTCTTGCAGTTCATCATCAGATTCTCGATGCTAGATCAATGAGTAGTATTGTGTTTGAGGTTCTAGTTCGGGTTTGAGATTATCTAGAGTGGCCTTCATATAGAACATGATGTGTGATGAGTCCATTGATGCCTCCCTAATAAATAGCTGATTCATTGAAATATTCTCTTCTACATAATCTAGTAGTAGGTAATATAGGATGATGATAGGTTATTGTCATACTAGGGGATTTCAACATCACTCAGTAGCCCGTGTCCATACAGGGGCATAAAATTCAATTATGGGAAACCTTGTTGATGCTTTATTAGGGTATGTGAAAGAGATGATATATATGGTTGGCACTTTCTAGTCTGGTCTAACTTGATGCTTTTAGTTATTTCATTGATGTAAGCAACTGATACCTCAATAGAGGTGATATTTGAAGATCCAAGAATTTCATGAAAGAGAATATGATTGCATTAGATTCATGGTGAAATGAAATTAATATAAGGTCATGAAAGGATGAATACTATGAGATAAGGAATAATAATAAATGAGAAAAAACTTCCTTAAGTATAAATATTCACATAGATCCTTGATCTTGGGTTAGGACACAATATTTCTTATGCACAATAGAAATAAACCAAGTAGTCATTCATATTCATTCAAATCGAGTTCACCTGTGAAGGAAACACATGGCCATCTATTAATTAATTTTCATCCATGTTAGTACTAAATTACTATATATTCCTTCATTAAATACATTTTTTTTAAGAAAAAGGTTGGTTTGGAGAACAAATCAAAAATACTATATGGGGTGAATAATTACAAGGAGTTTCACTAAAATTTCTTTTACCATTATCAAGAAATGGGGAAAAAATTAAAAACACGTTTGGTATAATGAAATATTGATATGGGAAAAGGAATAAGTGAGAGAACAATCAAAAATAATGTTTGGTGCAAGATATAGGTAGGGGAGGGAGGGACAAAGGGAATGTCATTTCCATTGTTTAAGGGAATCAGGACTCCTTCCAATTTGGGTGGAATGAAATTCCTTCTTAAGAAAATATATTTTATAGACATCATTGCCATTGGTTTTATGTATCATTAATTAGAATACCTCTAAAACAATGTAAAAAATTTCATTATTTATTTTTGTTATTATATATTTATATCATTTAGTAGATTCTATTACACTTCCATGTATACTGAACACACTATTTACTCACTAATACATTTCCCATTCCCTTTCTTATGTATTTTTTTTATTTCCATGTGAAATACTTCCCTTATACCAACACCTGGTGTGGACACCGGGTGTTGAATGTCTACCTTGAAGTCATTAGTAAATCATCGAAACCTATCATTCAATCTAGTGGTCTCTATTATTGGAAATGAGTTTCCCCTGTCAAGTTATATTCATTTGACTTATAAAGTAACCATACCATTGTTATCCTGTTGATTGGACCATACACCAAATGCTGCTAGAATAACAAACTTGATTGGGAAAAGTAAAAGTGAATTCATTTCACATAATAGATACTCATACTAAAGAATTGAAAAATTGGTATCAATGTGATGGACTACAAAAGTTCTTTTATGTATTTGTTTTGAACATCATATCCTCTGGTCTCTGTATTTTTATAAAGATTAAGCAACTATATTTTTTGCATGTTCCTTCAATCCAGGATGAAATTATCAATATAGCAGTAAAGGGGATACTCAATGTTCTTGATTCTTTTACAAAAACACCATCTATTAAAAGAGTGGTTCTGACATCTTAAATGGCTACGATTTTATATAATAGAAAACCCAGAACTCTTGATGTGGTGGTTGATGAGAGATGGTTTTCTAGATTTTTTTCATTTTCTATAGTCTTTAGCCACAATTTTGAACTGTGGCTATAAAATGATGTGGAAATATCTATAGCCATAATTTCAAATCATGGTTATAGGTTTATTACCATGGTTTCAAACAGTGGCTATAGGCCTATATCTACAGTTTGAACCATGGCTATAAGAATGTAACCATGGTTTGAAACTATGTCTATAGTCAGGACCCTATTTCCATGCTAAAAGGAGCCACGGTCCACCAAACTGTGGCTATTACCTATATCCACTATTTAGTGCTCTATAAACATGGTTATAAACTGTGGCTATAGCCTAAATTTCTAGTAGTGTAAGTTCTGGTAGATCCTTCACTAGTCCTTTATTAGAAAACTTAGCTAAAGTTCTAAGATTATAGAGTTATAATATTCTATTCCATAACTAAGATTTATCTTACATTACACTAAGTAAAGGTATATCTTGACTCCTAAGGTCTTCTAAGTTTAGAGTGTATACATTCTCATGCTGATTGGTAGAAATAATAAATCCATCTTCTGAACTATGAACAATGCATTTGTCATTCCTAAAGTTTACAAGATAACCCTCATCACATAATTAACTTAAGCTAATAAGGTTGTGCTTAATTCCTACAACAAATAAAACATTTCAAATTAAATATTTTCTAAGAAGAACAATGTTACCTATACCAATAATTTATCCTTGAGCATTATCTTTATAAGTGAATTTTCTACCTTTTATCTTTATAGTATTCTTAAAGAAATATTTATTTCCATTAATATGTCTGGAATAACCACTATCTATATACTAAATGTTCTTATTGTTGATACATTCTTTATTTTCCTAAAAACAAAAATATTAGTGCTTCAGAACCCAAACCTTCTTGGGTATGGTATTATTAGAAAGTAAAATTTTAGGTATCCAAATTTTTCTAGCATACTACTTTGAAAAAATTTCATTACTTTAGAAAAATAATATTTATGAAAACCTAAATATTAAACTTTATTTAAATAACATTTTTTCTTCCAGTGACTACCACTTTGATATTTAGTGCAAAATAGAACCTTTTTTGGAACAAAATAGTTATTATTAAAAATAGTTTTTTTTGTTAGTAAAACCCATTTCAGAAATATATCTACAAGGTTTGATTTGATTATATATTTTATCAAAATTTTCTTTTCTAGAGGTAAACTTATAAAAAAGTTTCTTCAAACTAGAAATTTTATATTTTAGTTTCACAGCTAAGTTTTTATCCTCAGTAGTATTAGTATTTGAACTAAGTTTTATAATTTCACTTTGTAAACTATTTTTCTTAGAAATATATTTCTAAAGATCTTTAAAAATCATATCATTTTCAAAATAAGTCTTATCAAGTTATTTGGAAAGATCTAATATTTTTATTTCTAAATTAGTAATTATTGAATTTATTTTAACAAGTTTACCTTGAGCAGCTTCAAGTTTTTTAGAAACTTTACAGTTTTCATTATAATGTAATTTAGAAAATCTAGATACTTCTTTAAAACTAGGTAAAGTATTATCTTCTTCGGATGAGGAAGATTATTCATCTGAAGACGTATAATTATTATCATCATTACTATCAGAGTAATTTGTATTAAAAGTTAGATCAGTAAGAGATTCAATAGTTGTTACCTTTTCCATGAAACATTTATTCACCTTTGGTATTTCTACATAAAAACCAATATTTTTCTATCCAAAATTCTCATTTTCTGAAGAATTTTCAAAAGAACTATCTCCTCCACTAGCACTCTAAGTGTCAAATATTTCCAGAATATTCATTCTCTTGTTCTTGTAATACTTTTTATCATTTATTTTAGAAATCCTTTCTTTTTTATCATTCCTTTTTATTTTAGGACTATCAGGTCTTATATGTCCTATTTTCTTACACTTGTAACATATAACCTCATAAGAATATTTCTTATCACATTTATCTCTATGACTCTTCTTATATCTATACAAAAAGTATTTCTTTCCCAAAATCTTGTTCATCCTTCTTACAAGATTAACCAATTTATTATTAGATTTATATAATAAACTATTATGAGATTCAACAATAACTTTCTTCTTTCTAAAATATTTCATAACCTTTTTAGATAATTGATCTTTAATAGGAACATTAGATGTAGTTACAAAAGCAACTCCTATATTTTTCTATTTCATCTTTTCTACATCCCATTTTAGTCTACATTCATACTATATAAGGGTACTAATAAGATCATATAGAGTAAGATTTTTAATCCTACCCATGTCATCCAAATCTGTTCTTTTGGATTCCCATTCATTAGGCATAATATCAATAATTTTCTCAAGTAAAATTCCATTCATTAAATATTTCTCTCCAAGATAATGTAGACTATTAAAAATGGTAATGAATATTATATTCATCTTAACAACTAATTCTCCAGGTAAGAAATCAAAATCTTGATAGTCATCTCTCAACATATCTCTTCTAGTTTCAATAACATTCAAAGTTACAAAGTGAGTAACTTCTAACTTTTTCCATATATTATTAGCTTCTTCAAATGAAGAAATTTTACTATAGACACTTATTGTCATAAAAAAAGTAGAGTATTCCTAACTCTATAATTCAATTGATATTTCTATTTTTCCTAATTTGTAAAAGTAATATATTCCTTTTCTAGAATCACATAATTTCTAGTTAGCATCACAAAGTTATCCACACCAGTATTGATAACAAAAGTATTCATTATGTATCTCTAGTATTTATAATCATTCACATAAAAAATATATGGTCTACTAGGATTCATATTTTCTAAAGTAATGAAATTCAAGCCTTCTATCTTATCAAATAGAAACTCTTTTCTATAAAATATGTTAGTGTAATAGAAATTTATAAACAAATAGTTTATAACAAAACTTAATAACTTGTGGTAGAAAACAAAAGTAAAAACTTAGTAAGTATAGTAGTAGAACCTCCTTTGATACCAATTGTTGGATAATAAGAGTTTACGATGGATAAAATATGGGGGGTGTGGGTGGGTGAATTCACTACTACAAAAACGGGCAAGGGAAGCGCGCCCTTATAACAGCGCTAAGCAAAAACGCTGATAAAGGATACCCTATATCAGCGCTAATATTACAGCGCTGAAAAAGCTAATTTTTATCAGCGCTTTCTTAGCGCTGATAATAGTAATATTTATTAGCGCTAGAAAAGCGCTGATAAATATGATCTGTATCAGCGCTAAAATATTAGCGCTGATACAGTTGGTCTTTATCAGCGCTTTTTGAGCGCTGATAAAGGTTTCCTATATAAGCGCTAAAAAAGCGCTGATACAGATCACCTCTATCAGCGCTCAAATTTCAGCGCTGATATAGGGTATCCTTTATCAGCGCTCAAAAAGCGCTGATAAAAATTATCTTTATCAGCGCTAAAAAAGCGCTGATAAAGAGACCCGGTATCAGCGCTATAATTGTAGCGCTGATACGGGGAATCTTTATCAGCGCTTTTCTAGCGCTGATAAATCATAATATTATCAGCGCTAGAAAAGCGCTGATAAAGCTAGATTTTATCAGCGCTATAATTTTAGCGCTGATAAAGGTAGCCTTTATCAGCGCTTTTTTAGCGCTGATAAAACCTTAGTCGGCTTTTTTATAAAGTCGGTCGCACAGTGCCCTCGTTTTATCGCAGCTAAAGCTCTCGCGGAACCGTAACCCTGCTACTCTTCTCCCGAATACCGCTGCTGTGTTCGCTTCGCCGGAGCTTGCCGCCCTCGGTACAGTCGCCGTCCTCCGCCGCCCGCAACACCCTCGGCCGACCTCCACCGCCTGCCGCCCTCGGCTGCCCGCAACGCCCTCGGCCGCCGTTCTCTGCCGCCCTCCGCCGCCCTCCGCCGCCCTCGGCCGCTCTCCGCCGCCTCCGTCGCCCTCCGCCTCACTCGGCCGCCCTCGGTCGCCCTCCGCGGCCGCCTTCCGCAACCCGCAACGCCCTCGACCAACTAAGGGTATGAATTCTATTCTAGTTTTATTTATTTGTTTCAAACATTCATGGAATCCCTTCAAGTTGTTATGGAATGTATAAAACCTACTAGAATTTGTCTTATGTAATGGAGAGTTGAGGCATGGTGTAGTTTAATGTCCTAAAACCAGGACCTTTGTGCAGGTTTCCATTTTGTTCTGATAAGGAGGGGAAATGATTCACCCTTTTCACTATAGTATAACCAAGAATGTTCTACCATAATCATGCATGAGGGGGGGGGGGTGGTAGATGTAAATTTTAACCCAGGGGTTCATGAATCCAAGGATTGATATGGTACTTAAATGTCATAGGGTGTTTGATGGTAGTAAAATCCATTATTGAGGACGAAATTGTCTTTGGTTGACATGCCTTTTTAGTGGGAAACATATGCAGATCCACCAGTGCATATTGTGATTAGTCAAATAAAGGTGACCTTAGGACGATGACCGCTCATTTCCGATGGACATGGAAGGATATGAGGATTAAGACCTTTTTGTGCATAGTGTATGGTTTTTGAAAGGAAGAGGCCTGAACATGAAAGGGTAGATGCAAGTCAAGATTTCCTAGTGAAAATGATAGAGATGTTTTCTCTTATAACGATGTGGTAAGGTTCCCTTATGTAGGACCGACCCATGCATAGGGACAGAACATTGGCCACACAGTTTAATGTCTTGTTATAAGGACCTACCTATATTACATCCTCCCATACAGATTTAGATTATTCATGGGAGTGGATAATTTTTTTCATAAGATATCACTAGTGGGGAAAACCTCACATTTCACTCCACTATGTAGATTTATTTAATTCATGGGAGCACAAGGGGAAAACAATCTTTATTGTGTTTAAAATTTCATCTGTAGATTTGGCTCCGACATAGTGACAATGGGGAAATTTATGTCTCATGAATAGACCCTAAATATGATGTTTATGTATCACCATGTTTCTTGTGATGGAAAGAATCAAGCTGTACATAGATATTTTAAGTTAAAACTACATGCATGGGTCTAACCCACACAAAGGGAGGGGGAATGTTTAGTTTTTGGGGTGTCTGGACTAGAACATAATGACTTAGGCATTACTATAGAATCAAACCAACTATAGTACTTGAAATCATGCATTTTAGAATCATGCAATTAGAACTATGGTAGAAATTTTTAGTGTCATATTGTGGGGACTGATTCCTTGAAAATCCTGAGTAACTTAATGGAAAATCAGTCTAAGATAATTTGACATGCGCTGGACATGAAGGTGGAGAAAGGTGTAGACTATGACACCAGGGATTCTCGAATCGATAAGAATAAGTCCATGCACGCAACTTTTTACCATGCACGCAACTCTCTTTACAAACTCCTATTGAATGCAATTCTACGCGATTCAAAGCCTCATATTTTCTATAAAAGTTGAGATACTAAATTAAGGGGGTATCCTATTATTTATAATCGTTTCTGAACATGAACACATGTTTATCCCAAAGTGTGTAAAACCATTTTTGATGTCACATTAGGTGCATACGTATCTTTTTCTCCTAATAGAGTGATAGATAATCATCTTTTTAGTGAATCTAATATTCTTTTTTATGAATCTTGATTATAGGTTAGACTACTTGATCTCCTTCCAAGGAAGTGGTTCCCTTCTACTGTATTTGGAAGTCTTCTTTTGTGTACTTGAACCATAAATACTAATATTTGAGAATCAAATAGGATGAAGATGAATAAAGATTGGATGGATTCTAATCGTTTAACAATAGAGTACGAGAACGGAGTGAAAGAGTTCATCAAGTTTGCAAAGGATCACACAAAGGATCCTTCTCAAATCCTTTGTCCGTGTTTACGTTGTTGTTATTCTAGACTACTTACTCCAGAGGAGTTGGAAGAACATTTGATATGTCACGGAATAGATCGGAGTTATAAATGTTGGAATAAACACGGAGAAAAAGCGAATGTAGCTACTGGCTGGGATAAAACTGCGTTTTATGGATCGTCAGATATGAATACAAATATAGATAATGAAGAAGACCGTATGGAGGATGTGATTACAGATGTCAATGATGATGAAGATCGTATTGAGGAAATGACAAAGACAATTCAAGATGAACCCCGTGATTGCCCAAAATTGTTTGAGAAGTTAAAGAGTTGTGCAAAGACGCCATTGTATGCTGCTTGCACTAAGTATACAACATTGTCAGCTGTACTGAAGTTGTATAAATTGAAAGCAGGCAATGGATGGAGTGATGTCAGTTTTACGGAACTACTTGCTCTCTTGAATGACATGCTTCCGGAAGATAATGAGCTCCCAAGCCGGACGTATGAAGCTAGACGAATGCTACGCTCGATGGGAATGATTTCTGAAAGAATACATGCCTGCCCGAAAGACTGTATATTGTTTCGAAAGGAGAACAAATCACTTACAGAATGCCCAAAGTGTGGTGCTTCTCGATACAAGAAAGATAAATCCAATCCTACGAAAGTTGTATGGTACTTTCCAATCATTCCAAGGTTTAGGCGTTTATATGGAAGTAAAGAAACTGCAAGACAATTGTCGTGGCATGCAGATAAAAGAAATAAAGATGGGTTATTACGTCATCCGGCCGACTCTCCTCAATGGAAGAAAATTGATCATGAGTATCCTGAATTTGGAAAAGAGCCGAGAAACCTTCGTCTTGCGTTATCTACAGATGGAGTGAATCCTTTTGGTTTTCAAAGCAGCACTCATAGTACATGGCCTGTTATGTTGCTAAATTATAACTTGCCACCCTGGTTATGCATGAAGCGAAAATTCATCATGTTATCTATGCTTATATCAGGACCAAAACAACCAGGTAACGATATTGATGTTTATCTAACTCCTTTGATCGAGGATTTGAAGTTATTGTGGGACTCAGGTGTAATGTTGTATGATGCTTATAAAAGTGAATACTTCACGTTGAGAGCGATGTTGTATGGGACAATAAATGATTTCCCTGCTTATGGAAATTTTTCAGGCTATAGCATTAAAGGAACTCAAGGGTGTCCCGTGTGCGAAGAAGATACAGAATCAATTAGGTTGAAACATTCATCGAAATCTGTGTTTCTAGGACATCGTAGATTTCTACCTCGTCGGCATAAGTACCGATCTTGGACGACATCATTCAATGGAAGTTCAGAAAAACGCACAACACCGTCTCCACTAACAGGTGATCAGCTGTTTGAGAAAGTAAAAGATATGAACACTGTTTTTGGTAAACCATTTTCGAAAAACCTTACGAAAATCGGTTGGAAAAAGAGATCAGTTTTTTTTGAATTACCATACTGGAATTGTTTGTACGTCAGACATTTTCTTGATGTGATGCATGTGGAAAAAAATGTATGTGATAGTGTTATTGGAACGTTGCTAAATGCCCCTGGCAAAACAAAAGATGGAATTAAGGCAAGGTTGGACATGGTTGACATGGGAATACGAGAAGAGTTGGCTCCCGTGAAAGGTGAAAATCGAATGTTTCTTCCTCCTGCTGCTTATACTCTTTCTAGGGCAGAGAGATATCAGTTTTGCAACTTCTTTAATGATGTAAAGGTTCCAGAGGGGTACTCATCAAATATCAAGAACATTGTGTCAATGAATGATTTGAAGTTAAAAGGTTTGAAATCACATGATTGCCATGTTTTGATGCAAGATCTAATTCCTATAGCTTTACGTTGCATTTTACCCAAGAATGTTCGTCATACGTTAACCAAACTTTGTTTCTTTTTCAAAGCTATATGTAGCAAAGTTTTAGACCCGGGGAAATTGCCAGCTATGGAAAAAGAAATTGTCATCATATTATGTGAATTAGAAATGTTTTTCCCGCCAACATTCTTTGATATGATGGTTCATTTGATGATTCACTTGGTGAGAGAGATTCGACTTTGTGGTCCTGTGCACTATAGATGGATGTATCCTGTTGAACGGTATATGAAGATTTTGAAAGGATATGTAAAAAATCGAAGTCGGCCAGAGGGTTGTATAGTGGAGCGATATATTGTTGAGGAAGCCATTGAATTTTGTATTGAATACCTATCTGATGTGGAAAGCATTGGTCTCCCGAAATCTCGTCACACTGGACGCATTGAGGGTGAGGGAATTTCTGGAAGAGAAGTTGTAACAATCAGTATTACAGATCGGGAGCAGGCTCATCTTTATGTTTTGCATAACAGTTGGGAGGTTGCTCCATATATTGAAACTCACAAAGAAATTCTTAGGCAGTTGAATCCATCGAGGGCTGAAAAATGGTTAGCAGATACACATAATCACCAGTTTATAGGATGGTTTCAGGACCATATTTTTAAGCAGTTGGATGAAAATCCGAATTCAATTTCAGAACGACTTCGATGGCTAGCCGCTGGACCAAGTGTGTATGTATTATCTTACAGTGGGTATGTAATTAATGGTTATACATTCTATACGGATGAACATGATGAAGAGAGTACCATGCAAAATAGTGGAGTTACACTAGTGGCTGAAGCGATGCATGTTTCTGGTAGTAAGGATATAAATCCAATTTATGCAAATATGTCATACTTTGGCATTATCAAACTAATATGGGAGTTGGATTATACGACATTTCAATTGCCGATTTTTCAATGCAAATGGATTGATAACAATAGTGGTGTTAAAATAGATGAATGGGGATTTGTGAAAGTTGATTTTAGTAAAGAAGGGTACAAAGACGAACAGTTTATAATGGCATCACAAGCGGTACAAGTTTTTTATGTTCCAGATCCCGCAAACCGAAAGTGGTCGATTGTTCTGTTATCGTCCAAAACTATTGAGGGTTCCGATGAAAATTCAGTTGAGGACGATCCTTTTAGTGGTACGTCACAATCAATTCAGAGCGGTCCCAATGCAGATGATGTTTTGTATGTTAGAGGAGACCACAATGAAGGGATTTGGATTGTCGATAGAGGTGTCAAATCTCTTCAACCTTTGAAAAAAAGAAAGAGAGTTCAGTAAACAGGTTATATTTTGTTTGTAATATAGATCTTGTTATCTCATGTTATTATCTTATCATTACAGAATTTATGTAATTTGAATGAACTGTTCAACCACTTTTGCAGATAATGACTTCTGCACATTCTGGTGCTCCTAACCTTGAGACTGAACAAGTCTCTCAAGCAGCTGCTGCTGCGGCTGCTGCTGCTCCTGCTGCTCCTGCAGCTCATTCTGCTGCTACTGTTGCTCCTGATGCGGCTCCTGCTGCTCCTACTGCTGTGACTCATACTCCTCCTCCTGCTGTGGCTCCTGGTGCTCCTGATGCGGCTCCTGCTGCTGCTCCTGCTGCTCCTACTGCTGCTCCTGCTGCTGCTCTTGCTGTTGCGGCTCCTTCTCTTAGTGTTGAGGTCCAACAACCATCAGCACATGCCGTTGATATCATAGTAGATGAACATATAGATGATGTTGATATCGATGAAATGGTCGGGAATGAAGGACCGAAGTCGCAGAAATCACAGGTGCGTCGTAGTTTGACAGTGTTAGCCAAAATTCTTAAGGCGAAAAGCAAATGCATCAAATTTGAAGTCGGATGGAATGCACGAGGCCAACATGTGAATCCCAACAAGGCTATGTTTAGCAGTTACATTGGAGTTGTCACTCGGCAACGCGTGCCGATTGACGTAGATTCATGGCACCATGTTGTGTCCGGGTTGAAGGCTGTGATCTGGGAAGAAATTACGGTAACATTATGAATTTATTTTTTTAATTAACTAACAAATAAAATGATGAAACAATGTCTTACTCTTCTCAATCTCTTGCAGAGTACATTTATAGTAGACGACTCACACAAGGATTATGTACTAAGGTTTGCAGGAAAGATTCATCGAGGTTTTCGTACTATTTTAACAAGATGTCACCTGAAAGATTCTAAAGGTAAAATAAACCCGCACCCACCCATTGTCTATGCGCACCTGATATCCCAAGAAGCATGGGATGCATTTATTGGCCGTCGTGGGGATGAGAAGTTTCAGGTACATTGTGAGTGATAATACGTTGTTTGAGGATACCTATATTCATCACTTTGATTGTCAATATTTCATTTATGAAACAGAAACTCTGTACTGAAAATAAGGAACGTGCATCAAATCCAACATACCCCTATCGTAAAGCAAGGATGGGGTACGCTTCATTAGAAAAGAAAATGGTACGTATTGTAAATTTACAGTAATATTGTTAGGTGCCAATAAACAACATCATAATTATCTTTCTATGTTTATATGTAGATTGATGAATCTAAAACCAAATGCACTTCTATCCCACGTCATGTGCTATGGAAGGAGGCACGTGTGAACAAAGAAGGGAAGTTAATAGATGAGAACACACAAAAAGTGTGGGAAATATGTGTAAGTATGACACGATGATAAAAAGATTTGTTTAAAATTGCTATTACATAAAAATAATTAGTTTTTTTCCTATATCTGACAGTCACAGGAATCAGCTACTCCTGTAGCTGATACAGACCTATTATCGACGGCTTTGAAGCAGCCGGAAAAATACGGTCGTGTCAGAGGTGCAGGGTTTGGGGTGACACCCCGAGTATATTTTGAGAAGAAGAAAAAAATAGATGATACAGAGAAAAAATTGGAACAAATGAGCGAAAAAATAGCAACCCTTGAAGAAAAATTGCAATGGCAGGGAGAGTTGCTAGCAACTTTTATGGGTGGGAAGCAAAGGGAGGACACAACTCAGGAAGAACCACCACATGAACATCCTGCCCCACCCCCCACCAGCTTTGAGGCGAGCCATTCACCTAAAAAAAATGTCTTAGCCGTGATAATCAATATTCTAATAACGGTTCCCATTAAATATGAATCAGACAAACACTGATAATTTATCTGTACTGATCTTCTACAGGGTGATAATGATTGTGATTTATATCTGTCAACACCCACCTATCACCTTGTAGCGAGGGCTACAGTGTTCAATATCCCAGATGCCACACTGCATAATAGACCACTTTCAAAAGATCATCTGAAAGTGACGATTACTGTAGCTCATGAGCCAAATGCAATGCTACCTATTCCACTTGATGACGATGATATTCATACGGTTGAAAAGGCTATTGGGACATTCATTGCATGGCCGGCAGAACTTGTAAGAGTACATGCAGACAAAGAGGTATTTATTTCCTTTTATTTTCAAGCTAAACCCTTAACAATTAATGAAAAGAGTGTCTGAATCAATGATTGTTGTTATAGACGGAGAAAGGAAAGGGGGTGACTAACATCGGCTCGAAACCATCTAAAGGATCGACCAATCGATCCCAAGGAGCTACTGAAAGCACAATAACACCACCTGTTCTCTTTCCACATTTACTAGCATTGAAGACTCATGTGGATACGAAGCTAAAAGATGGTAATAGTCATATAGTGATTTTCGAAGATAATATATACGGAGAGGAAAGTCAAGATTTCGTTGCTGCTGAAAATGTAAATGAAATCCTTGAAAACGGTTGGTTAGGCGTCACTGTTGTAAATGTATATATGAGGTATGTTTCCATGAATTGATTTTCTAAAAGCTGATCTAATGTGCAAATTATGACTAAATGCATTTTATATTGTTGACAGACGCATTTATGAAAAACAGTTGAAGGGATTTTCCCATGAGCCAAGATTTGGACTGGTTAGTCCTCATATCACATCAACACACCAAACAAAAATAGAGTCATCAAAAAGGGATGCAATAGTGAAGGACTTGCTGAAAACATTTGAACGCAAGATTACAGATGACAGACTTTTCCTAATACCAACCATGCAGGGGTAATACTCTACGATTAAAGCATATCAATTATATTTTCACTTTTTTTATTACTTATTCCTTTTTGTGTTTTTAGGCAACATTGGTTGCTAATTGCGGTGAACTTGGATACTCCGAAGATTTACTTTCTGGATTCAAAGCTAGGATATCCATCAAACCGACCATACATGATGGAGTTTGTGAATCTGTAAGACACTACATCTTACGTTTTAGGTCTAAACATCAATTTATATAATATATATTATCTTTTACTGAGGATTCTGTTATGATAGGGCGGTGTACCAATATCGTCTAAATCATGGTATGAGGACAGGGGCTAAGCATAAGGAGCCGAGCAAGTACTACGTCTGGACAAATATCAGGGTATATATAATAAAATTTCACTATCCAAACACACCTCAACACAAGTTATTTATTCTCCTAATGATCAATTTTTTGCAGTGTCCAAAACAAACAAACGATAATGATTGCGGTTATTATGTTTGTAAATTTATGAAAGAGATCGTTTTTCATCAGCAAACTAGCATCCCTAAAGAGGTATTTTCAAAAACAATTACTAGTTCGTTTAAGTTATTTATTAATTCTTTATTTTTTTATTTTGCAGTACTACTATGACTGCCGAAAAGCCTCATACTCACAAGACGATATAGATGTGTTCAGAAACGAGTGGGCCGCATACCTGATGACAGATTGTACACAAATACAATGATGATCTGACTTGGGGACATGTACAATTGGTGGTCATTTTTGAGAGGGGTTAAGGGGATCAAAAGATAAAATATTGTTGTATGTAAATGTTCGTAGAAAAATTGTAATTGTTATTAAATAAAACATTCTTTCTCCAATGAGTCATTTTTCCATTTTAACAGATGATATGCACCAGCAACATGCAAGAATGTTGAACCACTAAAATGGTCGCTCTCTTGTTTAAAATGGACACCACTTTAATTGAAAACAACAACTGACCTACGGAAATCCGACCAGACGCATCTGGATTGCCTTCATCCTTTAGGAGAAGGATCCACGGGTCCTTGGTGACGTGTACGAGTCAACCCCGCCTCAATCCGAGGCACGGTGTGACCGCTACCACCCAAAGTGTCGCTCTCTTGTTTAAAATGGACACCACTTTAATTGGAAACAACAACTGACCTACGTAAATCTGACCAGACGCATCCGGATTGCCTTCATCCTTTAGGAGAAGGATCCACGGGTCCTTGGTGACGTGTACGAGTAACATGCAAGAATGATGGACCACATTTCTTTGGCCTTTGGACAAAAAAACCAGTAAAATCTCCAAAATACCTTCATATCATGCATGAACCAGTAAAATCTCCAAAATACCTTCATATCACACAGTTCTGAAAAGAGTCACTATTTAAAAGAAAGTCACAAATTTAGATACATCTCGAGATGGTCAGTTGTTGATTTCACTTAAAATTAAGTCCATTTTTAACAAAACAGTGACACTGTGAGTGGTGTCGGCCACACCGGGCCTCGGATTGATGCAGTGTTGAATCGTACACGTCACACATGAGTCATTGATCATTGTGAAAAAGTATCAACGCAATCAGAAGCCGTTAGATCGATTTGGCATATGTACGTAAAATATTGTCCATTTTAAACTAAATACATACACTTGGAGTGATACCGGTCACACCGCGCCTCGGATTGAGACCCCACCCTTTCCCCTCGGCTGTCAAAAATCATAACCAGATAGTCGAAGGGTGATTTTGACAGCCGAGGGGAAAGGGTGGGGTCTGAAGACATTGTAGGATATGTCGAAGGGTGATTTTGTGTGTGACTGGTATCACTCCAAGTGTATGTATTTAGTTTAAAATGGACAATATTTTACGTACATACGCCAAACTGATCTAACGGCTTCTGATTGCATTGATAATTTTTCACAATGATCAATGACTCCTGTGTGACGTGTACGATTCAACACCGCATCAATCCGAGGCCCGGTGTGGCCGACACCACTCACAGTGTCACTGTTTTGTTAAAAATGGAATTAATTTTAAGTGAAATCAACAACTGACATACGGAAAACCGACCAAACACATTGGGATTCTATTGAAACTTAAGGAAAACTATCCATGGGTCAAATGTGACGTGTAAGATTCAACCCCGCCTCAATCAGAGGCGCGGTGTGACCGGTATCACTCCAAGTGTATGTATTTAGTTTAAAATGGACAATATTTTACGTACATACGCCAAACCGATCTAACGGCTTCTGATTGCATTGATACTTTTTCACAACAATCAATGACTCATGATACATAGAGAAATTCACTGGCCACCTTCGAGAATGATCTGAAGCACAAACCATGACAACATTATGTTTTTAACTTCAGCACCTCAATTGAGAATGTGACACCTTTCAGGACTTGGCGCCATTGTATGTCGTTTCGTCCACTGAATGGGTCTATCCTTTTATTTAATTTTTTTAACTTCAGTCAAATATTCTAGAAAGATGTCGCGGCAGATCCTTCACCATTTTGTTTTGCTGAACATCTCATTACATTGTTAAAAAAAAGCAGGGTGTCTTGCATGGGCAATACGTTCTTGTATTGAAGATGATGCACTCCCATTTATTCGAACCCACATGGTTAATTATTTTGTTTAAGCCTAATGATTGATTTAATTATTGTGGAACACATAATCATGAAAATCGTATGATGGTTGTACCCAGATAGGACTCCAATTCATTGGTTAAATCTATTGTCTCATGAGATGTTATGTATGAGATTAGGGAGTAAACCTAGTCCATTAAAATGGGAGTGCATCATCTTCAATACACGAACGTATTGCCCATGCAAGACACCCTGCTTTTTTTTAACAATGTAATGAGATGTTCAGCAAAACAAAATGGTGAAGGATCTGCCGCGACATCTTTCTAGAATATTTGACTGAAGTTAAAAAAATTAAATAAAAGGATAGACCCATTCAGTGGACGAAACGACATACAATGGCGCCAAGTCCTGAAAGGTGTCACATTCTCAATTGAGGTGCTGAAGTTAAAAACATAATGCTGTCATGGTTTGTGCTTCAGATCATTCTCGAAGGTGGCCAGTGAATTTCTCTATGTATCATGAGCGTTCTAATGCATATCTTGTTTGGAAGATCATTGTAGTAGACAACGATCTAAAAGTGGGGGATGAGTGCATATCTGAGTATGTCTTTAGTAGTGTCCCTCAAAATGTCTTTAAACTGACCATCTTGAGATGTATCTAAACTTGTGACTTTCTTTCAAATAGTGACTCTTTTCAGAACTGCGGGAGTTAACATTTCTCCAACATATTCACACACAAAATCACCCTTCGACATATCCTACAATGTCTTCAGACCCCACCCTTTCCCCTCGGCTGTCAAAAAAACCTAAAAGACCATGGATAGCAATGATCATTCCAAAATGCATTTAAACTGAAACCTTCCAGAAAAAAATAGAGTAGAATACTTGCAAGTTGTAACTTAGGTCGCTTTGCACAAGCCGATTTCCACATTGTTTGTAGCAACCACATTTGCTCCAACACTCTAATGATCTTCATTGCTTCATGTCTTTTATACTCTTCCAGAAACCCTTCTCTAAGAAGGTCAACTATCGTGTATGCATACTCACCTTCAAATGTGACGTGTACGAGTCAACCCCGCCTCAATCTGAGGCCTGTTGTGGCTGACACAACTCCAAGTGCCTCTGTTTTGTTCAAAATGGACTTATTTTTAAGTGAGAAATCAACAACTGACATACGAGAAACCGACCAAACGCCTTCGGATTGTGTTGACACTTTAGGACAACGATTCATGGGTTATATGTGACGTGTACGACTCAACCCCGCCTCAATCCGAGACGCGGTGTGACCGGTATCACTCCAAGTGTATGTATTTAGTTTAAAATGGACAATATTTTACGTACATACGCCAAACTGATCTAACGGCTTCTGATTGCATTGATACTTTTTCACAATGATCAATGACTCATGTGTGACGTGTACGATTCAACACCGCATCAATCCGAGGCCCGGTGTGGCCGACACCACTCACAGTGTCACTGTTTTGTTAAAAATGGACTTAATTTTAAGTGAAATCAACAACTGACATACGGCAAACCGACCAAACACATTGGGATTCTATTGAAACTTAAGGACAACTATACATGGGTCAAATGTGACGTGTAAGATTCAACCCCGCCTCAATCAGAGGCGCGGTGTGACCGGTATCACTCCAAGTGTATGTATTTAGTTTAAAATGGACAATATTTTACGTACATACGCCAAACCGATCTAACGGCTTCTGATTGCGTTGATACTTTTTCACAACAATCAATGACTCATGTGTGAAGTGTATGATTCAACACCGCATCAATCTGAGGCCCGGTGTGGCCAACACCACTCACAGTGTCACTGTTTTGTTAAAAATGGACTTAATTTTAAGTGAAATCAACAACTGACATACGACAAACCGACCAAACGCATTGGGATTCTATTGAAACTTAAGGACAATGATCCATGGGTCAAATGTGACGTGTACGAGTCAACCCCGCCTCAATCAGAGGCGTGGTGAGACCGGTATCACTCCAAGTGTATGTATTTAGTTTAAAATGGACAATATTTTACGTACATACGCCAAATCAATCTAACGGCTTCTGATTGCGTTGATACTTTTTCACAATGATCAATGACTCATGTGTGACATAACATCGCATCAATCCGAGGCCCGGTGTGGCCGACACCACTCACAGTGCCTCTCTTTTGTTCAAAATGGACTTATTTTTAAGTGAAATCAACAACTGACATGCGGCAAACCGACCAAACGCATTTGGATTCTGTTGAAACTTAAGGACAATGATCCATGGGTCAAATTTGACGTGTAAGAGTCAACCCCGAATCAATCCGAGGCCCGGTGTGGCCGACACCACTCAAAGTGCCTCTATTTTGTTCAAAATGGATTTATTTTTAAGTGAAATCAACAACTGACATACGGGAAACCGACCAAACGCCTTAGGATTGTGTTAACACTTTAGTACAATGATCCATGGGTCATATGTGACGTGTACGAGTCAAACCTGGGGTGGATTACATGGCTTTCCTACATGGAATATATCCCACTACACGTCTTTAATGAGCCAGCTACGCAGTTTATCCCTTGTACAGATACACAGGAAGAATCACACGAGATCGACATCATGTACTAACATAGGGCAAGGGTGCATAAGAGGACACAAGATCAAAGGGTAACACGTATATGTTTTTTAACATGCCATGTAATTTCCTATTGATATGACATGTATATTCACACAGGCAGCTGAACATTGGAGTTACCCAGGGTAAAGCGACAAGGCATGTGACCCTTTAAATGACACATAATTTTATGTACCATGATTGATCTCTTTGAACACTATATCAAGGACATATTTCATTAGGGTTGGCTCCCATGATCCTTCCTAGGATGGTTTTGGTATCTTTTCCGACTTACGGTAGTACGATCGCTTCAGCAGGACGTCCTAGACATAGTTGGAGTCTCTCTGAAAGTCCTGGAGTGAGATCATATATCTATTTTTGAGGTCCAGGTAGAGTCATGTATCAACGCAACCAATCCTACCAGACATTGATCCTATATATAGAATGTTAATTTTGATGTCTCATTACAGTACCCCAATTTATGATATGTTACCTTTTTTGTATTAATATACATAATTACTAAGGGTGATGGTTGGGAGAGTTAGGATATCCTTTTTATGTATTGCAGAATGATTCAAGGAGCACGGGCTCTGCACGATTTGTCAAAACCAAGTGGCAATCCAAGGAGAAACAATGCATAGTGGAATGTTCTAGTATTTATCTTCTGAGTTGTGTAGGAATATTTTGTGATACTATGTAATGAGGTAGTTTTGCTTTCTGGGTAGATGGTATCTAACTCATGGTAAGAACACTGTTTGGTTGGGTTGTGATCGGTTGATGACATGCTTGTGGTTGATATACTGGTTTTTGTGCAGGTCTGTGGTTGATATACTGGTTTTTGTGCAGGTCTGCTCGGCTGGCTGTACTAGTGCAGGTTTTTTATTAGCAGCAGGCAGGGATTTAACAGCGCTTTTTTAGCGCTGTTAAAGGCGACATTTAACAGCGCTAAAAAAGCGCTATTAAAGGAGATATTTAACAGCGCTAAAAAAGCGCTGTTAAAGGCAACATATAACAGCGCTTTTTTAGCGCCATTAAAGGTATCCTTTAACAGCGCTTTTTTAGCGCCATTAAAGGTGACATTTAACAGCGCTTTTTTAGCGCTGTTAAAGGTGACATTTAACAGCGCTAAAAAAGCGCTGTTAAAGGACCCCCCCTTTATCAGCGCTGAGCTTTACAGCGCTTTTCTAGCGCTGTTAAAGCCCGATTTTAGCGCTGTTATTGCCCGTTTTTGTAGTAGTGATTGTAGTCTAAAAATTAAACTAAGGCAAAACAAAAATCATCTTAAGTAAAAAAAGATCAGACTCATTATTCATCCAATGATCAGAGTGTTTAAATTGAATCAAAAAATCATTTGATATATCAGAGTTGTTATTGGTCTCACAAATAGTCTGATAAAACTATTATTATAAATAAAAGTATAAAATAACTTTCTAATATAAATGCACAATGAAAAAAATATACCTGTAGAAAAAGGTAAACCAAAAGCTTAGAATCACTTACAATCTTTATAAAATAAAATTATGCACTTTAACCTTAAGAGTTAAGAAATTCAGAAATCTAGAATTAAGATATCCATAGTTTCAATACCTACTATAAAGGTCTGTATTTCCTTACCAAGAAATCCCTTAATATAAATATTAGAATGTCTCTATCTTCCAATCCCCCAGAATCCCTTAATATGATGAGTCGTATGTCTCTGTCTTCCTAGCCCCATAATCCCTCAATCCAATGATCGGTATGTCTTAGTATTCTTAGATCCTAAAGTCCTGGATCTGAAGGATCAAATTCACTCATCTTCTTATCCCTAGAATCCCATAATCTAACCTCAATCAGACAAAATGAATACAAAAGAAAAGTGTTCTAAGGAATTTATAATCGTCACATGGATTCCATAGAACTACAACTCTCTAAGAAATTACAAAGCATTATAACGAGGCATTCTAGAAGAGAAAAGATTATATGTGTTTAGTTACAAATTTATCTTCTCCCAACTCTTCCAACGACCTTCTATTTATAATAAATTCTTCAACGGTCATATTTCTTAGTTGGTTGCAAAAAACTTGGACAAATTTCAACTTGGAAGCTCATAATGATCTGGATCTTGTACTTGACATCTAATCATGAACTGTACTTCATTGTCCGACGTCATTTTGTTTAACACCATTCTATAAAATATTTTCATCTGATGGAAAATTTTTTGTATACTTAGATTATAAACTTTGAACTGTTCGATAGACTACACTATTATTTTTAAATCCAATAAACTAAACAATGGTTAATCTGATATATCAATACTAATGTCAGTTCGATGGTTATGAATTTAGTCAGTCTGATGGATAGAACACTTGTCTAACCATTGGTAAGAATACTAGTTGATCCAATTTACCGGATACACTATCATTATGATGTATCAAATTGAATAATAAAAGTTTATATCCATTTTACATTAGAACTTTTTCTATTTTTGGTATAAAAATATGTTTTCAATAAAAACATACTAAAACACTTGGGATATATAAAGTTACTAAAATAGAGTTTAAAGAAAGTGTTTCAGTACTGGAAAATGGGTTTATACCAACACACATATACCAATGGTTTAAAAAAACCATTGGGATAGATGCTTTAGGTAAATCTATCCCTACGATTTAAAAAAAATCATAGGTATACCATGCCTCAATTTTCATTTCTATCAGGCTCATCCCTATGTACCCCCTCCCCCAAAAACTCCACTCTCCCCCACAAACCCCCATCTCCCCCACAAAACTTCTCCCTGATTATCCATCTCACTCATCCCCAACGTGAAACCTCTCCTCTCCCCTGCCAAACCTCTTCTTCCTCGATTCTTCTATCATCCATCGCGCTCATCCCACTCAAATCCAAAACCCTTCCTTGATGCTTTGGTTCCTTCCAATTCCTTCATTCTAGCTTCAAATTCTATTCTCCCCATTAATGATCATAGTTATTCTCCTCTTTGTTTGATATTGGTTCCAAAAGGTAATCTATTTTAATATATTATTCTCTATATCTATCACTCTTTCCACTTGGCTATGAAATCTATAAGTATTTTTGGATATTATAGGGTTTATAGTGGACCTAATATTGGGGATTTTGGTGTTTAGATACCATTTATAGAAACTTATTCCACCTTTAGGTTCTCACTAATAAAGGAAAAATGTTTTGGATTTATTAGTTCAATATTCAATTTTTTGAGGTCCATATTTCATTTAAATTGCTTCATTTTGGTATTCAAAGAGTGGTTGAGTTTTATAAATCCATTATTGATGAAATTATTCCTCTATGTGATAGTATGTGGTGTTTCTAAATTGATCATTAAAATTTATGTCATGACATAGAGCAGTTCATTTATGAATCTCAAATGTCTCTTTGAAATAAATATCTAGCCATTCTTAAATCCTTGTAAAAATGCATATAAGAATTTAAAAGGTATTTTTGATATAAATACAATGATTTTAGCCTTTGTTGGTTTTTAAATAGGTAAATACATTTTTTAAAAAGGGCGTCTTGAAATATAAATAGTGTTTCTAATTGGAAAGTCCTATTTGGAACTTTGTGGGTTAGATGGTTGATCTCATGGGGAACCTAATTGATTTCCCCTTATTGTTTAGAATTGTGGTGGATATATTATTTATATGTGATTGATATGTGATGTTGGAAAGGGGTTTTTTCTATGAGAGGGTGTTAGAGGAGAGGGTTATTTATTTTTTTGTGCTTTGTTCCTCAATTTTACCTTGCATATTCAATCACCGCTACTTTTTTGGTCATGGTAACATGGATAAATAGGTGGTATTTCTCTATTTATGCTACAATAATTGGTATGGAGGCCTCCAGTGTAACCTATAACATGATATTGAATATGGTGGGGGGTTATCTCAATGATTTTGGTGTGGTATATGCAATTGGATTGTATTTGGTAGAAAAAACATAGGCCAATAATTAGTTCTACATTGGTCTGGTAAATTCTAGATCATCTAAAATTAGGATCTAGGTTAGATCCCATGACACATTATCCTTGACTTGTAGATTGAATAAGGGATTATTATCTCATGGTTGATTGTATTTTCCACTTAATTATATTATTGTGGTAGACTTATCTTATTTACATTCATTATTTACCTCATGATGGGTGGTGCCTTCCTTGTGGTATGCATTTCACTTGTGTGTGTATTGATTCATTTTAAATGTTTTTAAAGATGTTTATGGAAACCATTTTAAATTAAAGTTACTTGTTTTATGTTTCCATATTTGGTTCCAAAATGGTTGTTTAGACTAAAAATGGCTAAGTCCATGGAGTTTGATTCAAATTGATTTTTTAATTTAATGAAAAAATGAATGTTTTTTTAAAATGGTTTATGGTTGGCTCACCAATGTTTGGTTCCTAGTTTATAGTGGGATCTTCATGGTTTATGGTTGGATCACTAATGTCTGGTTCCTTTTTCCCTTTTTACTTGCAGGTTTATCCTTCCCTATTGTCATGTTTGGTTTGGTCGAACCCTTGTTCAAGGGGTTGACCTGATTTTTGTGGTTTATTTGGTGTTTAGGGTTCATGGAAGTTTCTTATTGGTTGTTTGGCCACCCACTATCAGAGGTGATACATCCTATATCATGCAACATTGATTCGAGGTAGCTTTTCCCATGCCCTAACTTTTAGTTTTTAAACTGTTGATTCCTTGGTGTTTTGAACTTATGTTTTAATTATTAAATTGTAGTTTTAATTAAGGTTATTGGATTTACACAGTAAAAAGTTGTATTTCTCTTACATTTATTTAAAATAGAAAGGTTTTACTATTTTAAGGCCAAGTATAAATCTGATTTTGTGTGACTGGTCAGATAATGCATTTATGAGATTTCGCAAATGGCCTTTTAAAATAGTATTTAAAATTTACAAATATGTTTAGGATTTCAAAGTGATTTATAAAAGGTATCACTTAGAATTTCATGTGATACTTGAAATTATATTATATTGTAAAAATATTTAAAGAATTGTTTTGAATGAAATGTAAGGGTTTCAAATGGTTTGACCCCATTTAGGTCATGGATTAAATTAAAGGGTGATGTTTGAAACTGTGGAGGTTTTGGGATAAATGTTATAACGACCCAGAACTCTATCAATGAAATTTCCCTTCTTATGCTTATTTCATATAGTATAGATCATATAAAATCACTTATAGAACATAATACAAACATCATAAATGAATAATGAATGAAATAAGATGTATTTATAGAAGTTAAGAAACCTATACCGATGAAATAGTAACATGCCCTTAGGAATAGTAATGTGGCCCTTATGAATAGTAAACCAAAAAATAAAATAGTAACCTCACCAATGAAAGTATAAATACAATTTTTCCATTGTATAAATTAAATTATGATATAATTATATCATAGTGTTAGTAAATGAATATTTTAAAAATTAATATTTAAGTGTCAGTATTTTTATAAGTCCTAAATATTTAATTACAATATTATAATTAATTGAATGATTTAAAATAAAATTAATTTTCATAAAAATTATTCATAAATCAATATTTTTCTGTCTTATGATTTTAGGATAAATTTGTGATACCTTAGTTAATTTTTGAAGGTGTTATAAAATCAGTTATAAATTTAAAACTGTATTTTTTGAGTAAATAATAATTTTAATTAAAAATTATATTTCTCATATTTAGAAAATTATTTTCATAAAATGGAGGTAATTTTTTAATTATACACGTCAAAAAATGATTAGGGTGAATTTTTTGGATTTTTCTGAAATACTTGAATTTTTAGTGAATAGTAAAATAAGGTAATTTACTGTATAAATACATGATAAGATAAATGCACTATTTCTTGAGTCATGGATGATGTAATAAACCTTGGTTCGAGATCACATGCACTTATTACTGTATTTAGTCACAATAATCAACATTATTTCTTTTCTTGAGCAAAATAATAAAATAATGAGAAATCACCCCTCTCCTCCACAATAAATATCATCCCTCACCCCTCTTCTCCTCAAAAATCTAAGCCTTGAAACTTGTCAAAATCCCACCAAAATCCTCTTTCCTAGTCTCTACCAACATCCAGGAGCTCTTTTTCATTCCAAAATACCAAAACCACTTCCCTTAAGGAGGTTCTCAAGGAGGACAATTCAACAGGTAAACCCTCTTCCTTTTTTCTTTTAATTTCATTTCAATTTATTTTCTTTTCTTATCCTCTACTCATCTACTCTGTCCAAATGATCGAAATATCTACAATATAATATATATTCTATAATTATATCATGTTAATGGAATATCCATTACCAATCTCCTTACTCTCTCTCTCTATTTTGTTTGAAAAACAAAATCATCATCCAAGAAGTGCCAATTTACACTACTAGAAAAGGGGGCATTGGAGCCCCCCAGACTCGGGCGACCGCCATTGGCGGTCGCTATAGCTAACCATTAGCGACCGCCAATGGCGGTCGCTAACCTACATAAAAAAACGGGGGGCTTCTGCGCCCCCCCCCCCCCCCCCCCCCGCGCCCTCGATCTCCCTCCGCCCTAACCCCCTCCCTCCCTCGCCGCCCTCCCTCGCCGCCCTCCCCCTCCCCCGCCGCCCGGCCTCCCCCGCCGCCCGGCCTCCCCCGCCGCCCGCCCTCCCCCGCCGCCCACCCTCCCCCGCCGCCTGCCATCCGGCCTCCTGCCACCGCCCTCCGCCCTCGAGCCTCTGGCCGCCGCCCTCGGGCCTCCGGCCGCCGCCCTCGGGCCTCCGGCCGCCGCCCTCCGGCCTCTCGGCCCTCCCCCCCCCACCCCGGACGGCACCCGCACCCCGGACAACCCCCGGCGCGCACTCCGGACCGCCCCCCGCACCCCGGACGCCTCCCCGCACCCCGGACAGCCCCCCCCCCCCCCCCCCCGCGCGCACTCCGGACCGCCCCCCGCACCCCGAACGCCTCCCCGCACCCCGGACAGCCCCCCCTGCACTCGGACCCCCCCCCCCTCCGAACCCGGACAGCCCCCCCGCACCCCGGACAGCCCCCCCCCGCACTCAGACCCCCCCCCCCCTCCGAACCCGGACAACCCCCCCGCACCCCGGACAGGCCCCCCACACCCCGGACACCCCACCCCGCACCCCCGACAGCCCCCCTGTACCCCAGACAGCCCCCCCTCCCCCGCACCCCGGACACCCCCGCACCCCGAACACCCCTGCCCGCACCCCTGACAGGCCCCCGACACCCCGGACACCCCTCCCCGCACCTCGGACAGCCCCCCCCCCCCCCCCCGACCCCGGACACCCCCCCCCCCTCGCTGCCCGTCCCCCGTCCCCTCACCGCCTCCTCTCCTCCAGCTCCCCGCCGCCGCCGCCGCCCGTCCCCTCCCTTGCCGCACCGCCTTTGGCTCCGGCTCCCCTTCGCTGCCTCCTCTCCCTCGCAGCACCGCCTTCGGCTCCCCTCCCTTTCAGGTTTGTAGCTCAATCAGGTAACATGAGCTTTCAGTTACATTATTATTTTATCAATGGTTCATAAACAAATGGTTAATATTTATTTTGAATATAGTTGATTCGAAAAATGTAAATGTAATAAGTATTGTGTAAATGTTTGTTATACAGATATTATTATGGATAAGAGTTGGATTGATCTTCCAAATCGAACGTCTAGAGAATATTTCAATGGCATTATGCAGTTTATTGACTTCACGAGAGGATTTGAAAGTGACTATATTAGTTGTCCATGTAGAAAATGTGCTAACAGATATCAATTCACACGAGATACTGTGAGGGAGCACCTTTTCTTTAATGGATTTCTGAAAAATTATAAGAGTTGGACTCGTCATGGAGAAGAATATGTTCATTGTCAAAATACAGATGCAGCTCAGATGGATGTTGATGCAAGGATGACTAATCCAATGCATGAAATGCTTACTGAAATGGTACGTGGGTTTGATCCTGAAGGCATTGACATCCAGAATCTTGAGACTGGTGAGATAAATCTTCGCTCTGGTGCAGATCGTGATTCGAGGAGGTTTTATGAAGTACTTGATGATGCGAAAACAGAATTATATCCTGGATGTACTTCTTACAATAAACTGTCGTTTATCGTGGAGTTGTTGCATTTGAAGACTTTGAATAATTGGTCAGACACATCATTCGACATGCTTTTGGTTTTATTGAAAAAAGTTCTTCCTGTCGACGCTAAGATTCCTGAGTCGTATTACTATGCTCGTAATTTGACAGAGAACTTAGGTTTTACATATGAGACTATAGATGCATGTGCAAACAACTGTATGTTGTTTAGAAATGAAACTGCTCATTTGGATATTTGTACGGTTTTTGGCGCTTCCAGGTGGAAAGAGAACAGGGGAAATAAGACTCATCAAAGTCAGATTGCGATACAGGGGAAACCGATTGCCGTAAAGCAAATGCGTTACTTTCCCCTTAAACCGAGGTTGAAAAGATTTTTTATGTCATCTAAAGTTTCTAATTTAATGAGATGGCATGCAGAAAGAGTTCATGAAAGAGACATGTTAACCCACCCGGCAGACTCTCATGCATGGAAGGATTTTGATAAGAGACATCCCGACTTTGCTAAAGATGTTCGTAATGTCCGATTGGGATTGGCAGCAGATGGTTTCAATCCATTCAAGTCTATGGTTGGTGCAACTCATAGCACATGGACCGTGGTGTTGGTTCTATATAATCTTCCTCCGTGGCTTTGTATGAAGCAACAATTTATATTACTTTCCACTCTTATTGATGGACCTAAAAGTCCGGGGGATAAGATTGATGTTTACCTTCAGCCATTGATTGATGAGTTGAATGAATTTTGGGGCGATGGTGTGATGACTTATGACTGCGAAACGAATGAAATGTTCAAACTGCATGCTGCTTTATTGTGGACAATCAATGACTTCCCAGCTTATGCAAATTTATCAGGTTGGAGTACGAAAGGGGAATTTTCTTGCCCTTGTTGCAATAAAAGTAAAAAATCTGTATGGCTTAAACATTCCAAAAAATGGGCATACATGGGTCACAGGCGTTTTCTCCCTCCCCAACACAGGTTCAGAAAGGACAGAGTGGCATTTGATGGTTCTAGAGAGTTCATCCCAGCACCAAAGATCATGACAGGAGTCGAAATGTTATCGCAGATTGAGGAAGAAAACATCCGCACGGTATATGAAATTCAGGATTTGGTGGCTCCTCCAGTACGTAATATTCGTGCTGCGGGTAGGCAGCGCAGTCACAATTGGAAAAAGAAAAGTATTTTTTATAGTCTTCCGTATTGGAAAACTAACATGTTGAGACATAATTTGGATGTCATGCACATTGAAAAAAATGTTTGTGATAACATATTGTGGACCATTTTAGGTGTCAGTGGAAAGTCAAAGGACCATGTTAATGCACGCCGTGATTTGGAAGAAATGGGTTTAAGGAAACAGTTGCATTTACAGTTAGCTGAGGGAAACAAGGCATATATGTCTGCTGCACAGTATTCGATGACTACAGAGGAGAAAGAGACATTTCTTTCCATTTTGAAGATGGTCAAGGTGCCTGATGGTTACTCTTCTAATATTTCAAAGTGTGTGAATCTGACGAGCAAGACATTGCAAGGGTTGAAAAGTCATGACAATCACATATTACTTCAGCAGTTGATTCCAATCGCAATTTGTGATTGTTTATCCCCCAATGTTGTTCAGCCCTTGATTGAGATGAGTAATTTTTTTAGACAGCTTTGTTTAAGAAATCAACGAATGAGTGATTTAAAAAGTTTGCAGGACCGAATTGTACTTACGCTTTGTCACTTTGAGAAACTTCCCCCCCCCTCATTTTTTGATGTTATGGTCCACTTGATAGTGCACCTAACTGATGAAGTAATGGCTGCTGGTCCAGTGAAATTCAGGTGGATGTATCCTATTGAACGGTATTTGAGTACATTGAAAAGATTTGTACGCAACAGAGCTCGTCCAGAGGCATCAATAGCCAATGGTTATTTGATGGATGAGTGTACTACCTTTTGTGCAGAATATCTTACGGATGTTGAAACAAAATTAGATAAGCCCTCTCAGATTCATGATGGTCCAGTTGGAGAAGGAACCACATTTGATATTGACAACATCGAGTGGATACAAGCACATCGATATATCTTGTTCAATACTCCATCAGTTGCACCATTAATGCAGTAAGTATCTTATCAATGTGCTTGTATAACTTTTACATGTTTTCTTTGCATAAGTTGATCTTTTAAACATCGTGTAATCATTTTCAGGAAACACATTAATGAGATAAAAGAAGAGATGCATCGTGCGACTGAGTTGCAAATTCAACAATCTCATTATGCGGCATTTCATGATTGGTTCAAGTATTATGTATGTATAAATTGATTTTCATTATGAGTGAAGTATTAAACTAATTCTTTCTGCATATATCAGTATTGATTTTTATAAATTATGTAGGTTCGTAAGCTGAGGTAGTTAGGGGACCCCACACTACCTGAAGTATTTATCCAACTGGCTGAGGGTCCATCTATAACGGCTCGTCGTTATAAAGCTATTGATGCTAATGGTTTTCGATTTCGCATTAAAGATGTTGACGACAAACGAGCAACACAAAACAGTGGCATCAGTTATCCCTTTGTCGATTATGGTTATTACTATGGTCAATTGATAGACATCATTGAAGTTGTATACACACACAATTTGAAGTACATATTGTTAAAGTGTAATTGGGTTGATCCAGTGCGTGGATGTAAAGTCGATCAATATCAGTTTTCATTGGTGAATTTTAACTATATGTTATACAGAAATAATGAATGAGTTGAGAATGAACCTTTCATTTTGACATCACAAGCGGAACAAGTATTCTTCGTTACTTTGCCTTCGGATCCAAGTTGGCAAGTTGTTTTCAAAATGTCTCGGCGAGGAGTGTTTTTATTTGAAGAAGATGAACCCGAGACTGTTCCGTTTGTTTACCAATAACTTGATCAATATACCGTAGTTCAACGTGAAGAAGATATTTATTGGGTCAGAGCGGCTGTTGAAGGAGAAACGGTCGATTTGCATGCTTAATGAAAGGTATAATTGTTTTCCCGCTATTTAGTAGAATGTCCTAGGATATCATAAATTATCTAATCATTTTATAAATCCTTATAAGTTTTAATCCTCACTTTTGTAAGTTAATTCAGTCATAAATATTTAGGTTGATTAACTTTCTGATTTTTTAAAATTCATTCACAACTAATTATTCAATCCATTTTTGGTTTGATTAACAGTTGTACAAGTTTGATTTATTAAGAACAATCCAATTTATCTTTTAAACACTTTGGACTCATTACTGATATTTTGTATGACTGCAGACATGTCAGGGGAAGAGGCAGAAAATCCACATCATCCATCTGAGGCATCTACGTCTCAGGGTCGAGGTATGTTTGAATGTCATTGTCTATATTTTTTATGTAATTGACATATATATATATATATATATATAACATTTGTCAATTTATATATAAAATTGTTTTCAACAGGATCAGACTCGGCTGCTTCTTCCTCTCGCAGGAGAGGCCCTGGTCGTGGCATATTATCATGGAATTCCGACACGACGATAGATGTTTCATTTGATGAGGTATTTCATCCTGTGGGACCGAATGCCCCGACATTTATTCATCAGCTGGGTCATATCATACGTGACCCACATCGATTTCCATTGACCACGCGTGATTGGGCTTCTATCTCTCAGGACACATTAGATCGTCTATGGAGGGAGGTTCAGGTAAGAAAATAATTTTACTTTATTTTCTATTTATAAATAATACTAATATGTTTGATTATTTTCATTATAGCAAAATTTGAAAGTATGCCCTGAAGAGTTTCGGCCCGTGTGTATGAGCAAATTCCGTAAGCTGTGGAAAGATTATAAAGGCAAAGTGAAGAGGGACCACTGGGTACCAAATGTGGGTGCCCTTGACATTTTGGAAAAAGTCCCGAGAGGTGTCCTCCCGGCTCAGTGGCGTGACTTGGTTGCATATTGGTCTACTGAGGGTGTTGCGGTTTGTATATTAATTATTTTGCTGTATATATATTTTCAAGAATATGTGATTTGTTTGAAATTTGAATGAATTGAATGTAGGAGGTGTCAACACGCCATTCGGAGAATCGAGCGTTGCAGGGACCAGCTCACAGGCTCGGGACTCATCACGTGTCTCAGATCCGACATGAGGTATATATTATTCATTTTTTAATTTATTAATTAATATGGTTTTGTGTTTATATTCTTTTAATATACAGTTGCGAGGGCAAGGTGCAACAACTGATAAAATGTCGGTGTGGATAAGGACTCGTGATCGCAATGATCCAGAGGTTGCAACATTGATAGTAAGTGTCTGTACTTACCAATAATTACATAAATCTATATATTAACATATATATATTTATATATATTTAAATATTTCACAGGATTAATTTGAAGCTGAGTTAGAACATCTGCCAGAGGACCAGCGACAGCTTCCCATGCGACGGGATGAGATCTTTCATCGCATTATTGGTCGGGACGGGCATGGCTATAGTTTGACCTATGGAGCAGGGATTCCTCGTTCTGTAGTGTCACGCGCTGCGGTTGTCGGTTCTGCTATTGCTCATATGACACAGCAGATGTCAGATTTTGAGGCACGGCTGCGCGCTTCCGAGGAGACAAATGCGCAATTGACAGCTGAGGTTAGAGCACTGCGGGAATATGTGCGTCGAGCTGATGGTACAGGGGATCATACGAAGCAGGTATATACTGTATTTATTTATTTAATTTAAATTATTTTTGTTATTAAAATATTTATAATGTTTATTTGTTGTAGGCACCTGGCCCACCAGAAGGAGGTAGCAGTGATGGAAACGCGTGACGCACCATATATTCACGAGATATGTTTTTTGTTTTTACTGGTAGGGTTGACATTGATGTACTGTATTTATTCATTTAAGTAATGCATTATTACCATCCATGGTGGTCTTTTAAATATTTTATACACATATTGAGTTTTTGATCAGATAATCTTGAATGATTCTACATTTGAAAAAGTCGAACTAATTCCAACAGATCAATAAATCTGATATTATAGATTATGTATTATCCAATATATTTTTTATAGATTTCTGTATGGTATCGATAAAAGAAATATGTATTAATTAGATGTTATCACTTTTATTTTTCACTTTTGTAATCAATGGGATGGCCTTTGCACCCCCGGAGAGCCCCTCGCACCCCCGTACAGCCCCCCGCACCCCCGTACAGCCCCCCCCGCACCCCCGTACAGCCCCCCGCACCCCCATACAGCCCCCCCACACCCCCGTACAGCCCCCCCGCACCCCCGTACAACCCCCCGCACCCCCGTACTGCCCCCCGCCACCCCCGTACAGGCCCCCGCCACCCCCGTACAGGCCCCCGCCACCCCCGTACAGCCCCCCCCCCACACCCCCGTACAGCCCCCCGCACCCCCGTACAGCCCCCCGCACCCCCGTACTACCCCCCGCCACCCCCGTACAGCCCCCCGCCACCCCCGTACAGCCCCCCGCACCCCCGTACAGCCCCCCGCACCCCCGTACAGCCCCCCCGCACCCCCGTACAGCCCCCCGCACCCCCGTACAGCCCCCCGCACCCCCGTACAGCCCCCCGCACCCCCGTACTGCCCCCCGCACCCCCGTACTGCCCCCCGCCACCCCCGTATAGGCTCCCGCCACCCCCGTACAGCCCCCCGCACCCTCGTACAGCCCCCCCCCCCCCCCCGCACCCCCGTACAGCCCCCCGCACCCCCGTACAGCCCCCCCCCCCCCCCCCCCCCCCCCGCACCCCCGTACATCCCCCCGTACTGCCCCCCGCCACCCCCGTACAGCCCCCCGCCACCCCCGTACAGCCCCCCGCACCCCCGTACAGCCCCCCGCACCCCCGTACAGCCCCCCCCCCCCCCCGCACCCCCGTACAGCCCCCCGCACCCCCTTACAGCCCCCCCCCCCCCCCCCCGCACCCCCGTACACCCCCCGCACCCCCGTACTGCCCCCCGCCACCCCCGTACAGCCCCCCGCCACCCCCGTACAGCCCCCCGCACCCCCGTACAGCCCCCTGCACCCCCGTACAGCCCCCCCGCACCCCCGTACAACCCCCCGCACCCCCGTACTGCCCCCCGCCACCCCCGTACAGCCCCCCGCCACCCCCGTACAGCCCCCCGCACCCCCGTACAGCCCCCCGCACCCCCGTACAGCCCCCCGCACCCCCGTACAGCCCCCCCCCCCCCCCCCCCCGCACCCCCGTACAGCCCCCCCGCACCCCCGAACAGCCCTCCGCCACCCCCGTACAGCCCCCCTCACCCCCGTACAGCCCCCCGCACCCCCGTACAGCCCCCCTGCACCCCCGTACAGCCCTCCGCCACCCCCGTACAGCCCCCCTCACCCCCGTACAGCCCCCCGACACCACCGTACAGCCCCCCCCCCCCCCCCCCCCCCCGCACCCCCGTACAACCCCCCGCACCCCCGTACTGCCCCCCGCCACCCCCGTACAGGCCCCCGCCACCCCCGTACAGCCCCCCGCACCCCTGAACAGCCCTCCGCCACCCCCGTACAGCCCCCCTCACCCCCGTACAGCCCCCCCCCCCCCCCCCCCCCGCACCCCCGTACAGCCCTCCGCCACCCACGTACAGCCCCCCGACACCCCCGTACAGCCCCCCGACACCCCCGTACAACCCCCCGCACCCCCGTACAGCCCCCCGCCACCCCCGTACAGCCCCCCGCACCTCCGTACAGCCCCCCGATTGTGTCCTTTTCAGCAGCGCGGCGCGCGCTGAAATGGCGCGTTGGGGGGTCAAAACCACCCGAACGACCTCCGAATGCCACGAAACCGTACGACAACATCCGGGGCGTGAATTGTGAAATGTTCGGCCAGACGGCACCTCATTCGGAGGTGCCGTGTGACCGCGGCGGCCGGAAACGCGTTTCCGGCGCCATTAAACACCAAAACGGCGTGCGACGGTCCAATTCGGAGCAAACGTGCTCCGAAAGACCTGAAACCGCACGGGAACGATAGAAATATTATTCCTGAGATGCAGGAGGAGGCCACACGTCCATCGGACGTGCGGTGCGCGCGGCACGTCCGATTGTGTCGTTTTCAGCAGCGCGGCGCGCGCTGAAATGACGCGTTGGGGGGTCAAAACCACCCGAACGACCTCCGAATGCCACGAAACCGTACGACAACATCCGGGGCGTGAATTGTGAAATGGTCGGCTAGACGGCACCTCATTCGGAGGTGCCGTTTGACCGCGGCGGCCGGAAACGCGTTTCGGGCGCCCTAAAACACCAAAACGGCGTGCGGCGGTCCAATTCGGAGCAAACGTGCTCCGAACGACCTGAAACCGCACGGGAACGATAGAAATATTATTCCTGAGATGCAGGAGGAGGCCGCACATCCATCGGACGTGCGGTGCGCGCGGCACGTCCGATTGTGTCGTTTTCAGCAGCGCGGCGCGCGATGAAATGACGCGTTGGGGGGTCAAAACCACCCGAACGACCTCCGAATGCCACCAAACCGTACGACAACATCTGGGGCGTGAATTGTGAAATGGTCGGCCAGACGGCACCTCATTCGGAGGTGCCGTTTGACCGCGGCGGCCGGAAACGCGTTTCCGGCACCCTAAAACACCAAAACGGCGTGCGGCGGTCCAATTCAGAGCAAACGTGCTCCGAACGACCTGAAACCGCACAGGAACGATAGAAATATTATTCCTGAGATGCAGAATGAGGCCGCACGTCCATCGGACGTGCGGTGCGCGCGGCACGTCCGATTGTGTCGTTTTCAGCAGCGCGGCGCGCGCTGAAATGGCGCGTTGGGGGGTCAAAACCACCCGAACGACCTCCGAATGCCACGAAACCGTACGACAACATCCGGGGCATGAATTTTGAAATGGTCGGGCATACGGCACCTCATTCAGTGGTGCCGTTTGACCGCGGCGGCCGGAAACGCGTTTCCGGCGCCCTAAAACACCAAAACGGCGTGCGGCGGTCCAATTCGGAGAAAACGTGCTCCGAACGACCTGAAACCGCACGAGAACGATAGAAATATTATTCCTGAGATGCAGGAGGAGGCCGCACATCCATCGGACGTGCGGTGCGCGCGGCACGTCCGATTGTGTCGTTTTCAGCAGCGCGGCGCGCGCTGAAATGGCGCGTTGGGGGGTCAAAACCACTCGAACGACCTCTGAATGCCACGAAACCGTACGACAACATCCGGGGCGTGAATTGTGAAATGGTCGGCCAGACGGCACCTCATTCGGAGGTGCCGTTTGACCGCGGCAGCCGGAAACGCGTTTCCGGCGCCATTAAACACCAAAACAGCGTGCGACGGTCCAATTCGGAGCAAACGTGCTCCGAACGACCTGAAACCGCACGGGAACGATAGAAATATTATTCCTGAGATGCAGGAGGAGGCCGAACGTCCATCGCACGTCCGGTGTCGCGCGCACCGCACGTCCGATTGTGTCGTTTTCAACAGCGCGGCGCGCGCTGAAATGGCGCGTTGGGGGGTCAAAACCACCCGAACGACCTCCGAATGCCACGAAACCGTACGAAAAAATCCGGGGCATAAATTGTGAAATGGTCGGCCAGACGGCACCTCATTCGGAGGTGCCGTTTGACCGCGGCGGCTGGAAACGCGTTTCCGGCGCCATTAAACACCAAAACGGCGTGCGGCGGTCCAATTCAGAGAAAACATGCTCCGAACGACCTGAAACCGCACGGGAACGATAGAAATATTATTCCTGAGATGCAAGAGGAGGCCGCACGTCTATCGGACGTGCGGTGCGCGCGGCACGTCCGATTGTGTCGTTTTCAGCCGCGCGGCGCGCGCTGAAATGGCGCGTTGGGGGGTCAAAACCACCCGAACGACCTCCGAATGCCACGAAACCGTACGACAACATCCGGGGCGTGAATTGTGAAATGTTCGGCCAGACGGCACCTCATTCGGAGGTGCCGTTTGACCGCGGCGGCCGGAAACGCGTTTCCGGCGCCCTAAAACACCAAAACGGCGTGCGGCGGTCCAATTCGGAGCAAACGTGCTCCGAACGACCTGAAACCGCACGGGAACGATAGAAATATTATTCCTGAGATGCAGGAGGAGGCCGCACATCCATCGGACGTGCGGTGCGCGCGACACGTCCGATTGTGTCGTTTTCAGCAGCGCGGCGCGCGCTGAAATGGCGCGTTGAGGGGTCAAAATCACCCGAACGACCTCCAAATGCCACGAAACCGTACGACAACATCCGGGGCGTGAATTGTGAAATGGTCGGCCAGACGGAACCTCATTCAGAGGTGCCGTTTGACCGCGGCGGCCGGAAACGCGTTTCCGGCGCCATTAAACACCAAAACGGCGTGCGACGGTCCAATTCAGAGCAAACGTGCTCCGAACGACCTGAAACCACACGGGAACGATAGAAATATTATTCCTGAGATGCAGGATGAGGCCGCACGTCCATCGGACGTGCGGTGCGCACGGCACGTCCGATTGTGTCGTTTTCAGCAGCGCGGCGCGCGCTGAAATTGCGCGTTGGGGGGTCAAAACCACCCGAACGACCTCCGAATGCCACGAAACCGTACGACAACATCCGGGGCGTGAATTGTGAAATGGTCGGCCAGAAGGCACCTCATTCGGAGGTGCCGTGTGACCTCGGCGGCCGGAAACGCGTTTCCAGCGCCATAAAACACCAAAACGGCGTGCGGCGGTCCCATTCGGAGCAAATGTGATCCGAAAGACCTGAAATGAGATTATTTCTTGAATCGATGTTTTTAAATTATTATAGCACAATGATTTGATATTATATATATATTAAATATATATTAAAACATTTAAAATATATTATATATATATATATATTTAAAATATTGTATTTAATAGTATATATATGAATATTTATATATATATATATATTTATATTCAATTCAATAATTTTTTTTTTTAAATTTTTTTTTTTAGAATAGCGACCGCCATAGGCGGTCGCTATAGGGTGCCCGACAGAGGGCCTTCAACGACCGCCAAGCGGTCGCTGAAGGCCGATCTGCCGGCCTTCTATAGCGACCGCCATTGGCGGTCGCTAAAGGCCTCTAGCGACGAGGCAACAGCGACCGCCAATGGCGGTCGCTGCGCGGCCGCTAAAGACCTTTAGCGACCGCCAATGGCAGTCGCTAATGGCCTTATTTACAGTAGTGTTACAACCTTCATGGACAACGAACTTCCGTTCTTTAATTTATCCTTCAAGGCTGGTCATGAAACAATTTTTATGGTTGAAATAGATTAAAAAATATGTATTATATATTGTTTAAGGTTATGTAACCATTGTATATATGTGATATAAAATAATAGAAGAAAACTAGTTCATTGTGATCGAAAAACTGCTAAAATTAAGCTAAACGATTATCATTAACATGTTATCTAATGATTTATCCTTATATATGGAAAATAATAATAAATAATAACAATTTAACTTCTGTTTGTTCATTAATAAAATTTAATTCCAATTCTTAATAATTATACCCATTTTACATGAACTTCATTACTCATATACAAGTATACAAATCGTGAAAACCAAGGAAATGAATGCTCCCATGCAATAAAATTGTATCTTATAATTCATCAAAAAGGCCATAAATAAACTTAATAAAATTATAATAAATAAAATACATGTAGAGTAGGTTATTAATTAATTAATTAATGGATTTAATTTTATTATACATGAATTAAGGTCAAGTGCATAACTCATTCAGACACATGGTAAGGGTTTTCTACCCGAACCTCCAATTTCTTTCGGGTTACTATTTTTCTCTATTTACCCCAATTAAATTCTTAATTATTCTTATTTAATCCCCATAAATTAGGTTTTAATCTTCTATATATATGTACCAATCACAATCCTTCTTTATTTTATAGGGATTCACATGTTTTAAAAGGATCTTTCTCAAATTCTTCCCGATAAACAAGCTCGGTTCAAGGGAACTTATCAAATTCTTACATATTTTCAAGTGCAATATATAATCTATTTTAAGCAACTATTATTTTTATAAAATAAATAATTTTATTATGAAAAAAATATATTAGTTCACTTCTAGTTTTATACAAATATTTTTCCAAAAGAACTCTTCTTTGCAAAGTAAAATAGTATTTCTCTCAAGTATGACTCAATGATTTTATAAGAGTATCTCAACACTCTTGTTGATTATTATGTTTATTTGGGATTAATATTTTATGATATAATATACCATATTTTATTTAATGGTTTATTATTAGTTTTACTATATATGTGCTATCTTTATACCATTCACCATATTAGTCCAAATGGTTAGTGTTTATGTTTACTGATTGGGGAAAGTTATTTACATTTCATATGTTAGTTTCAATATGAATGTATATGTTGATTATGTTTCTCCCCTTTCATATGAGGAATTAATTGGACTTATTAAGTAATGAGTGGGGCCTGCAATGGCCCCTCGATTCATCGATAGGTCTCATGAGACAAACTAGCTTGGGTTTTTACCCATTATGTACGGTGTCTTGGCCGAGACCTTGACAGTATAATTATGATGTCCAACATTATGCATTACCTCATTATGAAGCTAGTAATTATTTGTCCATGTGATTATTTGAATAGTATAATATCAATGGTTATGTTTTGTTATGGTATTATCAGTTTTTAATTCCTGTCATTTTATACTCAATATAATGTTTTAATGGCATGTGTACTTTTAGTTATTAAACATTCTTTATATTTTTACTTTCATTGTATTAATTACCCTTACCAAGAATCTGATCTCATCCCTTTCTTATGTTTATTTTTTCCCCTAGGATTCAAATATGTATATTATGAATGACCTGAAGGGATATTATAGGAGTTTATGTGTGATTCAAAAGAAGTTGATATGTTTTATTTCATTTCAAGTTGTAATGTTGAACTTATATATGTGTCTTATTTTACAAAGATAATAAAATGTTTGTTCCTTCGGGATACAACGTCCTTGTTTATATTCCAATGTAATAAAATAAGGCACTAACTCTGGGAAAATAGGGTTGGGATGTTATAGTTGGTATTAGAGGAAGTTTATTAGAAACCTTGGAAACTATATTTAGAAAACATATATTATAGAACATAACCTTAAGATAGACTTTGCAGATAAGAATAGAAGAAAATATGAGAATTTTGGTAAGGAAGAGATATGTGGGTCTTCTTAGCAATAAATCCTTGTCTCAACACTACAATTGGACGTGTTTCTGGAAAAGATGTACCTAGGAGTAACAAATACGACAAGGTGTTACGGACCTGACTTGGGGTAACCTGGTACACGACAACGAGCCTTACTGCATTCCTAGTTTGACACTCCCATGGGATCTGCTCATGATAATTCACATTTTATTTACAAACCATTATAAATTATTTAAAAGTAAATATGTACCCAAAGAAACCATGTTTATGATTATGAGAATAACTATGTATATAATCTCAATTCATGTTAAGTATTTTGCAAGTATTGAGATTATACATTATGATTCATAACCTAACCTAGTGTATACCATTATTTAGAAATTCCACCTAGTGGAAGGAATAGAAACCACATGAACACATGTATCCCATGTAGGGATTTACCTTATATGCAAGATAATGATATTGATTCTAGAGCTGTGACTGGTGCTGAGCAACTTATAACTATACTAGGATAGCTGAATCTACTTACGAACAACAATATTACCCATATGGAGCATCCTGATCCACAATGTGGAGGAAAATTTTTAAACCTCTTTATGAGACAACAACCTTCATCATTTAATGGGACAACAAACCCATTTGTAGCTGAGTAGTGGATAAGTTACTTAGAGAAGATATTTCTCACTTTGGTAAGTAACGAAAGGGAGAAGGTTGTCATGGAATTTTATCATCTATCGGGAGATGCTGATTAATGGTGGTCACTAATCCAAAACACAAAGGAGGAGGAATAAATTATAAGTATAGAATAGATGGATTTTAAGGAAATTTTCCTAAAAACATATTTCCTTGTGAACAACAAGCAGATATGGAGAGGCAATTCTTGAGTCTAAGATGGAAATGGGATGAAAATGTTTCCAAGTACGAAGGAAAATTTACAATATTAGCAAGAAATGTTTCATAATACATATGTAATCAAAGGAGAAAGGCTGATCGATTATTTGATGGTTTAAAACCATTCCCTTAAAGGGAACTGGTCTCCCAGAATTTCTCATCATATGAAGATATAGTCTCATGTGCTATCAAGAAAGAAAAATAATTCTCTAAGTCTTGTGACTTAAAAGGAATTTAAGAGATGAAGAGGGATGTTGAACACTATGGAAAAGGAAGTAAGGAAAAGGGGAAGAAGGGAAGAATTGATTTTCCATCTTGTGATAATTGTGGGAAGAAACACCCTGGTACTTTCCTGAAGGGTATGGGTGTTTGTTACAAGTGTATAGGAAAAGGCCACCAAGTCCATGAGTGTAAGGGAAAGAAAGAAGCTTCCAATGTTCAATTCTATAATTTCAAAGAGATGAGACATTATGAAAATTATTTTCCTAAGCGTCAAGGAAAATTTCCCCAAAGAAGGATAAGGGATCAAGGCCAAGCTTACGCGATCAAAACTGTTGTGGTTGAAGTTCCTAATGATGCAGTGGTAGGTACTTTAATCATTTCATAAAACTTAGACAATGCTTTATTTTATTCTGGTTCATCACATTCTTTTACATCTTACCAGTTTTCCAAGAAAATTATACATTTACCTTTTGATTTAATAAAGAAGTTGTCAGTAAAAAATCATAAGGGAAGTATTATTTCAACAAAGATGTATCGATTTGTACCCTTTATGACACATAAATGTGCTTTAGTTTCCAACCTTATCATCATACCCATGATTTATTTTTATATAATACTCGGTATGGATTGGATTTAAAATTATGATGCAAAAATATATTGTAATAAGAAGGAAGTTACAATTTTTTAAAATAATGTAGAATCCCTTATCCTTGGAGCAGAAACCTCACTATCTGATTCTTATCTAGATCTACCCCCAATAGCTCTATTGAATGCAATTATTGGGGAGGATGAGAATGAAATATCTATGGGTGAGGAAAGAAATCTTCAAATTTATTATGTACATATTTTGAAAGAATATATCGATGTATTTCCATTGGATTTACCTGAACATCCTTCAGAGTGGGAGGATGAGTTCTCTATTGATTTAATTCCTGGTTAAAGACTTATATCAAATACTCCTTATATAATGACCACTATGAAATTAGTAGAACTAAAGAAAGAACTAGAGGAATTGAGTGATAAAGGATTTATTCACCCCAATGTTTCTTTATGGGGAGCCCCTATTCTCTTTGTCAATAAGAAAGACATATCCATGAATATGTGCATTGATTATAGAGAAATCAATGCTATTATCATAAAGAATAGGTATCCCCTGCCTTGAATTGATGATTTATTTGATCAAATTCATGGCGATCAATAATTTTTGAAGATTTACCTTTGATCTGGATATTATCAGTTGCATGTGATGAAGGAAGATATTCCAAAGACAACATTTCGAACTAGGTATGGGCATTACGAGTTTACTGTAATGCCTTTTGGACTAACTAATGCACCCTCTGTTTTTATGGATCTAATGAATAGGGTTTTCAAGTAATATCTTGATGACTTTGTTATAGTATTTATTAATTATATCTTGGTATACTTTAAAAGATATTAAGATCATGAGAATCACTTGTGCATTGTTCTAAAGACTCTTAGAAGGAACATGTTATATGGGAAGTTTGGATTCAAATAGTTTATTTTCTTAGCCATATTATCTCTAAGGATGGAATCTTAATTGATCATGTGAACATAAATATAGTTCAGGAATGAACTATACCAAAAAACATAACCGAGGTATGTAGTTTTATTGGTTTACCAGGTTATTATCGATGTTTCATTCAGAACTTCTCCCGATTAGCTAACCCGTTAACCAAGCTTACTCATAAATGGGTTAAGTTAGTATAGAAAAAATAATATAATGAATGTTTTGAATAATTTAAGAAGAGGTTAGTGAATGCTCCAATATTAACTCTAACATTAGGAAATGTTGGATTTGTGATTTATAGTGATGCATCAAAGAAAGGACTTGGTTGTGACTGACTGATTGAAAATTAATTTTTTATTAGTAGAAACCCCATTTTAATGGAAAAGGGGTAACCCAACATAAAATTACGAACTTAAAAACAAAAATGGTGTCCCACTGGTCCAAAATCCATCAACAACCAAGATCAAGACAACAAAGAAAATCTCCTCCCTAGAATGATAGAGTTATTGCCTATGCATCAAGGCAGTTAAAAACTCATGAATAGAACTATCCAACTTATGATCTTGAGTTAGCAGCTATAATTTTTTCTATGAATTTACAAAGACATTATCTCTATGGTAAAAAATGTGAGATATATACAGATCATAAGAGATTAAAATATATATTCTCACATATTGAACTCAACATGAGGCAAAGGTGATGAATTAATTTGCTTAAAGATTATGATTATTCAATACACTATCACCAAGGAAAGGCAAATAAGGTAGCTGATGCATTGAGGAGGAATTATCATGGAGTTCTGAACAAAATGAGAATTGACATGGATCCTATGTATATGGATCCAACGAGGATGGATACAGAAGTTATCATAGAAGGTGAAACATAACTAATTTTTCAATTGATTTCCCAAACATCTTTATTAGAAAGTATTAAAAGTTCTCAACATGATGATGAGAATCTTAAAATGAAAATTAAAGATGCGAATGATGGGAAGTTTACAGACTTTGTGTATGAAGATGGAATTATGAAATTTGGGAGGAGGCTATCTGTTCCCTCTATCCCTGATCTAAAAATGGAGTTATTGGATGATGCCCATAGCTCTAATTTCTCTATACACCATGGTATCACTAAGATGTATAGAGATCTGAAGGAACATTTATAGCGGGACAATATGAAGTGGGAAATTGCTGATTATGTATCAAGATGTTTAGTCTATTAACCGGTGAAGGATGAAAGACAACAACCTAGAAAATTCTTTCAATCTCTTCTTATTCCTATAAGGAAACGGGATGACATCACTATAGATTTTTTCACTGGATTACCCAAAACTACAAGCAAGAATGATGAAATATGGGTAATTGTTGATCGACTTACCAAATATGCACATTTCCTCACTATAAGGGAATATTTTCCACTGGGGTGCCTTGCACAACTCTATATCAATTAGGGGTGTAATTTTGGCCCAACAGCCTGAAAGCCAGAGTGGCCCGGGCTGATGAAGCTCGAGTTGGGCCGACCCAGGCTCGGGTAGATGGTTCATTGGGCTAGGCTTGGACTTATCCAAGCAGGCCCGCAGGCTGGGTCAGGCCGACCCATCTGCAACCCGAGATGCTCTAAAAAAATAGGGAAACTGCTGGTAGGGAGATTCGAACCCCCTACCATAAGCTTCCAAGGCTACGCTTGGACCAACTGGTTCAGACAATGTGCCTAAATAAAAACTACACGACTAGATATATATATATATATATATAGGTATAGATACATACATACATACATACATACATACATATATACATACATACATACATACATACATACATACATACATACATACATACATACATACATACATACATACATACATACATACATACATACATATATATATACAAACACACACACACACACACGCGTGCGCACACACACACAGAGATACATATATATGTATATATATCTATATATGTATATATATATATGTATATATATATAAATATATTAATAAAAAACTACATGAAATATTTGTTTTTGTGGTTACAAACATATTAATTAAATACATTTCATTTTATTATATATCATTTACATTTCAGCGTTGATAATGAGATTGACATTTTGTCAAACCCTACCGAAGACACAACATCAGAATCAGATGATTAATTTTTTTATGTTTGATGTAATGAACTTTTGTAATGGAATAGATATATAAATATAAGGTATTTTTTATTAAATATACATTTTTTGTCATTACACTGATAAATAGTGTAATTTCTTAATGTTTAATTTTTATGTATTTTTTCCATCACAAATAATATATTTGTTTATTAAATAATGTTTAATATTTTTAGGGATAATCTATATATTTATATATACATAATTATATATCAATAATTTAACATTATATATATATATATGTATATATATATATATTATAACTCATAATATATTAATAAAAAAATAACACTCACCGACCAATGTTTGTGTCCCCCCAACCTCATTAATTTTTTTAAGGATGTTTTCATATATTATATATACTATATATACATATATAAATATATTTAGAAAACAAAAAAATTAACTCACTCACTACTACGCACCCCCTAACTCTTCATTAATTTTTTTAAAAATTGCACATAATATATATAGATTCACACATATAAATCTATTTAGAAAAAAAACATATCCAACCACTATAAAATGTTAATAAAAAAATAAAATAAACATTTAAAAAAAATACATGTAAAAAATATGCGTTTAAAAAAAATCATTTTAAAAAACATTTTAAAAAATCTTTAAAAAAATGCAAAAAAAAAAAAGTTTTAAACAATTGCTAAATTTTTTTTAAATAAAAGGCTTTTAAACAAATGTTTTAAACTCAACCACTGCTGAGCACCCCTCTAAACTCCTCATTAATGTTTTTACAAATTTCACATAATATATGTAGATTTACATATATAAATCAATTTAGAAAAAATTTACATAACAACCCACTATAAAATGTTGATAAAAAAATAAAATAAACATTTTTACAAAATGATGTTAAAACATTTTAAAAAAATACATGTAAAAAAGCGTTTAAAAAATAAGTTTAAAAAAAATTCATTTATTTTTTTTAAAAATAAATGCTATTTTTTTTAAAAAAAAATGTTAAAAAAATATTTAAATAACACAGTTTTAAACAAACGCGTTAAACCCAACCGCTGTCGTGCATCCTCTAACCTCTCATTATTTTTTTTATAATTTGCATATAATATATATAGATTCACATATATAAATCAATTTAGAAAAAAATAACATAACCACCCACTGTAAAATGTCCATAAAAAAATAAAATAAATATTTTTATTGAAAAATTGTTAAAACATTTAAAAAAACAAATGTAAAAAAAAACGTGTTTAAAAAAACACGTTTAAAAAAACTTTTAAAAAATAATTTAAAAAACTCTTAAAAATAAATGTAAAAAAATGTTTTAAAAAATGTTAAAAAAATGATTAAATAACAAGGTTTTAAACAAACACTTTAAACCCACCCACTACCGTGCACCCCCCAACACCACATTAATTTTTTTACAAAATGCACATAATATATATAGATTCACATATATAAATATATTTAGAAAAAAAATAACATATCCACCCACTGTAAAAAGTTAATAAAAAGGAAAATAAATATTTTTATAAAAAATTGTTAAATGTTTAAAAAAATACATGTAAAAAACATTTGTTTTAAAAAGTATGTTTTATTTTTTTTATAAAATTATTTTAAATTAAAACATTAAAAATAAATGTAAAAGAACAATTTAAAAAAAAAATTAAATAGAAAAGTTTTAAACAAACTTTTAAATAAAAACATTTTAAACAGAAGCTAAAAAAACTTTTTAAAAATAAGTTAGAAAAACTTTTTACATTAAACTTTGAAAAAAAATGTGTTTAACCCATTATATATTTTATTTTAAAAATTATAAAATCCCACCATGGCTCGGCTTGAAAAATACCGGCCTGGCCCGAAAAATCCCAGCCTGACGGTTTTGGCCAGCCTGAGGTCGGGCTTGGGCCACGTCATGGGTTGTTTAAGCCATATCGGGCTGAAATTACACCCTTAATATCAATGAATTTGTACAACTTCATAGAGAACCTCTCTCAATTATGTTTGATCATGATCCATGACTTATATCAAAATTATGGAAAATTATTCAGAAAGGTTTGGATACTGAGCTTCATTTGAGTACTACTTATCACCCTCAAACTGAAGGGTAGTCAGAAAGGATGATCCAAACTTCAGAAGACATTTTGAGGTCATTCTCACTTGATTTTCAAGGTATGTGGGATCAGTATTTACCATTGGTAGTGTTTTCCTACAATAATAGTTTCTATTCTAGCATTAAAATGGCACCATATAAAGCATTGTACAGAAATAGATATCGTACACCAACATGTTGGGATGAAGTTTGTGAATGGAATCTTGTAGGCCCAAAGCTTTTGGAGGAAACAAAAACAAAGGTACAGACTATTCAAACTCATATCAAAGCATCTCAAAGTAGGCAAAAGAGATATATCGATAATTAAAAGAAGGATTTGGAATTTCAAGTGGTAGATCATGTTTTCTTGAAAGTATCTCCATGGAAGGGTGTTATAAGATTTAGGAAGAAAGGGAAACTGAGCCCCAGGTACATTATACCTTTTGAAATTTTGGAGAGAATTGGAGCTGTGACTTATTGTTTAACAATGCTTCCTAGCTTTTTTAAGTTACACTATGTGTTCTATGTCTCTTTGTTAAGGAATTAAATGTCAGGCCCAATACATATACTCACTTTTGAAGGAATATAATTAGAACCTGACTTATCTTACTATGAAGAGCCTATCCAGATTATGGACACTAAATAATAGGTGTTGAGGAATCAGATAAATCTACCAGTAAAGGTACTTTGAAAAAATCATAAAATTGAAGAGGCAACATGGGAGCCTAAGTATCTTATGATAAATAACTACCCAAATCTTTTTATGGGGTAAAAATATGAAAATTTTGGGGATGAAATTTTTGTAGGAGGGGAGAATATAACGAACTAGAATTATATCAATGAAATTCCCTTCTTATTTTTATTTCATATAGTATAGATCATATAAAATCACTTATAAAACACAATACAAACATCATACATGAATAATTAATGAAATAAAGGTATTTCTAGAAGTTAAGGAACCTATAATGATGAAATAGTAACATGCCCTTAGGAAAAGTAATGCGACCCTTATGAATAGTAAACTGACCAATAGAATAGTAACCTCACCAATGAAAGTATAAATAGAATTTTCCATCTTATAAATGAAATTATGATATAATTATATCATAGTGTTAGTAAATGAATATTTAAGTGTTGGTATTTATGTAAGTCATAAATATTTAATTTCAATATTATAATTAATTAAATGATATAAAAGAAAATTAATTTTCATAAAAATTATTCATAAATCAATATTTTGTTATCTTATGACTTTAGGATAATTTTATGAGACCTTAGTTAATTTTTGAAGGTGTTATAAAATCAGTTATAAATTTAAAACTGTATTTTTCGAGTAAATAATGATTTTAATTAAAAATTAAATTTCTCATATTTAGAAAATTATTTTCATAAAATGGAGTCCTTTTTTTAATTATACATGTCAAAAAATGGTTAGGGTGATTTTTTGGATTTTTCTAAAATAATTGAATTTTTAGTGAATAGTAAAATAAGGTAATTTACAGTATAAATACATGATAAGCTAAATAAACTATTCCTTGAGTCATGGATGATGTAATCAACCTTGTTTCAGACCCACATGAACTTATTACTATATTTATTCACAATAATCAACACTATTTCTTGTCTTGAGCAAAATAATAAAATAATGAATGAAATACTGAGAAATCACCCCTCACCCCGAATGGCCCGAAGGCCTTTTTTTTATGGATAATCCCCCCTTTTTTTAAGGGATGAAGAGGAACCCGTACATGACCCGTAGGTTCAAGGAAAAAGGCCCTACACGACCCTTAATACATGACATGAAGGCCTATAGGCATACCATGCCCAATACATGACTTATAGGTCCAACCCACTAGAAATACCCTCCATAGATTCTGCATCATTGATCACCTATCTCCCCACCTTGCATTGTTGATCATCTAGAATTGCCTCGTACAAAGCTGCATAGTGTCTGGTCCCAATAGTGGTTGTCATACCCTCTCATTCTTCCAATCTGTTTAGCTCTGCTTCTGGTGTCTGCTACTCTTATTGCTCTGATCCTCTTCTGGGGTATGCTCTGTATGAACTAGGATACTCTATGGTCTATGTGGCCCAAAGGCCTTGAGGCCCAAAGGCCTTGAGGCCCAAAGGCCTTTGATGATCCGAAGGCCCTTGAGACCCGTAGGCCCAAACCGGTGGCCCGAAGGCCCAAATGGGGTGAATAGTTCCGGCTGCTACATTACTGAATAGTACCTGCTACAGTACTTCTACAGTAATCTGGAAATCCACCTCCACCTAGTTTTGAACCTGGGTCTCTTGTATGCCAAGCAGGAGCCCTTACCACTCGGGTACGAGCTCGTTGGCGAAAAATCACCCCTCTCCTCCACTATAAACACCACCCTCACCCCCTCTTCTCCTTAAAACTCTAAGCCTTGAATCTTGTCAAAATTCTACCCAAATCCTATTCCCTAGTATCTCCCCACATCTAGAAGCTCTTGTTCTTTCTAAAATACCAAAACCCATTCCCTTAAGGAGGTTCTCAAGGAGGATAATTCAAGAGGTAAACCCTTTTCCTTTTTATTTTAATTCCATTTCAATTTATTTTCTTTTCTTATCCTCTCCTCATCTCATCTATACAAATGATCATGATATCTACAGTATCATCTATATACTATAATGATATCATGTTAATGGAATATCCATTATCAATCTCATTACTCTTTCTCTATTTTGTTTTAAAAATGAAATCATCGTCCGAGAAGTGCCAATTTACAACTTTCATGGACGACGAACTTTTATTCTTTAATTTCTCCTTCAAGTATAGTGATTAAACAATTTTTATGGTTGAAAAATATTATAAAATATGTATTATATCTTTTTTAAGGTTCTATAACCATTGTATATACATGATATTAAATAATATAACAAAAGTATTTCATTGTGATCAAAAGACCACTAAAATGATGCTATACGATTATCATTAACATGTTATCTAATGATTCATCCTCATATATAGAAAAAATAATAAATAATACCACTTAAAATTCTAGCTGTTCATTAATAACATGTAATTCTAATTCTTAATAATTATACCCATTTTACATGAACTTCATTACTCATATACAAGTATACCAATCACAAAAACCAAGGAAACAAACGCTCCCATGCAATAAAATTATATCTTATAACTCTTAAAAAGGTCATAAATGAACTTAATAAAATTATAATAAATCAAATACATGTATAGAAGTTTATTTATTAATTAATTCATAGATTTAATTTGATTATCCATGATGTTAAGGTCAAGTGTAGAACTCATTCAGACACATGGTAAGGGTTTTCTACCTGAACCTCCAATTTCTTTTGGGTTACTATTTTTCTCTCTTTACCCCAATAAATGTTTTAATTATTATTATTTAATACTCATAAATTATGTGTGAATTTTCTATATATATGTACCAATCATAATCCTTATTTATTTTATGGGGAGTTACATGTTTTAAAAGGATATTTCTCAAATTCTTCCCGATAAACAAGCCCGATTCAAGGGAACTTCTCAAATTCTTACATATTTTCAAGTGATATCTATAACATGTTTTAATCCACCATTATTTTTATAAAATAAATCATTTTATTATTAAAAAACTTTATTATTCCACTTCTAGTTTTATACAAATATTTTTCCAAAAGAACTCTTCTTTACAAAGTAAAAAATTATTTCTCTCAAGTATTACTCGATGATTTTATAACAGTATTTCAACACTCTTGTTGATTATTATGTTTATTTGGGATTAATATTCTATGATATCATCTACCATATTTTATTGAATGGTTTATGATTAGTTTTAATGTTTATGTGCTATATTTATACCATTCACCATATTACTCTAACTGGTTGGTGTTTATGTTTACTGATTAGGGAAAGTTATTTACATTTCATATGTTAGTTTCAATATGAATATATATATTGATTATGTTTCTCACCTTTCATATGAGGAATGAATTGTACTTGGTAATTGATGTGTGGGGCCCTCTATATCCCATAGATGCATTGGTAGGTCTCATGATAAAAACTAACTTGGGTTTTTACCCATTATGTATGGTGTCTTGGACAAGGCCTTAACAGTATGATTATGATGTTCGACATTATGTATTCCCTCATTATGAAGCTATAAATTATTTTTCCATGTAATTATTTGACTATTAGAATATCTATAGTTATGTTTTATTATGGTATTTTCAGTTTTTAATTCTCGCCATTTTATTCTCAAGATAATGTTTTAATGGCATGTGTACTTTTCGTTATTCACCATGCTATATATTTTTACTTCCATTGTATTACTTACCCTTACTGATCATCTGAGCTCACCCCTTTATTATGGTTATTTTTCCCCCAATATGCTAATATGTATATTATGAATGACCTGTAAGGATAATCTAGGAGTTTATGTGTGATTCAAAAAAATTTGATATGTTGTATTTCATTTCAAGTTATAATGTTGAACTTATATATGTGTCTTGTTTTCCAAAGCTACTAAACTGTTCATTCCTTTGGGATAATACTTTCTTGTTTATATTTCAATGTAATAAAATAAGGAACCAGTTCTAGGAAACTTAGTTTGGGGTGTTATAAATTTTCATTTCCCATTTTTTTGGATAATTAGGGTGTTTTTAAATGGGTTTCAATTTGTTTTAAAATGGTTGGTTTTTAATAGATGTTTGAAATACGATTTTAAAAGATTTAAATAAATGGGTAAAGTAGCCCAGAATCATGGTTGTTATGTTTTTAATGGATTGTTTTTCACTTTAAGTGATTTTAAGAAGTGTATGAGACCCTCATTAAACCCATGTGACTATTTTACCCTTTCCCTATTTTCCATGGTAGTTATACATATAATGATATAACCAGGGTTTTGAGATTTTATTAGCTAATTGGTGTCTCTAACCACAAGAATTCATTAAGTTTTGACTGTTTATTTTTATTAACACTGTAATTTCAACCCTTATTCATATTTCTAATTTGAAATATTTTTTTTATTGCATATTAATTTATATACATTTGTTTATTTTCTCTGATATGTGATATTCTGTTTCATCACAGATTGCACAACAATCAATGTTCCTACTTCAAATAGACTCACTATCAACATCATCAAGGGACTCTTTTAATGAAAAGAAAATTTTCCAATATATTTTTCATAACTAATTTACTCTCTTGAAGGTTTGATTTTTTTCAATGAATGCATACTTTATTTCTACTATTATACCCTATCATTTAATACTGTATATTATTATACACTATAATTTTTTTAATGTCTAATTTTAAACAATGTCATTTAATATTTTCTACTATTATACACTATCATTTTTTTAATTTCTACTATTATACACTATCATTTAATACTATATACTATTATACACTATCATTTAATACTCTCTAATATTATATACTACCTATTTAATATTCTATCTACTGTTATACACTATCATTTTTTTAAATACCTGGTGTTTTTTATATTTATTAATTTCAGTAGAGGACCTACCCATTTTTATGATAATGAAAGAAAAAATTAAGTTAAAATATAATATAATAATAATATCAAATACGTATGTTTTAAATTGTAAATTTATATATATGATTTTTTAAATGAATACTTAATGTTTTAAAAAAAATATGTTGAAATATAATAGTTTGGTAAAAATAATAATAATAATAATCAAACAAGGCTTAGGAATGAACATGTCACTACTAATAGATCAAATTAATGAAAAGGAGAAGAAGTTTAATATTGAGCATTCCATAGATGTATATACAAATCTCCATTAACATTGGAATAATGTAGCAATAAAACATTGCGATGAATTCTAAAATTACCATAGAGGATGTTGCTCCACCATACATTTGGATAAATCATCTACTTACTATAATCATTCCATGATACATTTATAGGATTCCTTTATTTGATATATCCAATCCATAGGATGGTTTTAATTGTAGTCTCTATAAACTATATTTGAGCTTCTGACCACATTTAAATGCTAAAAGAAAATATAAATTGTGATATAATAATTGAGTTGATCAGAAAGAGTCTTCCTACTTCAGAGATGGATTTACCTTTCCAATAAGAAAGATAATTAAAAATTATATCTAAAATATTTTCCAAATAAGATGACTTAAACCTCCCACAAAAATAGGGTAGCTCTAATATAGTAGAAGATCATAAATCCTTTCTTAATTATAAGAAACTCAGAGATGTGGGATTTACTGTGGTTGGATATTCTATTTCTAAGGATCACGCTATATTTACCCTAGTTAACCATATATCTTGAGACCTAATCATATTAATGTAAAATTAATTGAATATTATTGATGTTTTTCTATCACCTACACAAAACAAAAAGATTTTATCAACATATAAAAGATGTGTTAGCACACATAAGTTACATAAAACCTTAACAGAAAAACTAAAACATGCACCAGTGGTTTGATGAATATAGAAATAAATATAATCTTTACCATCCAAAAAATGAGCGATGATTAGGGGTCACCTTATTCAAAGAACTTTGACTAGTTAAAATATCCTCTTAGGGATCCATTAATCAAGATAAATAGTATATATTTACATGAAATATTTCTAAAACATGCACTAAAGTATGTTGTATCAAATTCTCCCATCCTTGGATAGAAATTTAATACCAAGAGTGGTTTGAAACATTAAGGTAACAAGTCTAAGTCCCTATAAGAGAACCAAATTAAGCCCCAAATTAGGGGAAGATTCTCTTCTAAATGATTTTTTTATAATTGTTGAGGGATAAATATTTCTAAAACCCTCTCAACCCTCATGCACATTATCAATGAACACAGGTCAATAGTGATTGGATTTGAGAAACCACGACTATTTTGAAATAATTATTTATTTTTAATTGGAGTAGTTTGGTACATATATTTATTACATGCAATAATTGTGATGTCTCTGTTAAAACTCTTTGGGTCCCTATTCAAAATAATTTCAAGGTTATTATCTATTATATGATTCAATGAAAAGTTAACTTTCATATTTTTTCAGTGGATACCGCCTTATGGTTTCTATTATCTATGTTAATCCAAGTTACATCAAGTGAAGGGAACTTTGGAATCAACTAAATAATCCTCAACCAGATTTATATTGGATTTTTTTCTAGATTTTAACTATTTTCTAAGATCTAATGAGATGATTGGAAGCACCTTCATCAATATTTCTACTATAGTCTTTTCATAGGGTTTTTAATAGAAAATACCTTTTTTAAATCATCATACTAGGTTCTAAATTCACTTAGTCTATATGGACTGTGAATAGGAGACAATATATCATGATTGGATATTCATTTATCTCATATGATAGTGATAATATTTTCTCCTCAGTTGCTTGTACTAATATTCCAAGAGTGCACTTGAATCACAATCTCTTTTTTCTATAACTACTAAAACTAGATAAGAATCATCTGAGGATATTAAGATTTAATGACACCTGGATCACTATAGCCTGGTGTAATGAAATTTTTGTCATGAAATTAAATAACTATGATATTGGAAATACCTTTAATAGAATCTCATAAAAACTCAAGTGAGTTAGTTTAGTCCTTTAAAACTGGGTTATAGAAAAATTTAGTCATTTGGATACTAATATAAAACTAATCAAAGCAATACTGCTTGATGTTAAAAATAGAGATCCTGAATATAAGCTATCATTAGAGGTTGAGGTTCACGTATAGTGTAAACTATGAGATTTTATTATATTCTCATGGAATGTAGCTATCTTTAGTGGCTCAAGGATAGAGACATGAACTCAAAATTTATTCACATACCGCACAAAGATAAGAATGTTAAAATTTAAATATCATCAATTTTCATACAGGGGAATTTTTACTCAAATGATAGTGATATTGCATTTTTTCTGGAGAAATCATTTTACATGCATGTTTACTAATTTTACTGATTACAAGGAAAAAATTCAACTGATGGATGTTATTCCACATTTGGTATTATATTTTCAAAACTCTAATCTCATAGATGCTCCCTCTAAAGATGAGGTTAAGGCTACCCTCTCCAATCAAGACATCACCCGTGGTCTTTATGGTTTCATTAATAGAATTTTCATGAGTCGGTGGGATATTGATCATTATGATGTATATATTATTGTGGTGGAATTTTTATCACATCAGACATTCTTATGGGTTCCAATTCTCAAATTATTGTTTTTATCCCAGAATTTAAACATGATTATCATTTCAAAGGTTTCAGGACCATTCCTAAGGGTTTCCGATTCTCAAATTCTAAAATTATTATGCTTATACCAATTCTCAAATTATTGTACTGGGTTCTAAGATTCATGAACACAACTGACATGAAATAAACCAAATTTAATCAAAATTAATTGATTAGAACTCAAATGAATGAAATTTTCCAAGCTAATATAAAAAACAAGACAAACTAAATCTAATAAAAATTTCCTAAACAAAACCAAACTAAGTTGAAACTTGATCCAAACTGATTATATACCATTAATAGGAAGGTTAATTTTTAATTAATAGGAATATAATATTTGATAGTATCATTTTGAAACTTGGATCTGTTTTCCCCTTTCTTGCAGGATCATGATTTGACCCATGGGGCATTGTGGTTCTTATATGTTGGGCAGTGACACGTATAGTCATAGGAGACATGTATGTTGTAGTTTAGTTTTTATTTTATTTTCTTTCTTGAATTATCCAATTAGACATTTTATCACTTTCTATAAACAAAAGGTAGTTATATTCTGTGAAGGGGCCCAGAAGGGCACTGGAGGTGGCTACACAGTTTTCTTTGCAGGGGAGGGAGATTGAGGTAGTGGAGAGATTTATTAATGTGTTTCATTTTTTTTTGACTTTATATCATGTTACTTATGTTTATTTTCTTTTCCTTCAGCGTGGACGACCAACATATGGGTGGGTCATGATGAAATTTTATTTATTTTCTGATGCTATTTTAATTAATTTTTTTGTTCAAAATTGTTGCTAAGTGGTGATTCCTTGATTCACAATCACTTTTTTCAGCCCATGAGTGTAGCCCATCCACCTTATTCCATCCTATTCATTCCCATATTAGATTATAACTAGGTTATTACTATGTATAAACCATGGGAGGGCCTAGGAAACATGGAATAATTGGGGAGGGATTGAGAAAATCTTCACAATTATGTTGAGAATGACCATAAAATAATGATGATTTTAGAATATCTTTAAGGTATACAAGATAAAATCTCAGTAAGTGAGTATAGATTAGAGAGATTCATAAAAAAAACCAATGGAATAAATCAAGTAAACTCAATTAAATTTCACAAGGATGGATATAGGAATTGACCAACTCTCCCAAAACACCCAAACTTATATAAACATTTCCAAAGATCAAGTGGTGCTACTTGCAAGAATAAAAAGTGAAAGGGAGAAAAAATTAATTCCATCACAAGATAAAATCCACCAAATTTATTGTGGAATGGTCATCGCTTTAAAAAATGTAAAGAATATGAGGTATTAAATCAATCCTAGAATAAGATAGACTAGATTATTCTACATTCTAATTAGAGACCTAAATCTAGTATACCATAAGATCATTTCATTTTTCCTTATCTATTGTAGTTGGAAGGAATTTCCAATTTGAGTGGCACATTTTAGCTAAATTCCCTTTTTAGTTGTAGAGTTAGAAAAATTATGATGAAGACTAGAAGTAAACCTCTTGTTTATACATGTTCTAGCCTTAAATTTCATCCAAGGTAGAATTCAATGGGGGTTTGAATATGTAAACCTCCATGAAAATACACATGGTGATATGATAACAGAAATATTAAGTTCTATAGTCTAAACCCAAATAATGCCCAATCATGTTTCCAATCACCCTATGGGTGGAAAATTTTTTAAAAGGGAGGTTTGGGATATGAAGAATTACCCAATCCATTGACAGGGATAATCATGCATCAAAAGATAGTTGAAATACTATTTTTGATAGTAGAAATTCATAGAATTGAAAAAATGATGGGTGGAAGATATAGAAGTAATAATGTTTTCAAATTTTAGGAAATTGATGAGAATTGTCCAAGAGTAAATTAGTGCCACCATTTTGTGAAATTTTAAGCCCCATAAATCCAATAATGGCCTTGTTAAAATTCATGATCGAGGGATGGAAGTGGCCAAACCAATCTAATAGAGAGAAGAGATGAAGGGATGATGCATCAAATAACTTGGAATTGGGATGAAAAAGATTTTTAGGACCCTTGAAAAGGTTAAATACCATCAGGTAAACTGATGAACTAGGGAACAATGGTAAAGAATATAGATTCATGAAAGGAATAAAACTATATGGGGGCCAGAACCAATGGTTAAATCAGAGCCCTAATAAGTGAGAGAGTGGGAGGTCTAATTACTATCTTCTAGTGGGTATGGTTATTACAATAGTTCCATAATATATTATAATATAAAATATATTACAAGATATAAATATGTAACGACCCAAACTTTTTAATTATATTTGTTTCCTAATTTTTTGTGTTATTTTATTTTATACTCAACAAAACTATATTATTTAATTAATGAAGTGGGTATAATTAAAATGAGACCGTTGGGTTTTGACTATTATATGACCATTGGTCAATATGACCATTGGAAACTATAATCTTAACATTGTGTTTTTATAAATACGATTATCTTGGTTAATTAATACATAAAGAAGATTGAATGGCCTCATCCAGTAGACTCGAACCATATGAAGCCCATCTGTCGGAGCTTGGGAAGGAGGTAGCATCACTGGGCTTTGCTTTGGACCAAGCCCAAGTCGAACTTTAACGTATGAAGCTTGAACGAAATTACTTAAGGGAGAAGTTCAAGCTGATAGAAATCACCACTTGGGCAATGTTGTCCGAGCCACCCCAAGATTCTATCACCATAGCACACCTTACACTTAGGTCTTATGCTGGTGTAATAAGGGGATATGTAATGAGACCTTAGTTGCTTTGTGTAATCCTTTTATATAAATAAAATTGTTATTTCTTATTATGGAAAAGTTTGTGAATTTCAAACATTCAGATAAATATAGGATGTGTATTATTGATGAATTTAGAAAAAAAGGACATTTTAAATTTTTTTTGTATTCATTAAATAATTAATAATGTGAAATGATTTTCAAAAAATGGTATTCTAAAGTTGTGATCAGTAAGGAATTTAGATTCTAATAAGATCAACTTGGGTTTTAGTGAATAGTAAAGTAGGAATAGTAACATACCCATATGGATAGTAATGAATAGTAATGAATAGAAATTTGACCAAAAAAATAGAAACTTCACCCATGAATGTATAAATACATTTTAGACATCTTAAAAGTGAAAAAACGATCATAGTTTAAGTTTTGGTTTTTTTGTACGCTATAAATATTTTATTTACAATTTTATAATTAATTTAATAATTTAAAATGGAAATTTATTTTCATAAAATTTAATCATAAATTGTTACTTTATTGTCTTATGGGTATATAATATTTTTATGGGACCTTGATTACTTTTTTAAGGTGTTACAAAATGAGTTATAATTTTAGAGTTGTATTTTTTGGAATAAATAATGATTTTATTTAAAAATTAAATTAAAATATTTAGAATATTATTTTCATAAAATTTACTTCATTTTTGAATTCATAGCATCGATATTAGGTTAGGGTGAATTTTTGGGATTTTTCTGAAATAGTTGAATTATCAGTGAATAGTAAAAATGCAGTTTTGAGTTTCGGGTGTTTAATGACATCATTAATGATGTAATAATGATATAAGCTTTATGGTCAACTTATTAATAGTGAGATATTCTATGTGGTGTCCCAATTTTCCAATACCATGGGCAAGCCCATGGTTTTGCAAATACCACCGATGAGGTGTCCCTTGGAAATTAATAATTTATTCACTCACTTTTCCTATAAATACCAAGCCCTTTAACTCATTCATTTCATTCCAAAATCATACTCAACGAAGTTATGGTCTCCTTACCTCCCAATAAGTCCTCCCAAGGTTCCCTCAAGCCTCCTAAGGTCCCAACCTTCAAGATTTCGAAGTTACTCTTCAAGGTAAGGGATCCTTTCACCCTCCTCTTTTAAGTCATGACTTCCTTTATGTTGTGTCTTCTAGTTTCCATCTCTTTATGTTGAGGGTATGTTATTATATGTTCTTATTTCTTTCCATTTCATGTATAATTGTTGAGATACCCTTTCCACTCTCATCAATTTGTTTTCTAAATTTTTAAGTGATGCCGTTAGGCTGCCGAATTTCTCGTAAAAGAAATTGCATCTTCCCTTTCCTTTCAAGTTTCCTTTTTTTTTGTGGTATGTCATTAAAATATCTACACCATTTTCTTATCTATATTTTATTCTTTATTTATATTGTAATATGATTTATTTTTGATTGGTTTAACCTTTTACCCTATATTTTTATTATTTTCTAAAACTATGTTATATAGCTATTATGCTGCAGAATTTTCGTCTCAAAATCTCTCTCTTTTTCTCAAGAAGTTCTCTTGTATTATTTATGAGAATACCCAAATCTATTTTTAATTCCAGGGGTATTCATAAATAAATATAATTTATCTATTTTATTATGTAATTGACATACATATAACCCTCACTCCCTTTCCATGGGTTATAAAAGATATAACGATCAAGTTTTTAAGTACTTTTTAAACATCACGATTTTGACATGAAACCCATTTCTTTGATTCTGTTTGGGTTATTTATGAAATGATTGATTATGATCTATGTGTATCACATTTAAATAAATACATATTAAGGTTTCACCCTGATATCTCTCCAATGCATTGAGTAAAGAATTAATCTCTAGAGATGACAAGTTTCACGATACCTTGGTGAATAACCTTGGTAATTTTTATGACACCTCAGGGATAAACCATGGTGATATGTTTATGAATGTGTAAATAAAATTTTGTAGCCACATATTCAAGTTATTATTCAAGTTTTTTTATTATGATATTACTATTATTCCATTGCTCATGCCTTTATGACTTTTATCATGTTCTTATTAATATTGCTCAAGATCACATGTCAACTATTTCACTTGTTTTATTTACTGAGCCTTCTACTCACCATTTTATTTGATGCATGTTTTTAGGATATGATATGCAGTAATTGTACATAGGATGAACCTATTATGAATCCTAAAGAGTGGTTTAGAAGAATTTTTTATGTTGTTTTCATGTATTATGTTCCTGATTTCTGAGACACTAGACTTTAAAGATCCTCTATTTGTAAAATGTAATGAAAAATTATGAAATAAAAAGGTGGAATTCCATAAAATAACATTTCTAAAATACATATAAGGGATAATATTGATGAGAAAAGTGTGTTCATTATATTGAAAAAGGATATTAGTGGGATTAACTAACCTCTAATTTCCAAATAAAAGTCACAAAACCACAGCTAGATCAAAGGGTCCTGAAGGGGGAGGAGGGAGGGATATATTACCATGGTTTTCAGAAATGGATTAGGAAAAGGGGACCTCCCACTTCAAAAACCTAAGGGGGAAATGTTGTAACTATTCCCCTAAAAAAGACCACCATTCATCGAGTGGTCTGTTGCAGTTTTTCAGCAGCCACCTCCACCCCTCCTTGATGATACCACAATATCTTGAGGTAAATATTGAGCCCCATTATGATGTCCAAAATGACTTTTAAATTGGTTAAAACCCTCATAAATATAACACAAACAACTATTTAAAAACTGAACCCTCTAGTAATTGAGAATTCAAACTTTTCCTCAAATTTTTAACAGCCGTATGAACACATAGTTTCAAAAGATCTCCTCTATAATTCTTCTCACCCCAATAAGTCTCAGTGGAAAACCCATACACATTTATTTAACTATGTCAATCAATAATTTATGTCTAAAAAACCTCATTCTACTCCCAAATTATCAAAAAAAATCCAAGTAATAACCATTAATTTAAGGTTCTCTGACCGAAAAAACAGATCCAATGCCTATTTTCATAATTGAAACACCAAGATATTGCTTACCTGAGCCCATATATCTAAAAACATTGATGTTGTCATTGTTCAACAACTATCAGGATTATTTTTATCCCCACTATAAGCTTCATCTTACCACAACAATTCATTTTCTTTAGCGACTCATCCTTTGAATATTCATATTGAAACATTTCTCCCATGTTCTAATGATTTTCCTAACATGGTTTCTAACTCACCTCACATAAACATACACTAGAACACTGGTTAAATATAATTACTGAATTCTAGATAGGGATGGAAAAATAACCATTATTCATGAACATACTTGTAATGTATAGTCCGTTCCTTTAAACGGCTGGTTTTGTTCACAAAACACATCTTTTATCCCTTAAATTTCATGCCAGATGTGGTTTGCAACTAAATCTAATTCCAATAGGTACTTGAATTCAAAGCTTTCATGTTTATAGGTGATTTCATATTTACAGGTTCTGGAATAAAGGAAGAGGTGCATGATGGAACTAGTTATTTATTGGGGAGAAGAGGATATACCAACGGTTTACAGAACCATTGGTACACATTTGGGAAGGATGGTTTTTAGATAAGAGTGTATACCAACGGTTCTATATACCATTGGTATAAAAGTATGTTGTACAGTATGTATACCATGGTTCATGAACCGTTGGTATACATATATCCCAACTGTTTCATTTAAACTGTTGGAATAAAGTAACTTGAGACAACCTATACCAACGGTTCTGTAGAAAACCATTGGCATATGGGTATTGCAATGAAAAACATGCCAACGGTTCCTAGAACCATTAAAATATCCTATTGTAATATTTTTAGTGGTTATCCCGATAGTTTCAAACCATTGGGATAGGTGGAATTTTTAGTAGTGTTTGTGATTCTCAAAACTAAGGAAAGAAAATATAGAAAGTAAAACTTTTGACTCAACAAATTCCTAGTGGAAATTCAATAGTGGAAAGACCCAATGTAAATTCCCATTGGAAATTACCAGTTGAATTCAATTATAAATTACAAATAGTAAATAATTTTTTTGAATCAATTGAAAATTTCCAATGAGAATTCCCAGTGGAAATTTCTGGTGGAAATTTTGACTAACAATTTCCAATGGAAATTCTCAGTGAAAATTTTTAGTGTAAATCCCCAGTAGAAATTTCTAGTGAAATTCAATTATAATTTCCAACTATATAAAAATTTATAATTTAATCATTTTAAAATTTCTACTGAGAAATCCAAGTAAAAATCACACTAGAAATTCCCAGTGGAAATTCCAAATGGAAATGTTCAATGTAAATTCATAGTGTAAATTCCCAGTGAAATTCAATTATAATTTCTAACTATAGAACAATTTATAGAATCAGTTGAAAATTTCAATTGGAAATTCCTAGTGGAAATTATGGTTTAAATTTCTAGTGGAATTAAAATATAATTTCCAACCACATAACTATTTTTTTGAACCAATTGAAAATTTCCACTGGGTATTCTAAGTGGAAAATTTCAACTGATTCTGTAAATTGTTTTTAGTTAAAAATTATAATTTAATTCCACTAGAAATTTCCACTAGGATTTCCACTAGGAATTTCCACTGTTCATTCTCAGTGGAAATTTTCAACTGATTATATAAATTGTTATATAGTTGAAAATTATAATTGAACTCCACTGGGAATTTACGATGGGAATTGAAATTTTAAATTTCCATTGGGACTTTCCACTAGGAATTTACATTGGTAATTTATACTAGGAATTTCCACTAAGTATTTCTAATGGGATTTCCATTGGAAATTTCTAGTGGGATTTCCATTGGTAATTTCCACCGGTCCATTGATTTAAAATTACTAATTCAAAGTCATGTGGCATTTTTCTGGTTGGAATTCCCACTAGGAGTTTTTTATTTCACTTATTTTCCCTATGTTACCATTCAAATAGAAGATTTAAATTTGTTAGGGATACTATTTTTTATGATATAAGATGATTCTACATAAACTATCATCCATTATAGGTCTTAGATGATTGGATTATGGAAAATATTTCATGAGATCAAGCCAAATATTATTTATAATTACATCAAATTTCTTCAAAGGATTCCATTTTGGTAGATGTTTAAAGTGTTTCTTGATAACATAGTTCCATTTGATGATTGTAAAAAACTGATGGATTTGTTTTATTTTTACTACAGAGGTACAAAATTGATTTAAAAATGTTTCATGTGTTAGAAAGGATAATGGAGTTAACAGCTGCCGAAATCTGCCATATATTTGGCATTGAGGATGGTGACATACATTTTTTAGCTGCCTATACATTATGGAAAAATATTCCAGCACTATTGAGGAGGAGTTTTTTCACATGTTGGTCAGCTATTATCACATGGTGTGTTACAAAGATAAATTATTGAAACTATTGAAGGCAGTGAAGAGGAAGATTTCTATGATGTTTCATGTTTTATTTGCCTATTTGCATGCAAAACATTATTTTCCCCCACATATGGTTCCTATTTGGGTTATAATTTCACAAAATATTTTGAATACAACTCAAAAGTGAAGAGACATTATTGGTATTCATGACCAACTGATTACCTCAGTGAAAAGAAATTACACCATTCCTTTAAAATTTATAGGTTGTGTTGCTAGTTTATTAGTAAGGTATTAAACTTTATTTAAATATGTTTATTTTTTCTAAGTTAGTTGATTTATTTCTAACAATATTAAATGTTATAGTATTGGTATTCTAAGAAGTTTGGAAATGTTTCACCAAAAAATAGAGGGTTCACTGTAATTTTTTAGGTCGAGTTTGCAAGATGGTGATGTTTCTCTACAAGAAACCACTAAGGTACTATTACTAAATTATGTTTCTAAATAGTCCTTTATTTTCAAATTAATTTATAATGTATGCAATTATCTTTTCACTATTCCATTTAGACTCCAAGCATGCCAAGATGTATCTACAGGCTGTAATAAAGTCATTCCAAGTTTAAACATCATATTTAGATGGTTGTTGATGAAAAAAACCTCCATTTAGTATCAAAGCATGGGAGAGAGTAGTTTCAAATGAAGATAATATGGGATTCTATATGGAGAATGTAAAACTTAATAAAAAGGTGAAGAGACTAGAGGTCCAAATAAAATCATAGAATAGATAAATTATGATTTCAAGATAAATACTAAAGATTAAGAATAAGGAAGAGATGAAATCAGTTTCTAATTAGGAGAAATGAAGTGTTTTAGAGGATATTGGGATTCTAGAAATTCAGAAAGAAAAAAATACAACTTTGGCTGCTACCATCGAGGGAAACACACATAAAATTAATGGACATGACATGAGGGAAACTAGTAGTATGAGGTAACCAAGGGATGGGAAGATGTAAATGAAGAAGTAAGTATGGAAGAAGTAAAATGTCTTTAGTAGTCCAGTGTAGCCACTTATGCCTCAAAGAAAAAAATGTCATTGATTAGAGGTGTGAAGAGTAGTGTGAGGAAACCAAAGCATCAATATCTATATATCTCTATATATATATATATATCTAGTGGTGACAGCAAATAAGATACCTGCAAATCCATAAAAGCTATCCTGGTTATTACCCAAGTGGGTGAAGCTGTAGACTATAGTCACAAAACATGATACATGGATGATGAAAATGCTACTTGATATTGATGAGGAGAGGTAATGTTATTTCATTTATGCAGTTAGAATTTATTCTTATATATCTTACTTTTTATGGAAAATAAAAATGACCTCCATGTCAAAAACTCTATAGTCTAGGAATCTACTGAAAAATAATACCAGATCAATATAAAGAATACAATTGACTTGATAAAAAATAGGTTCACACCTAGTACGGTATGTTTCATATTATTTTATTTAACCAACACTATTGTTTTTATCTTTTATTAAGTTATATTTTTTGAAACATGTCATAGATGCATACACAGTGATAATTGAAGAAAGATATCGGCTATGCAGTATGGATGACATTGTTGAAATGGAAATCTATTCCTTTATACCCAACAAATTTACTATTAGACTGAAGTTCATTTTTTATATAATTAATGACCATATTTTTCCATGATTTATATTACTTCAATGCATGTTTAAAGTTAACTATGACTAGATTGTTTTATTTTATTTTTTTATTGGCTTTTAGGGAGTTTTGCATTCAGAAAATCAGAAATTAAAGGAAAGATTTTTGAACCGGTCAATAGTTATTAGTATGAGGAGCTCCATATTATTATTCTATCCAATAAACTCAGAAAACATCCATTGGAATTTTTTAGTCATGGATATAAAAAAAGGGTGTTTAGATATTATAACTCCATGAAACTTATTTAAGGAACAAGAACTAGAAATATATTTATTAAAGTCAAAATTAGTGTGGTAAGAAGTTATAATTTTTTTAACAAAATTTCAATACATTGAAATATGGACTACTCAGTAATCAATCTCAATCTCACGATGAGGATGGGCCCGTAAGGGGCGGATCACGAGTGAGACCTGCCTCGGTGCTAGGGTTTCCTATCGCCGCTTCCTCCCTCCCTTATCACCTTCCTCTCCCCTAGGGTTCTTCTCATCTCGATAGTGATGGATCTTTCACACTTCATCTCCCTCATCCCGGTATGACTCCTCCTCATAACAGCTAAGAAGCTTCGGTGCCTTTGTGAGGATCGTCTTGCAGATCTAGTCCTGGATGTGCTTGGTGGTTGCTGTTGGGAAATTGGATGGTTCATATTTCTCTCGTCTTGGGTCTTCTGAAATCGGTCTTCAGTGTCAGTGAGGGTTTCTATTATAGTGATCTTTGAGAGGCAGCATGGTATCATGGATTTTTGTTAGATTGGGTCTTCCGGCGTCGGCCTTCAGCAACAGCGAGGGTTTCTTGGTGTCGAAGTGCTTCGAGGTGCGAGGCAGTGATGTGGGTTTTGGCATGGATCTTCCAGCGTCAGCCTTTTGTGATGGAAAGAGTTTATTGGTGCCGATGTGATCTACACTACTGGTCCCCCTATTTCCAGATCTTTTTATCTCTGCGTCTTTGTGTTTCCTTTCATGCATGGGTAGCTGGTGTCTTTGAGGTAGTGGAATTGTTTGTTTTTCATTGTTAGTATGCATATACAGATGACAGATGCATGAATTCTTGGTACCTATGATATCCTCTCCTCATTAGTGCTAATTTTTGGTTTTCTTCAGGTCGTAACAGGCAGGGCCATTGTCTTCTGCCGAGTCAATACGAGGTCGCAGAGGGCGACCTCAAGAACGCTCAGTGATTGAGAAATTTCCTCACCTGTTCTCCCCTATTTCACTTTTTGGCCCTTTGGGGTTCTTTTTTTGTGTTCCAGTCTAATAACTTCATTTGATGATTCTCCTCTGCTCTTTTGGCCTTCTACTTCATGCATTCCACCACTTTGGGTTGGTTCCAAGGTTTCTTTGGCAAATTGGGATGGTGTTGGCGGATTTGATGATGACATTTCTGATCATAGAGGATCTTGAGTTTGGTTCTCACTTAGCCACAAAGTGATGGCTTTGCATGTTTTGTGGTGTTTTGTTGGACGGGTTTGGTCCTAGACAGGGTTCTTTTCCCAACCCGTTAATGGTTCCTTGTGATGATATGCTAGTTCTCACTTGGCCTCAAAGTGATTTGTATGGTGGGTTCTCACTTAACCAAAAATTGTTTCAAAAATAAAAAAAAATGAATTTTCAGTCAGTAATCAATCTCAAAAATTGGAAGAAATGGAGCACCTTCATGCTATGGATCAGGCGCCAGTGCAATTAGATGTAGGAACTGTAATAGTTCAATGTACTATTTTTATTGCATCATCTATAGTCATCAATTTGTTTGATATGGGTGATTCTAATTCTTTTATTTCCACCTGTGTTTTGGAACTATTAAAGTTACCAACTGAACTTATGTATTATGCCATGGAGTTAGTGGCACTGCTTAGCAAGAAGAGAGAACAGAGTTTCAAATTTTCATCCTGTACTCTCACTTTGTTAGGGACTGAGCTGAAGTGGGATTTCTTGGTTCTAGAAATGGATCTTTTTTATGTGATCCTCAGTATGGACAAGATGGCATATTTTAGGGAAAAAATTGATTATTATCATCAGTGAGTAACTTTCATGGCACCAAATGGTAGTTTCAGGTTTTTCAAGGTGAATGGGATCCCCGATTAGGGCAAGATGGGCCTCCACTTCTAAAGTTGGGAAACCTCATTTTCTAGGCCTCCTATAGTAGATGATTTTCTATAGGAGTTTCCAAATTATTTCTCCGGGTTACAATAACTCCCCAAGTTTTTATGAATTAATTTTTTTTGAATAAATTAAATTTCATTTTTAGCTTACATTACACACTACTCCAAGTTATGCTTGCTTTATATGCAACACCAAGTTATGCTTGCACTACACAAAACACTTAGATTAGATTTTGGTACACGCAACGCTATGTTTGGCTTATGTTACACACAATTCTGAGTTCCTTCTATATCTTGCATTACACACAAGACCAAGTTTTATCAAACTACAATATACTATTAATATTATTATTAAAATATTATTATAGTTATCACCTAATCGTTGGAATGGTAGATAGGAATAAGATTAAATAAATTATTAAAATATGGTTTACACATATTTATAAAATTAATTATTTAGTTATCAATTAATTATAAATGAAAATGAAAACCAAATAAATATAAAAGATGTGTTTTTATGAAAAAACTATTTATTTTCCCACAAAGGTGTTTTATCTTAATAAATTAAATTAATCACTATTAGTGAGTGAAATTAATGAAATTTATATATTATAAATTAAGCCAAATGCTTTTAAATTCATCCAATAATTTTGATAGGCATAAAATAAGAACAAATCCAATTTTAGGCGTAAAAAGTTATATTTTTCTGAAAGGTAGTTTTGTCGCCTTTTAATGGCAGAATTATTTTAAATATAATTTCTGACAATTATAATGTTTATTTTAAAAAATAAGAAAAAATGAAATCAGAATATAAAAATTTACTTTGGATGAATTTTTGATATTTTTATAAGAATTTTTATTTTTAGATGAATAGTAAAAGAATACTGAATTTTAATTAAAAACTATTTTTTAATTTAATTTCTTTATAGAGATAAATTATATTTTAAGTTGGTTTTAAATTATAATTATATCAATTATACATAAATTAATTAAATTAAGTTCATTGGAACCAATTTCACATTGAAATTTTATATAAAACATTTTAAACTTTCGAACATTTTCACTTTCAAAACCCGTTGTCTTGCCCCGTTTGCAAGATAAAATTTAAATTAATTTCTGCCACTTATGTGTTTGGAATTTGAAAAAAATGATTCCATATTTTTAATAATAATAATTTATAATATCTAGTAAGGTAAACACAGTTTTTGATAAAAATATATTAGTGAAATCAATTAAAATTAATTATAGTGATTAAGGTAAAAACAAATTTACTTAGTGGTTAAAATTTAATATTAAGAGGCCAAATGACCTAGAAACTTGTCCAAAATCCATTTTATGGACAAATTTAGACCATATAATTTCTTTTATTGAATTTGTTTCATTAATTTAGGCACATGATGTAAGGGATACCTCCCAATAGTATTTACCTTTTTATATTTACAAGAATGTCACTCCTCCTCCACTATAAAAATGCACTCACCCCCTCACTTATTCACACCTATAAAGAATTTTGGATAATCAAAAACCTACCCAAATAATCTCCCAAAATCACTTATCTAATACTAGAAGACTCACTTTTGGCAGAAATAAATCCAAGAAAGTCCTTTGGTGCAAACCAAAAGGAATTACCCGAAGAAGAGGTGACATCCTTCAACAAGCACTTTTGTTTTATTTATTTCTCCACCCCATAGATTATTCTTATTCAATTATTATATAATAACCTTAGTATCCTTAATATACTAATATTGTTTTTTGTTAATGGTATGACCTACACTCACACACACTTCCATCAAATGGGATACACAATCATCATTCGCGTGTGCGACAGACTACAACCTTGCAAACTAATGTCATTAGTTCTTCCATTACCGCCTATAAAGGTTGGGAATAATTATGGACTTATTATTTTTATATTATTGATAATATGAAATTATGTATACACTATTCTATAATTTTATTAATTATTATTCATGTTTTACTTGATAAGGCACCCAATATGTGTTAATTAGTGTAGAAAATAGGTTTCCAAGGTTTCAAAGGAAAAGCTGAGGAAACTAGACAAAAATGATAAATACACATCGTGAAACTAGCTTACACGATATGTAAGCATCATTAACAACATGTTAAAATCTATGAAGCAAGTCATGAATAAATTACAAGCCATGAATTGATTACATGATGTGAATCTCCAATACACACTGTGTATAATTTGAATTTCATTTTCAACTTAAAAGATCCTTTTGAAGGAAGTCACATGTCGTGAAGACCCTTTACACATTGTGAGATGAGTCAAGATACTGAATATAGAATAATTAGGCCAAGATTTGTTCTAGATCCAAAATATCTAGAGAAAATCATGGATCAAAGATGCATGATGTGAAATTTTTTACACGACATGTAATATCTCGATTATTTACTTCTAGTAGGTGTGCAACATATAGAATAGTCAAACTTTTGGATTCTAATCTCATTTTTCTCTGTTTTCACTCATGTTATTTCTTATGCCTTCTCCCTAAACTAAAATTTCATTCATTCCTTTTTTACACCTATTCAACCACCATTAATCAACTTGAAAATCATTATTCATCTTTTTACATCACTAAGATGATTTATGTGTGTTTTTCAGTTTCAATCACTATTTGATAATGGACCCTTTCTACGTTCTTCCCTATTTATTGTTTTAGGTAGGTGTTTGGTTGAACTTATAATTGATTTTAGTTTTAAATTTATTATTATTTAATGTATGACCTTTAACTGCTTGATTTCAATTATTATTGATAAGTTAATTATGTTTTCAATCCTTTACCTATTGTTAATCAATTCTACCATGAGTGGATAAACTGCTTAGGGTAGGGGTCAAAATTAGAGTTTTCTAAACCTAATGAATCTTTAACTCAAAACTTCACGACCCTAAGGTTAGTAATCAGGTTAAACAACAATTGTTTATCTAATTCATTTAAGTAACCCTGACCATGGGGAGTTTGAATGAACAACCCTAACCTAATTGGAGTGGAATAGGTTATGACCAATAGACTATGATACATTATTCCTTAGAAGCTAGGATTAATTCATCAGGATGTTAGTTATCCCTAGACCAAGGAATAGTTGCCTCTTGGATAGATCTAGTTGGATTGTCTATAGTCAACTAGCGACCTTCACTTGATTTGCAACCTAAGCCTTAGGAATATTCCAGGTTAAGACTAAGATTATCTTCTACCTGAAACTTGAAATTGATCCCGAACAATTTCTCTCTCTGATCATAATCCCAAATTCATTAAACTTTAGTTTATTCCCAAAATCAACCAATTTGTAAGGAATCCTCCACATAGGGTTCAAAAATCTTGGTTCCTGTCATCCAGTTAAATTCCCCATGGGATCAACCCCACACTATCACTATACTATACCCTAGTAAAAAGTGTAGTTTGGGAATAATAAATCTATTATGACCTCATCCTGCATGAATTGAATGACACATGTGGGCACGTCAAATTTTGGCATAGTTTCTGGGGATCAGAGACTATGCTACGACACAAAAACCTATAAAAAGAACCTAAGATTACCTCACCCATTCCCCTTTCTCTTTTCTTTTATTTATTCTCTCTTTTGGATGCCACTACATACTTATTCTTATATTGGACTAATTCATGAATCAGGTCCCTTTGACTCATTCAATGAACCTTGACACCCAAGAAAAACTTACCTTCGAACGAGAAATCAAAAGGTACATTTTTGCACACTTCTGTTCAATCATGGAAGGCCGCAATAATCCTACAGGTCTAAACCCACCAAACATGCAATAAGAACCACCAATTGTACGATAATAAAAACACAACATGAAACAAGAACACACCATTATGGATTACAGCTTACCATTGATCCATGGTGTTATGCCTAGTATTATACACCCTTCTGTTCAGGCATACACCTTCAAGATTAAATATGGACTCATTCATATGATCTAGAATATGTGACAATTTAGTGGGCTTAAAAGTGAAGATCCCCATGAACATATCTCAAACTTCCTAGAAGTCTACGATACCTTTCTCAACCAGGGAGTATTTTCTGATTCTATAAGACTAAGAGTCTTTCCCTTATCCTTGTGAGACTGATCCAAGTATTGGCTCAAAAGTTAATCTCTGGAGTCCATCGTGTCTTGGGGTGATTTAGCAAAGAAATTCTTGTACAAGTACTCCCCGCCTATCCAAACTTGGAAACTATAGAATGAAATCCGTAATTTTTCTCAAACTAATGGATATTTGGCACAGGAATCATGGGTTCATTTTAAGGAACTCACTTCGAAGTTCCCACATCATGGGATTAATATGTGGATAAAAATACAAACGTTCTATAAAGGCCTCTAACCAGCTACTCGCACAGTATTTGATGTTTCCACTAATGGAGGGATGGTGTTCAAAACAACTGAGGATGAACGAGAAATTTTGGATGAAGTATCTCATAATGACGATATATGGCAGAGAAATTATGGATCACCCTTGCATATAATTCACCAAGTTGAATAAAATACTCGACTAGATGCACAAGTTGAGGCCTTAACCAAGAATCAATAATCCTTTAAGCTACCTACAACACTACCTCTCCCTCGTGCTCCTGTAATGAAGATTAAATCCCGCAAAATATGCACTGGACCACACCTATATCAAGAATTAATGATAGGTTTTGAGGATCAATAAATCCAAGATTGTAATTACATTAATTACAATTAGTAAAATCAACAATTTCAGCAACCAAAACACTATTATCAACATAGGAAATTTCAACAGTAGTAGAAAAATAATCAAGGGTATTATTAGAAAAGAAGTGGTCGTGCACCATTCAAGAACCCAGGACCACTGGGATATCTGAAAATGGATCCTGTGACTAAACCACTGCAACAACTAATGAAAAATCCTTTCCCTCCTAAATCACAACAAAAATTTCAACCAGCTCCAGCAAGACCTCCACAACTAGCCATTCCTCTTCAAACAAATTTGGAAAATTTACTCTCAGCCTTCATGAAAAAGGAAGATCATTGGATGACCACCCAATAGATAGAAATGTAGAATCAAAGGGTGGATCTTCATAGACTCTAACATAAAATGGGACAGATCTCAAAGACCTTGTCATAGAGATTAACATGTACTCTACCTGGTAATATGAAGACATACCCGAGGGAAGAGACAAAGGTAGTGGTTTTGAGGAGCAGGAAAGTATTGGACTTTCAAAAACCATATGGAGGAGAAGATTTTTTTGAGGAACCCAAAAATCATACAATAATTATAGAATAAGAAGACGATAAAAAAGAAAATTAAATTTCTTAAGAAATACCTCAATAAGAACCACCTTCTACAAAAGCCTCGACAAAAGAACAACCCAAAGAAGATGTCTATATTGTGACACCAGCTTATAAACCACTTCTAAATTTTCTAGAAAGAATGAGGAAATGAAATATTGAAAGGAAATTCAAGAATTTTTTTGGATATGTTCAAGAAATTACAAATCAACATCCCATTTATTGAGGGAATCACTCAAATTATTTTATATGTGAAATTTCTTAAGGAATTGATTTCTAAAAAAATAAAAATGGAAGATTTAGGAGTCATCTCACTAAATGAAGAGTGTTTTTCTATTGTTCATTAGAAAGTTCCACTGAAAATGAGAAACCATGGGAGTTTCTCAATCCCATGCACCATAAGAGAATGTAACTTCAGAAGAGCCTTTTGCGATTTAGGAGCTAGCATTGACCTCATGCCTTTAAGTTTATTAAAAAAACTAGGACTTGAGGAACTCAAAATGACTAGAGTGGAACTATAATTAGCCGATCGATTAGTAAAGTATCTGTGATGACTTCTTAGGGATGTCTTAGTCAAATTCATCAAGTTCATTTTTCCATCAGACATCTTTATTTTAGACATGGTAGAAGAAGGAGACGTTCCAATAATCCTAGGATGACCATTATTAACCATTAGGAAGACACTGATTGATGTAAAACAAGGGAGACTCATATTATGAGTAGGTGATGAACAAGTTGTGTTCGATCTAGAAAAAGAAAAAAACAAATAGGTTGTTTTTTTGACTATCAAGATATCTTTCTCATAGATGAAAGAGATTAATACTTAAATGTCAAAGATGACAATGACCCCCTTATAAGGAGGAGGAATATGATCTTGAGGAAGTAAAATACATATAACCTCTTATAAGGGATAGTATCCCACCATTCATACCCTTAGTCATTCAACCACCAAAACTGGAACTGAAACCCCTCCCAAGCGCACTTAAGTATTTCTTTCTAGAGACAACAGTTGTGCTTCCAGTCATCATTAACTCAGAGATGACACAAACATAAGAGGAAAAATTGATCAATGTCCTAAAAAGACATAAAAATTCATTTTCATGGGGAGTGGATGGCATAAAATGAATCAGTCCCGTATTATGCACTCATAAAATTTTATAAGAAGAAAATGAAAAATCCAAATGCCAACCACAGAGGCGACTCACCCCACCAATGAGTGAGGTAGTTAAGAAATAATTATTGAAACTTCTAGATTCTAGAATAATTTTTTCAATCTATGATAGCGAGTGGGTGTGCCCACTATAGGTCATTCCAAAAAAATTAGCCTCAAAGTTGAAAAAAATGATGAAGATGAAATGATCTCGACTCACACCATAATTGGATGGAGAGTATGTGTGTACTACAGAAACCTAAATGTGGAAACCCATAAAAATAATTTCCACTTTCCATTAATGGATCAAATATTATAGAGACTTATATGACATGAATTCTATGATTTCCTTAACAGATATTCGAGATATAATTAGATTATAGTCAACCCAAATGATTACTCTAAAACAACATTCACATTTCCATTTGGAACCTTCACCTATAGATGCATGTTGTTTGTTATGTGTAATGCAATGAAGACCTTAAAAGGTTCATGACACATATATTCCATGATATTGCAGAGGTATTCTTATAAATTTTCATGGTATAATTTTTAGTTTATGGAATATCTTTTGAAGTATTCCTAGGTAATATTGAGTTAGTCCTGCAATACTGTGAAGAGAAGTGCTTGGTTTTAAACTAAATAAAATGCCACTTCATGGTCCAAGAAGGCATAGTCCTTTGAAATAAAATCTCAAAGGATGGTATGGATGTGGATCCCACAAAAATAAAAGTGATCAAATATTTAGATGATCCCTTAATAGTTAAAGTCATAAGGAGATTTCTAGGGCATATTGGATTCTATTGGAGATTCGTGAAAGATTTTACGAAATTTTCCCACTCTATGAAACACTTGTTAGAAAAATAAAATCCATTTGAATTTACTGAATACTTTCATTGGGAATTCAACACTTTAAAGAAAATCCTGGTAGCCGCTCCTGTTATCATTTCACCAGATTGGGAAAAAGAGTTTGAGTTGATGTGCGACTCCAACGACTTCGGTGTTGGTGCTATTTTAGGATAGCGAGTCAGTCACATATTATTACTCATATACTATGATAGTCACACACTAAATAATGCTCAAGTGAACTATACAACTATAGAAAAGGATATCTTAGCAGTTGTCTTTACTTTCGAGAAATTTATCTCTTATCTAGTTTTGTCAAAAGTAATTGTGTACACTGACCATGCTACCCTATGATATTTTATGAATAAAAATGGTGTCAAACCAAGACTGATGCAGTGGATCCTATTACTAAAAGAATTAAACATTTTCATTAAGGATACCAAAGTAACGAAGAATTTTGTCGCTGAGCATCTATCTTGACTTCCACTGCCCCTTATAAAGGACGATGGTGATCTAGACATAGAAGTCGACTTCCCCGATGAAACTTGCTTCAGTATAAATATGAAGGCACGCCCATGGTTTTCAGAAATTAAAAATTATCACACTAATGGATACCTTTACGACCCCTCCTACTAGAAAAGGAGGATATTTTTAGTAGAAAGTTCACATTACTACTATGATGAACTATTCCTTTTTAAGCATTATGTTGATAGATTATTATGTCACTGCATCCCAGAGGATGAGATCCAAAGTGTGTTAGACATGTGTAAAATGTCACCAAATGGAGGGCATCATGGACCAAAATGCACAATAAAAAAGATCGTACAAAGTGGAATTTTCTAGCCAACACTCCATCAAGATGCAAGGAATTATTGTCAAATATGTGATTGGTGCCAACGAAATGGAACCATTGGAAAAAGGAATTAAATGACCCAAAACCCAATAATGGAATTAAAACTCTTTGACGTATGGGGAATTAATTTCATGGGGCCATTTCCTAACTCACATGGAAAATTTTATATCCTTGTTGGTGTTGACTACGTCTCAAAATGGGTAGAAGCTGAAGCTACCACCCATGACACTGCAAAAGTGGTCATGAATTTATTAAATAAAAATGTGTTTTTAAGATTCATATTTCCTAGACTACTCATTAGTGATCAGGTAATACATTTTACTAATCAAGATGTTAAAGGATTATTAGAGAAATATAAAATATGATATAACATATGCACTCCCTATCACCCATAAACAAGAAGACAAGTTGAATTGTAAAATAGGAAAATTAAACAAATACTTGAAAAAACCATAAACAAAAATTGAAAGGATTGGAGTTTGAAGTTAAATTATGCACTATGGGTGTACTTAATTGTGTAAAAAACACCCATTGGCACCACCCCCTTACGATTAATGTATAGAAAGCTATGTAATTTTCCAAAAGAACTAGTGCATAACTCATATTGGGAATTTAAAAAGTTGAATATGGATTCTAAAAAGGTTGGGGAAGTTAGGTTTCTATAATTGGATGAATTAGAAGTGATAAAAAAAATTCTTATAAAAATTCCATGATATATAAATAGAAAACCAAAAAATGGAATGATCAATTCATCATGTGATGTATTTTCATCCCAGTGAGTAAGGTTTTTTTATTCCAATCCCATTTAAAACTATTCCCTAGGAAGCTCAAATCCATATGTTTAGGACCCTTTGTGGTTATTCAAGTATTTCCTCATGGGGCCATCAAGATTCATAAATAAGGAAAACTATCTTTTAAATTCAATGTACAAAAGATTGAAAATCTATCAAGAACCCTTTTGTGAGGGGTGTTTCATTAGGTTGGAATTAATCTGAGCACTAAAGAGTCAAGATCTCAACATTAAATGAAGCACTGTCTAGGAGGAAACCCAGGTTAGGTCACATTAGGCTATATTAGGTTAGAATAATATTTAGGATAGATTGAAGTTCCTGAAAAATGGACCAAGGTATGACTCAAATTTGAGAAAAAAATCCCCAATTACACATCGTGTACTCATTATTCACAACGTGTACTCTTTAATTATAGAAATAATTAAATTTAAAAATTACACATTGTGAATCTGATTACAAGTTATGTAATTTAACGATCTATATAGGTCCTAAACCTAGGTTTTATGATGAATGCCTCTAACCCATCCTCTCATCGATCGCCTCTCTCACCCGACCACCTTCCTTCAACCCCACTATTGATCCTCCCCTTTCCTCATACTCCTTTATCCGAACCTCTAAATAGATGACCCTACCCCTAAAATGGAATTCATGAAGACTGTGTGAACTCCTCCTACCGATACTACACTTGAGCGAGATGATATATGACCAATTAAGCATAGGAGAGGTGCCAGATCTCCAACACATTTCATATCTTCGTTCTCCACCTCCTCTGTAGTCCCTAAAGAGCCAGTTGTTCCTAAGGATTCTCAATCCAACTCCAGTGGGTCATATGATTTATCTCACCACCACCTGCACCTCATCCTACATTTTTTAGACCCTGAACAACATGTGGAAGTCAATCGTCTATAGGAAAAACCAATGAGGACCAGAAAAACTCTCGATATGGCCATCCTCTCATGCCTACATATTATCTAGGAGGTACAATAACTCTTCGACCACCTACACATCTCCTCCAGTATTGATGTGTGCAAGGAGACATATCGAGAGATATTCCTTAAGTTTCTTTCTACTTTTAAGAGACCCATTGATAGACTATGCTTTATATTTAGCAGATGGCCTCATGAGATTTCTTTTGTGGAGTTCAACATAGAGATTAGGATTTATACTGATGACTTTTCCACATCATAGGTATTCCTGAATTTGTATCTTGATCTATACAAGTTAGATTCCAAAAGGATATGGAGGATTATTTCATAGGATGATCACACTAAGTATGATCCTAGTATTACAAAGTCTATACATCTCCGAGTTCCAGCACTCCACATTCTTCATAGGGCATTGACACATGACTGGTACACTCATGTCGAGTCTCACGACAACGTTATCCAGATGGACATCATCATACTTGATACTGCCATGGGTGGTCTGACCTGAACATGGCCTCTCAGTTCACTTTACACTATAAATCACATGCAAAGAAGATTCAAGGAACATATATGGGTGGATCTTTTATCACCCATTTAGCCTATCATCTCGGTGTTTTTGATGCCACCCTTCCACTCACCTCCCTTGCTCCTATGGAGTACATTGAATTCATGTTTATATACAAGATACAACTACTAACCAATGATGGTGACACCTACCAGTGGTCACCAATATTAGTTGAGGCTACTGACAAGGCACCGGGAGATCATGTAGTAAACCCTACATCATCTCCAACCACCACCATCGACCCTGTCCTAGCTGCAACCACCACCAACCCCACCCATTTTCCTACATCCACCACCACTTGCCCCAATAATCCACCCACCCCTTCATATCTAGTAGATCTATGGGCTATATATCTTTTCACCATAAAGAATTTGTTTTGTATTTCCACACACCTTTACATCCCGTTTGCCGAGCTATATCATTTTACTACCCCTCCACCACCACCATCTCCCATAGCTTCTCAGCCACCATCGGCCTCTGTCGTCCCTTCATCATCCACTACTCCTACCCCAGCCACCACCCCGACTAACATCCTATCTGAGCTGATAGACCCTACTGCCCAATAGGAGTATATGGAAGAGCAGGTCCAGAGGGGCAAGGTCCCAACAGTTACTCCATCCACTAAGGTTCCTTTCATTGATCCATCTTCTAGACCCAGGACTACACTCTGAATTCACACCTCACCACCACCCACCTATGAGATAGCTTCCAGTACCATGACACCACCTTCTGTATATGATCCTCTAACCCATTATACCATTACAACTATTAACTAGGAGTAAAAAATACAGACACCCTCTATTCAGGAGCAGACCTTGGATGTTCTACTTGATGATATAGATTATTATTAGTCTACCCCAGTCCACTCCCTTATTTTTTTCATTACCTGGGTGATCATTTTTTTGTACTATCTGTAATCCCATTCATCGATGTATCATTTCACTTATTATATATTTGGGATACAATTTTTTCTATATTTTAACTAGCTTATTTTTCAATTCATTATAGTATTATAGTATCCATGTCTATCTCTTCTACCTCTTCTATGGTCATTGATGCACCTGTGTCACCACTATCCACCATTGTTCTATGAATGAATCAGCATCTAGCTAATATTGAGCACCAGGTTGAGGAGATATCACTATAGATCTGTGATCAACATCTATCATCACCATGATGAGTATAAATACCTTTTCTTACACACCAAATTCATGCTCAGTATGCTCCTAAGGTGGTTAATCTAGCCAAGTGTCCCTATGATCTCGATGAAATGACCACCAATTCTTATAGGAGATAGAGGAATTATGAGAAAATGGACCACTTTTGACTTATTTTTCTGTCCATATGTCTGGATAATGACGTCATTATTAGTTCTTTATAGGAGGCAACACATATTTCGTTTCTATTAATCTTTCTTTGTACTTAGTTTTTTTACTTTTCTTATCTTTATCATATTGGTTATATGCCACTTTGAACTTTATTGTACACACAAATATGAACTTATCTAATATTACTTCAATTACCATTCATTGTGTGCACCTTCCTATCTTACTTCTTTTAAAAATGTTTAAACCCTTTGAACTAATGTTTTATCTAGTGTAGGATTTATCTTTCTAACCCATTATGTAGGTAGTCCAATTCCAAAATCAAGATCAACCAAGTTCTCCTGTGGAATTCCACTCATTATAGGGAGCTCTCGATTCCCTTAGAATTACTTTTCAAAATTTCCATTTCAATTTTCTACACTTTATTTTTCATACCTCTCCAATGGTACTTTCACTACCTCATTCTAAGTGTAGGGGAGTCTTTCTTGAGTTTAAATATTGATACACTTGGATTATTTCTTGTTTTAATTTATCTAGGAGACATTTTTCATTGAAAAAATTATTTAAAAGTGAAAAATCATTACACCCATTTAAATAAAATATAAAGTTAAGTTGGCAATTTTTGGAAATTCATGTTTTTCTCTTGTTTATATTGTTAGAACGATTGCCGAGTTTAGTAATTTAATTCAAAATTCAATATTTTTGAAATTTATATTGATTCGATTATTACTTGATTTTATATCCTGAGTGATTTCTAGAATTTCTTATTTACTCCCATTCCTAATAGGCTTCTATGCCTACACTTTCATATTCTTTTCTGAGCATATTTATTGGGTGACACCTGGGACATGTAAACCTTTCTGAACTTGCATTGAGATCTTATCGAGGCTATGCCTGAACAAATAAAATTTTAATATAATTAAGGAAATATTTGTTATTCTAATTTTTTATATTACCCACCTTGCATTTTTCCTTCATTTTCCCCATAGTTTCCATGAATGAACTATTTAGGATACAAGCATTCCAAGTTAATTTTCCCTTCCTACCATACTCTTGGTTTTATGCATGATTATACTTTGAATAAGTGTAGGGGGAGTCTTCCAGCAAATAGACATGGGATGTTTTGACTAAGGAGATGTATTTTGGTGATTACTAGACTAATTTATTATGATTTATGTTTATTTTTTGGCATTTTATGCCTATCCTATTCCTTTAAAAAATAAAAATAAAAAAATAAAAAGATGATTGGGTTGTGTATTAGGATGGTAAAAAATCACCATTTCCAGACTGATGAATCCCATGAAGGGTCATATGTGGTTAGGGGATAGATGTGAGATCTATGCTAGACATGAATTTTGAAAAATAAATAAAAATAAAATAAAAATAAAGGAACATGATACATTTTTGACACATAATTGATACACTCATGGATCTAGTTTGAGCTTTTTGGAGAATGGGTACAGTTTGATCTTGAAGGAACCACATCACTGCAATATTCTCAATTATCATGCATTAAAATTAAGAGAATACCCTCCTTTCAAGCATGAGTTTTACTTTTTACCCACTTTCCCTTAGCCTCAGAGTCGTTTGAACACTTTTTACTGAATCCCTCATGATTAATTTTATATTTTTCTTTACGAAGTAGAGATAGTAGAAAAAATACAAGACTATAATTAGGAACATGTATTCAAGGTATGAGCATAACTCCAATTTCATTTTACCCTAAGTGATAATAGAAAATTCACTATGAGGTAAATTAAAAAAAAATAGGTATAAAATTTCAGAAACAGTTTTGATATTATAATTAAAAGAATGAGAATTCAAATAAAAAACTGAACTATGATGCATGTATGATTTTCTATATGTTATTGATTCTGGAAAACTGATTTTTTTTTACACTTAGTTTTATTTTTCTGGTTGTAATAATGTTTCTTATTTTGAAAATTTTTCCTTTTGAAATCCTTGTTGAGATGTTTTTTTCTTAAGGACAAGTAATTGTTCAAGTATGGAGGAATTGGATAAGATAAAATTATATATACATTATGATGTCATTTGATTAAAGATTCTTCATTTTTTACTTAATAATGCACTAGGTATGTGATAATTATTTCAGGAAACAAGTTTCCAAGGTTTCAAAGGAAAAGATGAGGAAATTGACCAAAAATGATAAATACATGTCGTGAAACTGGCTTACACGACATATAAGCATCATTCACAACATGTCACAAGTCGTGAAGTAAGTCATGAAGGAATTGCAAGCCATGAATTAATTACATGATGTGAATCTTCAATATTCATCATGTAACATTCTAATTTCATTTCCCACTTAAAATATCTAGCCGAAGGAAATCATACGTCATAAAGATCCTTGACACTTCGTGAGATGAGTCAAGCTACTAAACTTGAAGAATTAGGCCAAGATTTATTCCAGATCCAAAATATCTAGAGAAAATCTTAGACCAAAGTTACATGACATGAAAGTTTTTAAATGACGTGTAATATCCTAGTTATTTACTTTTAGTAGGCACACAACTGACAGAACAATTGACACTTTTGGATTATTCTCTCATTTTTCTCTATTTTCTCTCCCGTTCTTTTTTCTCCCTTATCTCTGAACTCAAATTTCATTCATTACTTTCATTGTTTTACATCTATTCAAGCCCCATTGATCAAATTTCAAAGCGTTATTCATCTTTTTACATCACTAGGATGAGTTACATTTGTTTTTCCATTTCAATCGTTGTTCGATGGTGAACCCTTGATGTGTTCTTCCCTGTTTCTTGTTTCAAGTAAGTGTTTGGTTGAAGTTGTGATTGATTCAAGTTATAAATTACTTATTCTTGAATTCATGAAATTAAACTGCTTGATTTTAATTATTATTGGTAAGTTAATTATGTTTTAAATATTTTACCCATTTTTAATCTATTCTATCATGAGTGGCTAAACCATGGGTCAAAAGTAGGGGTGTCTAGACCTAATGAATATTTAATTCTCAACTTGGTAACCCTAAGGTTATTAATCAGGTTAAAAAATAATTTTTATCTAATTATTTTAAGCAATCCTGACCATGGGGAGTTTGAATGAATATCCCTGACCTGATTGGAGTGGAATATGTTATAAACAATAGCCTATGATACTTTCTACCTTAGAAACTGAGCTTAATGCATCCAGGATGTTAGATATATCTATAGAAAGGAATAGTTTACTCTTGGATAGATCTATTTGATTTGACCATATTCAACTAGTGCCCTTTGTTTTCTTCATAACTTAAGCCTTAGGACTATTCCAGGTTTAGACCAAGAATATCTTATACCCAAACCTTATAATTGATCATGACCCCTTTCTCTCTATGATATTAATCCAAAATTCCTTAAACAACAGTTTATTCCCAAAATCAACCAGTTCATGAGGACTCCTACACCTAGGATTCAAAAATCTTGTGTCACGACCCGACCCAACGGGGCTCGAGCTGCGACACCCCAAGCCCGCCTCCAATAGGCCAGGGGCTGGCATCTAGCGCCGAGTAGGCTATGACACACATGGGAGGAATTATCCCAAGGTACCTATACACACACACCCAGATACACCTCCATGAAGCAGTGGAAAGATATATAAAACTGAAAATAAAATGCATGCATACATCTATCCCAAAACCAGAGTACATCAAAAGTACAAAAGGGAAAAACAGGGCCCACCAAAAGAAAACTGCAAAGTGTCCAACCTGCTCAGAAGGAGGGAAAACACTGCCAAAACACCTATCGGTAAGCTCCTCAGCACAGCTCCGGTAAAGACCCTGGTCAAACCCGCTCACTAAGCTCCGCCTGCTCCGGGTCCTCCTGGGACTCCGTCGAAAGTCTTGTGGTCTGCACAAGACACAAACATGTGCGGGAAAAGCCCGTGTAGGGGTGAATATAAAAATACTCAGTAGGCACCCCAAAAACCCCAAACAAAAGAGATTAACTGAAAGGAAACAATCCTCTCATCTCAGCCAGAGGGAACCCAGATGAGAGAGAAACTCCATCTCATGACCATCCTTGGCTAAACACAACTAGTCAGCTCATCTCAGGTGTATGGCCATACATACACCTTGAACATCCAGATATACTCAGCTCACGCAACAAGCCACATGAGGTACCGACCTCATCATAAGCAACGATTCACAACTAGGAGAACATGCTCCACAATCACTGTTATCCCAGATGACACTCTTCCGAGAGATACAGTCCATCGGGTCCCACACAAACATCTCAAATGCTCACCCGAGAGATCACGCTCGTCAGATATCATCACTGAGGAAACCTCGCTGAAACACCATAAACACCAAACTCCTCGGATAGGGGATCGTTCCTAGGGTCCGCTAGGGGATACCAGAACCCACACCGGTATACGAAGATCTCACAGATAGAGGATAACTCCCAGGATCCGCTGGGGGATACCACAACTCGATCTGGCACTCGTAGATCTCACAGATAGGGGATCACTCACAGGATCTGCTGGGGGATACCACAACCCGATCTGGTGCTCGATAGAAACACGTCACTTAGATAGAGGATCGTCACCCGCGTAAAGGTGGTCACGACGATACCAAAACCCTATCTGGTACATCTCGCACTGTAGGGGATCGAACTGACGATGCTGCAACCCTACCGAAACCACGTGCTAAGTAGGGGATCGTATAACCAACGGTACCACAACCCTACTATACACCTCATGCTGAGTAGAGGATTGTATACCCTACAATGCCACAACCCTACTGAGTATGGCCCACCACGTAGGGGATCATAATCCCGATGATGCCACAACCCTACGGGGTTAACTAGCTAGATAGGGGATCACCGCCCATGGATAAGTGGTCACAGCGATACCAAGAACCCGATCTAGGGAAAAGATGCGAGAGGATCCCGCTCCGGGCCCACTAGAGGGATGTCACAACTCTAACATATTAAACATCCCATCAAGAGGATGAAAAAACTATACGAAGGATGTGATGCTGCGTAAACCCTCGTAGGAATGAACCAAGGGAGTACCCTCAACCACTGCTAGTCCAAACGTCGCTAACCCGATCGACCCGCCACAACGCCACACTATGCACCTCCTAGGCTGATACTGAGACCACCATCGTGATCCACGTGAAAAAACACGCAGGATTGGCTGTATACTCGCCCAAAACGGACTACCGGTGAAAAAGGCACTATTCAACATAGCTAGTCCATGTGGGACCCACACAACGATCCCGAAAATCATCAAGCGGATCATACCACAGCGATCCCCTTGGAAAAACACATGAAGTTGACTACTCATTCGTCCGAAACGGACACTCGGTGAAAAAGGTAATATTCACCAAATCCAGCTTGGGTGGGGCCTATGCCTCGATCCTGAAACACATCGAACGGATCGTACCATTGCGATCTTTTCAGAAAAACACACAGGATCAACTATTCATCTGCCAAAATCGGACTCATGGTGTGAAAGTTGAGTTTCTCCGCAAACACCAAAACCTGGCCTCATGGGGCCCACACCCCAAAATTGGTCCCAACACCCGGAAACCATCAAGAAAAGTCCACCGTACCATCAGGGTCTCAACGCCACTGACGGCACGTCAATCGGATGCTTCGGGTAGAAGATACGATGGCCCGAAGTCAAATAATAATGAAATATCATTATTTTATTCGACGTTTCAAGCCCCAAGACAAAATACAGACTCAAAAAATTCTCAAAGTGAGTTCAAAATGTCCGTCTCGATTCAAGGAATGTGTCGCCGCAAACGGCTCGCAAATCAGAGTTACGGTTTGCGAGTTACGGGGGTTTAAAGAACCCCCGAAAAATCCTACCCGGACCACCGCCGGCCTTGCCGAAAACCACTGCACCGCTGCTGGATTTCGCCGTGCCATCGCTGCCATCACTAGAATCCGCCGCGCCACTGCCTCCGCACCACTGCCGCTCCTTGTCGGATTCTTCCATGGCCGCCGCCCAAATCCGGGTTTTCCGTCGGAAAACTTCCGGGAACCCCCGGGAGCACCCCGGTGCTCCAAAATCAGATCTGAAACATGTTTCAGAAACCTCAGGACCTGAACTACACAACACCTATGACTATTTGAATAAAAACAACACAAAAATGGGATCCTGGATTTTAAAACTCAAACCGCCTACCTCTCGGGTGAAACGCCGACGATCCGCGCTCCAAAGCTTCCGCTGCACAATCCTGAAGCGTCCGCCGTCGAAATCCGAGCTCGACGGCACCTTGATCGCGCGATTTGGTCGCCGATTCTCCATAGAGAGGGGAGGAGGAGGAGGAAGGAGGAGGAGTTTCTCCTATGCTGTGCACCACACGTCCAGGGGGGAGAATAAATAGATATTTGTTTTTTTAAAATATCTCCGGCTCCCGACTCGCCTCCGCCCGATGCCCGATGCAGAAAAAAGTAAGGTCGCCTTTAGGGTAAACACGTCATTATGAACGCAATGGAGGAATCATATTTGCGATCCGAGACTCTGTTCAGAATTTATTAGAGCCTTCGCTCGTACATAAACTTTTCCATTTATTTATGAAAACACCCCTGGTGGATTTTCTCATCGCAGGCCCGTGCCCGCAAAGTTTACACCCCACCTAGGGTAAACGGCACGTTCCGAACGCAACCGTTCCCTCATAATACTGTTCTGAGCTACCGTTTAGGAGATATTACACTCCCACAATGTGCATAGTATAAAAAAACTTAATATTTTTATAAAATTAATTCCGGGCACACCAGGCCTCGGAATCGCACTCCGTCTTCACGCCTAGATTTGAAATTTTTCATAGAAATATTCTGAAGTATGACAGGGCCAAAACCCACGTCGCTAAATCCTACCCCCTTCGAACTTTTCATCCTCGAAAATCCATAAGTAAAAGGCAAGCAATTGGACTCTCAACTGGGTCTCCCACGCCAGTGAGTTCGCCAACAAACACCCCTGCCCGAATGCATACGTCAGAGGGACTCATCCACCACACCTCAACACTATCCACTTTGGGTGGCATTGACTCGCCCACACGGTTTTAATCGCGTCACAAAAATGAATCTCGGTGGGGGAAGGATCCCTCTTCCTCACGCACTCGAAGCATGCCAAACAACACCCACACAGGGTCTTCCCAACGCCCTGAACAAAACTCTAGGAAGCAAAAGAAAGGGAAGAGTACCGCGAAACAGTGTCAATCAAACTACTGCAGAAAGTAGAAAGGACACAAGGCGTACCTCTATCCATCCGCGGAGCCTCTAGGTCAACAGCCTACAGGGCATGCAGTCGTCCTCACCCTCAGCCACCAGCTCCCTAAGATTGGTGTGGACCTCCTAGGGGTGGGGGTGGTGGTAATTGATACCGCCTACCACCCCCTGATACTACACCAGATCCATCGCCACGTCTGCTGCCCTGTGGACCTCCTTGCTCGAGATGCTGCATCTGACAAGGTAGTCCATTGACCGGCTCCCTATCAGCAGCACGTTGGGTTGGATAGTCTCTAGAAAGATGTCTCCGACCGTCGCAAGTGTAACACCGCATCTCCTGTGGATGACCCCAACTGTCCTGCGATCCCTGAGCCTCAGATCCTCTATCCTGAGGTCACCTCCTGAAACGTCGGCCACGTCCAGACCCTTGTGTCTGTCATCGGCTACAAGATGCTGATCCGTCTGATGAAGTCTCAGCTCTCGCATGCCCAACACTAACAGGCGGGATATTCTCGGCCAGAAAACTCTCCACCACCAATGCTTGCTCCATCACTCTAGCATAGGTGGGCAGGCACAAAGAAAACACACCTACTCAGATGTCTCTGCATAAGCCCTGTTCTAAGGTCCGATCCCTAAATAACGGGTCTCAAACCATATCCAGGGAGTACCGCGATAGGTCTGTAAACTTCGCTGAGTACTCCAACACAGTCATTCCCTCTTTCCGAAGCTGTAGAAGCTTTTGAATCCGCACTGACCTCAGTGTCACTGGATAAAACTCTTCCCGAAGGAGCCGCTCAAACTGTGCCCACATGAGCATCTCCTCATCGTGGGACTTCATCACCAAAATCCACCATCGCCCGACCAAACCATGCAGAAGGATTGATGCTAGGACCACCATCCGATTTGGGGGTGTCCTCACCAGGCGGAAAACACGAGTGAGTGCTTCGAGCCAATCATTAGCTACCTGAGGGTCTAGATCACCCTAGAACCTCAGAGGTCACTGCCTCTGGACCTCGTGCGGCGCACTCAGCCTGCGCGCAACCTCATCCTACACTACCGGCACAACCAACAGCTCGACAGGTGGTGGCTCAACTGGCGGACCACCTGGAGGTCCAGCCTCAGAACCTGCGCCCTGGTCCACAACCTCTATATAGGGCGAATCATCAGCACAACCCTGCTGCAGAACCCTTGCTAGCTATTGTCGTGGAGGCATCCTGAAATACAATCAAGATGCTCCATCGTCAAAGAGTATATCTGGAGATTTGACTCAAGAAGAACAAGGGAAACCCAAAACCCCAGTCCTATATGATGCATGCACTGTTATGGCCCTGCGACTAGTGTCCAAACGTCCCGATTCAAAAGGCAGGTTATCAGAGTACTGGTGTATGGATACATCAGCCGCCGCACCAACACTGGAGTCCCTGGCCTGAAAGCCAAACTCGAAACATCCTAACACTACCGCTATGCAACCCAAACCAAACTCACAGCTAGACCAGCTACGCTCTGAGATCCCAAAGGTGGAACCTCCTCTAATACCACTCTGTCACAAACCGACCCAACGAGGCTCGAGCCGCGACACCCCAAGCCCACCTCCAATAGTCCAGGGGCTGGCATCTAGCGCCGAGTAGGCTATCACACACATGGGAGGCATTAACCCAAGGTACATGTACACACGCACCCACATACACCTCCATGCAACAATGCAGAGATATATAAAACTGAAAAGAAAATTCATGCATACATCTATCCCAAAACTAGAGTACAACAGAAGTACAAAAGGGAAAGATAGGTCTCACCAAAAGAAAACTGCAAAGTGTCCAACCTGCTCAGAAGGAGGGAAAACACTGCCAAAACACCTGCCGGTAAGCTCCTCAGCACAGCTCCGGTAAACACCCTGGTCAAACCCGCTCACTAAGCTCCGCCTGCTTCGGTTCCTCCTGGGACTCTGTCGAAAGGCCTGTGGTCTACACAAGACACAAACATGTGCGGGAAAATCCCGTGCATGGGTGAGTATAAAAATACTCAATAGGCACCCCAAAAACCCAAAACAAAAGAGAGCAACTGAAAGGAAACAATCCACTCATCTCATCCAGAGGGAACCCAGACGAGAGAGAAACTCCATCTCATGACCATCCTCAGCTAAAAATAACTAGTCAACTCAACTCAGGTGTATGCCCATACATACACCTTGAACATCTAGATATACTCAGCTCACACAACAAGCCAAATGAGGTACCGAACTCATCACCAACAACGATTCACAACCAGGAGAACACGCTCCATGATCACTGTCGTCCCAAATGACACTCTTCTGAGAGATACACTCCATCAGGTTCCACACAAACATCTCAGACGCTCACCCGAGAGATCACGCTCGTCAGATATCATCATTGAGGAAACCTCACTGAAACACCACAAACACCAAACTCCTCAGATAGGGGATCGATACTAGGGTCTGCTAGGGGATTCCATAACCCACACCGGTATACGAAGATCTCACAGATAGGGGATCACTCCCAGGATCCGCTGGGGGATACCACAACCCGATCTGGCACTCGTAGATCTCACAGATAGGGGATCACTCCTAGGATCCGCTGGTGGATACCACAACCTGATCTGGTGCTTGACAGAAACACGTCACTCAGATAAAGGATCTTCGCCCGCGTAAAGGTGGTCATGATGATACCAGAACCCTATCTGGTACATCTCGCACTGTAGGGTATCGAACTGACGATGCCATAACCCTACTGAAACCACATGCTAAGTAGGGGATCGTATAACCAATGATACCACAACCCTACTATACATCTCATGCTAAGTATGGGATTGTATACCCGACGATGCCACAACCCTACTGAGTATGTCCCACTGCATAGTGGATCATAATACCAATGATGCCACAACCCTACGGGGTTAACCAGCTAGATAGGGGATCGCCGCCCGTGGATAAGTGGTCACAGCGATACCAAGAACTCAATCTAAGGAAAAGATGTGAGAGGATCCCACTCAGGGCCCACTGGAGGGATGCCACAACTCTAACAGATTAAACATACCATCAAGAGGATCACAAACCTATACGAAGGATTTAATGCCGTGCGAACCCTCGTAGGAACGAACCAAGGGAGTACCCTCAACCACTACTAGTCCAAACGTCGCTAACCCGAGCAACCCACCACAACTCCAAACTACGCACCTCCTAGGCTGATACCGAGGCTACCATCGCGATCCATGCGGAAAAACATGCAGGATAAGCTGTATACTCACCTGAAATGGACTACCGGTAAAAAAATGCACTATTCACCATAGCTAGCCCATGTGGGGGCCACACAACAATCCTGAAAATCATCAAGAGGATCATACCACGGTGATCCCATTGGAAAAAAACGCGGAATTGACTACTCGTTCGTCCGAAATGGACACCCGGTGAAAAAGGTACTATTCACCAAAGCCAGCTCGGGTGGGTCCCATTACTCGATCTCGAAACACATCAAACAGATCGCACCATTGCGATCCTCTTGGAAAAACACACAGGATCGACTATTCATCCGCCAAAATCGGACTCCTAGTGTGAAAGTTGCGTTTCTCCGCAAACGCCAAAACCCAGACTCGTGGGGCCCACACCCCAAAATCAGTCCCAAAACTCGGAAACTATCAAGAAAAGTCCACCTTACCATCAGGGTCTCAACGCCACTGACGGCATGTCAATCGGACGCTCCGGGTAGAAGATACAACGACCCGAAGTCGAATAATAATGAAATATCATTATTTTATTCGACATTTCAAGCCACCGGGCCAAAATACCAACTCACAAAATTCTCAAAGTGATTTCAAAAGGTCCGTCTCGACGCAAGAAACGCGTTGCCGCAAATGGTTCGCAAATCAGAGTTATGGTTTGCGAGTTACGGGGGTTTAAAGAACCCCCGAAAAATCCTGGCCGGACCACCGCCGACCTCACCAGAAACCACCGCACCGCTGCCGGATTCTGCCGTCACTAGAATCTGCCACGCTGCCAACATGCCGCCACCGCGCCTCACCGGATTCTGCCATGGCCACCGCTGGAATCTGGGTTTTCTGCTGGAAAACTTCCGGGAACCTCCGGGAGCACCCCGGTGCTCCAAAATCAGATCGGAAACATGTTTTGGAAACCTCGGGACCTGAACTACACAACCCCCTATGACGATTTGAATAAAAACAACACAAAAACGGGATCCTGGATTTTAAAACTCAAACTGCCTACCTCGCGGGTGAAACGCCGACAATCCGCGTTCCAAAGCTTCCGCTGCACGATCCTTAAGCGTCCGCCGTCGAAATCTGAGCTCGATGACACCTTGATCGCGCGATTTGGTCGCTGATTCGCCATCGGGAGGGGAGGAGGAGGAGTTCCTCCTCTTCTGTGCACCACACGTCTAAGGGGGGGGGGGAGAATAAACTAATATTTATTTTTTGAAAATATCTCCAGCTCCCAACTCGCCTCCGCCTGATGCCCGATGCAGACAAAAGTAAGGTTGCCTTTAGGGTAAACGCATTGTTCTGAACACAACGATGGACTCAGATTTGCGATCTGAGACTCCGTTCAGAAGTTATTCAAGTCGACACTCGTACATAAACTTTTCCATTTATTTACGAAAACACCCCTGGTGGATTTTCTCACCGCAGGCCCGCACCCGCAAAGTTTACACCCCTCCTAGTCTAAACAACATGTTTCAGACACAACCGTGCCCTCAGAATCCTATCCCGAGCTACCATTTAGGAGGTATCACACCCCCGCCACATGCATAGTATAAAAAAACTTAACATTTTTATAAAATTAATTTCGGGCACCCCGGGCCTCGGAATCGCACACCGTCTTCGCACCTAGATCTGGAATTATTCATAGAAATATTCCAAAGTCTGACAGGGCCAAAACCCGAGTCGCTACATCTTGGTTCATATTAGCCAGTTTAATTCCCCATGGGATCGACCCAGTACTATCACTATACTACACCCTAGTAGCAAGTGTAGTTTGAGAATAATAAATCTAGTATGACTGCATCCCACATGAATTAAATGACAAGTGAGGTGATTTAATGATATATATTATATTTATGATGTATTTATGCTTCTAGAATTATTATATAACACATAAATTCATGCTTTAAATTTTGTGGGAATATGATAACTTCATTTGTGGATGTGTGAACTACCGCCTCCTCAAAGCAATATGATTCATTCACATTTTACATGGAATGTATTAAGGATTGTTTTAATAAACATATGTGATATATATAACATAATAATTATATTGGAAATATAATATATATATATATATATATATATCATTTACTTTACTTTCTTTAAAAATATGCTAAGAAAATGGAAACAACGTTCATGTGTACGTATGACCCACCGTCTCCATGAATGGTGTATTTCATATCCTATTTCCATATTTTATATATTATTATAAATGAATATATACTAAATATGTATGATATTAATATCATGTTTTAAATTATGGAAATAAGTAAACCATGATTTAATTAAGAGGAATAATAATGACAAGTTAAAACATGTACGAAAAACAAAGTGGTTATTACCCAAAATATAACATTAACATAGGATTGTTAATAAAAATATAATATAAAGTCATAATAAAATCATATATGGTATTATATATAAGAATATTTTTCTATGGTATATGTATAATAAACTTATATTTATTATACAGAAGGTTTTAATGTGTACGAAGAAAGTCAAGGCTTAAGGTAAGGGTTTTCTCATCTCACTTTTATTTCTGTGAGATATATGATATATTCACCACTTATTATTATTATTGTGTGGTTTATATACTGCATTAAGACATTTTATATCATGAATTTACTTTATTTCATGATATTAAAAGTTTCAATTGATGTTATTCTTTCATAGAACTCATGATTCAAAAGTTACTCAAGTAGTGAGGGGATTTCTAGTCTCACTTTTATTTATGCGATACTTATGAAATATTCACCACTCATTTCTTTTGTGTGGTGTATATAATAACCATTAATATATTATTTTATTCTTTTCCATAAATTTATGGTAATTTATATATCCATTTTATGATCACTCTTTTATGGGGTTTATGGTTCAAAATTTACCAAATCAGTAAAGTAATTTTGTCTCAATTTTCCTTCTTTGAGACACATGTTATGTTATGCACTTATATTATTTTACGAGGTGTATATAATACCATTTTAAATGTTATAACTTTAATATACTTATTTTTCTAATATTTTATACTCAATATAATTTTACCCTCTCATGGTGATTATGATTCAAATTTACCAAAGTGGTAAGAGTTTATTCATACAATCTCATCATTTATCGGGATTGTTTACGATTATACTTACATTGATTAAATATTATGATCCATATCTCAAGAAATCTCATGATTTTTATTATCCCCTGGTTATTCATGATATCTTCATGTAATGGTACCATTTTCCCACTCTTTGGTACTTAATACAACTAATAAGGTGTTTTTAGGAAAATCCAACCTTATTTCTCTCTTCGGTTAAAAATTTGTTTTTTTTCAAAAACCATGTTTTATAAAAATACTTTCAAAAATGTTTTTAAATGAAATTTTAATATCATTTTTAAAGAAAAGTATTTTTAAAGCATTTTATGACTTAAAAAGTGATTTTTAAAGAAATGTTATTTTTATTAATAAATGCTCCAAGCTATCTTTAAAAATCATTCTCCATCTCAGATGACATCCTTTGATATAGTTTATGATTTATTGGGGATAAGATATATGGGCACCATTATCATTATTTCTTTGAATGTTTTATGTTTAATATTTCAAGTTTTTTATAAAACCCATTTATCTTTTATAGGTTATACCATGATAAAACACTTATGAAACCCATTTCTTTTCATGGGTAATTTTATGATGAAATGATTATGAAACCTATATCTTTTCCATAGGTTATAATATGATGAAATTTTTATGATACCCATTTCATTTCATAGGTTATGATATGATGTTTATGAAACCCATCTCTTTTTATGGGTCATGATATGATGAATGTTTTATTATCTTATGGTACACATATGTATGATTTCATTATATGATAGGTGAGACCTATATATCCCTCCAATACATTGGGTTAATATTTATATCTCATGAGATAAATATGAGAAACAAGTTGATGGGACCGATACATGATGGGATATGGGTGTGTCCTAATCCATGGTGGGAAACGGGTGTACCCTGATCCACAATGGTAAATAGGTGTGTCCTAATGCACAATGGGAAATGGGTTCACCCTGATTCATGAGGGGAAATGGGTGAATCCTAATCCACTATGGGAAATAGGTGTGTACTAATCCACTATATCGATGGTATTGGTAGTTAACCTTGATAAATAAAATGGTTTTCTATATTTATGATGGTGACACACTTATATGACATGAGATTATGGTTCATGATTGATTTATGATGATTTATTACCCTTATGATTCATGCATTATGAACTGCCAATCTTCATGCCATGACTCATGTATATGATCTTTGATTTGTAGGGTATTATTTTCAAATGTTATTCTCTTGTTCTAATACCCTTATGATCATGTTATTCTTACATATATTCTTTATTTACCCTTACTGAGCATCTTAGATCACCCTTTCTTATGTTTCCTTAACTCAAGTTATAAATAAAGGTTTTAAGTATAAGTACTAAAGGGAAATATATTTGTGGGAAACATTGAATATCTTTCACCAAGTTAGAATATTGTGTTCCAAGTTTCCAAAGAAACTAAACTATTACAGTCCTCATGCATGTACTTTTTTAATGCACTGAATATTCATGTAAAATGATGTAATATCCATGCCTGTTAATCCTGAATCACTATAGTTGGTATAAAAGGTCAGGTTTAGTAAACCTTTGGAAACTAGGATAATAAAAATTTAAGAAGATCCCTAGGGACATTTCTAAGGATATTTCTAGGGATGTCTCTAAGTATAAGTCTATGGATGAATCAAAGTATGAGAAAATGTCCTAGAATTTTAGTAAAGGAATGAGAGAGTTATTTTCAAACAATTACATCTCTATCTATATACTACAAGTGGATGTGGCTTTGGCACAAATGTACATAGTGATAACAACCCCAAAAAAACTGTATTGAGTTAGACTCAATTGGGAACTGGTGCACAAAAATGTGCCTTTCTTCACACCTGGTTTGACACTCTCGAGGGATATGATTTGGGAATTCACAATCTCTTTATGAACCAACATGAATTATTTAGATAAATAATTACTTTGAATGACCTAGGATGAACCTAAGGTGTCATAGATTAAAGAATTTGGTGTTATGATTTAGACAACATATAAGCAAATTTTCTTGATTATGCAGTTTTCCTCTATGATAAGTGTTGCTCATGCTATGCTTTCTAACCCAAAGGAACCATGTTAATGTTAAATTCATTGGGTAATGTGATGATTTTTCTCCTAATCAACCAAATTATATGGTAGTTTGAGTGAAAATTCTTGTTTATATGCTCTTAAAACTTTCTTAATCTATGAATCACATTGAACTTCCAAGTGAGAAAAGAAGTCAAAAACATTCTATTGATTCCTTTATGTGGCAACGTACACCTTATTTTAGTGGTTACACTGATCCAATAGTTTCTGAACAATGGATCAATACCACTAAAAATATATTTTCCCTTCTTAAGTGCTTGGAGCATGAAAAAGTCCTATAGCTTATAATCATTTTGAAGGTAAAGCAGATTAGTGGTTGACTCTTATTAAGAACATGGGGGAACAAGAAGAAACTAAATCTATAGAATGGGAAGAGTTTAAGGGGATATTTTTTAGTAAGTACTTCCCTCATATTATATGAATAAATATAGAGAGGTAATTCCTTGAGCTAAATTAAAAGGAGGATGAATCTATTGGAACCTATGATGCTAATTTTGCAAGAATTTTAAGGTACCCTAATTCACTGCACCTAGCCATGACACAGAATACATGACATCCCATACAATTATTACAAGAAGTTTATTCCATGTATTTATTGGCCAACTCGGCACATAGTTGTCAGATTACACGGCACGTATGAACATACACAGCGTGAAGTCTACATGGGTTAAAAGTACAAATAGAAAAATCTGTGTGGTCATAATACACGATCAAGTCATGTGAGAATGACAACTAGGAGTATTTATGATATACACAATTTTCTTGTGGTGTACATTGTATATAGTTCATCAATTTACATTTCCTAGATACACACTGAGTTATCTAGACAAACGACATTAGAGATACAAGACATGTATCAGGAGTGCACATGTCGTGTAGTCTCTTACACAAGAACACATTGATTCTTTTGGCAGGCTTCACAGGCATACAAAATTTAGATCACGTTGCATGTAGTTTGTCTGTACATGCTGTGTAATAATCCAAGATAAACACCGAATCCCAGGTGAGTATCTCATGAAAATGGAAAGCAGATACACCGTGTGTAACTGGCATGTACACGTTGTGTAGTCGGGTCGAGTAAACATGCTAAAGTCTCAAGTGTATAACCTAGATACACAACAATAGAGGTATATGATTTGTAGTTGAATAGTACATGCACTGTAGTCTCCCAATTACTAGAAGAATTAAATTACATTAAATTGAATTTTTTTTGGATTGTTGTAGCCTAATAAATTTAAATGATATTGGGTTGAATGATAACGACTCATACTAAACACCAGGCCCAAACTCTCATGATTCAAGCTCCATGATGAGCTTATTGGGGGTTGAAGGGGGCAACCCACCCCTTTTCTAGGGGTTTGGGTGTCGAAGGACCCCAATTTAAATTTTGAGGAATGGTAGAAACTCTGAAAAAATATAGCAGATATGACTAGGTGACAACGACAAGGTGCTGTAGCAGTGAAGAATTTGGCATGACTACTGTAATAGCTTGAACTTTGGAGAAAATGATACTGTAGCTCTATGGAATTCTTTCCACTGACCACTATAACATCTTGGACTTGAGTGGCCACATCACTATAGTAGTTTGGGCTTCTAACCACCGTTCACTATATCACATTGGACTTATTATGAAGTTTATGGCACAATGATTTTTCCTCCTTATTAGCTCATTTTGAGCTAGGGTTTCTATATGTTTGAAACTATGATCTCATCATAATTATGCTCCTAGATTTTTAGTGAAGTGATTCTGCATCTTTTTGGATGTGGATATTATTCTCAGACCACATAAATCGTTATGTATGTGTTTATCTACTTCTTTTTTCATCTTTTCTTTATCTAAAAACCTATTTTTCGCTATGACTCTATATGTTTTTGAAACAAAATTCATCATTAAAACCTTATTTCTTTGATTAAAACTGTAAGTGCTTGAAAATTTAATAAGGGTTTTAAATAATTTTAAATTCTCAATTAATTTATTTTAATAAATCTTAAAATATTAGTTCTGTTATTTATTTGTCATTAATGGTTTAATTATGGTTATTTACAAATTAATTTGGATGCTGATTAAGATGAAAGGGAATTAATTAATATAAACATGTTTATCTTAATAATAAAGAACAAATAAGAAATGAATGTTAACCATTTACTTTTGTATATATGTTTCATGTATGACTGTTCACGAGCTTAATCAAGACCAGTTTATGTGTTGAAATTTATTTAATTTAATTTATTGCATGAGTTTGAAATTATTTATTATTAAATTAAATTTTATGGTCTGCAGGTCATCACTCCCTCCATTATTATGCAGGAATTGTATGTCCAAAGAAATTTATGTAATTCCCCTTTAACCAATCAATTTGTTCCCTTCAGCTGTATGTAAGTTATAAATATTTGTAATAATGGAGTTTCTTAAGGTGCGTGGAGATGGTTCAAGATAGAACCATAACGATGCCAACCTGGGTGTTAAATAGGTGGACAAGTAGTTATTTCCTCAAGGTAAAAGGTTGATTTAATGTTCTATCATTAAATCAACCATTAGATAAAGATCATGAATGGGTAATTTATTTATTTTTATGTAATTACTTATTTTATAGATGCAAGGATGCAATCACATAATTAAATGAATTAATGTGAAAAAAATAAAATTAAATAAATGAATTATGTGTAAATGTTTTATCCAACATGGTCCATTAATTAAGTAACATCAGCTTAATATTAATAAGACTTGTAAATGAAAAAACAAGATAAAATTTATTCATAATAAATTAAAATCCCTCAATTAAATATTAAGTCAGAATTGGCCTTACATTACCTGATTAGGAATGAAAGGGTTAAAAATAAATGTTTTACCAACCCTTGTTGAGACACTTACATTTGACGTGGAGTTATTATGAAGGTTATGGGTTGAATAAACCATTTTATATATCAAGAGAAGTATCCCTCACCGGGCTTGATGTTGTTGTAACAGTGGGTTCCATAGACCCAACTAAACAATACTTTTTGATTACTATTTCATGTATATAGTGAGATATTCATGATGTATACTTACCATTATAGTGTTGATATTTCTGAATCCACTATTTAAATGGAAATTTCTATAATTTTTTTGTCATATCAAAAGGTTATAGCATTTCCCAAGCTATAATGAAAACCTCAAGACACTATGACATTAATCTTAAACATATGTCTTAGGGTCAAGATGCATCATTCTAACTGGAAACAAATGATGTATGAATATCTGGTGTTGGGGGATAATAAGTATTGATAATTATTCTCATAAATTTTTCACTTGGTGATATCTAATAGGTGAGATCATGTGGAAAAATTCACCAATAGAAACAACACATGTTTTGGGTGCCAATAGGAACACCACATGTTTTAGGTGTCATTGGTTGTTCCTATCTATGGACATGTGTGTTGGTCTCCTAACATGAGATAATTATCAATGTGTGACATTTGATTGCATACTTTGATGTAATGAAAAGACCATGATAATGAAGTCGTGGTGATATAGCTTGTGTTGGGTATGTTATTGATAGTATGATAATGGTTGAATGAACAAGATAGAGTTTGCCACTTCTGAGTTGAGGAAGTAATATCACAGACCTAGTTGATCAGGATGGTAATACCTCCATAAATCCTAGGCCAAGTTAGTTTAAAGTAATTCCATCCAGTTAGGTCAATAAATAATAAATCAAGAAAGGACTATGATACAAGTGTATATCCTAGTGTATGAGATATCATGTGACAAAGAGATTATATTACACAGTGTGTGTTTGTAGGATGATTATGACTGCTATAACTTTTATTTATCTCTTTAGGGACTTTGATGGGTTGCTAGACTATGTTTTTTTCTATGAATAATATTCACTGAGATCAAGATAACGTCTTAGAGGGTCACACATAATAACGTATTCAAGAATCTACCATATTTTGGTGAATGGGTAAATAGGACATGGTGGGGTCCACCATAGGGTCCGAGAGTTGTCCAAGTATTAACAATCACCAAAAAATAAATAAATTCATCATTATTCGAGTATATAATAATTTATTTGAATTTATTTATTAAAATCATTTAAAAGGTATTTCAGTGAATATAAGAAAATATTATATGAAAAAATATTATTTTAATATTCAAGTTTCGTTTAATATTTTCAGGAAATACAAGTCGAGTTAATGACTTAGTTTTATCATGTAATATATTTAATATATATTAAAATTTTGTAATATATTTAATATATATTAAAATTGTGTAATAAAACATATATAATATTTATGACATAGTTAGTTCGTCACAACTATTTATTTATTGCTTATTTAGTGCATATTTTATTTTCGGGGGTCGAGGAACCCTTTCTGGGTATTTTAACCTCCCACTATAAAAGGAGAGAGAATAAATTCCATGATTTGTTTATTCCAATGGAATGAGATCCTCTCTCTCCTCTTTCTTTATAGAGAGTGAAAGTCTCTCTCTAAGCGACTGATCAAAGAACACCTTCGATAGATCAAAGGGATGGGGTCTAAGTGATTGTCACAAAACTAAAGGATTCGTTATAACTCTATGCTAGCACCTATAATTTTATGGTTGGTGATTGTATAGATTATTATAGCATGCATGGATGATCTAAAGGGGTTTGACTTTGAATCCTTTGAGTAACGATCGCCTGCGACTAGCTCCAGTCGAACGCGCCACCGACTCGAATGAGGTATTCATTTATTTATTTTTGTTCTTATTAAATTAATGTGAGATAGTCAGACTTCTATTGGGGATTGGATCATCAAAAATGATGTAGTTTCATTGTTCCAGTGATGCAAAATTTTAAATCCCCAGCCCACTGACTTCCATTGCATGCCTCAATATCTTCAATCAAAATCAGAATGATCACATGGATTTTTTGAACCAAGAAAAATTATTTTTCTTTAAAATTAACTAGAGGGTTTTAAATAGGTCCCCAAGGATCCAAATGTACTTTGATCCAGTCTCGTGGACAAGTTACAGTCATCCAAAAAAATTTATGGATCGAAAGTGGTGGATTTTTGGATACTAAAATTTCGAATATTAAATTACAAAGAACATAAATATAAGAAGATGTAAATATATGTATTTTAATTACACTGATGTATTTTTTCAACGATACCCAATATCCGGCCAGTTTCCGAAAAGAATCTGGTGGCCAAAAACCTTCTCACCAGTGAATCAAAAATTCCACATTTTTTGTGGATTAAAAAAAACCCTTTTTTTGTCAAAATCCTATTGATAGGATTTTGATTTTTCTTAATAAAATAAGATGGGAAAAGAATTAATGAAGGGTTTGCATGGTTAGTAGGTCAGATTGACTACAAGTCTAAATAAAAAAACTTAGGCCTGACTGTAATTTAAAAAATCCAAAAAAAACTAATATATGTGGCTTCTCGAGAAAGACAGGATGACCACCTCTATAGCTCCCCCTTCCCCATAACCTCCTCCTCTTCCAAAGAACACCCCCTCATTCGATCGGATACCATCCAATAGGTCTCTGATACTCCATCAAGGATAGCCGGTCCAATACCACTATGTCCTGGACGTCTCGATTACTGTCACTGTCACCTCCAACCCGAGACCACCACCGATCACTACCAACTGTACACGTTGGGCTACTACTACCCAGGTCAAGATCCCCTTTTCTATGCACAAATCCAACTTCACCACTTCCTAGCTGAGTCATCCCCATGTGTTGCCTCACTTGATAGACTTACACCGTCATCGACCCACATACCTTCCCCATCATGTGGCTCCTCTGTCACATTTCTTTATGGAAATACCAAATCTAGGTGCCCATAATGTTGATCGCTCACAACTATAGTAGTTCCCAACTGCCATCCCAATTGCCTTCCATGGCTGACTTTCCCCAGCGTGAGTGAACCCCAGCCAAGATACCTCTTAGAACAAGTATTTTCTTACACGACCCGCCCCACAATGGGTATGGGTGGATCCGCCCGACCAGGAATGGGTTAGGGTGGGTCAACCTAGCCTAGAACACCACTGCACGGGGTATGCCTAGCCCAGAATGGGCCTATGTGGGGTCGTTCTGACCTGCATTGACCTTAGGTGGGGTTTCAAGGTCCGAGTAATTATTAATATGATCCAAAAAAATTAATTTAATTAATTTTTGGTTTAAAGAAATGATAATTTTAATATTATGAATAATTAATTTAATTTTGGATATGAAATTAAATTATTAAATTATTTTAATTTTGGAAAAAATAAATAAATTAATATTTGGGCTGAATTAAATTAAATTATTTGAATATAAATAATTTATTTAATTTAATTAAAACTCTCATACTTAAATCTATTTTATCTAATTTTATCATTCTTTACTTTTACCCGCTGACCAGTCTTGAGCATTGAACAACTGTCCATGTCTGGTTTTAATTAATTAATTAATTAATTATTTAATTGTGTGTGATACAAGTAATTAATTATTTAAATTAGATGGTCTGCGCATCGCCATTTTTCTTCTTTAATATATATGGGGGTCTAGACACTCAGATAAAAGTTATTTATCTGTATTTTTCACTCCTAATACCCCCTGCCCGCATGTGAGTATTTTTGTACTATGACGAGGATGGTGTAAGTCACATACCATGCCAGGACAAGGTGAAATATAGATGAGAAGTGGACACATTGGACTTAGACAAGCTGCATCATGAGTTAAGACCTGAAGCCGGTGTGATACCCCTAGGTCACGATTGATATATTAAGTTTAAATGGATCAAATGATATTAGATGCTTAAGACAAGTTGAGTATTTTATTTCTTTTTTTCATTGTTTATTATTTTATGCATCTACATGATAGCAGGAAACATATAAAATAAATAAATAGTAAAATGAATAAAGACCTTAAAAATGTTATTCTATTAATGTTCAGTTGTGAGTGACACAACATAATATGAATATATTAATAGAAATGGATTACATTCGTTAAAAAATAATTAAAATCCTAAAAGAAATATTAAGTTTCAAATGTCTTATATCGTTTGAATTTGAAAAAAACCAGGTGTGTGGGGTGTTCGTTAGCCATAGTTGAGGGTGCATCCTACTACTAGGGAGTTCTTATTAGAGTGATGGATTGACTTAACTAAATTTGGTAGGAAATGAGTAGTCAAAGATAGCTTGTTGAAACTTTAGAGATAAGCGTTGAACTCTCTAAGTAGTGGCGTATCCATATCTTGTAGGCTATAAGGAGAGGTTTCAAGGATCCTTGCCACTAGAATACTCAAGAGACAGAGTATTATAATTCTAGTACAAAGGGTTACTAGATTTTAATAAAATAGTGGGATATATTTAATGATTTAATTAATTAGTAATCTCAAAATTGATAATCAAGATAAAAGTACCATCTACTAGATTTTAATTTTATAGAAAATGAAAAGTAATACCACAAATATACTACGATAACTATTGGACAAATAACATTCCCAATCTGGAACGAATTTTGAAGAGTAGTACAAGAAATTTCACAAAGTACTATGATATCATAAATTCAATGTTCTAGTGTCCCCAATACCTGTTGATACACCTCAGGAAGCGAGGGTGCAAAAAATGCTTACATGAGACTCATGTATTAAACATATAATGGTTATGTCATAATGTTATCATCAATGTCCAATGTGAGTTGTGGATAAAACATCAGGACATGGATGACTACACATGTAGTCTCATATCTGACGAGATTACAAGGATAAAGTGAAGTGACATATTAATGAGTGATGATTACACTGGCTATTTTTATATTGAAAGGCAGATCCTGATATTTCAAGACATCCCTTTCTTAAATCCTTTTACCAATTTAATCTAGTTTCATTCAAGATTTCAAAATGAACAGTATAGAGAAAAATACTTCATTACCTTTTGGGTATGTTTCTCTATTTAAATAAGAACTTAAAGAAAGTACAATCTTTAATTATTATGGTGAACAATTTGAAAGACAAGGAGAAAAGGAAAATGGAAAGGGCGATGCAAAAGGAACCTTCACAATTTCCTTAAAAGAAAATAAGTATTAAACAGGATATTATTTGCTTCTCATGTCATGAAATAAACCTTTGAAAGTTTTAATGCAATGGACTGAATCACAAAAGCAAGTATTCAATTATTCGTTAGATAGATTCATCAATCATAAGTAATGTTTCTATAATACTTCTTGATTATTAAATAAAATAAGCTAAAAACATATGTGTATTTGAATACAATAACCATGTAAGAAAAGAAACATTACAAGAAGTAAGGTATGTTCTCAAAGTGACTGAGAATGAGTGGTTCCTAAGTCAGTTGTGAGAAGTACACAAATTCTATATTATCAATATTAATGATTCTAGTTGAACTTTTGTTATATTAATAAAACATTATTCTCATGTGTACTTTTGACACAAGGATACATTATCTCAGTTTAGGAATGAATGTTTTTGCGGTGTTTAATACTTAACCAATTGTTCTGTAATAATTTAATCATTGGAAATATGTGATGAATATAAAAATATAAAACTCATTTGCCCATTTTTGGTAGGATAATACTTTTTCAAGTAAAACTAAATAGTTTTCAAGGATATACCAAGTATGGTTTTAGACTATTTAGAGTTAAAGACCATAGGTATTATCAACATACTTATGTACTTAGTTTTGGACAAAGAAACCTTTAGAAATAAAGGAAAGTCAGAAAGATTTTATAATTAGTTCAGCTAGAGAGCATGAACTATTCCAATGGTAAGCTAGTGTTAAATATACTTCATAATATTCTTTTAAGTTTGTTGAAATAAATGTGAAAGCGAAGTATGATATTTTCATGGTCATAAGATATGAGCTGCTTAGGGCTGATGTGTCAAAGAATATCCAGAACAAATAATTCATCGATCATTATAATGTAGCATGAAGTAATTCCTAAATGCACATTACCTTATCCACATCAAAGCTATGATTCTAATAAGGAGGACTGATGATGAGTCATACATGTTAACATTGATCAATAAAATGTAGTGTGGAGTGATTCCTAAATGCATAACCATATGCCAACTATCATGAAAAATGGATATCATATGAGTTACAGTATGATGGAAACCCATTATTTCATAAGAATATGTGTTTCGATACAGAGTGTTTGTTAAGGATATAAAAAAATTGCATCAAGAAAAACATAATGTGCATGTAAAGTAATTATCCTAAAGTTTTCTAAGGATATTATAGAAATACCTAAGATAGAAAAGTGATAGTTAGGTTATAGAATATATTTCTATAAAAGGGTGCATATCTCTACTTGAGATAGTGAGAGAAAGATTGACTTGAGTTTAGTCAATAATAGAGATTCACAAATAGTTTACATAAGAACAATTTCCACAAGATCTCATGGAAGTGGAATATTCTAGAGACACATACTGTATAAAAAGGATGAAACCATAATAGTGGTTTTATATTCACCACAGATGGTGATCCATTATTCATTGAGAATAATAATTCCTATAAGCAGTATATGGAAATTTTATAAGATTGACAAGATTGATTAAAATTCAGTAATGGATTTCATGTATCAAAGTACAAGGGGATCATTATTTTAAATACTATGGTGGGTATTCAAGTGAGACTATACATATATGGTATAAGTGTGGTACCAATAAGGCTTGATTGGAAACACCAAGTCGTTATGCCTAAATCTATTAGAATTTTACTTATCATAGATACTTTCTATGATCATTTAATTGAGCATTGGATATCAAGACCACCAATCATGGAAGATAATGTGGCCTTTTTTTTCTCTCTTTTTTCCACATAAATTTTGTTAAATAATTTTCATTTTATTATTAAAATATTTTTTTGTTTAATAATTATCATTTGTTTTTATTTTTGTATTTTATTGTTAAAACGATGGTTTTGGGTTAAAATTATATTCTTGAGTGTTTATTAATGTTGTTTTTTAATAATTTATATTGTAATAATTTATTTTTTTGTTTAATTTTAATTTTAATTTTTTTATTATTTAATTCTTGTATTATTCTATTCTATTTTTTTCAAAATTGTTTTTTCATTTATTTAATATCATTATTTTATTTTTTTATTATTTATTTCATTTTGTTTCAATGTTATTAATCTTTTATTTTTTAAATTATATTTTATTATGTTAATATTTATTCATCAACTTAATTTATTTATTATTTTTTATTTGTAAAAAAATAAATTCGATTTTTTTGAAACTTTAAATAATGAAATTAAGTTTAACATTTTAATTATTTTATATAATACATAGTAATATTTATTTTTAATTTAATTATTTTATTTTTTTAATTCTATTAATTAATTAATTAGTTGATTAATTTAAGCAATTTTACTTTGATTTTTTTTTATTGTTCTGAAAAATTAATTTTTTTGCAATTTTTTTTAAATGATAAATTATATTAACAAAATGAATTGTAAATTAAATTATGTGTTGTATAATTTTAAAATATAAAATTCTATTTTTAACATTTTTTTTAAATGTGAATTTTGATTTTAATTTATTGATTATTTTAATTAGTTGATTAATTTTTATTTGTTTTTTTAGTTGCCACAACCCACCGCCAGCCACCCCTTTTTTCCACCATCAGAAATAGAGAACGATGAATCTTTTGAGTCACCGCTAGAACACCAATGGTGACTCACAAGAGTTACTGCCATCCTCTGCTGCACATCAACCTACTGTTTCACTTCTTCCAGGCAAACAACCACCACTATCCACAATAGTGACTCCTATAAGTCACCATTACCACACCTCCAATGATGGTATGCCATCCCACCATTGACCTTCTATCTCCACTCACTGTCACTCCAATGGTGACTCAATGAGTCACTATCATCTCCCATCCTCAATCACCCACCATGTTCAGTAATAACATCTTTATCCACTGGTGGCAACACCACCACACCAGTTGCAAACAAAAAAAAACACAGCAGCAGTCCACACTAATCAGACACCACAGTATTTGAAGATTCATAATCGAACTTCCAAATATTGAAGAACAACAAATCAAAATACCCTTTTTCTACACAAACTAGATCTAAATTCACTGCTTAATGTCGAGTCACCGTCTGTCGTTCCGATCCGAGACGCATGCCACACACTGTCGGCCAATGTAAGAAGCTGTACTTCCTGGATAAAAACCCTCTCCGCTAGATCTAAAATCCTAAACCTACCACTGTTCTGAACCCACGACTACCACTCTAAGAACCTCCTGGAAGCCACTTCCGACCAACCAACCTCAAGCTACCCTCTCAGAGTCACCTCACCTATGCTTAGGGTGCTAACCCACCATTCCTGATGCTAGTCACTGACCACTATCCAAACCGATAGCCATAAGCTGCCTTGACCCTACCTCCCATTGTCATGACCTCCCCTTACCCTTCCCCTCTCTTTCTGTACAACCCCCACTCCCTTCTGATTCTTCTTTTTATTTTTTCTAATTATAATTTTACATAATATAACATATAATAATAATAAATTATATATATATATATGTATATATTAATAATTATAAGTATATATTAATAATTATAAGTATATAAATGTTTATATATATATATATGTATTTTTTACATATTTTATAATGAAATTAAATTATTTATATAATAATAAATATAAATAAGTATATATTATTTTAATTCTATACCTATTAGTTTTTGTAATAATAATTTTTGGTATATATCAGTATATATTTTTATATGTTATGTAAATAATTTTATAGTTATGTATAATAATTAGAATACTTATATTATTAGTAATATTAAGTATATAAATATATAAACAATTTTTTATATATTTATATTTATTTCAATACTAGTATAATTTAATTTAGTTTTATATATTTTTTTCAGAGCAATTTTTTTTGTTTTCTTTTGACTCTTTCTTATGGGATCGAGATAGAGGGATGTGCTGCATGGCACAAGTAGAGGAGTTGGGTGTTTAGTTGAGAAGAGTCGATAAGGGGAGTACCACAAAGGGAAAAGAGAGGTCAGAGACCCATGATTACTCCTGAGAGGGACTTATTCGAGAACCATCGAGACATTCTAGATCACCACTAGTGGGGGGGGGGGGGTAGATGATCTTTATCCATTACAAACCCACCCGTCCAACACACATCTCTCATCCATAGACCAATTACATTCACCCCACTCAACTATTTTATATCATCCCTCCCACACCATTCGATCTCCTAGACTACCATCATCCATTCCTTTCATCCATTCACCAGAGCACAGAGAGAGAAAGAAACCAAGTTGGGAGTAGAATCTAGAGTTGACGTTGAGGAAGGAATAGGATCATGAGAGATGTTTCTTCATTTATTTTCTTTTTCTTTTAGTATTTCTGCTTTCATGTGTAGTTAAACTGATTAGGGGAATCTGGCTGCAATGATTTGATTTTATTTTACCCATCTTTCTTATGTTAATTATTTTGTTTAGTACATATTTTAGGTTCAATGCTCTTTTTTGTTTAATTATACACATCAATTAACACTACGTAAGAACCGACATGTAACTGTAGTGAATCAATTCACCTTGGATCATTGACCAAAGTACTATAAATTGGAAAAAGTCAGTGAATCTCTTAGCCATAATGAAAAGATTAATTCAGTGGTCAATATCTAAATATTGAGGCTCAATAAAGTTCATTGAGCTATGAAAGTTCACTAAAATGACATATTAGTGAGTTTCCACCTTTTTCATGCACTAAATAATTTAATTAATTTAATTAGGATTGGAGAACATCATTTTTAATCCGTTTAAAGAGGCCTGAGGACCCTAAATTTATCAATCGTTGTTTACTGTCTATTTTAGCCCCATAAGTCACTGCATCACACCATTTCACACATCACTTTCAATTTATTCATTATATGTTGACTATTTTCTTTTAGTTTTGTTGTTTTTAGGTTTTTTTAGTTTTTTGGTCTACACAAATTTAGTCTTTCCCTGTGGTTCAACCCTTATTACCATAATACTAGTGTAAGTAGGTTATATAAATATTAAATTTTCATGAGTCCAATGACCACACGGTCAAATTTTGGAATATTTACCGGGGAAGGAATGTGCAACAAAAAAAAACAAAATAATAAATATAACAAAAAATAAAATAATATAAAATATAAATCTAAAAAAAATCTTAAAAACTGCACAAAAAAAAATCAATTATGTTTTTTCTTAACCTATATGACACTAGAACTTCTAAGATTGAACTTTTAACTCTAATTTAAAAAATAAAAAAACATTTTTATGCCCTTATAAAAAAATAAAATCAAAAACGGAAAATTTAGAAAATAGAGTTGAAAATAAAAACACCAATGTTCCATAACCCATTGTTCCTGCCCCTGAGGTACCCAGAATTAGGGAATTTAAAATTCTAACTGTGTCAAGAAACCCATATTTCTTTAAGTTTCCCCCTAGGTATAGGAGCTATGAGATCAAACAATATCATATTCTTCAACTAACATCATTCAATGGTCTTACAATATAGGACTAAGTTGAATTCATTTGATATTTTTATGGTTCTATCCAGTAATTACCTAAGTGAGATTTGAGTGAGGTTGAGTTGAGGTTGAGGTTGCTTCCATTCTACCTAAAGGGGAGGTATAAGACTTGGTTTCAAAATCTATATGAGGAAATATTTCAAACTTGGGATGAGGTGTTCAATTCCTTTGTATACTAATTCTATCCCAGGAACATTACCATTGAGGTTACGTATAAGATCACTAGTTTTTTCTAGGATGAGGGAGAGATTTTTCACAAGGCATGAGATAGGTTTAGAGGTCTTCTTAGGAAAAGTCTCAATCACCAGTGAACTTCCCATCTACTCATGGACACTTTTTACAATGCCCTCACCCCTTACAACCAAAACCTAGTGGAATAATTTTGTGGGGGTGAATTCTCTGATTCTACTGTTGATGAACTCAAACAACTGTTTGATAAATTGGATCAAAAGTATAAACAAAAGTGAATTAGGAAGAGATTCATACATAGGGATGAAACCAATACCCATGTTGCTACTGTTAATGAACAAGTTATAAGGGAGTAGTGTTGTCACTATGGGATGTTTGGTCACACTCAAAAATGTTGTCCCAATTTTTACCTCCCTATCCAATCTGATGAGAGTGAACAGTTTGTAGATTATAGAGCTAGGAACCAATTGGAAAATGATACATTCTCAAATCAGTATCACTCTGAATATAAAAAAATCTTAATCTATCATGGAGAGAATAAGGAGTGATAAAACAGTCCACTACCCTAATTTACCAATCACATCCCAGAAATTATAATTCAAACCAATATGGGGATGAACCTTCAAATTATCAAGGGTAACTTAAGGAAATAATGAATCATATGATATGTGAAATTAGTTACTTGAAAAAAGACACAGATTCTAGAATTCATAGTCTGGAAATTCAAATGGGCCAAATGGCTAAAGGCCTAGGAGAAAGAGGCAAGGGAAAGCTACCCAGTACAACCGAGTCAAATCCAAGAGAGAATGTGATAGAAGTAACAACTAGGTCAGGACTTAAACTTCAAGAACTAGATAGGGAACAATATTGGTAATAGTAATTTAATGTTCATGCTAAAATGAGAACTGAAAATCTATAAAATCCCAAATCTAGAAATTTGGATAGACCTAATGAAATTGAGATTTTTTTTGAAAAGTCACATGAGAAAACCCTAAAAAAAGGAAAATGAAATGAGAGTTAGTAAAATATAGAAATAAGAAAGTGAGGTTTGAGGATGAGGGAAATAAGCCAACTATTTTTAAGAATTACCCCCTCCCATCCCTTTTCCAGAAAGGATGAAAAATACCAGTGAACCTGATTATCTTAAATTTCTTCAGATGTTTAGAAGCTTTAATGATAACATGCCATTTGTGTAATATTTGAACAAAATCCCTTCACACCTAAAATTTCTTAATCGATTCTTAGAGGGATTGGGGTGGGAGGTCAACAATGAGTTTGAACGAGGAGTGAGTTCCATAGTCTAAAAAAAATTCCCCCAAAACTGAAAGACCTGAGAAGTTTTATCATTTCCTATAAAAGCATTCAAAGTGAGGAGATATGGTGATTGTGTGATCAAGGAGATAGAATCAATCTTATTCCATATCCCTTTTTCGAAAAGTTGTACCTTAAGTTGTTGAAACCAACTTCAGTTACCCTACAGATAGCTGAAAAGTCACTTGTCTACCCCTATGAAAGGATATATCATTTATTGATTAATGTAGGGAAACTTTACTTGACCAATAAATTATGGATTATGCACATGATGTGTGATAAAAATATTCCAATCATTCTTGGTAGGCCATTATTGGCCACTAATGGGGATGTCATTGATTTTTCAAAGGGTAAGCTGACTCTTTAGGCTGGTGAGAATCAAGAGGTATTTCATGTCTACAAAGATTCTCCACTTAAGGTGAGTTGTAAGTTGATTTATGTTGCTGATGAGGTTTTTATATATGAGATTAGAAGGTAATTTCATCATCCATTTGATTATTTAATCACTGAATATATTAGTGAACATTTTTAAGCTAATTTTGTTAAGTCTAAATCTATATAAGAGATAGAAATGTTAGGGAGAGTTGATAACCAAATTAGGAATTTCATTGCTCAAAACCATGGAGAGATCCTTACCACACCAAGCTATCTGGATGGTAGTGTTTCTCAAACTGTTCAAGGTTTTCATCCCTCCTAAGTTACCAACCCTGATGCTGCTTCCTATTCTATACAACCTAAAGGAAGTCATCCTGGTCATGGTACTTTGTCTGATAAGAGTGAAAGTGTTGGAGATCAGGATAAGTCTAGAGTCATCCCTATTCATATTGAAGTTGAAAGTGAGTCTACTGGATCCTTTCAAAGTGAATTGGACGAGTTTCTAGAATTTTTTTCCAAATATGGATAGCATGTCAGACCCTACTTCTTTGCACCACTAGAATGATGAAATATTTTTCCATGAGTTTGAGATATTGTGATAGGGACCCACCTATAACAACTACTATTCCCTTTCTGAACCTTTTAATGATATAAGTGTGTGTGGGGGGGGGGGGAGAATATAAGGGATCCCATTTGTAGTGAGTCTAGTCAACCTGTATATCCTACTAAACTATTTACTATTTTACCTCATTCTTTGAATGAAATTTTGGATTTTGAAGCTACTAGTGGAAGGAGGATTAGTCCTCTAGTGATGATTTTTTTAAAAGACTCCTTTAATTTGTCGAGTTTCATGAGTTTCTATGTGAACTTATTGAATTGTCCAAAAGAAACACTAAGGGGTCATGTACTACTGAATCTTACCCACTTAATGATCATGGTTAGAAAATATTAGGATATAAAGTCTAGATAGGGAATTTAAACCCAACACTAAATGGGAGTCAACCCATGGTTTTCTTGTTTTCAATTTTCAATATCTATTTGAATAAATGATCCTTACTCGGTTGTGTGTCTCTCTAATTTGGTGAACCTTTTCTTTTACTGATATTTTCATCGATATATTTTTCCTCTGGCATGATGGATTCTTGTTTAATAGTTTTTTTTACCAATTGAATTGTGGTGAAGGTGGGTTAGTGGTCTCAATTGGTTGTGGGAATTCCATACCAATGGCATGATTATTTGGAAAATCCATGCCAGAAGGAATTTGTTGTTTTGAAGTACATTGTATAACACTTCCCTCAACTTTACTCTGGTAAATTTCATTTTTGCTTTTCTTTTCTACTTTCTCATTTAAATATTTTCTTTTTGTAGGAAATTAATGTTTTGAACCAAATGCCTTTTTCATTGGTTTAAAGGGAGGATGTAATTTTGATGTACAACATTAAAAAGAAGATTCCACACTCAAGGAAGTACTATTTACTATTTTTAATTTTTCAAAAAAAATATGTATATTCATATTACATTCTGCTAGAGATTATGTAACATCCCAAGTTTTTTAAAAAGGAAATACAATGTTCGATAGCGTACCTGATATGCCACATTGAGCTTAAATGAATAACTAAAAATTATTATTTAATATGGTAGTTATCGCCTAGCCATTAGAATGGAGTGAATGAATATTTTTAATTGAATTATGAAAATATGGTTTACACATGTTTATATAATGATTCATTGGTTATAAAATTAATTATAAATTAAAATAAAAACCAATTGAATATAAAGGATATGTTTTTATGAAAAACTATTTAAATGTGCATAGTTGTGTTTTTAAAATAATCAAATCACTCTTGCTGGATTATATTAATGAAATATAAATTCAATATAATTTTTAAAATTCATATTATTTGTTTTCTAGACATTATATAAAAACAATACAATTTTACAGATAACATGAGTATTTTTATTAAGAGGCAGTTATACGCATTTTGATGGAGAACCCATTTTAAATCTAGTTTTTGAAACTTTTATAAGATACATTTGAAAAAATAAACTTCTTCCCTGGAATTGGAACATCAAAATTTACTTTGGTTTATTTTTTGGTATTTTTCTGATAAATTTCATATTTTAATGAATAGTAAAAAATAATGCATTTTAATTCAAAACCGCTTTTTCATCTAATTTATTTATATAGTTAGATTATCCTTTTAATTGGTTTTAAAGTATAATTATATTATGTTTTTAACATTTAATCCAATTTAGGTCATTTTAATCAATTTCAAAATTAAAAATAGATATAAAAGCATTTCAAATTTTTGAACATTTCACTTTAAAAACCCGCTTTTCCGTTTTGTCTGTAGAATTAATTTTAAATACAATTATTTAAGTTTTATGAATTTAATTGGTTAAAATGGATTCCATATTTATAATAATAAGTACCAAATTAGGTTTTAAGTTCAATTTCATTTTCTTGGTATAAAAAAAGTTACCGTGGTAAAAAAATTATTTACCACAATATAGGTAAAAAATGAAACATGTTAAAGTTAAAAGGGTAAATGCTTAAAATACCTAAAAACTAAAACATTTAAAGTTTTTTTGATGTGCGTATCAACCCTAACCAGCCTACACAACATTAATTTAAAGTCTATATTTTTTGAAATTAATTCCACCTCAATGTGGTTAGCTTTAAGTATAAAATAATCAATAATTTAATCACTTGCACCCACCTCTCATCAAGTATAAATACTACCCTTCACCTCCCCATTTCAACCCAAAAATCCTTATAGCTCCTCAAATATCTTCCCAAACCTCTCCTACTCACTCTCCCTAGGTAAAAGTTCTTCTTTTCTCACCAAAATGCCAAATCCAAGGTCCTCAAGGGTCTTTCAAGGAGGGGATATTCAAGAGGTAATTTTCTCAATGTACTTCTCTTAATTTTTTTTCTACTTTCTCCTAGACTCCTTAATCCATTAAATCACGATAAATAAAAAATAATATATATACCATATTTCTATTTTTCTAATGAAATATATCATATCCATTTCATTTCTCACCTCCTCTTATTCAAAGAAATGACATTGTTGTCCAAGTTATGCCGGTTAATCACCTCCGTGAATAATGTTTTCATTATTTTTCCATTACCGCCTTCATGGATGGTCTTAAAACTATTTTTTCTGATCAAATAATATTTTAATATGTTTATTATAACCTATTTTATATTATTTAAATGTTATATTAATCATACCTTAATGCTTTCTATATTGTGGTTATACGATAACTTTGTTTGTGGACATGTGGACTACCGCCTCCTCAAAATGATGTGATTCGTTCACACATCACATGAAATGTATTAAGGATTATTTTAGTAATAATATATGATATAAATGAAATATTAATTATAATTTAATGATTATATATATATATATACACATATTTACATACATTTCATTTAATTTCTTTCTTTCAATACGATATGAAAACGAAAACAGTGTTCATGCATACGTACCACTTACCGTCTCCATAGATGATGTTTTTAATTTGTATTTAAAGATTATTATAAATAATTATATGATGAATATATAATATATTTATATCATTTTATATTTTCTATAAATAATTAAATATTGATAATCAAGAATAAAAAGTCAAAACACGTACGATTAACAAAGAAAATATCACCTGAAATGTAACTCAAACATAGAGTTAAAAATGAACAAGTAATGTAATGTATTAAGTAAATAATATATGGTATTATAAATATTAATATATTTCCATTATGGATGAATAATAAACTTATACTTATTATAAAGTAGGTTTGAACACGTTTGAAGGAAGTCAAACGTGAGGTAAGGGAATTTCTTAACCCAATTCCTATTCATTGGGTTAAACTTCTACTTATTGATTATGTCATGCTATGATTGTGTGAGAAATGAATTTTGGATATATTATATTTTATTTATAATTTATTTATGTGGATTTATAGTGAATATACATAATCAATCTATTCGATTAGCAAAATGATCTTTGTAAGGGAATTCATCCTAATCTCCTTTCATTGAGAAATTTCTTGATAATATGCACCTTTATTCTTTGATAAGGTGTATATACAGCCACCACAACATTTAACATCAATATTTTATCTATAATAATGTTATTTAATGTTTTGGTAAATGTATTAATTCATGAAGATTAAGATTTAAATGTTCAAAGTGGTATGGAATAACTTGAAAGTTTAAAGATTTAATTATCAAATCTTTTTCTTCATGATATTAATTTACATATTTATTATATGGATATAAAAGGATTTTAAATGATTTTTTTTTATATTTTTTGGATTTAATTAATTTTTTTAAAAAGGAATCTTTTTACTTGTTTTATATAGAACGTTTTGACAAATGACAAAATGAATGCTCTTTTTAACATATACGTCGACACCGACGTCTTCCTCGTCATAACCGTTATTTAATACTTTGATTCCTCTATATGAATTAATGTTTTTAAAAATAAAAAAAAATTCCTTATTACTTTTTTTGGGTATCTTGGTATTGAAAATGGGTTCCTTAATGAAAATGTCATTTTTATACGAAAATGTAATTCATATGGTATTAGAAGAATTTTTCAAAAGGGTTTTGTGATGAACGTGTTTTATTCATGAAATGGTACTTGAGAATTATATGAAATGGGTGAGCCCAATATATCTTATACGATGGTTTGATCCCCATTATAGCTCAAGGGTGAGCCCTACACAACTTATACGAAGGTTTGAGCCCCATTTTTGCTCATGGGTGATCCTGTTATAGCTTATATGAAGGGATGAGCCCCATTATAGCTCATGGGTGAGCCTGATATAACTTATACAAAGGGTGATCCCCATTATATATCTCTAATTAATTGGGTACTAAAAATATTGGAAGTCGAACATATGGTTATTTTAATAAAAAGGGGGTTTGAAATGGTTTTATGTATTGGATGCTCTAAGTCACCTAAAGGAGTTATAATTTCTTGCTAGTGGTTTTAATGTTTTTCCTTGAGAAAAAAGATTGAGTGTTATTCATGTAAAAATTTTGTGTATCATTCACTCAAATAACATTAAATGGGTTATCATGTTTTCACTAGACTAATGATTTTCTCTATTTTTATGTCTCTTACTGAGCTTATTGTGCTAAACCCAAGTTTTAAATGTTTTTCATAGGATTTAAGCGATAATATAGTCAAGGATGAAATAAAAGAAAAAATATGATGATTAAAAATGAAAAGAAACCATGTTTCTTTTTAAAGTTTTTATGTCCACTTTGTATTTATATGGTTTTGTTATGTAATAGTTATGGAATAATTCTCTAAATCTCTAAACTTGAAAAGATACTCAATGTAAATGAATGTAAATTCTTTACTTAACTCAAGATTATGTTACATTTAAGGTTAGGGCCTTATAGTTGTTATTAGAGTATGGTTTAGACAAATTTAGAGGTTAGGATGGTGTTAATTTATTTCCCTTAGAGGATTTTACTTTATGGTTAACTTAAAATGATGTATAATTTTAAGATTACCTTGTTTCTTCATCTAAACTACGTCTGTTCAGAATAATTTTCCATAGAGGAAATAAGAAAGCTGTAATGGGAATTCATCAAGATGAAAATAAACTTTCAAGTCAACATCACGAGGTGGTCGAAATCAGAACTAAACAATTTATTACTATGATGAATCAGTTGACACAAGATATAAATGGTGGTGGAATCCATGCACGAGATCATCCATATCAACCATAGAGTAATTTTTCAGTATTGGAAAATTTTATGAGGAAAAATCCCTCATAATTAAATGGATCATCTGACCCAGTGGCAGCTAAAGGATTGATCAATACCATAGAGAAGATATTTGAAGTCAGAATATATTTGGAATGTAAAAAGGTAACTCTTTCCATCTATCATTTTTGAAGGTGAAGATGATCGATGGTGCTTATTGGTTAAGAATACTAGAGAGAAAAATGATCTTGATGTCATGGAATAGAAATAATTTAAGGATATTTTACTTGAGAAATATTTACCTAAGGTTGTTTGGCTGAGGATGGAGAAACAATTCTTGAAATTAAAGAAAAAGGATGACAATTCAATTGATGCATATGAAGATAACTTCACAAGATTTTATAGGTATGTTCCTAATTTTATTCGAGACATTGAAAAAAATTAATATATTTTAATCAGGATTGAAACCAAGTATCTGATGAGATTTTGACTCCCTAGAATTTAAATGTTATGAAAAAGTGTTTTTTTTGTGCTGAGAAAGTTGAAATGGAGTTTTTCGATACTTATGTTCCATAATATGATAAGAGTAAGAAATTGTTAGGGTTCTAGGAAATGAAGAAGAAACCAAATAATAATTTTAGAGGTAAGCCTAAAAATTGTTCCAAGTGTGGTAAAATACATTTTGGGGAATATATTCTAGGATATCGAAAGTCTTACAGTGTGTTAAGTTTGGTTATAAGGCTCATGACTACAAGTAAAAGGGTCACGAACATTCCAACAACAAGATAATAGATAACCATTCTATAGTAAGATGTTTTAGCTGCAAAAAGTTGGGACATTTTAAAAATAAGTGCCTAAAGTTAACTACACAAGGACTAAATCATTATGATCAGAAACAAAAAGGTTTGGGAAAATCTTTTGCTGCTACGACAGTTGATGTTGAGACATCTGGTGAAGAGATGGAAGCTTCCGATAGCCTGATATTTTTTGATGGATAACCATAAGTTTTTAGACACACCTTCTAAGGTTTTAAGTAATTTGATAATAAGTTATTAAGGACATTTTTGGGAGATGTTTTGTGGGGTTATGTTTATGTAAGTATATTTTTTAATGTGGAGTATGTCTTTACTTTTGGACCTTAGTTTTAATATATTGATAGCCTTTATGGTTTGTGTGATCTTTAATGATTAAGGTTATTATTAGGGATATACATCATAATTATGGAATTTTATGAGGATTAACATGTGCTTGTATAAATATAGAAATTAATTATATTTCCTTATGTTTATATATAGTAAAGTAATTCCTAAACTTTAGAAAAGTTAATTTGACCAAAAAATGTTATTCATTCATTTTTTTTCTCTTACTAAGAAACCAATGACGTTTTAACCAGTCAGATATTTATAGTTTTGTGATTTTTAACATTACCTTAACCATGTTCTCTATAACTCTCCATCAAAACTTGATAGATATTTTTTCATCCATGTCTATGTTTTCCAACATGGAACCCTAATATGTGTTATCTTAGGTGACCATCATACTTCATTTTATTTCTTTTAAAGTAGAAGTATTATTAAATCCTTTTTCCAATATAGGATTTCGATAAATGTATTTTGAAAATTAATACCTTAGATACCAAGCCTGAATTAAAATTTCGAGAATTCAATTTCTAAAAGGGGGTGATAATGTAACATCTTGAGTTTTTAAAAAAGGAAACACAATGTTCGATAGCGTATATGATATGCCACATCGAGATTAAACGAACAACTAAATATTATTATTTAATATAGCAGTTATCGTATAGCTGTTAGAATAGAGGGAATGAATAGTGTTAACTGAATTATAAAAATATGGTTTAAACATGTTTATATAATGATTCATTGGTTAGAAAATTAATTATAAATTAAAATAAAACCCAATTGAATATAAAGGATATGTTTTTTTGAAAAACTATTTAAATGTGAATAGTTATGTTTTTAAAATAATAAAATAACTCTTTTTGGATTATATTAACGAAATATAAATTCAATATAATATTTAAAATTCATATTATTTGTTTTCTAGACATTATATAAGAATAATAAAATTTTACGGATAAAATGATTATTTTTCAAAAAAGGTAGTTTTACCGCCTTTTAATGGAAAACCTATTTTAAATCTAGCTTTGACACTTTTATAAGATATATTTTAAAAAATAAAATTCTTATTTTGAATAAGGAAATCAAAATTTAATTTGGTTTAATTTTTTGTATTTTTTTGATAAATTTCATATTTTAATGAATAGTGAAAAAATACTACATTTTAATTCAAAACTGTTTTTTCATATAATTTATTTATATAGTTATATTATCATTTTAATTGGTTTTAAAGTATAATTATATTAAGTTTTTTTTCATTTAATCCAATTTAGGTCATTGGAATCAACTGCTTTTCTGCTTTGTCTGAGGAATTAATTTTAAATATAATTATTAAAATTATTGAATTTAATTGGGTAAAATAGATTTAATATTTTTAATAATAATTTAAAAATTATGTTCTAAGTTAAATTTAATTTTTTGGTATAAAAAAAGTTACCATGGTAAAAAAAATTATGTACCACAGTACAGGTAAAAAATGAAACATGTTAAAGTTAAAAGGGTAAAGGCTTAAAGTACATAAAAAACAAAATTTAAAAGGTTATTTGAGGTTTTTATTGACCCTAATCAACCTACATAACAATAATTAAATTATAATTCATTGAAATTAATGGAACCTCAATGTGGTTAGCTTTAAATATAAAATAATCAATAATTTAATCACTTGAACCCACCTCTCCTCAAGTATAAATACCACCCCTCACCTCCCTATTTTGACCCAAAAATCCTTTTAGCTCCTAAAATCTATACCCAAACCTCTCCTCCTCACTATACACACGTCCAAGTGCTTATGGCCTCACCAAAATACCAAATCTAAGGTTCTCAAGGGTTTTTCAAGGAGAGGATATTCAAGAGGTAATTTTCTCAAAGTACCTCTCATCATTTCTTTTTTTTTTCTACTTTCTCCTCAAAAAATTCGTCTATAAAGGAATGATAACTCCAGAATCATGAATATAATATAGTTTTATGTTTATAATGTAATATATCATATCAATTTTATTTCTCACCTCCTCTTATTCAAAGAAATGAAATTGTTGTCCAATTCAAGCTGGTTAATCACCTCCGTGAATAATGTTTTTGTTCTTTTTTTCCATTACCGACTTAATGGATGGTCTTAAAACTATTTTTATGGAAAAATAATATTTTAATATGTGTATTATAACATATTTAATATTATAGAAATTTTATATTAAACATACCTTCATGTTTTCCATATTGTGGTTATACAATAACTTCGTTTGTGGACATGTGGATTACCGGCTCCTCAAAATGATGTGATTTGTTCACACATCACATGGAATGTATCAAGGATTTTTTAGTAATAATATATGATATAAATCTCATATTAATGCTACTGGAATGATATATATATATATATATATATATATTTACATACATGTCATTTAATTTCGTTCTTTCAGTACGACATAAAAACAAAAATAACATTCATGCGTACGTACAACCGACTGTATCCATGAACGGTGATTTTCATTTTTATTTAAATATTATTAAAAATACTTATATAATGAATATATAAGATATTTATATCATGTTTTATTTTATATAAATAATTAAATCTTGAGAATCAAGAATAACAAGTCAAAACACGTACGATTATCAAAGAAAATATCACCCAAAACATAACTCAAATATAGAGTTAAAAATAAATAGGTAATGTAATGTATTAAGTAAATAATATATGGTATTATAAATATAAATATAGTTATATTATTTATTAATAATAAACTTATACTTATTATACAAGAGGTTTGAACACGTTTGAAGGAATTCGAACGTGAGGTAAGGTATTTTTTAACCCAATTTCCATTCTTTGGGTTAAACTTATACTTATTGATTATGTCATTCTATGATTATGTGAGCAATTAATTTTGGATATCTTATATTTTATTTATACTTGGTTTATTTTTATTTATATTTAATACACATAATCGATCTATTTTATTAACAAAATTATCTTTGTAAGGGACTTCATCTCAATCTCTTTTCATTGAGGCATTTCTTGATAATGTACACCTTTATTATTTTATAAGGTGTATATGAAGCCACTAAAAAATTTAATATCTATATTTTATCTATAATAATGTAATATAATGTTTTGGTAAATGTATTAATTCATTTATATTAATATTTAAATGTTCAAAGTGGTATGAAACACCTTGAACATTTAAATATTTAATTATCAAATCTTTTTCTTCATGATATTAATTTATATATTTATTATATGGATATAAAAGGATTTTAAAGTAAATTATATATATATTTTTAATTTAATTTAATGTTTTTAAAAAAGGAAACTTTTTATATGTTTTATATGGAATGTTTTGACAAATGATAAAATGAATGTTCTTTTTAACGTATACGGCGACAACAATTTCTCCACCACTGTAACTGTTATTTGATACCTGGCTTCCTATATAAGACTTAATGGTTTTAAAATTAAAATAAATCCCTTATTCAATTTTTTGGGTATATTTCTATTTAAAATGAGTTCTTAAATGAAAATGGTATTTTTATACGAAAATGTTTTTCATATGGGATTAGAAGAAGTTTTCAAATGGGTTTTGTGATGAACGTGTTTTATTTATGAAATGGTAATTGAGAATTATATGAACTTGATGAGCCCAATGTAGCTTATATAAAGGGTTAATCCCCATTATAGCTTATGAGTATGCCCAACATATCTTATACGAAGGGTTGAACCCCATTATAGCTCATGGGTGAGCTTGTTATAGCTTATATGAAGGGATGAGCCCCATTATAGCTCACGAGTGAGCCTGATATAGATTATATGAAGGGTGGTAACCATTATAATCCTAATGGCCTGAAGACCTTATTTTTTTATTTTATTATGGATAATACCCCTTTTAAGGGTTGAAGAGGAACCCTTACATGACCCGTAGGCCCAAGGCACAAGGCCCAAAATGACCCAAAGTCCAATTACATGACCCGAAGGCCCAGATGCATACTATGCCCTATAACATGATATGTAGGCCCAACCCACTAGAACTACCCCTTCCCAGCTTCTAAACCATTTATCACCTAGTTCCCCACCATGCATTGCTGATCAGCTAGCATTTCCCTATACAAACCTGCACGATGCCTGGTCCCGATGGTGGTTTCCATACCCTCTCATTCTTCCAATTTCGTTAGTTCTGCTCTGGTGACTGATACTCTTTGCTCTGATCCTCTTCTGGGGCCTGATCTATGTGAACTGGGCTACTCCATGGTCTATGTGGCCCAAAGTCCATAAGGCACAAAGGCCTTTGATGACCTGAAGGCCCTGAGACCCGTAGGCCTAAACCGGTGGCCTGAAAGCCCAAACTAGGTGAATAGTTTCGGCTGTTACGGTGATAAACAGTACCCGATACATTACTGCTACAATACCTTGGAAATTCACCTCCACCTAGTTTCGAACCTGGGTATCCAATTAATTGGGTAATAATAATATTGGAAGTCAGTCATATGGTTATTCCAATTGAAAGGGGGTTTAAAAGGGTTTTATGTATAGTATGCCTTAAGTCACCTCAAGGATTTATAATTCCTTGTTAATGGTTTTAATGTTTTATTTGTGAAAAATTATGAGTGTTATCCATGTGAAAATGTTTTGTATCATTATATCAAAGAACATTAAATGGGTTGTTATGTTTTCACTAGACTAATGGGTTTATTTCTTTTTTATGTCCTTTACTGAGCTTTTTGTTCTCATCCCAAGTTTTAAAATGTTTTTCATAAGATTTAAGGGATAATAGAGTCAAGAATAGAATCAAGTAAAATTTATGATGATTAAACATGAAAATAAACCATGTTTCTTTTTAAAAGTTTTTGTGTTATGAATGAAATGGGTATTGTTGGAAGTGTCCAATTTGTATTTATATGGTTTTGTTATGTAATAGGTATGACCTAATTCTATAAATCTCTAAACTTGAAAATATTATCAATGTTAATGAATGTAAATTCTTAACTTAACTCAAGATTATGTAACATTTAAGGCCAATTCATTAAAGATTAAGTGTGGGGGAATGACTCCTAATCTTGTGAAACTTATGAGTCTGATTCCTTCTTGGGTGTTAGCAGCTAGAATCTAGTGAGTTGAATATTTAGTTGAACTAAATTATCAAACCAACTTGAACCCATTGATTTCACTTTCATTATACTGCTGCTTCTTTCAGTTAATTCCCTATGCATATCATGTTAATTCCTGTTGTTCTAATGAAAACTATTCTTAAACTCATCTGATGCATGATTTTTTTGGAGAAATAATATTCTATGATTAATTTGTTAATGGTGTCTGGTGGTTTCTTTTGTATTTTTTATTTTTATTTTACTATTTTTTTTGTGTGACAAAAAAACTTTTGAACACTCCTATAACCCCTCAAAACTTTATTTTCATATGCCTCAATTTTGAAACATTTTTCAAGATTTTAAATTTTCTCCCACCTTGAGCCTCAACATTGGGGAAAATACTGTGAATTAAGTATTGGAGAGGGGTCTTCACTATGATAAACTATGATTCATGGACAACACATAAAAAGCACTTAATTTGTTTTTTCAAATTGCCTCCTGGTCAAGATGTAAACACTCTTTGTTTTTGTACACAGAGATAAAAAAATTAAAAAAAAATCATTGCATCCTTCTTAGGTGATAAATGAATTCTAATTTGAGAGGTTAAAGAAGTTTAAATTTTTTAGAAATACACAATTTATGAGTTTTTGTGCCTTTTTTTTGTGGAAACTCACTTTAGAAACTAATAAAAGGAGTGTGATGGGAGATACCTTGTGAAATTATAATTTTAACCTAAGAAAACTAAAAATTTGAACTTGAACCTATAAGATACTCAATTTTTAAGAAAACACTTTAGGGACTCAACTCTAATGATAATATTATAATTCCTTTGAATTTAGAGTAAAATGATAAAATGAGATCCCATGAAAATTCTATGAGACAAATGAGATGGGTGTATTTCTGTAAATAAATAAAATCCATTTTGAAATTCAATAAGTGATTTTCATAAGAAATTTGGTTGGGAAAAAATAAATAAAGTGCCTTTTAAAAAATGAGCTCATTTAGGTGAGGGGAATTTTGAACCCAAATGAATAAGGGTACAATTGACTTATTTAATCATCATTTGATTTCAATCAATAAAGTGAAAAAAACGAATATTCATTTTGTGAAACCTAGGGGAGAGTGAAAATTTATGGTGTCTTTTGTTAAAGTTTTAATTACACATTTTTCTAACCTTTTACACCCCTAGAACTGGAACCCATTTTGAAAAGAAATAAGGTAGTTGGTAAAATTAACATAGGAGGCATGATTTTTCAAGTAGTAGAAGGATTTTTGATCTCATTTGAATTAGAGTCACTTAGAACTTGGGCAGGATGGTCCTTTATTTCTTTTAGTTTTTGTACATAAATAAAACAAAATGAATTGCTCGAGAGTGAAATTTATTAAGTGTAGGGGAGTTTGATATGGCCTTTTTGCTGTATTTTTTCCACATTGATTTTGTTAAATAATTGTCTTATTATTATTAAAATATCATATATTTGTTTAATAATTAATATTTGTTGTTATTTTTGTATTTTATTGTTAAAACAATGGTTTTGTGTTAAAATTATATTATTGAGTGTTTATTGTTATTGTTTTTGAACAATTTATAATGTAATAATTTATTTTTATTTTAATTTTAGTTTTTAATTTTTAATTTTTTATTATTTAATTCTTCTATTATTTAATTCTATTTTTTTCAAAATCATTTTTTATTTATTTAATATAATTATTTTATTTGTTTTATTATTTATTTAATTTTATTTAAATTTCATTAATATTTTATTTTTTAAAATTATCTTTTATTATGTTTAGATTTATTCATCAATTTAATTAATTAATTATTTTTTATTTTTAAATAAATAAATTCAACATTTGTTTTTGAAACTTTAAATAATTAAATTAAGTTTAAAAATTTCATTAATTTCTATAATAATTATCAAAATTTAATTTTTTTTAAAAATTGCTAATTAATTAATTAATTAAAGCAAGTTCACTTTGAATTTTTTATTATTTTAACAAATTTATTTTTTTGAATTATTTTGTTTAAATGATAAAAATTTTCAACAAATTAAAATTTAAATTAAATTATGTGTTGAATAATTGTAACATATAAAATTTGATCATTATTATTATTTTTAAATATGAATCTTGATTTTAATTTATTTTTTATTTAAATTGGTTGATTAATTTTTATTTGTTTTTTTCTACTACTGCAACCCACCGCCAGCCACTCCTTTTTTCCATTGTGAGAAACAAAGAACAAAGACTCTTGAGTCACTGCAAGAACACCTACAGTGACTCATGGGAGTCACCCCATCCTCTGCTGCACTTCAACCTATAGTTGTACTTCCTCCAGGAAAACACCCACAGTTGTCCACAACAGTGACTCCTATGAATGACCGTTCCCACAACTTCGACGGTGGAATGAAATCCCACCACCAGTCTTCTTCCTCCACTCATCGTCACTCCAATGGTGACACAATGAGTCACCTCCATCTCCCATCCTCAATCACCCACTATTGTCAGTAGCAACATCTTTGTCCACTAGTGGAAAAACAACCACAACAACAGTAAAAACAAATCACAACAGTAGTCCACGTCAATCAGAAACCACTATATTTTAAGATTTAGAATCAAACTTCCACATATTGAAGAATAAAAAATCAAAAACCCCTTTTCATCACAAAATATATTTTAATCCACCACCTGATTAGGAGTTGTTGTCCTTTTTTCCAATCTAAGCCACATGATACCCACCGTCGGCCACCACAAGAATATACAATTCCTAGATTCAAAACCACTATGCCAAATCTGAAATCCATAACTCACCGTTGTCCCAAACCCACAGTTTCTGCTCTAAGAACCTCATGGAATCCACTGCCACTCAACCGAGCTCGATCCACCCTCTCAGACCATAAAGGGTAGAGAGAGGCTAGAGACACATGATTACTCCCAAGAGGGACTTATTTTAGAACCATCAAGACATTCTAGATCACCACTGGGGGGAGCAGCAGGTGATCTTCTTCCTTTAGACCCACCCATCCAACACACATCTCCCAGCCAACAACCATTTGCATTCACCCTGCTCACATATTCCATATCCTTCCTCACACACCATTTGATCTCCCAAACTACCATCATCTATTCCTTTCATCCATTCATCGGAGCATAGATAGATTCAAGAAACCAATATGGGAGCAGAATATAGAGTTGAAGCTAAGGAAGGAATAGGCTCACAAGCTGAGGAAGGAATAGGCTTACGAGAGATGTTTCTTTATTTATGTTTTTCACTTTTAATATTTCTTCTTTCATGTGTAGTTAAACTAATTAGGGGAATCAGGCTAAAATGATCTGATTTTATTTTTATCTATATTGCTTCTATTAATTCCATTGTTTAGTGAATCTTTTATGTTTTATGCTCTTTTCTGTTTAATTATGAGCATAAATTAACACTACATAAGAACCAATAGGTGACTATAGTGAATCAATTCACCTTGGACCATTGACCATAGTACTGTAAATCAGAAAAGGTTAGTGAATCTCTTTGCCATAATAAACAAATTAATTCAAGGGTCAAGATGAAAAGGTCGAGGCTCAAGAAGGTTCATCGACCTATGGAAGTTCACTGAAGCGACAAATTAGTGAATTTACACCTTTTTTCAAGCACTGAATAATTGAATTAATTTAAGTAAGATTATAAAACACCATTTTTAATCAATTCAAAGTAGATTGAGGACCCTAAATTAATCCATCATTGTTTGCTCTCTGTTTTAGTCCCAAAATTCACTGAATCACACCATTTCACACATCACTTTCAATCATTTCATTCCATGATCACTATTTTATTTTAGTTTTGTTATTTTTTAGGGTTTTTTAGTTTTTTTTCTACACAACTTTATTCCTTGCATGTGGTTCGATCCTTCTTACAATAATACTAGTGTAAGTAGGTTATATAAATATTAAATTTGTATGATTCCAATGACCTCGTGGTCATAAGACGTCTACACGATGCATCCAGAAAGGGATGGTGACATCCTAAAATGAAAATAAGGGGTTAAAGTTACTGAAATACAATTTATTATTGAAGTAAGAAACAATATCATAGAATATTCATTTGGAATTAATCTACACCATGTGTCTACAATAGGTTAGTGCGATCGTTGGGGTTTTCCAAGTAAAATACATTCTGTAAATATAGAAAACAACTATTGGTCTAACAATTATTCAAGACTAGAATGAAAGTAATTATCCAATGATTGATTTAAAGTAACAACCTAAGTTATAGGGAACATGTTCTACTGAAGTGGATCTCACAGTTTCTTAGACTTAGTCAATGGTACATATACTAACAAGGTATTGAAAATAAATATTGAAAAAATTTGAGATAGAATTGTTACTTATGTCACATGGAATATCTCTCTCCAAGAAGAGATTCATGGATCATAGAATGATATTAATGTGGTGGGTTTAATTTAATATGTTTTTGTGATGGATCAGTCACATATTCAATGATATGTAAAAGAAATGATATTTACAATATATACTTTATGGTATTAAAATATCAGTTATTTCCAAGATAACTACTAGGGAAACAGTTAAAACTATCCAACTGTGCTTGTGTAAGTAAAAAATGTATGTACCTAGGTTTTGGATAGGAATTGAAGTTCTAAAGGATCAAATAACAACTAGGGGGGTTAATCAGTTATTCAATTTTTATGAGTTTCAAAACTTTTAGAAACTTAACCCCTGCAACTTGTTAATGTTTATTTCCTTATTAACTTTTAGTGAATAATCATGCATGAAAAAGTAGGAAAGAAAGTAAAACACACAATATTTATAGGGTTCATACCTAGTGTGAGAACCTACATCTTTTCCATAGCCACTCCCATGGGACTATAGAAATTAACTATTATGAAGAAGTGAATACAACTTGTTCCAACTATTATTAGACACCTTATATCTCCAGATAGGAAATATTATGCTAAATATCATCAGTTTAAAATGTTACAAAAAAATTGATCCAAAAAAGAGAATAAATACTTTGTTTAATTTTCTCCACAAAACTCAGTCTGAATTCTTAGTCCGATTTAACTGAGTCCGATTTTCTTAGTTCGATTAACTCAATACAATTCTCCCTTACTCAATCTTCACTTACCAAATTTTCTCATGAACCCAGTCCGATCTTCTTCGATCCAACCGACTCAATACAATGTTTCTTAACATAGTTGAAAAAATAATAGAAGTATAGTCTTCTAAATATATCCATGTCTTGTAGGAATTTTCACTTTTAATTCTTTAGTGCTCCTCTATTTGAAATTACATGAAAAGTTACAATGAAAAAATGACATGAACAAATATTTATAGGAGAATCAGAAAATCAAGAGTGTGAAATTTGAAAACTTTCCCCCTTACTCAAATTTCAAAACTTATAAAATCAGTCACATTTAAACTTCAAATTTGAATTCTTCAAACCTTCTCAGTTTTCTCATAGATTTACACAAAATTGAATTTTATGTTTGACCTATTCAAATCTTTACAAAACTTCTAGAATCTTATTTTTGGGTATTTTTCATAATCAGACTTCTCAGACTTTCTAACCTTTCTTCAGTCTAATTTAACTTCCTCGACTTCAATACAATGGATCTTCCTCAGCTTTAGCTTCCTCTACTCATTATGATCTTCCTTTCTTTCTCAACTCATTACGAACTTCTTTTCTTTCTTCATAGTTATTTTTATTGACTTTTCTTCTCAGAGTCAGTCTGATCATATTTCCTTCCCATATTTAGTATGATGGAATACTTATAATGATATAATTCTCATTATGATAAAATTCTCATTATGATGGAATTATCCACTCTACAACTTTGAAATTCTTTAAACTTCATCAAATTTACACATTTCAACTTCTAAAAACTTCTAAGTCTAGTACTTCTGGATCCGATCTATGTTTAGATTTTTGGAACTGATACAATCATTATCATTCCTCCATTTCTTCAAAATATTTTATCATGATAGTTTTCATGATTTTTTAGAACTCCATGATCAGAAAAGCATCGTCTGATTTAGTTTAGAAAGTTTGATAACTTTTTAACTCCTAGATTCACTTTCTTCAAAAAACCTCTTCATCATCATTACAACTTATTCACTCAAAAACATCTGAATTTACAACCAATGTTGAGTCCAATGAATCTTCATGGAAATAGATATTAATACGATAAATCATCTCATCAACAACTTCATCTTTATGACTTCATCTACATACAGTGCAGTTCAGTCTAAAAATGCGAGTCTAGAAACCTGTGTCCAGAAAAAAAATTCTTAAAGACATAAAATTTTCTCCCCCTTTTTATTGGTGTGAACATTTATCAACTTTAAACTTTCTTAAAGAACTTATTATGATAGAATGGGTCTAATTCATGAATAACAAAAACATTCTTATAAAAAAATTTTAGTTTTCAACAAATAAAAAAACTTTGTTAAAATAATTTATCACAAATATTATTCAATATACCACTTTGTATTTGTTTAAAACCCTTGTTAAAAACTTTTTCAACTCTCAAAAATTTTTTATAGCTCAAATTTTGTAAACAATTCAAGTTTTTTGACTTTTATTAAAACATAGCCTTTCTCAAAAGTGTGTGTCCTAAAACTACACTACTAGATAAAGTAATTTTTTTGAAGGAATTCCATTCCTTGGTGGTAATGAAATTTTGAGACAATGTAAAGATAAACTCCCCCTCACTTTTATCCTTTACTATTACTTTTCTTTTTCTCTCCCCCATTTTATGATAACCACAACTTCAGATTCATTAAATAAAAAGTAAAAACTTCTCACTAAGTAGAAAGTTGTTACTTTATCTCCCACTTTGTCAACATAATCTAAATAATGGTGGGGGTTCTTACTTACGACGTTTAAGAAGTCATGAGAGGAGGGTGAACATGAAGTATTAGCCTCAATTCCACAAATATTTTTTTGGTATGGATTTTGTGAAAATATCATCAATTTTGATACTTTTTTGAGATGTATTTCTACATAAAATCTCCAAGAACAACTTTATATTTTATAAATTGAAACTTTATATCAATGTGTTTGATCTTGAATTTTGGATATGATATTTATAAAGATCAATAACACTCTTATTATCAAAAAGTATCTTCAATGGTTTTGAAACTTTTACTTTCAAGTCTTCAAACTGAACTTTCATCCACAACATTTGAGTACAAGTTCGAGTGGCTGCAACATATTCTAATTCATCTATGCTCAAATTTATTTAACTTTGTTTCTTACTATTCCAAAACACACAACATTAACCTAAGAAAAATATTCCTCCTGAGGTTGATTTTCTATCATTACAATCTCCAGCCCAATCGGCATCCGTATAACCATGAAACTTCATCTCACTATTTATTTTATATAACAACCAATTTGAAGTTGTTCCTTTGACATATCTCAAAATACTATTTGTTTTCTACATATGTGATTATTTTAGATTACTTTGATATATGGTTCACAAAACCACAACATAAACAATATCAGGACTTGAGGTTGTAAGGTAAATAATAATTCCTATCAGCTTTTGAAAGTCTTTCTGATTCACATTTTTTCTGGATTTATCTTTACTCAAGTTTTTTCTCATAGATATAGGAATAGAAATTTTTTGGATTCTTCCATCCTAAATTTTTTTAAAAATTACCTAGAATAATTTTATTAAGATAAGAAAATGTATTTTTTTTGTTGAACTTATATTCCAAGGAAGAAATTTAACTCTATTAACATAGACATTTCAAAATTATTCTCCATTTCCTTAGAAAACTCTTATATTTTTTTTCTTCCTCACCAGAAAAAATTATATCATCTATATAAACAATTAAAATTAGAAAGATGGATTTATATCTATCTGATAAAATTTGTAATTATGACGTGAGGACACTAAAATAAACATTCTAATAGTTTCTAATCTTTCAACTGGAGAAATATTTTTTCAAAATCCACACCTTACACCTATGCATAGCCTTTATAAACAAGCCTAACATTGTTTCTTGAAACTTCTAAATGTTAATTCAACTTGTTTCTATAAAACCATTTTGTTCCAATAAAATTTTTATTTTCTGGTCATGGAAGAAGTTCCTATGTTTCATTTTTCTCAATCTGATCCAACTCTACTTTCATAGAATCCAACCATTCTTTGTGTTGAATCACTTCTGAAATTGACTTTGGTTTAACTTCTGAGATAAGTGAATTTTGATTTTCTAATCTAAACTTTCTTCTGGTCTGAACTGAAACCTTCTGATTTCCAATATGTTTTCAGACACAAATTTTTTTTTGTAAAGTAAGAAATTTCAAAGTTTCTTTCCCAACTGAACTTTCCTTATCACATGAATTTTATGAATTTTGATAAGTATGTTTTGACTTACCTTCACTATTGTTGGAAATATCCAATTTATCCTCCTAGGAATTCTCAATAAATTTTGATAAGGAATTTTTATTTTTAATTACTTTTACATCATATGATTCCACCAACTTTTTTAAACATCTGTTCCAATATTTTTAACTTCTTATATTTGGTGAATAACCCATAAAATTTCCTTCCTCATATTTCTCATCAAACTTTCCCATATACAGATTTTTTATTTTAAGTAAACATAGACTTCCAAAAACTTTAAAGTAATTCAATGAAGTTTTTTTATTTTTCTAAATTTCATAAGAATTCATGTTGGATTCTGATCTCAACAAACATATATTCTGAACATATAGATCTATACTAACAACTTCTTTCTAGTAAAACAATGAAAGTTTGTATTCTATTAACATAATTCTTTCCCTTTTCACCAAGATTCTATTATTTCTTTATGATACTTTATTTTTATGGAGTATTGGGAGAAATATATTGATGTTTGATACCATTTTTTCTTATATCAGCTTCAAAATTATTTCTGGTGAATTTGATACCATTATATGTTCTCAAATTATTTATATAAACCCCTATTTATTTCTCAGCTTCTTTTCTTAAAAAATTTAACATTTCCACAACTTATAACTTGTGTTTCATAAACATGATGTTTTCCATCCAAGTGAAATCATAAATAAAAGTGATAAATTACAAATCTCCTTTTTTGATTAATGTCTCATTGGCATATATAAATCGGAATTAATAAGTTCAAGCGGTCTAGTAGAATGAATCTTAACTCTCTTATGAATTTTATTAGTCATTTTTCCTATTTGAAAATTAATAAAAACATATTCTTATCTTCTTTTCAATTATATAAAGTTTTTTACAACATAAACTTTGGAAAGTTTTTTTTCTATCCAAGACGGAAAATTATTTGGTGCCATAATTTATTTTTATCTCCATCACTTAAGTAACAGGAGTTGTTAAATTCTTCTATTTGAAAAATATTCCCACCAGTTCTTTCTTCCTTTTTAATCACTTTTATATATTTCACAGCATTAATAACACAAGAATATTTTGTGAAGATTACTTATTTTCTATCATCACAAAGTTGACTTACACTAAGTAAGTTATGTTTTAGCCCATCAACAAATAAAACTTCCTTAGATTTCAACTTTTTTTCTTCAATATCAGCCGTTCTGATTCCTATGATTTTTAAGGAACTATCATTACCAAAGGTAATTGATCCTCCACAATGACTTTCAACATGTTTCAAGATTTTCATATCACCCATAATATATGAATAAAATCCACTATCAAGTATCCATAGTTTGTTCCTTTTACTTACTTTTAAATCCATCTCAACAAAAAAAGCTCTCTCTTCAACTTTCTTATTTACAACTTCTTTTTATTTTTTATCATAAGAAACTTGTTCTGGAAAGAGTGTCATACATTTGTTTGGCATGATGAAAAGACTCATCACATCTTCTAAAAAATTCTTCTAGACATTCAAATTGATTTTCTATTGGAAGGTTTTTAACATCTTGATATTTTTCTTTTCTAGGTTCCCGTGGGTTAGGAAAGTTACCCATTCTACTTCCACTATTTCTTCCTCTTTGCTCAAATATTCTTCCAGGTAATGTTACATTGCGACCAAAATTATATGACCTATGTACATATATTACAAAACACTAGAAATATCTATAAAATATTTAATTTCTATTGAAGTAATATCTTTCTCTTTAGAAACTTTTTTGAGGTGGATAACTTCTTTTTGTTTTAACAATCTCTTTATGTGGACCATATTTCCTCCTAAGTTGGTTTTAATCCTTTTTAGAGGAAATGGATTTCTCACACCCTTTTATCACCCAATATTTCCCAATTCCTTTTTTGGAACTTGAAATGTTAGAAAAATCATATGAAACATTATTTTTGGTGGGTTTTGATTTCACATGATTCTTGATTTGAGATTTCTAAGAAAGTTTAGAAGTTTAAACTTTTACTTTTGAGGATTTATTAAAGTTTTTAATAATCTTCCTATAGGTATTTTAAAACTCAAGAAGTTTTGATTGGATCTTTTTGACTTACTATTCCTTAGCTATCAACTTGTTATTGATATCTTCAATCATCTTTCCCTATTTAGAAATTCTAAGTTTGTAACTTAAGACCTCCTGAATGTATTGTTCCTTCTTCTTGATGACATATTTTATTCCTTCATAAACTTATTTACAATCTTTATTTACTACTCATATTTCGTTTTTGAGATATTTTTTTCTCTCAAGACATGCAAGAAGTTCTGTTCCGAGCTGATACTCTCTATAAGATTCTTCACCTCCTTCTTCATCGCTATTTGAGGAGTCTTCAACTTTCTCTACTTTTAAAATGAATGTTCCAAACTTTCTAAACTTTCATATTTTAAAGAATTGTTTTCAATTGAGTTGGTTTCATATTTTTTAATCAATATAATTCTCTTGTTTCTAGTAAAATTATTCTTAAATTTGTTGGATGGATTTTCTTCTTTATGATTTTTGTTATACTTCTTCCATCGAGGTTTCTCATCAGAATCATCTCAATATTCACCAAATTTCTTCTTTGGGTAATTCATAGCAGAGTGTATGATTCCACCACACTCAAAACATTTTAGAGTGAGTTTACCTCCATACTTTCCTATTCCTCTTTCATAGTTCTTCTATATAAGTGAAACAATTTTGTCATTAAATTAATCATCCTCTTTATCTTCAGAGTCACAAGGATCAACATATTCAACATCTTTTATTTTAATTTTTCTCATGGATTCAAAATCCATTTCATCATTCATATTCTTTTTGTAAGTTGAATCTTTTATAATTTTATAAGAAATAATAAAGTTATGAAATTCATCAAGAGATAAATCATCCTTATCTTTTAAAGAATAAATTTTATAATCAAACCTATTTGGAAAGTTTCTCATAAGTTTCCTCACAATTGTAGAATCTTCTAGGACATCTTTGAATCCTCTAATGTTACAAAAAATTTCATTTACTCTGGTGAAATATTCATCAATAGTTTCTTTATCTCTCATTTTTATGTCTTCATACTTACTATGTGAGATTTGTAATTTTGATTCCTTAACTTTAGTATTCCCTTCAAAAACACTTTGTATCTTGTCCCACATACTCTTTGAATTTTTGAGACCCATTACTTTCTGATAAAAATTTTCTGATAAGGACATAAGGATAACATTTCTTGATTTTCCATTAACTTATATATTTATCTTATCATCAAACATCATGGGAACATCTTTATCAATAGGTGGAAAATCAATTGTAGTAGAATCAACAACTTCCAAACCAAGAGATAAGAGATAAAGAATTATCTTTTTTTACATCCATAATATTTTTTCCATCAAATGTTGGAATTCCTCTACTATTGACAGAATTAATATTATCCATGATATGGATTCAACAAGGGAAACTTACTCTGATACAAATTAACATTAAAAAGTATCGAATACAAACCGAAGGGGGAGGGGGGGGGGTTGAATCAATTGTTCACTTTTTATGAGTTTCAAAACTTTTAGAAACCTAACCCCTAAAAACTATTAATATTTATTTCCTTATCAACTTTTAGTAAATAATAATGCATGAAAAATTAGGAAAGTAAGTAAAGTACATAAGATTTACAAGGTTCATCCTCAGTGTGAGGACCTACATACTTTCTATACCCACTCCTATGGGTCAATGGAAATTCATTGTTATGAATAAGTGAATACAACTTATTTCAACTCTTTTTAGACATCTTCTATCTCCCAATAGGAAATATTATACTAAATTCCTTCAATTTAAAATTTTTATTATAAAATAATTGATCAAAAAATAATAATAAATACTTTATTCAATTTCATCCACAAAATATCTATTTGAATCCTCAGTCTGATTTGGCCGAGTCTGATTTTCTTAGTCTAATTAACTCAATACGATTATCCCTTACTCAATCTACACTTCTCAAACTCCGCTCAAAAACTCAGTACGATATTCTACAATCCAATCGACTCAATATGATGTTTCTAAATATGATTGAAAAAAAATAGAAGTCTGATCTTCTAAAGATATATCTATCCTGTAGGAACTTTCACTTTAAAATATTCATCACCTCACCTTTTTCTCTTACATTAAAATTTACAATAAACGAATTATTTGAGAAACTATTTATAGGTGAATCAGAAAAGAGAGATCATGAAACTTGAAAAATTCCCCCCCTTCCTCAAATTTAAAAAATCCAAAAATTAATCTCATTTAAACACCAAATTTGAATTCTTTAAACCTTATCAAATTTCTCTGAGATTTATGTAAAATTGAATTTGAAGTTTGACCTATTCAAATCTTCAAAAAAAAATCTAGAATATTCTTTTCGAGTATTTTTTTTAATCATCCTTTTCATAATTTATAACATTTATTCAATCTGATATAACTTCATCAGCTTCAATATGATGGATCTTCCTCAGCTTTAGTTTCCTATTCTCATTACGATCTACCTTTCTTTTTCAGCTCATTACGATATACCTTTCTTTATTTAGATTTATTCTAATTTAATTTACTTCTTAGAGTTAGTATGATCATATTTCCTTCCCAGAGTCAGTTTGATGTAATCCTTATAATGATAGAATTATAATTATTATGGAATTCTCATTATGATGGAATTATTTACTCTATAAATTTTAAATTCTTCTAAATTCATCATCTTTACAGATTATGACTTCTAAAAATGTATGAGACCATAACTTTTGGATCTGGTATGTTTTCAGATTTCTAGAATCGATAAAATCATTAGGATCCCTCCATTTATTCAAAATCTTTTATCATGATAGATTTCATGATTTTTTAGAACTCCATGATCAACAAAGCATCATCTAATTTAGTTTAGAATGTTTGAGAACTTTCTAACTCCCGACTTCAATTTCATCAACAAACCTATTCAACATCATTAAAAATTCTTCACTTAGAAACATCAAAATTTCTTATGAACATTGAGTCTAATGAATCTTCTTATAAATTATTCTTAATAAAATAAATCATCTAATCAACAATTTTATCTTTCTAACTACTTTTATGTCCAGTGCTATTTAGTCTGAAAATGTGAGTCTGGAAACCTGGGTCTGAAAAACAAATTTCTTAAAGACAAAAACTTTTCTCCCCCTTTTTTTTTTGGGATTTAACATTAATAAAATTTAATTTTTTTTATAGAAATCATTATGATGGACTGGGTATGATTTCTGAATAACAAAAAAATTATTATAAAAAAAGGTTAGTTGTCAACAAATACAAAAACATTGTTAAAACAATTTATCACAAAGTTCTTCAGGAATGGAAACTAGGGACAAAAACTAGTATTACTATAGATCAATATGATCAAATATCATAGTTAGGATAATATAATGATCCAAACAATCTCATTCAAGCCAGTGGTATCCATACCTAAAAATATTGAGTATGTTGTAGCTTCTAAGTTATCTCAAGAAGTAGTATAGATTATGCAATGATTTGTTCCAATTCTTGGAATCTCACCTAGTAAGTAAAGTTTTATCATAATATAAAGTATGATAATTATACTTCTCTTATTATCCATTATGTTAAGTTTTGATAGTGGACAAAAAGAAATACACTTGGGGATAGATCTCTTGAGGAGTAAATCAAATAAATAAAGTCATAAATAGCATAATCACCACGTTGTGAATACTTGGAATGCCCCATGACTAAATCCATAACTCAAAAAAAACTTGATCTTATCATGTGAGATCTAATAAGGATAATTAGTAAGTTGGATCTAGTGAAAGTGGGAGTGTTCTAATAGTGGGTTCGCTAAACCCCACTAAACAGTACTTTTTGATTACCATTTCATGTATATAATGACATATACATGATGTATACTTACCTTATAATGTTGATATTTTTGTATCCATTATTTAAATGGAAATTTCCATAGATTATTTATTTTATAAAAATGTTATAGTAGTTCTCAAGATATAATGATAACCCCAAGATACTATGAAATTAATCTTAAACATATGTCATATGGTCTAGATACATCATTATGACTGGATATAGATGATGTATGAATATCAAGTGCTGGGGGATCATAAGCATTAAGAATTATTCTCATGAAGTTCACACTAAGTGATCTATGGTAGGTGAGATCATGATAACAGACTCTCCAATAGGAACACCACATGTTTTGGGTGTCATTGGTTATTCCTATATACAAACATATGTGTTGGTCTCCTGACTTGAGATCATTATCAATGTGTTTCATTTGATCATGTACTTTGATGCAAGGGGAAAACTATGGCAATGAAGTCATGATGATGTAGCTTGTATTGAGCATGTTTTTAGTGGTATGAAATTGGTTAAATGATCAAGACAAAATTTTTTGATTCAAAGTTGAGGAAGTAATATCTTGGGTCGAGCTGATCAGGATGGTAGTACCTACATAAATCCTTGGCTAAGGTAGTTAAAGTTAGGTCAGTCTAGTTATATCAAAAAAAAATTAGTGAATGTTGATGAAATAAGTATGTATTCTTCTTTATGAGATATTGTGAGACAAATAGATTATATTACACAGTGCATGTTCATAGGATGATTTTCATTGATATGACTTTTCCTTATCTCTTTAGGGGTCTTGATGGGTCACTCGACTTCTCCCTTTATCTATGAATAATATTCATTGCTATCAAGATAAGGGACTAGAGGGTCACACACAATATCATACTCAATAATTTTCCCTATTATGATGAATATGTAAATATAACATGGTGGGACCCACCATGGGGTCTGAGAGTTGTCCAAATATTAACAACCACTGACAAATAAATAAATTCATTATTATTTGAGTATAGAATACTTGGGTCGAAATTATTTATTTAAATTATTTACAAGGTATTTCAATGAATACAGGAAAATATTATACAAATGAATATAGTTTAATATTAAATGTTCTCTTAATATTAGTGGGAATTATGAGTCAAGTTAATGACTCAGTTTCACCATGTAATATACTTAATATACATTAAAAGTATGTGATAAAAATATAAATAATATTTATAATGTTGTTAGTTCATCGTAACTAATTATTTACTGCTTATTTAGTGGGAATTTTATTTCAGAGGTCCGGGGAACCCTTTTTGGGTATTTGAACCCCCAACTATATAAGGAGGGAGACTCAATTCTATGATCTATTCATTCTAATAGAACAATAAAATCTCTCTCATCTTTTTTTATATAGAGAAAAAGTCTCTCCCTGAGCGACTGATCTAAGAACACCTTAAACGGATCGAATGGACAGGATAGAGGTGATCATCGTGATGCCTAAGAACTCGTTAGATCTCCACACTAGCCCCTATAATTCGATGATTTTCAATTTTTTGGATTCTTGGATCATGTGTGGATGATCTAGAGGGGTTAGGCATGAGATCCTTTGAGAAATGATCATCGGATACTAGCTGCAGTCGAACTTGCTGAATCAAATGAGGTATTTATTTATTTATTTTTGGGCTTATTAAATTCATGTGAGACCCTCTGACCTCTACCAGGGATCAAATATTCAAAGATGATACAGTTTTGTCGCTATAATGATGAAAATTATTAAATCTACAGCCCATCGGCTTCTGTTGCGTTCCCCGATACCTTCATATATAACTTGAAGGAAAGTATTGAGGAAATAAAAGTTAGGATTTTAAGATAGGGGAGTCCACTCAACAGATCAAGGAGCTTCATACCCATAGTTGACAAAGGATTTCCTACTTAAAAATCCTCAAGTAGCTTGACTGGTCCTCATTGGGGTTGTGTGAAGGGTCATATGATCCTTGCCATTATAAATTTAACGCAACTAGACATTTTGAGTTCAATGGTATGGGTTATTGGGGCCTGATAAAATAGTAAGATATTTAATAAAATTAATTAATTAATTATTTCTCACGTAATTTTGTAACTAAGAAAAATTAATAATAATTCGATCTATTAATTGTAAAATAAAATAGAAATCTCATCATCCACACTATCATTATAATCAATATTGGAGAAAGACAACCACCTAACTAACTATAACATCAAAAAGTGATTTAGATGAATTTAGGTTGTGCTATGCCATGAATGAAAATATTACATGCTAGAATCTTCAATGCATGACCCACATGCTAAAGAGGTGACTGATGAAGAGTTCCTTATATGTGAAAAACATTTGAGTGACGTGGCCAATGTTTAATGTTTTATGATTTTATATATGGATAGTGAACTCATGAAGTCTCATGAAAATATTGATTTGTATATCATGCTTGAGAACCTCCATGGTATTTACCAGGAGAGAGCTAGATAGGGATGGTTTGAGATATCCAAGATTCTCTTTCAAAGCAATCTTGGAGAGGGTTCCCCAGCTGGGTCTCATATAGTCAAGATTGTTGGCTACATTGAGAACCTAGAGGTTCTAAGGTTTAAAATTCCTAAAGAACTGTACGCCAAACTCATTCTGGCATCACTCCCTTAGAGATAAATATAAAAAATAGGTCTTAGCAGTAGTTTATCATTGGTAGTTTTATGAACCACTGTTAAATAAATCATATTTTAATAAAAAAAAATTAGCGAAGGTTTAATTTAATAGCCACTATTTTTTTATTTTAATATTTAGTAACGGTTTTTCTGAAAACACTATAAAATATTATAAAAAACCTAATTTCAACCCCCTTCTCCCCTCCCCCTCCCTCCCTCCCCATTTCTCCTAAATCCCACACTGCCCCTCACCGCCTGATGCCCCTCACTACTCGCCGCACTCGCCACCCCACACCACCCCTTGCTACCTCTCCCCTATCCCCTCCCCCACCTTTATCCTTGATCTCAATCCACCCCTTCCCTTTTCCACCCCTCTCTGATCACCACCCCTCGCCACTCGCCCCCCCCCCCTCACCACTCACCTCCCCCTCACCGCACCTCTCCGCCCCTCACTGCCCTTCGACCCCCTTCTCTCTAAGCCCCCCGATCCACCTCCCCTTCCTCCATTTTTCCTCGAGAAAAAACCACCCATTCCCCTCAACACCACTCACCATCCCCTGGCCATCCCTTTCTGCCCATCTTCGCCTCTCCCTAATCCCCCTTTCTCCTCGATCCTGTGCTACCCCTTCCCTGATCCATCGCCGCTCACCATCCATCGCCGCCCCTCGCCACCCCTCTCCAGTAGGTGGTTCAATATATCTATTTTTATTCCATAACCATGATTGATTACATTAGTTTAATTATTTTTTTATTGAATATTAAATTGTGTTTATTATTGAGGATTAAATGGTGATAGTAATATGGTGAGTTTTCTTTGGTTTTAATGTGATAAATTGCAGTTTTTCTTACAAATGCAGTAAGAAAATTTAAAAATAATTGTTCACATAAGTTTCTTGATGAAATGTAATTTTTTTATGAATAATTTATTTTGTTACTATAAATGATTTATGGGGTTTAATAAAAATTGAGTTTCATGGTTTAGATTGTTTTTTCCCAAATATCAAGATTTGTTTTGATTAATATCAATGTTGTGAGTGTTTGTTAATATCAAGAATTATTATGGGTTGTTTATTAATTTTATTTTTATGAGGTGTTATCAAGAATATATTGGATTAATATCAATTTTAAGATGTTTTTATATATTTCAAGAATTATTTAATGGGACCTATAAACATTGATTTGTTTTGATTAATTTAAAGAATTGTTTTGAATAATATCAATAATTTTTTATAGGGTGTTTATTAATTTTATTGAAATAGTGTATGTTTTTTTAAATGTCTTAGAGAGGACCTATATTTATGATTGTAGACATAATATCATAGGGGATCACCTCAAACTAAAATTTATTCTTGAGATAAACTTTGGTTAGAACTCCAATCATTTTAAAACATTTATTTTGTGTTATGTCGAACCAAGAACCTACCCTTGTGAATGATGAAGTTGGGTGATGTTTAATTTTGATTAGAATTATTTGATTAATCATTTTTATCTTTATATCTGAATGTACAGGGAGAAAAGTGACAATACAATACCTATGGATAAAAGTTGGATTAATTTACCTCAAAACACACCTTGGTATGCGAAGAGGTTGGAAGATTTTTTAGATTTTTAAATTGAAAACTGATCAGTGGATGGTAGAATAAAATGTCCATGTCCTGATTGTAAATTCAAGTGATGGTTGAATAGAAATGAAGTATATGATAATTTTACATTGAAACAATTTCCTACTAAATATGTCTATTGTATTTGTCATTATGAATCAAATGTTATGGAAATTCAAAACAATGAAAATAATGACAATGAAACAAAAAGTGACCGGAAAGAGGAGAATTCATTTTGAAATTTGTTAAATGAAACATTTGGTTTTTCAGAATAAAATGTACAATATTTTAATAGATCAAAATAACCTTTAGTTCATCCAAAGCAGGTTAATCTTTCTCAGAACTTCGTTGACAAAAAATTGATTTTTATGAATTAGTTGAAGATAGAAAATAAGAACTATATGAAGGGTGTTCCAAGTATTAAAAGTTATATTTTATAATTTATTTTTATCATATAAAGTGTCTATATATAATTACTAACAAATAAATACTTATGGTTTTAGATTTGCTTCATGATGTATTTAGTGAAGCTAAGATCCCTTCATCATTCTATGAGATGAAGAAAATCATCAAAAAACATGGAATTGATTATACAAAGATACATGAATGCCCTAATGATTTCATTCTTTATTAGGGAGAAGATTATAATAAAGAATAATTCATAAGATTTCATAGAAATAGATAGAAGTCAATGAACAACAATGAGAGTATAAATCAATGCAACCCTAGGAAGAAATAAAAGAAGAAAACTCATGCAAATGTATTTCATTACTTTCCTATGAAACCACACTTTAAAATATTATCCATGTCATATAATACTACATATGAAATGAAGTGTCATGCTCAAGATAGTAACAATGACTTTATGAGACATCCAAAATATTCAACATCATGGAATATGCTTGATTCTCTATATCCATATTTTTCTTCGGATCCTAGGAATGTGTGTTTGGGATTGGCTTCTGATGGTTTAACCCTTTTGATACTTTAAGTACTAATTATATAATTTGGATAGTTTTTTGATCCCCTATAATCTACCTCCATGGATGTGTATGAAGAAGGATTATTTCATTATTTTGATGATTATTACTGGAAAGAAAATTCCTGAAAATAACATTGATGTATACCTTCAACCTCTAATCAAAGAATTGAAAGAATTATGGGATGATGGTGTGGAAACATATGATGATTCAAGGAGACAAATATTAAAAATGCATACTACTTTAATTTGGAAAATTAGTGACTTTACTAAACTAGTAAATTTATCTAGTTGGAACACTCATACTAGTTTGGATTGTCTAGTTTGTAATTCTGATTTTGAACAGCAATGATTACCTCATAGCAGAAAATGGTGTTTTATTTTTCATCGTTGATTTGTTGATGCTTCTCATAAATTCAGGTTTAACAAGAAGCAATTAAATGGATATATTTAAATGATAAAGTCACTAAAGGTGTTATCCAGTTTAGAAATCTTAGGAAAATTAATGAATTTCACTAAAGAATTTGGAAAATGTCATCAGTTTGATGAATGGGGGAAAGGGTATGAGGTACAATATCCAAAGAAGCTAGAACAAAACAATGGAAGAAAAGGATTATATTTTTCAAAATTCCTTATTAGGAGTATAATCTAATACTTCATAATCTTGATGCAATTCATATTGAGAATAACATTTGTGACAATGTAGTTTTTACATTTCTTAATGAGCAGGGTAAGTCGAAGGATCACCTTAATGCTCGTAAGGATTTTGATTTAATGAATATAAAGCATGGTTTGAGGGAAATGAGAATGGAAAGTATCCTTTGGATATTTTTAAAATGAAAATCATGAGAAAAATGTATTCATTTTAAATTTAAATAATGTAAAAGTGCCAGATGGATATTTAAGTAACATATCATGGTGTGTTGAATTAAAACATCAAAAGTTATATTGATTGAAAAATCACAAATCACATATTTTGATGGAAATTTTTTTGATATTGGAATTGCATAATATGTTACCTGAAAAAGTAAATGTAGTTCTAGTTGTGTTTTCTAACTTTTTCATAGATCTTTGTGGAAAAACTCTAAATCCAACTGAGATTGATAAACTTCACTAAATAATTTTTTTGAAAATTTTTCATTTGGAGATGTTATTTCCCCCTTTATTATTCACAGTCACGATTCATTTGATTATTTATTTTGTTGAAGAAGCTAAAATTGGTGAACTATTACACTATTAATGGATGTATCCAATTGAAAAGTACATTGATATTTTTTTTCATTGGTGAATTTGATTTTATTAAATCATTGTGTAATTTTTTATATGTTTCTTATTTTTTTCATTAGGTACTTAGGTCATTTGAAATCATATGTGAGGAATAAATATAAACAAGAAGGCTCTATTGTTGAAGGTTACATAGTAAAATAGTGTTATACCTTCTATTATAGGTATTTTTATTAGATTGATACTAGATTCAATCATTTTGGACATGTTAATGACATCTCTGCTAATTCTCATTCTAAAAACCAGTCATCGATATTTCCAACTATTAGATGACCAATTAGAAAGGGTTCAAATTTTACACTAACTGAACTGGAGTTGCTACAAGCACATAGATATGTGCTACTCAATAGTGTTATTGTAGATCCATTTTTTAAAGAATTTCAACAACAAACAAAGAGGTGACTAAGGGGTTAAGATCAAAATGATCTAGAATTAACAAAAACTATTAATAAGAATATTAGCGAATGGTTCACCCATCATGTAAGTATATACTCATATTAATATTATTTATTTTTAGTTTTTTTATGTTAAAAGTAACACCTTATATATTTTTTTCTCGATAATTAATGTTGGAAATTGAGTTGAAATATCGAATGATTTAATGTTTTTGGATTGAGGTTCTTTAAGGCAGGTTAAGAGATTTAATGCCTAAAATATTCATGGCTTCAGGTTTTATAAAATTTATGATGAAGAAGACTTGAAAACTCAAAATAGTAGTGTATTTACATTTATAGTTGTGAGATACTATGGGAAGATGAATGATATAATCGAATTAAACTATCATGGCTAGTTTTCAGTTGTCTTATTCAAATATAAGTGTGTCAACATTGATAGGGGTATAATGAAAGATTCGTTACATTTTAATTTTGTAAAATTATCTCGCTTGATGGATATTAGTGAGCATGCAAAGCATGGTCCATTTATCTTGGATTCACAAGTAAAGATGGTTTATTATGTGGATGATGAAATAAATAAAGGTTGGAGCGTTGTTATACACTTAAATCAGAGAGACTTATATGATATGGACGATGAAGATCAATTGGTTCTTTATGACAGTGAAACTCATTAACAACAAAAAATGAATAGTTTTTCCTAACAATATCGAAATAGAAGAACTTGTAATAGACGGTGTAAATGAAGAGCTCATCACAATGGAGGTTGATAACAATGAAGATAATGAAGATGAGGATAATCGAATGTATAAATTGGTAATTAAGATATATTAAAATTTCTCATTGATAAGTGTCTCATACATATATAAATTATTCTATTTTTTTTGTAAAAATATTTTAGTTTTTCATTTTTATACATTTAACATGCCTTAACCATTTTAAATGAAAGAATTTCGAGAATAAAAAATTTCAGGATCCTAGTCGATCAACATCTCAAAGCATGCCACCACTACCATCATCTTCTATGGATCCTAGTGATTCTATTGCACTTGAGACTACTATAAAGACAACTATTTCCCCATATTTTGTTGGTACACCACCACCTGATTTACCTATGGTAATGGAGTAGTTGGTCACCCCTCCATCTAGGAGATATTGGCGAGTTACCATTACTAGTATGTATGTCATTTTTCAAAAAAAATACATTTTATTAATTGTTTAATGATTTTTTCAAACAGATAAAGAAAACCATAGAAGGGATACAAATATGAACATGGTATATATATGAGACCTAAAAGACTTCAATATTATCATTACATTTAACAAGTTTGGGGTGACTACTGGTGACACTGCCCGAATCTATGGGAAAATTCTTAGGCAGCTTGCTTATGAGATGGTGAACTTTCCCATTAATTATAAATATTGGAGACATATTCCTAGAGATTGGAAAATGAGGTCTTTGATACTCAAGTAAAGTTAATATTAATTTAATATTCATTGACAACTAATATAAAATACATGAGTAATTTTTTAATATACTTATAAAGTGTTATGTTTTTTATTTCTAGATTTTTTTTCATTTTGATTTTCCTAAATAAATTTCATGCCCATGGACTTTAAAAATTTTGGGAAAGAAATGGGAAAATTTTAAATAACGATTATGACATAATTTTAATGACACTTCTCTTAACTCACGATAGATTTCTGAGAAATTTCTTGAAGGCATTTCTTATTAGCAATGTAAGATCTTTGTCGATATCAACAGAGTTGCATCTCATGAGGTAATTGTATATTTTATAGTATCTTAATAACATAAACATAATAAAATTATAATTTTTATTAATGTTACTATTTTTTGTAGGAATTATCTAAAAAATATTATGAATCATGATAAGCAATCCATTCTTCACATCACTGGTTCTCAGAGTTTTTCAAGAAAAAGAACAATTTTGGTTTGTATTTTATTCATTATTATTTATGTCATTTTATTATAACTCAAGGTTTTTTATAACTTTTTTATATTTTTTTTATAAAGGATAATTAATTAGGTCATTCTATTAGCTGAACAAAGATGTGGTTAGTGCATAGGAAACCCAATGACAGTTTTGTAAATGACCCCACTAAAGACGTTAGAGTAAGTACTTTTCATTACCATTTTATATTATTTCATTAATATAAAAACATAATAATGAAAAATATATTATAAAAAATAACAATCATTAAATAAAATTAAATGGAGATAGCTAAATGGATCAAACGATGCCAATTTTCCTTCATTTGATACATCTAGATAACCCTAATTAATTGAGTTTAAGACTTGTTTTTTTGTTATAATATAATTTTCATTATTATGTTTTTATAGTAATGAAATAAAAATAAATAGTAATTAAAAATTTATTGATTAGATAATATTATGAAGTTCAAATAATTTAGAAAACCATTGTTAATATTTTTAGTATTAACAGGTTAATATTCAAGAATTATGGGATGAGAACTCTTCAGAATCATCATTGATTTCCTAGAATGATGTAGTTGGAATCATTTTAGGGCAGAAGCATCCTAGATGTGTATGGGGGATGGTTTCTGGGCTTAATCCATTAACTATCTTTGGTAGTTCAGTGTCATCCATTACTGCTACACCCGATGGGGGTTCAAGTAGTACCATTGATTGGTAATCACAAAGAGAAATTGAAATATTGAAAGAAAAAGTACAAGAAAAAGAATATTATAGGAAAACACAGGATTAGTGGCAGTCGATAATGGAAAATGATTTAGTTTCTATATTTCAGTGGATGACCAGTATGATCCCAAAGAAAATTACAGCCATATAGTTCATCCCATTGAGGTAAATTCTAAATTCCATAGATCATTCACACATTTTCAAAGAACACATACAACACCCATAAATAAAACTAAAGTGACACCTTTATATAGAAAACATGCATTTTGAGTCATATCAACCACATATTATGCTGGATTGACATGTGGTTGATTACTACACGTTAAAAATGAATTATATATTTTTATCCATAAGTTTAAAAATAATACAAGCTTGTTTACTCAGTTTTAACTCAGTAAACACTTTTTAAAGGTAAAAAATCCTTTAAAAACAAGTGTTGGGGGTCAAAACCATGAAAAAAAATCACATTGACCTGAAATAATAGGAAAATAACCATGGATTGAATTGTAAAATGTAGGATCTAATGACACATCATTCTAAATTAAGGTTTTCCCTGGATGGCTGTAAACACATTTTTAGTATTTAAAATGCTAAAACATGTGTGGAATGATAAAAAATATAAATTTACTTTATATTGATGTAGAATCATGGGAGAAACACTTATGAGTTATTTTTTATGAGTATGCATAGAAAAAACATCAATTTGATGTGCAGTGTGGTCAGAATGACTTGGTAAACACTTCTTAAAGGTATAAAAGCCTTTAAAAACAAGTGTCATAGGGTCAAAACTTGGAAAACGACATTGGATTTCCCTAAAATTATGTTACAAAAATTGTATATTGAATTTTGAAATATAGGAATCGATGAAACATCATTCTGAATTACAGTTTTCCAAGGATGTCCGTAAATTCATTTTATTATTTTTAAAATGCTAAAATGTGCATAAAATGGCCAAAATTATAGAAAAAAACCTCATATTAACATGGAATCATGGGAAAAATACTGTTGAGTTATTTTTGACGTGTATCCATATAAAACACATCAATATGATGTGTAGTGTGGTTGGAATGACTCAATAAACACTTCTTAAGGGTATAAATGACTTTAAAAACATGTGCCGGGGGGGGGGCGTCAAAACTAGGAAAATGAAGTTGTATTTCCTTGAAATCAGGTAAAAATGACCATAGATAAAAATTTTAAATTTAGGAACTAACAACATATCATTTTGAATTATGGTTTTCATGAGATAGTTGTAAACTTGTTTTTAGTGTTTTAAAACACTAAAACATGCTTGGAATGGTCAAAACATAGAAAATGACCTTATATTGATGTGGAATCATGATATAACCACTTATGAGTTATTTTTTACACGTATACGTAGAAAACATGTCAATTTAACATGTGGTGTGGTCAGAATGACTCGATAAACACTTATTAAAGGTACAAAATCCCTTAAAAAGAAGTGTCAAGGGATTAAAACAAGGAAAAAGATGTCAGATTTCCCTAAAATCAAGGGAGTAAGAGTGTAGAATTAATTTTTAAATATAGGAACTGACGGAATGTCATTATGAATTATGGTTTTCTTGGATATCCATAAACATGTTTTTAGTGTTTTAAAACACTAAAACATGCATGGAATTATCAACACCATGGAAAATGACCTAAGATTGATGTGAAATCATGAGAAAATCACCAGATTTATTTTTGACATGTACATATAGACAACACATCATTACAGAATGCGTTGTGGTTTGAATTACTCAGTAAACACTTCTTAAATGTACAAAAGCCTTTAAAAACCTGTGTCAGGGGGTCAAGACCAGGAAAATGATGTCAAATTTCCCTAAAATCATGGGAAAATACCCTAGATTGAATTTTAAAATATAGGAATTGATGACACATCATTCCAAATTACGGTTTTCCCAGGATGGCCATAAAATGTGTTTTTAGTGTTTTAAAACACTAAAACGTGCATGGAATGATCAAAACCATAAAAAAGGACCTCAGATTGACCTATAATCATGGGACATCCACCATTGAGTTATTTTTAATGTGTGTGTGTTGAAAACATGTCAATCTGGCATGCGGTGAGGTCAGAATGACTCGTTAAACACTTATTAAAGGCATGAAGCCTTTAAAAATATGCGTTGGAGGTAAAATCCAAGAAAACAACATAGGATTACCCTAAAATCAGAGGAAAATGACCATATTTTGAACTGTGAAATATAGGAACTGACAACAACTCATTATGAATTATGGTTTGCTCGGGATGGCTATAAATGCGATTTTAGTGTTTTAAAACACTAAAACATGTGTGGAACAGTCAAAACCATAAAAAAACTTTATATTGACATGTGATAATGTGAAAACCACAAATAAGTTATTTATGATGTTTACTCATATAAAACACCTCAATCTGATGTGTGGTGTGGTTGAAATGAATTGGTAAAAACTTCTTAAAGGTAAAAAGCCTTTAAAAACAAGTGTTGGAGGCTAAAAACTAGAAAAATGACGTTGGATTGCCCATAAATTAGTGTAAAATAACCATAGATTGAATTTTTAAATATAGTAACTGACAACACATCATTCCTAATTATAGTTTTCCCAAGATGGATGTAAACACATTTTTAGTGTTTTAAAACACTAAAACATTCATGGAACGGTAAAAACCTTATAAAAATACCTTATATTGATGTGGAATCATGGGAAAACCACTGATGAGTTATTTTGACGTGTATTCACAGGCAACACATCAATTTGACATGTGGTGTGGTCGGAATGAGTTAGTAAACACTTCTTAAAGGTACAAAAGCCTTAAAAAACAAGTGTCGGGGAGTCAAAACTAGGAAAATGATATCTGATTTCCTTAAAATCAGAGGAAAATGACTATAGTTTGAATTGTGAAATGTAGGAACTGACGAAACATCATTCCGAATTAGGGTTTTCCTGAGATGGTTTTAAATTCATTTTTAGTGTTATAAAACACTAAAATGTGCGTGGAACGGTCAAAACCATAGAAAACAACCTTAGATTGACATAGAATCATGGGACAACCACCACTGAGTTATTTTTGAAATATAGGACATGTTATGATATCAATTTATTTAAAATATGTTTTTAAGTAAATTTTAAGCACATCAAACATCGATTTAAAAATTAATTTGAACATTTACTTCTAGATTTTCAGTTTCAAGTGTTAAATCATATCTTAAATAGGTAAGTTTTATGTTTTCAAAATGTTTTGAATTTCTTTTCTTAAATTTTTTGGTTTTCATTATAGGTGAAATATTCTGATAGTAGGCAGAAGGTTGACCATTATAATCCATGAAATTATTTAGAAGGTAGTTGTGATAGGTATTAGTTTCTATAGTATGTTAAAATTTTATCAATTATTCTATTGTAATTTTGATTTATTATGTTTAGTTTTATTTTTAGTTTTATTTTTTTTACAGTTGATGAGTTGATGTGGTTAATTTTAGTTGATGAGATGATGTGGAGGCTGATGAATGTAGTGGAGTTCATTACGTAGATGTATATTGGGCATGGGTTGTTGGACATATTATATATGTATATATTGATGACTAGGGTATTGGTTGGTTGATGTATGGGTTGACTGAGACTGAGGTCATAATGACTATGGATGTTTTTATATATGATTATGAATGTATGATGTATATATGATGGGTTTATCATACATTCATGTTTTAGTTTGTTGCAAGTCAGTTTTTTCTATTTACAGTTTTTTTTAAATATGTAACACCCTAAGGATTTGAAAATAAATTTAATATAGAATGTAATGCACATGAAACTATGTGTCAGCGAAACAACACATTATTATTATAATTATTTAAACAAGATAGTTATAACTTATCCATTAAACATAATTTTTCCACTTCTGTGTATTTAATTTCTAAAAACGGAATACACTATTGCGATCAGTAAGATATTTAGAGTCTGATAGGATCAACTTAATTTTTGGTGAATAGTAACTTGACCCTTTGGAATAGTAATGCTAACCTTATGAATAATAATATGACCAAATGAATAGTAAAATCACCCATGAAAGTATAAATAGAATTTATACATCTTATAAATGAAAGTATGATATAATTATATCATAGTATAAGTAAATAAATGTTTTAGAAATTATTAATTAAGTATTAGTATTTTTATAAAATATAAATTTTTATTTATAATTTTATAATTAATATAATGATTAAAAATATAATTTATTTTCATAAAGTAGAATCATAAGTTAATATTTTTATGTTTTATTATTATAATATAATTTTAGGAGACCTTAATTAATTTTTCTAAGTGTCATAAAATCAGTTATAGATTTAAAATCAGTATTTTTCGAGTAAATGATGGTTTTAATTGAAAATTAAATTTCTCATATTGAGAAAATTATTTTCATAAAATGGAGTTAATTTTTTAATTCTACATGTCAAAAAATGTTTAGGGTTAATTTTTGGGATTTTTCTAAAATACTTGAATTTTTGGTGAATAGTAAAATACGATAATTTATGATAAATGATAAATACATGATTTATTGATTCATAGGTGATGTTTGGATGATGTAAGAACCCTTGGTTCAAACTCGCATACAATTATTACTTTATTTAGACACAAAAATCAACAATATTGGTTGTCTTGAGAAAAATAATAAAATTGTAATGTCTTAGATTTTCTGTTTATTATTTTAAATATTATATGGAATTTTTTTCGAGACTAGGCGCGAAGATGGTACATCATTCTGAGGAATAGTGAGCCCGAAATGGTGGTTTGAACTTTTTTCTAAGTGAAGTGAGTCGGTGCTTATGCGCGGTTGTGGAAGTTTCCAAACAGATGCCCGAATTAAAAATCTGAGCACACCGTTGAGTCCGGGACGACGACTTTTCCAAAGAACAAGCCTAACCTCGACCGGTGCGGGTTGAGGGAAAAAGTTAATTTTCAGACATTTCAAGTAAAATAAAATAAAATAAATCCAAAATGTTTATTTTATTTTTAAGGAAACATCCGCTGCAGCGCGACAACGGCGCGACAGTTTCCTCAATTAATGACGTGTCATAATGACTCAAAAAATGGCAAGTTGGCATCATTAATACCGCTGTGTAATTCAATGCCATCACATTTCCCTTTTTATTGGGATAATAAAGTGATGATCATGGGTAACGTCTGAGAGGAACCTCTGCAGAATCCACGAGGCGTTGGAGAGAATTCTTGGCGACGAACGACGATGGATCGAAATCGAAAATCACTGCGCCGACGTTGAAGGATCTCGACGACAACGGCAGCGCGACGCCTTTGTCAACGATCAATCCTTTCTAAAGGTAGGGGTTTGTTATTTAAATTTCTTTTCCCCGTTTTTGAGTTTAAAAGACAAACACGGATCAACCACGAACAAGTTGATCTGCAGATTCGTACGTTCTTGCAGGAGGGTTTTCTTTGGGATGATTTTGGGGAAATTAATCCATGCTTTTATTTATGCTGATCTCTGCTCCGTTTAAACCTATGAACAGGAGAATATCAACGCCGTGACGAAAGACGGCGGAGGTTCGTTCCTCAATTTTTTTTATTGGATTTTCCTTCTCCATTCTTTTCTCGCGCGTTCTTCACGTTCTTCGCGGGGCGACGAACAACAGATCTTTGCGCATCCATTCCGTGACGCAACGATCCCAAATCAAAGGTTCGACACCACAACGACCTTGTGGAGGTGCGGAGACGATGGCGGATGACGAATTGGACCGGACCGGGAAAGGGCGTTCTTCGAGCGTTCTTTGTGCGGAAAGATCAAAACAAGTTTTCGGAGCCGATCGGAGGTCCGAAAACACCGAAAGTGGCTTCATGGTGATGGGGCGACCAAAACCTGAAGGTTTCGTGGTGATAGGGTGGCCGGATCGACGAACGAATCATCACCAGAGGTGCGACGGTGGAGGACTGCGTTTCTGGAAATTTCCAGAATACACGACGTGTACTTCCGAAGAACACGTCTTGTAGTACTGGCGGCGACGACTAGGGTTTCAGGGTCAGAGAGAAATAACATGGCATGTGACCCCAGTCACACAGTGTGTTGGAGTTTCCCCGAAGCTCGACGTGTACTTTGGGTAGTACATAGACACGGGATGATCTACACGGCTTCAAGCGACACGACGTGTACAGCTCAGCAAAGGCGGCTACGCGAAACTCGGCTTGTATCCAGGGGATACAAGGACACCGGTTAGAGTACACGGGTTGATAGCCATGTACGACCACATGACCAGTGACACGGGGCCAACCCCAGTCACTCGGACACGGCGTGTACATCGTACTACACGCCGTGTACTAAGTTTTTCTACACGACCAGTTCTATGACACAAGCCATTGCACACGGGAAGTACCTGGGGTCAGACAACATGGCATGTATCTTTTCTACACACCGTGTAATTTTTGGAAAACAGCATGGTCCTCTTGTTCACCGTATCCTGGAAATCTTTAGTTTGGGTTAGTGACCCTTCTTCTCATTTCCCTGAAGGTCAGGCATCGTTTCCTTCTATAGGAGTATGAACCCTTCAGCCGAAATTTCTGTGATAGAGTCATCATCCCTCCGAGAGGCCCTGAGTGAGATCCTCTATCCATTTCTAACCCTAGGTAGAGTCAGGAATCGACGTGACCAACTCTACCAGGTGTTGATCCTCTACCTAGCTGGTGTATCACCTAACTGGTGAATCTAGATGAGTCACGGTATCCTCCATGGCCCTGGAAGTGATCCTCATCTGTGTATCGTGATATTTCCTTCTCAGGAGTGTGTCTCCCGTAATGAGTGCAGCTACCTCTCGTGATGGTTCCTGACGAACAACACTTCTCGGACGGACGTCATTAGAGCTATAATACTCGTGGAGTGTATTCTCCCAGAATGAGTGCATCACAGAATCTTCGAATAGAATCCCTAATGGGGGTATGCGGTCGTGTGACTTGTCTCTAGACTATGGTCTGGGTTTTGAGTATATCTGGTTTATTCTATATGTTCTGTAGACATATACTGTGCATAGTTGACTGTACTTTTACTTTGTGTACTGCTTTGTGGTTTTTGGGGTCCTCTACTGAGTATTGTTATACTCACCCCTGCATGGGCTTTTCCCACACGTCTAGTGTCTTGTGCAGATGAGTAACCTTTTGACAGAGTCCAGGGTAGACCAGGACAAGACCGATCTTTCTAAGTTCCCTACAGGCCGAGGTGTTCCTACGACTACGAGCAGCAGTCCCAATAACTTTTGTGCTTACAGGTTGGACTTTGCAGTTTTCAGACTCTTGTTTGTTTGTTTTTAGTGGGCTTGTATTCTGGCCCAGTTTACTATTTAGTACTCTACCTTTTATCGTACTCTGTTGGTTGGGGTTTAGTTGTATGCATGCATTTTGTTTCTTAGTGTTTTACATTTCATCATTTGTGGGCTTGGAGATGTGTGCGTGTGTACAGGTACTTAGGCAATGCCTCCCATGTTAGTGATATGCCTACTCGGTGCTAGTCACCAGCCCCTGGCCTATTGGAGGCGGGTTTGGGGAGTCATAGCGTGGGCCCCACTAGGACAGGTCGTGATAGAGTGATACCAGATATAACGACCCATACTTTACATACATTGTTAATACTTCAAAATTGAAGCATACTTATTACAACATATAACAAAACCATGAAAGGACTGTATATGTATAGTGTCTTTAGAAACTGGGAAATATAAACAACTGGTTCATAAAGCATCTACTTTGCCTCCCATTTATTTCATCATATCTAGAGTCCCTTTTTGGCATAGTCTACTTAATAACCTTCTTCCTGACCTGGGGAAATAAAACATACAAAAGGGTGAGCTCAAATGCTCAGTAAGGGTAAACAAAAGAAATATCAATCACATCGTATACATAAGCACATAACTTTTGGAAATCTTAACCTGAAAAAGAGATCATAATTTCATAACATGGGATAAATCATGGCAGTGAAATGTAATCACAATAATCATAACTTAAAACATGAAACTTTGTGGCATACACACATAATCATAGAGAATCATTTCTTGTTAGTCAAGACTAATTGCCAAGACTATCTTAGTGGACAAAGTCCCTTTCTGAACCAAGTCACCCTCGTTTCAGTCCTGTTTCACTGAACTGGTATAACCTACCGTTCCAGCCATGTCTATCTCATGAGATATAAAATCTTTACCCAATGCATTGGAGGGAGATATAGGTCCCACCCATCTCATAATGATACCATTCTTATGTGTGCCACAAAATCATAAATCATACATCATTTCATAACCCATGTAATAAAAATGGGATTCTTAAACATCATGACATCATAAAACAATTCATATAAGATAAAGGAATTCATAAAAATAATTCCATCACAACATAATCAAATCAATTTAATAATAGGGATAAAAAAGAACCCTTTATTATCTTAGATGGAAAATAATTTTGATAAAACACTTGAACTCCATTCTTGAGGAAAATATCCTTTCTACTTCAAAAACACTTTTCCTTTCTTAACATGTCATACAATTCTAAACTAAAAGAAGTTGATTAAAAATAAACTTGAAAACTTTTAAAGGAAGCTTCTTGTAAATAATGTTTTAAAAATCCATTCATGCCGTATAAGTTAAAAAAAACATTCTTCCTGTACTTTTGTCGGAAAAGTCAAAAAGTACCTCGTACGAAAAACGACAAAAGATTCCTTTCATATCTTTTACTAAAAACTCACCGAAGGGTAAAATTGGATTTAAAAAATTGTAGGTGGATTGAAATAATATTACATATTGAGGAAACATGGATGTGGATGATAAAATACACCCCAGTAAATACCAAAGTATAAACAATCTCGGATAAAAATGAGATTGTGATATTTCCCTTACCTTAGGTCCGATTTGCTTCGTAAGTGTCCGAACCTCCTGTATAATGATTTAAATAATGTCATTGACTTATTACAGAATCATATTCATTGTTATTATATCATATATGGTTCACTTATGACTTTATATTACCCGTTCTTTTGTAAATTCATGTTAAAGTAGCGTTTTGGGTAAAATCGTCTCATTTGTCGTTCGTGTTTTAACTTGTAATTATTCATATGATTACTTAGATCATTATTAATTAATTATAGAATATAAAACAATATTTATATATAATATATATTCAGAATATATATATATATAATGGATCGATAAATGGAAAGAAATACACCGTTCATGGAGACGGTAGGCCGTACGTACGCATGAACGCTGTTTTCTTTTCGTTATTGAATTGAGTGGAATTAAGTAGATGACATACATATATATAAAAATAAATCCAGTAGCTTTATAATGTCATATATTTCATTATTATTGCTTATATATACTTTATAATCATTCTTAAATGGTTAACATGGACAATGAATCTCATCGCGTGGTGGAGACGGTAGTCCGTACGTACGCACGAGCGATGATATCATTTCCATAATTATTGAATTGAATTGGAGTGGATGATACAATATATCAGAATCAATATGATGTTCTAATAACTATGTATAGTTATTCTTTACACCATTATACCCATCCATGTAAGGTGGTGGTGGAAAATAGATTACACCACGGCGTGGAGACGGTATTCCGTACGTACGCACGCGCGGTGATTTCTTTTTCCGTAGGATGGATAGATGGTGAAATAGGGTTGTTTCATAATTATAATAACATATCATTATATGAGTGATACTTATGTTATTACTTCATAAAGAAACAACCTAAGAAGAAGAAGTGGAAGAAGAAATAAAGATGAAAGAATCGGTAACGGACATTACCTCTTCTTTAAAGTGCTTCTTTGAGACCTCCTTTTAGGGAACTAAAATGGGTCTTTGAAGAAGACCAGAACCTATAGGATGTTTATAGGGAAGTGGAGAAGAGAATTTGGCAGGGTTTGGCCGAGCTTGAAGGCTCAAAGTTGTGTGAGGAAGAGAGGGAGGAGGTGACCTTTTATAAGGGAGGAGAGGGGCTCCTTTGGAAAAACTAAAAATATTATTTTATTATAAAGTCAAGTTCGGTTTTAAATAGCTCCAAATTGATTTATTTCGAGGATAAGGTGGGGATGGGTCGAAATCATCTCATACAATAGAATTTATACAAGTTTAGGTTCCTATTTTAACCTTATCATTTAGATTTAACATTAAGTTAAATAATTTTACTTTTACCGTGTCTTCTTGTGTTCTTACACTATAAGGTTAATAAACTTACTATAATAAGACAAACGAACCCCAAATTGTTTATTATTAATATATATAACCTTATATAAGTCATTTGGACGAACCTTAGATTTTTAGGAATAAAATAACAATTAATAATATAATATTTGTTTTAAAAACTATTTTATGTCAATTTTGACACTATTTAGTAATTGATTTTTGTGAAAATCATAACAGAATGATAAGTTCGAAAAACGTTAATTAAATCAATACTAACATGTCATATTAACCTAGAAAATTAGTTTAATTCATAAAAAGTCTCAAATTATATTTATTTGGGTATTTATAACATCAATTATGTCAATATTTCATTAATAAGATAATTACTGCATCATCGTTGTGTCATAAATAAATTAAATTATTTAATGTCTAAAAATTACAAATAAAATACCATTATGTAGGAAATATATTTATCTTTCTAATGAATATTTATAGTCGAATTTATCTTATGTATAACCCTATATTAAAAATGTTTTATTAAATAAACTTTGATTTTAACTCTTTTAACTCTTCTTTGAATTAAATAATAATAAATGTCCTAATCTAATTCAAGTGGGCCTAAATGGTCATATTTTATTCCTAAGTTTGTTTTTGGTCGAATTACACTTATACAATAGAATTAGGACATGTGTTAGGTTAATAATAATATCATTTTTACCCTTAATTACCCTATTTACTTTTAACCGTGGTAAATAAAAGTAAAAAGTTACTATTCACCAAAAATTATTTTCATCTCATTGAACCACATTTTACTTACTGACATCAACCCTGTCTCTCTGATTTTTGAAATTCCACTCACAGAAGCGGTAAAATTAAGTTTTATGAAAAATTCAGTTTTTTTAACTACCACTTAGTGGTTTCACCATTCATCAAAAATTGAAAGTTTTCAGAAAAATACCAAAAATTAGGCCTAAGCTATATTTGATATTATGAACTCAAAAATGATTTCTATTTTACCAAATTCAAAACATATCAGTTGCATTAATTAATTTAAAAATTGATTCCCGTCGTCAAAACAAATAGCGTGTTCTTAAGAGATAATAACTATCAAAAGATTGACACTTGTTTATGTCTGGTTTAAATGTGAAATTACATCCAATGACCAACATTGTATTAAATTGTAAAAATATATTCTAAATATACTTTAAAACCACTCAAATTAATAATTTATCACTATTAATTATTTCTATTGAAAAAGTTGTTTTTAATTAAAATTTAGTAATTTTCACTATTCATCAAAATATGAAAGTTATCCGAAAATCACCAAAATTTCACCCTAAGCTAATTTCGATATTCCGAATCCAAAAATGAAGTCCATTTTAAAAAATAAAATTTACAAGATTTCAAAAAGTGGTTATTACTATTCATAACGGCTAGTTTTAATAATATTTTAATAGCATATCGTTGTTTAGCGAAACTTGGTGTTGCGTACAACACACGCTATCGTGAAAGGTCGCGATTGCGTGTAATTCAAGCCAGGTCAGAGATGTATGTTATGAAAGCTCCTTTTGGTGTAGCGTATAACACAAGACATTAATGAAATTAAAAAGAATATTTTTCATAAAATCTCGGGGTGTTACATTCTACCCCCCTTAAAATGAATTTCACCCTCGAAATTCATCGGGGTTATAAATGGTTTACTACTCGAAAGTTTCTTTAATAGAAACCCACATCGTAAAAAGGAATACCAAAACCAATCTTTAAAAACAAAAGTATGAAACGTAACGGTTACCCAAATAAACTAATCACTGGGTTTCCACATAGGTGAAAATATGGATATGGAAGAGAAATCTAACCATCATGTTCTGATGGAGAGTGGTAGAGAACATGACTATGGAAAAGCCAGCAATCACAAAGCCATAAATTTGTGACGATCTAAGATACCATCTGATTCATCAGATATAAGAGTACTAGGACAAAATTTTTGGTTTTCAAGATCATTTCCCTAAAGTTGATGAAATTGGAATTAGAAGGAATACTTTCGTGATTTTGGTATAGTTTCACCGTTTGTCGTTCTTTGGAAAATTTCCACTTCATCTCTTAAAGAAATGAAGTTGAATTTGTCATTCTTGATGTGTTAGTAGATCATGTGATAGAATGATGAGTCATTCCATCTGTCTCAAACAAAAGGTTAGAAAAGTTACATAAGTCCATCTATAGTGAGATTAATCTTATATAGTTTCTAAAATGGACTTATACTGCTTAATATAATAAAACTAGTTTCTACTAAACAGGGACTTCCTGTAGGCCAGTGGTAGGTGAAAAAGGCCAGTCGCACTTCAGTTGTGGGTTCGATTCCCATAGCCTTGTCCGACGCGATGGGCTGTCGCCCGTCCTGCAGGTTGTCCTTTTTCTAAAACTATATTACTATAACATCCCATCAATAATATCGAAAAAAACTTTTATCCTTAAACAATACTAACTTATGTCCAACATAATCCATTACAATCTTTAGGCTTATCCATAATACTTCAGTCCACTCTCATAGTATAGTGAAAACGATTACCAGAGATTTAATACCATCGTTGATCCCCATATATCATAAGATATGTCTTGTTGGTCATATTCCAAACATTCAAAGTCCTTAATCATGTATTCTCTTGAATACCCATTGAACCATAGTGAAAACTTGAATGCAGTTAAAAGTTAACACTTTTCACATACCAAAATCCTCAAAATTCTATATACTCAAACCATGATATCACTTAGTCCTTATATCAATCATGAGCTCATGAATACTGTTAAACATTCCTTTTTCTCGTTTTCCCTTCATTATGCGCATATCATCTTATTTCCAAAAATATCTCAATCACTTTGAATACCACATTAGACCAACACATAAATATTCCAATACTTTATGATACAACATTATTTTGGAATCCCATTACATAAACACTTAATCATTCCACCACATCGTTGTCATATTCAACATCACCAATAGTGATCGCATGTGACTTCCCTTTGTCCTTTGCCTTAAGTGGTTGCTCATGTTGATCATCACTAACCCTTGGATTAGGGCATTTATTAGCATAATTCCCCATTTCCTTTCACTTGAAGCATTGAAGTTTTGGTGGTGCGTTCTCTGCAGTGTTTGCTTTATTCACATCATTAGAAACCCTTTTTCCATTACTTCGACACTCAGCTGCTCGATGACCTTCTTTTCCACACTTAAAACATTTTCTAGTCCCTTTAAGACAATCTCCACCATGCTTCTTTCCACACTTTGTGCATAAGGAAACATTCATCTTCTTTTCACCATTATCCTGAGATTTCTCCTTGAACTCCATCTTTCGTTTCTTGTCAAAACCATGAGATGGATATGTAACACCAACTTCCATTTCTACCTTGATAGCACAACGCACAATTTCTTCATAGCTACTGAAGTCTATTATAGCTAATGCACTTCGAAGACTTGGTTTTAAGCCACTGAAAAATCGATCAACTTTACTTTCAGGTTGGATGATAATGCCAGATGCATACCTTGCAAGTCTTGTAAAATTTGCTTCGTATATACCAACAGATTCATCATCCTTCTACTTCAGCTCAAGAAACTCTTTTTCCATATTTGTTCGAAGAATACGAGGTAAGTACTTACTGAAAAACAAGTTCTTGAACTCGTCCCATTCCATGGACTCAATTTCATCTCTTGGCCTCGTATTCTTGATAAGATTCCACCATTGATCAGCTTCACCTTCCAAACGATATACTGCTAAGATGACTTTATCATGTTCAGAACATTGAAGAACTAAAAATATCTTTTCAGTGGTACTGATCCATTGTTCAACAACAAGTGGATCAGAAGTCCCACTGAAAGAAGGTGGACGTTGCCTCATGAAGGACTCAATAGAATATTGTTCCCTTCTCTGCTCATTTGGAAGTCCAGAATGATTCATAGCTTGTGTAAGTATAGCAATAATATTTTGCACTCCATCTCCCATAACATTTGTTTGTTCAGGAGGGAAATCATTGCATTGTCCATTGCATTGATCAACACGGTTCCTTCGGGTTCCAGCCATCATCTAAAACCCAAAAAGAATAGTGTGAGAGGAAAAACTCATGCTAGGGAAAACAACATTATAAAGGGGGAGTATCCTCAATATCTAACTTCTTAGGTTAAATTCTATGATTGTTACCATAGTTCTAGGACTGTATCTTATACATATACTTATCCTTAGGGACATCCCTAGACATACCTTAGAAATATCTCTAGGGATCTCACTAATGCTTTCGCATCCTAGTTTCCAAAGGTTGACTATACCTTTCCTCTGATACCAACTATAACGACCCATACTTTACATACATTGTTAATACTTCAAAATTGAAGCATACTTATTACAACATATAACAAAACCACGAAAGGACCGTATAGGTATAGTGTCTTTAGAAACTGGGAAACATAAACAACTGGTTCATAAAGCATATACTTTGCCTCCCATTTATTTCATCATATCTAGAGTCCCTTTTTGGCATAGTCTACTTAATAACCTTCTTCCTGACCTGGGGAAATAAAACATACAAAAGGGTGAGCTCAAATGCTCAGTAAGGGTAAACAAAATAAATATCAATCACATCGTATACATAAGTACATAACTTTTGGAAATCTTAACCTGCAAAAGAGATCATAATTTCATAACATGGGATAAATCATGGCAGTGAAATGTAATCACAATAATCATAACTTAAAACATGAAACTTTGTGGCATACACACATAATCATAGAGAATCATTTCTTGTTAGTCAAGACTCATTGCAAAGACTATCTTAGTGGACAAAGTCCCTTTTTGAACCGAGTCACCCTCGTTTCAATCCTGTTTCACTGAACCGGTATAACCTACCGTTCCAGCCATGTCTATCTCATGAGATATAAAATCTTTACCCAATGCATTGGAGGGAGATATAGGTCCCACCCATCTCATAATGATACCATTCTTATGTGTGCCACAAAATCATAAATCATACATCATTTCATAACCCATGTAATAAAAATGGGATTCTTAAACATCATGACATCATAAAACAATTCATATAAGATAAAGGAATTCATAAAAATAATTCCATCACAACATAATCAAATCAATGTAATAATAGGGATAAAACAGAACCCTTTATTATCTTAGATGGAAAATAATTTTGATAAAACACTTGAACTCCATTCTTGAGGAAAATATTCTTTCTACTTCAAAAACACTTTTCCTTTCTTAACATGTCATAAAATTCTAAACTAAAAGAAGTTGATTAAAAATAAACTTGAAAATTTTTAAAGGAAGCTTCTTGGAAATAATGTTTTAGAAATCCATTCATGCTGTATAAGTTAAAAAAAACATTCTTCCCGTACTTTTGTAGGAAAAGTCAAAAAGTACCTTGTACGAAAAACAACAAAAGATTCCTTTCATATCTTTTACTAAAAACTCACCGAAGGGTAAAATTGGATTTAAAAAATTGTAGGTGGATGGAAATAATATTAAATATTGAGGAAACATGGATGTGGATGATAAAATACACCCCAGTAAATACCAAAGTATAAACAATCTCGGATAAAAATGAGATTGTGATATTTCCCGAACCTTAGGTCCGATTTGCTTCGTAAGTGTCCGAACCTCCTGTATAATGATTTAAATAATTTCATTGACTTATTACAGAATCATATTCATTGTTATTATATCATATATGGTTCACTTATGACTTTATATTACCCGTTCTTTTGTAAATTCATGTTAAAGTAGCGTTTTGGGTAAAATCGTCTCATTTGTCGTTCGTGTTTTAACTTGTAATTATTCATATGATTACTTAGATAATTATTACTTAATTATAGAATATAAAACATGATTTATATATAATATATATTCAGAATATACATATATATAATGGATTGATAAATGGAAAGAAATACACCGTTCATGGAGACGATAGGCCGTACGTACGCATGAACGCTGTTTTCTTTTCGTTATTGAATTGAGTGGAATTAAGTAGATGACATACATATATATACACATAAATCCAGTAGCTTTATAATGTCATATATTTCATTATTATTGCTTATATATATACTTTATAATCATTCTTAAATGGTTAACATGGAGAATGAATCTCATCGCATCGTGGAGACGGTAGTCCGTACGTACGCACGAGCGATTATATCATTTCCATAATTATTGAATTGAATTGGAGTGGATGATACAATATATCAGAATCAATATGATGTTCTAATAACTATGTATTGTTATTCTTTACATTATTATACCCATCCATGTAAGGTGGTGGTGGAAAATAGATTACACCACGGCGTGGAGACGGTATTCCGTACGTACGCACGCGCGGTGATTTCTTTTTCTGTAGGATGGATAGATGGTGAAATAGGGTTGTTTCATAATTATAATAACATATCAGTATATTATTGATACTGATGTTATTACTTCATAATGAAACAACCTAAGAAGAAGAAGTGGAAGAAGAAATAAAGATGAAAGAATCGGTAACGGACATTACCTCTTCTTTGAAGTGCTTCTTTGAGACCTCCTTTTAGGGCACTAAAATGGGTCTTTGAAGAAGACCAGAACCTCTAGGATGTTTATAGGGAAGTGGAGAAGAGAATTTTTCAGGGTTTGGACGAGCTTGAAGGCTCAAAGTTGTGTGAGGAAGAGAGGGAGGAGGTGCCCTTTTATAAGGGAGGAGAGGGGCTCCTTTGGAAAAACTAAAAATATTATTTTATTATAAAGTCAAGTTCGGTTTTAAATAGCTCCAAATTGATTTATTTCGAGGCTAAGGTGGGGATGGTTCGAAATACTCTCATCCAATAGAATTTATACAAGTTTAGGTTCCTATTTTAACCTTATCATTTAGATTTAACATTAAGTTAAATAATTTTACTTTTACCGTGTCTTCTTGTGTTCTTACACTATAAGGTTAATAAACATACTATAAGAAGCCAAACGAACCCCAAATTGTTTATTATTAATATATATAACCTTATCTAAGTCATTTGGCCGAACCTTATATTATTAGGAATAAAATAACAATTAATAATATAATATTTGTTTTAAAAACTATTTTATGTCAATTTTGACACTATTTAGTAATTGATTTTTGTGAAAATCATAACAGAATGATAAGTTCGAAAAAAGTTAATTAAATCAATACTAACATATCATATTAACCTAGAAAATTAGTGGAATTCATAAAAAGTATCAAATTATATTTATTTGGGTATTTATGACATCAATTATGTCAATATTTCATTAATAAGATAATTACTGCATCATCATTGTGTCATAAATAAATTAAATTATTTAATGTCTAAAAATTACAAATAAAATACCATTATGTAGGAAATCTTTTTATATTTCTAATGAATATTTATAGTCGAATTTATCTTATGTATAACCCTATATTAAAAATGTGTTATTAAATAAACTTTGATTTTAACTCTTTTAACTCTTCTTTGAATTAAATAATAATAAATGTCCTAATCTAATTAAAGTGGGCCTAAATGGTCATATTTTATTCCTAAGTTTGTTTTTGGTCGAATTAAACTTATCCAATAGAATTAGGACATGTGTTAGGGTAATAATAATATCATTTTTACCCTTAATTACCCTATTTACTTTTAACCGTGGTAAATAAAAGTAAAAAGTTACTATTCACCAAAAATTATTTTCATCTCATTGAACCACATTTTACTTACTGACATCAACTGTGTCTCTCAGATTTTTGAAATTCCACTCACAGAAGCGGTAAAATTAAGTTTTATGAAAAATTCAGTTTTTTTTAACTACCACTTAGTGGTTTCACTATTCATCAAAAATTGAAAGTTTTCAGAAAAATACCAAAAATTAGGCCTAAGCTATATTTGATATTATGAACTCAAAAATGATTTCTATTTTACCAAATTCAAAACATATCAGTTGCATTAATTAATTTAAAAATTAATTCCTGTCGTCAAAACAAATAGCGTGTTCTTAAGAGATAATAACTATCAAAAGATTGACACTTGTTTATGTCTGGTTTAAATGTGAAATTACATCCAATGACCAACATTGTATTAAATTGTAAAAATATGTTCTAAATATACTTTAAAACCACTCAAATTAATAATTTATCACTATTAATTATTTCGATTGAAAAAGTTGTTTTTAATTAAAATTTAGTAATTTTCACTATTCATCAAAATATGAAAGTTATCCGAAAATCACCAAAATTTCACCCTAAGCTAATTTCGATATTCCAAATCCAAAAATGAAGTCCATTTTGAAAAATAAAATTTACAAGATTTCAAAAAGTGGTTATTACTATTCATAACGACTAGTTTTAATAATATTTTAATAGCATATCGTTGTTTAGCGAAACTTGGTGTTGCGTACAACACACGCTATCGTGAAAGGTCGCGATTGCGTGTAATTCAAGCCAGGTCATAGATGTGTGTTTTGAAAGCTCCTTTTGGTGTAGCGTATAACACAAGACATTAATGAAATTAAAAAGAATATTTTTCATAAAATCTCGGGGTGTTGCACCAGAGGTGGTCGGTTCTACCTTAGGACCAAGAGTCTGTGAGTTTGGTTTGGGGCAACAGTGTTAAGCGTTTTGGGCTCAACTTTCAGGCTAGAGACCCCAGTGTTGGTGCGGTGGCTGACGTATCCATACACCATGACTCTGATAACCTGTTTTTCGACTCGGTACACGAAAACATTGGTTGCGGGGAAATAAAAGGTACAAGAATCATATAGGAATGGGTAGTGTTTACCATGTCCTTTATGTCCGCTATCTAGATATACTAATTGTCCATGGTGCATATTGTTTCTTTACAGGATACCTCCGCGACGCATACCCACTAGGATTCAACAGCACGATCACAAGGATGACCCCTTAGTGACGAGGCTTCGATACAGGGACCAGTTCCCAAGGCGTTTCCACCAGGTGGAGCACCTGCTATGCCACCACCAGTGGAGCAGCCAGTGGTACCTGTAGTACCATCCGGTGAGGATTACAGTCTTAGCGCACTCCATGATTTCCAGAGACAGAGACCCCTCAGGTTCCGAGGTGAGACCGACCCTCATGCGGCTGAAGACTGGCTTGAGGTGGTGACCAAGGTTTTCCGTCTGGTGAGGACACCAGCAGACCAGATGGTGATCCTAGGAGTGAGCCTTCTTCAGGGCTCGGTCATAAGATGGTTGAGTTGGACCACACAGACTCATGATGAGGAGACACTTTCATGGACGGAGTTAGAGCGACTCTTCCAGGAGGAGTTCTCTTTAGTTACGTTGAGAGCTGTATGCATCCAGGAGCTACTCCGGCTCCAGCAGGGCAGTATGACAGTGGATGACTATTCATCGAGGTTTACCAACCTTGCCAGGTACTCGATGGATATGGTCAGGGATTATTACTTCAGAGCTCGAACCTTTGAGCGAGGTCTACGATGAGACATCCGAGCTAGTGTTGTGCCTATATTCATATCGACTTATGCTAGAGTTCTTGAGCGAGCTTTGGTGGTCGAGAGCTTATTGGCAGAGCAGAGACAGCCGCCGGCAGTCAGCAGTAGGCAGACAGGTGCGGAGACCTCGGCGGTAGGGAGCCAGCGTCAGATGCAGGGATCAGGACGTGAGAGACATCGGAGGAGGACCCATGATAGGGGATCGAAAATCTAGGGCTCTCAAGCTAAATCTAGTCAGCCTAGGGAGAAGCTATGCTACGAATGCGACGGTAGGGGAAATCTCGCTAGAGATTGCCTGACTCGTCGAGCTGCTGTCAGGGAAGCGGTGGATGGACCACCGAGGCAGAGGCAGAGAATAGAGCGGGCAGACCCACTAGGCGGCGGATGTGGCAGAGGAGCAGAGAGAGCTGCGGGTGGTGGTAGACGCTTCGACTTACTTCCACCACCACCCCCAGGAGGTCCGCACTAGGATCAGGGAGCTAGGGGACAGGGACAGGGACAACTGCATGCAGTCGAGGCATACGACCCAGGGGCTCTAGGAATGATTCGAGGTACGATATGTGTCTTTTCTACCTTAGCTTCCGTACTCATAGACACAGGTTCCAATCATTCCCTTATAGCCACATGTCTTGTACAAAACCTCGAGATTTCAGTAGAACTGTTGACTCGATCCTTACGCTTGGAGACACCTACGGGAGGAGACTCGAAGATCACACACCTTTGCAGATAGTGTGTTTTTACCCTTGGAGGTGAGAGTTTCGGTTGGAACCTCTTGGTGGTAGCGTCGAGGCCTTACGACGTCATTCTCGATATGGATTGGTTATCTTCGTTCCATGCCCATATTGACTGTTTTAGGTGAAGAGTGCGGTGTGTCCGCCGTGATGGAATGAGGTTTTCTTTTGTCAGAGAAAAGGAAACCCAGGCAGCACAAAATGGGCTCATTCATAGGAGGGTGCAGCCGATCACTCATGAGTTAGCTAGCCTTACCCTCAGAGTGGTATATGTTGTGAGCTCTCAGTTCCCAGCAGTGGTGGCGGAGTATGAGGACGTCTTTCCCGAAGATGATCCAGGATTACCTCCCCGCCGAAAAATTGACTTCTGCATCGACTTACACCCTAGGACGACACCGATTTCCTCATTGGCATATCGGATGGCTCCCACAGAGCTTCACGAGCTGAGGGTGCAGTTGGAGGATTTGCAGAGCAAGGGTTTCGTAAGACCCAGCGTCTCACCCTGGGCGGTCCCAGTCTTGTTTTCCAAGAAGGCATACGGGATTCTGAAGTTGTGCGTGGATTACCGGCGCCTGAACCAGGTCACGGTGAAGAACAAGTATCCACCACTGAGAATCGATGACCTCTTCGATCAGCTAAGAGTGGCACAATGGTTATCAAAGGTTGACCTTCGACCAGGCTATCACCAGCTATGAGTGAGGGATGAGGATATACCGAAGACGGCTTTTAGATGTTGCTACGGTCACTATGAGTACTTGGTGATGTTTTTTGGCGTGACGAACGCCCCCGCAGTGTTCATGGGGCTAATGAACCGGATCTTCCAGCCGTACTTGGACCGGTTCATGGTGGTCTTCATCAACGACATCCTCGTGTACTCAACGTCGGAGGATGAGCACGCGAGACACCTGCAGATGGTTCTGGACGTACTCCGGGAGCACCAGCTTTATGGGAATCTCTCAAAGTGCCAATTCTGGATTCAGGAGGTCCACTTTCTGGGACATGTCATCTCAGCAGATGGAGTAGCTGTAGATCCAGCCAAGGTGGAGGATGTGTTTGTAACACCCCAAGATTTTATAAGATATATTCTTTTTAATTTTTTCATATCTTCTGTTGTACGCTACACCAATATTATCTTACACTATACGCAACACCGTATTAGCTTGCAGTATACGCAACACTATTCTTGGATCGTGTTACACACAATTTCAAGTTTGTTTGATAGTTGTTATTCTACGCAACATTGAGTATGTATGTATATATATATATATTCAATGTATAAATGAAATATGTTTGTATTTTGTTATACAAAACAACAAAGGAGTCTTTCACTACACGCCACCCTAACTTGGCTTGCATTACACGCAATCACGACCTTCCTTGATAGCGTGTGTTGTACGCAATACCGAGTTTCACTAAACGACAATATATTGTTATATTATTATTATGAACTAGACGTTATGAATAGTAGTATCTACATTTTGAATTTTATAACATTATAATTCATCTTACACATTTTATAGAACATGGTATGAGAACAAAATAATTTTTTCGGGTAAAATATGTATTTTTAAAAAATTGCAGTTTTGCCACCTTTTGGTGGAGCACCCACTTTAAATATAGTTTTTGACATGTTTATAGGTTAAATTTAAAAAAATAAAATTCTTCTTTGGAATCAGGATATAAAAATTTACTTTGGATAAATTTTTCATATTATTCTGGTAACTTTCATATTTTGATGAATAGTAAAAACATGTTATATTTTAATTAAAAACAACTTTTTTCATCGTAATAATTTATATGGTTAAATTATAATATTTAATGGTTTTAAAGTATAAATATAATATATTTTTACCATTTAATATAATTTATGTCATTAGCATTAATTTTACATTGAATTCATAGGTAAAAACATTTCAATCTTTGGCAATGTTTTAACTTTTAAAACCCGTTTGCTTAACAATGAGATTAATTTTAAATTAATTACTGCAAATTATGTGTTTTGAATTTAGAAAAATGGATTTAATATTTGGAATCAGTGGGTCCAAATTATGTTAATAGGTTACTTTTATTTTTTTTGATATTATGAATAGTAACTACGGTAATTTTTATTTACTGCGGTTAAAGGTAAATAGGGTAATTCAAGGTTAAAAGTGTATTATAATAATTCAAAATTACCTTGATACTTGTCCTAAACATATTTTATGAGTAATGGCCGACCATGGGCATCCTTGGGTCGATTTTGGGACCCCATGGAGCCACTTATGAAAGACAATGACACATTAGATTAATTAATTTAATGTAAATACAAAAATTGGCATTAACAAAAATCTTTTAGTAATTAATTTTTATAAGGGGATATATAAATTATATTTTCGACTATAAATATTAATTGGAAATATAAAAATATTTCCTACATGTTGGTATTTTTTTTATAGTTTTTAGACATAAAATAAATTAAATTATTTTTGACACAATAATGATGCAGTATTTACCTCATTAATAAATGATTTAAATAAATAAGATTATAGTGATTAAAATATTATCCAAAACCTGTCCAATTCCTATTAGATGATTTTATTTCGAATATGAGTCATATTATCTTCAACATTAATGTGTTTTGGACCTCTTGAAACCGAAGATAAGTTTATAATAAAATAATGTTTTCACACTTTCCTAAAGAGCCCCTCCTCTCCATTATAAAAGGAGACCACTTCTATGCAATTCCACAAACCTCTCAAGCTATTTTGATCGTCAAAAATCTAACCAATTAATCTATCTACATCCATATCCTCCCCATTGAAGCCTTACATTAGGTAGAAGGCACTCCAAGAAGTCCTTTTGGTTCAATCCAAAGAAGTTACCCAAATTAAAGGTAACAGTTTCTCTTAAGTTGTTTTCTTTTATTCTACTTCTCCAACCCATAAACTATTTTTAATACTTTATTTTGTAAAAACAATAGTATCTTAAAAATACTAGGATGTTGTTATGAGAAGTATTAGAACTACACTTACACACACCTCCATCTAATGGATGAATAACATAATGTTTCTGTGGATGGAAAACTAACGCCACACGAAACGATGATTGTTCGATTTTCTCCTACCACCTCTCATGGTGGCCATTATGATGGAACTGTATTAATATATGATATATATTATGTTTATGATTTACTTATGCTTCTTTAATTCCCAATTATATCAATCTTTTATGGTTTCCATAGTTGGTAAATACGATAATCTCATTTGAGAAAGTGCGGACTACCGCCCCCTCAAAGTGATGTGATTCGTTAATGCCTTATGTGGGATGTATAAAGGTTGTATTTAATGATATTATATATGATATTATGATGTAATTATAATATACCTATGTATCATTATGTTTTAATTCCATTAAAACAATAAATATAAATGAAAGTAGCGTTCATGTGTACGTACGACTTACCGTCTCCATGAACAGTGCATTTCATTTCTTACCTCCATATGTTATGTAATATTATAAATACATGTATATGATGGATATATATGATATATATGATATATAAATCATTAATATCATTCTGGATTTAATGAACCTTTGACCACATGAACAACATGTAATTATAAGAAGTCCATTTTTGACTCAAGTACCAAATATCGAAAAAACGAACATTATTAACTTAAATGGTTACATAATGTTTATAACATGGTAATAAGTGATATAAAATGAATAATAAATTTTAAAAATGTTCTTAAGCAAGTATAAATTAACTTTGGTTTATTATTCAGGAGATTAAAGAACGATCGAGTCAAGTCGGACATGAGGTAAGGGAACATCTTAACCCAATTTCTGTTCTTTGGGTTGATCTTATCTTTCTTGTTTATGTCGTTCTTTGATTATGTGAGAAATGAGTTTTTATATCTTATCATGTATTTATAATTTCTTGATGTGAACTTATAGTGAATACACATAAGTGATCTATTTACAAAAAGATCTTTGTAAGGGATATCTTTTCCAATCTCGTTTTTATCCAAGATTGTTTATACGTAAGTATTTACTGGGGTTATATTTATCATCCACGTCCAAGTTTTATAAAAATTCTTTCATGTATGTTTAAAGTCCTTTTTACCCATTTTTGACTTTTACTACATGGTGTGTATGTAATCTTTCTTTTACGAGGTACTTTTTGACTTTTCTGACAAAAGTACGAGAATAATGTTTTTTTAACTTATACGGCATGAAATGATTTTTACGGTTTTATAAAGCCTTATTTTCATGAAGCTTCCTCCAAAATATTTCACGAATATTTTCTACAAAATCCTTTTTTTAAAAAATTGCATGACATTTTGTGAAAAGAAAATGATTTTGAAGAAGAAAGGATATTTTCCTTAAGAATTCATTTCAAGTGTTTTATCAAAAACCATTTTCCATCTAAGATGGCATTATTTCATATGTGTATGTTTCAATTATAATGTCTCTATGATTTACATGGTTTCAATTTTCTTGTGATGAAATGATATCCATTTGTTTTATATGGATTATGTTATGATGGAATGATGTTTATGAAACCCATTTTATTTATTGGGTTATTATGAATGATGTATGTTTATTTTGTGGCACAAGTAAGAATTATTTCATTATGAGATGGGTGAGACCTATATATCCCTCCAATGCATTGGGTAAAGATATATATCTCATGAGATAGACATGGCTGAAACAACAAGTAAATATGGTTCAGTAATACAAGGCTGGAACGGAAAGTAAACCCAGTTCAGTAAGGGACTTTGTCCACTAAGATGGTCTTGGCAGCAATGCCTTGGCTACTATGGAAATCATATCATGTGCTTAATGTTTTTCCACAATTAAAAGTTTTATTCCCATGCTATTTTATCATGATTAATGTTTCTTTATAATCTATGCCTTATGTACTACCATGTTTTATGTCATTGCCCAAGATTTTGATGTTTAAACATTATGTTCATGTTTTTAAGTTCAAATGTATATGATTTGTTTTATTTTATCCATGCTTACGCTTACTGAGCATTTGAGCTCACCCTTTATATGTTTTCTTTTCCCCAGGATTTAAAGAAAGGTTTTAGGTAAGAAAACCAAAAGGGGAAGATCTTTATGGGAGATATTGAAGTTCTTTCACCACGATTAGAAGATTACGTTCCGAGTTTCCAAAGACACTAAACTATTATGATCCTTATGTGTTTGTTTTTGTTATGTATTAAGTATTCCGTAAAAGTAATGTAATGTCAATGTACGTTGGGCTTTGGGCCTCTACAGTTGGTATCAGCGGAAAGGTATAGTTAACCTTTGGAAACTGGGATGCGAAAACTTTAGTGAGATCCCTAGAGATATTTCTAAGGTATGTCTAGGGATGTACCTAATGTTATGTATAAGTATAGGTTATAATCCTAGAATTACGGTAACAATCTTAGAATTAAAACTAAGATGTTAGATATTGAAGTTACCCCCCATTTATTATGTTGTTTTACCTATCATGATTTTTGCCTCTCACACTATTCTTTTTGGGTTTTAGACGATGGCTGGAACCCGAAGGAACCGTGTTGATCAATGTAATGGACAATGCAATGATTGTCCTTCTGAACAAACCAATGTTATGGGAGATGGAGTGCAAAATATTATTGCTATACTTACTCATGCTATGAATCATTCTGGACTTCCGAATGAGCAGAGAAGGGAACAATATTCTATTGAGTCCTTCATGAGGCAACGTCCCCCTTATTTCAGTGGGTCTTCTAATCCACTTGTTGCTGAACAATGGATCAGTACCATTGAAAATATATCTTCCATTCTTCGCTGTTCGGAACATGAAAAAGTCATTCTAGCTATTTACTGATTAGAAGGCGAAGCAGATCAATGGTGGACTTTAATTAAGAATACAAGGCCCCAAGGTGAAATTGACTCTATGGAATGGGATGAGTTCAAGAACTTATTTTTCAATAAGTACTTCCCTCATATTCTTTGAACAAAGATGGAAAAGGAGTTCCTTGACCTTAATCAAAAGGATGATGAATCTGTTAGTATATACGAAGCAAATTTTACAAGGCTTGCAAGGTATGCATCTGGATTTATCATCCAACTTGAAAGTAAAGTTGATCGATTCTTCAGTGGCTTAAAACCATGTCTTCGAAGGGAATTAGCTATAAGAGACTTCAATAGCTATGAAGAAATTGTGCATTGTGCTATCAAGGTAGAAATGGAAGTTGGTGTTACATATCCATCTCATGGTTTTGACAAGAAACAAAAGATGGAGTTCAAGGAGAAATCTCAGAACAATGGTGAAAAGAAGATGAATGTTTCTTTATGCTCAGAGTGTGGAAAGAAGCATGGTGGAGATTGCCTAAAAGGTACTAGAAAATGTTTTAAGTGTGGAAAAGAAGGTCATCAAGCAGTTGATTGTCGAAGTAATAGGAAAAATGTTTCTAATGATGTGAATAGAAAAAATACTACAGATAACTCTCTACCAACACTTCAATGCTTCAAGTGAAAGGAAATGGGACATTATGCTAATAAATTCCCTAATCCACGGGTTAATGATGATCAACGTGAGCAACCTCTTAAGGAAAAGGATAAAGGAAAGTCTCATGCGATCACTATTTGTGATGTTGAGTATGAAAATGATGCTGTGTAATGATTAAGTGTTTATGTAATTGGATTTCAAAATAGTATCATGGAATCTCATTTATGGTATTGTGGAATTTTGGAATATCTATGTATTGGTCTATTGTGGTTTTCAATAATTTTATGGTATCGGTAACCATGAAAAGTGATTAAAATATTTTGGAAGGCAGATGATATGCACATAATGAAGGGATAAATAGAAAATAAATTGTTTGATAGTATTCATGAGCTCATGATTTATATAAGGACTAAGTGATATCATGGTTTGAGTATATAGAATTTTTTGGGATTTTGGTATGTGGAAAGAGTTAACTTTTGACAGCATTCATGTTTTCACTAAGGTTCAATAGGTATCCATTTTTCAAGAGAATACATGATTAATGTATTCACATGATTGGAATGTGACCAACAAGATATATGAGGGATAAATGATGGTATTCATATGCTTGTTATATGACCTTTTTAGTAATAGTTCTCTTTATACTATGAGTTTGTTAAGAAGTATTTTGGATAATCTTAAAGATTCGAATAGATTATGTTGAACATAAGTTAGTATTGTTTAAGGATAGAATTTTTTTTTTGATATTATTGATAGAATGTTATAATAATGTAGTTTTAGAAAAAGGACAACCTGCAAGATGGGCGAAAACCCGTCATGTCAGACAAGGTTGTGGGAATCAAACCCACAACTGAAGTGCGACATGCCTTCATCGCCTACCACTAGCCTACAGGAAGTCCCTGGTTAGTAGAAACTAGTTTTATTATATTAATCGGTATGATAGATGAAGTATAAGTCCATTTTTGGAACAATATATGATTAATCTCACCATAGACGGACTTATATATATATATATATATATATATATATATATCTTTTTTTCTAACCTTATGTTTGAGACAGATGGAATGACCTATCATTATATCACATGATCTGCTAACACTTCACAGAAGACAAATTCAATTTAATTTCTTTAAGAGATGAAGTGGAAATTGTTTAAGGCACAAACAACGGTGAGATTGTACCGAAATAAAGTAAGTATTCTTTTAATTCAAATTCTTAAACATTAGGGAAATTATATTGAAAGACAAAAATGTTTTCCTAGTACTCTCATATCTGATGAATCAGATGGTCCCTTAGATCATAAAAAATTTATGGCTTTGTGATTATTGGATTTTTAATAGCCATGTTCTATACCACTCTCTATCAGAACTTGATGGTTAGATTTGTCTTCCATATCCATATTTTCACCTATGTTCTCCTATGTGGAAACCCAGTGATGAGTTAATTTGGGTAACCGTTATGTTTCATACTTCACTTTTTAAAATTAAGTTTTATTATTCCTTTTTACGATGTGGGTTTCTATGAAAGAAACTTTCAAGTAGTAAACCATTTATAACCCCGACAAATTTCGAGGGAGAAATTCATTTTAAGGGGGTAGAATGTAACACCCTGAGATTTTATAATATATATTCTTTTTAATTTCTTTCATATCTTCTGTTATACGCTAAACCAATATTATCTTGCGCTATACGCAAAACCGTATTAGCTTGCAGTATACACAACACTATTCTTGGATCATGTTACACACAATTTCAAGTTTCTTTGATAGTTGTTATTTTACGCAACATTGAGTATGTATGTATATATATATATATATATTCAATGTATAAATGAAATATGGTTGTATTTTATCATACGCAACAACAAAGGAGTCTTGCACTACATGCCACCCTGACTTGGCTTGCATTACACGCAATCACGACCTTCCTCGATAGCGTGTGTTGTACGCAATATCGAGTTTCACTAAACGATGATATAGTGTTATAATATTATTATGAACTAGCCGTTATGAATAGTAGTGTCCACATTTTTAATTTTATAACATTATAATTCATCTTACACATTTTATAGAACATGGTATGAGAACAATATAAATTTTTTGGGTAAAATATGTATTTTTCAAAAATTGCAGTTTTCCCGGCTTTTGATGGCGCACCCACTTTAAATCTAGTTTTTGAAATTTTTATAGGTTCAATTTGAAAAAATAAAATTCTTATTTGGAATCAAGATATAAAAATTTACTTTGGATAAATTTTTCATATTATTTTGGTAACTTTCATATTTTGATGAATAGTAAAAACATGCTATATTTTAATTAAAAACAACTTTTTTCATCGCAATAATTTATATGGTTAAATTATAATATTTAATGGTTTTAAAGTATAAATAGAATATATTTTTACCATTTAATACAATTTATTTCATTAACATTAATTTTACATTGAATTCATAGGTAAAAACATTTCAATCTTTGGAAATGTTTTAACTTTTAAAACCCGTTTGCTTAACAATGGGATTAATTTTAAATCAATTACTGCAAATTATGTGTTTTGAATTTTGAAAAATGGATTTCATATTTGGAATCAGTGGGTCCAAATTATGTTAATAGGTTACTTTTATTTTTTTTTGATATTATGAATAGTAACAATGGTAATTTTTATTTATTGCGGTTAAAGGTAAATAGGGTAATTCAAGGTTAAAAGAATATTATAATAATTAAAAATTACCCTGAAACTTGTCCTAACCTTATTGGATGATTAATGTCCGACCATGGGAATCCTTGGGTTGATTTTGGGACCCCATGGAGCCACTTATGAAAGACAATGACACATTAGATTAATTAATTTAATGTAAAGACAAAATTGGCATTAACAAAAATATTTTAGTAATTAATTTTTATAAGGGGATATATAAATTATCTTTTCAACTATAAATATTAATTGTAAATATAAAAATATTTCCTACATGTTGGTATTTTTTTATAATTTTTATACATAAAGTAAATTAAATTATTTATGACACAATAATGATGCAGTATTTACCTCATTAATAAATGATTTAAATAAATAAGATTATAATGATTAAAATATTATCCAAAACCTGTCAAATTTCTATTGGATGATTTTATTTCAAATATGAGTCATCTTATATTCGAAATTAATGTGTTTTGGACCTCTTTAAACCGAAGATAAGTTTATAATAAAATAATGTTTTCACACTTTCTTAAAGAGCCCCTCCTCTCCATTATAAAAGAAGACCACTTCTATGCAATTCCACACACCTCTCAAGCCCTTTGGCTCATCCAAAATCTGACCAATTAATCTCTCTACATCCCTCTCCTCTTCCTTGAAGCCTTACATTAGGCAGAAGGCACTCCAAGAAGTCCTTTTGGTTCAATCCAAAGGAAGTTACCCAAATTAATGGTAATAGTTTCTCTTAAGTTGTTTTCTTTTATTCTACTTCTCCAAACCCTAAACTCTTTTTAATCATTTATTTTGTAACAAAACTAGTATCCTCAAAATAATATGATGTTGTTATTATAAGTATTAGAACTACACTCACACACACCTCCATCTAATGGATGAAGAACATAATGTTTCTGTGGATGACAAACTAACGCCTCACGAAACGATGATTGTTCGATTTTCTCCTACAACCTCTCATGGTGGCCATTATAATGGAACTGTATTCATATATGATATATATTATTTTTATGATTTTTTTATGCTTCTTTACTTCCCAATTATATCAAGCCTTTATGGTTTCTATAGTTGGTAAATATGATAATCTCATTTGAGGAAGTGCGGACTACTGCCCCCTCAAAGTGATGTGATTCATTAATGCCTTATGTGGGATGTATAAAGGATTTAGTTAATGATATTATATATGATATTATGCTTTAAATATAATATACCTATGTATCATTATGTTTTAATTCCATTAAAATAATAAATATAAATGAAAGTAGTGTTCATGTGTACGTACGGCTTACCGTCTCCATGAACGGTGCATTTCATTTCTTACCTCCATATGTTATGTAATATTATAAATACATGTATATGATGGATATATATGATATATATGATATATAAATCATGAATACCATTCTGGATATAATGAAACTTTGACCACATGAACAACATGTAATTATAAGAAGTCCATTTTTGACTCAAGTACCAAATATCGACAAAATAAACATTATTAACTTAAACGGTTACATAATGTTTATAATATGGTAATAAGTGATATAAAAGGAATAATAAATTTGAAAAAGGTTCTTAAGAAAGTAGAAATTAACTTTGGTTTATTATTCATGAGATTAAATAACGATCGAGTCAAGTCGGACACGAGGTAAGGGAACATCTTAACCTAATTTCTGTTCTTTGGGTTGATCTTATCTTTCTTGTTTATGTAATTCTTTGATTAAGTGAGAAATTAATTTTTATATCTTATCATGTATTTATAATTTCTTCATGTGACCTTATAGTGAATACACATAAGTGATCTATTTACAAAAAGGTCTTTGTAAGGGATATCTTTTCCAATCTCGTTTTTATCCGAGATTGTTTATACGTAAGTATTTACTGGGGTTATATTTATCATCCATGTCCAAGTTTTATAAAAATGTTTTCATGTATGTTTAAAGTCCTTTTTACCAATTTTTAACTTTTACTACATGGTGTGTATGGAATGTTTCTTTTACGAGGTACTTTTTGACTTTTCCGGTAAAAGTACAATAAGAATGTTTTTTTAACTTATATGGCATGAAAGGATTTTTACGCTTTTATAAAGCCTTATTTTTATGAATATTACTCCAAAAGATTTCATGAATATTTTCTACAAAATCCTTTTTTTAAAATTTCATGAAATTTTGTGAAAAGAAAATGATTTTGAAGAAGAAAGGATATTTTCCTCAAGAATTAATTTCAAGTGTTTTATCAAAACCATTTTCCATATAAGATGACATTATTTCATATGTGTATGTTTCAAGTATAATGTCTCTATGATTTACATGGTTTCAGTTTTCTTATGATGAAATGATATCCATTTGGTTTATATGGATTATGTTATGATGGAATGGTGTTTATGAAATCCATTTTATTCATTGGGTTATTATGAATGATGTATGTTTATTTTGTGGAACAAGTAAGAATGATTTCATTATGAGATGGGTGAGACCTATATCTCCATCCAATGCATTGGGTAAAGATTTATATCTCATGAGATAGACATGAATGAAACGACAAGTAAATCTGGTTCAGTAATACAAGGCTGGAATGACAAGTAAACCCGGTTCAGTAAGGGACTTTGTCCACTAAGATGGTCTTGGCAGAAATGCCTTGGATACTATGGAAATAATATCATGTGATTTATGTTTTTACACAATTAAAAGTTTTATTCCCATGCTATTTTATCATGATTACTGTTTCTTTATGATCTATGACTTATGTACTGCCATGTTTTATGTCAGTGCCCAAGATTTTGATGTTTAAACATTATGTTCATGTTTTTAAGTTCAAATGTATATGATTTGTTTTATTTTATCCATGCTTACCCTTACTGAGCATTTGAGCTCACCCTTTATATGTTTTCTTTTCCCCAGGATTTAATGAAAGGTTTTAGGTAAGAAAACAAAAAGGGGAAGATCTTTATAGGAGATGTTGAATATCTTTCACCACGATTAGAAGATTACGTTCCGAGTTTCCAAATACACTAAACTATTATAGTCATTGTGTGTCTGTTTTTGTTATGTATTAAGTATTCAAAAAAATTAATGTAATGTCCATGTACGTCAAGCTTCGGGTCTCTATAGTGTTAGCATGGGAGACACCTCAGAGCGTGACGGAGGTGCGGAGCTTCTTTGGGTTGGCAGGATACTATCAGAGATTTATTCCTGATTTCTCCTAGATATCATCACTGATGACGGCCTTGACCAGGAAGGGGAAACTCTTCGTGTAGACAGAGAAGTGCCAACAGGCTTTTGAGCAGTTGAGGCAGAGTTTGACGAGCGCCCCAGTCTTGAGATTGCCGGAGGAGGGTGTCGAGTACGTAGTTTCCTGTGACGCATCAGGGACCAGGCTCGACTGTGTCCTGATGCAGTGGCATGCAGTGATTGCTTATGGTTCACGCCAGCTTAGGCCACATGAGCAGAACTATGCGTCCCATGATCTCGAGTTGGCAGTGGTAGTCTTCGCATTGAATATGTGGCGAAACTACCTTATGGGCGAGCGATTTATCATATACTCTGACCACAAGAGCCTCAAGTACATATTTTCGCAAAAAGATCTGAATCTGCAGCAGAGACGATGGCTAGAGTTCCTCTAGGACTATGATTTTGAAATCATCTATACTTTTGAAAAGGGGAACAAGGTGGTGGATGCTCTTAGCAGAAGGTCGAGCTCACATCTGTTGAGTGAGGAAAAACAACAGTTAGCCACATTACAATTATCCCTCATGGATGGAGAGGATACAGCTTACCTATAGTCGATGGTTGTCACCCCTCCACTCTTACAATGAGTTAGGGAGGCACAACTTGGGGATGTCGACTGTGTGGCTTTACGTGCTCAGTTATCCACAGGACATTCTCCTGATGAATATTACAAGGTGGGGAGCACATACTTATTTTTAGAGGATGCACTGTTGTACCAGTGGCGTTGCAGGAGGAGGTCCTATGGGAGTTTCATACGTCCCCTTTGGTGGTACATCTTGGGGTGGAAAAGATGTACCAGGATCTCCGACGACAGTTCTGGTGGTCAGGCATGAAGAGGGCAGTAGTGGATTTCATTTCTCGATGCCTCACATGCCAGCAAGTGAAGGTTGAGCACCAGGTTCTAGTGGGATTAGCTCACCCCTTGGAAGTTCTAGAGTGGAAGTGGGATGAAATATCGATGGACTTCATGACAGGCTTACCATGAACGTTCAAGGGGCATGATTCCATCTAGGTGATCGTTGACCGACTTACCAAGTCGGCCCACTTCTTAGCTATCAGGGAGTAGAGTTCTGTAGAGAACTTGGGATGACTCTACGTGCATGAGATAGTTCAGCTTCATGGAATCCCCTCGACTGTAGTCTCGAATCGAGATGCCCGCTTCACATCCCGGTTGTGTAAGGGATTGTATGAGGCTTTTGGGACTCAGCTACGCTTGAGCACAATGTTTCATCCTAATACAAATGGTTAGACAGAGAGGACCATTCAGGTTCTGGTGGATATGTTATGAGCCTACGTCTTGGACTTTGGTCGCAGCTGGGAGGACCACCTACCACTGGTGGAGTTTGCGTACAACAATAGCTACCACTCCACCATCGGTATGGCACTGTTCGAGGCCTTGTATGGGAGACCCTACCGGTCACCGCTTTGCTGGACCGACCTCGGAGAGTCAGCACTCATGGGTCAAGAGTTAGTGCGATCCATCACAAAAAAGGTTCATATCATCTGAGAGCGGATGAAGACTGCACAGAGCTGGCATAAGTCTTATGCTGACAGATGACGGAGACCTATGGAGTTCGAAGAGGGAGACCACGTCTTTCTTCGGGTCTCACCTCGACGAGGTTTACAGAGATTTGGCTGGGGAGGCAAGCTATCTCTGAGGTTCATCGGACCTTTCCAGATTCTGTGCAGAGTTGGCGAGGTGGCGTACCACCTAGCTCTACCGCCTCAGTTGCATCGGGTACATGATGTATTCCATGTGTCACAGCTGAGCAGGTACGTGCATGACCCATCGCACGTCATCGACTGGGGTGAGCTGGAAACCGAGGATGGAGTGGCCTTTACTGAGTACCCGATGGAGATCGAGGATCGGAAGGATATGATCCTTCATGGGCGATCGATTCCATTGGTGCGCATCTGGTGGCAGCACAAGAATCTTCAGGAGAGCACATGGGAGCGGGAGGCCCAGATTCATGCCCAGTACCCACATCTTTTTGAGTAGCCCTTGTTTTGGCTTTTTGGGGACGTAAATCCCTAAGGTTGGGAGAATGTAATGTCTTGGATTTTCTGTTTATTATTTTAAATATTATATGGAATTTTTTTCGAGACTGGGCGCGAAGACGGTACATCATTCTGAGGACTAGTGAGCCCGGAATGGTGGTTTGAACTTTTTTCTAAGTGAAGTGAGTCGGCGCTCGTGCGTGGTTGTGGTAGTTTCCAAACGTATTCCCGGATTAAAAATCTGATCGCATTGTTGCGTCTGGGATGACAACTTTTCCAAAGAACGAGCCTAACCTTAACCGGCGTGGGTCGAGAGAAAAAGTTAATTTTCAGACGTTTCAAGTAAAATAAAATAAAATAAATCCACAATTTTTATTTTATTTTTAAGGAAACATCTGCTGCAGTGCGACAACAGTGCGACGGTTTCCTCAATTAATGACGTGTCATAATGACTCAAAAAATGGCAAGTTGGAATCATTAATACCACCACGTAATTCAATTTCATCACGTTTTCATTTTTATTGGGATAATCAAGTGATGATCATGGGCAACGTCTGAGAGGAACCTCTGCAGAATCCACGAGATGTTGGAGAGAATTCTCAGCGATGAACGAAGACGGATCGAAATCGAGAATCGCTACGCCGACGTTGAAGGATCTCGACGACAATGGCAGCGTGGCGCCTTCATCAATGATAGATCCTTTCTAAAGGCATGGGTTTGTTATTTCAATTTCTTTTCCCCGTTTTTGAGTTTAAACGACGAACGCGGATCAACCACGAACAAGTTGATCCATGGATTCATACGTTCTCGCGGGAGGGTTTTCTTTGGGATGATTTTGGGGAAATTAATCCATGCTTTTATTTATGCTGATCTCTGCTCCGTTTAAACCTATTAACAAGAGTGGATCAACGCCGTGACGAACGATGGCGGAGGTTTGTTCCTCAATTTTTGTTATTGGATTTTCCTTCCCCATTATTTTCTCACGCATTCTTCGCGTTCTTCACGGGGTGATGAACAATGGATCGTTACACATCCATTCCATGACGCAACAATACCAAATCGAAGGTTCGACAACGCAATGAACTTGAGGAGGTGCGGCGACGATGTTGGACGACGAATCGGACCGGACCGGGAAAGGGCGTTCTTCGAGCGTTCTTCGTGCGGGAAGATCAAAACATGTTTTTGGATCCGATCGGAGGTCCAAAAACACTGGAAGAGGATTCATGGTGACAGGGAGACCAAAACCTAAAGGTTTCGTGGTGATCGGGTGGCCATATCGATGAACGGATCATCACAGGAGGTGCGACGGTGGAGGTCTGCATTTCTGGAAATTTCCAGAATACACGGCGTGTACTTCTGAAGAACACGCCATGTAGTACTGGCGGCAGTGGCTAGGGTTTCGGGGTTAGAGAGGAATAACATGGAATGTGACCCCAGTCACACGGCGTGTTGTAATTTCCGCGAAGCTCGGCGTGTACTTTGGGTAATACACGGACATTGGATGATCTACACGGCTTTAGGCGACACGGCGTGTACAGCTTAGCAGAGGCGGCTACACAAAACTCGGCGTGTATCCAAGGGATACACAGACACGGGTTAGAGTACACGGGTTGATAGATGTGTACAACCACATGGCCAGTGACACGGGGCCAACCCGAGTCACTCGTACATGGCATGTACATCGTACTACATGTCATGTACTAAGTTTTTCTACACGACTAGTTCTACGACACGGGCCGTTGCACACGGGCAGTACCTGGGGTCAGACAACATGACGTGTATCTTTTCTACAAGCCGTGTACTTTTTGGAAAAAAACATGGTCCTCTTGTTCACTGTATCCTAGAAATATTTCATTTGGGTTAGTTCCCCTTCTTCTCATTTCCCTGAAGGCCAGGCATCTTTTCCTTCTACAGGAGTATGATCCCTTCAGCCAGACTTTCTGTAATAGAGTCGGCATCCCTCTGAGAGGCCCAGAGTGAGATCCTCTATCCATTACTGACCCTAGTTAGAGTCAGGCATCAACATGACCAACTCTACCGGGAATTGATCCTCTACCTAGCTAGTGTATCACCTAACTGGTGAATCCGAATGAGTCGCAGTATCTTCCATGGCCCTGGCAGTGATCCTCATCTGTATATCATGATCTTTCCTGCTCAGGAGTGTGTCTTCCGTAATGAGTACAACTACCTCTCGTGATGGTTCCCAACAAACAACACTTCTCGGACGGACATCATCAGAGCTATAAGACTCGCGGAGTGTGTTCTCCCAGAACGAGTGCATCACGGAATCTTCGAACAGAATCCCTAACGGGGGTATGCGGTCGTGTGACTTGTCTCTAGACTACGGTCTGGGTTTTGAGTATATCTAGTTTGTTCTATATGTTATGTAGACATATACTGTGCATAACTGACTGTACCTTTACTTTGTATACTGCTTTGTGGTTTTCAGGGTCCTCTACTGAGTATTGTTATACTCACCCCTGCACAGGCTTTTCCCACACATCTGGTGTCTTGTGTAGATGAGCAGCCTTTTGATAGATTCCAGGGCAGATCAGGACAAGACCGAGCTTTCTAAGTTCCCTACAGGCTGAGGTGTTCCTACGGCTACGAGCAGCAGTCCCAATACCTTTTGTGCTTACAGGTTGGACTTTGCAGTTTTCAGACTCTTGTTTGTTTGTTTTTGGTGGCCTTGTATTCTGGCCTAGTTTACTTTTTAGTAATCTGCCTTTCGTTGTACTCTATTGGTTGGGGTTTAGTTGTGTGCATGCATTTTGTTCCTTAGTGTTTTACATTTCAGCATTTGTGGGCTTGGAGATGTGTGCGTGTGTATAGGTACTTAGGCAATGCCTCCCATATTAGTGATATGACTACTCGGTGCTAGTCACCAGCCCCTGGCCTATTGGAGGCGGGCTTGGGGAGTCACAACGCGGGCCCCACTAGGATGGGTCATGAAAAAAATAATGAGAAATTACCCATCTCCTCCACTATAAATGCCACCCCTCACCTCCCCTTCTACTCACATCTTCCAAGATTTGAGCCTTGTAAATTTTCTACCTAATAATTTTCCCAATCCTCTCCCCTATGTCTAGGAGATCTTGGTCTCATCAAAATACCAAAATGAATCCCCTTAAGGATGTTCTCAAGGAGAAGTATTCAAGAGGTAAAATCCTCTTCCTTTTCTTTTTTAGTTTCTTTTCAAGTTCTTTTCTTTTATTATTCTATCCTCACCTCCTCTATCCAAATGAGCATGATAACCCCAATATAATATATATACTAGAATTAAATCATGTTAATGGAATATCCTTACTAAAAATCCTTTATCACTCTCTTTTATTTTAAAAATGAAATCATCTTCTGAGAGGTGCTAATTTATAACCTTCGTGGACAAAAGATTTTTGTTATTAAATTTCTCCTTCAAGGATGGTAATGAAACAATTTTTATAGTTAAAAAATATAATATATGTATTACAACTATTCTTATGTTTTTAAGTTACATATTTACATAATACTAAATGATAAAATAAAATGAGTTCGTTATGATCAATAACCGCCGTAATAATGAAAATGATTATCACTAAATGTATTATATAACGATTCATCCTCATACCATATAACAAATGATATATATAACCATTTAAACTTATTTATTTTAATTAATATCATATAAATTCAATTTTGGAGAATTATACCCATTCCAAATGAACTTCCATACTCAAATAAAAGTATATCGATCATGACAACTAAGGAAATGAACGCTCCCGAGTAATAAAATTGAATCTTATAACTCATCAAAAAGGCCATCAATGAACTTATTAAAATTATAATAAATCAAATAAATTTATATAATGTTCTTAATTAACTAATTAATGAATTTAATTTGGTTATCCAGGATGTTAAGGTCAAGTGTAGAACATATTTGGACATAAGGTAAGGGTTTCTACTCAAACCTTGATCTTTACTTCGGGTTATTCTTTCAATACCATTAGCATGATGTAATGATTATTTTTTTGTACTTATTATATATTATATTAATATGTTCCAAACTCATATATCCATGTAATTTCAATTTTTTATGGGAATTACATGTTTTACAAGGTTCCCTTATTAATTCTTCCTGATATGCAAACCCGATTAAAGGGAACGTCTCGATTTCATACCCATTTTCAAGTACCATCCATAATCTGTTTTAATAAAACATTATTTTTATAAAATCAATAATTTTTTTTATGAAAAACTATATTTTAATAATTAATGGTTTTATATAAACAATTATGACAAATAAAAATTATTTTTCCAAAATAACTCTTCTTTACAAAGTAAAAGGGGTATTTCTCTCAAGAATTCATCAATGATATTTTTAGAGTATTTTCATCTATTTCAACACCTCTATTGAATTTTATTATTTGTTGAGATTGATATCTTATTTTTTTCATCTATAATATTTTATTAAATGGTTTATGATCAGTTTGACTGTGGATGTTCTATCTTGATACCATTCACCATGCTACTCAGATTGGTTAGAGATTATGATTACATATTGGGAAAAGTTATTTACATTTCATATTTTCATGTTTTTTATGTTTACACCCATTTATATGAGGAATTAATTGGACTTATCAAGTGATGGGTGGGACCTGATATAGCCCTTTGATGCACCAGTAGGTCTCATAAGACAAAACAGAATTGGGTTTTGACTGAGGCCTTAACCTAGTATTTTCAGACGTCTTGGATGAGGCCTTGATGATATGTTTCAGATTTCAAATATTATGAATTCCCTAATTATGATATTAGTAATTGATAAACCATGTGATATTATACTAGTATAATATCCATGATTAAGGTTTATTATCTTATGATCAGTTATATGGATTTATTTTCTCATCTTTCATTCCCACCATATTATGGCCAAGTTTATTTTTAAGGGAATGTGTTTTTAGTTATTCACCATACCTAATGTTTATGTTTATGATAACTTCCATTGTATTACTTACCCTCACTGAGAATATGAGATAACTCATTTCTTATGTTTTATTTTTCCTCAACATGAAAAGATGAATATTATTATGAATGACTTGTAGGAATAATCTAGGAGTTATGGATGTTTCCAATGGAATTTATATATTGTATTTACTTTCAAGTTGTAATGTAAATATTATATTTGTATCAGGTTTTCCAAAAATACTAAACTATTTAGTACTTAGGGATATGAATTACTTTTAATCATACCAATGTATTAATATAAGGCACCGACTCTGGGAAACTGGGGTCGGGGTCTTTATAGTTGGTATCAAAGGAATTTTAGTAGAAACCTTAGAAACTAGATTTATAAAACATAGATTAAGGAATATAACCCTAAGATAGACTTTGAGGATAATAATATAAGTAAATTTGAGAATTTTGAAAAGGTACAGATTATATGTAACTTCTTAGAAATAAATCCCTTTCTGGATAATACAAGTGTATGTGTTTCTCACATAGATGTACCTAGGGGTAACAACTCTGACAAGGTGTCCTAGGCCTAAATTTGGGTAACTTGGTACATGACAACGGGCCTTACTGTGGACCTGGTTTGAAACTCCTAGGGGATTCTTAGGATAATTCACATTTTCTTTACAAACCATTATGAAGGATTTAAAAGTAAATATGTCCCCAAAGAAACCATGTTTATTATTATGAGATTAAATATACATAAAATTTCAATTTATGTTAAGTATTTTGATATTTTGATACAATACATTATAATTCATAACCTAATATAGTGTATGAAATTATTTAGAAATGGATCCTAGTGGAAGGAATTTTAAAATATCAATCTCTATTTTTTAAGTGAAATATCAAATTGTGAGGATGCAATTTATTAAAGGAGGGGAGAATGTAACACCCCAAGTATTTACAAATAAATTTAATATAGAATGTAATGCACATGACACTATGTCTCTGTGAAATAACACTTTGCTATTATAATTATTTAAACAAGATAGTTATAACCTAGCCATTGAACATAATTTTTCCACTTCTGTGAATTGAATTTCAAAAAACAGACATACATAATTATTATTAGTAAGATATTTAGAGTCTGATAAGATTAACTTAATTTGGGTGAATAATAACTTGACTCTTTGGAATAGTAATTTTACCCTTATGAATAGTAATATGACCAAATGAATAGAAACATAACCCATGAAAGTATAAATATAATTTAGACATCTTATAAATTAAATTATGATATAATTATATAATATTATAAGTAAATAAATGTTTTAGAAATTATTAATTAAGTATTAGTATTTTTAAAAAACACAAATGTTTATTTATAATTTTATAATTAATATAATGATTCAAAAGAAAATTTATTTTCATAAAATAGAATCATAAGTTAATATTTTCATTTATTATTATTATAATATAATTTTATGAGACCTTAGTTAATTTTTCAAAGTGTCATAAAATCAGTAATAGATTTAAAATCTGTATTTTTCAAGTAAATAATGGTTTTAATTAAAAATTAAATTTCTCATATTTAGAAAATTATTTTCATAAAATGGAGTTCATTTTTGAATTTTAAACATCGAAAAATGGTTAGGATGAATTTTTGGGAATTTTCTAAAATACTTGAATTTTTAGTGAATAATAATATATGATAATTTACGATAAATGATAAACACCTGATTTATTGATTCATAGGTGAAGTTTGGATGATTTAAGAACCCTTGGTTAGAAATCAAATGAACTTATTAATTTACTTATTCACAAGAATAAATATTATAGGTTGCCTTAAGAAAAATAATAAAACAATGAATAAAATAATGAGAAATCACCCCTCATCCACTATAAATACCACCCCTCACCACCCATTATCCTCACACCTTAAAAGCTTTGAGACTGTAAAATTTCTATCCAATAATCTTCCCAAGCCTCTCCCCCACATCCAAGAGCTATTGGTCTCATAAAAAGACCAAAACCAATCCCCTTAAGGAGGTTCTCAAGGAGGAGTATTCAAGAGCTAAAATCCTCTTCCTTTTCCTTTTAGTTTTTGTTCATGTTATTTTATTTTATTATTTTATCCTAACCTCATATGACCAAATGAGATTTATAAATCTATTATAATATATATATTATAATTAAATCATTTTGATGTAATATCCTTACTCAAACTCCATTCTCACTCTCTTTTATTTTAAAAACGAAATCATCGTCCAAGAGGTGCCAATTTACAACCTTCATGGACGATGGATTTTCATTCTTAAATTTCTCCTTCAAGGATGGAAATAAAAAAAAATTTATGGTTAAAAAAGACTTTAATATATGTATTAAAATATTTTTAATGTTCTGTAAGTAACATATTTACATAATACTAAATGATAAAACAAGATGAGTTCATTATGATCAATAATCACCGTAATAATGAAAACGATTATCACTAAATGTGTTATCTAATGATTCATCCTCATACCATATAACCAAATGATATATATAAACATTTAAAATTATTTATTTTCAATAATATAATATAAATTAAATTCTATATAATTATACCCATTCCACATGAACTTCCATACTCAAATACAAGTATACCGATCATGAAAACCAAGGAAACGAACACTCTCGAGCAATAAAATTGAATCTTATAACTCATAAAAAAGGCCATAAATGAACTTAATAAAATTATAATAAATAAAATACATGTATATATGATTATTAATTAACTAATTAATAGATTTAATTTTATTATCTAGGATTTTAAGGTCAAGTGCATAACACATTCGGACATAAGGTAAGGGTTTCTACCAGAACCTTCATCTTTAATTTGGGTTATTCTTTCACTACCATTACCCCAATGTGATGATTATTTAATTTTTTTACTTATTATATATTCTATTTATATGTTCAAAAATCATATATATAGATAATTTCATATTTTTTATGGTAATTACATGTTTTACAAGGTTCCCTTCTTAATTCTTCCCAATACGCAAGCCCAATTAAAGGGAACATATCAATTTCTTACCCATTTTCAAGTACCATCCATAATCTATTTTAAGACCCCATTATTTTTCTAAAATAAATAATTTTTTCATGGAAAACTATATTTTTTTATTAATGGTTTTATAAAAACTATTATGACAAATAAAAATTATTTTTCCAAAAGAACTCTTCTTTGAAAACTAAAAGGGCTATTTCTCTCAAGAATTCCTCGATTATTTTATTAGAGTATTTTCATCTATTTCAACAAATATGTTAAATTTTATGCTTTTTTGAGATTTATATATTATTATTTTCATTTAACATATGTTATTAAATGGTTTATGACCAGTTTGACTATGGATGTGCTATCTTGATACCATTCACCATGCTACTTAGATTGGTTAGAGATTATGATTATAGATTGGGGGAAGTTATTTAAATTTCATATGTTCATGTTGTTTATGTTTATCCCCATTCATATGAGGAATGTATTGGATTAATAAATTTATGGTTGGGGTCCTCTATATCCCCTATATGCATCAGTAGGTCTCATGAGACTAAACAAAATTGTGTTTTGGTTGAGGCCTTACCCAAGTATTTTCAGACGTCTTGGATGAGGACATGATGATGTGTTTTAGATGTCCATCATTATTAATTCCCTCATTATGATATTAGTAATTGATAAAACATGTGATATTTTACTAGAATAATGTCCTTGATTAAGGTTCATTCTCTTATGATCAGTTATATGGGTTTATTTTCTCATCATTCATTCCTTCCATATTATGATCAAGTTTATCTTTAAAGGCATGTGTTTTTAGTTATTCAACATGCCTAATGTTTATGTTTATGATAACTTCTACTGTATTACTTACCCTTACTAAGAATATGATATCAACCCTTTCTCATGTTTTATTTTTTTCCAGGATATGAAGATAAACATTATTATGAATGACTTGCAAGAATAATCTAGGAGTTATGGATTTTTCCAATGGAATTGCTATATTATATTTCCTTTAAAGTTGTAATGTAAATCATATGTTTGTATCTGGTTTTCCAAAACTACTAAACTATTTTGACCTTTGGGACATGAATTTATTATAATCATACCAATGAATTAATATAAGGCACCGAATTTGAGCAACTGGGGTCGGGTTCTTTACAAAATATTTTTCAAAACAAAATTACGATTTAGCGGAAGTTTTTAGTAACCATTATTAAGTACAGTAATTAAAAATATTTTTTTGGTGGTTATTCTTAACCACCACTAAAAATAACCACCACTAATATGTTCAGTGGTGGTTATTTTAATTTTATTTATTATTTTCCCAGGTATTTTTTTAAAAAAACCACCGCTAAATAAAAAAGAAACCACTGCTAAGTGCTCAAAAAACGACACATACAAAAAATACCAGAACATTAAAGAAACAACTCCTAAATGATTATCAACCATGAAATAAAAAAACAATTTTGTAACCACTACTATATTATTAGGCAGTGGTTTAAATAGACACCAGTTCACAAAATAAATGCTGCTAATTCCATTTTTTTGTAGTGGCTTCTCTATCTTTTTTGTGAATTTTAATATGAAAAAAATTGATAAGTATATACCAATAATTCTCAATCTTCTTTTCCAAGTAGATAAGGATACAAAGCATGAAAATCCTTCTATCCTTAGGGTGAACTTATGGAAAATAAAAGTGAATACATTTAATCCCAAAGCTTCTCCATGCCCCTCCAAGAAGAGGAAGATCAAGGGGAAAGAAAGGGAACAAGATGTTGTCTATTTTATATGAGGTAAGAAGGGACACTTGAAGAAAAACTACACCCATCCAAAGAAGCAAAAAGAAGCTTCATGTATGTTTTTCATTAAGTGCAGTTTATCTATTTACACAAATTGGGTATTAAATAAAACTTAAAGTTCTCACATATGTATTAAAATAAAGAAACCAAGTAGATTTAGAAAGATTAACTGAGTGTAGGTAGATCTTAAAGCATCCAACGAAGCTAAACTTTCTACTGTAGCTATCAGAGACTACCACCTCACATTGATGAAAAGAATTATATTGGTTTTGAAAGGTTTTTATTATGTTTCATACATTACTAAAAACATTATTTTTATATCCAAACTTGATAAAAATATATTTATTTTAAAATTTGGAAATGAATGTTTCTTATTTTATAAAGATGAATTTTTTTATGGTAAGGTGAATTTAAATAACATCCATCCAATGATCCGAAAGCCTTCAATTTTTTTATTTTAAACAAAACCCACTTTTAAGGGATAAAGGGGGAAACCCGCACAGACTTCATGAACATAGGAAAATCACAACCCGAAGGTCTGAAGATACAACCCAACTAGAAAACATGGAGTAACCCCACGCCAGCGTTTGACCGTGAGAATCCCTCCATCGTTACATCACTGTACAGCAAGCCTGTGTCCTGTATCAAAGCACAGGTCCGATCCGATGGTAGTGCCATACCCTCTCATCTTCAAAATCCATAGAGAACTATAAAGATGAAAGAAAAGCTCTCAAACCTCCTCTAGGGATTACACCATGAGATCGGTCTCGGGTACATATCCATTCCAACAGACCACGTAAAGAACCATTGCAGACAAAAAATCTTCATAAGCAAATAAAGAAACACAAATCTGAAATCAAAGCCATAGAAATTCTCCAATCCATGGGGAACCTCTGACACCACACGCAGCAACCCGAAGATGACAAAAAACCAGAAACGTAAAGCTGAGACTTCATCACCTAGGACTGGAAGACCCAACAACACATAAATGGAGTGTCTCCGTTGAGGGGATCTGAGCTGATCAGAGCTGGCAGCGCCATCTTGGGCTTGAAGCCGGTCATCTACAAACTACAGAAGAACCCTCACCAGATTACAACCCGGTCGAATCACGGGAAGATAAAGCACCAACAAGGAGAGGATTCTCCATAACAAGAACACCGCACAAACACCATCCACACAACAAAAAACAAAACCTGCAATAGAAACACCACAAACTCAATCTGCAAAACCCCATAGCCGATCATGGACCAAAACATTCCCCATCCGAGCCATGTTGAAGGTGAAACTGAACCATCTGTCCTAAACTGCAGATGAGATGACACATACCAGATCCGTCGCGAACCACAACGATGCCAAACCTTTATCGGGGCAACACCAACGCCATACCAGAATGTGACAGACACCCAACTCTTGCCAGATCTAAAGAGAACTAAAGACTGGACATCCAATACCGGATCGAGGATGATTCCAGGACAGAGAATCCAAGACCAGAGCACTGCCGTGCCTAAATGCAATGAAGACAGCCCGAGCCGCGGGGCACGCTGAAGCTGACGCTGAGTACCGCTAAAGCCGGGATGAGAACCAAGCCGCCGCGCAACACACCGCAGATCCAGAAGGCACTGGTTCCGATTCGCCAAGCCACACTGGAGGGAGAGGAGGGAACACCCAAGAGGAAACCCTAGAAGCGCCGAAGGGGGAAGAAAACCCACCGCTCAGAGGCTGGAAAATCATTAATTAACAAACTTTATGTTTTGGATTACACAAACCAAGTAATGGTAATCGATAACAAAACTGCTTTACATGACTCATAACACACCAAACAATGGAATCACCAACTAAGTCATGTAAATGAAAATTACTTGACTAAATTATCCCAAGATGGATATTTAGATTCTTTTGAACTAAAACAACTTTGTCTATGTCATGCATGTTTACAAGGTAAAATGACCAAATCCCCATTTAGTGAAAAATGTGAAAGGGAAAAAGATATTTTTGAATTACTTCATACAGATGTGTGTAGACCATTTTATATTGAGGCAAGGAGTGAGTAATCATACTTCATAACTTTTATTGATTATTTTAGTATATATGAATATGTATACTTAATGAGTTATAAGTAATATTCTTTTGATAAATTCATGGAATACAAGAATGAAGTTGAGGACCAACTTAGTAAGAAGATTAAGAAACTATGCTCAGACCATGTTGGAGAATATGTAAATAAATACTTCATTGATTACTTATAGAAGTTTGGAATAAAATATCAACACACCCCTCCTTATGCACCTCAGTGGAATAGTTTAAGTGAAAGGAGGAACCACACCTTTTTGGACACGATGAGATTAATGATGAGTAATACGATTCTTCTATTATTCTTTTCGGGATATGTGTTACAAACAACAAAAAAATACTAAACCAAGTACCAAATAAAGTGGAAGATAATATGTAATACCATTTATAGAATGTAAAGAAATTCACGTTGTCATACTTATGTGTGTTGGGTTTTGAAGCATTTATTAAGGCCTCTTCAGGTAACAAACTTGCACCCTGAGGCACAAAGTATACCATTATAGGATAACCTAATGAAATAATGGGATATTACCTATATGACCCCTCATACAAAAATTTAATAGCATAAATACATGCCATATTCCTAGATAGGGAGACCATATATAAAGGAGATAGTGGGAGTGAGATAGACTTTGATGAAGTTGAGGCTCAATATACACAAGAGTTGGCATAAGAAAAGATTACATAAAGCCCCATGGAAGAAGAAACCGTTCCAGAGACACAAATACTATGTAAGATAATAAAATATGTTAGATAAAAAAATGACATGGTTTTCTAGTCACTGAGGATGGTGACTCATTATTAGTCGATAATAATGATCCTATAACCTATAAGGAGGAAGTAAGTAAAACAAATGTTTCCAAGTGTAAATAATCCATGAATTCTGAAATTGATTCCATGTACCAAAACCAAGTCTATATTTTGGTAAATCCTCCAATGGATGTAAATATTGTTGTTTGAAAATGGTTATTCAAGAAGAAAATAGTCATAAAAGGACAAGTCAATACCTATAAGGCGTAAATTCTTACAAAAGGGTTTAAAAAAAGTTAAGGCATTGGCTACGATGAAACATTTTCACCAGTTTTAATGTTGAAATACCTTATTATTCTATTTTCAATTTCAGCTTACCATAACTATGAGATTTTGAAAATAGATTTCAAAATAGTCTTCCTTAATAAGAAACTTCATAAATATGTCTATATGACACAACCTAAAGGGTTTGTGACTCCAAAGGATGCCAATAATATATACATTTTTCAAAAATCCATTTATGTATTAAGCAAGAATCTAGGTCATTGAACATTCATTTTGATGAATACATAATGGATTTTTTTTATAAATAATGAGTGTGAGACTTGTTTATAAAAAATTTTTAGTGAGAGTTTCATCATTTTATTAATAGTATATGTTGATGACATATTACTCATTAGAAATAAAATACTAGTCTTACAGTTTATTAAGACATTGTTGAATAAATGATTCTCTATGAAGGGGTGAAGCAACATATATACTTGGGATCAAGATCCATCATGATAAATCCAAGAGGTTTATTAGCCTAAGTCAAAGTATATACATTGAAAAGATATCGAAGAGATTAATTATGGAACAATCATTGAGGGAATTGTTGTCAGTGTCACATGACATTAATCTTTCTAGGAAAATGTTTCCTTGGACACATGAATAAAGAAAAAAATTGGAAAGTATTCCATATGAATTATAAATTGGTTTATTCATGTATGTTATGGTATATACAAGGCTAGATGTCACCTATGTATTAAGTGTGGTAGGAAGATATCAAGCTGATATAGGTGACCTCCATTGGATGTCTCTTAAGACTGAACTTAAGTATTTGATGCATAATAAGGATATTTTTCAGGTTTATAAAGGATATGGGGAACTAGTCATAATAGGATTTAAGGATTCTAGTTTTAAAACTGATTAATATGACATGAAGTCAACACGAGATACATCTTCACTTTGAATATAGGTGTTGCAAGCTCGAAGATCTCAAAGTGAGTTGTGGTCATAAAATCTACAGCAGAGTCCAAGTATATTGTGACTTCTGAGGTAGCTAAATAAATGATATGGATTTGAAACTTCATCCAAGAGTATGATGTGTCACCTAGAAGTAAAGATCCTATCCTAATCTATTGTGATAATACTATAGTGGTGGATCTCATAAAAGAGTCAAGGTCGCATTAGTGGATGAAGCATATAATTCATAAGTATCATATCTTAAGTGATTTTTTTCAAAGAGGTGAGGTTTTAGTGTGATTTATTTCCATAGAAGACAACATGGTGGACCTCTTGGATAAATCCTCAACTCAAAAGAAACATGATTATCATGTGAGGTCTAGTGAACTGAAAGTCGTAGGCAGTTAGATCTAGTCCAAGTGAGAGTTTGTTAGAGTTTAAGTCCTAGGACCAACTATTTTTAATTTGAAAACATGTATAATTTATGTATTGAATATTAATAAAACTCCTTATTACATACCATTCATTGATTTTTTTTATGAAAGGTTGAAGGTCAATCCCCCTTTATTGAATATAAAATTGATAGAACCCCTTTTGAAAACTGGTAAAAGGGGGAACCCATTACATGAACCAGATGAAAAACTCCCTAACAGAAACATGACCCAAAGGTTGTTACATGGTCCCAAATTCCTAATAGGAAACATACATCATGAAAAGTACCATCCAGAAGTCTTTTCACCCCCTTGTCAGATAAATCAGCAGCAATTCCATTCAAAGATGATACACTGCACCTGCTAAGAACTACGCCGTGATGATCAACACAACATGAAAGAACACTTCTCCATATTACATTGAAATGTGGGAGGAGAACACGATTATGTGTTAAAACACACCCATCTCTATCTTGATCCACCCACCCAACGGTGCTTGTGAGTCAATTTCTGTATTTTCAACCTGATACGCTTTAAAATTAGACTAAAAATACCATGAAAAAAAAATCAAAGATAGGGTACCCATAAATCCACCATAAATGAGGATAGATAAATGAATGATGGGTTTCATCACACCCATACCTCTTTTGAGGCCACCTTCCTAACAAAACCTACAAGGAGAAGAACCAACTTCTAAATGAAACAAGAAAAAATCTAAAACATTCAATTACATCTGCATCCCATCAAGAAGAAAATACCAAGATGAAATATAAAGAAACACCAGAAAACCCAGAACCCACCTCCGACTGTAAGATCATAAGTTTCCCAGATCTACAACCAACATCTACCTAAAACCAGGGAGGGAAGAGAACTTGTGGGACTGTACAAGAAGACGCTGCCATGAGCACTGATGAAACTAGACGCCATCAATGACACAACTTACGCCATCATCATCGACATAAATTCAGATGCTAATGCCAGAATACTCCCTCCTAGAAGCTATTCCACTGTAATCATAGAACCACATACATTTTAATCGCCAACCCTGATGTCGTTCCACCAACAACACCAAAGACCATGAACGTCACCATCTAAAAAATTCACTAGCTATTAAACAAGCTTCCACCACTACCCACCACAGAAGTCACTGCCTTGACTCCCTCCTTCATCGTTAACTAAAGCATGATGCCAAATACCCACAGATATTCCAAAATAGAACTCGTCTGGGAGCTCCCATGAAGAAGATCCCCTGACTAAGAGGGTAGGTAGTTCTGGTGAAACCCTAGGCCAGATCGCCTTGAAAAACCATCATGACTCTAATGTAATAATGTCCTATAGTATATGTATCATTGATAAGGTCTAGAAGTTCCTCTATATGATGTGAAACTTGAAGTACTATGATAATATTCTTAAATAATGTTATGTAGTTGGATAAAATACTATGATGTGACACATAGTACATAGACTTTCAGGTGTGATTACTCATAAGTGGATGAAGATTCTTCTCATTAAGTTCACAATTGGTTATCTCCAAGACAAGAGATTATGAGAACATAACTGTCAATAGTAATTACACATGTTTTGTTGTCATCAGATATTCTTATATGCGAGCATGTGTAATGGTCCTTAGACTTTAAGATTATCATTAATACATTTCATGAATCACGTACTTATTTTTGAAAGAAACCATGACTATTGTGAAAATTCCAGGAGTCTCAATGAAAAAAAGTTTGTAGGTGAAGAAAAGATAGAATAAAATAATGATAAAATAATGAGAATAAGATCTCACAGGACAAAACAATTTACGTGGTTCAGGAAAAATACCGATGTATATGGAGAGGAAAAATCACTTCACTTTAATCAGGAGCATGGAGATATTAGAGTTTCTCACACACAGAAACCCAAGATTGGAATGAGCTAATAAATAGGATGAATAACTATTCCACCAACTACACAAAAATTCCATTGTGCTAAAATGAAAGGTGTATGGAAGTCTACACTGCTATAGTGTGTGGTTACCCAAGTCCAAGATGCTATAATGGCTAGTGGATAGAAGCCCATGGAGCTACAATACCACTATCTCTAAAGTCCAAATTGCTACAGTTCTATGTTGGTGTCATTGATCATCCCTACTACAGTTCCATGCCAAAGTCCAAACTACTACAGTGCTCTATTGGTGTCTCCCAGTCAGCTCTGCTATAGTTTGTTATAGTTTATATAGTTCCCCAAAATTTGGATCGGGGACCTTTGTCCCACAGACCACCGAAGCAGGGGTGCGTTTCCCCTGTAACCCCTAACGAGCCCAATATAGAGCTCAACCCGTGAGAGTTGTGGCATAGTGTTTAGTATGAGAAACTACCATTTGGTCCAAAATCATCCAAACCGACCGAACTACATCAATATAATAGTGATGACATATGTTCATGGTGAGGTAGGGTATGTTGGGTGTGTCATGATTGACATGTCATTAATGGATAATTTGAGGAAGGATTTGTTACTTCCAGTTTTATGGAAGTTGATATCTTGGTCCTTTGGTTGGAATAGAATCATATCATTAAATTCCATGATCATGGTGTAATGACATGTTTATTTCAAATATTCAAAGAAATACATATTGAAAAAATAGGTTGGTAACATAGATGTGAAACCTGTTTGATGAGATATTATGATAAAGAGATTATATTACATAGTGAGAATTCATATGTGGTTTTCATCATTGTTACATTAAGTTCTTTCTCTTGAGTGTCTTGACCCATTTCTAGACAATAATCTTATACTTTAGGCAAGCCCTCCTAATTCCAATGAGAAAGAATCTTATAGGGTCACATAGTAAGTGTTACTGATGATCTAGATTAAATTCTATTTGGATTTTATTAATTGAATAAATATTATTCTCAAGACCGAGGGATAGTTTTATTCAAATTTTATTGATCATATATATTTATTAATGAATGAAATATTTAAATTAAATATTTATTCAGGTGTCCAATAAATTCTAGAGGAGTTTGAATGGACCAAGACCATGTCTGATGATAAATCTTAAATAAATATACAATTAAATAATATTTTTTATTGTGAAATTTGAAACATAAATAATAATAATAATAATAATACTATTATGCATCATGGGGTTTATTAAAGGTTGTTATATTATTTAAGGGCCAACATTCAATTAAATAATTATTTTAACCTAAACCCTAGCTCTATAAATATATGGTTATGTCTATTATGTAGTGTGTGAAAAAATTGATTGGTGAAATAGAAAAAGAGAATTATTGTGTACAATGAATTATCTATTGACTCCTTTCTCCCTCTAAAGAATGAGAACCGAAAGATATATTCCTTCAAGACCGAAGGATGGGTGATCAACACAAATGCAAGAAAATCGATTCACCATGCTAGCACTTGGGGATTGAATGGAGTTTCTTTGAGATAAACAGAGAATGTATGGATCATCACTAGATATATTATATCCTTAGATCCTAATAGTGCAATGAAGGAAATCTGAAAGGGTCTTTTCAGATGATCAATATTCACATTGAAGAAAGATCATAATCCCAAGTATTCATTTATATCGATATTAAATAAATAAATTATAAAATTGATGTGAAATATAATCAATTATGGTTTCAGGCATAGAAATATTAAAATAACTTTTAATATATCATCCACCACTAAACATTTACACTATGCCCGAAATCAATAGAGAGTTCATGTAGCACTGCTGGGAATTTAGGGGGGGCTTAAAATAGATGGGGGTTATTTCTAATTCTAACAACATTTTTCTGGACATTTCATGATGTTTGGTTTGGTTTTTTTATTTTTTCAACACCAAAAATTAGGTACATATCTTCCTTGAGAAATTAACACTACAATTTACAAGAAATTTAATTAGGAAAAAGTTATTACTTAATCATTTTTTCAAGATTTTGTGATGTTCCATAGATTCAAACTTCAAAGATCAAGTGACTTGAAAACAAATTTTTATCTACTATAACAATGTCCCAAGGAATGATGGGAATTGGTTTTTTATTGTTTTTCTATATTGGTTCTTATTTATGTTTTATACGCTTTGATCCTCTATATATAAAACCAATCTGGGATAACCTAACACGTAACCCGAGCCGCTCGCCACAAGGTATGAGGTGCATTCCCGATTTCCCTGGGCTAGAGAAAAGAACCAGTGTATCACAAGTGATCATGTGGGAACAATTTAATCCTCATAAAAACTAGGATCAATAATAGTTAAAACTAGGAACCCAACATGAGGTCTCCTTAAATTGGACAACCATGCAAAAAATGGAACAACAGAACTAAGATGAAAGCCAATCAAACAAGGAATACTCATAAAGAACAACCAAAATCTATCACAAAAATTTTTATATATAATTGAAACCATTATATATAAAGCTTTTACATTTCCAAAATATGGAAATAAAACTAAACCAAAAAGAAAATAGGTGGCCTAAGAGCCCGATGAAAAACCACAACCCAAAACTGGTTGAACCAAAAACAAGAAAAAACACCAACATCTCCATGTGACTCTTAAGTCACCACCATAAACTGAACCATTCCAACTTCCTAATGTAAAGTGGTAGAAAACCAACCTGCAAGTTATAAACCAAGATCCTAAAGAAAACCTAAAAACAACATACCCGCTGATGTGAGCATGCAGGGTGTGATCCATAGGCCAGTAGGATAACATAATGAGCCCATTAAATTCATTTTCTATAAATAAATTGATAAGACTATAGAATTATATTAGAATCAACGAATGAGATTAAAATGTTCATATAAGAAGAATATAGAGAATAAAGAATAATGGATAAATCTCCCTATGGTAGGAAAACCCTAATACCAAGACAGAGGCCTACTCTGAATAGCCTTTTCTAAATTACCAAAATAGAAAAATATCCAAGACCACATGACCCACTCCCCTGCTCCTATTTATTACCACCAACCTACTATAACCAGACTTGAAAAAAATGGAAATGGAGAACATTTACCCTAGAAGTAAACAACCCCCGACATTACCCTTGGACATTTTGTGGAAATTCCAGGAGTTACAGTGACAAAATAGGTTCGTAGATGAAGAAAAAAGACAGAACAAAATAACAAGTGAAAGATGAACACAAGCACAGTGGTTTACATGGTTCAGGAAAAATCCCTATATTCATGGATAGGTAGAATCACTTCATTAATTTTGGAGTATAATTATAGGGAGATAATCAGTGTTTCACACATAAAAATCCTAGATCGAATGAGCTAATAAAGATGATGCACTATTCAACCAACCACATATTAAGTTCACTATGCTATAGTGCTACAACCACCCAAGTTTACACTACTACAGTACCAAAACCACTCAAGTACAATATACTATAGTGTCTTTGGTAAGATGTTTGTGAAGCTACAATACTATTGTCTCCAAATTCCAAGATGCTATAGTGCTCTGTTGGTGTCACTTGGTTAGCCCTACTATAGTGACGTATTAAAGTCCACATTGCTACGGTACCCTATCGATGTTGTTGGTCAATACTGATATAGTGAGTCAGGATTGCTACAGTCTCAAAATTTGGTCTAGGTACATTTGACTCTTAGATCAGGGGAGCGCTGCCCCCAATAACCCCTAGCGACCACACCACGAAGGTCAAACTGTGAGAGTTGTGGTCTGGTGTATAGTTTGACCCACCACTATCATTCATCCCAACTACATCCAAATATATTAGGATACACCATTTCAACATGATAATCCACAAAAAAACCCACAACCCCATGTTCCTATCATTCCTACCCACTTGAAAAAATCACATTTTCCTCAAGGTGTAAATATAGGAAACCATCTCCAGTATCAAGAAAAGATGCAAGAGATGTTCTAGGAAATCTTGCTCTTGGAAACTAGTTTAGAGATTCTTCAATAAATGCAAGAGGAATTTCTAGTGGTCTAAGTCCCATACCCCTACAAACCAATCGAGGAGAATCATCTATCTTCTCAGAATCCCCAGCTTGTATCCTATCACATCTGTGGTGTCATTTTTGAGTCATTTTATCTTTTATTTTTGGATTTATCTTTATATCATAGATTTCAAAGGGATTTTGTGAAAAAATTAGGGTTCTTGGATTTAAATAAGTAGGCACATGGTTAGTATAAACCACACACCAGCCCGGGGAAAACTGTGCACCCTAGACAGTGGCACTGTCCAGGTCGCACGACCAGGCACAAGGGTGTGTGACCCTCTCAAACTAACTATGAGACTAGGATAGTGGTATTATCCAGGCTGCACGATTAGGTGAACGGGCATGCACCCCCTCTAGGTAAACTATGTGTCCTTCTAGATCTTTAAAAATTTCAAAATTATGAAACTACCCTCCTTCTATTCTAAGACCCTAACACCTCTCTCTCACTCTATTCAACCCTCAAGCCCTAGGAATGCCTCCCTACCCTCCTCTCCCCCATTAGGAACCCATTTTTGGGTGATTTTGATTTTGTATCTTTAATTAATCATCAAGTAAGTCACTAATTATCCTTATTTATCTCTTTTTTGGTCTCTCCTCACCTCCACTTTGGGTTTATCTTTTCCAGAAGATAGTTTGACCTAGAGTGGGTTAAATATTGATGGATTTTGTGTGATCTTACCTTCATAGGGTCTCCTCTTGGTGAAATTAGTGTTTTACACCTAGTTTTTTTGATGATTTCAAGGAAAAGGTAGGTGGTTCCAAGTATATATATTATTTTATGATTTAAATATTCTTTCTTTCCTTTCAAATACTTTCTAAAATTGTTTTTTTTTGTGTATAAAAAATAAGGATTTGGTCTTGTTGGTGTGTGTACGATTTGAAAAAGGTTAAAACCTATGTTTTATAGAATATTTGATTATGTATTGGTCTGGTTTGTGAAATAATGAAGCTCTATGGTTCAATAAATGGAGAAAGAACATGGGAATCTAGGTATCTAGGTGGTAAGACTAGGTATAGTATTCTAGGAAAGTTGGCAGGTCTGAGGCCTGGTCTCCCTAGAAGGATTACACAACAACACTAACTAAAATTCATGTGATGGGTATTGGTGTCTCGATAAGGACCTTCACATATGGGATATTGATCACTAAGAGTACGAGGATCCTAGGACCCCAATAATCCTAGTTACTTATGGATTTCCCATAGTGCTTATGCTATGTTTTCCATTTTTTTGATTCCTCACTCATCTTTATTACTTTGCAAAAAATCTTGTTTTTAAATTAAAATTGGTTTCCTTTCCTCTATCTTTGAAACCATCATGTTTATTTGTATTATAATATATATTCATGGAATCATCTGGTGGTATTCTACTTGGAAAGTGAGATCACACCCTACATAAGAGTGTATATATATCTTGTTTTGTTTGACTCGGGTAAAGGAAAAGCCTTTCGTGGTGGCGATAGTGGCTCTATGTGCTAGTGGTTTCTTTTTGGATGGGTGTTGGTGGTGGTAGTATAAGGATGTGGACCCTCATGTTTCATGACAGATTGTTTGTCTAGTTTCCCCCATTCCCATTTTTTTTGGTTATTTTGGTTTTTGGATGTAAATGTTAAATTATTAACTCATATTGTAGGGTTTTACTTTGATCTCTTGTATTTTGGATGTTGGTTATGATGTGATTTAATTTTTTTTCATCATTGGCTAATTATTTCATGGGCTAAATCATTATCAAATGTGTTACTCAATGGCTAGGAACTAGTTTACAGCTTGTGGGGATCAGGAATTCCCTTTAGGACATGCCATGGGCTAGGTCAGGTGTCAGGTTGGATGGAAACCAGGGGTTGGTTCATGAAAAAATGGTATCAAAGCATGTTTCCCTTATTTGAGTCATTTTATTTGGGAGAGTTTGGATAGACATGAGCTAGGACTATCAGGGATTTAGGTTCTAGTTGTGAGTGGGGTGTATGACCAACACACCTCATGATAGGCCTTAGGTCACCATGGGATATTTAGGATTTTTTTGAATCATCCTCCAAGTTTGATGTACAGGCTGTAGATTGTGCATGGACATCAAGATGGGGTGGAGTGGTTTAAGCTATTACTTGTGTTTATTAAAATTTTGTTCTCATTTACATGGATGTTTAAATCATGTTATGTTTGAAAACCCTTATGGGTGATGTAATGATGGATTATCTTGTGTTTGTTAATTGATGTAGCATCATGCCTCCCTAAGGATTTCCTATGAAAAAGTGGGAAGAGGATTGAGAGAATCATCTCTCACTAGTTGATCATAGATTAGTGGAAGTTGTGATTCATGTTTTCCAAGAATTAGATCAGGGAGCGGGCTTTGGTCTTACTCATGCTAAGGAAGCCGAACTAGGTATGAAAAAGGATAATGATTAGGAGTCCCTCAAGAAAAAAACTCATTCCTTTTGGGGTAGAATGGACCCCTATTAAGATGAGGAGTGGATTGAAAATATTGAGAGGATTCTTGAGTTCCTCAAGACTCTTGAAGTTGTTAATGTAAAGTGTGTTTCCTTCATGTTGGAAGGACCTAGTTATAGGTGGTGGGAATCAGTGATCCAGGGAAAAAAGCATGAGCAGATGATTTGGAAATATTTCCAGGATGTTTTCAATGAGAAGTATTTTTATGAGACCAAGGTCCTTAAAAATACCCATAAGATCTGAGATCTCCATTAGGGGGATCAAACCGTGTTTAATTACACAAACCTATTTAAAGAATTTATCCATTTAACACATGAGGTGGTTTATAATGAGAAGATAAAGGCTCAACATTTTGAAATGAGGTTGTGGTCGGACATTCTATCTTAGGTCTTCCTTTTTAAATTGAAGAGTTATTCTAAGGTGGTAGATCGAACTGTGATGGTGGAGATTGATTATGATGAAAAATCTATATTCTCTGGAGTAGTCACAACGGTGGGACATGGTGATAGTGGTACATCTGAGAAGAAGAGGAAACACAATGAGTAGGATAAGAAAGGAGTTGGTAGTTCCATCCACCCTTCCCATACACCTTTATCTGCAACCACTGGTGGTAGATTAGTTGTATGCTACCAGTTTGGGAGGTAGGGGCACATGTGGTCAGCATATATAGTTCCAACTAAACCCTACCATCAGTGTGGGTTCTTGGGCCACTTTCAGATGTTCTTTAAGAGTGATACGATGACTCAGAGTGGTGAAGGATCCTCAATTCACAAGGAATTACCAACTCAATCTTGTGTATAAAGGGATATAGGTTCTCAGACTATTGGGAATGGTGGTAAGGATGGATCTTCTTATGTGAATATTCATCTCAAGACAGATCCGCAAGTTAGTAATCAATCTCATGAATTAACAAAAACAAAACACCTTCATCCTATGGATTAGGATCCATTTGAATCAGATACAGGACCTACAACAGTTTGAGGTACTATTTTTATTGCAGCATCCATCGTCATTTCTTTGTTTGATACATGTTATTCTAATTCTTTTATTTCTGCCCATCTTGTGGAACTTTTAAAATCACCAATCAAACTTATTTCTTATGCCATGGATCTAGTAACACCGCTTGGAAAGAAGAGAGAATAAGGTTTTAGATGTACGTCCTACACTCTCACTCTTTAAGGGTTCAAGATGGAGTGGGACTTCTTGGTTCTAGAAATGTATCTTTTTTATACGATCCTCTGTATGGACTGGATGGTACTTTTTAGGGTGTACATCGATTGTTATCATCAGTGAGTAACTTTTGTGGCACCAAATGATAGTACTCAGGTTTTCAAGTTGAATGGGATCCCCAATCATGGAAAGCTGGAACTTCACTTCTGGAGTTGGTAAACCTCATTTTCTAGGACTCCTGTAGTAGATGAGTTTACATAGGTGTTTCCAAATGATTTCTCAGAGTTATTATAACACCCCAAGTTTTTATGAATTCATTTTTTTTCGAATAAATTAAATTTCATTATTTTCTTGAATTGCATGTTATTCCAAGTTATGATAGATTTATATGCAACACCAAGTTATGATTTCACTACACACTACCCTTAGATTATCTTTTGGTACACACAACACTATTTTTGGATTGTGTTACACACAATGCTAAGTTCCTTCGACAACTTGTGTTACACACATGACCGAGTTTTACCAAACTAAAATATACTATTAATAATATTATTAAAATATTGTTCTAGTTATCACATAGCCATTAGAATGATAGATAGGAATAATATTAACTAAATTATGAAACTATGGTTTACACATGTTTATAAAATTAATTCTTTTTTTATCAATTAATTAGAAATGAGAATAAAAACCAAATGAATATAAATGATGTGTTTTGATGAAAAAAATATCTTTATGCCCACAAAGGTGTTTTATATTAATAAATTAAATTAATTAATATTAGTGAGAGATATTAATGAAATTTATATATTATAAATTAAACCAAATGCTTTTACATTCATCCAATAAGTTTTATAGGCATAAAATAAGAACAAATCCAATTTTAGGTATAAAAGGTATATTTTTCCAAAAGGAAATTTCTCCAAAAGGAAAATTTTCCACCTTTTAATGGTAGAATTTTTTAAATATAATTTTTAAAACTTTTATAATTTTTATTTGAAAAAATAAACTTTATTTTTGAAATAGAAATATCAAAATTTACTTTGGGTGATTTTTTGATATTTTTCTACGAAGTTTCATTTTTTGATGAATAGTAAAAAAAAATAGGGTCTGGGTCTGGGTCAAGTTTCCTATTTCACGTAATGATTCCCAGTATATGGATTTTCCAATGAAATTGAAAAATAAATTCATCGATGACTTTTACATTTCAAAATTTCAATTTCATTTAAATTCATATTTGTTTACAATTCTCTTTAAATGGTTGAACTAAATGGATCACCACTTCCAATCTATAAGGACCCATACACATTATAAACCGAAGTGTGGAATCCATTTAATCCCAACCATAATAAGTTTCATTCCATGTAACCAATGGTCCATGACTCATTGTTCCATAATTGAATGCTTAGGGTGTCTGTTATAACCTATATAGGAAAAACACTTTTTAGGTTATGATAGACACTCTAAGTACCAATTATATTTCTTCATTGCCTACACAAATAATTTATCAAATATCAGGTATATCACTCAGGAACACATAATAAATTTCATGAAATCAATCAATTCATCCTATATGGAATGGCATATGAATGACATGTGAATCTTGTAAGGTGTCTAAAATAATGCATGATCCATACTTTCTTGTCATACTGGCCAAGGATAAAATGAAATTTCTCAATCATAGTAGTAATAAGATCCCATATCATGTGAATCACCCAACACTAGAATCAAATAAACTGTAATAGACAAAACATAGGACAACATGTCCTATTCTATGAAATTTGGAATTTTTTTATACGTGGGCTAGATACTCCTAGGAAAAACTTATTAACAAATTCTAACTCACTCTTAATATCTTTTCTCTTATCTCAAAATAATAAGGTAAGAAAAGAAATCATTTAATACCACTTTGAAATTTCCTAACCTGGATTCCACTTAATGGTTCCCTGAGCCGATGGGTTACATGGCCTCAAGAGTGACTCCCTGAATTCTAGAGGCTACCAACTAGTAATGAGGGTCTAAGGTAGTACAGTGGGGAGACTATACCTTCATAATCAGAGCATATCATAACATCATCACAAGTGAATAAATAAGTGGAAGCATAATATAAATCAAGAGAGAAGATAACATCCAGAAGACAATAATAGTAATAAATCAAAAAGTAGTGTCATGTACAAAATGATGATCATGTCATGTCTCTATAAAAAATGGTAAGAAATAAATGGAAAAAATAAACCAATACAATAAATGTACCAAAAGAACAAAAAGTCCAAATTGTAACTATATCCAGCTAGCATCACGAGCCTAGATCGGTCATATGCTACCCTTCTCCTAAGAAATGATCAAATCATGCATTATAAAGTGGACTCTTTCCCTGGTACCTACCTTGATTCATGAAGTCTATCCGGGTACCCAATGGTGGCATGATTAGAATGTGAGATAACACTTAGTAGGACACCACCAATGGTGTCTATAATATTTCTAGTCTGTGTATAAATAATTAAGTAGTCTGTAGTATATCACATGTATAATGGTAATAAAAGTAAAGTGTTAAATGTAGATGTGATCCTGTCCAGCCAAACAAGGATCCCTATGAACAACAACCAATAACCCATAAACAAGGAGAAATTTTAATCAATCATCCATAAATCATTATAAATCATACACAATAGCCTATGTCAGGTGATCAAAAATCAGTCCTAAAAGGGCCAGATCCAAGGTGTAAATAACCAAGTCATCCTCATTGAGTTAATGAAGCATCTCAATGGAATCTCAGTAAAGATTTGGGTGGATCCTAAGGAGCATGTCTACAAAGCATGTTAAAGGCAAGTCCAAAAAATATATATCTAAGGAGTAACAATTTCCTTGGAATCCAAAATAAACTAGATCCATGGAGTATAAATTTTCATAGAATCCTATGGAATCAGGATCCTAGGAGTAGAAATTTCTAAGGAATCCACTACCATAATTAGGATCCATGGAGTAGAAATGTCCATGGAATCTAATGGAATAAGTATCCTAGGAGTAGAAATGTCCAAGTAATCCACTAATATTATCAATTCATCATCTCATCTCATAACCCATTTCATTATCATTCAAATACCATGAGTTCATCCAACTCATTCCATTTTTTCCCATTTAATAATTTAAACATTTAAACATAATCTAATAACATTTCAAAGGAGTCATAATCCCTCTTATAATAAATCATTCAATTCTCATTCAATTCAACAAGTCTCACAAAATAAGTGGAGATCTCTCACACACCCAACAGGGTGGTAGAACATAGGTCAGATACAATAACACACCTCACAGGTGGTCCGGGTTGGGACTAATAGCCTCCAACCATATATAGGAACTAACGAGAAACCTAAATAAGTCCCAAGAAATTTAATCAAATGAATTCAATTAATTTTAGGGTCAATGCAAAAAGGTCCGAAGTGTGTCATGGAAGAAATATGGTATATTAAAAACCAAATTTTAAGGGAAAGGTATAGACCACTTACCATATAACTATGGTAGAACAATTATCCAACATTAGCTCCTAACTCAACCTGAATAAAAAGAAAATGGAGAAACCATAGAATATATTAGAAACAGGACATATTATATTGCACCAAAATAACTCTATCAATATGAAGACAAACAAATAAAGGTTTCAAGATGAATGAAGAACTCACCGGCACAGATTCAACGAGACCAACAATTATTTAATCGGATGTCAAATGATAAAGTGGAACCCAATCCTAGATTTAAGCATGAATTTAGCTTCAAATAAGATAAAATAATAATCCATGTACACTGGAAACAAAGGAGGAAAAAATATTAAGGTTAAAAGAAATTCAAGGGTAAAATGGTCATTTTACCCAAAAATACCAGGTCACACGATTTAGCTACACAGTTGTTCAAAACTTACACCCCTAACTTCCTTAATAGATAATTCACATGATTCATGCTTATGGTTTGGAAAACCATGCACAAACTGTTCCATATGCCATTGTCCAAGACTCCCCTTGTAGGGTCATGACACACTATTAGAAAAACTATGCAGAAACCATACGTTTGGTCTCTACTAAAAATTGAAGGTGCTCACGCATGGGCATGAGGACCTGGACATATGGTTATGGTGAACCATGAACCCTCTACTACCTTATGAAATTCCCTACATAGTTACTTCTAACTATGTGTCGTGGGTCACACGATTTCTACTAACCTTTGTGGCCTCATTCCCTTTTACAAAAACTGAACCTATGTGCTCTGAACAAATCTTGCACACCCCACAAACCCCCATTATCTCATTAAGAACTCAAATTAGGTAAAAAAGAGTTAAACTAAATTTTAACTCATAGGAAAACCCAAGATCTAATAAAAATCCATTTATTCCGCCAACAGCACAGTAAGTCCACTATGCTACAGTGCGGCGACCACCCAAGTTTGCACTGCCACAATACCACAGTCACCCAAGTTCAAGCTGTTATAGTGTTGGTGGTAAAAATTATATGGAGCTAAAGTAACACTATCTCCAAATTCCAAGATGCTATAGTTCCATATCGGTGTCTCTTGGTTATCTCTACTATAGTGCCATGTCAAAGTCCATACTGCTATAGTGCTCTATCGATGTCACCGGTTAGTACTACTATAGTAAGTCAACATTGCTACAATTTCCAAAATTTAGTTCATGATCCTTTGAACCCAAGATTGGGGTACAATAACCCCTATAACCCCCAACAAACTCACCGCAGAGGTCGAACCCTGAGAGTTCCAGTCTGGTGCACAGTCTGGGTAGCTAGCATTTGGATCAACTACACCTAAACATATCAAGATACACCATTCCAACAGGAAAACCCAATACCCAATAGAAAACCCCACAACCCCATGTTCATATCATTCCCACTTTCTTGAAAAATTAACCTTTTCCTCAAGATATAAATATAGGAAACCATCCCCAAAATCATATTTGTCTATAAGAGATGTTCTGGGAAATCCAGCTCTTGGAAACTAGTGTGGATCTTATTCAATAAATGTGGGAGGGATTTTTAGTTGTCCAATTCCCAAACACCCACACACCAATTAAGGAGGGTCATCCATCTTCTAATAATCCCCGGTTTGAAGCCATCTCTGATTCCACCATCACTATCTAGATAGTTTTGTTTTGTTTTTGAACCCAACAATTCTTTGATCAGTTGGGAAGTAAATCAAGCACTGGAATTTCTATATCCTAATTTCCCATTAACACTGATATCATTTCAATGTTTCATAACATTATCAAAATCATTTATTACCTACCAATAACCATCATTGTTAAGATATCCTGAACCAGGTGCTAGAACCTTTTACATAGTAGTTTGGCCTCCAAGAAATGAAAGTGTTGGGTTGTCAACAGTACATGGGTTGACATATAATCTTTATAGTGCAAGATATGCCTTCTCCAAACTTTTACATGCAGCTAAATTAATAATAATTCCATTTTTTATTTAACTTATCTCAAATACAACTACAGTTATACTCCTTATTTCATCTTCAACTATTTTAAAAGCTTCAGAACTAGAAGGAGTTGAGAACTGATCATAAGAAGAAAACTCAAAATCTTTTTTAAGTTCTTCTTTATTAAACATAGATTATTTCCTCTTTTCAAACTCATTTAACATGTTATACTTTTAGTGTAACAATATCCAATAATACTGAAAATATAAGTGTATTCTCTAAGTCATAAGAAATCTTCATCATCATCTCGAGGGTGTCTCTTCTTGTGGTAGTAATGCATTCCTAAAATGGAATCCAATCTCACAACAACAGTAGAATGAACCTAAAATATAAGAATTGGTGTTCTGAATTCCCTATAATTAATGTTACAATATTCAAACATTTTAACATAATTATCTCAATAGATTTCAGCATCAATTTATTTCTCAACCTTGATCGTGGGATACATGGAAAGAGAAAATTTAAAAAACCTTGAAGCCCATTCATAATCAAATCAAGATGAGAATATGTATCCCCCAATAAAACATGATAAATAATTTGGCCTTTATTATCCCAAATGATAACATCAAAACCATTATTGTGGGATTCCAACTACATCCAAATGTATCAAGCCACACTATTCCAACATGGTTAGTGCATATTTTTTCAACTTGTTCAAGATTTCCATGCAAGGGGTTGGATTTTAGATAGTATCACCACATAGTTGGTGGATGATTTTACAAACCATGTGGATACCTTGGTGATGTCCAGTATCATGTGCATGGTTGGTACACATTTTGTTAATTTGTGAGGTAGAAATTTAATACTCTAAAAATTAAGTTTAAATTCGGTTAAAAGCCTCAAAACCCTCATTTTTCTCCTATTACTCCTGGGTCTCAAACACCTCTCCTCTCCTAGGATCCCTTGGCAATTACCTTTGATCTAGAATCAAATTTTGGACAAATCAAAGTGATTTAGAGATCCAAAATCAACGGTACATATAAGTTCTTCCCTATTCTTCTTAGATCTACTATTATCCTCTCTCTCAGAGCCATAGATATAATATATTATAAATATATATATATATATTCTATGATGTGAATATTAATGTGATCTTTTTGGATCTATTAAAGAAAAGGTGTTGTGAGCCCCAATCTAGAAGTTTTTAGTACCTTTCTTTATTTTTCGTCGTCTGTTGAGAGACAAGTGTATTTTCTCTCATCTCCACTTGTTCTAAATCTTGAATTATTGATTTTATTTAAAGTTTTTTCTTGTATTTTCTATGGAAACATAGTGTGAATTTTTTTTATGTTTTGGGAATATAAAAAATTGAATTGATTTTGGAAAACCTCTTTGTATATGATTTTAAAAAGGTGATTTTAAAATTATGGAATTCTTTTGATGCAAGAAAAATGTTTGATGAAATGTTCTTAAAGGAAGAGTTGTTTTATGTAAAATTAATTGGCATGGAATTTGGAATAATTGGGTTGGAATGTATTCAAAGAGGTATGGAGTATGGTCGTAAAGTACCACCATCAATGTGGGAAAAAGTATTGTCATGAGTACCCCCATCAATGTGTGACACCAAGCTTGAGTGTGTGGATGGGTGGGTGTGTGTGGACATGGGAATGGTTATGCCAAGTATTAATGAATGGTAATAAGATTGTTTGTGGGTTTTATCACATGGATTTATATTATATCATTGTATAAATTTTTTAATTGTTTTTAATTGTTTTTATGAATGTGTTAACCAGTTCTTTTCTTAGTGGTGTTTGTTGGGAAGTCTTTAAGGAATGCCTACTGACTATTATACTCACCCCATGCTTGGGAAATTTGGTGATTTTATAGTTGTTTTATACCAAGAAATAGGGAAGGTAAAGGTATCTTATTTCTCTATCATTTCATCTTGATATCATGGGTATTATAGATGGTGTTGGAGCTTGGAGCTGATTTGGGTGCTGCTTGGGATTATAACATTTTTATGTCTTTGATTCATGTTGTATTTTGGTTTTTGTTAGTTGATATACATTGTTCTATTGTAACTCTGATATTGTTATTTTGTTGGTTTTAACTTTAATATGTATTTTTTATACTCATGAATCATATATATGGTTTTTTTGTTTTTATTTTGAGATGTCAGGTTATTTTTATAAGTGTAAAATCATCCTCCAATGTTCCTCTAAGATCTTGGTATTTATTGTTGGCCTTTGGTGTCATGGAGATGTAACCTATCGTTAGTGGAACTACATCTCTTCTAAAGTCAATAATTTGGGATGAGATGTTACAAGTGGTATAAGTCTTGGTTAGTTTTCTATCTCTTTGGATGGTATCAAGGAGATAATAATGTTGGAACTTGAAATATATAGCTTAAAAAGACATATCTAATCTTTTTATGTTGAAATTTAAGTTACAAGGGTAGTATTGGTTTGAAAATTGTTATAAGACACTTCTAGGTATGTTGTCATATCATCATCATGGTTTTAGCCTATTAGTTTTTCATTTCATACATTGATAGTGATACTTCCAATTAGGACTAAATTGTTCATCTTTAGTTTTATGATTTATCAAAATGGTTAAAATTGTTGATTTTTGGAAATGAATGTTGTCATGTTTGTTGTTTATGGTGATTTGAAATTTTCTAAGCCTTTAGTTTCTAGTGAGTGATAACTTAATAGAGTTTTTCTTTGGTTATAGAGAATGAGAATAGGTAGATTCCATAGAAATCATCAAGAGGAGTTCATAGAAAATATGGTTTCACCTGAGCCATTGGTGAACCAAAAAATTTTCCAAAGCATATTTTGGGATTTTCAATGCATTTATAAAGGAAATCAGAATGATGAACCCTGATAACTAGATCACTCTGTATAGTTTAAAAAATATAGTCCACCCATATTTTGGGGGGATTCCAAAACTGAAAAAGTGTAGGTGTGGATGAATAGAATAAATTGAATCTTTGAATTTCTTGGCACTCTAGCTGAACTAAAAGTTAAAAACTTATATATTGGGGTATCTCACACTCTAATGTTGGAGATTTATCTTTCCAAGATAAATTTTACCAAGTCATTATGTGGTAGGACTTCAAATATTTGTTCAATGAACAATTCTACCCTCACACATTCAAAATCACAAGAATTGATTACTTTAACTTGAACCAAGATAATATATCTGTGACAGAGTATGAATCTAAGTTTATGAACTTATTCCACTTTTCCCTATAATTTGATATTAGTGAATCCTTTAAGGAAAATATAATTGATTCTGGATAGCGAATGGAGATTCACACTAAGATAGTTTTTCTTTTTATTACAGATTATACGGAAATGGTAAATAGAGTGATGGTGGTGGAAAGAGATATCTCTAGAAATACGATTAGAGGGAGTATGTTTATCTCTATAGGAATAGGCGGGAACTCAAATATTGGGAATAATAATAAGAGGAGAACCTAGTTCTAAGGTGGTGGAGTGTCTCAGAATCAGACTACAAGATCAGTTAACTTTCCTCCATGGCCCAAGAGTAAGTCTGAGTGTTTTTTGGTGTGGTTCACTTGAGCATATCAGGAGAGATTATACAACACCACCTAGATAATGTCACAACTGTAATCATATGTGAAACCTCTGGTGTTATTATCGTAGTGCTAATAAGTCAGTAGTTGTGAATACATCACATGTTTCTCAATAATCCTATGCTTCGATGGGGCGATATCGTCTGAATAAAACTCATCCTCAAAACCGAGTAAGCCAAGGTGATTCTAGGAACACCATGACTCCTCAGGTTATGTAATTTTATAATTCAAATAAGGATTAGGGGGAAGCTGGTAAACAACTTTATGGTGATGAGAAGATGATTATGAAGGATCAATTTGATCCCATGATGGTGTGAGGTATGATTCTTTTAAATTTTACTCTCATGAAAGTTTTGTTTCATATTGGTGTGTCTCAATATTCCATTGCTTCTGATGTTTTTGATCATATGGGTTTACATGTTGAGATGATGTATCGTTTCTTGAAAATTCAAACACCTCTAAGACAATGGGAGTGTCGAGCCATTAAATGTGCAGCGTGTTCTATAACAATCGATGATGTTGAGTTTGTATGATATTTCTCTGTTCTTGAGATGGATATCTATAACCTGATTTTGGTAATGGATTGGTTGAAATTCTTCAAGGACCATATTAACTATTATGTATGGTAGGTTAGTTTCACATCTCCAAATGGAGTTAAGAATCTCTTTAAAGGAGATTGGGATGTGAATTCAAGTAGAAAAGGACCTTTGGCACTAGTAGTTGGGACTATCTCTTATCAGTTGGAAATGGTAACTTTGGAATCTATTGATTAAGTAGTACATATAGACTTTCTAACCATCATTGACCAATTTACTGATGTCTTTATCAATAATTTCTCTAGGATGTCACCTAAAAGAGAAGTGGAATTTATGATTGATCTCCTACCAGGGATATTTTTTATTTTACTTCTTTCTTAAAGAATGTAACCAATATAAATGAGGGAATTGAAATCCTAGATGAAATATTTGTAAAGTAAAGTGTTCATTCAACTGGGCATGTCTTTGTGGGTAACACCATTTCATTTTGTAAAGAGGATAGATAAAACTCTTAGGATTTGTGTGGATTTTAATTAACTCAACTAAGTTACAATAAATAACTGATATCCTATCCCAAAAATTAATGAATTTTTTGATCAATTGACAGAAGTTCAGTGGTTCTCTAAAATTTACTTATGATCAGGGTATTATCAACTTTTAGTTTGGAAGGGGGATATTATGAAAAAATCCTTCCAGGGTCATTATGGTCACTATGAATACATGGTTATGCCCTTTAGTATTACTAATTCACTAAAAATGTTTATGTAATTCATGAATTGAATCTTTCAAAAGTATCTAGACTCCTTTTTGGTGGTTTTTTTAATTATATTATGATGTATTCTAGGACTAAGGTTAATCATGAGCAACACTTGGCTATAGTGTTGGGTATTACGAGAACATTGTCTTTATTCTAAGCTTTCAATGTGTGATTTCTAGATATAAGAGGTATGTTTCCTTGGCCATGTAATATATAAAAATGAGTTTCTATAGATCTTGAAAAGGTAGAAGCTGTAATATCTTAGAAACCACCGAATAATATGTTTGAGATACACAATGTCTTTGTCTTAGCAGGATATTACTGATGCTTTGTTCATGATTTTTTATGACTTTCCTTGCCAATGATAACTTTGACAAGGAATGATGTTTCTTTCCAATGGAGTGATGAGTTCCATAAATTATTTCAATAACTAAAGTTAATTCTCACATTAGAACATATCCTTACATTTCTAGAGTGAGTATTGAGATATGTGGTCTATTGTGATGCATTTAGATCTGGGTTGGGATGTGTTATCATGTTGCAGCCTATGGATCATAAAAATTATAGGTGCATGAGAAAAACTACCACACACATGATTTGGAATTAGTTTTTGTAATTCATGCCTTGGAAACATGGAATCATTATCTTTTTGGTGAGAAATTCAGAGTTTTTATGGATCATAAGAGATTGAAACACATTTTGTCACAAAGGGATTTGAATCTAAAGTAATGAAGATTGATGAAATACATGAATATGTTTAAATTTGGATTTATGTATACACCATGAAAAGGAAACTCCGTGGTTGATGCATTAAGTAGGAATTCATATAATTAGTTGGCTAAAAATTCATTTGGTCAATATTAGATAATTTTAGTCATAACTGATATTTATCTGGATTGCATTAATCAAGGTGATTTTATGGTTTTATTTAGTTTCTTTTGTTATTGATTTGGTTGAGTAGGTTAAAGATGCTTAGACATCCAATACTGAATGTCTAACCATGATGTAAAAACTCAATGGTGGGAATATCAGTAATAGATATATGGTAGATATGATATCTATGTTGCATTTAAGAAATCAGATTACAGTTCCTTCAACTTACCAGGAATAAATTTTTTATGCCTACCACAATTCAAGATGGTCTATTCATCCTATAATTCAGAAGATGTTAAAATCACTGAGAGCATAGTTTTTGTGGCTGGTTAAGAAGAGGAAAGTGGAAGAGTTTGTCTCGAGATGCCTCACTTGTCAGCATGTCAAGGTGGAGCACCATGGATTAACTGATATGTTCCATTCTTTACCAATTCCCATGTAGAAATGGGAGAAAATAGTTATGGTTTTTGTCAAATATTTTCTAAAAATGGTTAAGAAACACAATTTCATATTGGTGATTATGGATCAAATCACAAAGTTGGCTCACTTCATCCTTATTCGTGAATCTAATATAGTGGAAGACTTGTCAAAAATCTATATTCGAGAAGCTGTAAAGATTCATGGAATTCTAGTTTCAAGTGTGTCTGATCAGGACCTAGGTTTATATCTTGTTTTCGGAAATCCTTGTAGAAATCCCACTTGACCATGAGCATAGCGTATCATCCTCAAATGGATGGAAAATATGAACAGATGAACCAAACATTGTAATACATGTTTATATCTTGTGTTATGGATTTTGGTGGCTTATAGAATGATCATAGACCATTAGTGGATTTCTTATACAATAACAGTTATCAGGACTCTTCACATATGGATTATTTTAAAGATTTGTATGGCTATCTTAGTCATTCTCCACTTTTTTGGGTGGAAACATGTGAGACTTCACTTATTAGACCCAGTATTATGCATGATATAATGGAGAAGATACATATGATTAGAAAGAGGATGATGATGATGCCTCCAAGTCATCAGAAATCATATGAGAATCATCATAGATGACCGTTATCATTTTATATAGATGATAGAATATCTCCACGACTAGGTAATCATCATTTTGGTAAGAAAGTCAAGTTGTATCATTGATAAATTACCCATTTTGAGATAATTGAATGAGTTGGTGATGTGAATTATCAGTTGGTTTACCACCAAGGTTTAGTTCTGCTCCCAATGTGTTTTATATATATCAATTGAAGAAGAATCAGATTAATCTTGACCATGTGATTTGATGGGACCATGTTGATCTTGAGTTATATTATATGTTGGTTCATGTGTCGGTACAGATTTTGGATAGGCAAGAGAAGATCTTGCATGGAAAAAGCATCAGTTTGGTATGGGTTTTATAGAATCATGGTCAGATTTAGGAAGAGATATGGGAACATGAAAAGGAAATGTTGTAATAATGACCTGAGATCTTCCAAAGAAATGATTATTTCCCACTTTATAAGGATGGAAATACCAATGGTGGGTAGAATTTAACACCCCCAGTTTCAAGTACCTTACCATTTTATTGTTCACTTTGAACTTATACAATACCCGGGTTGGGTTTTGGGAGTTTCCAAAAGGTTTTTGAGTGTTTTGAAAGCTTTTATGGAGGTTCATGGTTTGAAAATAGTTAATAGAAATCATGCACTATCTCTAAGAAACCATGAAAGGTAATTTTGGGAGTCATTGGGAAATAACATAGTTAGAGAATAGTTTTTCAAAACCATGAGCATACCAAGTGAAAACATGCGGGTGGAGACAATGGGAGAAGCACAATTAGTGCATGTTTTTTCAAAACATGCGAGACAACCATGTGAGTAGTTGACCTTGATGCAGTAGCACCACATGGTTTCCAAATGGTTTTCCAAAACATGCGGCTAGCTGGGTGAGTTCCAGTAGCATGCGCATGATTGGTGCATGGTTAGTTAAATTGTGTGACCTAACTGTGAGATGGACAATTAATGATCTAAAAATTAAAATTAAATTTGTTTTAAGGACCCATAACCCTCATTTTTATCATATTAATCTATGGTCTTTAACTCTACTCCTCTCCTAGGCTCCCTTGGTGACTCCCTTTGATCTGGAATCAACTTTTTGATGAATCAAAGTGTGTTAGAGATCTAGAATCAATGATAAGTACTTTCTATTCCTTATTCTTATTAGATCTACTATTCTCCTCTCTTAAATCCATAGATATAATCTGTTATATATATATATATGGGCTATGATGTGAATATTGATGGTAACTTGTTGGATATATTGAAGGGATGGTTTTGTGTGCCTTAATCTAGAAGTTATTATCATCAATATTCATTTTAATCATCCTTTGAGAGGTATGTGGCTTCTACCTCATCCCCAATTATTCTAGAACTTGAAGGATTAGGTTGATTTAATGGGTTTTATTGTATTTTATATGGAAACGTTGTGTGATTTATTTAAAGAATCCATTTTGGGTTATGTTTTGGGTTTATGAGAAATTGGATAGATTTTGGAAAACCTCTTTGATTATAATTTTAAAATGATGGTTTTAAAATTATGGAATGGTTTTGAATAATTTTTTTTGATTAAATATTCTCAAAGGAAGATTTTTTTTGTAAAATTAATTGGCATAGATTTTTTTATAATTGGGTTGGTGTTTGTTCAAAGTGGAACAGACTATGGCTATGAAGTACCACCGTCAAAGTGGGATGGAGTATGTTCATGAAATAACACCATTAATGTATGACACCAAGCTTGAGTGTGTGGATGGGTGTGTGTGTGTGTGGCCATAGTAATGATTATTCCAACTATTAATGAATATAAATAAGCTTGTTTATGTTTTTTCTCACTTGTATTTCTCTTATAACTTTGTATAAAATGTTTAACTATTTTTCAATTTTTTTTGAATGTGCTAACTGGTTCTTATCCTAGTGGTGCATGTTGGAAATTCTTTGAGGAATTCCTACTGAGTATTATAATCACTCCATACTTGGGAAATTTTCTATGTTTGTAGATATTGTATACTAATACATAGGAAAGGTACAAGTATCTTATTTCTCTAGTGATACATCTTGATACCATGGGTATGGTAAGTGGTGTTGGAGATTGGAGCTCGTTCAGGTGGTTCTTGGGATTATACCATCTTGGTGTCTTTGAGTCATGTTGTATTTTGGTTTTTTTGGTTGATATAGCTTGTTTTGTTTTCACTATAATATTTTTGTTCTATTGGTTTTACCTTTGAGATGTATTGTTTATACTTGTTAAGATTATTAGATGTTTTTTAGATATTTTTAATATCTATTTCCCACACTGGTTTCACACCCCTATTGTACTCCTCTGCTTATCTATAAATAAAGTATCATACCTTGTCATGAAGTAAGGTTTCCATTTCAAAATGGTATCAAAGGGGGTCTATCCCATTTCACATTCATTTCCATCACCCCTCCCATCACATATTCTAGCCCGTCACCCCTATCGCCTATCTGAACCTCCATCTGTGCCACCTACCTTCGTGATGCCTCTCTATAAGAGGCATCCCCACGATGGTCCTCTGTACATCACCCCTCCCCAAGAGATGACCCATTCCCTGATCTACCCTTACATGTAGACTACCTGCACAACCCCTCCCTATGAAATCCCTCCTTGCGTGGTGCATCCCTACACGTCACCCCTCCCCAGCCCCCTATACGACTCTTCTACCAAAAACCCACCCCTGGAACCCCTCTATCCACTTCCCCCTCCCTATGTACCAACCATACAACCTGTATCTTATCCTTATGTGACTCCCCACCCCACACAGCCTCTCCCTACCACCTTCCTTGAGAATATTTCTTCTATGACCTAATCAATAATTGATGTTCTGGCTGTTCACCTTCAGCACCTAATTTTCTACATGCTGCATAATTTCAGTGACTTTTACTTTCATATTGTGCACTTTCAACACTCTTATGATCTTTGGATCCATCTATGTAAACGTCATTACCCTTTCCATATACTATCACTTCTTCTACATGTAATGTAGATAAAATTCCTCAATTCCTCCAATTTCATCATGTGGAAGAAGATTGTTACTGTCACCTTGAATGGAATGGGTCATTATTCTCATCTTGTTTCATCCCCTCCTAATTCAAAAGATGTCACATTAAGACAGTGGGAATAGCAGGACAACAAGATCTTTTCTATGATGCTTAACTCCATGGATTGCTCAGTTAAATATGTTTCAAAGACTACTAATACTTTCAAGGACTTATGGGATTCTTTATTTCTTATGGTTTCTAATACAAACATTCTTACTTGTATATCTACTCTTTTTCAATATATCTTCACTCTTCAATAGGGAAATCAATTGATTCCATCTCATTACAATGAGTTGAAGTCTATTGTTGATGAGATCAATGACTTGTGGACCATTCCAGAGACTCTTGATGACACTTGAACTCAACGATATTAGTTGTTCATGTTTTCCCTCCTACTCAGGATCAATGCTGATTTCTCTGCCACCATTACCGTCATGTTGGTCATCCACACCACATTACATCCCTCATTGGTTTATAATCACCTTGTTCATGTGATTCGTCCTCTTCCGACACTAATCAATGACCACTATGATCGTGTTTCTATGGTCTCTCATGACCTCAATAGAGGTGGTGGACATTTTAGAGGTTGTGGTCAACCTAATACCCACAAACACTGTAAGAATTACGACAAAGACTATCACATGATTGATACGTGTTGGCATTTTCATGGAAATCCAGATGGTTATCTAGTTTTTGGTCACTCTCTATCTGCATAGGATACCATACCTTCTCCAATACCTCTCGATGACACTCACCATACTATTGAACTCCCTGATAACAAGTATTGGTCTATCCAGTCTCAATGTGCTGGTACTTCATCTAGTGACACTATTTCTTATGGTGATGTACCTATTGCTCATTTATCTCAGCGATCCAACTCCTGTGTTTTAGACTCTAGAACCTCATAGCATATCACTAGGCATGTAGTTATTCTCCATTATTAGAGATTGACTTCAACTAGAGGTAATATTACTATGGTTTATGGTGAGATGATACATATTACAGGTTACAAGAGTTACTCGATTACACCTAACTAGATGCTAGCTACAGTTTATCTTGTTCCAAACTATCCTTTTAATTTACTATCTATTAGTAAACTTATAGATAACTTATAATACCAAGACATCTTCTCATATACTTCAGTCGTATTTCAATAGCCTTTGATGACTTGGGTGTTTGATATTTGATGGCTTTATGGTAGTGTGTACATGCTTGAATTAGCCCCAAATCCCGCCTATCCTACCACTTCTGACCATCTTATGTAGCTTCATTATCACCTTGGTCATCCACCTACAAACATTATTCAGTCAATTTTTCCATATTTGGGTTATGCTTTTCCCTTTGATTGTGAATCCTATCATTATTTCAAGAATCACCGAGTCACTTATACCCCCGATCAATTACTCGTGCGTCTATTACTTTTCATTTAGTTTATTTTGACATATGGGGCCCTAGTCCTAGTCCATGTAAACTAGGTTATCATTATTTTATCACCTTAATTGACAATTTTTAAAGAATTACATGGGTCTATTTTTTGAAATCTTTTTTTGAAATTTTTATTATTTTTGATCCTATTATAATGGAGTCCAAAATTAGTTTTCCACTATTTTTTTTGTGCTCGGACAATTCTTGTGAGCATTTTTATGGAAAATTATAGTCCTTTGTGGATGACCATGGGATTATCTATCAAAATTATTATCCTGATACACCTAAAAAAATGGTGTTACAAAATATAAAAACAGTCATTTGTTAGAATTTTCTCATTCTCTTTTATTTCAAATGAAATTTTTGACCATTTTTTTGGGTGATTATATTATCACCTCTAAATATCTCACTAACAAACTTCCCACATCCATTCTTGAGGGGGAAAATCATTTCCATTATTTATTTACAACCTCAACACCACATTCACTGCCTCTTCACATCTTTGGCTATGTCTGTTATGTATGGGATACTCACCCATACCTTTATAAGTTTGATGCATGCATAATCAAATGTATATTTCTTGGTAATTATCATAATAAGCATGAATATATATACTTTTCCCCAGAAATTCATTATTATGTCACCTGTGATGATGTTTCCTTTTTCAAATCCTCCATCTTTTCTGTTCCCGATTCCCTAGAATCACCTGATATTTCAGATTTATCCATAACTTTACCATATTCTCTTTATCCTCCACCACCACAATGTCTTCCTAATGATGTCATTGGATCCTATTTTGGACAAGTTTACTCTCACCAAAATTGTATACTTGCCACCCCAAAGCCTGATTCTGCTATCGTACCTAATGATTCACCAGCTCTTGGTCATCCATCACTAAAGTTACCCATTTATCTTCACAAAGGTAAACGATCATGTTAGTAAAATCTCAGTTCATCAGCTTCTTATTTGGGATTATCTAATGATACCTCTCATTCTATTGTAAAAATAGCTGCTCACTCAACTTCTTGCACTATTGTTGAGATAAAATATCATCCTAGCTAGTTAAAGGACATACTGGATGAACTTTAGGCCTTGGAAACCAACCATACTTGGGATCTTGTCCATATCCCTATAGATAAACAAGTTATTGGTTGCAAGTGGATCTATATCATGCACATAAACACCTATAGTTCTCTAAATCATCTCAAAACACAACTTGTTACCAAGTTTTATGTGAAAATGTATGGAATTGATTACTTTGGAACCTTATCTACCATGGACAAGATGGTATCAGTTTGCTTATTTATCTCTCTTACTTCCTCTTATCACCAGCCTCTCCATCAGATGGATGTGAAGAATTATTTTCTTCATGGTTTTCTTGATTTACAAGTTTATATGGAGAAACCACCGGAGTTTGTTTCTCAGGGTGAGTCTTCCAAGGTTTTTCACCTTAGTCAATCATTTTATGGCCTCAAGCAGTCACATCATGCCGGGTTTGGGTGCATTTTCACTGTTGTTATTAACTTTGGCATGCGTCAAAGTATAAAAGATTCTTCTGTTTTATATCATCATTCTACAGCAGGAAGCATTTTCTTGATTCTCTATGTGGATGACATTGTGATTACTGTAAGTGATAATGGTGGAATTAATCAACTCAAATCCTTCCTTCATCAAAATTTTCATACAAAGTATTCGGGCCCACTATGTTATTTCTTGGGGATTTAGTTCTCTAGATATACCAAAGAAATTTTTATATCATAAAGAAAGTATGTTCTAGATCTTCTTCCAAGTGACTGGAATGACTAAAGATAACTCAATTGACTCACTCCTCAAACTTGGATAAGAGTCACTTCATACTATAGTGAGATGTTTTCATTACCCGACAGATACCGATTCCTTATTGGGAAGCTTAAATACTTGATGATGACTCAACCTAAAATCATTTGTGCGGTGAGATAAGTTAGTCAGTTTATGGAATCCCCAATGAAAACATAGTAGGTGGTTGTTCTTCACATTGTAAGACGTGTGAAAAAGGAACCAAGTTTAGTTATTACATATTATGATCATGGGAATACAGATCTTAAAGATTTTGTGATGTGGATTATGTTGTATGTCTTTCTTTTAGGATATCTATGTATGGTTTTCCTATGTTTGTTGGAGGAAATTTTATCTCATGGTGAAGTAATAAGCAGATGATTATCTCTCGATCAAGTGTAGATTTAGAGTATTGTTTAATGGAATATATGACTACAGATATTATTTGGGAATAAAATATTATATAGTAGATTGATTATATTGTCAATAAACCGACACATATCTGGTGTAACAATCAATATTCTATCAGGATTTCCTTGAATAAAATCTTTCATGAGCGAAAAAAGAACATTGAAGTTGATGGTCACTTTGTTTGAGAAAACTATGAGAAGAAAAAAATCACCTTTAGCCATGTTCACACATATGATCAACTTACAAATATTCTCACAAAAGGGGTGTCAGGTCTATATATCCAATTTTTGTGTAATAATTTGTGAATGATATATATATATATATATATATGTCCTAGTTTGAGGGGGGGTGGGGTGTTAAGAGAATTAAATGTTTTTTAGATATTTTTAATTTTTTTTCCTACATATGTTTCACACCTCTATTTCACTCTTATTATATATAAATAAAGTATCCTACCTAGTTGTGAGGTAATTTTTCCATTTCAACAATACTCATGAATCATATATATGGTTTGTATTTTTATATTTTGTGATGATGGGTTTCTGTATTTATAAATGGAAAATCATCCTCTAATGTTCTTTTAAGCCTTTAAAATTTATTGTTGGCCTTAGGTTTCTTGGGGATGTTTCCTAATGTTAGTGGCACTCTATATTTTCTGAATTCAATGAGTTGGGAAATGATGTTACAAAAATATTGTGATCTACTTGAATTGGATCTCAAGCATGTAATTTCAAGGAGGGAGTTGGTCTTCACATGTGAGATTGAGACTAGAATCTGGTTGAACAAAGCACTCAAGGTACTGAAATGGAAACCAATTTTGATCCAACTTGGGGATTAGAATCTGTTCATAAAGGATGCTTTAAGTGTGTGTGAGGTTGGATCAAAGTGGTCATGTAATGTTAATGCAGTTTGTTGAATGAAAAAAGTTGAGACCATGCTTATAGGATGGATCTACTTTGAGTATGGTCTTCAAGATTGTAGCACCCTCGTTTTTAGGTAATTATCCATTTATTTATATATTTTAAGTATATAAAGTATTTTAACTAGGTTTGGGAAGGTTTGGATGAGTTTTGAAATGTTTTTGTGGATTTTCTAGAGGTGCATGGTTATTAGAAACCATACAATACCTCCTAAAAACTATGCAAGGGGAAACATAGGTCAATGGGCAGGTTCACGATTGGCACACAGTTTGGAAAAACTATCCGGCCACCAAAGAGTAACCATGAAAAGTGGAATATAGGGGCTTATCATGGTTGGAACATGGTTTGTCTGACCATGTGATCTAACTATGAGAGATGTGGCTTAAGGTAGTAGCACTTGTACGGTTGGCACACAGTTTTCCAATCCATGCAGTCTAACCCTACAGTGTACAGGTTTCCCTCCTTAAATTGTGTATATAATCTGAATTAGACCCTTAACCTCTAATTTTCTCCTAAATATACCATAAATTGAATTCCTATCCTTCCAAATGTTGTGGATACACTTCCCCTTGATCCGAGAGTAATCTGTTGGCGATTCTTTGTGCATTTGAGGCTCAGATTCCTTGGTAAGTGTTCATTCTTGGTGGTTCCTCCTTATTTTATTCTTCTTACCTCTCTTGAATTCATATATCTCTTCTTTTGGGTATATATCTATGTTAGTTTATTTTAATAATGTTGACATATGATTTTTTGTATGATAGAGAATAATATCTAAGGTGGGTTTTTGGAGTTTCAACCTAGTTTGTTGAATAATTTATTTCATTATTCATTTTTTTCTAAGTTTACAAGGTAGGTGGATTCAATATCAACTCCTATTATTATAACTTGAAGGATTTATTTCAAATATTTTGAATTTCTTGAAATTTATTATCAAATTTATGTGTAATTCTTGGTATAAACCCTCTTTAGTGATGGTTTGTGAAATTATAGAAATTGGTTGTTATGAAAAGTGATTTGTTCATAGTTTTAAAATGATGAATTTAAAATATGGATTTGTTTTGATTCATGGAAATAGTTTTATAGAAATGTTTTCAATAAAATAAATGTTTTATTAAAATGTATTGGAATGGTTGGTTTTGCATGGTTTTGTTATAAATAGTTGGCATGTGTTCATTTTCATTGACATGACCCTATAGAAGGGGCTTGTTCCATTAGGGCACTTGGTATATGGTTACCTTGTGATGACTTGGTAGATTGATGAGATACTACTCATGAGTATGAAACTTTCACCGGATCATGCATGTGTGGGTGTGTGTGAATCATGGATTGGGTATTCCAAATGGAAATGTGAAATGGTTTAAAGAGTTGTTTGGTTGATTTCCTTGGAAATGGTTTTGGTTTGGAAAAATAGTTATATGATTTGATATAAACTATTTTAAATTTTGTTTTAAACTATTTTATATAAATGTGCTAACATGTTCTATCCTAGTGGTGTGAGTTGGGAAGTCATTGGGGAAATCCTACTAATTTTTGTACTCACCCCCTGATTTTCCACTTTTGTGCATTTGTAGATGTTTTATATAAATTCACAGGTAAATCAAAGGTATCCCTGTTCTTTAGTGATTCATTATAATACCCTGGGCATGGATTATTGAGTTGGAGCTTAGAGCTTGTTGGGAGTTTCTTCCAGAGGTCTTGGTCGTCTTTGGGTTTTGTTGGCTTTAGTTTTTACTTTGTACTCTGATATGGTTCATGATTATAGTTGGGTGTTGTTTTCAATTGGTATTTCTTTGAGTTTTATTATATTGTACTCATGTATTATATAGTGGTTTATTTTTTATGTTTATATTGGTTTGGTTGTTTTATTTTTAAAGGGAAATTCATCTCCCAACTGTTTATGAAGCCCTTAAAATTTATTGTCAATCTTTGGTTTCTTGAGGATGAAACCTAAGGCCTAGTAATGTTCTGCCTCCTTTAAAATCTAATGTATATGGGTGGGATTTTAAAAATATGGAGAGTTCTCAGCTTTCAACTTTATTATGACTATGAAGAAGGCAAATATTATAGACTGCATGTGACCTAGTTATCAGTCTTGATCACTGTCATAAGCCTATACCGGTTTGGGCATGGGAGAAAACCATATTTTACTACGTTGGTTCTTAATATATAGGTTCTAAAAGTATGAAGGTAATTTTTAATGGGAACCACTTGAGGATATAGGGGTGGCGAATTTAGCATTCTTAGATCAACAAGGAATAAGGCTGGGAGTCAGCTAAAGACTGGGTTGTTGCGATTTGTACATAAAAAATTTTTTAGAAGCATTTTGGAAAGAATTTAGTGTGATTTCTTTTAGATTCAATTGGTATATGGGGGAGTAAACATGATCCCCATCATCCTTGATCCTTCATAGAAAATATAATGTAGGCATAAAAAACATCTATATCTACATTATCATTAGTTATCCAAAAATCGGCTTTCCTTGATCATAATTCATGGTGGGGTTTGGTCAATTCATATTAGTCGAGAATGGGTCACCAAATTTCTCCTGGATTAGTTTTAGCACCTTGTGTTTGAGCTTTAACATCATCTTGGCATGACATTTACAGTTCGGCTCCCATAAGTTTGGGTATTATTCGAGTTCATTTTTGGCTTATGTCGACTTCCCCATGGTTCGATCGAGAACAAGCAGTGCAGATCCAAATTTGGTTATTGTTCAATCTTGGTTCAAGATTCATCATTGGATTCAATCTCCACTTCTGCATTTCATCCTTGATATGGCTGAGCTCAGGCTTCAGTTCACCATTAGTGGCTCAGGCTTGGGGGTGGATCTACTCACGATGGAGCATCATCCAGCCTACATGGGATTTAATTCAATGGATCAAAGATGGATTGGATGGTATTTGATGTGTTCACACAAAATAAGGGGTGGTGTTTCAGGGGAAAATGTTGCACGGTTGAAGAGACAGAGGAAAATGGGTTCACAACAGCACATTGTTCTTAAGGTATCATGGGGCGTCCATGGTAGTAAGGTGGGTTTCACATTGACAATTAAAATTGAGTGTCATCATATTAGTATTTGAGTGTCATCATGATAGAATAACAGGGGCATGATGGCAAGGTAGGGAACTGTAGCAAGGGTTTTCATGGTAGCTAGGGAGTTGCCTTCTCATAGTATCAGACTTTGTGGTTGCATGGCCACAGATTAGCTTCCAAAAAAATCATATTTTTTCACAGTGTAAGATTGACATAGTGGCATGGTAGCATACTTTTTTCTTTTTACGGAACCATGTCATGGGTTTTTTTGGGTTTTTAATTTTTTTATAAATGGGATAGGGTTTCAGGTATATTTAAAAAAGGGTCTTGAGATACATGAACCCTATTCACGTATCTTCCCTCTCCAGGAACCATGAATGGGGTTCATGCTTCCTATGTGAATTGTATGAAGGAAGCGTGAACCACATCCATGCTTCCTTTAGATTTTTTTAATTAAAAAAACCATCAATAGTTATAAATAATAATTAAATATAAATACATATTAATTAAAAGATAATTAATATGTATAAAATATCAATAAATATCAATAAATATTAATAAATATTAATACATATTAATTAAAAAATCATAAATATTAATAATAGTGTTCATGACCATTTTTATTAACTGGTCTAATTCTTGGTGCATTGGTCGATCGTTAGTACTGTTTGTTTATCAATTTTTGCATTAGAGTCATACATCCAAAAAAAATTCCAACTGAATATGAAAATATGTTAATATCTCCACTTTACATTACCAAATTCATTCCACTTCTTCTCCTGTACATTAACAGGAAGTAAAAAGTTCAAGGGAAAATGATATCAGTTCGTACTTAAGAAACATGTAATACATTATTTCATTCTAAGTCTACGTAATCCATAGTCAGTGTAGAAATTTTTTTGAATTGATTTGGGAAATAATGTTTTCCTCTACCAACTGATCATGATACCACATGAAATGAGAACTCATGTACTTATCATCAAGGGTAATCCAATTTTATTTTAGGATGAAGACATTAAATGAGATAATAAACTTTTATCAGAACAATCAACCTAAAACTCGTGCACTCACTTTAACAAATAGATCAAAAATATTCAAGTGTAACAATAAGTATAATCAGCCTTTGAACGCATCCATACTTCGACTTTTATTATGTCATTGATTAATTAAATTAAAATCCATTTTTATTGAGTTTATTTTTTTGTTAACAAAGGAAGAGAGATTTAGAAAAATATACCTATTTTCAATAACATGATCTTTATGAAAGTTCTACAGTAATTGGATTTGATTCTAATTGATATATTTATTCTGGTAGTAACTTCATATTTCTTTATTTACCTCCCCCTCAAGGGAAACACTCATAAACATCTTTGTAATGGTGTATATCTTCAATAATGGTTTTCAAGATGTTCTAATATGGAGAATACACCAGAATTCATCTTCAACTTATGACTTTCCAGATTTGAAAACTTATATAACTTCACCAAGGATGATATTATTAAATACTTATTATTCAAGATACCAAAAATATGATCAAACCATGATGATATCTTTTTTATACTTATTGTCCTGGATATGCTAACACATTCCTAAAATTCATCAATGATGACCCTCTTTCTTATTTTTATTTGAAAACCAATTGAGGAATCATTCAAGGATAATAAATTCTTTATATTTATGATCAAGAATTGATAGCACTTAATTTTTATCATGTTATCCCCCATATAAATTGGTTCTCTATCAATTCCATACATAATAAGAATAGATAAAATAAAAAATTATTAAGGAAATATGGTGGATTTTCCTTAATTTTTAATGTGAATAGGAAGGTTGAGTTTTTTCCCAATGAAGTAGGTCCAATTCCTCTAGTATTAATGATTCAACATCTAAACATATGAACATATTTTCTGATTTATATTGGTGTAGAATGGGTCTCTTCATATTACATTCTGATTTTTGTAGATTTTTTTCCTTATTAGCCTTCATGGATGATGCAATCCTAACCCTCTTAAGGATTTTTTCTTATTCTGGAAGAATATCAAATCAATATTTTTCATAATTTCCATAATTTTATCACATGATGGAGGTATTTTAACCTTAAAATCCTCTAGTGAATATTTCATACCAATAGAAATTGTCTCATTCTTTTATAAATTCTAAATATGTATTTTCAAAAATTGCCAAAATGAACTTTTAATTCCATACATCTTATATTATGGTTTTTTGGATATTTAATCATAATCAACTAGTCTTCACAAATATCCATTATTCATTCAAATTCTTATTCATGCAACTTATTTTTTTTAAACAAAGATTCATGATCCACGATCTTATAGGATTTTACATCCAATTTCAAATCATTAAGATCAATAATATTTTTCAAGATTTCTTCAAGTTCACAATTTTTTTCATCCAGAGTCTTTTTGAATTCAAAATAATTAATATTATTAATATTTATTAATGAATTTAATAATATTATTTATTATACATATGAAGATAATAATACTAAGTATTAATATAAATATAAAATGGTAATTATTGGTTTTGGTAGATAATTTGATAACTATATGGTACTTATTAAAAAAAAGAACAGAACTCTATAAATGATAAAAGTAAGGCACATACAAAATGTATCATAAATTTAATATCAACCTAATGTATGCCTGTGGTGTATATTCTCCTCTATCCCATAGCTATGCGTATATTAGATGTGTCCATGTCATGTCTGGCTGTCTCTGCTATGGTACATGCTACTTCTGTATATCATCATCGACAGCCACCTTTACATCCTCTTGTGTGACAGATGATGGATGTACAATCTCACCACCTACACCCTATCCTACCTCTAAGGATAGTGGATGATTGTGGGAACTCTCACCAACATGTGAAGAAGATGGTTTTTGTGATATGGATGACTACATAGTAGGGAGTAATAAAGCATCAAGCTCAGTCCATTCAACATCTATATCTACCTGTGGATGTGGCTGAGAAGCTGGAGGAGCATCTGACTGATCACGATGAACACCCTCCTCCTATGGAACATCATCATCTATAACAGGTTCTTCACCCCTTGGTACATCTATATCAGGCTCAGTAGCCTCAGTATCATGTGGTGGATCAAATAAAATGTCATGATAAATCTCATCCATCAAAGGAATCAACTCTTCCACAATGTTGTGAAAATATGTATAGTCAAATGTGTCTCCCTCTAATAGATCAGACATGTGAAGTAGATGAGTGATACGAACATCCTATGAAAAAAAATTCTACTATTAAGTAATGTTAATAAAAAATATCTTCAACAGTGGAAGGAAGAATAAATACCAACCGATGAAGGCCTCGTCCATGTTATGTTATAAATCTGACTGGGGACCTATAGTACCAGGATGCATAATCCATATGATCCAATGAATGAAAACATATTGTCCCCAACCATCATAATCAGGAATCTTGTCATCTGTCCCATAGATCAATATATGTGGCATGGTATCACTTCTAATCAAAGTTTATCTTCCCTGTCATCTTCAAGGAATGTAGTAAAGGTAACTAACTGGGTGGGTTAGGAACTGACTAAAAGAATCCGAACTGCCTCATAACTCTGTCATTTTGATGCCACTCGATAATATGAAAATGAATCAATGAAACCATGTAGGATCCAGTAGCAAGAATCGTCGTACAATACTCTGGAATACTCTGGATGGTATCATCAGTATATAGTATCCATGTAATATGAACGAAAAAACGAATAATCAATTAACAAATGAAGAGATGTATAGTAAAGAATAAATGCTTAACAATATAAATAATAATCACTTATATTGTCTGGTTGAAGGCTATCTAGCATAAGTTTGTAGGCATGGACATCATTTATGGTAGTATCTAAATGCCTATGTTCCTGAATCTATGTGTAGATAATATTGTCATAGTTAAATTTCATAATATAAAGTTATACAATTAAGTTAGAAATTATAAGGAAGGAATAACATACCATAATCCATACAGATCCTATAATACAATATATACAGGAAATGACACATAAGCATGTGGAGCTAAGCGAGGGATATGCTCCCATACCCACATATGTAGAAGAAAAATACATCCTATGATCTACATCTTATCGATGAAACATGAACTACATAACACCCTGTATGTATATGAAAGAAAAGAAGACCCCAAACTATATCGACCTTCATAGTACAAATAATCTAGAAAAGGAATACATCAGATGTATAAATGTAGTCAAGTGATCCATGAAAATTGTGCCACTGATCCGCCTCAAAATATAAGCACATGAAAATCACAGCACGGTGACCTCGTCAGCGTCCTATGCTAGATGTGCGAAGTGATGGTCTAACCAGGGTATGCGTAATCTACCACCAAAGATGGACCTACTATCTTCATGGACCTCTACATCTAGTAATATATGAACAAGACCGAACCAATCTGCTCCAACTCATCCTGTCATAGCCGTATCATCGATGGGGAGGCCCAACAGAATGGGCACATCCTGCAGTGTAACAATCATCTCCCCCTCTGTAGAATGGAACATATGTGACTTTGGATTCCATATCTCTATGATCGTAGTAATGATCTGATGGTTGATAAAGGTTAAGTCTCACATCACTACTCTATAGAACCCAGCACGATGAATATAGGGGATGATAGTGGGAGGTGGTGAAGTATGATGAAAATGATTAGATCTCCATACACTCCAAGGAGGCACATGATGTCCCTTTAAAACCAGTTGTGAAACATGATTATCCTAGGATGTGAGCAATGGAGGACCTTCCATCTATAAAAAAGATATCATCTCTACTTTATTTATAGTGAATTCAATAAAAATTGTAAACTTTTTTTTAAACTACAACAAGAAAAATAAGGTAGAAAAATATATATGGGAAGTGTTGTTGGTTTAGTTTATGAATTTCCTGTTTTATTGATCTCCAATGAATTTCAATTTATTCTATTTTTTATATATAAACCATCAGTGATGAGAAACCCACATTGAACATGTGGATACATGATACATTCATTTTCATTGTATGTTTATTTTTTAATAGCTATAGTATCACAAAATTCTTTCTGATATAATCTATAAATGAAACAAACCAAAATAGAAACATTTTAGAAATAGAGAAATTTATAAATAAAATGATTTATTACTGAAATGTCCAGATAAGAAACAAAATATACACATTCATGATAAAATACACAGACTCTATCATGGATAAAGGGATGTGGAGATCTGTCCTACCACTTGGGGACAATTCTTATGAGTGTTTCCTTATGCATGAAAAATACTGCATCGTAGTCCCCCTCCCCATTGCTGAGGCCAATCCATCTCATTTCTGATTTGAGTAGACTTTGGTCTTCCTCGGGGGATCAACCTGGTAGTATGAATCCAATAATTTAAAAAACAACAGAAATTGAAAAAAACAAAAATGAAAACAAAACCAACTTATGAAACCTAGAAATATCAGGGATGATATTTGGTTGATCAGAAGATAATGGGATAGAATGAAATTCACCAATAGGAATCCAATATTCACTATAATAGTTAACCAAAGTGCTTATGTGATACACTAGATCAACATAGGGCTCCTATGATATATTTACTAAAGAAAAAACTGTAACAACATGTGCACGTGGATATCTCAATGCCTAAAATTTTCCTCAATCCCAGTACTTGTTATCCAACATGACCATGGGCACTCGACCAATAGTGTATGTAGCCCGGTTTTATCACCCTCTTACCTAAAAACTCCTCTTTTCCCTATCAACGGTTATAACACTTCATATTAAGGAATTATTCAGTATCTGATCAATTTCACTTTGGAAATATTGAGTAAAACACATTCCATTTTCCATCATCTGATAGGTCTTTTGGGACGAATCAACAAAGTAGTAAAAACATATATAAAATGTATTTTTTACTAACCCTATGATCGAGAGTTTGCACACACCCTTGAGGACCCCATTTATGCACTCCACTATATTTGTGTTCATATGGCCATACCTCCTACCACCATAATATGCTAATGACCATTTTTCATTTGAAATCTTCATCATATATTCATGAACATATTTATTATCCCTTCAAATCTCTTCAAGAGATCGATCAAACCTTTCTTTTTGGGGCTCATATAATGAAACCATAAGAGAATAATGTATTAAAGAGGATATTAAATTTTCTTTTAAAAAAGTAAGTTTATAAAAAAATACCTAACTTTAAGATCACCTTATTTATTGTCTCATATCTGAAATGCTTATGCACATTACTTAAAATATGTCTAATTCAATATCAGTGATAATAATTTAGCTCAGTCCATAAAACCTCATCACAATTTACATCCTTTATAATCGCTTGATGATGATTAGATATTATACACACTCCCTGGTTTTGTGTGACATGAATATGTACACATGACAAAAACCAGATCGAGGATTCAAAATTATCCTTTTCAAAAATAGAAAATTCAAGTGTTAGAGGAGCACGATTACCATCCTGTGTAGTAGAAATGAGTAGAACACCTATATACTTACCATAAAGGAAAGTTCCATTGACCTAAATGAATTGTTACAATAGGGAAAAGCAAGCGATGCATGGCCTGAATTCCTATAAAATCCTATTGAACTTCACATTTGATCGACCGACTCGGTGATTAGGGGACACATACTCAATAGTGTCCAAATGATAAATAATATGATTTTTAAGAGAAAAAAATTCCCTAAGTTGTGGAAACATTACATTATATTTATCCCAATAACCATATACTTTTACAATTTCCTTCTGTTTTGTATTCCAAGATTTGTTATAGGATATATTATAGTTAAAAATTTGTTGAATTATTTCATGAATAAGGGAAACAGGAACATCATAACATGTTTGTATCATCTCAAAAATAACAGTTGATATAAACTATGCATCAATTGAAGAGTGATCCTACGACAAGATTGGATGCACACAAGTGTGTGGGCCTTCTAATTTCACTATCATCCAACAAGAAAAAAAATATCATAAATTTTCTTTAATCAGAATTTATATTCCGTCCCATATTTTTCAAATCAAATGAGATATTTTGTCTTCTTCGACTCATCAATCACAAATGTGAAATGCCACTCTATGTGGTATTGTTTTATCACATTTTATGGAAAGTTTACTTTAAAACTACTGCCTAATATATATGGTGTTATCATTTGATGCAGATCTATACCCTATAATGCCAGGGAATTCAAAAGTCTATGTAATGACATCCAAATAAAAATGTTGTTCAAGCGATATTACTTTAACTAAGGAACTCAATACCAAAGTATGATTACCACTAACTGGTGGATTTCGTGGATGTATGTATATTATAGGAACCTCAGAAGGTTCATTCCCCACATCACTCTATCATGGATGCCTGTCTCTCATAGGAACCTCAGAAGGTTCATTCTCTACACCACCCTCACCCACATCATCTAGTGATGCCTCGACAGATTCTTTTTCCTCAGATAAACTTTCATTCACTATATTAGTAGTACACAAAGGGGTGTCATCTACATTTCCTTCCAAATTCTAATCATGTTCTTAATAATTTAGTTTTATCACAAGATTCATATGAGGAGGAGGCAATAAATAAGATTTTTGTGAATGACCGACTTCTACAGAGCTTACAAAACATGGTTATGTAGTAATCGGTTTCAACACATCAGTATCACAAATCACTACATACAATTCCATCAGATCATTACTACATTTTTCCTAAATAACAAAGATGCATCCATCCAATCCTCATCATTGACTAGAGGGTACTCGGTGTGCCATAAAAATTTAGGATATTGAATATGTCTATATGTTTTTGAAGTAATTGATTAATCATTCCTTAGTTTTAACCGACTATGAATATTATTGATAACTTCATCCAATTTCAGTCAACAATGAATATTTTCCACTCTTACAGGTGGAAAACTATAGATAAACCCTTCTCGATATAAATTACCTCACCATTGCAACATATTTGCGTAGACATGATTTCCTAGAAATAAATAACTAATAAAATATTATATACTAAATGAAAAATTTAAATTATTTAAATTGGTTATGATTGAATAATTGACTTGATCTTGATACTTTTTCTATGGATTGGTTTATCACTATTGAGGTATAATGATGGTGATATTATTACCAAATAAAATTTAAAATAACACTATAAATTTTTGTACCATTTATCAAATGTTTCAAAAATTTTATTTACTTATTAATAAATAACCACGACTTGATCTTGAGACTTACAATGGATTAGTTTATCATTTTCTGATAAACTCACCAAAACCTATAGCTGGACTCCTATAGTCTCTATTATCAAATATTTCAGCAACTGTCAGTCTCCTTTCAAACAACAATTCCTTTTGTTGAATGCCTCTTATGGAATGCCTATTCTCGAATGCCTCTTCAGGGATGCATCTTCAGGGACACCTATTTTCAATCGCCTTTTAATTACAAATTTACTCACATGTAAGTAAGGGGGTCTAGGGTTATGAAATACATAATTTTTTTAAGTAAAAACATAGGTTATTACATACTTAGTGAGAGATGACTCGTATGTCATCAATGCAGAAAAGAAAATGCAATTATTACTAATTATATAACTACATACAAAAAAGACATTCAATTTCAATTATGCATTGGTCGGTCATCTCAAGACCAGTCATCACACAATAATCTTAACATGTTTTTTGTATACTTATTATGTTCTACATATTATATAAATTTACCTATTACTAGATGAAATATATATTAAATATCTACACATGTTTTCCAAAAATTTAACTTTTCAATTTGTATGTATATATATATTTATATATTTAATAATAACATTTAATAAATTTAATTAAAACTTATATAATTTACACTTACATAATAACCATTACAATACTATACACTTATATTATTTTCAATTTTATAAAATTGCATATATATATATATATATAATATTTTTTTGTCAATATACTACTTTTCAAAATATAAGTAAATATATTTTATACCTTATTACTTGAAAGAATAATTATTTATAGTTTATATAATTTATTTTATTGATTAAAATTTTTATTAGCAGTAAATAAAAGTAATATAATTTACACTTACATGAAAACCATTAAAATAATATAAAATTATGTTATTTTCAATTTAACAAAAATATATATATATAATTTTTTTTATTTTTATACTTTCCAATATTTAATAAATTAAATATTTTTCATACTTTATTACTTAAAATATTAATTATTTACACTAAATAAAATTTAAAATTAGTATTTATAAAAAAAAAATTATACCATTAAAAAAATATTTTTCTATATATTTTTTAATAAATTTCAATATGATACTTAATATACCTAATATATTTTTAATAAATTATAAAGATAGTGTATAAAATATTATAATTTAAATTTATACAACATTAAATAGAACATATTTAATATACATATAAATATATTTAACTCATCATTTAAATTAAAAATATATACATTTTTAAAAAATTATTTCCCTAATTTATATAATATTATAATTTTAATTAACATTAATTTAAAAATAAAATATTTTATATACATATAAATATATTCAACCTACCATTTAAATTAAAATATATATATTTTTAAAAACAATTTTATTTCCCTAAATGTAAATTATATTTTAGACACACCATATTTAAATTTCATAAACATTCAACATGAATTATATCAGAAAACAAACAATAACTCATTTAAAAATTAAATCATACAAAAGACAGTAATTTATACATTCATACATGCATCACTACATATTAAATAAATAAACCATACACACAAACACTAATTTCTACACATCACTTATTAAATAAATAAACCAAACGAACAAAATAAATAAACATAATTAGACAATTAAAATTTTAAATAGAAATTTTACCTTCTTAAAAGTAGGACCTATATGTTGAGAAAGAAATTATGTAGGGCTTCATAATAGAATTCATAGGAGAGCAATGATATGTGGGGGGATCCTTTTATAGAAATTGGCTAGGAAGATGTGTGAACCCCATTAACACATTCTTCATGTACTTTACAAAGGATGAGTGAATGAGGTTCATGCATCTTCCACTGTGCCTAGGAAGTGTGAACGGGGTTCAGGCTTCTCTAGAGGCATAGAGAGATGTGTGAACCCCTTTTACACATCTTCCTCAGATCGAAAAAGCATGAACAAGGTTCACGTATCTTGGATCACCTTTTTTTAAAAAAAAATTAGAGACCCTATTCTCTTAAAAAAATTCAAAAACCCATTAAAAAAACCCCATGTCACGTTCATGGAAGCATACCATTTTTTTCATAGTTGCAGCTGCATAAAATCAGTGCCACGGTAGAAATCCTTTGCCAAGTTTCTGACCTGCATTTCCCAAAATCGTTTTTTTAGTGCATAAATTTTTTTAACCAATTTAAAAATCATATTTAATTAATTCCAAATAAAAAAATCACTTTTAATTAACCAATTTTATTATAGTTTAAAAAACATAATCAATTCTCAGTGTATTATTTTAAAAATACATTTAAAAAATCCATACTGACATTTCAAAATTTTAAATTCATAATTCTTTTTAAACACAATTTAAATTTATGGATTTCATTAAAATTAAAAAATTATTAAAAAAATTAAGACTAAAAAAAAATACATATAATCATTTTAATTCCATATTAAATCAACCAAAAAAACAACTTAAAATTTTAAAATCAATATATGGATTCACTATTTAAATCCCAGAATGAATAAAACAATAAAAATCATCAATTAAGACATTTATCAATTAAATTACAAATTCACAAGATTATAAAAAATGAACGATTTTACCAGTATTTGAATTAATTGAGGGGTACTTTTCAATGAAAAAAAATATTTTTTTAGAAAATTTGGGCTCACATCACTCCCCCACACTTGAACTATTGCACTCCTGGGAAATTTTTTCATTGAATTCCATTAATCAAAATAAATCCTTAACAAAATGATATATACTTACTAACTTAAAATACACAATTCATAATATATCAATATCAATGAATTCATCCTCTAGGTGGTCATGTCTCCTATGTGACTTCCACACGTAGTTCTACTTCAATCCAAATCCAAATTCTTGTTTTATGAGTGAAATATAAATATTTAAGTGGAATTAAAATTTTAACAAGTAACACTTCTATTTATCCCTTGGTACAAAGTTTCATAAAACAAAGTTCATTTTCAAACTTCTTTGATACTTTCTAAATGAAATTTTTATAAGTAAAGTGTCCCCTTCTTCATCTGGGTTCAATATTATTCTCTCCTGAATGAATGAATTTTTTAATATTGGGTACTTTATTTGATTTTTTTAATATTTTTCTCAACCATTTATGTGTGATCCACTATGCAGAGCACTTATGGAATATGTATTGAGGGTTTTAACTCAAAATCAGTGTCAATGTCTCAAAGGTTAATTGTGGGATCTGAATTTCCAATTTTACTCTAGGTTCAAAGGAATTATATTAATATATTTTAGGGGGGATTACTAAGGTTCTATTCAATCACTAAGGTCAAATTAATCAATATTAAGTTTAAAATTTCAGTGACCACATGTTATAATTCTGATTCTACAAATATCTTTTCAATTTTCACTCTATTTCTCTGGTTCTCAAATAGAATTTCCATAAAACAGAGGTTATGTTCATTTATAAATCATTAATATTCAGTAATTTAGAATCAATGTATTCCTCAGATCTAGCATGTAACTTTAATTTGGTAGGTTAGCATTAAAGTTCAATCTTCCTATAAAATTTCTCAAAAATATATCAAGCAAGAAAGTCTATATAGGCTATGGAAACAATTTTTTTATGTACATTCTAATATAATTTATCCCTTTCCCTCACACTTGGTGAAGACCAACTTCTAATTAAATTTCAGCATGAATTTATTAAAGAAAAATATTTCAAAATAATGTATGAAACTAGACCAATATAAGATAAAGAGACAACATGTAAGGTGACTCTACAGTCTATTTAAAAACTGGTTTTCTACTTCATGCTGATGTTCCTTAAACATCCTAAAATAATCTTACTTATAACTCATTAAGTATATATAACTATACCTACTATAGTCATTGGTAAAAGTAATAAAGCACAAAAACCCACCCCTTGCCTCTACTAGAAACATACCACATTCATGAGTATGAATCAATTCTAGTAAATTAGTGTCCCTTACTCTCCCAATGAAGGGTTCTTTGGTCATTTTCCCTTGTAAACAAGTATGACATATATCCAAGGGTTTTAACTTGGTCGAGTCTAAAAACTATGATTGATGTATTTTTTTCAAATGCTTCTCATTTACATGACCAAGCCTGAAGTGTCATAGACGGGTGTTATATGAGTCATTTTCATTGGTTTTTTCATTGATTATCATTACAGGGTTTTTGAGTTCAAGTATATACAAGTCATTTTAATATGTTTCATACCATAAAATATGTTATCCTTATAAAAGAGATAATATATATTTCAAAATTTGAAATAAAATCCCATGGTGTCCAAACTCAACATTGATATTATGTTTTGGGTCACTAAAGAAACATAATAAAAATTGTTTTATACAAGAATAAAACTACTAGTAAAGGTAAAATGATAATATCCCACTATCAAGGTTTCTAGTCTTGCACCATTTTTAGCTTGGAGATCCACCTCACTTTTAAATCTATTATAATCCACTTGTCTCCAGTATATGAATAAAATTGTGTAAGCCGCATGATTCATCCAATACATAACATGTAGATAAAGACAAATTGCATTCAATGAAAAAAATATGTAAGGAAGAAGCATCACCTTGCTTATTTTTTCCACCTTCACAATTACTCTTCCATTGGATTTTCTTGCTACATACAAATTAGGAAACCTCCTCCTCATTTCCCTCCCCCTGTATCTTTGACTTTTTTAAAGGAAGGTTTATAGGTTTCTTCAAATTGGGCTTATCCTTAGACCCCTTAGTCTTTCTATTCCTCCTCTTATTCACCATAAGAAAAAAATAATTTCTATTTTTCATATCATTAACAGCTTAGAAAACTAAATCCAAAAGATTTGGGAGAGACTTTATCATGTTATTCATATTTTAATTAATAATAAAAGTCAAGAAGATTGGTGATAAAGAGTAAATAATGAGCTAAGTTGCTATTTCTTGGTTCAGTTTGAACCCAAGTGATTCAAGTCTCTCAAAGCACCTAAATATCTTGGGTACGTGAGGTATTTATTGATTCAATTCTTATAACTTTCACCTATAAAGTGAACTTGATATTCTATACCCTTCTTGTCTTTCTCTCTCCTAATATAACTCTTGAAGATGAGTTAACATCTTGTAGTCATCTTCATCCTCATGCATTTTCTACAGTTGACTAGACATTGATGACAACATGATACATTTTACATCTAGTGCATCATCCATATGATTCTTATATTTATCTTTATCTTCCTTTATTTCTCCCTATGGAGCCTCAGTAGGAAGTAATGACTCTATCACATAAAACTTCCTATCTTTGTATAATACTATACACAACAGCTAGTACCACTTCTGTAAGTTACGACCAATCAGGATATTTTATTTATCCATAATCAATCATAGTGATAATGTACCAGTGGTTTTATTAAAATTTTATCTATAATAAATAATTTAGAAGTTATTATTTTACCAATTATACATTATAGATTTATTAAATCATTAAATGTCTTCCACTATTTTATCGCACCCTAGTAGCTCTCACTACTAGATTTAAAATACCCAGTCACTTGAGTATTCAAGTGGTAAGGATCCCTGAAACCTCTTCTCATAGTCCAAGCTATGGCTATGACACTACTCAAAGAGTATCAAGATATCCACTACACTGAACAACTGCATTAACTCGTGGTTCCCTGAATCGTTGAATGAAGTATGAGCTTCTAGGAATCATACTTCATTATTTGGAACACAATGAGTTGGAAAAGATTCTTTGAGGTAGAGAATCACTTGTTTCTACTTATTGTGTATCATTGGGGGGGGGGGGGTTACTTTTTTTTATCTATGAAAGATGGTTGTGCCGGCTTAATCAAAGATAAATAATTGGATAATTTAAATTGAAGTGGAGAAAGGGGGAATATTTTCATGCTTTTATAGCTTTGACATTATTGTGATATGATGGTTTTTATGGGCTTGATGCCCCACTGAAAATTGTGGTCATTGGGGGGGGGGGTTTGCATTGATTTAAATGTGTTGTAGAACACTTTTTGTGAATTTTTTATGATATCACCCTAAAATAGAAATTAGAAAACTACTTATATTTGGGTAATTAAATGTTTTCCGCAGGATTATGTTTTGTGGAATAACACCCCTAAAATAAAGTTAAATGTGATAAAATCCCCTTTATTAAATCTTTAAAATGGTCTTTGGTGTGTTGTGATGCATGGTCGTTCTTATGGGGAGGCGATGTGTGGTTGCGGTGTGATGTGGGGATGATGGGTGAGAAGTGGTCGTGATTTTGGGGTGGTGATGTGGTGGTTGTGCTCTTGGGGTGATGATGTGGTTGTTGTTTGGTTGTGATTTTGGGGCAGTGAGGTAGTGACTGTTTGGTCATGTTTTTGAGGTGGCGAGGTGGTTATTGTTTTTTCGTTCTTTGAGGGAGGTGAGGTGGCAGTATGATGAGGATGTTGGACTACTTGTGATGTGTGGTTGTGTTGTGCTGGATTTATAGGTAGTGATGGAATAATTAATTGTTTAATAATGATTAAAATAGTTGGGTTAGGTTTGGTTAATGGGATGGAAATTTTTAATGAAAAAATAAATGATGGGTTGTGTTTTTAAATGTGTATGATGCTTAATAATGAAATGAATGGTTTGGATATTGTGATTGGTTGTAAATGTGAAATGTGTCTCATGGCTTGTGTGGTGTTATACATTTAGATGTGGCACCAAAAGTGGTGATGTTGTGAGTTGGTTAGAATTTGGTTGTGAACCCATAGGTTGGGATTGTGTGTGTATATATGTATATAATTTTATATTTCATGTGATTTATATACACACCCCACCCACATCGATCACCAAGTGTCGACACTCATATTTATATGAGGGGTGTTTTTCCAAACATCCAGTGAGGAGGACGGATGGATGGGTACCCACTCTTTCTCACTCTCTCTTTGAGGATAGGTAGGTATTTCACAATATGTGATGGTAAAAGGTATGAAATTTCACTAAATTATGGCTGTGATAGACTATAAGTCTTCGTACAACATTTCATGTGGTCCTGCTTATGGTTCAGAGAGCCCAAGTGTCTACGGGTGAGATGTGATGTAGCTCAGGTGTCTGCGGATGGGATGAGATGGGTTGAGGCGGCATACGATGGGGGTATTTCATGGTAGGAGGATGGAATTAGTTTGATTTCCTTCATTTTTATGATACTATACAACTCTGGTTATTCTTTTGGATGTGTTTTGACATGTTATTTTTGGGCAAGATGTGATGTGATCATGCTTGTGGGGTTGTGAGCCCATGTGTCTTCGGGTGAGATGTGTTGTGACGATGCTTGTGGGGCAGTGTGGTATTCAGTAGAGATGTAAGATCAAGGAAGTATAATGTTGGGGTGTTTGTAACACCCCAATATTTTATATTATTTCTATTCTTAAATAAATTCAATTTCATCAATTTATTACGTTACACAAAACACCAAACTTAAACAAATGATTAAATATTATTATTTAATTGTGATAGTTATCACCTAACCATTGGAATAGAGATAATGGATGAGATTAAATAAATTATGAAAATATAGTTTACACATGTTTATAAAATTAATTCATTTTTACCAATAAATTATAAATAAAAATAATAACCAATTAAACATAAAGGGTGCGTTTTTATAAAAAACTAAATTTTTATGCACATAATGGAATTTTATCTTAGTAAATTAAATTAATCACTATTAGTAAAATATATTAATGAAAATTATATTTTTTTATATTTAATAAAATGTTTTTTAATTCATCCAATAAGTTTGATAGGATTAAGACAAGAATAAAATCCAATTTTAAGCATAAAAAGCTATATTTTTCTAAAAGATAATTTTCTGCCTTTTGATGGCATGCCAATTTTAAATATAATTTTTTACACTTTTATAAGTTTTATTTGAAAAAATAAATTTTATTTTTGAAATAGTAATATCAAAATTATCTTAGGGTGAAATTTTGGTATTTTTCGTAGAAGTTTCATTTTTTGATAAATAGTGAAAAATACTTAATTTTAATTAAAAACTATTTCTTCATAAAATTTATTTATAAGGATAAGTTATATTTTAAATTGTTTTAAATTTATAATTAGTTCCATTATACATAAATAAAACCAATTTATTCCATTGGAATCAATTTCACATTGAAATTGGATATAAAACATTTCAGACTTTTGAACTTTTCACTTTAAAACCCCATTTTTTGTTGTGTCTGTGGGATTATTTTTAAATATAATTTAGAAAATTTGTGAATTTAATTTGGTAAAATAGATTAAATATTTGGAATCATAATTTTAAGATTATATTTTATGATCATTTTCATTTTTTAACATAAAAAGTCACCGTGCTAAAAAAATTATTTACCACAGTATAAGTAAAATAATGGAAAGGGTTAAAATTAAAAGGTAAAGGCTTAAAATACCTAAAAACTACAACATTTAATGATTTTTTAGGTATTTATTGACTATAAACAGCCTATAAAATATTAATTTTCTTCCAAAGTCATGTAAATTAATTCCACCTCAATGTGGTTGGGTTTAAACATAAGATAATCATTATTTAATCACTTAAACCCGCCTCTCCTCAAGTATAAATATCACCCATCAACACACAATTTCGACTCACAAGCATTTAACCTCCTCAAATATCTTAAAAAATATCTGCCTAACTCTCCCCACTTCAAAATTCTTCTGGTATCACCAAAATCCCAAATCCAAGGTCCTTAAGGGGTCCTCTAAGGAGGTGATATTCAAGAGGCAATTTTCTTAAAACACCTATCATGATTTCTTTTATTATTTTACTTTATCTTTATATATTTTATCCATAAATCCATAATAATTAAATAATCATGTTAATTATTTAATTTTATGTTTCTAATATAATATCTTATATCCATCCCTTTTATTACCTCCTCTTATTCAAAGAAATGAAACTGTTGTCTAAGTTATGCTGGTTAATCACCTCCGTGAATAATGTTTTTATTCATTTTCAATTACCTCCATAATGGATGGTCATAAAACTATTATTATGGTTAAATAAGGTTTTAATAGGTATATAATAACCTATTTCATGTTATTTAACTAATATATACTCATAATAATAAATAAAACGAAACTAGTTCATGATGTTCGGAAAAATCACCAAAATAAACAAAACGTTTATCATTAACATTTTATCAAATGAATCATCCTCATGTTAGAAACAAAAATTATATATGGGAAAATTAATTCTACTTTAATTTCATTAATGCCATTTAATTACACTTCGGTAGTAATAATTCCATTTTACAAGAACATCCATAATTTTATACTAATGAACCAATCATGAAACCATAAAACAAACACACCTAAAACCATGAAAATAATTAAATATTATTAATAAATGGGTCAAAATATGTCATAAAAATAATCATATAAGGTATTATAAATATAAATATATCTCTTTAATGAGTTAATAACATTCTTTAAACCATTATACAAGAGGTTAAATAACGCTACACCAAAAGAAAGCGTGAGGTAAGGCTTTTCCCATCTCACTATTATTTCTTTGAGATATATGCCTTATTCACCACTTATTTACTGTGTGTGAAGTATTTATAATTATATTTGATATATCATATTATAAATCTCATAATATTCATGGTATTCAATGTTTATTTTTACAATTATAGCTTTTATAAGGCATAAGATTTGACTAATTACAAGTGGTAAAATATTTCTTTACTCAATTTTCATTCATTGGGTTAAAATTATATTTCATTGATTATGTCATGATAAGGTTATGTGTGAAATTAATTTTGGTAATATAATGTTTTATTTCCACTTTTTTGTGTGTATTTATAGTGAATACACATAATCAATTCATTTGTAAGGGAATTTGTCTCGATCTATTTTCATTGAGGCATATTTTGATGTTACACACCCACATTCTTTTATGAGGTGTATATACACCCCATTTGATATATCATATCATGAATCTCATAATCTTTATGGTATTAAAATTTTTCAAAGTGGTATATGAAACTTTTTTTAAAAAATATCTTTTTAAATCGATTATTATATATATAATGATTTTTTTGACATAAAGACATGGGTGGGGCCCGATTATAGATAGCCTCTTGATGCATCGATAGTTTAATGAGATGACAATGTTCTCCAAATTAAATTAGTTTTTACCCACAATGATTAAACCATCTTGTGAAATTTGTTGATGGTAGAGGTACCATGATGCCTGAGATCATGGTATCCAAATTATTAAGCATTGCCTTCATTAAGATCCATGTTATTTTCACTATGATATTATCCATCAAGTTAGATTTTTCTCAAGTTTATTGATTAAATGGAATTTATTTACAATCTTTTACAATTCCATAATGATTATGCCTTATCATATCATGATTGAATTTTTCTGATTAAATGGAATGTATTTAATTTATAAATATACCCTGTCATATTGATTATGTTTAATTTATTATTGATTCATGAAAGCGTCCATTATATATAAACCTTACTAAGAATTTGAGCTCACTATTATTTTTCTTCCTTTCCCCACATTATGAAGAAGAGATATTTGAATGAGTTTTCAAAGATGAAGTTTATTAGCTTTTGATATGTATTATGTTTTATTATCTTTTACCAATGTAAAATGGGTATCATATATGTAATCTAGTTTTCAAAAACTACTAAACTATTTTTCCCTTTGGGATGTGATTCATTGAAATAATTCCAATGTAATAAAGTAAGGAACTGACTCTAGGATACTAGGATTGGGTTCATTACAGCGTGAGAGTGGAATACCAACGAGAAAGTGGTGGAGGTACCCTTTATTGTTTTGACTCATGTTATATTATATTAATTGAATTTCTTTATTTAGTGATAATTCCTTGATGAGGTTTGGGATAGATAGTTGACTTGTTTAGGTATTTTTGGTTTTGATATTTACTGATAAGTTCATTATTATTCTTCTTTCACAAGTTCATGAGAGATTTTGGTTTTCCTACTAAGTATACATGTATGCTCACCCTATGAATATAAAACTATTTTCAAGTATCTAGGAGTATTATGTGGACTGTGTTGAACATTACTATCTTGGACCTTGGAAAACTATTGTTTCACTGCTTTAGATTTGATTTTGGGTATTTACTTTTGGATAATTTTATCTATATCAGTTTTATTTATACATGCATATGGGATAGTTTTGGTTTATTTTTATATTATGTCATCGTGTTTCTTGTGGATGATTCATCTTATCTCCCAATCCTATTTTGTTATAGAGGGTAATGTCTCCCATTTCATGAGATTTTTATACCCACGGTGCTAGTCACCAACTTGGGGCCTACTAGAGGTGGGACTTTGGGGTCATTATCTCTCTCCCATCATTGTAGTATCTTTGGGGGGGGGGGGTCATGACAGAGCTGTATTAGAGGTGATGGTTGAGAGATGAGATGATTCCTAGAGTTTGAAACAGTGGGGATTACATGGGTTACTACGGAAGCAGTGCTATTTGACCTTTTTACGTGACATAGAATAGGGAGATCTTCTAGGAAATGTAATTTTAGGACCCCTTATGATCTAGTGTACAGACTTTGAGCTTGTTGAACGACCAAGTAAGGTGGACCTATTTTCAGGGTAGAGACCTAGGAGAGGTGCATACATCATTATAACTTGTGACTTATTTGAGTTGGGATGTTTTGGGAAAGTTAAAATGAATAAAGTGAATTAAAATGATTCTAAATAAAATTACATACTATTGGGCTTAGTAAATTATTCTTTACTTTTTAGGAATGTTTCATGTTTATCATCTGTGTGTGGTTCTGGGAATTGAGTTTCAATAGACGGATATGATTTATTTTCATAGGGTTGATCTAGTAAAGGAGGATAATACTTGGAAAAGAGATTTTTACACTTTTTAGTGACAGGATTTGGGGAAGTATGAGGGAAGTGTTTCAGATGTGGATAAAGAGATCTAGTTGGAGGAGCTCAATATCACGTTCAATTTGATCTAAGCCTCAATGGTATACTAGGTCCCTTTTGTAGTTAGTCCGAAATGAGGAGTTTTGCGTTAGTGGTGGATTTTGTATCTGGAAGAGCAGAATGTGGAAAATGTTTCATGGGTAGACTTTGAGAAAGAGTTATAGGCATAGTTCCTTTCATCAACTATGAAGGCAGTAAAGTGGAAATAGATTATTTCTATTCAGTAGGGGAGTATGTTTTTTTGGGAGTTGGGAATCAAGTTCAAGGACCTTATGCACTTTTCCCTAGATCTTTTTCTTGATGAGGAGTCTCATGTGAGGCATCTTGAAGAGGCACTCTATCTATTTATCTAGTGTTTAGTTACACTTTTTTATGTTTCCAATGTATATAGAGATTCAAAAGAAGGTGGAGGTGATTGAGAAGATGCACTTGTGAGGAGGTTCATCGAGAGAGGGGAACCAGTTGGGTTCCTTGAGGAGTAGGGTTTTCAGTGGTAGGTCTTAGGTACCAGGACCTTCAAGGTTTTGACTAGTGGGGAGTCAACCTCAGCACATTCATTTTCATCCTTCTAGAGATAGTGATTTTTATGATCTTACTGGGTTATTTGTGCTAGTGTGATTTATCTATGGTGTTCGTGTATATCATCAGAACCAGTTCTTAGTGGTCCTTCAAGATCAGTTTGGTGGAGGTGGACAGGTTCAGTGCCAAACTCATTAGCAGTTTATAGTGAGACCATTTTAGCAGCAGGGTTAGTAGGCTTATGCTTCTCCAAGGGAAGATGGAGTAGGTAGAGTCTGACCTCAAGATGTTCCTCGTGTTCAGATTCCTCGACTAGAGCATGGTTGTGGATGTGGTAATCAGTAGAGAGGTAGAGGAGCTGGGTGTGGTCATTTACATATAGTGGAGTCACAAGTTCCAAAGGGGCTAGATATCGTCAGAGGTATGATTGGTTTGTTTAGTAACCTTGTTTATGCCTTGTTTGATTCAATAGATTCTCACTCATTTTTTTCACCTACTCTAGTTCATGTTTTGGGACTAGACTTAGAGAGGATTCCCATCCCCCTGGTGTTGACTACACTAGTCAGAGGCTAGAACATCTTGTTTGATGTGTGTCGGGGGTGTAGACTGATGATGGGTCCACATCAATCCCATGTGGATATTTTATTGCTACAAATTTATTCATATGATGTTATACTTGACATTGAATGGTTTTATTTCATGCATGATGTTATCAACTACTTTTGGAGGAGAGTTTTATTTTGGATGTGGATGGTTAGTGTGTGGTTTTTATTGGTGATCAGCATTGTTATGTGGGAAAATGGATTGTGGAGACCCTTATTTGATGGCTAAGTTTTCAGTGGAATAATTTCATCCTGGGAAAATGGAGGTTCCTAGGGTCATTGGGGAGTTTCTAGATGTTTTCCCCGAGGAGGTCATGATACTACCCCCTTGACGTGATGTTGAGTTTGGGATAGACATGCAGCCTAGGGATTCTCCAATTTCAATAACTCATTATCATATGGAACCTTCTTAGTTGTAAGAGATAAATATTTATATAGATGATATAATGTATAAGATTTTTATCCAAATCAATGTGTCATCATGGGGTGCTCCACTATTGTTCCCCAAAAAGACGGATGGTAGTATGAGGTTGTGCATAGACTACCAGGGGTTGAATCAGGTGATGATAAAAAACTGTTACCCTATTCTAAGGATATATGATATTTTCAACCATCTAAGATAGGAGATTTGATTATTTAAGATCGATCTGAGGTCTGGATGTCACTAGTTGAGGGTGAAGGAGGGTGATATCCTGAAGACTACTTTTAGATGCAGGTATGGGCACTTCGAGTTTGTAGTCATGTCATTTAGTGTTATGAATACACCATTTGTGTTCATGGGGCTTATGAATAGTGAATTCTGTGAGTTCTTGAACTAGTTCATCATTTTATTCATCAATGATATCTTGATCTACTTAAATTCAAAGGAGGAGAATGATGATCATCTCAAAGCTATCTTGTAGGTTCTTCAACACAACTGAATCTATGTGAAGTTGTTCAAGTGTAAGTTTTGGACACGATAGGTACATTTCCTAAAAAATTTGGTGTCTCAACAGGGTGTGTTAATAGACCCATCAAAGGTTTAAGTAGTTTTTTCATGGGTAGTACCCAATAACATGGTGGAGGATATCAATATTCTTGGTCTCACAAGCAATTATCAAATATTTGGACTCTATTTGTCTTGAGTTATAGCCCCATTAACAATGTTGACCAGGAAGGACTAGGATTTTGTGTGGACTGATTAGTGTCAAGAAAAATTTAGTTACTTGAAGGGGAATTTGGTCAGTATTACAATGCTTCAGTTGCATGAGGAGGGTGTGATGTTTGAAGTGTTTTTTGAAACTTCCCATATGGGATTGGGATGTGTGTTGATGTAGTAAGGGGTAGTGATCTCTTATGGGTATAGGTATTTATATCCCCACAAGCATAACTATGTCACCCATGATATGTAGCTAGTAGTGGTTGTGTTTGTGCTGAAGTTGTGGTGGAATTATCTCATTGGGGAGAAATTTATGGTCTTCACGGATCACAAGAGTTTGAGTTATATCTTTTCTTAGCATAATCTGAACTCGCGCAGTAGAGGTGGATGGAGTTTCTTCAATATTATGATTTTGAGATATCCTAGACGTTGGGAAAAGGGAATGTTGTGACTGATGCTTTGAGTAGGAAGTTGGGGAAGGACATTTTTCAAGAGTTTGGGGAAGTTTGAAGAGCGATGGAGGAATTGAAAACATAACACTTAGATGCAAGGGTGGATAATGGTAGAGACTATTTCAGATGACGGTGTAGTCTTCTATGATGTGGCAGGTGGAGGATTCTCAATGGGGGGACTCAGAGATAGAGGTGATGTGTGATCGTGTTGGCCATGGTGATGCTCTAGAGGGATGGTCAGAACTAGATGTTGTTTTATGGGGAGATTTTTTTCCTACAGTGATGTATAAGGGAGTCCTTTGTGAGTTTCATATATTACCTTTAGTGGTACACCCAGGAGTTTACAATATGCATCATGGTTTGAAGATGTAATTTTGGTGGTTCGAGATGAAATGGCCAGTGATAGAGTTTGTGGGGAAGTGATTTGGTTTCTAGCAGGTAAAGGCTGAGCATCATGTTCTTGGAAGTTTTTTATAGCATTTGGATGTTACTGAGTGGAAATGTGATGATATATCAATCGATTTTATCACAGGGTTACCCTAATATTAGGGAAATTATGATTCTCTCTGGGTTATCTCAGGTCGATTGATGAAATCAGCCAACTTCTTAGAAATCAAGGAGTTGAGCGTAGTGGATTATTTGGATAAGAGGTGTGTGGATGAGGTCATGCGGTTGCATAGAGTTTTGGGGTCCATTATCTTGGATCAGGATTCATGTTTTACCTCAGAAGTATATAGTGGATTACAACATACTTTTAGCATTAATTTAAACTTCAACACTTCTTTCCACCCTCATACTGATGGGAACATGGAGCGGACTATCCAGACGTTGGAAGATATGTTATAGGTGTGCATATTATACTTTGGTGGATCTTGGGTACAACACCTACCTTTGGTTAAGTTTTCATACAACAATATCTATCATTATTTTATTTTCATGGATCTATTTGAGGTTTTGTACAGGAGGCCATGTCGTTCTCCATTGTTCTAGAAAGAGGTTGGAGAGGCAACAATTCTTAGTCCCTATGTGGTGCTAAGCACAACAAAGAAGGATCATCTTATTCATTAGAGGATGAAAGTAGCACAGACCATAAAAAGTCTTATTCAAATCATAGAAGGAGGTCCTTGGAGTTCAAAGTTGGGTACCATGTATTCTTTAAGTTTTGCCCTCAACATGGGAAGAGGAGGTTTGGCAGACTGGGTAAGCTTTTTCTTCGTTTTGTTGGGGCCTTTGAGGTTTTTGGGAAAGTTGGCGAGGTGGCGTATCAGTCGGAATTTCCACCATGGCTAGAGAGGATCAATGATGTCTTCCACATATCTCATATTCATCGGTATATTAAAAAATACTCCCATGTCATTGACTAGGGAGATTTGGATATTGAGGATGATGCGATGTTCAGGGAGCAGCTAGTAGAGATCCAGGATCACCAAGAGAACATGCTTCCTGGATGAACCATTACCTTGGTTCACATGTTTTGGAGGCATGGTGGGGTAGATGAGAGTACTGGGGATTGAGAGACATAGATTCATTCCTAGTACCTAGATTTGTTTTGAGTTTTTCTTTTCTCTACATTTCTTTGTGATGTGATATTTGGATCCTTCTGTTTTATGAGATGTGTTGTTTCCTTTGATGTGTGATGTGTGACAAGGTTTTTAAATATTAAATGAGGAAGACTAACTTCAAAATTGATATGTATTAACTATGATGTGATTAAACCCATGAGGAAGAGTCAGTGTAATCCATATTGGATTGTATCTTGACATGGAGGGTGGAATTCTATGATTCATATGTTTAGGGTAGTGCAGTTTATTAGTTGCGATAGTTTTTGGTTTGGGATGCATGGAGGTTGAGATGGTTGTTTTGTGGTGTGGTTGGGTGAGAGGAGACGTTTTGTGGTTGTCTGGTGATGATGTTGTTTGAGATGTTTTTTGGATGTTTGGTTTTTTAGGTTTGACTGGTGGTAGCGTTTGAGGTATGATAAGATCCTTAAGAGGTATTTTACAGGGTGGTTGTTTGGACCCGTTTACTTCTGGAATTATTTTTGGATTATTTTGGGTGAGAATTATTTGAGATATATCTTATATAACGGTCCATGACTTCTTAGTCCATTACATTGCTAGTTTTGGTGGTTGGAGGTGTTTAGAAGAGGTTTAGGGAGTTTTCAGTAGAGGTTGGAGGTGCATTAGAGTTTCTTTAGGGAATTCACATCATGTAATGTTTACACAACATGAAATAGTGTTTCAAAACTTGTACAACCGGTGAGTTCATGGATTGTAATTCAAAATAGTGTAAAAAAAATGAGATGTATTCACATCATGTTATTGGAATACACGATGTGTATTAAATAAAGGACAAGTTGACGTGATTTTCAAAGAAAGTGAAAATTTTCAAAAAACTGACAAATTACACGTAGTGTAAAGTTTACACAATGTGAAAAGAGTAGGATTCATGTTTTTAAATAAAATTTCTCAGATTTTTTTTTCAATCAACCTCTCTCTCCCCCTCTCATTCTAGATAATCCCTAGGCACCATCAGAGGATCTTCTATCCCCCTTCCTCCCACTTTGATATGTTGCTTCCAATGGTTGTTAGTTGGCGATCCGAAATGTGTTCTCCCTTTTTATCCCCTTGTTTTTCTATCATTATTCTCCTATCATTATTTTTCTTGGGGATCCACTATGATGGTGCGGTTTTGGTTTGGGTGTGAGTTGGGATGTGTTTTGATGATATTTGGGTGCGGTGTAGGTCAATCCATGGGTTTTGTGTGTGTTTTTGGTTTGTGGTCATTTATTCTTCACCCTACGGTGCACAATAGATCAACAAAGATTCTTTGAGGTAGGGAATCCCTCATTTATTTTTATTATACATCATGCAAGAGAGGTTTACTTTTTTTATATATGAAAAATGGTTGTTCTGGCTTAATCAAATATAAAGAAATAACGAATTGAAATTTAAAGGAGAAAATGTAAAAAAATTTCAGGTTTTTATAACTTTGATATTATTGTTATATGGTGTATTGTATTGGCTTAATGCTCCAATGAAAATTTTGGTCATTAGGAGGGGCTTTGTTTGTGCTGATTGACATGTGTTGTAGAACCATTGTTGTGTGGTTGTTGTAATATGACCCTAAAATGGAAATTGGCTAACCAATTATATTTGACTAATGAAATGGTTGACCTAGAATTATTAATTGTGTGATAATACCCCTAAAATAAAGTGAAATGTGATAAAATCCCCTTTTTTAAATATGTAAAATGGTATTTTATATGTTGTTATGTGTGGCCATTATTTTTAGGTGGAAATGTGTGGTTGTTATGCGATGTGAGGATGATGGGTGAGATGTGGTCGTGCTTTTGGGGTGGCGAGGTGGTGGTTTGATGGCCATGATTTTGGGATGGTGATGTGGTTACTGTTTGGTCATGCTTTTGGTGTGGTGAGGCGATAGTTGTTTGGTCTTGATTTTGGGGCAGCGAGGTGGTGGTTTTTTGGACATGGTTTTGGGGCGGAGAGGTGGTGGTACGATTGTGATGTGTGGTTGTGTTATGCTAGATGCCTGGGTAGTGATGGAATAATTAATTGTTTAATAATGATTTAAATGGTTGCAATTTGGATTGGTTAATGGGATGGAAATGGTTATTGAAAAAATAAATGATGAGTTGTGTTGTTAAATGTGGACGATGCTTAATAATGAAACAAATGAGTTGGATATTGGGATTGGTTGGAAATTTGAAATGTGGCTTGTGGCTTGTGTGGTGTTATGTATTTAGAGGTGGCAACAAAAGTGACGATGTTGTGAGTTGGTTAGAATTTGGTTATGAACCCATAGGTTGGGCTTGTTTTTGGATATATGTATATAATAGTATTTTACTTATGATTTCTATATGCATCACACCCACATAGATCACTAGGTCTCAACACCCATATTTATATGAGGGTTTTTTCCCAACATCCGGTAAAGAGGACAGATGGTTGGTTACCTACTCTTTCTCGCTCTGTCTTTTAGGTGAGGTAGGTATTTCATAGGTTGTGATGAACATAGGTCTAATAGTGAACTAGAGTAGTTGTGATAGCCTAGGTGTATTTAGGATAGATGTTATGTGACCATGCTTATGGGGTGGTGATCCTAGGTATCTTCGGTCGAGATGTGATGTGACCCAGGTGTCAGTGGGCAGGATAAGGTGGGATAAGGTGGGATAAGGTGGATTATGGTGGGGGTTGTGCATAGCTGGAGTAGGGAATGAGGTTTATTTCCTTCATATTCATGATACCCTACTACTCTAGTTATGGTTGTGGGTGTGTTGTGGATTAGGTGTTTTTGTAACATCTTGGCCTGAGTGCCACACACTGGTGCCCCAAGCCAGTCAGTCACATGACCTCAAGCATGCCACCTTGTATGCTAGAGGCTTCTAACTAGTAGTGAGGTTCTAATGTCAATCATGGGATACTTTACCCTCTTTATTAGAGTAATACACTAGTGGAAATAAATAAGTAATAACAAAAATGATATAATATAACCAAAATAATATTGTATTACAAGATGAGAAAATGTGGAAATACCATGTCAAAACTGAATTTTAGATATATCATGCTAAAGTTCCCACCAAGTTTCAAAATGAAAACACAAAAGTAAATCCACTAAAAATACCAATTAGGTCCCAAACCACATTTGGTTCCCTCATCCATGTTCCATATCAAATCATCCATCTAACATATGGTCTTTTCCCTTAACATATCCTGCAATCATGTAATCTTTTTGGGTACTGATCAGGCAGCCTGAGTACGGTGTGAGTAAAACTCATTATGACACCACAAATGGTGTCTAAAATAATATCCAGTCAATAAAAAAGTATGTAGTTGTGCAAATAATAAAATAAAATAAACAAAGTAAACAATTTACATTTTTTCATTTACTCTTTATTAACCACATATCACCCAGGTTCTCAAGGACACCCAAACTCAAATCATATACCTGAATGTCAATGTTACCATTTATAATTGATAATTAATAATTAAATGACCATTTTACCATTCATATTATATAATACATGACTAAATTCCATTATTATCATTCATAATTTCATACATATTTAATAATACATGTCTGAATGTCCATGGTGCTATTTGTAATTTCCAGATTGAATGAACATGTTATCATTCATAATATGTGACTGAATGTCCATGTTACCATTCACCATATAAAGTCACATGTATCACAATATAACAACATCACATATATCACAATATCACCATTAATTAATCTACCAATTAATTAATCTAACTCATCAATTTCATATTTATATCTTTCCATTAATTAATTCAACAATTAATTAATCAATCCACAATTCAAATAATCATAATTTATTCAACAATTAATTATCCAATTTCATAATCACAATATCTCAACAATTAATTCAACAATTAATTACCTTTATTCAATAACCTCAATATCCCATAATTAATTCAATAATTAATTATCAAATTTTACAACTCAACAATCCATTATTAATTCATCAATTCATTATTCAATTCACAATATCAACAATCCATAATTAATTAATCAATTAATTATTCATTTCACAAACTCAAAAATCCATAATCAATTAATTAATTAATTATTCAATTCACAAAATCAACAATCCATAATTAATTCATCAATTAATTATTCAATTACAAACTAAACATTCCCATAATTAATTCATCAATTAATTATTCAATCCATAATCTAAATATTCCAATAATTAATTTAACAATTAATTATTCCCCTAATCCCATGATTTCAATATTATGATAATTAATTCAATAATTAATTTTCCTCAATTCTCCAATTCCTCAATTAACTAATTTCAAAAATTAAGTTAATTCAATTAGGAAATTCAATTTCTAAAAAAACCAAAAACTCATAAAATTATAGACATGTGATTGAAATAATGACTATGAGATTTTAATTATAGACCACCTACCTCAATTTTTTGATGAGTGATAACCCAATGGAAATCCCCAATCTAAAGTGGGTCAATTAAGAATGCGACGAAGAACATAATCACGATTTGAAACCTTGATCAACAATCAAACAAATCAATATATCTTAAATCTAGATCTAGATCTGAAAATCATAGATCTATATTAAAAAAATATAGATCCAAATCCAACAAAACTAAGTATAAAAACTCACCAAAACAATGGTAGAAGAACGATAATCCAATCGAGAAGAAACCACATACTCGAAGAGGTGCAGATCTGCCAACCAGGCTTAGAATCACCAAGAATGTAGTTTATAATGGCTTGGAATCCCTATAGGAGGCTTTGGAATTAATAGAAATTGATTATGGGTTGATTTAATGAGTTATGAGGTATAATACAATGGTTTAGGAATTCTTTAAATAAAATTCAGGGGATTAAAATCTTGTATGCACAGTTTGCTGTTTGGGGTGAACAATTTCCCCTAACTGTGCACCTTAACCCTGGGCCTCTTATGGGGGGGGGAGGAGTGCACAGTTTCTCTTATTAGGGTGAATATTTTGAAAAATTGTGCACCATCCATGAAAAACCTCTATGTCTAGAGTTACAAGGTTTTCTGGGCTAGGGAACATGGTTTGGGAAAACTGTGATCCAACCATGCACTACCCTCTTTTCTTCCAAAATTTCTAATTTTCTACCAAACTCACCCCATGGTAAAACCCAAAAAAGTATTTTCAAAAAAAGAAAAAAATAATACCTAAAATAAATATTGATACACTTCTATAAAAGGTTGTATTCTTACATTTTTCATGCAAGATGTGATGTGGTCGTTCTTGTGGGGCAGCGGGCCCAAATCTCTTCAGGTGAGATGCATTGTGACTATGGTTGTGGGGTGGTATGGTATTTGGAAGAGATGGAAGCATCATGACATACAATATTGGCATGTGAGAGTATCATACCAGTGGGAAAGCAGTGTGGGGTACCCTTTTTTGATGTGACTCATGTTATATTATATTACTTAGCTTATATTATTTGGTGAACATGTCTTGGTGAGGTTTGGGATGGATAGTTGGTATGTTTAGATGTTGCTAGTTCTACTGTTTAATCACATGTACATTATTATGCTTCTTTCACATGTTCATGAGAGACTTTTGTTTTCCTACTGAGTATACATGTATTCACACCCTATGTATATAAAACTATTTTCAGGTTTCCAGGAGGATTATGCAGACCTTTATGGACATTACTAGCTCAAACCTTGGATAGTTGTTGTGTCAATGCTTTAGATTTTCTTTTAGGTATTTAATTTTGGAGACTTTAATTTGTATCCATTTTATTTATACATTCATGTAATATGGTTTTGGTTTCTTTTTATATTATGTCATGGTGTTACTTTTGAACAATTCATCTTATCTCATAATCCTATTTTATTATAGAGGGTAATACCTCCCATTTCTTTGGAATTTTATACCCTCAATGCTAGTCATCAACCTGAGGCCTACTGGAGGTGGGACTTAGGGGTCATTATCTCTCTCCCTCATTGAGGTATCTTCGAATGGGGTATTGTGACACACGTCTTACAACATCATCGTCATAATATAGACATACTCACGTGTAAGCAAGGGGGTCTAGGAAAGAACAAGATACATAAAAAACTTTACTGATAGATGCACAAACCCTTATATATATTAAAAAAATAAATATGATGTATATACTATCAAAAATAAATAAATAATAAATACATTTCACACGACGATAATAATTAAAAAAATAAAATAAACTTAGACAAACAGTGGTTGGTCAATGCTCAAGACCAATCTACGGGTAAAATAAATGCACGATAAAAATTAAAATGTAATAAATTTATGTTGAGATCATTTTAATAAATTAAATAAATTATTTTAATTCAAATAATTTGTTTTTTTTTTATCTCATAATTTAATTTTATTCCAAAATTAAATTAATTTTTTGAATAATAAATTTATTATTATTATTTTAATATATTAAAAGGTTCTACAGGCCCTAGAACCTGCCTAGGCCCATTGTAGGTCGAGCTGACCATCCCCAGACCCGTTCTGAGTCGATCAGACCCACATGGGGCGGTTCCAAGTTGGTCGGACCCATAAGAGGCTTCACATGGGTAAAACCGACCGTGGTAGGGGAGGGTGACATTGGCACCAAGCACTAAAACTCCAATCAAGGGCTTCACTAGAGGGGATATCATGAATGAGCTAATGTGTGTGTGTAATAGAGATGGTGTAGTGGTCTAATGATAGATGTGAGCGCTGAAGAGAGGTGACAATGTCGGTGGAACCGAGTTGTAAGGGTGATCGGGAGGTCATGATGCTAGTGGGAGCTGGTGGCCGAGAGTTATCGAGAAACGGGGGGCGATGCTGGGGAACTCGTACGCTACAAAAGAAGCACCATCTATGGGAGGGGGTGACATAGAGGCTTGATGAGGGTGCCTAAGAAGACTACTGGGAAAGAGTGGGGGCGTTGCGAGTGGGTTCCAAAGGAAGTTTCTCCATTAATTTTAATTTTTTTTATATATTTGTGTAATTCTCCACATGCCAGCCACAATTTAAAAAAAAAATTATGTGTTTTTTTTTAAGAAAACTTACCAGACAGTCCAGGTGCCCCCCATTTCTTCTTCTTATTTTTTTATTCTAATTTTAAAAGCCTAATTAAGGTATGGTGTTGAAATTTTTTTTTATTAAACTGTGAAAATAATCCCACTAGATGAAAAATTCCATCCAATAAAATCTAACTAAATGTTGTCCAGAAAATGGGGTTCACTGGAAAAATAAACTCCTGAAAAAATTGTAATGCATATATATTTTAGCTTCCGGTTGCAGCGGAAGCACAGGAGGGACAATGCCCAACTTTTATTTTTTTTCCATATTCAGTGAACAGTCTAGGTTCAATACGATGATGAACGCTAGTATCCACAAAATTGAATCAAGGATTTAGGAAAAGGAATAGAAACCCAGAACAAAGATATAGGATCAACATATTTTGTTTATAATTAATTTAATTAAATTAAATAATTACCTCTAAGGTGATTCGTTCTTCATTGATGCGTTCGACCACAGATCTACAGTGCGCCTTCGTTTCATTGTAGAGATCAAGGGTATATATCCTCTAGTAGTGATCCACACATGTTCCATGTATCCTTCGGACATTGTTGAAGGAGTCTCCAAGTGATATCATAGAAGATCCTTACACATGTGATGTCCGCCATCGATTTCCTTGAGAACAGCTTCCAAAGCGTTGTCCTTGATTTGGTGGAGGAGGATCTCTCTTATTCTTGATATTGTTCTTAGAGAGGGATGAACTCTCTAGGATTGAGATCTTTTCTCCAATTCATTGTGCACAACCATTAATAATCGTCACTTGGCTAGCGCTTGGATAATAAGAGAATAATATAACCGGGCATTTAATTGACTGGGGTAATAATAAATAATTTTCACAAATGCATTAATTATTTTATTAATCCTAGAGAAACCCCCATTTTAAATAATAAAATCAACATTATTATTTCATGAAATGTGCTTAACTTGCGAGTTATAATTAAATATTATTTAATAAAAAATATTCAATATTATTATTTCTCACCGGACCATTAACTCGGTCTGCCAATTCTCCACCATATTTATGAAACCTTGAATAATGACTATTTATTTATTAAATAAATATCACTGAATTATTCTCCAATAAATATATAAATATTATATTCACTAAATAGAAAATAAATATTTATTAATTATTCCTCCCACATTATATTCTCTAGAATAACTAGTGTCGAAATAAATTTGATCAGGCATCCATGAATAATTATTAAACCACAATTGAGAATAATCATAATTTAACTTGTTAACTAATAAATAATATATTATTTAATTGAGATACTAGATAAACTTAGTGTGTGACCCTCTAGGACTATTTCTCAGTGGCATTGGGTGGAGTATCCTAAAGTCCAAGGTTAGTGTCTAGCAACATGCCAAGGCACCCATAGAGAAAGAATTTAATTCCATAATGACATGTCTCCTTATACGAACACTTACCATGTAATATAATCCCTTTTCCTCTATATCTCCAATGAAGTGGGTTACATGCAAGTTCCATCAACCCATGTGCTCGATTTCTCATTCTTTGACTTTTCAGAAATTTAACTTTCCTAGAGAACACCATGGCCATGGATTTATTTAGGCTATATCATTTCCATCAAAGGGTCTAAGATATAAACTTCTGTTATGGAACAAAAATGACAAATCATTTCTTTCATTATTCATTAATGTAATATTACTTGTGACACACCCAACATATCCTACCTCACCGCGAACATATGCCATCACGGTTTTCACTAATACATCTAAGTATTCAAGTCATAATACCCATTAATAATAATATTAAATTCTAAGGACCAATACACATTTCCATAGATAGTAACATCTGATGAAACTTATAAATGTGGATTTCTTACTGTTGGGTCTCATTCTCTTAATATCCTATTGGATGTCACCAAGGGAGTACACCATGAGAAGGTGTCTAAAAGTCTTATGAGTCTCCACCCCTGATAGCCAATATCATTTTTGTCCCTCAAATGATATCATCTAGATATAGAACATATATCTAAGAATAATTTCATAGAAATTTCAAGTTCTCATTAGAGCGGGGAACTACTATGACCTTTTAGTGTGACAGCTACTCTTGGAACATTATCACATGAAATGTTACGTAAAAGAACAATCATGATGCAATAAGGAGTTTATTGATATCCATCCAATGAATATATTTTTATCTTAAAGTACAATGAAGTTGGTTCTAGGGCACCAACTCCAATAGTATCCCAGTTTCACTAGAGCCAACTGCTAAAAATCTTTAGTCTGCTAACTCTCACATGATATTCATTCTTTTGTTGAGATGAGAATTTAGTCAAGGGATCCACTAAGTTCTCTTCTATGGATACTCTTCTCACTGTAACTTCAACCCTTTGATAGAAATACATTAATAGGTGATAGTTCCAGAGTACGTTCTTTGTCTGTTGATATGACCTTGGCTCTTTTTCAAGAGCCACCGCTATAGTATTATCACAATACAACATGATAGGGTATTTACTTCTAGGTGCCAAATAAAGATCCTAGACAAAGTTCTGAATACATATGGCTTCCTTGGATATATCAGAAGCCACTATATACTCGGAATCCATTATAGAATTAGCAAAAATTGGCTGCTTTTAACTCTTCTAGCTCACATCTCCTCCATTGAGACAAAAAACATATCTCTATTGATACTTTAGATCATTATGATTTATCTAAAAACTAGCATTAGTATAACCTATGATGACAAGATCCTCGTCTCCTCCATACACTGAGAACATATCCTTAGTTCTTCTTAGATACTTAAGGATAGTATTAACAGTAGTCCAATGTTGTTCTTCTAGATCAGCTTGATATCTTCCTACCATGCTCAGTGCATAGGAGACATCAAGTCTAGTATATAACATGTCATACATGATAGATCATATCGCTAAAGCGTATAGTATCTTACTCATTATATCTTTCTCCTATTGTGTCTCGAGACACATTTTCTTTGAAAGATGTAAACCATGTAGCACTAGAACCAATCCCCTCTTGGATTGTTCCATACTAAATATCTTTAGTATCTGGTCAATATATATACTTTGACTTTGTCAAAGAAGCCTCTTGGATCTATCATGAATGATCTTGATCTCTAGAATGTATGCTTCTTCACCTAAGTCCTTCATGGAGAAGTACTTGTTCAACCAGTCTTTAACTAAATGTAAGACTGGTATGTCATTTACAATAAGTAACATGTTATCAATATATACTACTAGGATAATGACTGCATTCCCATTAAACCTTTTTTAAACACATGGATCACATTCCTATTTAATGAAAACGAATTATTTTATGGATTCATCAAATCGAATGTTCCATGACCTAGATTCTTGCTTCAATCCATAAATGGATATCTAAAACTTGAAAATACTTTTGGCATCACCTAGTGCCATAAACCCTTTTGATTGTGTGATATAGAAATATTCCTAAAGGTTCCTGTTAAGGAATTAACTTTTGATATTTATCTTCCAAATATCATAGTAATGGTAATATTCTATGACAAATATGATTATGGTGGATTTAAACATGACAAATGGAAAAAATGTTTCATCATATTCAATTCATTGACATTCTTTGAACCCTTTAGCCACTAGACTTTCTTTATATGTACTTTACCTTCCATGTCTAGTTTTCTCTTGAATACCCATTTACATTCAATAGGATTTACATCAACTGGTGCATCGACCGGAACCCAAACTTGGTTCTAATACATGGAATCCATCACAAAATTCATATCTTCTAGACATCTTGTAGCTTCTGAGCTCTCTACTTCCTCCTTGTAGGAGGTAGGTTCATCATTTTCCAAAAATAATGATTCAAAATCCTTAGTGACAATAAAACCATATCTCTATAGTTCCCTTAACTCTCTTACACTCCTATTCAGTACTTGTGTTTCAAGAACTACTTATTCCATGGGGACCTGTGGAACTTTTTTCTGTACCAAATCCTGTGTATCTTGAGCATCAAATTCATTGGAGTCAATCTTTATCCCACTATCCTATGAGGATGTTCTCCCTCTCAAGAAAGATGGATTTTTTAAAGATAGTTAAATTATTTTTTTGAGGGATTTTATAGGTAGTATTCCTTTGTTTTCTTAGGATACCCTATTTAGATACACCTAATGCCTCATGGTGCTAGTTTGTTGCCTGATAAAACCTTAACAAACTCCTCGTATCCCCATACATGTGCATGCGACAAAATGGGTTTCTTTCCACTCCTTAACTCAAAGGGAATTCCATTTTCTGCCTTAGTTGGTACTCAGTTTAATGTGTATGACATAGTTTGTAATGAATATTCCCAAAAGGATAATAGAAGATTTTCATGAATGATCACTAACTTTACCATATCCAACAAGGTACGATTCCTCATTTTACTAGCACCATTCCACTGTTGTGTATATGGTAAATTGAGTTGAGATAGAATCCCAAACTCCCATAGAAATTCAATGAACTCTTGGTTAATATATTCTCCACCTCGATCCGATTAAAGCTTCTTTATCTTATTACCAAGATGATTCTCTAATTCATTATTGAATTCCTTAAATTTATCAAAGGACTCGGAATTATACCTCATCAAGTAAATATATCCATATCTACTCAAGTCAGTAGTAAAAGTTATGAAGTAAGAATATCCACCTCTAGCTTCTATTGAAAATGGACCACACACATCAGTGTGTACCAATCCTAGAAGCTCTATGGACCTTTCACCCTATCCACCAAATGGCGGTTTGCTCATTTTACCTTGTAAACAAGCATGACATATATCAAGTGATTTTATCTCAGAAGAGTCTAAATAATCATCTTGACAAATCTATTTTAAATGCTTCTCATTTACATGACCAAGACAGTGATGCCACAACTGGGTTTTATATGAGTCATGGGAACTTGATTCATTATCAATAGACAACACTTGGTTTTTTTAATTTAATACATACATATCATTATTTAAATTCTCCATACCATAACATATGTTGTCCTTATAAAATAAATAACTTTTATTTCTGAACTTGAAAATAAACCCGTATGTACCCAAAATTTCTTCAAAAATTATGTTTATGGTAACACTAGGTACATAATAACATCCATGTAAAACCAAAATCATTCATGTTGGCAATGTGAGGTGGTAGTCACCAATGGAAAGAGAATCCATCCTCATAGCATTGATAGCTCATAGATCCACCTATCCTCTAGAAATTTTCCAGAATCTACTTGGTTCATGCATTTAAATATAGATGTGAGCACCAAAAGTTATATCTAATACCCAATGTGTTGAAATGGAAATATTACACTTGATAACGAACACACCTTTGGCTTCCCCTTTCCTGTGGGTGCAGTTCCTCTTTTAGTGGAATGACTTGCCACATGAAAAGCATACTACTTCCTTTTCCTTACCCTGACTTTGGATCTTCTTCTTCTTGGTTAGATGGTACTTGGGGGCTTTAGAATGTTTATAAGTCTTAGGACCTTTTCCTTTTCCTTCCTTTTCCTATTCACTATAATCCTGAATGGACCAAAGGCCTTCTTTTTTATTTTATTATGGATAAATCCCTTATTAAGGGTTGAAGGGGAACCCGTACATGACTTGTAGTTCCAAGGCAGAAGCCCAACACAACCCGAAGGCCAATACATGACCCGAAGGCCGAGAGGCATACCATTCCCATTACATGAACCATAGGCCCAACCCACTAGAACTGCCCCTCTCCAGCTTTTGCATCATTGGTCACCTAGCTCCCCACCATGCATTACTGATCGGCTAGCATTGCCTCATACAAAGCTGCAACTCATCCAAGAATTTAATCCCTAAGATGTCCAGATGCTCAATGTATCTAATAATCTTGACTACATGTGGCCCAACTGGTGAATACTCTCCATGCTTAGTGGTGAAAAAAGTGTTGGAGATATCACACCTCTCTTACATCACCTTCTCTTGATAGAGGTCCCAAAGGTGAGATATCATGCTATAAGAATCCATTTCCTCATGTTTCTTCAAGAGATCAATGGTTATAGATGATAGTATGAGGTACTGAACATCTATAGAATTATTCAGATGTTTCTCATACACAGATATCTCCTCATCACTCACCTCATTTCCAGGTGAAACTGGTAAAAGTTCTTCTATCACATATAGTTTCCTTTCATTGCGAAGGACGAACCGAAGGTGCCTTTTCAATTCCTAGAAATTATTATCGGTGAGAATTTTTTCCTTATCGATTATGGATCACAACGATATGTTTTATTTCATTCTTAATTTCATTTCTACAAATAATATGATCAGAGTTTTAGTACTTTATCTGATAAAATTAAGAAAAATAAATAAATAAATATTTTTTAGTCTCCCACTTTTTTATCGAAACCCAATAGCCCTCCACATTGGCTTCGGAATATCATATTTCTTGGACATTATAGTGGCAAGGATCCATATTTCCCTTTTTATTAACCCAAATTTGGATGGTCAAGAAATTTGAAAGTTTTTAGGTAGGTATTTAAAATACAAACTAAATTAACTCATAGATCCTTGACCCGTTGAGTGGACTTCCCAATCCTGAAATCCTTAATTTTGGATTTCCTCAACCTTTGCCTCTCAGTTTCACCAAGTCCTACATTAGTAGTCAACCCTTTATGCAAACTAAGTCAAGTCAACCCAAAACCTCAAATTAGAATTCCCTGATAATTGAAAGAACCCCAACTTTGGTTGGTCACACACTTTGAACTATGGTTTGATTCTAACCGAAGTAATGGAAGGCTATACCGACATAATATTTTATTGATGGATTTTATACTTTATGCGTAAATTTACATTTATTATCTTTTCACATTCTTGTTAAGATTAAGTGGGATAATATTAAGTGATTAACCATATATTAGATAATATTTATACATAAGAAAATTTATTTTAGTTCCATATTGCACGCTTGTTTAATTCATTAATTATGTGTTCACTACAATACATCCATAATAAATAAATCATGAAAATAACAAAAATAAAATAAAGGGTATAATAATGATATTTTTCTAGTGGTTAGTTTATCTAGCGGTTGATAAACTAACCGCTGACCTAAGGGAGAAACTCCTTGAACCAATTAGGTTCATGTTTATAGCTTTCCACCTATCCACCTTTGTATCTCCTTGGATTGGTTTCACCTCACTTCCTAACTTGATCCGCCTCTAATAACTTGGGAGATCCATCCATTACATATACTTTTACTCACATGCAGGTGAGCGGTTAAAGGGTGTTTATATAAAAAAACCATGGGAACGCAAGCCCTACATATTAATGAGGAGATAAGGCATGCATGCCAACAATTTAATTTAATAAATTAAAAGTAAACCAATAACATAGAAAAGGTCTGTTCTATTTCACTATCATCCACATGCATGCAATGAATTTACAAATTTAATAAAACTAGCATTCAAGTCTTTAATCGTTCTTATTTAAGATAAATCAAACTTGAATTAATTAATTATTATCTTTAATTAATCAATCCTTTTATCTTAAACCTTTTTATAAATTTCATTGATATTCTCATCCATTATAATTTTAAACAAATTATAATTAATTTAAAATTCACCTTTTACATAACTTTTCCCTTGGAGGTAACTCGGTGAATACCCATCCAAAACTACCACACATGTATTATACTTGTATACACTTTATTCTCTGTGAAATGTAGCATGCATGAAAAATTATAATTTTAATACAACTCATACATGATGTGTAGATATTTGAACATTACATAGATGTTAATTAAACACACACACACACACACACACACACACATATATATATATATATATATATATATATCAAACACCTTTCACATCATATGTCCCAGCTTTATGCCCACATGAAGGTACATGTCTCAAGGGTTACATAATATAATAATAAATTTTAAATTTGTGTAATATGGAAAGAGTACATGGAGTGTAGATCCAACTACATAGAGTGTACCATCCTCACCATCCATCTGAAGTACACACCTAGGGAAATGGAATGTGAGGTGTACTTCGAAAATCATCGGAGTACACGATGTTTCCAGTGGGCCACATGCTGTGTTGACTCCGCGTTACACAGTCACCAGTCAGATAAGCCATGTATTGGATACACGGACCAAACCGGACCTGAAAGGGACTACACACCATGTCCAGTGGGCCACATGACGTATAGTCTGGATGACCATGCATTAGTTCATCCTGGTCAACACACAGTGTAATAATTTACTACATCGTGTGTCATTAATGCACACGGTTTGAGTAATTTATGAACTATTCCTGATGCATTAAACACAACTAAACAACATGTAGATATAACTAAATGGAATGTACTTCTGTTTTACCTGGATATAACCCTTAGCACCTCTAGATGAGACCCTTGATTTAATTTTAATCAAAAAAAATAATCGTTTCTGTTAGATATGCGAGAAACGATATAGGAAGAAAAAATATCATAATTTAGAGAAAAAAGAATTATTAAACATGAATTGAAAAACAAAATTATTAAAAAATAAATAATAAAAAAGAATTATTTAAAGAATTATAAAAAATAATATTCCCACTCTGATACCACTTGTAGGTTTTGGGTGTAGTAGAAGCACGAGAGGGACGGTGCGTGAATTTGATTTTTTCCATATTCAATGAATAATTTAGGATCAATACCATGATGAACACCAATATCCAAGAAATTGAATCAAGGATTTAGGAAAATTAATATAAACCCAGAATCAAGAGAGAGGATCAATATATTTTGTTTATAATTAATTTAATTGAACTAAATAATTACTTACAAGGTGATTCTTTCTTCATTGATGTGTTCGACCACATATCTATAGCGTGCCTTCATTAAATTGTAGAGATAAAGGGTAGATCTCCTCTAGAAGTGGTCCACACATATTCCAAATATCTTCAGATGCCACTGAATGAGTCTCTAGGTGTTAGCACGAAAGATACTTGCACTTGCGATGTCCGACTTTGATCACCTTGAGAACTGCTTCCAAAGCGTTCTCCTTAATCTGGTGGAGGAGGATCTCTCTTGTTCTTGAGTGAGTTATTAGAGAGGGATGACCTCTCTAGGCTTGAGAGATTTTCTCCAATTCATTATGCACAAACATTAATAATCATTGCTTGGCTAGCGCTTGGATAATAAGAGAATAATATTACCAGGCATTTAATTCACTAGGGTAATAATTAATAATTTTCACAAGTGCATTATTATTTTATTAATTCTAGTGAAACCCCCATGTCAAATAGTAATAGCAACATTATTATTTCTTGAGATGCGCTTAACTTGCGAGTTATAATTAAATATTATTTAATAAAATAATATTCAATATTATAATTTCTCACCAGACCCTTAACTCGGTCCTCAAATCCTCTACCGTATTTATTGAACCTTGAATAATGACTATTTATTTATTAAATAAATATCAATGCATTATTCACCAATAAATATATAAATATTATATTCAAAACATAGAAAATAAATATTTATTAATTATTCCCCACGCATTATATTCGGTCAAATAACTAGTGTCGAAATAAATACGATCAGGCATCCATGAATAATTATTAAACCACAACCAGGAATAATATTTATTCAACTTGTTAAATAATAAATAATATATTATTTAATTGAGATACTGGATACACTTAGTGTGTGACCCTCTAGGCCTCTTTCTTAGTGGCATTAGGCGGGACAACCTAAAGTCCAAGGTTAACGTCTAGAAACACACTAAGGAACCCATATAGAAAGAAGTTAATGATGCAATGACATGTCACCTAATACGAATGATTACTATGTAATATAATCCCTTTGTATCGATATCTCTAATCAAGCAGATTGCATGCAAGTTCCATGAACCCATGTGCTCGATCTCTCATTCTTTGAATTTTCAGAAATTGAACTTGCCTATAGAACACCATGACCATGGATTTATTTAGGCTATATCATTTACATCAAAGGGCCTAGGATATCATCTTCCATTATGGAATAGTAGGGACAAATCACTTCTCACATTATTCATTAATGACATATTATTCGTGACACACCCAATATATCCTACCTCACCGTGAACATATGTTGTCATGGTTTTAACTAATAAATATAAGTGTGTGAGTCATAATACCCATTAATAATAATATTAAAGTCTAAGGACCAATACACACGTCTGAAGATAAGAACATCCAATGAACTTATAAATGTGGATTTCCTACTGTCAGGTCTCATTATCATAATATCCTACTGGATATCACCTAGGGCGTACACCATGAGAAGGTGTCTCAAAGTCCTATGAGTCTCTATCCCTAGTAGCCTATATCATTTATGTCCCTAAAATGATTTCATCCAAATATATAATATATATCTAATAATAGTGTCATAACAGTTCTGGGTTCTCATCATAGCGGGGAACTTCTATGACCTTTTAGTGCAACAACTACTCTTGGGACATTATCACATGTAATGTTATGCAGAAGAACAATCATGATGTGATAAGGAGTTTATTGATATCCATCCAAATAATATATGTTTATCATAAATTAAAAATAAGTTGGTTTTAGGGATCCAATTCCAACATATATATATAAAAATATATAAATTTGTTCTTCAATTTTTACCCACATTTAGATCCAAAATAATAATTCAGATGGTCATAACTTGGCCATCTGATATCAGATCTATGCACAATATTTTCCATTGGGATCAAAATGATGTTCTCTAATTAATTTGAGGAAAATTAATTTTTTCTTATCTCAAAAAAATTTACGCAATCTCTTTGATACCAATTTTTGGTACCAAGGCACGCAGTGGAAGCCAGTGGGCCGGAGATTTTAAAATTTTCATCACTGGAGCAATAAAAATTCATCATCTCTGGAAATCTGAGCCTCAGTAATGGTTCAATAATTACACATGAATTTAATTAACCAAAAAATTACCTCATTTAGATCGAATACGTGTTTGACTGCCACTCCTTGCTAGTGATTGGTGCTTGAAGGATCTAAGCTCAAACCCCTCTAGATTGTACACACACTTAGGATTCCATGAGAATGAAATTCATTAGTATCCTGGCACTAGTGTATAGGTCCAACAATGCCTTCAATGTTCTGATGATCACCATAACTCCGTTCCTTTGATATGTGAATATGATTGAAGATCGAGAGATTGGATCTCTCTAGAACGTGGGAAGGAGGAGAGAGGTACGCTAAACTTTGTGGGAATGAATAATACCTTGGAATTAAGCTCCACTTTGCTTATATAGTGGGAATTAAACACCCAAAAAGGGTTCCCCTGACCCCATATGTAAAACAAACACTAAATAAGCTATAAATGACTAGTTATGATAAATTAACTGCATCATAAAGATCATGTATATTTTATAACCTAATTTTAATATATAATAAATATATTACATGATAAAAGTGAGTCATTAACTCAACTCGTAATTCCCGCAAATATTAAAGGAACCTTGAATATTAAATAATATTCATTCGTATAATATTTTCATTTTATTCACTTAATAACTTGTGAATATTTTTAATTAATAAATTCAACTTCAGTTATTATATTACTCAAATAATAATGAATTTATTTATTCATTGGTGATCGATTATTCTCGGATGTATCTCGAACCCCATGGTGGGGCCCTCCGTGTCATATAATCATATTCATCAGAACATGGAAGATTTTTGAATACACTATTATGTGTAACCCTATAGGTTTTTATATCAATATCAATGAATACTATTCACATACCATTAGTGAAAATGAAAAATTCGATCTTGATTATTCAATCAATATCATACCACCAATGACACACCCAATGCAAGATACCTCACTATGAAATCGATGTCATAGTTATCATATTTCATCAAAGTACACAATCACATGGTATAAATAGATGATAATATCAAGTTAGGAGACAATTACACATGTTCTCAAATAGTAACTACCAATGACACCAGAAACATGTGGTGTTTCTATTGGCGGTTCATCCCTCATGATCTGATCTACTAAAGATCACGAAAATGTGAATTTCATGAAAAGAAATCTCAATGGTTATGAGCTCCCAGTACCTAATGGTCAAACATCCTATGTATACTATCATTATAATGTATCTAGACCATAGGAAATATTCTCAAGATTACTGTCATGGTATCTTTAGGTTCTCATTATAGCCTGAGAACTATTGGAAATTTTGATACAACATGTAATATAAGGACATTAACATAAATATAGTGGACACAGAAGTATCAACACTATTATGGTATAATAAATAGATGCATATGTCAAATTGTATACATTTAATGGTAATTAAATACATACACAATTTGGGTCTAGGGAACCCACTTAATTTTTTTTTCAGACCTTGGAATTTGGAGAATGACCTACAACAAAGGGATGCTGATTTATACGTCTTTGAACTCTTCTAGGATCTCCTGCTGTAAATATTATTCAATGGTTTTATTTGGTTCTTTCCTCCTTATAAGGATGGTAGGCTGGGGTTACCGTGGATCTTCCATTTTAGTTTTCCCCTTATATATCTTTAATAGTGGTGCCTTCATAGGTTCTTCTCCAGGTTCTTCCTCAAGGATAGATTCTCCATGTTTATGTTTTTATTCATTACCATATTTAATTTTAGGGGGTAATCCTTCACTTCTTATCATATTCTTGTCACTCATTAATGTAATAGAAAAAATATTTCCATTAGGGTTATAAATTGGTTGTGCAGGAAGCTTACTTGAACCTTGATTCGCTAGGTTATTGAGGGTGGTCATGAGCTAGACAAACTATCCTTTTAATTCCTTTAACTCTGATCCATGAGAGGTGAGAGTGGTTTGTTAACTTTTTTGATATTCTATCACATGAATCATCATGTCCTTCATGGAAGTATCTTGAGTTTATCCTTGTTGGTAGCTTATGAATGGTTGGAAACTACATCTCTGGAATGGTTGGGGTTGGAAAGGTTGCTAAGGAGCCTGTTGGAAAGATTAGAATAGTTACCTTTGATTCTATTGGATCCCAGCTCCAAAATAATTGGTGGGAAAATCTCTAAATTTTTGGTTACCACTTGGTTGATTCTAGAACTACCTCTGGTACATAGAATTGTGGCTTTTAGTCCCTTGAACTTGATGGAACCCATCAGTGTAGTGCTCCTTAGAATAATAATGTTAGCAAACCTGAAGGAGTGTAGTGGGTGATTTCTCCACCACCTTATTCACAACTAGATATCTCACAAGAGAGGTTATTTCTTTGGTTTTATTTTTCATTAAATCTGAGTTGGAATTTTTTACCTCATTTAGACCTCTAGTCTCAGTCCTAGTACCGAATTGTTAGGAATTTATGGAAATCCACTCAATCATTTCTTGGAATTTAGTAGGTGAATTATCAACCAATTATCCTCTCAAATAAGTGTCAGGTATGTTCTGGTCATTTTCCATCAATAATTGGTAAAATAATACCAAGGAGTGACATTCTTCAATGGGATGGTGTGGGAAGGATGCAGTCAGTTTCTTGAAACTTTACCAAAACTCATAGAGAGTTTATCCACTTGCTTTTTTGATTCCATAAATATTCTTCCTTAGTGGTTCACTCCTTAGAGCATGGAAAAATATTTAGAGGAAGGAACTCTGTAGGTTATACCATGTGGTGACTTCTTATAGTTGTAGATTGTAGAGTCACTCCTTTGTTTCCCCTTCAAGAGAGGAGGAGAAAGCCTTCTAGCTGATCTAAGCCTCAAAGAATCCTCTAGTTCTGAATCCATTTAATACTTCTTTAAATTCTATCAAATGTCTATTAGATTCTTCACTTGATAATCCATGAAATTTAGGTATAATTTTAATCATTCCAATTTTAGGTTCACAATCATGCTGATCATTCAATTCTAATTGTCTGTTATTAATGTTAAAATTAGGTGCATACATCTCTCTATTCACTTGAGGAAGATTATCTTCCATTTTTTCACTTCTTAATGTAACTTTGGTGGAAGAAGGAGCTAGGGAAGGAGAGTTAGCCAATGGAATGGTGACCAACTCTTTTTTATCTTGTTTGGTAATTTTTAGATTTAGAAGTCTTGTGGCCACACTTCTCTCAACCCGGGGATCAAAACCAATGAGGTTCAAAAAACTGGATCTAGTCATTCATTGATATCATTTTAAATAAAGTTTAAACACTAGCATAGGTCTCCCTAGAAATGGTTCCAGGTTTGATGCATAGCCTATTGTAGGACTGCCAATAAACAAAATTTTAAACCCATGTAAAATGCAATAAAGTGGTACTAGGATTTTCTTCGGAGAATACAATGCTATAGATGCACTTTTATCTTGTCTAATGGGTTCGAATTATGGAAACAATTGATGCAATTGATTAGTTTTAATATTAGTTTAAAAGATATAAGTCTAACCTTATATTACTCTCCTCACTTATACATGAATCATTATTCAGTTTCTCTATTTCATTCTCTAATCAAAGTAAATATCCTTGATTAGCCTATCCTAACAATTTTAGTTTGTAACATAAAGATACAACAATAACTTTATTCTCTATCCTCACCTAGCTGAGTGATTGTATACCACCAATCACTCTCAATTCATCCTAGTTCTAACTATCATAAGAAATGAAGGAATTCTCAATCAGCCGGTGTGTGTGAGCAATGAAAAAGGAAATAATAATTTAATTACAAATACAAATGAAAATATCTTATAAGTTATGCATCCAAACACATCTATATAATTGAGTAGAGAATAATAATTATTGAAAACTATAATTCATCATAGGGGTGGGAGGGTTCTTCTAGGATCGACCACTATTGGCATGGTGTGTCATCACTGGAGAGTATACATCAAATTGAAATTAAAGATAATGATAACAACAACAGCAACTCAAGAGCTCAATCAAAACAATCCCCCCCCATCCAACCCCATTCCATTTATTGAACAAGGATATTCTTATATAAAATACTCCAGGTTCACCCGTTATTTTTTACACATGATTGGAATGGGTTATTTTTTCATCCCTAAATAATTCCAGTAACTTCGAAAATATTCTTCAATTTCAGCACTAAGTTTTATTTAATTCTTCCTTGGATCCTTGAAATGTGTCTTTTTCAAGGGCTGTGATGTCTTAGATAGGTACAAATTCATCACATTCCTCCCACAATCGATCTTCATACCATTTAGAGGTGAATTAGAGGTGCTGTGTTTCGATGTGCCTGGAATGGTAAATTTGGACTTGGATCGAATGGTGCGCTCAACTTGAATTAGAGCTCAAGCATGGAATTTCAAGGAGGGAGTTGGTCTTCATAGGTAAGCTCGGGGATGGAATGTTGGGGTGCCTCCTCATCTGGCCCCAATATTTTTTATCTTTGAAATGATATATCTGATATCTTTAAAAGATATTTTGATATCTTTAATGAGATATATTTGATATCTTTAATAAGATATATTTGATATCTTTGATGAGATATATTTGATATCTTTAATAAGATATGAGATATCTTTTAGGAGATACATGAGATATCATGCGGATAATCTCCTATTTATATGAGGTTTGTGGCTCCTCTCTCGGTAGTTGTTGGAGGCAGTGCAGTTTCATTTTCAAGGAGTGGTTTTCAGATCTGCAACCGGTGGAACTACTTTGATTTGACCAGCTTTTATCTGTGGGGATTTTTGATCTGATCCTGGTGTTTTTCATCTGAAATTTTGTTCGGACATCAATCTTATGCTTTCTCGGTCAGATCTATTTGGGTTTCTTTAGCAGGTTGCTTTCTTCATTTCAGGATTCATTCAGACTGCATCTATACTCTGACTTTGATCCACTATTTTTATAAGTATTACTTTTGAGATACCTTTCATTTTTGGGGAGTCTCTACCATATACTTATCTATTTTAGTGGATCCCTCTTTCTGGACTAGGTCCCGTGGTTTTTCCCTTTTTGGGTTTTCCACATAAAAATTTCTGGTGTCAATTTTATATTCTGCACCTATTTTTGTCGCTACGCATCCGCTATTTGAGGGAAAGGTTTTTTCACTGCGCGTTCCTGTTTTTGTTGTTTGCGCATTCATTACTTGCCATATTTCCCAACATCTGGTATCAGATGGTTTGGTTTTTATTTCATATTCATTATGCAAGCCAATTAATGTTAGATGATTTTATTGATTGGTACCAATTATAATATGTGGCGACTTAAAATGAAGGATCTGCTTTTTGTCAAGAGAATGCATCTTCCAGTGTTTAGTACCCAGAAGCCAGAAAGGATGTCAGATGAAGAATGGGAATTCGAGCATGAGATGGTTTTTGGCTTCATTCTCCAATGGGATGAAGACAACGTGATGAACTACATTGTCAACATCTGTCATGCTAGAACTTTGTGGGAGAAGCTCGAGACTACCTATGCTTCCAAGACAGGAAAAAATAATTTGTTTCTTCTCAAACAAATGATGAATTTAAGGTATAGAGAAGGTAAGTCTATTTATGATTATTTAAGTAAATATCATGGATGTTTTGATCAGTTTTCTGTCATGGGTATCAATTTTTAATATGAGGTTTTAGCACTTTTATTGATTAACACGTTACCTGATTCTTGGGAGAATTTACGTGTTACTCTAACCGGTTCTGATCCTAATGGTGTTGTGACATTCAGTTTTGTTAAGTATTCTATTTTGAATGAAGAAGTCAGGAGACGTAATCAAGAGAAATCTTCAGAGCTTTTAGTCATAGAGAACAGGGGGAGAAGCCAGGAAAAGAATCAGGGACAGAGCAGTCAAGGAAAGAGTAAAAGCAGAACCAAATCCAGATCAAAGCAGAGAGATTTTGAATGTCATCATTGTGGTAAGAAGGGTCATGTTAAGAATTTTTGTTATCAGATAAAAAGAGAAAAAAGAATGAAAGAAAATCATCCAAATAAGAATGGCGATGGAGATGATCATGTCACTGCCGCTATAGGGGGTGATCTTGTTATTGTTTATGACTCCATTAATATTGCTTCTGATAATTCTTGCTAGGTTGTTGATAGTGGTGCCTGATTTCATGTGACATCAAAGAAAGAGTTCTTTACATATTATAACCCAGGTAATTTTGGGATTTTGAATATGGGTAATGATGGTCATGCTGATGTCATAGGTATTGGGACTGTTTGTTTAGAGACCAGTACTGGAAGTAAGCTGATTTTGAAGAATGTTTGACATGCACCAAAGGTTTGCTTTAATCTTATTTCTACCAGCGTTCTTGATGATGAAGGGTTTATCAGCACATTTGGTGATTTCCAATGGAATCTTTCCAAGGGCTCTTTGATTGTGGCTTGAGGGAAGAAGCAATCAGGTTTATACTAGACTAGAGCGTCTATTTCATGTGATACTGCTTGTGTTGTTGAGTGCAGTGTTTTGTCCAAGTTGTGGCATAAGAGGCTTAGTCACATCAGTGATAAATGGATTGGTTGTTTGGCCAAGCTAAATCTTCTTCCATATTTTAAAAGTGTCAAATTGGACACATGTGATCATTGCATGGCTGGGAAATAGAGCAGAGTGAGTTTCAGCAGTCATCCTCCACACAGGAAGTCACAGGTACTTGAATTAGTACATTCAGACGTTTGTGGTCCTTTGAAATATAAGACCTTTAGTGGTGGTCTTTATTTTGTTACATTTATTAATGACTACTCACGGAAGCTTTGGGTTTATGTTTTGAATGCCAAAAGTCAGGTGATTAGTGTTTTTAAGCAATTTCATATTTCTGCTGAGAGGGAATTAGGCAAGAAATTGAAATGTATTCGCACTGACAATGGGGGAGAGTATTGTGGTCCATTTGATCAGTATTTCATACAGGAAGGTATTCGGCATTAGAAGACACCTCCCAAGACACCTCATCTAAATGGTGTAACTGAGCGGATGAATAGTACTTTGTTGGAAAGAGTTTGTTGTTTTCTTTCGGAAGTAAAGTTTCCTAGACACTTTTGGGGTGAGGCTTTACTTACTGCTGCTTATATTATCAATTTATCACCTATGGTTTCTTTTCTGACAGACACTCCCGATAAATTTTGGTATGGAAAAAAGATCAGGTACAATCACTTGAAAGTTTTTGGTTGCAAGGATTTTGTTCATGTGCCTAGAGATGAGAGATCCAAATTGGATGATAAGTCACGAAAGTGTATTTTTATTGGATATGGACATGATGAGTTTGGTTAAAAGTTTTATGATCTTGTTTTGAAGAAACTTTTCAGAATCCGAGATGAAATGTTTAAAGAGGACCAGACTATTGCAGATATTGATAAGGGAGAAAAGTATACTTCTCCAACATCTGATGGCTTTGTTATTCGTGAGCTAGGTTATGATTCACATTTACCTCATATTGTTGATTTTGATGATCACATTGATGTGCAGAATGATGCTCAGGGTGAACAGGTTGGAGTTGATATTTCTGATGCATCTTTTGTTTCTGATGATCCGGTTCCTGGGGTTATCAATGAACCCGCAGTTCCATGCTGGAGGTCATCTCGGCATCGTACCATTTCTACTTGGTATTCAACTGATGAGTATGTGATCCTCAATGACGGGGCAGAACCATAATCTTTTGATGAGGCGATGGAAAGTGAACAAAAGGACAGATGGGTTGCGACAATGGATGACGAGATGACATCATTGCAGGACAACCATACTTTTGAGCTGGTGGAGTTACCAATAGGTAAGAGAGATTTGCAAAATTGGTGGATTTATCTGATTAAGAATGAAGAATCCAGTTATGTTCCACGATACAAGGCAAGGTTAGTTGTTAAAGGATTCTGTCATAAGAAAGGTATTGATTTTGATGATATTTTCTCACCTGTTGTCAAAATGTCTTCTATTCGGGTTGTTCTTGGTTTGGATGCTAGTTTGGATCTGCAGATTGAGCAGATGGATGTGAAGACAGCTTTCCTCCATGGAGATTTAGAGGAGGAGATTTATATGGAGAAACCAGAGGGTTTTGATGAAACAGGTAAAGAGAATCATGTATTCAGATTGAAGAAGAGTTTGTATAGTTTGAAGCAAGCTCCAAGATAGTGGTATAAAAAGTTTGAATCTATCATTTCTCATCAGATTTTCTAGAAGAAATATTCTGATAATTGTGTGTTTGTTAAAATATTTATTGATGATGATTTTATTATACTACTACTTTATGTTGATGATATGGTCATTGTTGGCCATGATGCTTCTAGAATTGATAGATTGAAGAAGGATCTTTGCCAATCTTTTGCGATGAAAGACTTGGGGCCAGCACGACAAATTCTTGGCATGACGATCTCCCATGACAGGAAGGACAAGAAATTATGGTTATCTCAGGAGAGATACATTGATAAGGTTCTTCAGATATTTTCTATGGATAGATCTAAAGTGGTTATTACTCCTCTTGCTTTATATTTTAAGCTTAGCACCAGTCAGTCACCTTCTATTAATGAAGAGAGAGGAGATGCAACACATACCTTATTCATCTATCATTGGCTGTTTGATGTATGCTATGGTATGTACTAGACCTGATATAGCTCATGCAGTTGGTGTGGTCAGTCATTTTCTGTCAAATATAGGTAGAGAGCATTGGAGGGAAGTGAAGTACATTTTTCATCATCTTCGAGGTACTTCTGATATGAGATTGTGTTTTGTCAAAGGGGAACCTATGCTTTGTGTCTTTACAGATTCAGATATGGCAGGAGATATCGATTCGAGGAAGTCTACTTCGAGCTATTTGATTACTTTTGCAGGGGGAGCTATATCTTGGTAGTCTAGGTTGCAGAGATGTGTTGATTTATCAACCATAGAGTCAGAGTTTATTGCAGCTACAGAGGCATGAAAAAAATTATTGTGGATGAAAAATTTTATTCAAGAGCTCAATTTTAATCAAGAACGATATGTTTTATTTTTTGATAGTCATAATGCTATTTGTTTGGGAAAGAATTCTACTTTTCATGGCAGGTTGAAACATATCGATGTTTGGTATCATTGGATCCACAAAGTCCTTGATTCGAGATAGTTAGAGCTTGAGAAGATCCACACTGATGAAAATGGGTCAGACATGTTGACCAAGAGTTTACCTAGAGGAAAATTTGAGACTTGCCGACTGATTGCAGGGTTGGCGATGATCCCTAGTTGAGTCGGAGGGGGAGTTTGTTGGGGCACCTCCTCCTCTAGCCCCAATATTTTTTATCTTTTAAAAGATATGTATAATATCTTTAAAATATATTTTGATATCTTTGATGAGATATATCTGATATCTTTAATAAGATATATTTGATATCTTTGATAAGATATATTTGATATCTTTAATAAGATATGAGATATCTTTTAGGAGATACATGAGATATCATGTGGTGAATCTTCTATTTATATGAGATGTGCAGCTCCTCTCTCGGCAGTTGTTGGTGGTAGTGCAGTTGCGTTTTCAAGGAGAAGATTTCAGATCTGTAACTGGTGGAAGTACTTTGATTTGATTGGCTCTCATCTGCGGTGGTTTTTGATCTGATCCCAGTGTTTTTCATCTACACTTTTGTTCGGACATCAATCTTCTACTTTCACAGTCAGATCTATTTAGGTTTCTTTAGAAGGCTTCTTTCTTCATTTCAGGCTTCATTCAGACTGCATCTATACTCCGACTTTGATCCACTATTTTTCTAAGTATTACTTTTGAGATCCCTTTCATTTTTGGGGAGTCTCTACCATGTACTTATCTATTTTAGTGGATCTCTCTTTCTGGAATAGATCCCGTGGTTTTCACCTTTTTGATTTTTCCACGTAAAAATTTATGGTGTTAATTATATATTCTACACCTATTTTTGTCACTACGCTTCTGTTATTTGAGGGAAAGGTTTTTCTGCCGCGTGTTCGTGTTTTTTTTGTTTCCATGTTCATCACTTGACATATTTCCCAATAGAAATCTGGTTGAATAGAGCACCCAAGGTGCTATCCTGGAAAGAGGTTTTGATATAACTTGGGGATTGGAATCTTCTCGTAAAGTATGTTTGAAGTGTGGTTGAGGTTGGCTCGATGTTGTTATGTAATGTTGATGCAATTTGGTGTGTGTAAAAATTCAAGACGATGATTAAAAGATGGATATGATTTGAGTATGGTATTAAAGATGGAGAGTGATCTACTTTTACCTAGATAATGACTATGAAGAAGACAGGTATGACTAGCTGCATGTGAACCAGTTTTCAGTCTTAGCTATTGGCATGAACCTATACCGGTTTGGGCATGGAAGAAAACCATATTGTGCTATGTTAGTGCCTAATATTCAAGAGATACAAGTAAAAATTGTAGTTTGAATGAGAAATGATTGAGGATGTAGGTATAGTGAATTCATCATGCTTGGATGAACAAGGAATGAGGCTGAGAGTCTTCTCAATACTAGGTTTTTGCAATATGCTCATGGAAATTCCTTTGAATCATTTTGGACAACATTTGGTGTAAGAACTTATTTGAAGCTATAACCATTGTGTGGGGGAGGAAACCTCAACCCTACTATCCTTAATCCTTCACAAGAAATAGAATGCAGGTAGTGAAAAAAACTACAACTTCATTATCATTAGTTATCCATGAATCGACTTTCCTTGATTATCATTCATGGTGGAGCTCAAGTGATTATTCTTTGTTTGAGCATGGGTCAATGGGTTCCTCTTGAATTGGTTGAAGTGGATCATTTTTTATATTCATCATCATCTTGGCATGACATATATAGTTAGGATCCCATGGGTTTCAGTATTCATCAAGCTTGATTCCAGCTTCTGTTGACGTATTCCTTGTTCGATCGAGCTCAAGCAGTGCAGCTCCGAATTCGATTCTCGTTCAATCTTGGGTCGAGATACATGAGAAGTTTCATTCTCCTATTCTGAATTTCATCCTAGATCTATGTATATAAGATATTGAGATTCGGTTCATCATCAGTGGAATAGGGTCGGGGTGGATCTACTCACGGGGGAGCTTCAGCAGCCCTCCATGGGATCTCCTTCATATTTGGATGTGTCAAGTGATTTTCCTACTTCATTCTATGCGATGGCTTGTTATTCCTTCTCAAGGTGTGGTGTTTTGGGTTTCCTTTTTTAACTATTGATGTAATTATTACTGTTGGTTGAAATTATGTCCTTTTAGTGTGATCTAGAATCATGCTTGGAGTGATTAAAATTAGCTTTATGCGGTTCATGATATAGTGAATGCATGTAATGTTTTTATTACAACTATGTGTCTCTATGATTATTATGTTATCACTGTCTTCCTAAAGTTAGGTGATGTTCTCTTGGTTACATGCTAATATATTTACCAGGTGAAGGTTGTGCCTTTAGTTAAAGGTTTGGTTTTCTTGCTTCCATTCCAATGGGATAAAGGAAGAAAAATTGGTCAATTTTTTATGGATTATAATCAGTTTTTTCTTAATATAATACTTTTTGATTAAGTTGGATTACATTCCATTGTAAATCAAAGATCATATTTTAAATTTTTTCTTTACATCCCATTTCTCTTTTTTTTTCTTTCAATCAATTTACTTTTTTCTTCAACCAAACTGGGCCTAAAATCTTTGTAATCTTTCTTGTTTTTTATGGACTATTCTAACACTATTTTTTATTTTCATACATTACCTTGGAAGGGCCTAAGAGATGCTACCAAAAAGTATAAATATGATATAATAAGTGAGAAAATATGTTTAATCCCATAGAGGTATATTTTTACTATATTTTTCTCCTGTTTTAGAAGAATATTATAGCTTAGGCACTGTTTTATTGTGTTTAAAAAGAGTACATTTTTCCATTAATTTTCAAAAAAATGAAAATGATAAAAGGATGCTTTTAGAATTTTATTTTACATTTTAGTCATCTACTTAGTAAAAAACTAGATTAGTAATTAATCTATAAACTAAAAACACTTTTATCTTTTCTAAATAATAAAAAATTAAACTTTTAAAATCCAAAAATGTAAATTTAATCATTGAAATTTTAAATTGTAGATATACTATCAAAAACCTTGAACCATAAATTATTAACTTCAACTTTCTTGAACTCTAAATCAAAACTCTTACACATGGATCCTCAATCCTTTATTTAAGAACATAAATAAAGATATATTAAACCTAAAATGATAAGATTAAATATATTTTATCTCTTCAACCTTGAGACATTATTCTAAAAAACTTATTTCTTTAAACATAAAGCTTACATCTATTTTGGGTGTCTTATTCACAATCATGTATTTCAAGGGTCCCTTTTCTTGGGTTGTGCTCTTCTTTAGTTGTAGTTACCTTTAGTGATTCATGTTTATCCTTTAAAAATGGTTAATCTGAAATCCAAACCCAAACCAAATCGGAAATTAATGGTTTATATATTTTCTAATCTGAACCAAACCACTATTAAATGGTTTTGTTTTTATATATAAAAACTGAACCGTAAATTGTGGTTTGGTTTGTTTTTTTTAATCAAAACTAAACCAAATCGATCCACACCCACCCCTAACCGGAATGGAGCACAGATTCACCCTCCCCTCTCATAATACTGATAGGAAATAAATTCTAAACCTTAGGGTACTCCCCACCATAAGTACTAAAAACGACGAAAAAATAGCGTCCTCAGATACACTACCTGCTTGTTTTTCTTCGCTTTTTTTTCTTTGTTGGTTTTGCTCCGTTGGTTTTTCTCTATTGGGTTTTCTCCCACCCAAGGGAGATTAAATAATTAATTATAAACATAGAACTCTCATTCTCCCATGTTGATTTCGACCATTTCTTGAAGATGTCGAATGAAATAGAGACTGACAAACGGTTGGGTGAAATGATGCCTGACTAGCAGACCCAAATGACATGGTCATATAGAGCCTGACTAGAGGAGGCTTGGGAATCCCAAAAAAAATTTGGACAGTAATAGAGGGGCCCGATGGAGGTCCAAACATCCTGATGGAGATCCTGGGTAGCAACAAAGAGGACAGATGGAGGTCCGGGCAACCATAAAGAGGCCCAATGAAAGTTTGAGTAATACGGGATAGGGCCAACGGATATGCGAGCAGCAAAGAAGAGGCTTGATGGAGGTTTAGGAAGAACCAAGAATTCCTGACAAAGATCTGAACTACTTTTCATGTTGTGCATGCAAAAAGATGCTTGAGCAGGAGCTAGATAGCCAAGCATAACAATGCCTCAGTGCCAGGGAGAGGGAGGGAGAAGAGAAAGATCATTTATAGGGTTTGACCAAGGCTCTAATACCATGTAAGAGAATTCCTAGAATCCATACCATAAAGTGAGGTTAGGTTTATATTATTTATATTTGAATAAAATAAAAATAAAGGTTGTAACATAAATATAATTAAAACCATTAGAACAGTCAAACCCATATCTAAATATCTAAATATTTTAAATACTCTAACATGATCCATCCATAGTTTCATCAAGGTATTATTATCTATCATATGTAACTGTGATATTTTGATTAATTTGGCATCATTTATACACCACTAGAGCAGTGATACAATTTATACCCTATTGTGATGACTAGGGATGAGTTTTTACATTGAAAATCTTCTACACTAATTGACTGCATATATAGAAAATCAGTCAAAATCATAATCTTAGATAGAATAAATTTTATGACGGTATATCTATTGGATTAGGTTTATACCGACCCTCTTTGGATGTTTTTGGGCCGAATGATTCCAAACTATACTACGCACCATGCTATCAAATTTGTGGGTCAAGCTCCATGGTGATCTTGTTGGGGGTTGTAAGGGGAAATGTGCCCTTGCTTTGGGGTCCGGGGTATGAAGGCCCCTGACCCAATTTTTTGTGGTACTATAGAAACTATGACTGCTATAGTAGAGTTGATCGATCAACACTGATACGACACTATTGTAGTTCAGAATTTGGAACGACTACTATAAGAGGTAGGACTTTGGAGTCAACAGTACTGTTGCTCAGCAGACTTCTAGCTTCCGACCACCACAACACTTTAGACTTGGGTGGTCGCGGCACTATAGTGATTCATACTTCCAGTTACCTTTTACTATAGCACAATGGACTTTCTGTGCGGTTTGTGGAATAATGCTTAGTTCCCCTCATCAGCCCATTTTTTGGCTAGAGTTTTGTGTGTGTGAGAAACTCTGAGAACTCCCTGTAAATTTCTACTCCTGAAACATAGTGATATTCTTCCTCTCTATGGATATAGGGATAATTTCACGAACCACATAAATCTTTGTGTTCATGTTATTCTTCTTCTTTTGTTTCCAGATTTTCTTCATCCGTAAATTTGTTTCATCGCTGTGACTCTAAGCATTTTTGCATCAATATTAGTCAACTTGATGTCATTTTTCTAGATTTTTGGCCAACGACCTACTTCACCGATGACTTCATAATGGTATGTTATTTTATATCATGCACCATTGATGATAACTATTATGGAAACTTTGAGACTCACAACAAAAAATAGGTTTACAAATGAAGAAAAGAACGTAACAAAATAAGAAGAAGAAGAAGAAGAATAAGAACATAGACGCAACAATTTACATGGTTTTAGAATAATCCCTACATCCACAAAGTGTTATAAATATCACTACGATTCGAGGGTAAAGTTACAGGGATATCTCAGAGTTTCTAACATAGAAACCCTATCTTGAAAGGAGCTAATAAAAAGGATGAAACATTGTTCCCCCAATTGCACAAAAAATATATTATGCTGCAGTGAAAGTTGTTTGGAAATCTGCACTGCTATAGTATTGTGGCCACCCATGTTCAAAATGCTACAGTGGCTAGTGGAAAGAAGTTTGTGGAGTTACAATACTGTTGTCTCTAAAGTTCGTGATGCTATAGTAGTTATTTCAAAGTCCGTACTGCTATAGTGCCCTGGTAGTGTCATCTGATCAGCTCTGCTATAATGGTTAGAGTTTCTACAGTTCCCCAAAAAATGGGTCGGGACCTTCGACCCTTGAAATAGGGGTGTGTTTCCCCCTATGACCCCCAATGAGCTCATTGTGGAGCTAGACTCATGAGAGTTGTGACCTTGTGAGTTGTATGGGATGCAAGCATTCGACCCAACATTATCCAAATGGATCGGGTTGCACAAATCCAACAATAACTAGCAGTGTCATCCTGACTCTGACATCATGAAATTAGCCTCAAAGTATCGGGTTCCTTCCAACTTTAAAATTTTATGTGTGATTTTTTGTGTTGTGTTTTGTCTTAGATATTGTTTTTAAGGTTCCCACTCAACCAAAAAGTGGTTTATCTTTTTAAAATGAAACAAAAATGAATTTTATATAGATTGAAACTTCAAAAATTTAATTTATTTTTGTATTCCAAAATATATGTTAAATTTTAGGATTAAATTTGATTTTATAATTTTAAATTTTGGATTCTTTTCATACAATTTATGACATATATTGTTTTATACGCCTTCCTTGTAATTACAAGTTATTATTTTTAACTAATTAACCAAAGTACAATTGAGGGCAGGAAAAGGAAGCCATGGATGTCAAGATCTCCTTGTAAAAAAATTAAGAAATAATTCGGAATTTTTTTTATATTCATGTGCATGCATGTATTTATGTTTTGTATGATTACATGTTATTTTTTTTATTAATTCAAACCCTCTTATCATTTTATGTGAAAAAACTATTTTTATAACCTTTCTTTATTTTTATTATAACTTGAGTTGTTGTGATCGGAATTTTATAATACTTGTTTTATATGAAAGATAATAATTTTATCTAAATTTTAGTAAACTATGAAGAAGTATAATTCTATCTCTAGCATGTTTACAGTTTGATCCAAACATGATACATGATTTTTATTTCAATAAATATTTTAAGTTTAAAATACTTTATAATTTTATTTAATTATTTAATTATAACTTGAGCTATAGTGATCGAATTCTTATGAAACATCTATCTACATTTCAGTAGAATAATTGGATGTTTGATTTTATTTTTTAAGTGGTGCACCGAATGTCTGAAGACATTGAAATAGTTCTGAAATTATGGATTTTACATAATTAAAAATATATTCTATTTCTTTGATATATCATTCGATTCACATCAAAATTGCTCAGCGTTTGTTCGGTTAGAAAGATAAGAAGTTTTTCTTCATTTCATTCAACCACATGAAATTCTACAAATGTCATTTATATTCCTTAAAAATGGCTTAAGTACTGCAATGATCTCCTTCATTTTTTTCCAACGGTAGCTCATGCTCATTTTTTCTGATAGTAGTTCATGCTCATTTTTCCAATAGAATCTCTTTCCATTTATTCAATTAATGGTGGCTTCTTATTTCTCAAACCCAACAGTGGCACTTTTATAAACTCAATAGTATCTCTTTTCTTTTTTTACAATGGTATATCTTTCATTACTAATTGTGGATGAGTTTTTATTTAATCAAAGGGGGATCATTTTTCAATAGTGGGTCACTTTTTAATAGTGGATTATTTTTATAACTACCGGTGGATTAATTTTTTTATAACTAATGGTGGATTTTTTTTATAATGGTGGATTAATTTTTTTTAATAACTAAAAGTGAATTAATTAATTTTATATCTAATGGTGGATATACAACGGTAAATATTTAATGATTCAACTCAATGGTATTAGATGCTTGCTACCGCCATATATTAATTTTTGATATCGTCGGTTATTGTTCTGAAATAAATTTAATACTATATTTTTCATCATTTTTTATATTTTGATTGACTTCATACTTATATTAGTTGTTTTAAGTATTTTATTGATTTCTAAAATTAATATATATTATATTTAAATCAATAGAAGTGTTTTAAATATTTTTTAATGTGTTTTAAAAATTGTATTAATTTACACTTTATTCATGTGTACACTTACAACATTCTTCTAGAATATTTATGTTTTAACATTTTGAGTTAATTTATTTGACTAACTCTGGTCTAAATTATTATTTGATGACATTGAATTTATTCAAACACATTTTATGGTATTTAAAGCAGTATAATTAGATTTTAAATTATACGCAACATTAAATTAAAGTGTATTTAATATTTGTTTTTAAATTGTCTCACAATTTTTATTAGGTTGCTTTGAATTATTATTATCATTTAACAGGTTATTCAAATTTGTTTTAATTGATTTTTATGTTTTGAATTCAAATGTTATTTGTTACTATTATTCTGGAGGATAATTTTATCTCTCCTAAATAATTCTATTATTTTTTAATTTGAATTGATTTACTTGAAAATTGGTTTTATTAGTTATGTTTTACATTTCCTATTTGAAGGTGCTAAGACACTTCTGGGGATACATGAGTTTACATCCTCAACTCTCTATTTTTCCATGATAAAAATTTGTGAACATTTTAAACTATTGTGCAAACCAAATTCCTATGTGATATTATGTTCCATGACTTGGAAAATCTCTCTAAGTGCTGAATTATATCTGGTTTGACTACAAAAGCCTTAATGAGACAAGTCGATTCAATTATCAAGACCAGTACATGCGCTTTCATTTGTTATCTTCTCCTTCGCATGGTTTCTGAATCTGTAACACTATTTCTCACCTCTCACATGCACTCTTTGTTTTATATTTATGCTTTTATAATCAAAAACATTATTATTATTCTCTTTCTTTGGATTGTGACTCCTAGATTTTAATGTCGGTACCATTCGAGTTGTGACTTCCGATATCTAAAGTCAGTTTTTTAATTGGGTTGTGAATCCCCAAACAAAAGTCAATGTGTCATGGTTATCCCTTCAATAGAGAACGATATTATAATCAGGTTATGATTCCTCCTCAAGAATCAATATATTACACAAATATTTATCACAGAGTAGAGAGGTATAAGAGTGTACTAGGTCCACTTTGGACCAAACCAGTATAAAAATACGAGTTCTTTACTTTATTTCTACTATTAATTTACTCTAATAATTAACTTTAAAAATTGATTTAATTAATCAATTTATTTGATTAAAAATTTTAATCTTCGATCGAACAATTTGTCTTCTCATGTCTCTTATTTGATCATGCATCCAAAAGATATCATCATAAATGATCTTAACCAAAGATCGAGCTGCAAGAAAAGTTATTATTATCTCAGTGCTTAAACCTCAACCAGTCAATATATCAATTGCATATTCTCTCTTAAAATTCATTTGAACAAAGAAACAAACAATGTCAAGGAACACACACTTCTAGTATACTTCAAGCTCATCAACACTTAACTGTATCACATCCTACAGATCACCTAGACATATCATTTTTAGCTTTTGCAATGCACTTTACCAATCCTTAATCCTTCTCTTTTCAAATAAAATTGAACCAAACAACTTCCAATGCAAGGGGTAGCCCCCCAAAAGGTTCACCATTTGACGAGAAAGAAACACAAAATATTTTGCAGGTTTATCTCTTCCCAATGCATGATAACTAAATAATTGAAGGGATTTATCCAGCCCTCACTCGCTCATCTTAGGAGTCTCATTGAACCAAGCACACATCCCAAGATAATGCACCAAGAAAGTTTCCCACACCCTTTTTTTGTCCAAATACCTTATCTTCCAAATCTACTCTGTCACAAACCAACCCAAACATCCTAGTACACCGGTCCATGAATCGACACTAACATGGCCCGAAGGGTATTCCTAATTCTCACGAGCTGGTGACTAATGTCGAGGGATCAACAATCAGAGGGAAAAATTTCGATCCCATAACAAACAATCAATATATAATAGTGAAATATAAATCAATGAACGATCGATAAACACCCTCAAAGAGAAAAGTACCACAAAAACAGATAAAAATCAAACAACACATCATCCAAAAAGATTACATAACATCCATCAATATGAAAACTCAAAAATATCTATGTAATGAGTGGATCAAAACTATACCTTTTCACTGCCATCACCCAAGGGCCCAGTAGTCAAGCACATTCTCCACCTCAAAGTGGTGGTTTCCCTTTTCCTGGTCCTGACATAAAATAATCTACAAATTCATGAAACCAAAGGTAGGGCCCGAGAAAAGATAGGCCAATAGAATTCCACCAAATGTTCCATAACAAATAACCATTTATGTTTTGATTTAAATAAAGGAGAGGCATAGAAAATAATTTTCATATTTTCAGTCAAATCAATTTCGAGATCAAATAAATGGAAAATATATCAAAAACTATCTTAATTGAACATTTTGAAATAAATGGAATGACACGAATAAAAACAGTTATATGATCATTGGAATGTAATAATCAAGTTGAAACAAAGAACCATGGTCATATGACCTAAGGTTAGTTCCAAGCTAAAGGATCATCACACTACTACTTCAATCAATCATGGCTAAATGTGTGCACACATCCCTAAGGCTCAAGCCATCAGGATAGAATCAATCAACACCCAATTGGGTAAAAACATTCCAAAATTGGTTTAGTTAGAGTTTTCACCATCAATCCATTTCTATGGATTCAGAGTCCTAGCATGATTGTCCTAATCACCCACTAACTACTTAGGCTCACATGTGCTTTCAATCAATCAATCAATCATAGACAAATCATTCATTTTAATTCAATTCATCATTCAAAATTCAAATTCCCAATTTGAAGTTTCAACATGTCATTTCAATTTCAAAACCAAATCAAAAGTTTTCATCAAATTCATGTATTTAAAAATCATCTTTCATTTTAAGTCATTTTTATCAATAATCATTATCAAATCATTTCAATAAATCATTTCTCATTTAAAGCCATCTTTTCTCAAATCTGCCTAAAATTTTCAAAGCCTTTGAAAAAGGGTTCTATTTCAGAAAACTATGCCTTTAGAAATCAAATAGAAAATCTAATCAATTCAATTAAATCAATTGAAAATAAATTTCAAATCAACCAAGAAAATCAAGGTTTCAAGTTTAGGTAAAATCCTTACAAAACCACCTACCTTCAGTCATAAGATTAGGAAATCACCCAAAATAGGAACTTCCAATAGTGAGTTAAAGGTGTGGAATATCAAGAAGAATCATTGGAATTAAAATCAATCAAATTAAGGTTTAGATCCACTAATAACATGAGGATCCACTCTGAAAGGAGAGAAGAGAAGATAGGGGAATTCCAAAGCAAATGGATTTTTCTTATCAAAGAGAGATCAATTTCTTCCACCGACACAATGATCTGAGAGGTGAGGGGTTGTAGAAGACAAAATACTCTCTAGAGAGAATCAAAGGGTTTAATTAGGTTCAATTAAGAGGCGTTTAGAGTTTATAATGTGGGTTTGTGATTTAAATTAAAATTTTCAGGGGATTAAAAACTCATTCAAATAGATTCTTGGGTTATGCCTCATGATCCGAGCTAACTGTGCGCCTAACCGTGCATCCCTATCCAGTAGCCTAGGAGGCATCACACAGTTAGTACACACAGTTAGACAAACCATGCACCAACCATTGGATCCCTCCAAGGATACTAGACAAGGATGCATGGTTTAACCGCATTGTTTGGATGTCGTGTTCCAACCATGCTCTCTCTCACTATGTCAAGATACAAGGTTTTAGGGGAAGATTACATAGTTTTCTCTAACCATGTGATCCTCACTAGAACCTCAAGAAAAGGCACATGGTTTCTTGGGCAAACTTTCATGGTTTTCCATAACCATGCGTTAACTGTGTACAATCCTAAAAACTTCCAAAATATCAAAAAGTCCTAAAAAACAACCCGAAACAGGATCCAAACAAAGGATGACTAAAACAAGTGGTTAGAAGTACATGAATTATGGTAACAATCTGCTACAATCTCCCAGCCATACATGTTTTCTATCCCTAGAAATCCTATCAAGAATACTATATATCAAAGATATGAGGTCACTGCTTTCTCATCAGTTTCTCGTGCTCCTAGGTCTCATGTGAATCAAAAACATGTTGTCAAAGCACACGAACCAAAGGTATATACTTTCCATTAAGAACCTTCATCTTAGAATCAATAATATATACTGGATACGCAGTCATGGATAAATCAGGTTCTACATCATGGTGCTCCCAACTTAAGACATGAGATGTGTCCTTGAGATACTTTATGAACTATGATAGGTGAAATGTGTTATGAATCAATGTCAACTGAGATGAAAAATACAATAAGTAATCCAAATTTCTAACCTTCTCAACAACCTCAAATAGTCTAACATATCTCGGTTCAAGCTTCCCCTATTTCCCAAGATTTCAGTGAACCAATCAAGGTGAAAATCTCAAAAAGATCTGATCACCAACTGAAAACTCCAAAAGGCATCTATAACTATCAATAAAGGATTTATATCAGATTTGAGTCATCACTATTCTATGATGAATCAACTGAATATTTTTTGTCATCTGTTGGACCGAACTAGGTCCAATCAAGGAAGCTTCTCCAATCTTCGACCAGCACATCAGAGACTTACATGGACGACCATACAAGGTCTCAAAGGGGGTCATCCAAATGGATGAATGTTAACTACTGTTATAGGAAAACTTAACTAGTCTCAAATGATTATTCCAAGCTCCACTATAATGACCCATAATTTACATAAATTTTTATTACTTCGAAATTTAAGCATACTTATTACAACATATAACAAAACCATGAAAGGACCGTATAGGTATAGTGTCTTTAGAAAACTGGGAAACATAAACAACTGGTTCATAAAGCGTCTACACTATCTCCCATTTATTTCATCATATCTATAGTCCCTTTTGAAATATCTTACTTAATAACCTTCTTCCTGACCTGGGGAAAGAAAACATACAAAAGGGTGAGCTCAAATTCTCAGTAAGGGTAAACAAAAGAAATATCAATCACATCATATTCATAAGAACATAACTTTTGGAAATAGTAACCTGCAAAAGAGAGCATAATTTCATAACATGGGATAAATCATAATAGTGAAAAGTAATCCCAATAATCATGACTTAAAACATGAAACTTTGTGGCATATACACATAATCATAGAGAATGATTTATTATTAGTCAAGACTCATTGCCAAGACTATCTTAGTGGACAAAGTCCATTTCTGAACCGAGTTCACTCCCCGTTTCAGTCCTGTTTCACTGAACCGGTATAACCTACCGTTCCAGCCATGTCTATCTCATGAGATATAAAATCTTTACCCAATTAATTGGAGGGAGATATAGGTCCCACCCATCTCATAATGATACCATTCTTATGTGTGCCACAAAATCATAAATCATACATCATTACATAACCCATGTAATAAAAATGGGATTCTTAAACAACTTGACATCATAAAATAATTCATATAAGATAAAGGAATTCATAAAAATAATTCCATCACAACATAATAAAATCAATGTAATAATAGGGATAGAAATAGAACTCTATATTATATTAGATGGAAAATAATTTTGATAAAACACTTGAACTCCATTCTTGAGGAAAATATCCTTTCTACTTCAAAAACATTTTTCCTTTCTTAACATGCCATACAATTTTAAACTAAAATAAGTTGATTAAAAATAAACTTGAAAACTTGTAAAGGAAGCTTCTTGGAAATAATGTTTTAAAAATCCATTCATGCCGTATAAGTTAAAAAAACATTCTTCTCGTACTTTTGTTGGAAAAGTCAAAAAGTACCTCGTACGAAAAACGAAAAAAGATTCCTTTCATATCTTTTACTAAAAACTCACCGAAGGGTAAAATTGGATATTAACTATTGTAGAAGTATATTAATATCAAATATTGAGGAAACATATATGTGGATGATAAAATACACCCCAGTAAATACCAAAGTACAAACAATCTCGGATAAAAATGAGATTGTGATATTTCCCTTACCTTAGGTCCGATTTTCCTCGTAAGTGTCCGAACCTCCTGTATAATGATGTAAATAATGTTCTTGAATTATTATAGAATCATAATTATTGTTATGATATCATATATGGTCATATTATTAGTTTCTTGGTAGTAATATTTCATTGCTACTTGTTATTCGGGTGTTTATAACTTTTTGTTCTTATGCGTGTTTTGTCGAATAAATTCTTATTCTTATCTTTAGGTTATAGATACATAATTTCCAGAATGGTATTAATGTACTATATATCATATTTATTCATTAAATTCATTTATATAATCATTATGCAATGAAGATCATGTAGAACGAATCACATCACATCGTGGAGACGGTATTCCGTACGTACGCACGAGCGATGATATCGTTCTCATGATCGTGGAATTGTATTGGAGTGTATGTATACTATTTCAGAATCAATATCACTTTATAATAGTCATATATAGTCATTATTTACACCATTATACCCATCCAAGTAAGGTGGTGGTGGAAAATAGATTACACCACGGCGTGGAGACGGTATTCCGTACGTACACACGTGCGGTGATTTCTTTTTCCGTAGGATGGATAGATGGTGAAATAGGGTTGTTTCATACTTATAATAAAATATCAGTATATGAGTGATACTGATGTTATTAATTCATAATGAAACAACTAAAGAAGAAGAAGTGGAAGAAGAAATAAAGATGAAAGAATCAGTAACGGACATTACCTCTTCTTTGAAGTGCTTCTTTGAGACCTTGTTTGAGGGCACTAAAATTGGTCTTTGAAGAAGCCCAGGATCTCTAGGATGTCTCTAGGGAAGTGGAGAGGAGAAATTGGCAGGGGTTGGCCGAGCTTGGAGGCTCAAAGTGGTGTGAGGAAGATAGGGAGGAGGTGCCCTTTTATAAGGGAGGAGAGGGGCACCTTTGGAATAACTAAAAATATTATTTTATTATAAAGTCAATTTCGGTTTTAAATAGCTCCAAATTGATTTATTTCGAGGATAATGTGGGGATGGGTCTAAATACTCTCATCCAATAGAATTTAGACAAGTTTAGGTTCCTATTTTAACCTTATCATGTATATTTAACATTAAGTTAAATAATTTTACTTTTACCGTGCCTTCTTGTGTTCTTATACTATAAGGTTAATAAACTTACTATATCAAGCCAAACGAACCCCAAGTTGTTTATTATTAATATATATAACCTTATCTAAGTCATTTGGCCGAACCGTATATTTTTAGGAATAAAATAACAATTAATAATATAATATTTGTTTTAAAAACTATTTTATGTCAATTTTGACACTATTTAGTAATTGATTTTTGTGAAAATCATAACAGAATGATAAGTTAGAAAAAAGTTAATTAAATCAATACTAACATGTCATATTAACCTATAAAATTAGTGTAATTTATAAAAAGTCTCAAATTATATTTATTTGGGTATTTATAACATCAATTATGTCAATATTTCATTAATAAGATAATTACTGCATCATCGTTGTGTCATAAATAAATTAAATTATTTAATGTCTAAAAATTACAAATAAAATACCATTATGTAGGAAATCTTTTTAGCGTTCTAATTAATATTTATAGTCGACTTTATCTTATGTATAACCCCATATTAAAAATGATTTAGTTATTAAACTTTGATTTTAACTATTTTAACCCTTCTTTAAATAAATTAATAATAAATGTCCTAATCTAATCCCAGTGGGCCTAAATGGTCATATTTTATTCCTAAGTTTGTTTTTGTTCGAATTACACTTGTTCAATAGAATTAGGACATGTGTTAGGGTAATAATAATATCATTTTTACCCTTAATTACCCTATTTACTTTTAACCGTGGTAAAAAAAAGTAAAAAGTTACTATTCACCAAAAATTATTTTTATCTCATTGAACCACATTTTAGTACTTGATATTAACCGCATCTCTCGGATTTTCGAAATTCCACTCACAGAAGCGGTGAAATTAAGTTCTATGAAAAATTCAGTTTTTTTAACTACCATTTAGTGGTTTCACTATTCATCAAAAATTAACAGTTTTTAGAAAAATACCAAAATTTCACCCTAGGCTAATTTCGATATTACGAATCCAAAAATGAAGTACATTTTGAAAAATAAAATTTCTAAAATTTCAAAAAGTGGTTATTACTATTCATAACGGCTAGTTTTAATAATATTTTAATAGTATATTGTTTTTTAGTGAAACTCGGTATTGCGTACGACGCAAGCTATCGAGGAAGGCCGCAGTTGCGTGTAAAGTAAGCCAAGCCAGTGTTAGTGAAAGATTCTTTTGATAAAAACAAAATATTTCTTATAAAAGTCTCGAGCGTTACATTCTACCCCCCTTAAAATGAATTTCACCCTCAAAATTCGTCACTTTGTAACAAACAGATGAGGATACCTCTCCCTCATCATATCCTCAAGCTCCCATGTAGCTTCTTATAATTGGTGGTTCCTCCATAAAACTTTCACCAATCGAGTGGTCTTGTTTCATAGGACTTTTTTACTACGATCCAGAATCTCTATCGGCTGTTCTTCATAAGAAAGATCTTGCTCCAGCGGTAAAACTTCTGAGCTAAGTACATGTGAAGGATCAGGTATATACTTTCTCAGGAGAGATACATGGAACACATTGTGAACTTGAGAGAGATTCGGTGGAAGCGCCAATCGGTAATCTACCTTCCCAACACGATCCAGTATTTCGAAAGGACCAATATATCTAGGGCTAAACTTCCCCTTCTTTCCAAATCTCATGACCCTCTTCCAGGGAGATATTCGTAAGAACACTTTATCACCCACTTCAAACTCTAGGTCTTTTCTTCGGTTGTCGGCATTACTTTTCTATCGAATCTGAGCTGCTCTTATGTGTTGTTGAATAGATTTGACCTTTTCTGCCATTTCATCAACGAGATCAGGTCCTAATAGATTTCTTTCCCCAACTTCATCCCAGCAAGTTGGAGTCCTGCATTTCTTTCCATAGAGAGCTTCATAAGGAGCCATCTGAATACTGGAGTGAAAGCTATTATTATAAGAAAATTCCACCAAAGGTAGGTGTTGATCACAACCACCTTTGAAATCCATAGAGCAAGCTCTCAACATATCTTCTAGAGTTTGAATTGTTCTCTCAGACTGACCGTCTGTCTGAGGATGATAAGCAGTGCTGAAACTTAACTCTGTATCCAGAGTATGCTGAAGACTTCGCCAGAACTTTGAGGTAAAACTCGGATCCCGATCAGATATAATAGAAAGTGGTACTCCATGCAATCTTACCACTTCCTTTACATATATCCTGGAAAGATGATCTAGAGAGAAATCCTCTCTAATAGCAATGAAGTGTGCAGACTTTGTAAGACGATCAACTATGACCCAGATAGCATTATTGCCTTTGGATGTTTTAGGAAGTCCTATGACAATGTCCATAGTGATGTTTTTCCATTTCCATTCAGGTATGGGTAATGGTTGTAACATCCCCTTAGTCTTCTGTCTCTCGGCTTTAACTTGTTGACAAACCAAGCATCGAGAGACATATTCAACAACATCTCTTTTCATGCCATCCCACCAGAAGTACTCTTTCAGGTCCCTATACATCTTCGTGCTTCCAGGATGAATAGAGAATGAAGAAATATGAGCCTCATCCAGCAGCTCCTTCTTTAATTCGGGGATGGGAGGAACACAAACCCGATTCCTAAACTTTATTATCCCATCACAATCAAGGTTGAATTCAGGAACATTTCTCACCTTCTTTTGTAACTCGACATATTCTTTCTGTGCCTCTTTAATCTTCACATGTATAGATGGTTGAACATTCATTTGAGAAAGATACGATTTTCCCCCTTCCATTATAATTCCAAGATCCATCCTTTGTAAATCCATAAATATTGGATCTTTTGTGATCCTCATTATGGATAAACTGGCATGGTCTTGTCAACTTAATGCATCTGCTACCTTGTTTGCTTTCCCAGAGTGGTAATGGATTGAGCAGTCGTAATCCTTAATCAGCTCCAACCATCTTCTTTGGTGCATATTCAGCTCCTTTTGTGTGAAAATATACTTTAAACTTTTATAATCAGTATAAATGTCACACCTTTCTCCATAAAGATAATGCCCCCAAATCTTTAATGCAAAGATTACCGCAGCTAACTCCAAATCATGAGTTGGGTAATTTTTCTCATGTATTTTCAACTGTCGTGAGGCTTAAGCTATCACCATATCATTTTTCATAAGAACACACCCCAATCCCTTCTTGGATGCATCACTGTATATCACAAACCTTTCTCCACTACAAGGCAGTGTGAGCACAGGTGCACTGGATAACCATATTTTCAACTCCTTGAAATTCTCTTCACATTCCTCCGTCCAAACAAACTTAACTCCTTTCCGAGTCAACTTGGTGAGTGGATTAGATAATCGTGAAAAATCTTTCACAAAACGTCAATGATATCCAGCCAAACCAAGAAAACTTCAGATCTCAGTCACTGTTGTTGGTCTCGACCATCTTTCGATAACCTCTGTTTTTGCTGGATCCACAGATATCCCCTCTTTTGAGATTATGTGACCCAAAAATGCAACTTTTTGAAGCCAAAATTCACACTTGGTAAATTTGGCATAAATCTTCTCCTTTCTCAGGGTCTTCAATATAATTCTCAAGTGATCTTCATGTTCTTCCTTGCTCTTTGAATATACAAGAATATCGTCTATAAAGACTACCACAAACTGATCAAGATAGTCTCTAAAGACTCTATTCATCAGATCCATGAAGATAGCAGGGGTATTAGTAAGACCAAATGGCATCACTATAAATTCATAGTGTCCATACCTTGTAAGTAAAGTCGTCTTTGGTATATCCTCCCTTTTGACCCTTAATTGATGATACCATGAACGAAGATCAATCTTGGAAAATTATTGAGCTCCGCGTAGTTGATCAAATAGGTCATCAATGTGCGGGAGAAGATATTTGTTCTTGATAGTGATCTTGTTAAGTTCTCGATAATCAATGCAGAGTCTCATTGATACATCTTTCTTCTTAACAAATAGAACAGGTGCTCTCCAAGGTGACGCACTAGGGCGTATGAACCCCTTATCAAGATTCTCTTGGAGTTGCTTCTTCAATTCCTGCAACTCAATTGGGGCCATTCTATAAGGTGTCTTTGAAATAGGAAAAGCACCCGGTACGAGTTCTATTGAAAACTCAACTTCACGATTCAGTGGAAGACCTGATAATTCATCCAGAAAGACATCATCAAACTCCCGTACAATGGTCATATTATTAATTGTGAGTTTCTCACCAACCATTTGAGATAAATAACCTTCATTTAGTAGAATCACGACCCATAAGATGGAAGGAATTTCCACTGGAAGGTTATGTTCATCCTTGCATCGATAGACGATCATTGATTGATCTGGAATATGAAATGTGACTTCCCTTCTTTGGCAATTGATATGAGCTCCATGTAGAGAAAGCCAATCCATGCCAAGAATCACATCAAATTCCACTATAGGAAGGATCACAATATTTGAAGGAAGCACTTTCCCACAAACTTCAATCGGAGAAGAATTATAAACTTTTTATGTGACTGTTGTGCCATTAGGGGTTGTCACAGCTAACTCAACATCTAACTATTGAGGTAATATGGTGATATCCTTAGAAAATTCTTCAGAAATAAAGGAGTGGGTGGATCCAGAATCAAATAAAACATTTTCTACTTTATAGTGGATGGTAAGTGTACCTTTCACCACATCGTTATCGTACTCCACATCGCTGATAGAAATTTCATGTGACTTTCCTTTGTCTTTAGCCTTAAGAGTTTGTTGACATCGACCATCATCATCAACCCTTGGATTTGGGCATTGATTGGTTTAATGCCCCATCTCCTTGAACTTGAAACATTGAAGTGTAGTAGGTTCATTCTATGAATCCCTTCCTTTGTTTTAATCATTAGACATCTTCTTCCCATCATTACGGCATTCAAATGCCCGATGACCATCCTTTCCACATTTGAAACATTTACTTGTCCCTTTAAGACAACTCCCTCCATGTTTCTTTACACACTTTCAGCATAAGGGAAAGCTCATCTTCTTTTCAGTGTGCTCTTTAGATTTTCCTTTGAATTACACTTTCCTCTTCTTATCAAACCCATATGACTGACGGGTTACTCCAATCTCCATCTCAACTTTGAGAGCACATCGAACGATTTCCTCGTAGCTATTGAAGTCCCTTATGGCTAAGGCCCTTCGAAGACTTGGTTTTAAACCACTAAAGAATCGATTGATCTTACTCTCAGGTTGGATAATAATACCAGAAGCGTACCTTGAAAGTCTTGTAAAATTTGCTTCATAGGTACCAACAGATTCATCATCCTTTTGCTTCAGTTCAAGAAACTCTTTCTCCATATTTTTTCGGAGAATACGAGGGAAGTACTTATTGAAAAATAAGTTCTTGAACTCGTCCCATTCCATGGACTCAATTTCATCCCTTTTCCTCGTATTCTTAATAAGATTCCACCATTGATCATCATCACCTTCCAAATGATACACTGCTAAGATGACTTTATCATGCTCAGAACATTGAAGAACTGAAAATATATTTTCAGTAGTACTAATCCATTATTCAGCAACTATGGATCAGTAGACCCGCTGAATGAAGGTGGACGCTGTCTCATGAAGGATTCAACAGAATGTTTCTCCTTCCTTTGCTCGTTTGGAAGTCCTTCATGATTCATAGCTTGAGAAAGTTGTGTGAGCATGGCTACAAGATTTTTCATTCCAGCTCCCATAACGTTTGGTTGCTCCGGGGGACAATCATTGCATTGCCCGTTGCATTCCGCATTAACACGGTTCCTTCGGGTTCCAGCCATTGACTAAAACCAAGAAGAATAGTGTGGGAAACACTAATTATAATAGGAAAACCACATAATCAAGAATAAAATTTCACACTTAAGGTCTTATCCTAGGTTATTCATGGCCATTTCTAAAACACTAAGATTGTGTTCTATGCTTAGACTTATTCTTAGGGTTCTTACTAAAGATTTCACATCCTAGTTTCCAAAGGTTGACTATACCTTTCCTCTGATACCAACTATAACGACCCATACTTTACATACATTTTTATTACTTTGAAATTGAAGCATACTTATTACAACATATAACAAAACCACGAAAGGACCGTATAGGTATAGTGTCTTTAGAAAACTGGGAAACATAAACAACTGGTTCATAAAGCATCTACACTGTCTCCCATTTATTTCATCATATCTATAGTCCCTTTTGGAATATCTTACTTAATAACCTTCTTCCTGACCTGGGGAAAGAAAACATACAAAAGTGTGATCTCAAATGCTCAGTAAGGGTAAACAAAAGAAATATCAATCACATCATATTCATAAGAACATAACTTTTGGAAATAGTAACCTGGAAAAGAGAGCATAATTTCATAACATGGGATAAATCATAGTAGTGAAAATTAATCCCAATAATCATGACTTAAAACATGAAACTTTGTGGAATATACACATAATCATAGAGAATCATTTCTTATTAGTCAAGACTCATTGCCAAGACTATCTTAGTGGACAAAGTCCATTTCTGAACTGAGTTCACTCCCCGTTTCAGTCCTGTTTCACTAAACCGGTATAACCTACCGTTCCAGCCATGTCTATCTCATGAGATATAAAATCTTTACCCAGTGCATTGGAGGGATATATAGGTCTCACCCATCTCATAATGATACCATTCTTATGTGCGCCACAAAATCATAAATCATAAATCATTACATAACCAATGTAATAAAAATGGGATTCTTAAACAACATGACATCATACAAAAATTCATATAAGATAAAGGAATTCATAAAAATAATTCCATCACAACATAATCAAATCAATGTAATAATAGGGATAGAAATAGAACCCTATATTATCTTAGATGGAAAATAATTTTGATAAAACACTTGAACTCCATTCTTGAGGAAAATATCCTTTCTACTTCAAAAACATTTTTCCTTTCTTAACATGTCATACAATTTTAAACTAAAAGAAGTTGATTAAAAATAAACTTGAAAACTTGTAAAGGAAGCTTCTTGGAAATAATTTTTTAAAAATCCATTCATGCCGTATAAGTTAAAAAAAACATTCTTCTCGTACTTTTGTCAGAAAAGTCAAAAAGTACCTCGTATGAAAAACGACAAAAGATTCCTTTCATATCTTTTACTAAAAACTCACTGAAGGGTAAAATTGGATATTAACTATTTTAGAAGTATATTAATATCACATATTGAGGAAACATGTATGTGGATGATAAAATACACCCCAGTAAATACCAAAGTACAAACAATCTCGGATAAAAATGAGATTGTGATATTTCCCTTACTTTAGGTCCGATTTGCCTCGTAAGTGTCCGAAACTCCTGTATAATGATTTAAATAATGTTATTGACTTATTATAGAATCATAATTATTGTTATGATATCATATATGGTCATATTCTTAGTTTCTTGGTAGTAATATTTCATTGCTACTTGTTATTCAGGTGTTTATAACCTTTTGTTCTTATGCGTGTTTTGTCGAATAAATTCTTATTATTCTCTTTAGGTTATAGATACATCATTTCTAGAATGGTATTAATGTACTATATATCATATTTATTCATTAAATTAATTTATATAATCATTATGCAATGAAGATCATGTAGAACGAATCACATCACATCGTGGAGACGGTATTCCGTACATACGCACGAGCGATGATATCATTCTCATGATCGTGGAATTGTATTGGAGTGTATGTATAATATTTCAGAATCAATATCACTTTATAATAGTCATATATAGTCATTATTTACACCATTATACCCATCCAAGTAAGGTGGTGGTGGAAAATATATTACACCACGGTGTGGAGACGGTATTCCGTACGTACGCACGTGCGGTGATTTCTTTTTCCGTAGGATGGTTAGATGGTGAAATAGAGTTGTTTAATACTTATAATAACATATAAGTATGTGATTGATACTGATGTTATTACTTCATAATGAAACAACTAAAGAAGAAGAAGTGGACGAAGAAATAAAGATGAAAGAATCGGTAACGGACATTACCTCTTCTTTGAAGTGCTTCTTTGAAACCTTCTTTTAGGGGACTACAATTGGTCTTTGAAGAAGACCAGGACCTCTAGGATGTCTCTTGGGAATTGTATATGAGAAAGTGGCAGGGGTTGGCTGAGCTTGAAGGCTCAAAGTGGTGTGATGAAGAGAGGGAGGATGTGCCCTTTTATAAGGGAGGAGAGGGGCACCTTTGGAATAACTAAAAATATTATTTTATTATAAAGTCAAGTTCGGTTTTAAATAGCTCCAAATTGATTTATTTCGAGGCTAAGGTGGGGATGGGTCAAACTCATCTCATCCAATATAATTTAGACAAGTTTAGGTTCCTATTTTAACCTTATCATGTAGATTTAACATTAAGTTAAATAATTTTACTTTTACCGTGTCTTCTTGTGTTCTTATACTATAAGGTTAATAAACTTACTATATCAAGACAAACGAACTACAAGTTGTTTATGATTAATATATATAACCTTATCTAAGTCATTTGGACGAACCTTATATTTTTAGGAATAAAATAACAATTAATAATATAATATTTGTTTTAAAAACTATTTTATGTCAATTTTGAAACTATTTAGTAATTGATTTTTGTGAAAATCATAACAGAATTATAAGTTCGAAAAAAGTTAATTAAATCAATACTAACATGTCATACTAACCTATAAAATTAATGTAATTCATAAAAAGTCTCAAATTATATTTATTTGGGTATTTATAACATCAATTATGTCAATATTTCATTAATAAGATAATTACTGCATCATCGTTGTGTCATAACTAAATTAAATTATTTAATGTCTAAAAATTACAAATAAAATACCATTATGTAGGAAATATATTTATCTTTCTAATTAATATTTATAGTTGAATTTATATTATGTATAACCCCATATTAAAAATGATTTAGTTATTAAACTTTGATTTTAACTATTTTAACCCTTCTTTAAATAAATTAATAATAAATGTCCTAATCTAATCCAAGTGGGCCTAAATGGTCATATTTTATTCCTAAGTTTGTTTTTGGTCGAATTACACTTGTCCAATAGAATTAGGACATGTTTTAGGGTAATAATAATATCATTTTTACCCTTAATTACCCTATTTACTTTTAACCGTGGTAAAAAAAAGTAAAAAGTTACTATTCACCAAAAAATATTTTCATCTCATTGAACCACATTTTAGTCCTTGATATTAACCGTGTCTCTTGGATTTTCGAAATTCCACTCATAGAAGCGGTAAAATTATGTTTTATGAAAAATTCAGTTTTTTTAACTACCACTTAGTGGTTTAACTATTCATCAAAAATTGAAAGTTTTCAGAAAAATACCAAAATTTCACACTAGGCTAATTTCGATATTACGAATCCAAAAATGAAGTCCATTTTGAAAAATAAAATTTATAAAATTTCAAAAAGTGGTTATTACTATTCATAACGGCTAGTTTTAATAATATTTAAATAGTATATCGTTGTTTAGTGAAACTCGGTATTGCGTACGACGCAAGCTATCGAGGAAGGCCGTGGTTGCGTGTAAAGCAAGCCAAGCCAGTGTTAGTGAAAGATTCTTTTGATAAAAACAAAATATTTCTTATAAAAGTCTCGGGTGTTACATCCACCAAAGTCAAGAAAGTAAGCACAAAGCATGTCTTCAAGAATCCATATAGCTCATTCTGTCTGGTCATCAGTATGCAAATGATTTGTCATGTTCAAACTAACATGGGATCCCATTACCTCATAGAGGCCTCTCCAAAAACAAGAAGTGAAATGAAGATCACTATTAGAAAGTATAACATATGGAACTACATATATTCTGACGATCTCCTTAATATAAAAAATTCCCAAGTTCTCAAATTTGGTTGTATCATGAATGGGAATAAATTGATCCAATTTGGTCAGTCGATCAACCACTTCCAAGACAAAATTGTAAGGGGTTGAAGAAAACTTGAAGGTTTCTAGTACTCGTCCTTGACCTACTGACAAGTATAATAACGAGAAACAAAATTAGTGATATCTAATCTCATACTTATCCCCCAAAATCATCATCGTATGTCATAATACATCTTCCTGGTGCCAGGGTGTAGCACCCACTGGGAATTATGATAGTCCCCCATCACAGATTTTATCACAAGAAAAGGCATGAACACACTGGTTTTGAAAGGATAGGATATCATCAAGAGAGAACAACCACCCACTAATGGTATCCCTACCATTAAGAGTCCCTAATTCCATGAAACTCGTCATCAATATACTGCTCCTGAATAATAATCTAGAGAAGATAGGAGGTCAACTACATGTTTTCTAGAATAATATCATCCTCTTCCTCCTGAACTCCCATATGCATACGAGCAAAGAGGTCACCATGTTCCAATATTTTCATGATTAATTCATGGTTCGGGTTAGAAGTTTCAAGTTCAAATAATCAAAAATTACATTCCCCTTACTAGGGATGTAAGAAATGTCAAAATCAAAATATTACAGGTACTCCACCCATTTCCTCTGATGAGGATTCAAATCTTTTTGAGAGAAGATATAACTTAGGATTTTGTGATCAGAATAAAAGGTAAAAATTTATCCAAAAAGTTAATTCCACCAACTATTGAGAGAATGCATCTAGACTATGAGTTCAAAATGATGAGTAGGATAGTTCTTCTTGTATAGCCTAAGTTGTTAACACATGCCACCATGTGATCACCCTACATGAGAACGCAACTCAAACCCAAAACTGATGCATCAAAAAAGATCACATACCTCTTCCCAAACTATTAAAGAGTTAACATAGGTGAATAATTCATATGGTGGTTCAACTCATCAAAATAATTGTGGCATTTCGAGTTCCATAAATTTTTTTCCCCATTCTGAGTGAGATCGATCATCGAAGAAGCCAACTTTGAGAAATCCTTGATGAACCGATGATAATACAGTGTTAATCCCAAGAATATTTGAATCCCAAAAAAATTATGTGGTTAATCTCATGTCATAATACCCTTAACCTTCCCAAAATAGATTTAAATACCATGTTCCAATACCACATGTCCCAAGAACTTCACATCCATAATCCAAAAAACTATATTTCAATAGTTTGGCATAAAGTCAGTGATCTCTCAAAATTTCTAGAACTACCCTCAAATGATTCTCATGAGCTTCCTCATTTTTAGAGTAAACCAATATTTCATCCACAAATACCACCATGAATGAGTCGAGATACTCATGGAATATCCTGTTCATCAGCACCATGAAAATTGTGGGATCATTGGCCATACCAAAAGGCATAATAAGGAACTCAGAATGGTCATACTTACTCTGAAAGATAGTCTTTGGGATATCATATTATTTAATTCTAAGATGGTGATAACTAGACCGAAGATAAATCTTAGAGAACCACTTTTCATCTTTCAACTAAAGAAACAAATCATCAATCCGAGGCAACTAATAGTTATTCTTTACCATGACTCGATTGGGGTTTCAGTAATCAACGCAAAGAAAAGTGTTCCATTAGATTTCTTTTCAAAAATCACAGGAAGTGACCAAGGCAACACACTCAGATGAATAAATCATTTATCTAAAAAATCATCCAACTGGGTATTTAACTCCTTTATCTAAGTTGGCGTCATGCGATAAGAGCTAATAAAGATATGAAAAGTACCTAGTACCAAGTCAATGTAGAACTATACCTCCCTCACCAGTGGCAAGCCAAAAAAGTCAAATGAAAACACTTAAAGAAACTTGATGATCATTGGATTAAGATCATCATTCCAGTATTCTTGCTATAGGTCAAAATATAATAGAGATATCATCCTTCACAACTCCATAAGAGGAGGTCCATATCTACTTGATATTGAGTCTCATTCTCCCTAAAAGAACATGGAATACCCCATCAGGGGCAGTAAATGAGATTTTCAAAATATAAAAATCAATTTGGGATTTATAGGGAATCAATAAATCCATATCGAGAATGACATATAAAGGTTTCATGTCAAGAACCCAGAAAATCTAGGCAAGCTCAATCTCCGACAAGGAGAAAACACAAGAAGGGAATTAGAGACCCTATTCTCTCTTTTCTTTGAGGGGTGTCACAATATCCATCAAATATTTCATAAGATCCATAGGAAGGTTTAGAAAATTCAAAATATGAGTAGATACAAATGAATGAGATGAATCATTATTAAATAAAGCAGTCACTGAAGATGAAGTTATAGTGATGGCACCTCTCACTGTTGTTGGACTCGTATCAGTTTCCTATGGAGACTCATCCACTGCGTAGAGAAGCTTAGTTTTAGATTCCTATGGATGAAACCCCTTATTTATTGAATCATTTGATTGAACCATGATTCCTTTAGGTTATGATGAGTCTTCTCCACTGTGTGGGGTAGAAAAGATATGACATAACTTCTGTAGGTGTCTTGGACAACCGTATGAATCACAATTATTTGGTGCCTCTGTAAAAACTTGAATATAATTTATAACCTTAACAAAGCAAGTCAATAGGACTCTACCAAACATCACATAAGGTTTGGATGGTTCCTGCTATCTAGATCCACCATGAAACTCATCACGCTTCCTCTTTCCTTTAAAAGAATGAACAGAACTATCACCGACTTAAATGAGAGCCGTTTTTAGTCAAATCAACTTTGGGATCAATTAAATGGAAAATATATCAAAAACTGGATTAAATGAACATTTTCAAATAAATAGAAGAATAATAATAAAAACAATTATATAAAAATTATAATGTAATATTCAAGTAAAGAAAATCCCCATGGTCATATGACCTATGGTGCTGTGGCTGATGAGGGATGGTGAGATAGTTGTGTGAGGTGTTTTGCAGGCATTTTGATTAGGAATATTTGGTTGGTAGTAATGGTCAAGGAATAACGAGATCCTTGAGACACATCTCATGGGGTGGTTGTTTAGGACCCCTCTTCTATTTGGGTTTGTATTGATTATAAAAGATGAGAATCATTTGAGATATTTTTAATATAATGGTCATGACTTTTCGGCCCATTACTTTATCAATTTGGGTGTTGGAGGTGTTTCAGAGGGAGCCTGAAGAGGTTAGATCTACAGCAGAACTATAACAAGTAATTCACATCATGAAATAGGGATTCATGACATGAGTTTTTGTTTCACGACTTGTGAAACTCGCGATTCACAGCTTATATGTGGCGGTGGAGGAGTGTGTGAGGTGAATTCACAATGTGATGCGGGAATTCACGTCGTGAATTAAATTCAGGTTGAGGCACTTCGATGAAAGTTGGAAATATGGGAAATTCATGGCCTTAAATTTATTCACAAATTATAATATGTGGAACCTATGTAATTCATAACATGAATATGGAATTCATGCCTTGAATAAGGTAAGTTACAACTTGTTTATAACGCGAAGGCTTGAAAAAATTCCATATTTTGATATCGTTTTCCCTGTTTTGTGGATGAACTATAGTAGCTCTGGGTGATCATCCAACCCATATTACCTTTCATAAATCCTTCGGTTATGGTGGTTTAGTTTTGGTGAACCAAGGTGAGTTATCCTCCTATCCCCATCATTTTCCTTCCATTTATCTTCAGGGTTTCATTATGTGGTGTTGTTTTGGTTTGGGAAGAGTTTGGTCTGTGTTTTGATAACCCCTTGGTGTGATTCAGGTTGATCTAGGGTTTCTTTGTATGATTTAGTTTTCAAGTTGTTTCTTCTCCACTCTATGGTGTGCAATGAATCAGAAAGGCTTATTTGAGGTAGGGGATCCTTTTTATCACCCTTTTATGTTCCATTTATGGATATTTCATGCCTTTACCTACTTTGGGTGGATATTAAAGGTCCTTTTAATAAATATAATTAATAATAAAATCTAAAATTTATGGGAATGTGGAAAAGTTTCATTCTTTTACTTCTTTGATGTTATTGTTGATGATATTATCCATTTTTTTGTCAATACTGAAAATCATAGCTGTTGGAATCACTATTTGTGCTATAGTTGATATATTGTGTGACTCTTGTTGTGTTTTTGTTTAATCACACCCTAAATAAATAGATAAGGAACATATATTTTTCTAATAACTGGTTTCCTATGGAAATATGGTTTGTTTGATAATACTCATGCTAAATGAAGAAGTAATGTTATATAATCCCTTGAATAAATTGTGGAATATGAGACATGTTTTTATTGTGTGTGGTTGATTCTCGCTCAAATTTACCCAAGAGATGAAGGTAGAACGGTCCTTGTAGTTTATCTTGGGCTATCGAATCCTCAGAGACCTAAGAAGTAACCTAAAGACACGTACATTCTATAGACTATTTTTGGATATTAAGTGTCCAACTTTGGGATGATTTTAGATGGGTTTAAGTTAACACTAAAAGTATTAAGTGAATTCAAAATATGAGAAGGGTTGATCCTAGGTTATTACAAGGGGTGGATTAGACGTATTTCCTTTTCAATGATTTCAATTTCTTAAATTTGAGATGGGTTCATTTAAGAAGATAAAAAAACATCATCACTTACTAGTTTAATGCCTAAACCCTTTAATACTAGTCACATATACACTTGAAGGATCAATGTTTTGAGCACTTCAAGGTAAAGGTTCATATTAGCACATGAAGTGTGTGGCCTTAAATTCAATAAGGACGATGGAGTTTAAAAATCATCAAATAAAAATCTCAATTAAAGAAGTGATTATACATTAATGGGGTGATAAATAACATCCAATACAGACCCTTTCTACTCCCTTGGATCAACCCATAAGTGGGTTATCCCTCCATTGATCCCATGGTTTCAATGGAAGCATAAAGTAGACTCATGAGGGAGGACATGGAGAAGTAAAGAAAACAACAAAAATAAAATGATCACTCCACCGTTGTGTGAATAATTTCACAAGATTTGGTGCGAATAAATTCACACCTTGAAAAAATGGTATCAAAGTGAGATGTAGAACAACAGAATAAGAGGAGAAGAAGAACTTTTATTAAGAAACTAAAGTGAATTGAACAACTTACAAGTGAAAGAAAAATTTGAGACAACAAAATCGCAGCATAACATTACAATTGAACAAAGCATCCAAGATTCTAAACTCCTCCACCACCACTGCATTAAATAGGAATTTTTTAAGCCTTGGGTAGAGCCTCCAATATTCAAAGTCTTCTCAATTAATTTTGGTAGCCCATAGGTGGATGGAAAGTTGAGGGAGAGTTGATTTTCCACCCTTGACCCGAGGTGGCAGCCAACTTTCATCCCCCAAACAGACGTGCTTGGAAGACCTTCTATATGACCGAATAAGAGTGGGCCATAGAAGACGAAAATGGATACCTTGATGTCTTCTAACCTACTGTACAATTTGGGACCATTTGGAGTTTTATATTCGGAGATAGGATTATATTAGTGGGCTGTTTTCTGGGCCGCAGAATCTGGACCAGAATTTTATCTCTAACTTGGGCCGCCTAAATAACCACAATGGAGGCCGAATTAGCACGGTCTCCTGAATAATGATATGCTCCTATATATTTCTTATATCATCCCAAGAAATTTGGGATTCATTGGGACTGTATGGTGGGCGCCACATTCGAATCGGTGGGCTGGTGTCCAATCTACCTTCTCTAAAATTGCTTCCTTTCATCACAAAATATCCCCATATTCTTCCATGAATTCTCCATTTATCCCTGAATGAAACATGTTCATATTGAAGTGTAAATAAATTTACCAAAATATAAAATTAAAATATGGATAATTAAATTCCTGAAAATCAGATGAATCATTGGGTATTTTACATGATGTTCAAAAATGTACCACATAATAGTGCATTTTAAGAAGGTATTACAATCATAATGTGGAATGATGTTCAAAGTGTAAAATGAACTAAAATGGTGTTTATGAATAATAAATCACATGAATATTATATATATTAACAATGATTATTATCCTCATTTAGTGGCTAATCACACCCCCCAACTTGAGTTTTTCTAGTCCCGAGCAAAATATATCTCAACAATATGAAATTCGAATTCCCTTTTCCAAAAACATTTTAATACACAATGATCACCAAAAAACCTTATACCAAAAAATCATGAAACCCATCAAAATATTTTAATACATGATATTTTCATAACCAGATCCCAATCCCAAGCCCATTACTTTGTTCAAATTCATTTCCATATTTCATCCAATATCAATTAAGTATGAGGATGTGTTGTGCATCACAATAGACATGGGGGTTCATTTTTATTCAAGGGGGAAATGATGGAAATGCTAGGTGGAATAAACTTTCAATATTAAGATGATTATTCATTTTTTTATTGTATTATTTTTTTTGCTTTTGCAATTTTACCATGTTAATTGAAGTTGCACTCAAAAGAGTCAACCCCTGTAGCGAGACTTTGCCGATGACTCCCAGGCTCAAAGACCTTAGGGCACCAAGTGAAGCTCACATAATCGGGCATCATTTCGAGTTAACTCAGTCAAAAAAAAATTCAAATTACCAAAAATAGAGATAAAATTCCCAACTCTGGGCCAGACAACTATGGAGTCACGATCCCCAAGTGCCGAAAGCCACGCATTAGGTCATTTCATTGCTCTACACAAATTTTTTTTAATTTATTTTTTGAATACTCATATTAAACTAAAATGATCACCAAACCTATTCTATTTATTTGGGGGACCCCATGAACTCAAACTAATACCCCACTATCCAAAGGACGTGCATTGTGATCTTTTTTTATTTGGATGAAAATATAAATGATGAAATATCACATTGGACAGTCACACTTTCCAAAATCTATGCGCATGAAATTATACAAGGATTAAAATCAGAATCAGGGCATGCTAAATTATTTGATATTTAGTTTCAAAGTGTGAAATGTGTATTACCATTTTCAAAGTTAAAGGAAATTTTCCTTCCATTTACACATTTTTTTTTCAAATCATTCATTTTTTTGACACAAAATCATTTTTTATTTTATCTCCCCCCCAAACTTAAAATAACACTATCCTCAGTGTTTAAAGAAAAGAAAATTTAGAAGGAGTAGAGGCAGATAATGGAAGTTCAAAAAGGAAATTGAAACTGAGGATCATGGAATGAAATCACCTGGTGGTTGAATTTGAAGTTCTTGCTACTCCAAATTATTCCTTTGATCTCTTGGGGGATGTAGGCACCTCCTTGATTGAACATGTATCACCCAAAATAGTACCTGAACCAAAAGAAGAACAAACCAGACAAAACAAACAACACAATGACTTATTTAATTCCAAGTATCAACATTTTTATGGTTTTTCCTATTTTTCTATTTTTTTAAATCAAACTAATGATAAATTTTATTCTTTTAATTTTCTGGGTAAGGTATTACTCAAGGATCACACCGCATGACAAAGATGAATATGGTGATCCCCTTTCATACCCATCCATACTCATAATAGAAGAACAGATCAACAATCTTTTTTTAAATATAAAAATGATTAATTAATCCTATTTAAAATATAAATTTTATTAAAACAACAAAATGATAGGAAACTTGAAAACCATGGGTTGCCTCCCATGCAGTGCTTTGTTTAATGTCGTTATCCCAACATGGACCCTAAATCTATCAATTTTTTCCTGGTTCATAGGTTGGCTCAGTTAACTCAACCTCTATTTCCTGTTTATTGAATGATTCAATGAATGGTTTTAACCTTTGACCATTGACCTTGAAAATGTAACCACTTTTGGGATCTTGAATCTCTACTGCCCCATGGGGGTACACATGATGCACTATGAAAGGACCTGACCATATAGACCTTAACTTCCCTGGGTGTAAATTAAGTTTTGAACTATACAAGAGCACAAATTTTCCTGGTTCAAAATGTTTGACCTTGATATTCCTATATTGGTAGGCTTGAACTCTAGATTTATTGATCCTTGAATTTTCATAAGACTCCATACTTAGTTCCTCCAGTTCATTGAGATCTAATTTCCTTTTTGTTCCGGCCAATGAGAGGTCACAATCCATTTTCTTAATTTCCCAAAAGGCCTTATGCTCAATTTCAACAGGTAAATGGCATGCTTTTCCATAAACCAACCTATATGGGGACATTCCTAAAATGGTTTTATATGCGGTTCGATAGGCCCAAAGAGAATCTAAGAGTTTCTCAGACCAATCTTTCCTAGAGGGGTTGGCAGTTTTTTCAAGAATTTGCTTAATCTCCCTATTTGCTAACTCAGCTTGACCGTTAGTTTGAGGATGATATGCAATGGACACTTTATGAGAAATATCATACATAGACATGAGTGAAGAGAATGGGAGGTTACAGAAATGGGTTCCTCGATCACTGATTATAGCCTTAGGAATTCCAAATCAAGAAAATATGTTCTCTTTTAGAAACCGAATCACAACTTGATGATCGTTGGACTTAGGGGGAATGGACTCAACCCATTTTGAGACATAATCAACAGATAAGAGTATGTAGAGGTATCCCCTAGAGTTTGGGAAGGGACTCATGAAATAAATTCCCCAACAGTCAAATATTTCAACCACTAAGATGGGAGTGAGTGGCATTTGATTCCTTTTTGTGATGGACCTTACTTGTTGACACCTAGGACAACTTTTACAAAATTTGTAAGAGTCCCTTAAGAGGTTGGTCCAGAAGAGACCACACTGAAGAATCTTAGTAGAAGTTTTCTTAGAGGAAAAGTGACCTCCACATGCCTCACTATGACAGAATTAAAGGATGGACTCTTGTTCAGATTCTGGGACACACCTCCTAATGACTTGGTCAAGGCAGAACTTATAGAGGTATGGATCATCAAACACATAGTGTCTAACATTAGAAAGGAATTTCCTTCTAGCTTCAGTCCCTAAGAATTTTGGAATGACTCCCGTAACTAAGAAATTGGCTATGTTGGCATACTAAGGGCAGTCACTCACAGAGTATAGGTGTTCATTAGGAAATGAATCAGACACCGAAAGGTGATTGGAGTTATCTTTGAATTCCATTCTAGAGAGGTTATCGGCTACAAAATTTTCAATAACCTTTTATCCTTGATTGTGAGGTCAAATTCTTGTAAGATAAGGATCCACCTAATCAGTCTAGCCTTAGTATCTTGTTTCTAGAAGAGGTATTTTAGTGCAGAATGGTCAGTGAACATAGTAACGGGGGATCCTAAGAGGTAGGACCTAAACTTCTCTAAAGAAAAAACAATAGCAAGTAACTCCTTTTTAGTAGTGGTGTAGTTTATTTGGGAATCATTTAAGGATTTTCTTGCATAATCAATGACATAAAGAGTTTTATCACAACGTTGTCCTAATACAGCTCCAACAGCAAAGTCACTGGCATCACACATAAGTTCGAAAGGAAGGTTCCAATTTAGAGATTTCATAATGGGAGGAGAGGTGAGAGAGGATTTGAGGGTTGATAATGAACCCTCACAGATTTCTGTCCAAACAAATGGAGCATCCTTAAGTAGGAGAGCACAAAGGGGACAGGAGATTGAACTAAAGTCCTTGATGAATCTTCTATAGAAACCAGCATGTCCTAAGAAAGAGCTCACTTCCTTGATATTTTTGGGTTATGGAAGGTGAAAAATGATGTCAACCTTGGATTTATCAACTTCAATCCCCCTACCTGAGACCAGATAGCCTAGAACTAGTCCCTCTTTAACCATGAAATGGATTTTTTCCCAGCTTAGGACCAGATTCTTTTCTTCACATCTTGACAAGACTCTCTCCACATTTTCCAGACATCCTTCAAAAGTATCCCCAAACACAGAGAAGTCATCCATGAAGACCTCTAGAAAATCCCCTACCATGTCTGAGAAGATTCCCATCATGAACTGCTGGAAGGTTCTAGGAGCATTGCATAAACCAAAGGGCATGCATTTGAAGGCAAAGGTGCTGAATGGACATGTGAATGTAGTCTTCCCTTTTTCCTCTAGGGAGACCTCAATTTGATTATACCCCGAGTACCCATCTAAGAAATAGTAGAAGGTATGACCTACCACTCTCTCAAGGACTTGGTCAATGAATGGTAAGGGGAAATGGTCCTTCTTGGTGAATGAGTTTAGCTTCCTATAGTCAATGCAGACCCTCCATCCACTACTCACCCTTGTTGGAAGAATCTCTCCATCTTCATTGGTTATCACTGTGATTCCAGCCTTTTTTGGAACCACTTGAATTGGGCTCACCCACTCACTCTCATCTATGGGATAGATGATACCAGATTTTAACAATTTTAGAAGTTCCTTCCTTACTACCTCCATGAGATTAGGATTGAGTCATCGTTGAGGTTGATGACATGGCTTTGAATCAGATTCTAGAACTATCCTATGAGTCCCGATAAGTGGGATAATCCCAGGAATATCAGACAGGGTCCAACCAATGGATTTATTATGTTTCCTAAGGACATCTAAAAGAATCCTCTCATGATTGGCCTCAAGAGAAGAAGAAATGACAATAGGATGTGTTTTATTGTCCCCTAGGAAAGCATACTTGAGTGCAGCAGGAAGTTTCTTCAATTCAAGATCAGGTGGGTTCAGAATTTCAGAAAAAGATTGGGACATTGGATCAAGTTCAATTTCTTTTTTTATAGTTTCAGATAGGATTGATTCCCCAAATGTAGAAGTTTCAGCTACTAGATTGGCTTGATCAGATTTAGGGAAGGAATTTTGAGTGGTCTCCATGAAAGTGGTTTCTTTAAAGGTTTCACTGATTGTTGGACCAAAGACTTTATCATAAGAGCAATTTGAAAATGATTCAAGCCAAGGAGATAAACTTCCTTCATATGAAAAAAGGAAATCAATCTCATACTGACTTAAACATTCATCAAATATTCCTTGATGTTCCATGGATTCATTATCAATGCTTCCTATCTTGTTTACTTCATGAATGTCCTTTTCATCCCCTACTTGTGAGCTTGCATTATAGATGTTCAAGTCTAGACTCATGTTTCCAAAGGTGATGGCTATGTTCCTATTTCGGACTCGGATAACAGAGTTGATTTTTGCAAGGAAAGGATGACCAAGGATGATTGGGGTTTGTTCCTTATTTCCTAAGTTTGGATGGTTGTCAAGGATAATGAAGTCAGCAGGGTAGATGAAGTTTTCAATCTTTACCAGAACGTCCTTTAAAATCCCCTTTGGAACCCTAATGCTACGATCAGCAAGTTGAAGTGTGACAGATGTGGGTTGGAGCTCTTCTAGGCCTAACTGGCAGTACACATCATAGGGAATGAGATTAACACTAGCACCTAGGTCACACAAGGCCTTGACAACTTTTCTCTCTCCTAGTTCAACATTGATGTAAGGGCAACCCGGGTCTTTCAACTTAGGAGGAATGGTCCCTTGAATGGTGGTACTCACATTAGCAGCCAAAAAGACTTGATTTTTATGTGAAATTTTTCTTTTAAAAGTGCACAATTCCTTAAGGTACTTTGAGTAGGTAGTTATGGTTTGGATTGCATCGAGAAGGGGTATGTTCAACTTGACTTGTAAAAATATTTCCCTCAATGTTTCACTTAGTTCAGGCTTGGGTTTCCCCCTCATGCGTTGAGGAAATGGTGCAGGTTGTGGGGTTGTTTGTTGAAGAGTTGTTTCTTTCACATTGTTATCAGTTTCCTCAGTTTGATCTTGGGGTTCATTTGAATTTTCATCTAAGTTTGAATCTTCAGGTGGGTTCTGAATCAGTTGTTCAGGTTTCTCAATTGATTTCCCACTTCTTAAAACAGTCACATCCTTTAGTTGTTCATGAGTTGTTTGAGCACAACTTGACTCTCCCCTTGAAGTTGAGGATGTAACCGCCTGAGTAGGCATGGGTGCCTTTCTAGTTTTGATGGTTTTAAGTTCTGTTTTTAGGGAATAGACTTCTGAGTTCATCCTCTCCATTTGTTTTCATAGTTTTTTTAGTAGGATTTGTGGAACAGTTTGGGTTGGTGCTTGAGAAGATTGGTTTATACCAGGGGGATATTTTGGAGGTGGGGTGGTTTGTTGAAAATGGACCAATGGTTGTTGGTATTGGATAGGTTGAGTTTGGAACTGGTTATAGTATTGGTAGTTCTGATGGGGGTAAGAATTTTGTCCCTGTGGTTGGCTAGGTTGTTGGTTATCTTTCCAGTGGAAGACTGGGTGGTTGTTATACCTTGGGTTGAAGTTGTTTTGGTATTGAGGCTTTTGAAAGTTCAAGGAATTTACTTACATTGGGGGTCCTCCTAAAAGAACATACTTGATGGATGGAATGGTTGGGAAGTTGTTTGTCTTATGGTCATGTTTGTCACAAATTGTGCAAACAGGGTCAATAGTTTGGATTTCATGGACTTTCCTAAGGTCTATCTCTTCAACCTTCCTAGAGAGTGCTGCGAGTTTAGCCCTGAGGATTTCCTCTTCTCTAAGTGTATGAATTGCAATATTTCTTTGTGGATTTTCAGAATAAGTTGAAGTTCCCCATGTTTGGTTTTGTTCAGAAAGGCTTTCTAGATACTCGTAAGCATCATTTGGGTCTTTGTTTTTAAAGGTTCCATTACACATCATGTCAATAAATTGTTTGTTCCCCGGACCCAACCCTTCATAGAAAATTCTCACTTGTTCCGGAATAGAAAAACCATAGTGTGGAACCATGTTTAAAGTGTCTTTGAACCTATCCCATGTTTCATAGAATGACTCTCCCTCTTTTTCAAAAAAGTTTTGGATACTATTTTTAAGTGCAATTATTTTATGGTGGGGAAAGTATTTTTTGTAGAATTATCTTTATAGTTGGTACCAAGAGTTTATGGATGATGGTATCAAATTTTTTAGCCAATTTTTAGCTCGATCCTTTAAAGAAAAAGGAAATAGCCTCATCTTAGATGATTTTAGTTGATGTGTGGGACACATGGTTTCTATAATGTCATTGAACTCCTTAATGTGAAGGTAGGGCATCTCATACTCCATTCCATGGAATGTGGGAAGATGGTTTAGGACATGGGGTTTCAAGATGTAGTTGGAATATCCTAGGGAATTGTGTCTAATGCATGATGGGGCATTGGTCCAAGAAGGTGTGAGGTAGTCATTCATGGTTTGATCGACCACATTCCCCAAGTTTGGGGCTCCCTCATTTGGGTTTCCATTTTGGTTTCCACCTGGGTTTATGAGTTGGTTTCTTGGAATACCATCCATTGAAATGGGCTCAATTTTTTACTCGGGGATGTTAGGAAGATTAGGATCTAAAGGAAAGAGTTCCCTTGGTGTACTTGACTCCACAACCCCAGGACTATCCACCCTAACTAGACAGTTTGATTGATCGCGGGTGTAGGCGGACATGCACCAAAAGAAAAAAAAACGAGAAGGGGACAAGATAAGAGAATCTAGATGAGAAAAGAAGAAATGGGGGAGAATAGAATGGGTGTTTATATGACTTACTTGGGTCCCCGGAAACGGCACCAAAATTTTATTCTCGCTCAAATTTACCCAAGAGATGAAGGTAGAACGGTCCTTGTAGTTTAGCTTGGGTTATCGAATCCTCAGAGACCTAAGAAGTAACCTAAAGACACATACATTCTATAGACTATTTTCAGCTATTAAGTGACCAAATTTGGGTTGATTTTAGATGGGTTTAGGTTAACACTAAAATTATTAAGTTAATTCAGAATATGAGAAGGGTTGATCCTAGGTTATTATAAGGGGTGGATTGGACGTATTTCCTTTTCAATGATTTCAATTTCTTAAATTTGAGATGGGTTCATTTAAGAAGATAAAACAACATCATCACTTACTGGTTTAATGCCTACACCCTTTAATACTAATCACCTATACACTTGAAGGATCAAAGTTTTGACCACTTCAAGGTAAAGGTTCGTATTAGCACATGAAGTGTGTGGCCTTAAATTCAATAAGGACGATGGAGTTTAAAAATCATCAAATAAAAATCTCAATTAAAGAAGTAATTATACATTAATGGGGTGATAAATAACATCCAAGACAGCCCCTTGCTACTCCCTTGGATCAACCCATAAGTGGGTTATCCATCCATTGATCCCATGGTTTCAATGGAAGCAGAAAGTAGACTCATGAGGGAGGACATAGAGAAGTAAAGAAAACAACAAAAATAAAATGATCACTCCACCGTTGTGTGAATAATTTCACAAGATTTGGTGTGAATAAATTCACACCTTGAGGAAATGGTATCAAAGTGAGATGTAGAACAACAGAATAAGAGTAGAATAAGAACTTTTATTAAGAAACTAGAGTGAATTGAACAACCTACAAGTGAAAGACAAAATTGAGACAACAAAATCACAGCATAAAATTAAAATTGAACAAAGCATCCAAGATTCTCAACTCCTCCACCACCACTACCTTAAATAGGAATTTTTCATGCCTTGGGTCGAGCCTCCAATATTCCAAGTCTTCTCAATTAATTGTGGTAGGCCATAGGTGGGTGGAAAGTTGAGGGAGAGTTGATTTTCCACCCTTGACCCAAGGTGGTAGCCAACTTTCATCCACCGAACAGACATGCTTGGAAGACCTTTTAGATGGACAAATCAGAGTGTGACATATAAGAATAACATGGATCCTCGGATTTATTATAACCTTCTGTAAAATTTGGGCCCATTTTGTGTTGTAGATTCAGATATAGGATTATATTAGTGGGCTATTTTTCTGGGCCGCAGAATCTAGACCAGAATTTTATCTCTAACTTGGTCCGCCTAAATAACCACAATGGAGGCCGAATTAGCACTGTCTCCTAAATAATGATATGTTAATATATATGTCTTCTAGAATCCCACGAAATTTGGGATTCATTGGGACTGTATGGTGGGCCCCACATTTGAATCGGTGGGATGGTGTCCAATCCGCCTTCTCTAAAATTGCTTCCTTTCATCACAAAATATCCCCATCTTCTTCCATGAATTCTCCATTGATCCCTGAATGAAACATGTTCATATTTAAGTTTAGATCAATTTCCCAAAATATAAAATTAAAATATGGATAATTACATTCCTTAAAATCAGATGAATCATTGGGTACTTTAAATGATGTTCAAAAATGTACCACATAATAGTGCATTTTAAGAAGGTATTACAATCATAATGTGGAATGATGTTCAAAGTGTAAAATGCACTAAAATGGTGTTTATGAATAATAAATCAAATGAATATTATATATATTAACAATGATTATTAGCCTCATTGAGTGGCTAATCAGTGGTTGATTTGTTGTGTTTTCTTTTGTGTTGTGGGTTGTTATGTAGTGATGATGGAAATCACCTAGGTTGTGAGTGGGATACAATGTGGCATATGATTGTTGGTTTCCATTGATGTGATGTGGATAGTTTGTGTGGTGATGTTGTGTGATGGTTGTGGTGCACGATGGTCATGCAATGAGGTTGTGGTGTGTGATGTGGTGTGATGGTTGTGATATGTGGTGGTTGAGGCATGTGGTTGTGGCGAGATGGCTTGCTTGATGTGGTGTAAAGGCAATGGTTGATGTGGTGTTGCAACAACGATTGATGTGAGTTGGTCCAGTTGTGTTCCAAGGTTGTGTTAGTTGTTCTAGTTGTGTGGCGAGGTTGTGTTAGTTTCCCAATTAGCAATGGAATAAATTATGGTGATAAATGAAATGAATAAATTTCATGGGTTGGTAATTGAATAAATGAAAGGGTTGTGTGAATGTAAAATGAAATGGTTAGTAATTGAGAGTTATTGGAAACATATTAAATCTGGAAAATGGTGAAACTGGTTGTTGAAATTGGAGTTTTGCGGCTTGTGTGGTGGTTGAATGAAGCGCTATGAATAGTGGTGGAAAAATTTGTGATGGTTGAAGTGTGGTGAAATGGTGGTGTGGTGTTGTAAGTTAGTGAAATATTTGTGGACACATAGTTAGGGTATTATTTTTTATCTATATATCATGTATTTTATGTTGTTTTTATACGCTCCCCACTTGAGTTGGATAACCTTACCAACACTTAGAGGTTCTGGGTTCTAGGTGTTTTCCCCAACATCCAGGATGGTGGTGACATGAGTAGCTGGCTACCCCTTCTCCCATACTCTTCCTTAGGCTGTAGTGATGGACTAAGTGTCTTTGATCAAGGTGTGATGTGTTGGCCTAGGTGTCTTCAGAAAATTTGTGATGTATTTGGCCAAGTGTCTTTGGAAAGGTGTGATGTGATGGCCCAAGTTTCTTTGGGAAAGATGTGTTGTGATGAGGCGGTGATGTGATGTGACATGTGGTGGGGTCATGCATGGTAGTATGAGGGATCTATGTTTATGTCTTTCACATTCATGACACCCTACTACCATGGATATATGATGAGATGTGGTGTGATGGCTCAGGTGTCTTCATGTAAAGATGTGATGTGGTGTGGTTGGGATATGAAAGGGATGAGAGAAAAAGAAGTTTGACATTGGGGTATGAGAGTAGAAGATCAGTGGGAAAGAGACAATGCGGAGCCTTTGTTTTTATTCATGATTATTATGTTTCTATATTGGATGCATGATTTTGTGAGTAAACCATGGTGAGACTGGGATTGATTAGTTAAACAGTTTAGGTACTTATTAGTTCTGGTGGTTGTTTAATAACGCATTATTATATTGTTTTCACATGTGCACTTGAGACCTTGGGTTTGTTCCTACTAAGTATACTTGTATTCTCACCCTACGTATATAAACTATTTTTCAGGTTTCTAGAAGGACTTTTGGGTTTGATCTGGACATTACTATCTTGGGTTGGAGTTGTTGTTGAGTTGTTGCCATAAGACTTGTTTTGTTCTTTACTTGGAGAATTTATTTGAATCGGTTGAAATTGTTCATGCAATGTGGGGTGGTTTTGGGTTTAATTTTATATTATATACTTGAGTTGTTTGGTGGTTCTTTATCCTATCTCTTAATCCTATAGTTTATATAAGATAATGTCTTCCATATGTAATATTTTTATACCCTAGGTAATTTTCGCCAACCTAAGGCCTACTGAAGGTGGGATTCGAGGGCCATTATCTCTTTTTTCATTGTCAAACTAGAAGGGGTATCTTTAGAGGTAGGGGTATATGAAATTAGGTCTCACTATGTGAATGAAAATGTATAAGTGGGGGAAATTTTTCAATTTTAAAATTATTATATTTAATTAAATTTAATTTCAAAATTTGGTAGTTGATCAAGAAAAAACAATTCATCCCTTTAATTAAAGTTGAAGAACCTTTGTAGTGTATTGCTTTAACAAATTTTTTTATTTTTTGAAAATTAATATTTTTGTAAAAAGAATGTTTGTGTTATTCAGTAGTCAGACCCATATCTATCATAATGATGATTCATCAGATTCAGAGTATTGTATTCATGTGTATCAGATTCAGATCATCTGATCGAAAATAATTAGAGGTAGAAATTGTTTTTTGCTGGAATTTTTTATTATCATAATCATAGAAAGAAAGAATTTGTTGAGTAGAGAAGTCATTTTATTGCTAAAGAGTTTTTAAATAAGATTGTGAAGTGAGGAGTTATAAAGTTTTAATACTTTCAAAACCAAATCAAATGTTTCTTTACTGATCAAGAAGTTCTCTCAAATCATGAAAACTTTCATGATAAAATATTTTTAAGAAATGGTGGAAAGGATTGAAGAAATTCAGAATTGTAGAGTGAATAATTCCATCGTAATGAGATTTCCATCAGAATGGGAAAATTCCATCATAATGGGAATTCCATATTAATGGGATTTCCATCATAATTAGATTTCCATCGGAATGGGAAAATTCCATCGTAATGGGAATTCTATCATAATGGGAATTCCATCATAATGAGATTTCCATCAAAATGGGAAAATCCATCATAAATGGATTTCCATCATAATGGAATTTCTATTGTAATGGGATTTCCATCATAATGTGATTCCCATTGTAATGGTAATTTCATCATAATGAGATGAGAAGAAAATATAAATCATAATGAGATGAGAAAGAAAAAAAATCACAATGAGATGAGAAATAAATATAAATCATAATTATATGAGAAGGAAACAAATTTTAATGAGCTAAGAAGGAAATAGAATCGTAATGAGCTGATTACAAAGAATACTAAAAAAAAATTCCATAATATTTATACATAGTTGAAGAGGTCAAAATTGAAATTCTATTTTTCATAAATCTTAGAGAAATATAATGAGGATTGAAGAAATCAAATTTGAAGTTTAAATGAGATATATCTTCAGAGATTTTTAAATTTGAGGAAGTAAGTAAAGTTTTCAAGTTTCCTGGTTTTCTTTCCAGAGTCACCTATAAATACTTGCTCAGATCATTCATTCATTTTCGAAATTTCATGCAAGTAGAAAAATAGGAGCACTGAATAAATAAAGTGAAAGTCATTTATGACTAAAGATCTCATGAATAAGATTAGGCAGATGAATTTTTGTTTACTGGATTGAGTAAGATCTTATTGTGAAGATCATATTCAGTCAATCATATTGAGTCAATTAGATTGATAAAGACTATATTGAGAATTTGAGTAGAGTTTGAGTTTTTCAAATTGAGAATGAGTTTATTGTATTGAGTCCACCGTATTTAGAGAATTAGATCCATACTCATTGTATTAAGAGAATCAGATATAGATTCATCGTATTGATAGAATCAGACCCAAACTCATCAGATTAAGAAAATCAGATCTAGCCAAATCAGACCAAGGATTCAGATAGAGAAATTGTGGATTAGTTTCATCAAAGTCTTTATTATTTTGTTTGGATCAATTTTTTTTATAATAAATCATTTTAAATTGATGAGAGTCAGTATAATATTTTCTATATGTAGATATAAGGTGTATAACAGGAGTTGGCACAAGTTTTATTCACTTCTTCATAATAGTGTATTTTAATAGACCCACGTGATTGGATATGGAAAGAATGTAGGTTCTCACATTGAGGCTAAACCTTGTAAATATTGTTTTATTTACTTTCGTTCCCAATTTTTAATGTATGAGTATTTAATAAAAGTTGATAAGGAAATAAATCTTGAAAGGTTGTAGGGGTTAAGTTTCTAAAAGTTTTAAAACTCATAAAAAGTGAACAACTGATTCAACCCCCCATTCTCAGTTGTTATTTGATCCTTTGAAACTTCAATTGGTATCAGGGGGAAGGTTCACTTGTTGAATCCTTATCATGAATAATATAAATTCTATCAAAAATAGAATAATTCCTACATTTTAAGGAAAAAGTTATTATGGATGAAAAAATATGATGATTTTTTATCTTCTATCTCTTGGACTAGAAGTTGTTGATGTTGCTGCTATTGAGTTTCCACCTATTGAGAAAGATGCCCCAATAACATTTTTTGATAATAGAAATATAGAAGTTGATAGAAAGGCTATAAATGTTATTCTCATGTCCTTATCAAAATTTTTTTATCAGTGGGTGATGGGTCTCAAAACTTCCCAAAGTATTTGGGAAAAGATGGAAAGTGTTTTTGAAGGGAATACAAAATTTAAGAAAGCAAAGATACAAATCTATTGTGGTAAGTATAAAGAAATCAAAATAAGAGATGAAGAAATAATTAATGAATACTTCACCATAGTAAATGATTTTTTTTTGCAACATTGGAGGATTCAGAGATTTCCTAGAAGATTCTATTATTGTGAAGAAACTTATGATAATCTTTCTGGACAGGTTTGATTCAAAAATTTCTTATTTAGAAGATAAGGATGATTTATATATTGATGAATTTAATAAATTTCTTGTTGCTTATGAAATGAGGAAATTTACAATGTTTAAAAAGAATATTAAATATGAAATGAATTTTAAAACTATGAGAAAGATTAAAATACCAAATGTTGAAGAAGTTGATCCTTATGATTCCTATTGACGCCTTCCAAATAAGCACAAAAAAATCACAAAGTAAGAAAAACGTGACATGGGCATTATCTTTCCCATGAAAGAAATGGAGAAGAGAATGGTGGAAGACTTGTGGATACCCTAAATGTCTTGAGATCACGTGACCACATCAAGGTCACGCGAAGTCTCCATACATGGCTCTTAGCCTGAGGCATTCCCTGCGAAACCCTCCTCAGCAAGTGCCCTTGCTTGCCAGTGACCGAATGGTGAAGGCCAGATGAACGTCTCCTGAGGATGCATAGTTTTTCATTGGAAATTGCCTGAGAAATCGTCCAAAATCCCATAAAAATAAAGGGAAGCGACATCCCAAGGAAGAGACCCCCATTAGTAACAAAGATCTCATGAAAAAAAATCATTAGGAAGAATAAAATCCCTAGATGATGTCCAAGACATTTTGAAAGACCTCCGAACCTTTGTCACATAGAATGAAGGAGATAAAGAAGAGGAGGTGAGAGGGGTCATCAATCATTGGAGGACATGAGGTGCACCCCTAAAGACACATGATGCACCCTCACCTATCAAGTGCATCTCACAGATCCCCATCAGATCATCATCCACATCACATGGGAACCTCTAGACAGCCTCGCGGTGCTCTATGGACAAATGCATAGTTTTGGCCACAATACTTGCGCACTATCGTATAATCCACATTGTTCATGTGAGAAACCATCAGAAAATTGATTAAAAATCATGGATATTACTCGAGAAAACTCATGTACCACCCAACCTTTGACAATTAAAACAAATGGGATAAAAAGGGAGGATGCAAGTGGTGTCTGCGATCACTGAAAGACATGCAAAGCGTGCCCTGAGCGACCCACAAGGCACCGTGAGACCACAGTGTCACAACCTCCTCACCTCGTGAGGTCCCTATGGATTATTGGTTTCATATACAAAATACCTAGAGCATGTCCAAGCAACCCCGGGATGCTCTAAGGACAACCGGACAGCTTCGTCCATGCAATAGTCATACATCACCATGTGACCCATATCAGTCACATGACTCATATCCAAAAAATAATGGAAATACCCCCAGTTCCATACATGCAATCGTGTATGAATCCCGACCTTCATCACATAAAATGAAGGATATGAAAAAAGGGGAGGAGATCATGGTTTTTGGTCACTTAAGGACACACGACGTGTCTAATGCACCATAGGCACGGACCCCGAGACCCCAAGACAGGCCATCCAAGGACTCACGAGTGCCCTCCGATAGGCACTTGGATCTCATGAAGACCCTTGGACATGTTGACACGATGGAATGGAATCCCTTCAATGTTATAGTCTTCAATAATTAGCAATAATCTAGTAAAGGATAGATGGACCTGTGACCGTTGAAAATTAGGTGGTGCCCCAGATGCGATCCACTATAGAGACTCATGAAACCGTGTAACACCAGACCCTGTGTTTACTCCAGCCTAAACTAACATCAAATTACCCACACAAACCTGTAAGTACATGGGATAGATGTGCCTACAAATTCTCTGCTCCAACTCGATAAAAGGGTTGGTTGGCTAGTCAGTTTGTGCATTGATCGATTGATTGGATGCTAGAGGCTACACACATCGAAGATCAAATCTCGGGCTTTTGTGCACATCTGATAACGAAACCAACCAACTTTCCTCCAGGAAATACATCGGTGGACTTCCAGAGCAGTCAAGCCCCAAGAATAACTTCCTTCACGTGATCAATCAAAGACCACACAAAGGAATCCAGAGAAACATGTTAAGTCCACATTGCATGCCTTCTAGATCACACGAGGAAAAAAAACTGACACTGAACCAAGATGAGGTACTCACAATACAAGGGATAAATATGGGATTCAAAAGGGAAAACTCAAGTGGAGGACATGATCACAGACCTCCGTGGGATTCACATGTTTCATCCGAAGACACATGACATTGCGAAGTCATGCCACCCAGATCTCACGACATCCCTTCATCATGTCATCTGAGACATGAGGAAATCTCTAGACATGTTGAGATAGGTCTTGGGAACCTTCTACGAGCACCACCCAGATCCCACAAACCCTATGGGTTTGTCACCCTAGACTTGTGATGTCTATCAGACACATATCCTAACTTATATGACAGTACTTACTCACATTAGTAGAGTCTTGTTGACACATATGGACATGATGACACAACTCTCGAGGTGGGACCCCTGAATGAGTCATCTGAGACCCGTGACACCTCTGTACATGCTATCCTAGACTCACGATGTCTCTCTGAGGCATCATCCAAGACAAGAAGCACACCTCTGGACATGCCATCTTGGACTCACGATGTCTCCCCGAGGTGTTGTCCAAGACATGCGGCTCACCTCTAGACATGTCGACCTTGACTTGCAATGTCTCCCCGAGGTGTCGTACAACACATACGACACCCCTCAGACCACATCACAATGGATCTCATGAAACCCCCATATGTGTTGAGCCAGGTCACACGATGAGTCCTAGGGTATGTCGATAGGATCACGAGACACCTTCTAGATATGAAGGCCCATTCATCAGGGAATCCTCAGTGTGTAATCTCTAGCCTTAAAGAACTTCGAGGACTCTAATTCCAACCATAACCAGGATACGTAGGATGTCTCTTTAAAGGCTTGAGATCCATATCAAATATATCAAGGACTACCCCAATATGCAGATCCCACATCATGAACATTCCATGAGGCTGATCCTGAACTCCCTCTTTTTTCTCACAATTAGAATGGCTCATGTGGGATTAGGGGGATGTAATGAACACCTCATTAGGCATCATAAATAGGGAATCCTCAGTGTGTAACCACCAACATTAAAGAACTATGAGGACTCTAATTACCACAATAACTAGGATATGTTGGAATCCTCCTTAATAGATCGAGACACATATAAAATATCTTAAGGAATGCCCCAATATGAATATCCCACATCCACATTCCATGAGGCTGACCATGCACTCCCTCTTATTTCTCAGAACAATAAAGGATCATATGGGCTTAAGGGGATGCAATAAACACCTCATTAAGCATCATAAATAGAGAATCCTCAGTGTGTAACCACCAACCTTAAAGAACTATGAGGACTCTAATTCCCACCATAACTAGGATATGTAGGAAGCCTCCTTAATGGATCAAGATACATATAAAATATATTAAGGAATGCCCCAATATGACGATCCCACATCCACATTCCATGAGGCTGACCATGCACTCCCTCTTATTTCTCAAAACAATAAAGGATCACATGGGATTAAGGGGATGAAACGAATACCTCATTAAGAATCATAAATAGGGAATCCTCTGTGTGTAATCCCCAACCTTAAAGAACTATGAGGACTTTGATTCCTTTCATAACCAAGATATGTAGGATTCCTTATTAAAGGTTTAATACCCACAACAAATATCTCAATGAATGACCTAATATATAGATCCCATATCCACATTACATGAGGATATCATGAACTCCCTCTTGTTTCTCACAATGAGCATGGTTCACATGGGCTTAGGGGGGGTGAAACAAACACCTCATTAGTCATCATAAATAAGGAATACTCAGTGTGTAAGTCTCAACACAAATTGAAATACGTGGGTTTTAATTCCTACAATAACCAATATATGTAGGATTCCTCATAATGGCTCAATCTCATCCTCAGAATATCAACCACCTCCACACATGGGATCATAGCCGAAAGCACTTGGTCATGTGACTTCAGCACATAAGCGATTTCCCACTATCAGAAAATTATGGAGAACCTTAGATACATACATATGAGTCCTAACCCATTGTACGTAAAATATAATTGACCCATATCCATTTTTTTAAGGTAATTGGTCCCATATCAAGATTAGGGATAGATTCACAAACATGTATTAAATATATAAGATAGTCCCAGAGTAGGAAAACATTCCCCACAAAAGGGTGCGATGAGCCCGACCTACCATACTCTCGAACAATGCAAGTCCCTAAGAGTCATTGGGCCACAAAACCCAGATGGATGCCGACCTTTGGAAAGTAGGTCCATACTTAGCTACAGATGGGGGAACCATTGGGATTTTAGGGAAAAGTGAAATGGTAACGTGATAAGAAAAAACCATTCCACGCCATGAAATCCTAATAAAAAAATGGTGAACCCAAGTGAATCTCTGAAATAAAAAAATGATTGGGTTATAATCTGTTGAGCTATGTTGCTTATCCCTCACATGCGAACAACATTGATAGGCTCAACGTGAACCTCCTAGACCACTTTTTTTGGTAATTTATATACAAGAAAAGCAGTAAGACCACCATAAATTAGGATTCTTATAAGTTGATCCTCATGTTGATGAGTCCACATGAGCATAATGGCCAAAAAGGGAATACATGACAATTGTGTTAACCATGAACATCTGATTGAGCATTATCATGCCTATGACATGGAACTGACTAGTGATCTTATTCCTAGTTGTATGCATGATTTTAGACTCCTGATTTAATAAAATGTCTTCATATTATAACACCCGTTCTGGCTACTCATCCATTGTCATGACCCCCATGGGTCGTAAAATGGTCTCGCCTGCCAAAAGACTCTAGAAGTAGGTAGAAAACACGATGATTTAGAAGTACCACCAATAAAACATGATCTCGACTATGGCAGTGGCTCTTGATTTTCTAGAAGCACAGTAGCTGGTGAGTCTATGTCACTCGAAGAATGTCGCCACTAGGCCAGTGGACTCCATTATCATGACCAATCACTTCGGGAGCCTATCCTCGGAGCATGACAATTTCCAAATTTTATACTTTATGAAGGTGGATCAAGAGGCTAGATTAGGCTCTCCTACAGCCCGGGCACCACTAAGGAGGGCACCTGCTAACTGTCATTTCTAGCATCATCATACTGGTACCTATTATCCATCTGTTGAGGGCACCTTTCGACATACTACCATATCAGACACCCATGCACAAGCTCTGTTGAGAAAGACTCATAGAAGGAAGAAGATGCTGGATACCCAGGAGGGGGAAAATTTCCCTACTATTGCTGACAATGCCTACCAGCATACTCTGGTAGGGACACCTTGATGGGCTCATATACCTATTCACATTGAACAAGTACATGGGCATATTCTAGTGGAAAACATGGGAGAGCCTCATACTTCTCCCATGCATGACTCCCATGGGCATATCCCGATGGAACATGGAGGATAGAAGTGAGAAAATATCCCCACTTCAATAGAAGACATCTGCCAATAGGTTATGGAAATAGAGGACATACAGACTTATATTCCTACACACACTTTACTAAAGTGCCAATACATTTTAGCAATATATGAAGAGATCCATCGACATATTTCATCACTATTATAGATTAAGGGACTGGAGTATACTATTATATCTATAGCCAAGATGAATCAACACTCTAATCATCATGATCAAGTGGTTTTACCAGAGAAATCACACATTCTTTCTCTCACCTGGGAGGATTATCAACATATCTTAATGAAGGGCGAGGCATCGGATTGGGCTCATAATCCCATTCCAACCAAGTCCAACTAGGTGCGAACAACAAACGCCTCAAGACAAGGGAACATGATTGTTGAAAAAGTCTTGAAGCATGATCTAAAGGCCTAGGATTGGTCCCATATTCACATACTATCCAAGGCTAACCAAGCAAGAGTGGCACAAGCCTCAGGACATGCTTATATTCCTATTAGTGAATCTTTCTGGCATACTCCACTAGGGAACAAAATTAAGGAACATATTTTTTCTTCTGCCAGAGAATGACTGTGTCATCATAGATCCAAGGAAATAAATAAGGAGGATCATATTCCTTCTCCCATTCTGAAGGTCTAACAGCATATTCTGGTGGGGAATACATATTCGGACCAGGCGTATATTCTTGATCCAAATGAGGCAAACCAAGTGAGAGTGGCACACACCTCGGGATAGGCTCATATCTCTATCAACAACAGTTCAACACATCGACATATTCCGACAACTCCTCATTAGTGGGCTCATATCCCCACAACACCAAGCGATTATATGCGAATTTCAGAAACCACCATACAAAAAGCCCATATCCCTACACAACCACCAAAGGTAGGCCAACATATTCTGACCACGATGCAGAATATGACTCATATTTCTAATATGATCAATTCTAGTGTCCTTGAAGTTGTTCAAGATATACTCTCAATACCACAAGGGTATGACAACTCTTATATCAAAGAGAAATAATGAGAAGTTCATTACCATGATAGTCATCCTCATGGTAATGTAGAGATGGATCACATGGACTCTAATCCTAAAATCCACTATGGTCAACCTACCCATGAGGATATCTCCCATGGGAAAGGAAGTCCTCCTTTTTTCCAGACATCTCTGTATAGAGAGTTGAACCAAACACTGACACCTTCATATAGAGAGGTGATTTAAATGTTAAGAACATCTATATATAGTTCCCCATCAGCATCCAATAACACTCCACCCCTGTTAGAAGGCAACCATCATAGTCATATTCTATAGTCTGACCAGATGGAGGCATGTATTTCTGATGAATAAGAGGAAAATATTGAAATAAGGAGACGGTTAGCCATAAACAGCCTCCCCATCATGTTCTAACCCCTTGTTACTTCCAGCTATGAGATCCCCAATGAGCTAGAAAAGGAGTGCATTACTTATCTATGCCACAATATGTGGGCCACTCATCTACGACTGAAGGATTAAAATCTACCTTATCCAGGATACGAGTGTCACATCCAGACCATCAGGATACTCTATTTCCAGCTTGACCTAGCTGATATCTCCATGTCTCAGGATCCAAATCTAGAAAAGAACAATGAAAATTTGCAACATGATTGCTGCCATTACATTATGAAACTTTGACAGTTGATATCCAAAGACATGTCATACATTCGAATTTGAGGATGGAGAAAATATGGAGAATTTCACTTCCCTGATCCCCTGGAATAACAGATATCCTCGAACATAAAATCCTTTAATGTTACATCCTTTTTCCAAGTTAGAGGACCGAGGATTGCTCGAGCTAGTTGGTCACTGAAATAGAATTCCCCCAATCCAACAATGCCCAAACATCACATATGGGGAGAGAGGATAGCGAACCATACTTCAAATTAGACCCCTCAAGATAATAGTAGGACATTACAGACACAAAGATCGAAGTTTAGATCACCCAAAAAACTACCCAAAAGGAAATATTCTCATCATGGGATGACATCACACCCAGATCTCATGCAAGCACAACTACACCACATCACAAAGACCATAGTAGTATCCATTATGGTAATATTATAGGAGCAGACTCAGCCTCTTGGGATAGGATAATATCTTCCACTACCTCCACCTCTCGGGTCATCAGTCCCTAAGTAAATTTAGGATATGTTTTCAGCAGTCATAGGAAAAACCCATCCCACAAGGCTGGGGGAATTTATATCTCAATCACCACCCCCAAATTCATCATCCCCTGAAAGGACCTGTGAGACATCAAAAAATATTCTATATCAACCCCATTCCATAGGGATGGGGGCATTTTTATCATCATAAACACCAAAGAAGGAATCAGTATTCTCCAAGTTGGGAGGAAAATATCAACGGTCAGCATCTCACCAGTTCCTCCTATCACAAGAAAAACCTCTATTGGCCAACACTCATTCAGCAACCCTGAATAGAAATTCCCTCAGGGTCACCATTCACAAACCAAGAGGAGAGGAGCGTACAGTGAAATCAATTAGGCCCTTTCGGGGATGCAAGCCAAAATGGCTCAATAAGGCCAAGGGTTTGAGTACTAACCCTAATGAAAGCCATGGAGAGCTGGATTTCCATGTAGAAAGTAATGGAATAACCACAACTTCTTGATATACCACTGTGAACGCTATCACTATGGAAGAAATCATTCAAGATCCATATGAATAGGATCACAAAAAGGAATACATACCCCATGAGGATGGTGATTTGGGCACACCAAATGAGGGTGTGTGCACCCAGAATCAAATAAGGCTCTAGAATTTGGCATCACCGAATAATGAGTTTCCACCTCCTCGGCAGAACACCTATAAAGATAAAGGGAAAGAAGTAGCCATGTCTAGACTTCCATCTTCAGAAGAGGAATTGCCACAATATGAGAGTGAGATATGAGCTCTCTGATAGCTCAATGAGGAGCTACATAGGGAAAATATTCCCACTGGGTATCATCTCCATATAGAGGTAGATATCCCCCCTCTTATGAATGATCCACCAGCCAGATTAGCATCTGGATATCATATTGGCTCTGGGTCTAGACAACCCATCCACATAAATGAGGAAGTCAGAAACGATCAAGAATTCCCTCCGCTACTATGATATCATATCCCTTATAGGGTGACTCTTTAGTCATAAGAAAATTACAGGATCAATGAGAGACGAATGTTGGACCACCTCTTTGGCCCCCACCCACTCTTATAGATGGGAATTGACTCTGACAACAGTTCCCCCAGAGATACTCGCTGCCATTGAATCCCTAGCTACTCAAATAGAATCCATAGAAGGGCAATGTGCACCAGTAAAACCTGAGAAGAATCCATACCCCAAATTGTTAGACCATACCACATCTCTGCACAATTTCGGCAATCCTACCTTCTTCACCCTCAACAGTGTAGGGGATTCTAAGCACTATCTCACACACTTTGTGTCTTGATGTGGGATGATGATGGGCCCTCGGGATCATTAGGAGGTGACTAAACTAAGGTGTTTCGTATAGACATTTATAGGACCAACCTTCATCTGGTATAACAGTCTACCCATAGGGTCTATCACATGGTGGGAAGACCTTCGCCGTTAGTTCCTTTACCAATTTAGTTCAACACTAAGGAAGAAGATGATCATTGACCTTATGAACTACAAGCAGCATGATAATGAGAGGGCTTCCAACTTCATAGCAAGGTGGAAGAGTCTGACCTATTCACTCAACATCCCTCTCTCGCAAGAACAACTACTGGAAATCTATTCCAAAAATATCAGGGATGAGCTGAAGACACCCCTAATCCCAATGAAATATCCTGGTGGATTCCAAGAATTTTCTGAAATAACATAGCAACTTGAGAAATTTATCCAGTGAACCCGATCCAAGTCTCAGATCACACCTGCAATGCAAGGAAAAAATATAGGGAAAGTAGAAGATTTATCTGTCACCCTTAATCCCACAATGCCCCAAGAACCCAAGAAAGCTCTGAATCTCCCAACACCCCTGCTGATCGGTGACAACCACAAAATTTCCCTCGACCGAGCGCACAAAGAAACTAGGTCTATGCGGGATTCCATGAGTGGATGAATAAGGTGTAATATAAAATGTGAAAGTCCCAGGATACTTCTTGGTATCCATGAACAATAACTTTCTCATGCTCCTGTAGCCCAGGAAGCCCGATGAAGTCAATCTCACCGACCGTACCGATTAATTCCCTTTCCATAGAAGGCTGGGTCATAATATCCATAACTGTTTCATCTTTAAGGATGTCCTTCAAGGTATGATTTAATCCATATAGGTGACATTAGATGATTCCTCTTGAACAAGTGGATTGAATAACCATTTCCCAGTCAGAGGGAGAGGAAGGAAAAAAGAAAATTCCTATTAGGAAAGCAAATTTTTTTGACAACTAGATGACTTGTAAAATAGTTTATTGAGCCCATGGTGCCCTCAAGAAACAATTGTGAAAAATCACAACAGCTCCAACCCAAAAAATTGATAAGTCTAATGTACCTCCCAAGGGTTGGAATGACCACTAGAAGCAGGAAGAAATAGTGGAGAAAGAGTCATATCCTTCTCAAAATCAGGCTCTAACTCTTGCTAATTTTTTCCTTGAAACATCTGTAGCATGGGAACCGACCCACCAATTAGGATCCTCATTAGGAGAAGAACTCATATTTGGTTCTTTTAACATTATACATTTTAAAAACCCCTTATATGATGATGAGTGTGACCCTGAATATGGTTTTCCCACATACAAAAGGGGATCTGGAGGCCTCATGTGGCGAATCCAATGATATAGAGGACATCGAAGATATAGATGGAGTTAGTATCCTGGTCATATCCACACAGAGGACTAATATTCAACCGAGACTCTTGTTCAAGTTCTCTAGTAGGATAAAAGGAGAAGGGAGGTTCCTTAGAGCCATCTAGTAGCCTCCCACGCCCAATTTTCTTGCATGAACGTTTAATGGGGGTTAAACCTAATCTACCCAATCCATCTGGCAGTAGATACACCCTTTAACTCCATGAAGGACCTAGGTCCATCAATCTTAGCCGCTTTGGCTCCTCATCCAAATTCCTAGGAGCAACCCCATACCATGAGGTGGTGACCTCTAGCACAGAAGTATGATGTTCTAAAATAACTATCCATGGTCCCATCCAATCTCTCAATTCTTGATGCACTTTTTATTTCCAAATAACTCAGGGAGGAACCTATTGAGGCCCTCTAAAGCTCACGGGAATTTGAGACATAATTCACTACAGTCGAGGTCTATCGAGTGGAAACCTTGTCCTTAGAATGTCATGTTACTATTTCATTCACTGACCAAGATTAGAAAGAGGCTACCCAGGGAAAAATCATACCCTTGTATGTATTAGGAAGACTCAATAATATCAGCGTCCAAAGGGTGTTGATAGATAATGGATTCGGGATAAATATCATCCCAACTCGGACCCTCTGATGTTTGGGGTATAGCGAAGAGGACCTATCCCATACAAAGCTAACCATCCAGGGGTATGATAAGAATGAGAAAAGTCCCCTCATAAAGATTAATCTAGAGACCCAATTTGGGTAGCTCACTTCTGATGCTGAGTTCATGGTTATCCAACAAGACACCACATAAAATTTCTAGCTTGGAAGGCCTTGGATCCATAGCCACTCAGTAGTCCCATCAACATTCCATTAATGTTTGAAGTACCCCATCAATGGAAAGGTCAGCATACTCCATAGAGACAATTCCCCCTTCGAAACTTATAGATCCATATATGATGAAGAAGACTTATATAAGAAGGGAGGAAAATAGCCAATAACATATGATGTTATACAAGTTTTTCCCCCAATGGATTGGGAACCACCCCTATAAATCCCTAGACCATTCTTGATGAGGAATAAATCCTCCCCATAAACATGGTCAAAATAGCAGGCCTAGTCCCAGAGGTCTAACCCTCTACCATCCTTAGTTAAAGTCACCCTCAGCATCTCTCTGCTGTAACCCAGATGATAGGAGATGATGAAATTTCTCTTGATAATATCCCTCAACTTGATAGTGATGGAGTTCCCCCAAAAATTCTATCCTCACCTAGAGTTGTCCCCATGGATTCAAGAATAGAAGAGGATGAGGATGCCCTTTAAAACACCCCTCCAGCATTCGAGGAAAGTGTTTCCACCACCATAGATGAGATCCGACAGATAAACATGGGGACATAAGAAGATCCATGGCCTACTTTGATTAGATCCACCATGCCTCCTAAGGAGTAGGAGATGTACATCTCATTCCTAAATCATCATAGATATGTGTTTTCCTAGAACTGTATGGAAATTCCTGGATTGAATCTAGATATAGGTAGGCACCATCTCGAACTACCCGAAGATCATCGCAGCTTCAAGAAGGTATCCAAAAGAATACATACCTCCCTTAACACAAATGTAGAGGTAGAGGTCAACAAGTTGATTAAATACGAATTCATCTGAGAGGTTCAATACCCCAAATGGATTGTAAATATCATCCCCGTAAAGAAAAAGAATGAGTAGATTATGGTTTGAATTGATTTTAGAGACCTTAATCAGCATTGCCCGAAGGAAGATTTTCCATTTCCAATCATGGAACTTTTGATCAACACAAATTCTAGATTCCAAGCCCTTTCCTTCATGTATGGGTACTCAGGGTATAATCAGATCAAAATTGCCCCTAAGGATAAAGAAGACATTACCTTCATGGAACCCCAAGGGATCTTCTACTACCAGGTCATGCCCTTTAGATTAAATAATGTTGACACCACATATCAGCACACCATTCATCGCATCTTTAAGCTATTCTTAGGGAAGACAACTGAGTGTTATGTTGATGACCTGGTCATCAAATATTGATAGTGATGTGATCACTTCAAGGATATCTAAGAAATCTTCATCAAATTGTGACAACATAGTCTGAAGATGAATCCAATGAAGTGCACTTTTGGTGTAACATTAGGCATGTTACTTGGATTTGTGGTACACCACCATGACATTGATATTGACCCATATAAGACTAGTTCTCTCTTAGCAATGTTTCCCTATAGGAATCTCAAATAATTGAGGGGTATCCAAGTGCAACTCACCTACATTCAGCGATTTATAGCCAACCTAGTCAGTAAAGTCATTCCCTTCATAAGGATAATGAAGAAGGGAGTCACCTACCAATGGGATGATGAATTCCAAAAATCATTCTATAATATTAAGTAGTATCTACTGCACACTGGTTTTGATGTCTCTGGTGGAGGGGAGGTCGCTCATCTTATATGTGGCCGCTATGAAATGCTCATTGGGCACCCTCCTCACTCAAAAGAACGATGTGGGGATAAAGAATAGTCTCTATTACCCCATCCAGACTATGTTGGGTGCCGAGAAAAGATATTATGATGTCGAAAAGAACTGACTTGTTCTTATCTTTGTAGTGAAAAAGTTGAGGCATTACTTACAGCACCATGAGATCCACCTGGTCTATTTTATCGACCCGCTCAAGTATATCCTTGGCCACCCTATATTGACCAAGTGTTTGTCTTAGTGGGGGGTCATCCTGAAACAATAATACATCCAATTCATATCCTATAAGTTAGTAAAAGGGAAATCCCTGACCGACTTCCTCATGGCACATCCCACTCTAGAAAATGCACTAAAGGACACCAAACTCCTTGATGAAGAAGTTTTCTATGCCCACGAAACTCATCGGACATGGGAGATGCATTTTGATGGTGCCTCTCAAAGTCCTATATTCATAATAATGGAGAACCTAAAAGTCAACCGAGTTGGCCTAGGGGTCATATTTGTCTCCCCAAATAAAGTAGTTCTTCCCTATTCTTTCTCATTATCTGAAGGCTGCATGAATAACGAGGCTGAGTACCAAGCCCTCATCACCAGATTAGAACCAGCATTATAGTTTCACATAGCCTACATGAACATCAAATGGGATTCCTAAATGGCAATAAAGCAGATAAATGGAGAATATTCCATCTAAAAGGAAGAACTAACACCTCTTAATGGCTATATTAGGGGAATAATGGCATAGTTCCCCTTTGATCCCGTGTTTCATTACATACCTTGATCATAGAATGCTCATGCTGATGCACAGGCTAATGCAGCAGTTGTCTTGGAAGACCCTAATCAGGAGGAAGAAATCTTCTTCATAACACATCGAATAATGGTCTCATCGATCTTCATGTGTGATGTGAAAGAAATCAATCAGATTAGAACCAACCCAAAGTGTGACGAACCATCAACCACCTATGGATGAATGAAGCCTATAATCAGTTATCTTTGGGATGGGACTCTCCTAACAGATAGAGATGGAAAGGAAAAAATCCGACACTGAGCGACAAAATTCACCTTGTAGGATGGTCCAAATGATCATAAAATCCTATAAAAGAGTGTATTTTATGGAATTATCCTTAGATTCATAGTAGAAGGATAAATTCTTTCCATCATGGAAGAAGTCCATACGGGCTCCTACGACACCCACTAATATGGAACCAGGCTTTCCCACTAGATCAGATGGTTGGGGTATTACTAGAAAACCATGATACAAGACTATGTATAATTCACCAGAAAATGTCATGCACACCATATTCATGAAAACTTCATCCATCAGCCCCCAGAATTACTTCTCACAACTAAATACTCATGGCCATTAATCATTTGGGGGATGGATGTTGTGGGGCCATATCCCCCTGCCAAAAACAAGTAGTTCAAGTACATCCTTACAACTACTGAATTATTCTCCAAATGGGATGAGGTGATACCCCTCAAGGAAGTCAAGATGAAGAATATCATCAACTTCATAAAGTCCCACATCATCACCAGGTTCGGAGTCCCTCACATGATATTGACAGAAAATGTCACCAAATTCTATTCTATGGAGTTAAAGAAGGTATATCAAGAATATAACATCAAATCCCATAACACATCATGATATCATGTAGTGGAAAGTAGAAAAATAGAGGCCTTCAATAAGACTCTATTGAATATACTTTATAAGATGGTGAACAAGGATAAGAAGTCCTGGCCAAACAAAATCCTCCATATTTTATGGGCCTACTATACCACCACGCGTACTTCTACACAAGATACACCATACTCATTGGAGTACGAGATCGAGGCAGTTCTACCCATATAGGTCCAACTTCCCTCTCTCCAAATACCTATTTGTGAGAAACTCTCAGATGATGATCAATCTAAAAAAAGATTGGATGAGTTAGAGAAGCTAGATGAGAAGAGGTTGTGCACATTGCATAACCTGGAAATCCACCAGAACTAGATAACATGAGCCTTAAATAAAAAGGTTCTCCTTTATTCATTCCTCCAAGGAGAATTGGTGCTAGATCTCAGAACCCCAATGATACTAGGGAAGAATTCCCTGAAGTTGGAACCCAAGTGGGAGGGACCCTATGTCATACATAAGGTCTATCATAATGAAGCCTATTCGCTGGTCACCATGGATGAGGAGCGTGTCACACCACCAACCAACATGAGGTTTCTCAAGAAATACTTTACATAATCACCAATAATTGGGAATCCATGTTGGTGTAAGTCCCATACCCATCCTTGCTGCATGAAGTTAAACTACATGGAATGTCTCAAACATAACAATAAACTGTGAATATAATACATTTCCGCCTGAAGTTAAACTGAAAGGTCTCTATAGAACTACGTACATCTTGATTCCCATTTTTATGGGATATGTAGGGATTCCTTGATCCTATATCTTGGACCAACCACCACACGACATAAAACGGTACTCTCTTGTGGACCTTGTATGAGAAGAACGCCATCGCTGGTGCCGATCTTCTACTGTGCCATCTTTTCAAGAAATACGTAAGGCTTGATTCTCATTCTCAATGAGATAAATAGTGATTCACGAATCCCTATTTTTGGGCCCTTCCATAGGATTATCTTCCTTTCACATCGGGTGATCCAATGTCCTTACTGCATGAGATAAATTTTCACGGACCCGTGGAATCTATCCCATTCACATCAGGTGACCTTCTTCCTCCCCACGTGATGTTAAACTGTATGGAATATCAAGAACTATGTGTGGATTGATTACCATACTCATGGGATACACAGGAACACCCACAAATTTTTCCTTAGGTTCAGCCCTAGGCACCTTTGACCTTTCCTGGCCCCTTGGGCTAAGTTCCCTCCTAGGAGTGCGTTGTGTGGTGCAAACTGCTTTGGTCCCCATTCACGTCGAGTTTGTTTTACCATGCCACACACATCCCATTTGGGTCACTATCCCCTTTTTTGTCCTAGATACATTATAATAAACTATGTTGGAACCCTTCATCCTTACCACATGACATTAAACTGCATGGCATGGTGTGGGTCTCTTTGGACCTCATTCACATCAGTTCTACCTTCATCCTCCCCACATGATGTTAAAATGCATAGAATATCAAGAACTATGTGAGGATTGATTTATGCCCTCATGAGATACGCAGGAACACCCAATTTTTTTGTCTTCGGGTCCAGTCCCATTCACCATAAATCATTCCATCTCCTTTTTGGCCTCTTGGCTCGTGTCTTCTCCATAAATGCACATGGTGTGGTGTGGACATTTTTTTCCTCATTCACATCGGATATATTCTACCACATCATGTGCATTCTTATTTGGGACATTATCACTTTTGTGTCCTAATCACATGAAATTAAACTATGTGGTTCTCTAAGAACTACATGGAATTTGATTCCCAACCAGCTAGGATACATAGAAACCCCCCCAGGGTTAAATCCCTATAATTCACAGACCTTATACATTCCTATTAATTCAAGTTGATCCGCCTTCATCCTTACTGCCTAACTTTAAACTGAATGGAATAAATTCATCACCACAAGACGTTAAACTGTATAGAATCACATCCTACTACATGATGATAAACTGTGCATGTCATCATCCATAACCCCTCCTTATCAAAGGACCACAATAGCCTTACCTTGGCCAACCATAGAACAAAGTGCTTCCATCATCTTTCTTAGCATGTCAATCCATGTTCCACACATCATGTCTCAATCATCTTTGGTCATCACAAACCTTCCACTGCCCCTGAAGAGGAAAAGATATTTCTATGCTTGGCCATGTTATTGATACAAGGGCTTAGACCCACCAACCAGAGATATCTTGGCTCGGTGTAAATGTATTTCTAATTCTTGTGGGCCTGACATCACTAAGGTGGAACCCAGCACCCCATTGTATTATTGTTTACCCCTAGAATGATCGTTCCATATCCTCACTCATGACCTGAGTACCTTGATCCATGATTTATGAAATCTCCTCCACCTGCTCAGAAGGACGTTGGAGTACTCTTGACCTTGGGTATCCTAATAAGCCTCTTGCATATCATCCCCCATACTAGGTCCAAGTGGCATGACCTTAAACTACTCACACCTTGGTCAAATTTGTATAACCTCAAACTCTAGTACATAATGGTCCAAATTAGAAGACCTTAAATTGCTAATGAAAGAGACACAAAACTTGTTAGGTTGAAAACCCACAACGAGTGACCTAAGAAAAAGTCGAGTCTCCACCCACTAAACTTGTTATTTCTAGAGTTTAGAAAAAAAAATTAGGGCACAAATAAATAAGGCACAAAGCTCATAGGGTCTATTATGTAGCCCTAGTAAAAGACAATATATTCTCACTAGAACCACTGGTCCAAGAAAAAATAAGAGAAATGATTCATCACATATCCTCACTGCGAGAATATATTCCACAGGTGGTGTAACAAATTTTAGGGTACTCAAACCTTTATTAGATCTTACATTTTCCATATATCCCACTTCATGATTTTAAATGTCTGAGGCTACCAAAAATATTTCATTTCCCCTGATGAGGAAAAGAGATCTCTCTGCTTGGCCATTCTATTGATGCGAGGGCTCAGACCAACCAACTAGATACATCTTGGCCTGATATAAAGGGATTTTTTATTATTGTGATCCTAACGCCACCATGGTTAAACCAAACACCCCATTATGTCATAGGTTACCCCAGAATTACTATCCCATATCTTCCTCATCACCTGAGCGCTTTAGACTATGATTTACAGTCTCCATACCAAACTATCCAAACAAATCTAATATCCTCAACGTTGCATCACCATGTCCTGTACCCATTCTTAAATCTAGAATGAAACCCTTCATTATTGAACCTTTTTATGGCTCACACCTTGTGATTCGAAACCACAAGGCATAGGGCTCATGTTGTTCAATTAAGAGCTATGTTTCCCTATGGTTCCAGAACCCTTCATGGATAGCCTTCCCTTCATACCCAACTTCATCATCTGGATATCCGAGCCTTCATAAATATCTCATATCCCCTGTAAAGGAAAAGATATCTCTCCACTTGTCCATGTTACCGATGCAGAAGGTCTCAGACCCACCGAGAGGGGATATCTCGGCCCAGCATAGAGGTATTCTTAATCCTTGTGAGCCTCAAAGACATTATGGCAGAACCTAACACCCCCATAGTGTCGAGGGTCATACCCGACATGTCTACCCCATTCCATATCATTCAACTCAAGCTTCTGGGTTGTGATTTATGCCACCTACATTCCAACTATCCAGGGGGGCCTAGCTTTCCTAGTATTTTCCCTCAATCATGTTCACCCCACAAACTTTCCATAGCCCTTGGAACTCCTATCCTTGTGAGCCCTATTCAGATCATAGAAGAACTAATCATCCCATAATATTTTGAGTCATTTCCAGCATGTTGGCCCCATATCCAACAAATGGTCCGAGCTAAAAGACTGTAAACTAAAGCAACATATGGTTTGAGCTAAAAGACCCTAAACTAAAGCAACAGATGGTCCGAGTTCAAAGACCCTAAACTAAATTAACAAATGGTACGAGATGAAAGACCCTAAACTGAAGCAATATATGGTCCGAACTAAAAGACCGTAAACTAAATCAACAATTGGTCTGAGCTAAAAGACCCTAAACTAAAGCAACAGATGGACCGAACTAAAAGAACCTAAACTAAATCAATATATGGTCCAAGATAAAACACCCTAAACTAAATAAACATAAGGTTTGACTTAAAATACCATAAACTAAATTAACATATGGTCCAAGATAAAATAACTTAAACTAAAGCAACAGATGGTCTGAGATAAAAGACCCTAAACTAAAGCAATAAATGGTTAGAGCTAAAAGACCTTAAACTAAAGAAATAGGTGCTCCAAGCTAAAAGAACCTAAACTAAAGCAACAGATGGTCCAATCTAAAATAACCTAAAGTAAAGCAACATATTGTCTGATCTAAAATACCCTAAACTAAAGCAATAGATAGTCCAAGATAAAATACCCTAAACTAAAGAAACAGATGGTCCGATCTAAAAGACCCTAAACTAAAGCAAAAAATGATCTTAACTAAAAGGACCTAAAATTAAGCAACATATGGTATGAGTGAAGAGACCATAAAATAAAGCATGTGATGGTTTTCATGAGGCTTTTTATACAACACTATCATGCTCAATATTCTCTCCAAATATATACAAAGCACCCGTTATTTAGGACACATCTCCTTCCCTAATGATCTCCTTTCACATCAAACATTCATGCTTGTATATCGAAATGAAATAAATATATATCTACATTGATTCATAATGAAATAGAACAAAAAATTATTATAAAAAGAATAGTATTAGATATTAGTCCAAGCTCATCCATTGATTGTATGAAAAAGGGGGAGGAATCTACACATTTTGGAGTCTGTCCAAAAACCAGAACAAAAAAATGGGGTGTAGTGAAACAATATGGAATGCATTATAAGGAAATTTAATTATAGAAAAAGATGACCAGAAGTGATAGAAATATTAGTAAGGGTTTAGTGGGATGCATTAATTGATCACTGAAGTGTCACTCACCTTACTTCCTCCGCATCTGCCGTAGGACGAAGAACTTTGACTAGAGTAGTCCGCTCCTTAACCCTCCTTGGAGCAGTGGTCAATGAGGTTGATGATGTTGAGAGATTAGAATTCAGCTGACCAATAATCTCTTCGTACCTCCATATTCACTCCATCCAAACATCCATATGAACTTACAATTCAAAGGAAAGTTGATGACCCTTCTCCAGGGCCTTCGTCACCTCTCCTAATTTCTAGGTGAGGGAGGCCTCGTTCACAAAATCATGCATAATCCTCTCATGTGCAAACAAGTATCTTAGAGCTAGGATGACATGTTGCATAATTTTGAATAGAGGCTGCCAATCAAAACTTCATGCCCCCAACTCATGGAATAATTGTCAATGCAGCTCCCCTTGATGATGGAAGGCTCCCAGAGGGGTCACAGTAATTAAGACATATATGCACTCCCATTCCAACCTACAGCACGACTAAGCCTCAGAAGCTGATGAAGTAGGTATGGAAGAATGATCGATGACTAAGATAATCAATGATGAAATAGGAGAGGAGGCTCTAAACATCTCCCTTTCAACAGGTGAATCATTTATAGTGTGAATGGGAGAATTGAGTTCCTCAAAAAAAATTGGTCTGCTATCTAAACAACAATTATTAGAATGAGGAAACTTCCTAGATGCCTTTCCCACATCCTCAATCAGGTCCATTAATACAAAGGATAGAGGAATCGATAGCTTGAGAGGAATGTCCACATGACAGACCGACTGTCCCAACAGACCATCGAGATATGCCATCATCCAAGCCCAGACATAATCATGGTTGAGGTAGGAAGGAGCATTTGAAGGAGTAAATATAATCACAACCTCAGTGTCTTCATGATATATAATCTTTAAAAATTAGCGGATGATGTTAGGATGCCATTTTACATGGACACTGGACAAGGGAAAGGGGAAACCCACTGCACATAGCCAAATTTTCGAGCAAACCGATGTGGTGAATACAGTTCACAGATAACTAGCGCATCCACCCTGGCTGTAAGGACCCAATCTCAAAGGGAGACCATATAAAATCTCTCATCAATAGATTCTTTTACACCATTGATGATTAGACCATCATGTATACATGAAATGGAAAAGTTGAAACTGTCAGACCATCACATCATGCCTTTGACCTCTATAGGGGTTAGGGACATAGGCCCAACTCCAGAGATGTACATCAGTTTGGGGTAGGATATGGGATTCAGAATCTGGGAAGTATTGTAGTACTCATAGTAATGAAATTAGTCTCCTATACAACAAAATAAGAATTAAAGAGGACTATGAATTCTGTTGGGAGTGTTGCCTTGCTGGATATAGCCCAACATCTGGTAAAGTCACGCAAGGACTGGTACCGTCAAATTGAGGCGTCTCCCTTCTACGATTCTGCCTCCATCACTAGGGTGCTAACGTGGATTCTGGATCATGCATATCTAGCTGGGAAGATCCATCTATTTAGAAATATATCGAGAAAATCCACTAGCCTGAGGTCTAGAGAAACCTAGGGGTTCACTTGATAGCCCCATTAAGTATAATCCCAATTTACATAATGGCCCAATAGGATCCAACATCATCACGAACCTATTGGGAGGGACACCAATGAGGGTGAATAACACTCGGTTTATCCCCACTACTAGATAGGATTATTTTGATCCAATCAATGAAGGAAACGATCGATCACACTATCAGATATCTCCCCAGTTCCTTCCTTGTAAGGATGAGTATCTCTTTTTATGAAGCTGGAGTCTGTAGGTGATCTTCCCAAACATTTTTAGCAGGAAAAAAACATCATATATCTCTTTGAGAGGATTAATACCACCCAACTAATGGATATCCCACAAGATGATGCCCACTTCACCATGGGGAAGATAGAATGTGTTGGTCTTAGGACACTAATAACTGATCATTTCTCAGAAGAGTTCAGTCTAGCAGTAGTTGATGAACTAAGATATCCATATGGATTCATGAAGATGAACCCTGTATAAATCATCATTGAATTCCATACATCTTTGTTGTATCCAAAATGGCCATGCCCATTCATCAAAGAAATTTTTGCTGAGTTGAAGGTCCCAATTTGAATACCATCCACTGCTAAGAACGTTCAGGGAAGAGGAAAATATGATTGAATAGATTTGGGTGATAGGTTGTTGAATGAGATCATGACTATCTAGGCTTAGGGGGGGGGGGGTTCCATCAGATAAGACAAACCCTGAGGTTGGGAAGTTGCCAACTAGCCATCCTTGGTAATCAATATGTAAATGCAGTTGGAGGAACTGAATACCCAACGAGATGGTAGATTGAAGCCTGGGGAGGGAATAACTACATCATCCATCAGACCAAACTCATATAATGGAAGCCTATTAGATAGGTGATAATCTTGGAGGCTAGGTGAAAGGAACTTCCACAAATTCTTCATATCAGAATGCACACGATAGTAAGGGTTGGTATTACGATTCCTAGAAATCAAGGCCCTTTGATTATCTACAATCAAGGAACCTTGATGGGATCGAGAAGCCATATGAAAATAAGTAAGTGGCATATGTCAGACAAAAAATATATAAAGTCTTAACAAAATTAAAGGCATGAAAATGTCCCAACGGCATCATGAGCATCACATGAATCAACAAAGGGTTCATGAACCACATTTAGGATCTCATGAACCACCTTTACTTCAGAGGACTCATGGGGCGCATAACCCTTGTGAGGCCTCAAGGGCATTACATGACCTCCTTGAAGGATCACAATCATGTGACCTACACATGGTCATGAAAACTGATTAAGAGGCTGAGCCAGCGAAACTCATGGAGTTCTCATGATAGCCACATAAGTTTGAGAAATTACCGAAGTTTAGTCCGTAGATGAGACAAACGAGTGTTTGAGTAGGAATCAGTCTTGTGCAAGAGTAGGGATCACGATCAAGACTCATGATGGAGACTCAGGGATAAGATTGGCGATTAGGGTTCATAGCGAAGGCTTATGATAGAGCCGTATAGGGAGAACTCTCAAGAAGAAGGTGGTCGGTGGAATAAAATGTCATCCAACCCCTATATATAGGTGGTTCAAGGAATACCAAAGGTTGATCGGTGAATTGAAAATCACATGAAAGCACTAGTTCGTGACACCACAAAGGACTCTAGTGGGAATCTAGTTATCATCAAGACTGAGTCCTTATCCCCTCAGACATTGCTCCTGAGGGGGGTATTTGTTGATTCCCACCAAATAAGCACCAGTAAAAAAACAAAAGGAAAGAAATACCTGGACATGGGCATTATATATTTTGGAACATGGTCGTAGTGGAAGCCCCAAATAGGTGGGATTATAAAATTTTTCCATCGAAGATCAACTTAAACTCATCGACGTCGGTGAATAGCAGCCTGGTCTTAGCCGAGGATCTCACGTGAATGGTTTTAAGCACAAAAATAAATCGTAAAAATACCTGTTTTAATCCAAAGTCATAGATGATGTCTGCTCATTGTTAGAGATCAATGTTTGAAGAATCTGAAGTAAAATTCCTCTTTATTGTCTACACATGGATCAAGGAATCTGCAGGAGCACTGTTCACCATAATCTAGGTGCTATTGCGGAATTGAGATGATGCCTTCGACACTCAAACAATCACTGCATCTCTTTGCCAGCGATGCCTAAGAGAGTGATTGATCTGTGCTCCTTGGATCCAGATCATCTCTCTCTAGAAAATGGGATAGTGGAGAGTAAAGATAAGCTCCATGAATAGTACTTGGAAAAAGCCCCTCCTCTTCTATTTATAGTGTTTAATTAAAATACCTGGTATAACCTCACCAGCCCCGAATACTTAACACACTATCAAAGAAATTTTATGACTACTAAACCGAGTCATAAATATCATTATCATTTTCTTGTAATATATTAAATATATTATATGATAATAATTGAGTCCTAAAATTGACTCGTTATTCCCATAAATATTAATTAAACCTTGAATATATTTAATATTCGTCAATTAATATTTTTTTTTGATTTTTTTAAATTTTAGGGGAGAAGGTTTATTTATTGTTAAAGAAAAGTAAAGACCTCTTTTAAATGGGTAGAGGGAGACCCATTACATATCCTGAATGCCCAGTGGTCATGTATTCCATTACATGGCCGGTAGACCCAAATTTTTGGCCTAAGGCCCATTCTGTGAATAGTACTGCTACAATACCCCCACTTGCTACAGTACCACATAGTACCTGCCACTGCTATAGTATCATGCCACTGCTACAGTACCCACCATTGCTACAATGCCTTCACTGCTATAGTATGCTACAGTACCTTGTGCTTAATGGGTTTTAAACCCCCATTTTTCATGTAGGATTATGGGGTGCTTACCACTAAGACAAACCCTAACTACTTTAATATTTTTTTTCATGTATTTACTTAAAACTCGTAAATAATTTTAATAAATAAATTCAATGATCATTATTCTAAAATTTAATAATATGAATTTATTTATTACATTATTGATCGTTTATCCTTAGACAAATCTCCAACCCTAGTGGTTGGGCCCGCCATGTCCAAAACTCATATTCAACTAAATAGGGAATATTCTTGAATATGCTATTGTGTGTGACCCTCTTGGCCCTTATCTCGATTGTAGTGAATAGTATTCATAGACCAAGAGTGGGATCTAGAAACCCATCATGTCCCCTGAAGAGATAAGGATTGTCATAGTAGTGACAGCTGACCTATGAACACACACTGTGTAATATAATCCATTTGTCTGTAATATCTCATAAAGCAGGACGCACTAACGTGTCATCTCTATTTTCTTGCTTTATTTGTTTGTTGATTTAACTGGACAAGTTTACCCTTGATTGTCATGGACATGGTCTTATAAAGTTACTTCCATCCTTATCAACATGGCCTAAGATATATTACTTCCATAACTTGAAAGCAACCAATCCTTTATTAACAATTCAACCAATGCCATGCCACCAATGACACACCCAACACAAAATACCTCTCCACGACTTCATTACCATGGTTTTTATTTTGCATCAAAGTATGTAATCAAATGAAATACATTAATAATGATATCAATTTAGGATACCATTAAACATGATCATAGATAGGAACATCCAATAAAACCTGAAACATGTGGTGTTCCTATTGGCGGGCCAGTCCTCATGATCTCACTACTAGAGATCACTAAGTTCAAAATTCATGAGAATACGTCTCAATGCTTATGAGCCCCAACACCTGATAGTCAAACATCTACTATGTCTAATCAGTAATATGTATCTAGACCATATAAAATATTTTTAAGATTAATGTCATAATGTCTAGAGATTCTCAGTATAGCCTGGGAATTGCTATAAACTTTTGATATGACAATTAATATTTGGACATTACCATTTAAATAGTGGACTCAAAAAAGCCTACACTGTAATGGTAAGATTAAATCATGCATAAATAACTATTTAAATGATATGGTAATCAAAATCACTGAATAGTTGGGTCTAGGGCACCCACTATTTCAACACTCCCACTTGCACTAGAGTCAACTTGCTAACCAAACTTGTTAGATACTCACATGATGAACATAATGTTTCTACTGAGTAATGACTTTAGCTACTAGGAAAGCCATGGTTCCACCGCATGGCTATTCTTTTATTGTGACCTCATCTCATTGAGTAAAACTTCTCAAGAGATGGTATCCCAATTATATCCCTTTTTTTCCACTGTCATAGCTTGACATCTTGGACAATAAGAATATCATAATTTACAATATAATAATACTTTGCTTACTAGGTGATATTATAATAACTGGAATAGATTGTTTCATTTATATTTTTCTTAGCTACCTTAGAAGTTGCAATGTAGTCCATCTTTGTAGGTATGGCTACCACTAGCTTATATGAGCTTGACTCACTCATCATATTTAGCCTAACTATGGTAGTAGATCGCATTGAATGATGTAATACTAGTTTGTATCCCTGAAAACTAGTATCCTTTCTTCTCCACTTACCAGGTACATATATTTTGTACTTGCTAAGGTACAATTAGATAGTTCTGACTTCATCCCTTGTAGTGCTCCTGGATATAACTAATATTTACCTACTGTAAAATATACCTTGGAAATATCAGTTCTTGTACATATCATGGAATATGTGATTGATCCATCTCTTCAACATATGGATTTCGACTTATCATGTTTATCTCTTCCCATGTACCAAATATGTCAACCTAAAGTGATTATGGCCTGTGACACAGGAAACAATTCATCTCTTGAATTGTTCCAATTTTTATTTTTCAATACAATGTCACTATATGTACGATTGACTAGGACCAAGCAACCTATAGATCTACCTTATTAGATTCTATTCACTAAAACATAGGTTTCTACTTTAATTCAATCACTGGAGAATAAATTTCATCTTCGTCTTAACTAACTGTAAAACCAATGTGTTTTCCATATGTTGCTGAATATAGTTTTCCTTGAAAACTTCGGTGCTCCCACTAACCTCTGGTAGAAACATGGAAATCATTTGTTTCAAATGTATATTCAATGATCATGTTTCTTACTTTAATCCTAAACTGAATTTTAGTAACCTGAAACCTTTATTAGCATTCTGTGATGTGACCTTCCCTTTTTGGTTCTATCGTATAGAAACCATCCATGATTGGTGGTCATGACATCCAATGTTAAATAATTTGATCATAGATATTAGCTATGACAAGTAAAATTCTAATAGATTTAGGCATAATGACTTGGTAAAACCAATCGAGCCTTATTAGTACCAAGCTTGTACCATCCATGTATCAACTCACTTGAATACCCACTGTATTATTCAAAATAATAACCCCCTTTTCACTTTAACACATGGAATCCATTAATTTAATTTTCGTTTGTCTAATCAATTTTAGCTAATTTCCATACACTCCTTACTTGAAGGAAATATTATTCACATTGAATAATAGATCACCAATCATGGTGAATATAAAAACCACCACCATGGTTTTATCCTTCCTCTGTAGTATGTGTCACTGGAATATACTTTGTTCCACAAGTGCTTGTGGAACTAGTTCCTATTACAACTATTTGTGCTTCTTGAGCATTGACTAAACACAAGTCAATATAGCTCCCACTATCGCTAATAGAGATGTGAATACTTATATAGATATGTAGTCTATCACTTGACTACAACTTTTCTATCTTAGGGTTTTATGTAATATCTTAAGAAATCGTTAGGATTATTACACTAAATGAACAATGTGTTTGTCTAGATACAAGTTTGTTTATGTCCTAATAAAATATTTGATACTAAACACATGTCCTTATGACATAATGGATTTACAACATACTATGACTCGTATTGTAATTATAGTTGGTATGTGGTTGTGGGATATCGCTATTATTTGCAAATCATTTCATGAAATATAATGGAAGTTTCTACAAGTTGTAACATTGATACTACTTACATCAAAATTTTGATGTATAACATATGAATTTAGGAATTTCTCCACGCTACATGCTTGTTGATTAATGTTGATATGTAAGAATTCATCATCAATCCTCATTATTAACATCAATGTCTTGATGTCGATAAGGTAATGTGTGTTTAAGAATTACTCAAAGCTACATTATCATGATTGATGAATGCTTGGTCGAGATATTCATCAGTATCCCAACCCAAATCAACTCATATCTCCTGACCATGCATATATTTCAATTTATTATTCCTTAATTACTTAAAGGAATCTTATGAAATATATATACCTCTAGCTTATACTTTGAATAGTTCATGCTTACTTATTGAAATATTTCCAAAAGCATTGTGACATACCTTTATTTCTAAAGTCTCCATTGTCCAAACTAAAGATGTCGATAATACTAAAAGTATTTAACTGTGCCGAGCCTAAATACCATACTTGGTATATTCATGACATCCAATTTTAGTATTACTTGACAAAGAGTTATCTTGTCACAACTGGGTATAAGACTTACATTTATATTCATCACTAATTGCCTATGATTCATGCATTAGTGAACTAGTGATTTAGTTTACCAAAAACAACATTCATTCCAGAACTTGAAAGAATGTATCCTTGCATCCAAGGACACATGAGATTAATTTTGGTGGTTATACTCAATAATAGTTCAACATGAATTATCCACTTGGCAATTAAGAAGTTGTGTACTTCTCACCACTAGTCTAGGTATCACCCTTTCATAGCCACTTGGAGAATACACCTGACTTCTAGTAATATATCTGTACTTACTTGGTAACTATATTTAAATGCACATATATAAAAAACATATATTATTAAATACCCAAGTAGTAAAATGAAACATTACATTGATGAATATTCCTGATGTAGAAGTGAAATCTTTCTCCTTTAAATCAATTTATTTCTTTTAAACTTCCATAGTATTATTTTATAATTTTTAATGAAAATAATAGTTGTTAATACCTCATTAATTGAAGGAAATCACGAATTTTCTATTGGCATTACTTGAATTTTGGACTTTTTTCATTGTCTTTCCATTTATTCTCCATAAGAATTAAAACTTAACTATCCTGATAATCTTATTATCTTGGTGAACCTTACCTAAATTGGTAATGAAGTGTTTACTCAATACTTATTCATTTTGTGACTTAAAATGAAGCCCGAGTAAAGGGGTGAAAATGATATGATAAAGGGATCCATTTAAAGATCATGATCAATGTTTCACTTTACACATGATAGTGTAACAATCGCCTTATTCATATCATTACTTTGCTTTCTCCTTGTAAACATCTTGGAGATAAGACTTCATGTTTATATCATCTATGTCCTGGTGTAGCGACCACAACAAAAACTAGACATTGATATAAGCATAATGATATAACTATCATATGCTTTGTACATTATTCTCCTATAAGCAGTTTCACCCTTTCTTCTTGAGGTAGTTTAACAGTGTTGGGGTCATTGGAACATCGAGTTTCTTATACCATAATACTTTGCACAAGCACCCATATTATTCTTGTATACTCATGCTAGTGTGGACATTTACTTTTTCCATTATAATATCATAGTTTTTAAACTTGTGGTATAACTTTCCATTTTTCTACAAAAACGAATTTTAGCAGATTATTACTTTTTATCATGATTACCAGTTACGGAATTTTAATTAATTACTTAAATCGTTTAATGTATCCAACTATTTTATCAGATTATAGGAACCATCTGTTCTAGAATCAGAATAATATGTTGCTTGAGTATTCTAGTGGAAAGCATCGCAAAGCCACCCCTCATAGTCTAAAAGCTATGGATATGCCACTAATTGGAGGGTTCAGGGTGTGCTTTTGGCTGGCCGACCACTTTAACTTGCAGTTCCTTGAACTGTTGAGTGAAGTCCCAGCTTCTAAAATCAGAACATGATTTACTCAACTCTTGCCTCTAAAATTACAACAAGCTATCTGTGGATATTTCTTTGCTGCAATTTTAGTTAAGTTAACCCATCATTATTATAATAACTCCTCTTTAGTAAGAGTCACACTCATTTATGGCATGAATGGCACTTCAAATAGCCGGTTTTGTCCAAATTTTAATGACGAAAGGATGTTATGAATTAATATATCATTGAGGGTTTTATTATTTTTAGTGTGACGAAAGAAATCATTTTCTATTTTTTTATAAGAATGTACTATATGATCGCACTCACAATTGATCATGCATGAAATAGAAAAATTCTTCACATCACATATTCATTTTATCTTGCATGCTTGTTTATTATTTTTTATATGTGATCGCACTCTAACTACACATTCACAAAAATAATAAACCATGCAGAAATAAAATGAAAAAACTGATCATGATCCGGTACTAACATTTGATTCGTTGAGTGAATAACGGACCAACCTAAAACCCTAGGGGTGTTACCTTGAGTCACGTCGCTTGCGACTCGAATGGTAGTGCATGCCCCTCTAATGCATTCAACTTCTATCTTGTGTGTCACCGTCACTTGGCATGAAGTGCGTCATACCTCATCTCATCATTATACAATTGTACTCCCATGCTGGAAAGGGTGTCTCGTGTTATAAATATACAACTCAGAATAGGCGCGCATGCCCTTATACATATGACAACTTTGAGATGACACTTAGATCACCTTTTTAATTAAAATAATTATTACAAAATTGAATGCAATAATTAAATATATAAATAAATAAAAAGCACCAGATATGCATTGGTTGGTCTCTAGCTCTGGATCAACATACACATTAACTCACGTATATAAACTAAATGGAGAATAAAAATTAAACTTTCATTAAAAAAAATTATAAGTGAATTTAATTGAATTAAAAATTCACCCATATTTTTAATCGAATATTTACGTTGTTTGGTTCCATTTAATTAATTTAATTTTAAAAATAAAAATTAAATTAATTAATTTAATTAATCACCAAATTAAATTAATTATTCCGTATCTAAATTTTAATAACCAAAAATGAATATTAAATTAATTTAATTATCAAACATAGTTAAATTAATTATTTTAATTAATTTTTGATTAAATTAAATCACTCGGGCCCATATAACTTAGGACATGGCCTGTGTGGGTCAGGGCGAACCTACGCAGGCCCAATCCAGGTGGTACCGACCCCGTGCATGGGAAATCTGGGCTAGGCTGGCCCACCCAGACTTATTACGGGGCAGAGTGAGTTACCTGCTTGCTAAGAGGACCGGGTGGCAGCTGGAATGTGGCTTGTCCGTGGCGAAGCAAGCTAGCTGGGATCAGCCAGATTGGCTGCGATGGTTAGAAATGGGTGCAGCTGATGGCACACGCATGAGGTTTCGAGCAGGAAGGCATCAAAGGGTGACCATGCAATGCATTTGGCTGGAGGAGTTGCCATAGGAGGTGGCTGGGTGGAGGGAGACAGCCCGGAGGGGCTGTCTACGACCTGTAGGGGTGAGGCGAAGCCCAGTCTGGTGAGAGGTGGTGGCCGCAGCTTCTCCCTAGCCAGAGGGTGGTCCGGTGTGGCCCCATGGTGGTTTGGTAGGGGTCTCTCAATGACGGGGCACCTCAGGTAGAGGGCGGCAGTGCACTGGGTTCGCCCTGGGAAGGGAGTCCCCTGGTGAGGGGACGCCGAGGTGGCCTGCCTACTGCGCGTCTGAGAGGAGGACGACCTCAGTGCTGCTGTGCAAATATAAGACCCATGCAAGGGGATCTATGAGATAGAGATGGTCTTTGGGCATGGGCTTCTATGGGTCTCTATGGGGCTTCCGCAGCTAGGGCAGCTGGGTCTGTCATGCGTAGGAGGAGGCAGTATTGGGAGCACACCTGGTGCGGGAGGCCAGGATGGGGAAAATGGGAGGCTGGAGACCGGGGAGCCAGGGTTCCACAGGGGTTCCTGGGAGGTCTTGGTGAAGGCGGACGAGGCTTGAATTGGGATCATGGGCTGGCTGACTTGGATGCGCTAGCCTGGTGCGGTGGCCTGTGTCGTAGGAGAAAGATGACCTAGGGGGGAGCTCGGCCCCAAAACCCTTCGTCCCCCCCTTTTTTTTGTTTTTTTGTAACCTAAAAATGTAGGTCCATCCATTTTTTTAATTAATGTCATTGGAGACCTTCAAATCAGGTCTCCCCAATCTTTTTTAAACAAGACTTGGAAAGCAAGTCTTTTTTTAAATTCTTAATTAAACACGACTCATAAAATTGAGTCATCCCCTCCTTTTTTTGATTTCTTAACTCCATATTTACACTAAAAATATAAAACCTTATAATAATAAAATATTATTATAATAAAATATTATAATAATAAAATTATTATTATAATTAAACAATTATTATTATAATAAAATTATTCTAACAATAGCAATCAATAATCCTCACCGGAAAATACTATTTCGGTGTAAATGGATTTAGATAAAATTGGTGCAACGATTTAGAACCTTGTTAAGCTACCAGTTTTAATTTGAACTTAAAACTTTGGATGACCACATAATGGTTATCTAGTATCATATTAAAATGTATTATGTGGTGTTGGGACCGTATCAATTCCCTCTTCATAACTTAATGCAAATTTAATTTTTCTTGGCTTAAAATTGACACACGTCGCTTTGATACTACTTGTTGGAACCAGGCCGCAAAAGAAGCCCCAAATAGGTGGGATTTTAGATTTTTTCCACTGACGATCGACGTAAAATTTTCGACATCAGTTCATAGCATCCCGGTCTTAGTCGAGGATCTCACGTGATGAGTTTTAAACACAAAAATAATCCATAAAAATACCTGTTTTAATCTGAAGCGGTGCACAACATTTGCTCATCATTGGTGATCTCTACTCGAAGAATTCGAACTCTAATTACTCTAGATCATACAAACACGCTTCAAGGAATCTACAAGATCACCATTCACCGTAATCTGGGTGCTATTTTGGAATTACGACGATGCCTTCGACGATCCAACAATCACCGTATCGCTTTACTAGCGATGCTTGAGAGAGTGATCAATCTGTGCCCCTTGGATCCAGAGAATCTCCCTTTAGAACATGGGAGAGTAGAGAGGAGAGATAAGATACTTGAATAGTACTTTCTAAGCCCCCCTCTCCTATTTATAGTGTTTAATTAAAATACCCAGTATAGCCTCACCGGCCCCGAATACTTAACGCACTATCAAAGACATTTTATGACTACTAAACTTAGTCATAAATATTATTATCATTTTCTTATAATATATTAAATACATTACATGAAAATAATTGAGTGATAAACTTGAATCTTCGTTCCCACAAATATTAATTGAACCTTGAATATATTTACTATTCATCAATTAATATTTTTTTTCATGTATTTACTTAAAACTCATAAATAATTTTAATAAATAAATTCAATACTCATTATTATAAACTTGAATAATATGAATTTATTTATTTCATTGGTGATAATTTATCCTTGGACAAATCTCAAACCCCGGTGGTGGGGCCCACCATGTCCAAAACACCTATTCAACTGAATAAGACAAATTCCTGAATACGCTATTGTGTGTCACCCTCTAGGCCCTTATATTGACATAGTGAATAGTATCTACAGACCAAGAGCAGGATCTAAAAACCCATCATGGACCCTAAAGAGATAAGGATTTTCATAGTAGTGATAACCAACCTATGAACATGCACTGTGTAATATAATCTTTTTGTCTGTAATATCTCATAAAGCAGGACGCACTCACATGTCATCTCCCTTTTATTGCTTTATTTTTTATTGATTTAATTGAATGGGTTTACCCTCAACTGCAATGGACATGGTCTTATAAAGGTACTTCCATCCTTATCAACTTGGCCTAAGATATATTACTTCCATAACTTGGAAGCGACAAATCCTTACTTGACCATTCAACCAATGTCATGCCACCAATGATGTACCCAACACAAACTACCTCACCACAACTTCATTGCCATGTTTTTTGTCTTTCATAAAAGTATGCAATCAAATGAAATACATTGGTATTGATCTCAATTCAAGAGACCATTACACACGCTCGTAGATAGGAACCTCCAATGACACCCGAAACATGTGGTGTTCCTATTGGTGGGCCATTCCTCATGATCTCACTACTAGAGATCACTAAGTGAGAACTTCATGAGAAGACATCTCAATTCTTATGAGCCCCTAACACTTGATAGTCAAACATCTACTGTTTCCATTTAGTAATATGTATCTAGACCATAGAACATATATTTAATATTACCGTCATAGTTTCTAGAGGTTCTCATTATAGGTTGGGAACTGCTATAACCTTTCGATACAAAAATTAATCTTTGGACATTACTATTTCAATAGTGGACGTAGAAAAGCCTACTCTATAATGGTAAGATGACATTATTCATATCTAACTGTATACATGATATGGTAATCAAAAGAACAGAATAGTTGGGTCTAGGGAACCCACTATTTCAATAATCTTTCCCTTGAAAGCAGGGGATACGAGAATGGTCAAAGACTTTTGGAGCCCCTAAAAGGATCATGATCGTGTGAACACATCAAGGTCACGTGAAGTCTCTATAAATGGAACTTAGAATGCGTAAAGCCTTGCGAAACCATCCTCAATAAGCACCCTTGCTCTCCAATGATCGAATGGTGAAGGCTGGATGAATGTCCCCTGAGGCTGCACAGTTTTTCATTGGCAAGTGTCTGGAAAACTGTCCAAAATCCCCTGAAAATCAAGGGAAGTGAAATCCCAAGGAAAATACCCCCATTAGTAAAAAATATCACGTGAAAAATCATCATTGGGAAGAATAAAATCCCTAGATGATGTCCAATCCATCTTACGAGACCTCTAAGCCTTCGTCACATAGAATGAAGGTGCTAAAGAAGAGGAGGCGAGAGGGGTCTGTGGTTGTTGGAGGAATACGGTGCACCTTTAAAGACACATGATGCACCCCGACATATCTGGTGCATCTCATAGATCCCCTTAGGCTAATTATCCATGTCACATGGGAACCACTATACAACCTCGCGGTGCTCTAAGGAAAAATTCATAGTTTTGGCCACAATACTTGGACACTCTCATATAATCCACATTGTTCATGTGATACACCATTGGAAAATAAATTAAAAATCATAGATATTACCCTAGAAAACTCACGTACCACCCAAACTTTGTTAAATAAAACAAATAGGATCAAAAGGGATAAGGCAAGTGGTGTATGAGGTTGTTGAAATACACGTGACGTGTGCCCCAAGTAACCCATGATACACTGCAAGACCTCAGTGGCATGACCACCTCTCCTCACAAGGTCCCTCTAGCTTGTCGGTTTCACCACACGAATGACCTAGCACATGTCTAGGAAACCCCGTGATACTCTAAGGATGAACATGCAAGTTTATCCATGCAATACTAATGAATCACCATGTAACCCATATCGATCATGTGACTCATCTCTGAAAAATATAGTAAATTCCATTGGTTCCATACAAGAAATCATGCATGACTCTGAACCTTCATCACATAAAATAAATTATATAGAAAAAGGGGAGGTGAGTAGGGTTCATGGTCGTTGAAGGACACACAACACATCTAGCGCACCCTCAGCACGGACCGCGAGACCCTGAGATATGTCATCCAAGGACTCGTGAGTTCCCTTCGATAGGCACTTTGATCTCATGAAGACCCTTGGACATGTCGTCATAATGGAATATAAGACCTTCAAGGTGGAATTATTCAATAATTGGAAATAATCCGATAAATGATGGATGGGCCTATGACTTCTGAAAATCAGGCGGCACCCCAAACATGACCCACAACCGTGAATCATGAAACCGTGTAATGCTAGACCCCGTGTCAACTCCAGACTAGACTCACGTTAGATTCCCCACACAAATTGATGAGTACCCAGGATATTTGCACCAATAAATTATCTACTCCAAATAAAAAAATGGTTGGTTGGCTAGTCAGTTGGTGCATTGGTCAATTGACTGAATGCTAGAGGCTATGCATGTTGGTGCTTAGATCATGGGATTCTATGCACATTCGATCATGTGACTGATCAAATTCCTGCAAGGTAATACACCGACGGACTTCTAGAGCATTCATGCACCAAGTATAAAGTCATGAGCACGATCAATCAAATATCACACAAAGGACTCCTGGAGAGACATGAGAAATTCACATCGCATGCCTTCCAGATCATGTAATACCCAAACAAAATGACACTGAACCAAGATGTGGCACTCAAAATACAAGGGAAAAATCTAGGATTCATTGTGGAAAACTCAATTAGAGTAAATAATCGTAGACTGTAACACCCCAAGCTTCTACGGTACCCTTCTATTTGAATAATACATTGAATAATGCAGTACCGTGTGTTGTACGCAAATTCGAGTTCTAACACACCACAACTAATCAAACTAGCCGTTATGAATAGTAATACCCACCTTTTGAAATTTTATTAATTTTATCTTTCAAAATGGACTTAATTTTTGGATTAGGATTAGTGAAATTATCTTAGGGTGAATTTTTGGTATTTTTCTGAAAACATTCAGTTTTTGATGAATAGTGAAAAATACTAAATTTTATTTAAAAACAACTTTTTTAATAAAAATAATTTATAGTGATAAATTATAATATTGAGTGGTTTTAAAGTATAATTATATTATATTTTTACCATTTAATACAATGTTGGTCATTGGACATAATTTCACATTTAAAATGGACATAAGCAAGTGTCAATCTTTTGATAGTTATTATTTCTTAAAAACACGTTGTTTGCTTTGACAACGAGAATTAATTTTAAATTAATTTCTGACACTTCTGTGTTTTGAATTTAGAAAAATGGATTCCATATTTTGAGTCATGAGGTCTAAATTGTGTAAATAGGTAACTTTTATTTTTATACATTAGGAATATTTACTTCAATAAATATTTTATTTACCGTGATTAAAAGGGTAAATCCAGTAAATAAGGTTAAAAAATAATATTATAACAATATTAAATTACCCTAAAACATGTCCTAACCATATTTGATGATACATTTCCGACCATGGTCATCTTTGGGTCGATTTTGGGACCCCATGGAGCCACTTGGAAGTGATAATGACATTATATATTAAATAATTCAAAGTAGAGACAAAAATAACAAAAGAAAATATCTTTTATTAAAACAATTTTTATATGAGGTTATATAATTTATCTATTCGACTATAAATATTCATTTGAAATATAAAAATATTTCCTACCTTAGAATATTTTATTTATAATTTTTAGACATAAAATAAATATATTTATTAATGACATAATGATGATTTAGTAATTACCTTATTAATGAAAGAATGAAATAAATAGAATTATAAATATTAAAATAAATATAATTTAAAAGTTTTTATGACATAAAAGAATTTTATAGGTGAATATGACATGTTAGGGTTGATTCAATGTATCTTTTTTGAAGCAATAAATTTGTGATGACTTTCAAAAAAACAAATACCAAATAGTGTCAAAATTGACATAAATTAATTTTTAAAACAAATACTATATCATTGGTTGATATAATTGTCATAAAAATCTAAGGTTCGACCAAAGGACATATATGATGATAGGTATATCATTAATGAACCACTTGGGGTTCTCTTGGCAGTTTATAGTATGTTTTTTAACCAAATAATATAAAAATAAAAAGTGACATGGTAAATGTCAAACTAATTAACTAAGAGTAAAATCTAAAAGATAATGTTAATATAGTGATCCAAACCTGTCTAAAACATATTGGATGAAAGTATTTCAACTCATAACCACCTTATCCTCGAAAAAAATTAATGTGGAGCCATTATAAACAAAATATGAATTTATTATAAAATAATACTTTAAGTTTTTCCTAAGGTGCCCCTCACCCCTCTTATAAAAGGACACTCCCCCTTCTCTCCAATTCACAACTTCAAAGCCTTTTGGAACGTCAAACCCCTGACCTAATATCCTCTAAACTGTCATCCCTTAATCCTAGAGACCTTAATTTAGTCATAAAGGCAACCTAAGGAGCCCTTTTTAGCAAATAAAAAGGAAGAAACTGAAGAGGAGGTAAATATTTCATCACCTCTTTCAAGTTCCTTTCTTCTTTCACTTCCTCTTTCTTTGTTGTTTCCATTATAAAATAATAACTCAAATATCTTCTATATACTGTGATGTTATTATAAATATGTTACAACCAGACTCACTATTCTATCCATCCTTTGAATGTCATGTCACCATATGTGCGTACGTACGGATTACCGTCTCCACGTCGTGGTGTAATTGTTATCCAATACATTATTTGGATGGGTATAATAATGATGTGTAATTGATGTAAATAATAAATATAACATGATAATGATTCTGTATATATTATGTACCATCCAATTATATATTATTTTAATATCAAAATAATGATATTGTCGCTCGGGCGTACGTACGGATTACCGTCTCCACGAACGCGATGAGATTCATTCCCCATTGTATCCATTCACGAATAATTTTCATTAGATGATTAAAAATAATGTTTAAAGACTTTATATCATTCTAGATATGAATAAGATACATTTAATCCATAATAAATACGACTTATATAACAAAGAATATAAAGGGAAACGAATCAGTTGACACCCGAAACAACGATAATATTAAGATATTATTAACAAAACAATGGTAAAAGATAATATATGATATCATATTAATGTATATGATTCTTGTATAATTTAATAACAATTATTTCACCATTATACAAGAGTTTAACCTACCCTTGACCAAGGAAAAGTACAAGGTAAGTGTTTATTTCACAATCTCTTCATTATCTGAGGTTGTTTATACGTAATTATTTACTGGGACCTATTTATCATCCACATCCATGTTTCTTAAAAATATATTTTAAAACAGTTTTAGTATTTAATAGACAATGGGTTAAATTCATTTAAACCCTTTTTTGACTTTTTATAAGATTTTTATAAAGTAATCTTTCCATAGTTATCCATACAAGGTCCTTTTTGACCTTTTCAACAAAATTAAGGTAAGAATGTTTTTAACTTATATGGTGGGTGCGACTATATTACGTCGTTATAACATGATTGAAGCTTCCCTTACAATATTATAAGAATATTTTCAAAATAAATGTTCTCTTTATAATTATGTGACTCTTAAATGATTTCAAAATATAAAGAGATATTTCTATAAAAAAGGTTTTGATTTCATCTATGTCAACATCCTTTGATGGATTTTAAGTTTATTTTAAGTTGATTTATTATGATACAAAAATTACATATTATATTGAAGGTTTTGTGATATTTTTTACTGTGGATGTGCTATTTTTATACCATTCATGGTTTATGGTTAAAGTATTGACATTTCATATGCTAGTTTTAATACGAATGTTTATGTTATATTTCAACCTTTTCATATGAGGAATGTATTGGACTTAGTAAGTGATGGGTGAAGATAACTATAGCTCCTCGATGCATCGGTAGGTCTCATGAGACAACTAGACATGGAATTGGCCGATGCCTTTCCCAATCTGATATATGGTTTTGGCCGATGCCTTAATCCTTTTTAGATGTCTTGGATGAGGCCTTGAAAAAATGTTTCATAATGTCCGACATTATACATTCCCTCATTATAGAAATAATATTGATGGTTCATGCGGTCATTTGATTAGTAGAATACTCATGATTATGTTTTATTATGGCATTATTTACTCAGCTCATATTCCTTCCATAAAAGTATTCATGTTTATTATTGGTAAAGGCATGAGGTTTCAATTATTCATCATGCTTAATATTTATGTTATCTTTCGTTGTATTGCTTACCCTTACTGAGCATTTGAGTTCACCCCTTTCGTATGTTTAATTTTCCTAGGATCTGAAGAAGTTAGTTATGAGTGAATTTCAGGCATTATCTAGGAGGCTTGGATGTTTCCAATGGAATAAATTCATGTTGTAATTATTTTCAATTTGTAAAGTTGAACTTATGTATGATCCTTGTTTCCAATAATACTAAACTGATCGGTCTTTCAAGATAGGATTTCCTTGTGATCATTCCAATGTTATGTAATAATGCACGAACTCTGGGAAACTATGGTCAGGGTGTTATAGTTGGTATCGGAGGAAGTTTAGTACAAACCATGGAAACTATATTTAGATAAACTCTGATTAGAGTACATATCCATAAGATAGAATTTGAGGATTAGTATGGAAGAACTTCCTAGAATTTTGGTATTGTAGATATTTTGTGAGTTTTCCTAGCAATACATCTATGTCTGGATACGAACAGGTAGAGGTGGCTCTGGCACAAATGTACCTAGGGGTAAAACCTGAAAACACCATTTTGAGCTAGACTCGAATGGGAATTGGTGCACAACAACGGGCCTTACTGCACTCTTGGTTACGACACTCCCAAGGGATATGCTTAGGATAATTCTAATTTTCTTTACAAAACATTATGAATGGTTTATGAGTATATAATTCCTCAATGAAAACATTTTTATGATTATGGATTATATCCATAAACATTTCAATTTATGTTAAGTGTTTTACATGTTTGGAATTATTTATGTCGATTCGTAAACTAATCTAGTTTATGACATTGTTTAGAAATGGAGCCTAGTGGAAGGGATGGAAACCGTATCAATGCACTCACTCGATGTAGGGATTTCCCTCCAACTCAAGATAATTATAGTGGAGATGGTGATGTAAATGGTGCCGATCAGCTTATCCCTATACTGGGACAACTCAATCAGGTTATGAATAATAACCTTACCCGTATGGAGCACCCTGATCCGCAGCATGGAGGATCAATGTTAGATATATTCATGAGGCAAAAAACACCAACATTCAATGGGAATATAAATCCAGTGGTAGCTGAGAAATGGATAAGTTCCCTAGAGAAAATATTTCAGGCTTTGGGGAGTAGTGAAAGGGAAAAAGTTGTCATGGCAGTTTATCGCCTCACTGGAGATGTTGATCAATGGTGGTCATTGATTCAAAACACAAAGGAGGATAAATAAGTATCAATTATGGAATAGAGGGAGTTTAAAGAGATTTTATTAGAAAAATACTTTCCTCATGACCATCGAGAAGATATGGAAAGACAATTTCTCAGTTTGAGGCAAAAGGAGGATGAGAATGTTGCAAAGTATGAGGCTAACTTTACAAGGTTAGAAAGGCATGATGAAGATTATATATGAAACCGAATAAGTAAGATCGATCATTTAATTGATGGGTTAAAACCATTTCTCCATTGATCTTTAGTATCACAATCCTTCTCATCGTATGAAGATATTGTATCATGTTCTATTAAGACAGAAAAGGAATTCTCTAAGTCTTACGACTTTAAAGCAAAGCAAGAGAAGAAGAGATCTGCTGAACACTCTGGGAAAGAAAATAAGGAAAAAGGGAAAAAGGGAAGAGTTTAACTTCCACCATGTGATAATTGTGGAAGGAAGCACCCTGGTGCCTATCTAAAAGGAAAAGGAGTATGCTATAAATGCGGACAGAAAGGCCATCTACTGGTGATTGTAAGGGAAATAAAGGCACTAACAATATTCAATGCTACAATTTCAGGGAGATGAGACATTAGGAAAATGAATTTCCTAAGCGTTAGGGAATCTTACCTCAAAAAAGGCCAAGGGATCAAGGCCAAGCTTATGCAATCACTACTGCTAAGGTCAAAGCTCCGAAAGATGTGGCGGCATGTAATTTAATGGTTTCCTCAAGTTTAGCCAATACTTTATTTGATTCTGGATCATCTTATTGTTTCATATCCTCCCAGTTTTCCAAGAAAATTAGATATTTCCAATTTGATTTAACAAGGTAGTTGTCAGTAAAAACTCCTAAGGGAAGTATCATTGTTACAAAGTTATATGAATCAGTTCCCATTAGGGCATATAAATGGTCTTTATCTGCTGATCTCATCATCATACCCATGATTAAATTTTATATAATCCTCGTTATGGATTGGATTTCGGAACATGATGCAAAAATTTATTATAAGAACAAGGAGGTTACTATTTCTGATGACGATAATAAGGAACACCTTATCTTTAGAGCAGAATCGTCACCACCTAATTCTTATCTAGATCCACCCCCAGTAGCTCAACTAAATTCAATTATTGGGGACGAAGAGAATGAAATAACTGTGGGTGAGGAAAAGAAGTTTCAAATAGAGGATGTACCTATTGTGCAAGAGTATTTTGATGTATTTCTAGAGGATTTACCTGGACATCCTCCAGAATGAGAAATTTAGTTTTCCATTGATTTAATTCATAGATTAAGGCCCGTATTGAAGACCCCTTATAGAATGGCCACTGTGGAATTAGTGGAACTAAAAAGACAACTTGAGTGATTGAGTAACAAGGGATTTATTCTCCCTAGTGTTTCTCCATGGGGAGCCCATATCCTTTTTGTTAAAAAGAATGATGGATTTATGAGGTTGTGAATTGACTATAGGGAGATCAATGCTATAACAATAAAGAACAAGTATCCTCTACATCACATTGATGATTTATTCGACCAACTTCATGGAGCTCAATAATTTTCAAAGATTTACCTTCGATCTGGATATCATCAATTTTGTGTGAAGAAGGAATATATTCCAAAAACAACATTTTGAACTAGGTACGGGCATTATGAGTTTACATTAATGCCTTTTGGGATGACTAATGCACCCTCTGTTTTCATGGATCTAATGAACAAAGTTTTCAAGGAGTATCTTGATGAATTTTTAGTGGTATTTATTGATTATATATTGGTATACTCCAAAAGCTACGAAGATCATGAAAATCACTTGTGCATTATTCTAAAGACTCTTAGAAGACATAAATTATATCGGAAGTTTAGAAAGTGTAAATTCTAGCTTCAAGAGATTTATTTTCTTGGACATATTGTCTCTAAGGATGTAATATCTATTGATCCTTCTATGACAAGAGCAATCCAAGAATTTACAGCACTGACGAGTATAACTGAGGTCCACAGTTTTATTGGTTTATTAGGTTATTATCGACGTTTCGTCCATTATTTTTCCCGATTGGCTAACCCATTGACAAAGCTCACACAAAAAGGGGTTAAATTCATTGGACAAAAGAGTGTGAAGAATGTTTTGAAGATCTGAATAGAAGATTAGTCAATTCTCCTATTTTGACTCTACCATCGGGGAATGATGGGTTTTTTATTTATAGTGATGCTTCAAAGAAACGACTTGGTTCTTTCCTTATGTAGAATGATAGGGTTATTTCCTATGAACCACTTCATCTAAAAATTCATTAGAAAAACTATCCTACTCATGATCTTGAGTTAGCAGCTGTAATATTTTCTTTGAATATATAGAGACATTATCTCTATGGTGAAAGATGTGAGATTTATGCTGATCACAAGAGTTTGAAGTATATTTTCTCACAAAAAGAACTCAAAATGAGGCAAATGTGATAGATTGAACTACTAAAGGATTATGATTTCATGATACACTACCACTCGGGTAAGGAAAATAATGTGGAAGATGCTTTGAGTAGAAAGGATCATGGAGTTTTGAACAATATGAGAGTTAAAAAGGATCCTATATACATGGATCTAGTAAAGATGGATATGAGAATAACCATGGAAGGTGAAACATCAATACTTTTTCAAATGGTTTCCAAAACATCTTTACTAGAAAGGAGAAAGAGTTCTCAGACTGGCGATGAAGAGTTTCAAAAGAAGATTAAAGCTGTGAATGATGGGAGATTGAGTGACTTTGTGTATGAAGATTGAATTTTGAAATTTCGAAAGAGACTTTGTGTTCCCGATATACCTGATCTAAAAAGGGAATTGTTGGATGATGCTCATAGTTCCAATTTCTCTATATACCCTGGTAGCACCAACATGTATAGAGATTTGAATGAACATTTTTGGTGGGACAACATGAAGAGGGAGATTGTTGATTTTGTGTCAAAATATATGGTTTGTCAACAAGTGAAAGCTGGAAGGTAACAACCTGGAGGAGTCTTGCAACCTCTTCCCATACCTGAGTGGAAATGGGATAATATTACGATGGACTTTATCATGGGACTACGAAAGACTACTAGAAGGAACGATGCAATAGGGGTCATTGTTGATTGTCTTACCTAGTCATCAAATTTTCTTGCTATAAGAGAAGATCTACCACTTGAACGTCTAGTGAGACTATATATTAATGAATTTGTGAGACTTCATGGAGTACCCCTATCGATTGTTTCTGATCATGATCCCCATTTTACTTCAAGATTCTAGAAAAGTCTTTAGAAAGCCCCGGATACTGAACTTCATTTGAGCACGGCCTACCACCCTTAAACTGATGGAAAATCAGAATGGACTATTCAAACCTTAGAAGACATGTTGAGATCATCCTCACTTGACTTTCGGGGTATGTGGGATCAATATTTACCTCTGGTAGAATTTTTCTATAACAATAGCTTCCATTAAAGTATTCATATAGCACCATATGAAGCGTTATATGGAAAGAGATGTCGCACACCAACTTGTTGGGATGATGTTAGTGAAAGAAAACTTATAGGCCCAGAACTTGTTGAGGAAATGATTGAAAATGTGAAGGTAATCCAAATGCACATCAAAGAAGCTCAAAGTAGATAGAAGAGATATGTCGACAATCAAAGGAAGGATTTGGAATTTCAGGTAGGAGATCATGTTTTCTAGAAGGTATCTCCATGGAAGGGTGTTATACGTTTCAGTAAGAATGGAAAATTGAGTCCCAGGTACATCAGACCTTTTGAAATTATATAACGAATTGGTGTTGTAGCTTACCATCTGGCAATGCCGCCAAGTCTTTCCAAAGTTCACGATGTGTTCCACGTATCACTGTTGAGAAAATACATGCCTGACCCAACACATGTACTCACATATGAGGAATTAGAGCTGGAACCTGATCCATATTATTGTGAAAAGCCTGCCAAGGTTCTTGATACAAGAGAACATGTGTTGATAAACTGGATGACTCATTTGGTAAAAGTTCTATGGAGAAACCATAAGATGGAAGAGGCAACGTGGGAACCTAAGGAACTTATGATGAAGAACCACTCGAGTATTTTTACGCAGTAATACTATAGAAATTTCGAGGATGAAATTATTTGAAGGAGGGGATAATGTAACACCCCAAGCTTCCACGGTACACTTCTATTTTAATAATACATTGAATAATGCAGTAGCATGTGTTGTACACAACTTCGAGTTCTAACACACCACAACCAATCAAACTAGCCATTATGAATAGTAATACCCACTTTTTGAAATTTTATAAATTTTATCTTTCAAAATGGACTTCATTTTTGGATTTGGAGTATCAAAATTAGTTTAGGGTGAATTTTTGGTATTTTTATGAAAACATTCAGTTTTTGATGAATAGTGAAAAATACTAAATTTTAATTAAAAACAACTTTTTTAATCAAAATAATTTATAGTGCCAAATTATACTATTGAGTAGTTTTAAAGTATAATTAGATTATATTTTTACCATTTAATACAATGTTGGTCATTAGATGTAATTTCACATTTAAACTGGACATAAGCAAGTGTCAATCTTTTGATAGTTATTATTTCTTAAAAACACGCTTTTTGTTTTGACAACGAGAATTAATTTTAAATTAATTTCTGCCACTTCTGTGTTTTGAATTTAGAAAAATGGATTCCATATTTGGAATCAGGAGGTTCAAATTGTGTAAAGAGTTAACTTTTATTTTTAGACATTAGAAATATTTACTTCATTAAATATTTTATTTACCGTGGTTAAAAGATTAAATCCAGTAAATAAGGTTAAAAAATAATATTATAATAATATTAAATTACCCTAAAATGTGTCCTAAACCTATTTGATGATACATGTCAGACCATGGTCATCTTTGGGTCGATTTTGGGACCCAATGGAGCCACTTGGAAGTGATAATGACATTATATATTAAATAATTCAAAGTAGAGACAAAAATAACAAAAGAAAATATCTTTTAGTAAAAAAACTTTTATATGAGGTTATATAATTGATCTATTCGACTATAAATAGTCATTAGAAATCTAAAAATATTTCATACCTTAGGATATTTTATTTATAATTTTTAGAGATAAAATAAATATATTTATTTATGACACAATGATGATTTAGTAATTACCTTATTAACGAAAGAATCAAATAAATAGTATTATAAATATTAAAATAATTATAATTTCAAAGTTTTTATGAAATAAAAGAATTTTATAGGTGAATATGACATTTTAGGGTTGATTCAATGTATCTTGTTCGAATCAATAAAGTTTTGATGACTTTTACAAAAACCAAATACCAAATAGTGTCAAAATTGACATGAATTAATTTTTAAAACAAATACTATATCATTGGTTGATATAATTTTCATAAAAATTTAAGGTTCGGCCAAAGGACTTATATGATGATAGTTATATCATTAATTAACCACTTGGGGTTCTCTTGTCAGTTTATAGTAAGTTTTTTAACCAAATAATATAAAAATACAAAGAGGCATGGTAAATGTCAAACTAATTAACTAAGAGTTAAATCTAAAAGATAAGGTTGATATAGTGATCCAAACCTGTATAAAACCTATTGGTTGAAAGGATTTCGACTCATCACCACCTTATCCTCGAGGTAAATTAATGTGGAGCCATTATAAACCGAATATGAATTTATTATAAAATAATACTTTAAGTTTTTTCTAAGGTGCCCCTCACCCCTCTTATAAAAGGGAACTTCGACTTCTCTCCAATTCACACCTTCAAAGACTTTTGGATTTGCCAAACCCTACCCTAATATCATCCCAACTGTCCTCCCTTAATCTTAGAGACCTTAATTTAGTCAGAAAGACAACATAATGAGCCCTTTTGATCAAATAAAAAGGAAGAACCCGAAGAAGAGATAAATATTTCACCACCTCTTTCAAGTTACTTTCTTCTTTCACTTCCTCTTTATTTGTTGTTTCCATTCTAAAATAATAACTCCATTATCTTATATATACTGTGATGTTATTATAAATATGTTACAACCACATACACTATTCTATCCATCCTTTGAATGACTTGTCACCATATGTGTGTACATACGGATTACCGTCTCCACGTCGTGGTGTAATTGTTATTCAATACATTATTTGGATGGGTATAATAATGACGTGTAATTGATGTAAATAGTAAATATAACATGATAATTATTATTTATATATGATATAACATCCAATTATATATTATTTTAATATCAAAATAATGATATTTTCGCTCGTGCGTACGTACGGATTACCGTCTCCATGAACGCGATGAGATTCATTCCCCGTCGTATCCATTCAAGACTAATTTTCATTAGATGATTAAAAATAATGTTTAATGACTTGATATCATTTTGGATATGAATAATATACATTGAATCCATAACAAATATGACTTACGTGACAAAGAATATAAAGGAAAACGAATCAGTTGAAACCCAAAACAACGATAATACTAAGATATTATTAACAATGCAATGATAAAAGATCATATATGATATTATATTAATGTATATGATTCTTGTATAATTTTATAATAATTATTTCACCATTATACAGGAGGTTAACCTACCCTCGACCATGAAAAATTATAAGGTATGGGTTTTGATAGAGCGCTGTCGTGGGCGCCCTCAAATGATTAGTGTGATTTTGGGGTACTTAGGTGCAGTAGAGTGGCTGACCAAGGTCATCTCTCAAAGGAGGAAGTGAATTAAAAAAACTTTTCAGAGGTATTATAAAAAAATAAAAGAGAATATAATTGAAACACTACTTAAAAGTATGGGGGTTGTTTATAGTTTATAAATCTAGAAGAAGTTTTCTGGAAGAAGATTTCATTTTTTTCGTTTTTAATTTTGAAATGAAGTTTAATTAAAAAGACACAAGAAGAAGATATTTTTTTAGAAAATATTTTAAAATACGTAATCGATATAACTCTAACTCTTCATTTAATTATTAATCATTATCATTTAAATCAATATAAACTTAATTATGATCCCCTAATTTGTTAACCCTTGAACCCTACAAGAGTTAACTTAACCACAAAGATGGAATTACTTAAACCCTAGGCAAGCTTCGGAACACACAATCGCAACACCCTACTTTTATTGTTGTTCTAAGGTTAGCTTATGGTCAGTGGTTAATTAGAGAACATATCCATTCTGGAAATGTGGATGAATTGTGTTTAGGAATTATATTTGAACTCTACAAATTTATCCCGTGTGGTCTTGTATTACCGATTAAGATCGCGCTCTCACAATTTACACAAAATCTTGACCTCGCGTGTTTTTGTGTTAATTATTCAATTGCTTGCTTAGTTTCTTACAATTTAAAAACACAATTGATGGATCATATTAATTGAATTACAGTAACTCAATGATTCAAAATAATTAAATGAATAAGGATAGAGGTCGATCGATTACTCAAACGAACTACTCTTCCATGGGCGGTGTAGTCATCATGGAGACGTTTTGCATGAGAAAAGGATTGAAAGGGTAGAATCCAATCTCGTCTCCACTCTTGATTTCAACCCAATTAAGAAGATTAAGAGAAGAAGAAAAGGGAAGAACACAGAATATTATTTGAAGAGAAATTCAAGAAACAAACATGAAAGAAAATAAATACAAAGAGGAGGTGGGAGAGGAGAGCCTTTTTAGAAGAGAGGTTTGCACAAAACCTTTCTTCTTCCAAGAGTTGTGATGGGATCCCAAGAGACACCCTTTCGGAAAAAACTTCCCAAATCCTCTACCATCCCTCCAAAAGAGTTAAAACCCCCTTTAAATAGAGTTTGTGAGGGCTAGGGTTACATAACTTTTTAAGTGTGAAATGAAAAACTCGGCCAAATATTTTATTCTAAGTTTCACCGCCTATTTGACCTCTAAAATGCATGAATTGGCAGGCCTTCAAGAAGTATGGTTTATTCCAAAGACTATCCCCGACCTTTCATCAAAAGTTGGGCTCAATACAAGCCCAGATGAAGATGATATGACCCAAATACCGAACCCATGTCCATTCTGCCGAGTCCAGCCCACCATTGGATTAATGGACCATTTACTCCACCCAAATTCACTCTTTAGCTTCAGTGTCCTGAATGAAAGTTGTATAAAATTAAGTTAGGAAAACTTTTAAAAATATTAATTTAAAATAATAAATATTCCATATTTATCTTCAAAATACTACATTACTTTTTAAAAGGGTAAAACTGGAATTTTCAATAAATTTTCAAATGAATGATCTAATCCCAAATATTTCATAAATGAATATATTTAGCACAATTTGAGGAAATTATATCATTTATTATCAATAAAATATTCAAAAAAATAGTGTTTTATCAACTCCCCCACACTTACCATTTTGCACTCCTGGGAAAAACCTCATGTCATGTAAACATCAATATCAAATCCAACCCAATTTTAAAACACATATCCTTAAGATCAAAAAATTACACACCAAGAAACAAAAGGTATCATGACTCATAAAAAACCATTATTTCAAGTTCTTAATTTATATCATTCAATATATTTCCACTTTATTTATCCTCCCATGCACAAAACACTTACCTCGCTTGAATTTTCTCTTATCACACAAATGTCAATTTTTTTGCAATGTCTTTCTCATCCAAACTCATACAAGTGTAACCATAGGCTTGATAAATTCTTATATCGCTACCCGATGTGAGTCAAGGACAGATGTTTATCATGAGGACTTTTCAGGGTTGTTCTGTGGCTTTCGGTTGGTAGGATTAAGATGTGAAAAACTCTGAGACTGAGTGAGGAATGCTTGACTCATTTTGAAGCAAAATTGCATTAATCTAATTTTCACTTAAATATGGTCTTCTCCTCAATCCCCATAGTATCAATTCAGATCCATCATCATGAAAAGTCATGGAAATTTTACACTCTTCATCATTTCAGCATCAAAAATGTCAATCATCTCAAAAATTATTTTCTTGAAAGCTCCATATGGGCACACCTTTCTACCTCAATTAGAATCTCCAGAAAAGGCACAACTTCACTTGTCATGAAAGCTCCAGAAAAGGCACAACTTTCAATATAATTATTTTCATCAACCGCAAACACATCTCTTCAAAATTTAATTTTTCATCCGAATTATCACAAAATGTGGTAGCACAACACAAGAAAACTTCCCCCACACTTAAGCTCAACTAGATTATGCAATTTCACTTCAAGAGTTGGTTGGATAGGGAAAATTGGCATGTAATGTGGCTAACCTTACAGGATATGCATGGATTCTAAGGGCTAAAAGGAGTAAATTTTCAAAGTAGGCCATTATAAAAAAGGATTATTTGAAATAGGGGTTTTAATACAAAACAAATTCCTTAATCATTTAAACATAAGTACCTCAAACCCTCAAGTTTTGACAGAAATTAATCAATTTTTGGTTAAATCAAGCATGGTTTGGTTCTCTCAAGAAGTGAGGTGAATTTAAAGAATATGAAAATAATAGTTTAGAAGCCTCACAGTAATGTAGTTTCAAATATAAAGATAGTGAGATGTGGCATCAGATTCAAAATTCAATGTACTTTTCATGAAATTACTAAATATTTGAACTTTAAAAAAAGTCATTTTCAGCATTCATTTAAGCTCAGTTTCATGGGATAAATTGTTTCACTCATTTATATGCATTTCAAAATTGTGATGAGAATCATTTCAGCTCAAAAATTTCAAAAACATAAATAAAAATGAAAAATAAACACACAAAATTTGAAAAACACACGATTTTTTTGTTTCTTTTACAGGAAAAAAATTGAAATTACTAAACTAAAAGGTTCCCTCCCCCACGCTTAAAATATTGAATTGTCCTCAATGTGAACCCATGAGATGATATATGCAAATTAAATGTAGAATTTTTAAATAGGTCAAAGAATATAAAAGTGAAAGGGTTAGGAACAGCCTGATGTGCTCAAGTGATGATGGGGTCATGCAGTGTGATAAAATCCACTGCATTAGTAGGAAGTCCCTCAATGTATCTCTTCAAACATTTCCCATTGACTGCAAAGCTCCTTCATGTGTCCTCTTGTGTGATCTCCACTACACCATAAGGAAAAATATAAGTCACAACATAATGACCTAACCATCTAGAACGCAACTTACCAGACATCAGTTTTAGTCGTGAACTATAGAGAAGGACTTTCTCTCCAACATGAAACTCACTTTGTTGGATAATTTTGTCATGAGCTACTTTTGATCTTTCCTTGTAGAACCTTGAGTTCTCATATGATGACAGTCGAATCTCCTCAAGCTCTTGAATTTGTAACATCCTTTGAATTCCATCTTGGGCCAAATCCATGTTGCATTTCTTTATAGCCCAATATTCCCGATTCTCGACTTCCACTGGGATATGACATGCTTTCCCAAAAACAATCTGAAATGGGGACATAACAATGTGTGTCTTGTATGCTATCCTATAAGCCCACAATGCATTATCCAAGCGCTTTCTCCAGTCCTTCATATTTGGCAGCACAGTTTTCTCCAAGATTTGTTTCAACTCACAATTTGAAACCTTAGCCTGACCATTTGTTTGGGGGTGGTATGGTGTTGATGTTTTGTGTGTCACCCCATACTTTTGAAGGAGGGAAGAAAATTTCCGATTGCAGAAGTGTGTCCCTTGGTCACAGATGATGGCCTTTGGTACTCCAAACCTGCAGAAAATTTGAGCCTTGACAAAATACACTACAACATGAGAATCGTCAGTCCTGGTGGCCTTGGCCTCCACCCATTTACTCACATAATCAACAGCAACCAAAATATAAAAAAATCCAAATGAACTAGGAAAATGAACCATAAAATCAATTCCCCATACATCAAAAATTTCACAGAATAATATGGGTTGTTGGGGCATCTCATGTCTCCTAGAAATGTACCCAGTGTGTTGGCAAAGAGAGCACAACTTACAAAACACATGGGCATCATGGAATAATCTAGGACAATATAATCCAGATTCCAAAATATTCCTAGCTATCTGTTGGGGTCCAAAGTATCCACCACATAAAAGTGTATGACATAAATGCAAAACAGACTCAAACTCATGATCGGGAACACACCTCCTAACGACTTGTTCACTACACATGCGCCAGAGGTAAGGATCATCCCACACATAAAACCTAGAATCACTTTTTAATTTTTGGACTTGATGCTTCTTCAAATTTGTTGGGATTTTATAGGAAACAATGTAATTAACTAAATCATCATACCAAGGATGCATACCCGAGATGGTATAGAGATGATCATCAGGGAAAGTGTCCCGAAGTGGTACCTGGTCCAAGGTGTCACCCTCTGGTGTGTGAGTAATCCTACTCATGTGGTCTGCCACCAAATTTTCTGACCCCTTTTTTTCCCTTATCTCAATATCAAATTCTTGAAGAAGGAACATCCATCAGATCAGCCTGGGCTTTGCATCTGGCTTCTTCAAGAGGTACCTCAGAGCTGCATGGTCAGAAAAAACAACTACTTTAGATCCCAATAAATATGAACGTAATTTATCTAAAGAAAATATGATAGCAAGAAACTCCTTTTCTGTGGTTGTGTAGTTTGATTGGGCTAAATCCAGTGTCCTCGATGCATAGGCGATCACATGTGAACATCCCTCCACCCTCTGAGATAAGACAAATCCAATCACGAAGTTGGAGGCATCACAGATAAGCTCAAAAGGAATCTCCCACCATGGGGGCTGTATGATAGGTGGAGTGGTCAGAAACATCTTTATCTCATCAAAGGAAGTTCTGCAAGAATCATCAAACACAAAATCAGAATCCTTTTGAAGTAATCATGACCTAGGAAGAGCAATCTTATTAAAATCTTTGATGAAGCGCCGATAAAATCCTGCATGACCTAGGAAAGATCTAACTTCACGCACACATGAAGGATATGGTAAGGATGAAATAATGTCTACCTTAGATCTATTAACCTCTATCCAATGTTTTGACACTACATACCCTAAGACAATGCCATGCTCTACTATGAAATGACACTTTTCAAAGTTCAGGACTAGATTCTTCTCAATACAATGATTCAACACCTTTCCTAAACTAATTAGACATTCATCAAATGAAGACCCATACACTGTAAAATCATCCATAAATACCTCCATGCAGGTCTCAATAAAATCAGAAAAAATACTCACCATGCATCTCTGGAAGGTACCTGGGGCGTTGCAAAGTCCAAATGGCATCCTCTGGTAGGCAAATGTTCCAAAGGGATAGGTGAACGTAGTCTTCTCATGATCCTCCGAAGATATAGGAACCTGAAAATATCTAGAAAATCCATCCAAGAAACAATAGTGTGTCTTCTCATCTAGTCTCTCAAGCATCTAATCAATAAATGGGAGCGGGAAATGGTCTTTGTGAGTGGAATGATTTAGTTTCCTATAATCAATACACACACACCAACTATTTTGCACCCTCATTGGAACTAACTCATCTTTCTCATTTTTAACAATAGTAACACCACTTTTCTTAGGCACAACCTGAATTGGACTTACCCACTGAGAATAAGAAATGGGAAAGATTATACTAGCCTTGAGAAATTTATCAACTTCTTTTTTAACATCTTCCAGGAGGGTGGGATTGAGTCTCCTTTGTGGCTGTCTCATCGGTTTCTCCCCATACTCCAAGAGAATCCTATGCATGCAAATGGAGGGGCTAATACCTGATATGTTAGCAAAGGTCCACCCAATCGCCCTGATGTTCTTCCTAAAAATATTCAAAATATTTTCTTCATGTTTAAAAGGGATATTTTTAGCAATGATAACAGGTAATCTCTCACCACTCAACAAGTATGTGTATTTCAGATTTGGTGGCAATGGCTTGAGTTCTAATGAAGGAGGGTGTAGTATGGATGGAGACATTGAAGGAACTGAAATATGTGCACAAAGAGTATCAGTATCAGAATAGACATCATCAAAATCAGCGAATAAAGCATCAAATCCATCAGCATACTCAACAGCCATGTCATAATCAGAGTGAACATGATCAAAATCCGAATATGAATCCACATCAAAATCAAATCCAAGATAGGATTTTTTATCAGAAACATGTGTGGAAGTGCTCTTAGACATCAAACTCGAACCAATACTCATAATCTCCCTAAGCATAGGACAATAAAATTCCATGTAGTTTTTATTTGGTGGTTCAAAATGGGAGATAACAAATGCAGAATGATCCTCTGAGGGGTACTTCATGGAATCCATAACATTAAATATCACAACTTCATCCCCAAATTCCATGGAAAGTGTACCCTCATTGACATTTATGATAGTTTTTGCAGTTTTGAGGAAGGGTCTACCTAAGATAATGGGGGCATGAGAACTTACCTTATCATCCTCCATGTTAAGTACGTAGAAATCTGCTGGAAAGATCACGTCTCTTACCCAGACAAGTACATCCTCAAGAAATCCCGCTGGATATACCGTAGCTCTATTCACCAGTTGCACCACTATTCTCGCCGGCTTCAACTCACCAACCTGTAAAGAAGAGAATAAAGAGTGAGGCATCACATTTATTGAAGCTCTAAAATCACAAAGAGGATCATAGAAGTGCAACTCCCCTATGGTACACGGGATGGTGAATGTCCCTGGATCCTTGCACTTTGTTGGCATTTCTAGAGTTGGTGTAATGAGTGCTGAAACATTCCTTCCAAGATTGATCCTCTCATTTCTCTTGAGCCATCTTCGATTGGTGCAGAGTTCTTTTAAGAATTTGGCATACCTCAGGATTTGTTTGATGGCTTCAAGTAGAGGGATGTTGATCTCTACATGCTTGAATGTGTCCAAAACCTCCTTTTGCATTTCTTTTTCATCCATTTTCTTAGTTTGAACAATCCTGTCTGGAAAAGGAAGGGGTTTAGGAGGAACATCATCAATCTTTTTCTTACATTTATCTTTCTCCTTGGATTTCTCATCAGTTGGTATGGAATGCGGATTCTCTGGAGTTGAGGGGAATCCCAGTGGAATGATAGGTACAGATGTATCATTCATTTACTTCCCACTTCTCAATGTGATGTAACTAACATTACCCTTTGGATTTGGAGTGGGTTGGGAAGGTAGATTTTCGGAATTCTTACTTACAAGTTCATAGAGGGCAGTGGCAATCTGGTTCATTTGAGTTTTCAACTCCCTCAGCTCTAAACTTTGACTTTTCAGCTCATTCTATTGATTAAGAACAATTTTCTTCAAAATGTCATCAGTGTTAGAATCTACCTTGGGTGAGGGATTCCCTTATTGCTGGCTTGCTGATGCTTGGTCTTCAAACCTCCTTTAGGGTTGTTGGAAACCCTGTTGGTAAGGCGGAGGCTGCTGGAAGTTTTGTTGAAAGGGTGACCTTTGTGGTTTTCTAGAGCCATACCTCATGTCTAATTGATCCTTCCACCCTTGGTTGAATGTTGGTGCAAAGGAGTCATACTTATTTTGGGGATGTGGTTGTTGTTGTTGCTGATATGGTCTCCCAGGGAATACTGCTTCACAATCTTCTATTTCTTGTAGTTGGGGGCAACAGTCAGTTGGGTGGCTTGTATTAGTGTAAATGACACAAGGTCTTGAAGGAGTGGGTTGGGATGTATTTTGAGCCAAAGAAATCTACCTCACCATAGTGGTCAATTCTTCCAACTTGGTATCAATCAAATAACTTTCAAGAGAAGAAGGACTTACCTGATGTACTCCCCTGACATGTGGTGTACCTCTATCGCCAAATTGTTGGGAGTTTTGGGCTATCTTGTCGATCAATGCATGTGCGGCTACTGATGTCTTGTACACCAATGCTCCTCCAGCTGCAGCATGCACCATGCTCCTCTCCATGGGTGTGAGTCCTTCGTATAATTATTGGATGAGGAGTTTCTCACTAATTTGGTGATGCGGACAGCTTGCGCACAACTTCTTGAATCACTCCCAGTACTCATACATTGAATCTCCTTGGGCTTGCTTGATCCCCGATATCTCCTTCTGAATGGATTTGGTCCTTGATTCTGGAAAAAATCTTTGCAAGAAAAGACGTTTCAAATCATTCCAACATGTTACATCTTCAGGTTGTAAATAGTACATCCAATCCTTGGTAGCTCCATCAAGTGAAAATGAGAATGCTCTTAATTTGATTTGATCTTCAGAGAAATTTCTAGGTTTTAGGGTTGATAAAACCACATTAAATTATTTCAAATGTTTATTGGGATCCCCACCAGAGAGGCCATGAAACTTTGGAAGTAAGTGAATTAACCTAGATTTTAGTTCAAAGTCCGATTCAAGATTTGGGTATGCAATACAATTTGGTTGATAGTTAATATCAGGTGAAGCAAATTCTCGAATGATTATATTAAGTTAATTTCCATTATTCTCAGAAATTGGTTCTTATTTTATGTTTGAATTTGAATTTCTTCCAATTTCAATGTTTCCAGAAGAGAGGAATTCACCAATTGGTTGAATATTGAAACTTCCCATAGACCGAGAATGTATGATTCGTGCCCTATGGCTGTGTTCAATCTCAGGATCAAGATCTAAGAGATCTTTGGGATTAGTTCATGTCATAAATCAATGAAATATGAAAAGATGGAAAGTGGGCCATAGTAAAATAAAAATTAGAAGCTTGAGTTGATGTTCTAAAAAGAATTAGAAGAAAATAAAAGAAGAGAAAAAATCAGATTGGGTAAAGAAGGAAGAAAGAAGAGAGGAAGAGAATAAAATGTAAAATAAAATAAATACCTCTAATTGGTTGAAATAATTACTTGCCTCCCCGGAAACGGTACCAATTTTATAGAGCTCTGTCATGGGCGCCCTCAAATGATTAGTGTGATTTTGGGGAACTTAGGTGTAGCAGAGTGGCTGACCAAGGTCGTCTCTCAAAGGAGGAAGTGAATTAAAACAACTTTTCAGAGGTATTATAAAAAAAATAAAAGAGAATATAATTGAAACACTACATAAAAGAATGGTTTTTTTTATATTTTATAAATCTAGAAGAAGTTTGCTGGAAGAAGATTTCGTTTTTTTTATTTTTAATTTTGAAATGAAGTTTGATTAAAAAGACACAACAAGAAGATGTTTTTTTAGAAAATATTTTAAAAGGCGTAATCGATCTAACTCTACCTCTTCATTTAATTATTAATAATTATCATTTAAATCAATATCCACTTAATTATTATCCCCTAATTTGTTAACCCTTGAGCCCTACAAGAGTTAACTTAACCACAAAGATGGAATTACTTAAACCCTAGGCTAGCTTCGGAACACGCAATCGCAACACCCTGCTTTGATTGTTGTTCTAAGGTTAGGTTATGGTAAGTGGTTAATTATCCATTCTGTAAATGAGTATGAATTGTGTTTAGGGATTATATTTGAACTCTACAAATTTATCCCGTGTGGTCTTGTATTACCGATTAAGATCGTGCTCTCACAATTTATACAAAATCTCGACCTCGCGTGTTTTTGTGTTAATTATTAAATGTCTTGCTTAGTTTCTTACCATTTAAAAACACGTATCATGGATCATATTAAATGAATTACAGTAGCACAATGATTCAAAATAATTAAATGAAGAAGGATATAGGTCGATCGATTACTAAAAAGAACTACTCTTCCATGGGCGGTGTAGTCATCGTGGAGACGTTTTGCATGAGCAAAGGATTGAAAGGGTAGAACCCAATATAGTCTCCACTCTTGATTCCAACCCAATTAAGAATATTAATAGAAGAAGAAAAGGGAATAACATAAAATATTATTTGAAGAAAAATTCAAGAAACAAACATGAAAGAAAAGAAATACAAAGAGGAGGTGGGAGAGGAGAGCCATTTTTGGAAGAGAGGTTTGCACAAAACCTTACTTCTTCAAAGAGTTTTTAGGGGCTCCCAAGAGACACACTTTTGTACACACATTCCCAATGCCTCTACCAGCACTCCCAAAGAGTTAAAACCCCCTTTAAATAGAGTTTTTGAGGGCTAGGGTTACATAACTCTTTAAGTGTGAAATGAAAAACTCGGCCAAATATTTTATTCCATGTTTCACCACCTAGTTTATCTCCAAAACACGTGAATTGGCCAGCCTTCCAGAAGGATGATTTGTGAAAAATCATGTACTCGAGCATTCCTCAAAATTTTGTCTCAATCCAAGCCTGTATGAAGAAGATATGACCCAAATACAGAACCCATTTCCATTCTACTGAGTCCATCCCACCATTGGATTAATGACCCATTTACTCCACCAAAATGCACTATTTAGCTCTAGTTTACTTAATTAAAGTTGTAAAAAATTATGTTAGGAACACTGTTACAAAATATTAAGTTCAAATAATATATATTAAAATAGTTATATTCAAAATACAACAGTATATTTTAAAAGGGTAAAACTGGAATTTTCAACAAATTTTCAAATGAATGACCTAATCCCAAATATTTCATAAATGAATATATTTAGCACAATGTGAGGAAATTATATCATTTATTATCAATAAAATATTCAACAAAATAGTGTTTTATCAGTTTTATTTCACAATCTCTTAATTATCCAAGATTGTTTATACGTAATTATCTACTGGGACCTCTTTATCATCCACAACCATGTTTCTTAAAAATATATTTTAAAACATTTTTACTATTTAATAGACAACGGTTTAAATTCATTTATACCCTTTTTTGAATTTTTATAAGATTTTTATAAAGTAATATTTCCGTCGTTATCCAAACAAGGTCCTTTTTAACCTTTTCGACAAAATTAAGGTAAGAATGTTTTTAACTTATACGGCGGGTGCAATTATATTACGTCATTATAACATCATCGAAGCTTCACTTACAAGCTTATAAGAATATTTTCAAAATAAATTTTCTCTTTATAATTATGTGACTCTTAAATGATTTCAAAATATAAAGAGATATTTCTATAAAAATGTTTTTATTTCATCTATGTCAACATCCTTTGATGGATTTTAAGTTTATTTGAAGTTGATTTATTATGATACAAAACTTCCATATTGTATTGAAGGTTTTGTGATATGTTTGACTGTGGATGTGCTATTTTTATACCATTCATGGTTTATGGTTAAAGTATTGACATCTCGTATGCTAGTTTTAATACGAATGTTTATGTTATATTTCAACCTTTTCATATAAGGAATGTATTGGACTTAGTAAGTGACGGGTGGAGCCCGCTATAGCTCCTCGATGCATTGGTAGGTCTCATGAGACAAATAGATATGTAATTGGCTGAGGCCTTTCCCAATTTTATATATGGTTTTGTCCGAGGCCTTAATCATTTTTAGATGTCTTGGCTGAGGCCTTGACAAAATGTTTCAGAATGTCTGACATTATACATTCCCTCATTATGGAAATAATATTGATGGTTCATGTGGTCATTAGAATAGTAGAATACCCATGATTATGTTTTATTATGGCATTATTTACTCAACTCATATTCCTTCCATAATAGTATTCATGTTTATTATTAGTAAAGGTGTGAGGTTTCAATTATTCATCATGCTTAATATTTATGTTATCTTCCGTTGTATTGCTTACCCTTACTGAGTGTTTGAGCTCACCCCTTTCATATGTTTCATTTTACCAGGATATGAAGAAGTTAGTTATGATTGACTTGCAGGCATTATCTAGGAGGCTTGGATGTTTCCAATGGAATAAATTTGTGTTGTATTTATTTTCAAGTTGTAAAGTTGAACTTATGTATGAATCTTGTTTCCAATAATACTAAACTGATCGGTCATTTGAGACATGATTTCCTTGTGATCATGCCAATGTTATGTAATAATGCACCGAATCTGGGTAACTAGGGTCGGGGCGTTACACAGACCTCTGTGGGTTTCGCATGAGCCATATGACGACACGCGACAACACCAAGTCGTGCCACCTAGATCTCATGGCATCCAATCATCATGTTATCTAAGACATGCGGAATAATATGAACATGTCGACACAGGTCTTGAAAACCTTATGCAAGAACCACCAGGATCCTGTAAACCCTTTGGGTTTGTCACCATGGACTTGTGACGTCCTTCAGATGTATCTCCTGACTCATATGATGGTGCTTACTCACATCAGTTGAGTCTCATATACACATCTAGACAGGATGACCCATCTATCGTGCTCCCATGAACAAGTCATTTGAGACCTGAAAAAGCTTTGAACATGTCATCCTGGACACGTGATGTCTCTCCAATGTGTTTTCCATGACATGTAGCACACCTCAGGACATTCTGGCTTGAACTCGCGATGTCTCCCACAGGTGTCGACCAAGACATACGACACACCTATGGACATGCCGGCCTAGAATCATGATGTCTCCCCGAAGTGTCATCCAAGACATGCAACACCCCCAGACCACGTCACCATGGATCTCCTGACACCCACCATATGTGCCGATCCAGGTCACACGATGACCCCCAGGGTATGCTAAAATGATCACGAGACACTTTCTAGATATGAAGGTACATTCATTAGGGAAAACTCAGTGTGTAAGCCCCAACCTTAAAGAACTATAAGGACTTTGATTCCCACCATAACCAAGATATGTAGGATGCCTCTTTAAAGACTTGAGCTCCATATCAAATATCTCAAGGACTAACCCAATATGAAGATCCCACATCCACATTCCATGAGGCTAATCATGAACTCCCTCTTGTTTCTCACAATAAGCATGGATCACATGGGATTAGGGGGATAAAATGAACACCTCATTAGGCATCATAAATAGGGAGACCTAGGTGTGTTAGCCCCAAGCTTAAAGAACTACGGGGACTCTAATTCCCACCATAACCAGGATATATAGGACAACTCCTTAAAGGTTTGAGCTTTATATCAAATATCTCAAGTATTGCCCTAATATACAGATCCCACAACCACATGCCATGAGGCTGATCATGCACTCCATCTTGTTTCTCACAACGATCATGGATCACATGGGATTAGGGGAATGAAACGAACACCGCATAAAAAATCATAAATAGGGAAGACTCTATGTGTAATACCTATCCTTAAGAAACTATGAAGACTCTGATTCCCACAATAACCGGGATATATAGGATGCCTCCTGAAAGGCTCGATCCCCACATCAAATATCTCAAAAACTGACCCAATATGAAGATCCCATATCTACATTCCATGAGGGTGATCAGGCACTCCCTCTTATTTCTCACATTGAGCATGGATCACATGGGATTAGGGGATGAAATGAACACCTCATTAGGTATCATAAATAGGGAAACCTCAGCATGTAAGTACCAACACAAATCAAATTATATGGGGTTTGATTCCCGCAATAACCAGGATACGTAGGATGCCTATTAATGGCTCAATCCCATCCTTGGAATATTAACTACCCCGACACCTGGGATCATAGCCTGAAGCACTTGGTCATGTGAATTTAACACATAAGAGATTTCCCACTATCATAAAATGATAGAGAACATCAAATACATATAGATGAATCCTAGCCCGTTGTACATAAAAGATAATTGACCCATATCCTTTTTCTCACGATAACCGATCCTATATTGGGATTAGGGAGAGATTCACAAATATGTATTAAATCTATAAGAAAGTCCAATAGTAGGAAAAAATTCTCCCCAAATGGGTGAGATGATCCCGACCTCCCATCCTCCCAACCAATGCGAGTCCCTAAGATTCACTGGGCCTCAAAACCCAGATAACCACCGATATTTGGAAAGCAGGTCCATACTCACCTACAGATGGGGAAACCATTGATAGTTTTAGGGAAAATTGAAATGGTAGTGTGACAAGAAAAACTCATTACACACCATGAAATTCCAAAGAAAAAACTCCAAATATAAATATGAAGATGAGTTGAATGAAAAAATCATGTCTCTTATATCCAAGTACTATTGAAGAGGAAGAGGAAAGTATGGAGGTAAAATTCCTCTTAAATGTTTTGAGTGTGGTGGAATTAGACACTTTGCTATGAATTTTCCCAAGAATAGATTTGGTGAATATAGATATGATTCTAATGAGAAACCTCGATGTAAGAAGTGGATCAAAAATGATAAAGAAGAAAAGTCTTACAAAAATACAATATGAATTTTACTAGAAACAAAAGAAGTATGTTGAGTAAGAAAGTTGAATCAGAATAAATTGACACAAATTATTCTGAAGATTAAAGTTTATAAAATTTCATAACCTTCATTGAAAAAGCTAAGAAAATAAATGATTCCTTATAATGAAGAAGGTGGTGAATAATCTTATAGTGAGTATTAGCTTAGAACAGAACTTGTTTCATGTCTTGAGAAAAAACTCTCAAGAAAGAAATTAGAGTAATGAAGAAAGTTTTTGTAGAAGTTTCTAATGGAAGAAAAGATGTCCTAAAGTATGAGGATGAATACATTCAAGAGATTTTAAGTTACAAACATATATTTTTTGAATAGGGAGAGATTATTGAAGATCTTAGTAAGAAGCGAGAAGTTAATGAATAAGAGGTTTCCAAGTTTCAATAAAAACTTCTTTAGTTAAAAAGTACTTTGAGGAAAATGAATAAAAACTTCAACAAAGCTTCAGAAGTAAAAGTTGAGACTTCTAATGATGCTAGGAAGGTTCAATATGAGAATCATGTGAAATATTCTCTTTCCAAAAATAATTTTTCATATTATTATTTTAATATTTCAGGTTCTGAAAAAAGTATTGCAAAATATTGGGTGGAGAAAGGATTTTAGAAACATATAAAATCTACAAAAGTAGAAAACTAAATGTCTACATCTTGAGCATGTTAGAGCTGAAAGAAGTTACCAACCTCAACAAGGTTTCTACAAAGAAAGATATTTATTAAATAGAAAATCAAGATTTGATGGATATTTTTGGTGTTGTGGAATATATGGGCACATGGAATATAATTTTTGGCACAACTTATCTCTACTTGGAAGAATATTTACGAAAAGTGTAAGAAATAGTGGATGTAGAATGTATAACTTTCTTATCTTACATAAAGTTGAAAATGTGATTTTTCAAGATGTTAGAAACCTTACAAAAAAAATAAATTTAAATGTTTGGAATAAATTTTTGGAAGATGTGATAAGGCTGGTCATCATGAAGAAATATGTATGACACTCATTCAAGAAATAGTTTTTTATGATAGAAAAGAAAATAAAGATGAAAATAAGAAAGTTAAGGAAAGATATTTTTTTTGAGATAGCTTTGAAAGAAAGTAAAAGGAATAAACCAAGGATAATTGATAGAGGTTTATCTTCACATATGATAGGTGATATAAACATCTTGAAACATGTTGAAATTCATGACGGAGGAGCAGTTATCTTGGTAATGATAGTTTCTTAAAAATCAGAGGAATCAGAATGGCTAAGATTGAATATGAAAAGTTAAAATCTAAGGAATTTTTATTTGCTAATGGGATAAAACATAAATTACTTACTAGAAGTCAAATTTTTGATGAAGGAAAATATTTTTTTTAGAAAATATTTTTATATCATTAAAATTGTGAAAGAAGTAAAATTCATTACAAATAGAGAAAGAACCAGTGGGAATATCTTCCAAATACGAGAATTCAATAACTCATGTTACCTGAGTGCAGATGATGAAAAAAAATTATGGCACTAAAGACTTGGGCACCTTGGACAGAAAATTATGAACAAACTTTCTAAAGCTGATGCCATTTTGAAACTTTTCAGAGTTGAAAATAAGAGAAGAATATGTTTGTGTAACTTTCCATAAAGGAAATATGTCTAAAAAAAGTCATAAGAGAATTTAGATTCTATCTACCAGAACTCTTGAACATATTCATTCTTATTTATGTGGGTCTATGAGACATTAATAAAAATTATATTTATACTTTATCACTTTTATTGATGATTTCAGTCAGATGAAAAACATCATGTTTATGAAGTACAAGTCAAAGGCTATTGAAATGTTCAAATTCTTTAGAAAATATGTCAAGAAAGAAATGAGGGTTACCTTAAAGAACTTGAGAACATATGATGGTATCAAATTCACAAACTATACTTTGGAAAATTATCCGAGAAATCATGGTATCAAATATTAGTATAGTGCTCCCTATACTCAACAAAAAATCGAGTAGTAGAAATAAATAATAGAATCTTAGTGTAAATGGGAAGAAGTCTGTTATCAAAATAAAATCTTTCAAAGTTTTACTAGAAAGAAACTGTTAGTACTAAAATACATGTTCAAAATAGATGTTTTTTGAGACCAAAAACCAACATGATTGCTCATGAAATGTGGTATAACAAAAAACCTTCATTTAAATACTTAAAAGTTTTTGGAATTCCATATTTACTAAAGAAATAAAATATCCATATTTGGTAAATTTTGATGAGAAAGCTGATGAAGTAACATTTATGGGTTATTCACCAAATGGAAGAAGCTAAAAATGTTGGAATAAACATTTAAAAAAGTTTGTGGACTCATATCATGTGAAGGTAATTGAAAATAAAAGTTCCTTAATAAAAGTTGATGAGAATGATGAGTAGGATAAACTAGATAATTCCAATAATAGTTAATGTAATTCAAAACATCCTTATAAATATTTAGAAGAATCATGTGACGAGGAAATTTCAGCTAGGAAAGGAACTTTGAAATTTCATACCTTCCAAAAACATGTTGAATATGAAAACATTATTGTGAATCAGAAGGCTCCAGTTCAGACCAGGAGGAAGTTGATATTAGAAAATCATACTTCACTTATCTCAAAAGTTAAACCAGAATCAATTTTAGAAGATATTCAACAAAAATAATGGGTGGATGCTATGAATGAAGAGTTATATTAGATTGAGAAGAATGAAACATTGGAACTTGTTTCACAGAAAACAAATAAAAAAGTTATCAGAACCAAGTGGGTTTACAGAAAAAAGTTCAATGAACATGGATAATTTTCAAGAAATAAAGCCATATTTGTTTGTAAAGGTTATGAATAGGTGGAAGGTGTAGATTTTGAAGAAAATGTTTCTGTAGTTTTAATATTAGAAACTATTAGAATATTTATTTCAATGGTTGCACATCAGAATTACAAAATTTATCATATGGATGTGAAGAAATCTTTCTTAAATTGTGAGATTGAGGAAGAAGTTTACATTGAACAACCTTGTGTGTTTCTTGTTGATGGGGATGAAAAAAAGTTTGTAACTTGAATTTTTTTTAAGGGATAATACAATCTCCACGTGCTTGATATTCTAAACATGATTTTTTTTAGAATTTTGAAATTTTCTAAAGGAAGAGTTGATTGTAACTTATATGTGAAAAATGTTGACTCTAGAGCATTAATTATAAGTGTTTAGGTGGATGATATAATTTTTTATGGGGATCGATAATATGTTTGTAAAACATTTGATGAGGAAATGAAGAAGAACTTTGAAATGTCTATGTTAGGAGAATTGACTTTCTTACTTGTCTTATAAGTTCAACAAAAGGAAAAATAAATTTTATTATATTAAGAAAAATATGCTAGGGAACTGTTAAAGAAGTTTGGGATGCTAGGATCTAAAAAAGTTTCAAATCCATTTTATGTGAGAAAAATGTTGAGTAAAGATGAATATGGAATAAGTGTGAATCAGAAAGACTTTTGAAAGCTGATAAGAAGTATTCTTTACCTTACAGAATCATGTCCTAATATTTTTTATGTTATGAATTTGTGTACTAGGTATCAAAGTAATTCGAAATAATCAAATATGTTGGAAGCAAAGAAGATTCTGAGATATTTTAAAGGAACAAATTCACATGTGTTGTTATAAAAAATAAATATTGAGTTGAATTTTCATGGTTATACTGATGTTAATTGGGCTGGAGATTATAATGATAAAAAATCAACCTCAGGAGGAACATTTTTCTTGGGTGAATGTTGTGTGAGTTGTCATAATAAGAAATAAGGTTCAATAACTTTGAGCACACTTGAATCAGAATATGTTGCAGTTACTCAAACATGTACTCAAATGTTGTGGATGAAAGTTTACCTGGAAGATTTGAAAGTAAAAGTTTCTAAATCATTGAAGATACTTTGTGATAATCATAGTGTTATTGATTTTTCTTGGAATCATTTCCAACATTAAAGATAAAAAATCATTGATATAAAATTTCACTTTATAAAATAGAAAATTTCTATTGAAGATGTTTTTCTGAAATAGATTTCAACAAATTATCAGATTGCTGATATCTTTACAAAAGCAATTCCAAAATAATAGTTTGTGGAATTGAGTCTACAACTTCATGTTTACCCTCCTCCTGTGTCTTCCTAAACCTTATAAGGAAGCACCCCCAATGTTATTTTCATTATATTAACAAAAGGGGAGAGAAATTAACAACTATATACTTTGTAATAAGTTTTTTACTTATGTTTCTTAAATGAATATTAAGCTGTGGGTTTCATAAAATGGGGGAGACAAAAAGAAAAGTGATAGAAAAAGAAAAGTGAGGTAAAAAGAAAAGTGAGAGAATAAAAGATAAAATTAAGGGGGGGGGGGGGTTATCTTTACATGGAAACAAAATTTTCTTACCTCCAAGGGATATAATTCCTTCAAAAACATTACTTTATCCAGTAATGTGTTGTAAGAAAAATCTATTTTGAGAAAAGTTATGCTTTAATAAAAGTTAAAAAAATGGAGTTGTTTATAGAATATAAGTTGTGAAATTTTTTGAAAGTTGGAATAGTTGTTAACAAGGATTGTCAATAAATCCAAATGGGGAGATTAAAGAACCTTTCTGGTGTTTTGTTTTAACAATTTTTTTTTATTTTATGACAAATAACCTTTCAGAAAAAGGAATTTTATTATTATTTAGGAATCAGAACCATATCCATTGTGATGAAGATTCATCAGATTCATAGTATCGTATTCATCTACATCAGATTCATATCATCATATCTAAAATAATTAGTGGTAGAAATTGTTGTTTGCTGGATGTTTTACTTTGTCATAATGAGATAAAGAAATAAGTTGTTGAGTGAAGAATTCATTTTGTTGCTGAAGAGTTTTGAATGAATATTGTGAAGTTAGGAGTTAAAAAGTTTTAATACATTCTAAATCAAATTAGATGATGTTTTTATGATCAAGAAGTTCTCTCAAAACATGAAAACTTTCATGATAAAATATTTTGATGAAATGGTGGAAAGGATTGAAGAAAATAAAAATTACAGAGTGAAGAATTCCATCATAATGAAATTTCCATTAGAATGGGAAAATTCCATCGCAATGGGAATTCCAGTGTAATGGGATTTCCATCGTAATAAGATTTCCATCGAAATGTGAAAATTCCATCATAATGGGAATTCCAACGTAATGATATTTCCATTAAATTGGGAAATCCATCATAATGGGATTTCTATCATAATGGGTCTCTATCATAATGTTATTTCCATCGTAATGGGATTTCCATCATAATGGGAATTTCATTGTAATGATCTGAGAAAAAAATAGAAATCGTAATGAGTTGAGAAATAAAACAGAAATAGTAACGAGCTAAGAAAAAACATAAATCATAATGAGCTAAGAAGGAAACATATCATAATGAGATGATAAGGAAATATAATCGTAATAATCTGATTACAAAGATGGCTCAAAAATAAAATTATAGAAGTTTTATGAAGAGTTAAAGAGGTCAAAATTGAAATTCATTTTTTTATAAATATAAGATAAATATAAGGTGGATTGAAAAATCCAAATCTTAACTTTAAATGTGAGAGATCTTCAGAGATTTTAAAATTTGATGAACCCGGGAAATTTATCAAGTTTTCCAATTTTGTTTTCTGAGTCACTTATAAATAATATCTCAGATCATTCATTCATTATCAAACTTTCATGCAAACGGAAAAGGTGGAGCACAGAAAAAATCAAGTGAAAGTCATTTCTGACCAGAGATCTCGTGAGGAGGATCAGAAAACTAAATGTTTGTTTTCTAGATTGAGAAATATCATATTCAGTCAATTGAATTGAGTGAATCAGACTAAGAAAGATTGTATTGAGAATTTTAGCAGAGTTTGATTTTTGAAGATTGATAATGAGTTCATTGTATTGAGTCCATTGTATTGAGAGAATCAGATTAAGACTAATCATATTGAGAGAATCGGATCCAGACTCATTGTATGGAGAAAATCAGATCCAAACTCATCAAATTGAGAAAATCAAATCCAACCAAATTGGATCAAGGATTCGGATTGAGAAATTGTGGATTAGTTTCAAAAAATCCCTTATTATTTTTTTGGGTCAATTTTTTTATAAGAAAACATTTTAAACTAATATTAGTTAGTATAATCTTTCCTATTGGGAGATAGAAGTCATCTAATGGGAGTTGGAACAAGTTGTATTAACATCTTCATAATAGTGGATTTTTATAGACCCACGAGAGTGGCTATGGAAAGGATGTAGGTTCTCACACTGAGGTCGAACCTTGTAAATATTGTTTTCTTTACTTTCTTTCATACCTTTACATGCATGAGTATTTACTAAAAGTTGATAAGGAAATAAATCTTAATAGTTTGTAGAAGTTAAGTTTCTAAATGTTTTGAAGATTATAAAAAGTGAATAACTGATTCAACCCCCCTTATCATTTGTTATTCGATCCTTTGGAACTTTAAAAGTAAAGTGTGAAAAGTGTTTACAGAATAAAGTAAAGAGATGAACACAATGAATTTTATAATAGTTTGGATTTAAATGATTCAACGCATGCTTTTCACACTTCATCCAATGGAGTATGACACTCACTATAATACGAGAGATACTTTTATAAGGGAGAATACTAAACCTAGACTTTCAAGTAAGATAATCATAATCCATGACTTAAAGAAAACCCCAAACCTATAGTCCTTTGTGGGAGTAGACAGAACTCAGGCTTTTACTAACGTAACAAACCCAACCGAGTGCTTTCTCGAAAAGAGAAAGAACAACCAGTGTCACTATCTTTTGGTTAGGTAGGAATAACCAAAAATACCTTTTGATGGTGGTATAACCCATAATTGTTATAGTTCAACCTTACTGTCACACCCTAACCCAACACTACCCTATTATTTTGTTATTTTTTGAGTTTTATTTATTTCTCTCTCATTCTGGGGGGTTTCTATGTGAAATTGGGAATTTTTGGGCATGAAAAATGACAAAGAAAATATTTTCATTTATTTTAATTTTAATTTTAATGTTTTTAATCCCACCATAGTGTTATTTTAAGGGAACGTGTCACATTTTTTTGTTTTAATATCTTTTTGAGATTTATTGCAAAAATGGCATAATTATAGATTTTAACTATTTTAATTTATTTATGTATTTCTACCATAAATTTTTATATAATGATCCAAGTTGAAAGATTTTTATTTTTTAGGTTTTTATGTTCATTGGGTTTCGTTGCATTCTTCTAAAACTTAGGCTCAATCCATCATTTGAAGGCTCAAAACTAGCTCACAAGTTAGGCCTCGAAATCTGTTCACATATCTGGATACTTTTGAAGATGGAACCATATCTCATAAATTCATTATCTAAATCATCTTAAATTCTACATTTATTAAGAATAAATTTTTAGGAACATCTTTTACTACCATGTCCATGGGTGATTTCTTCTTTTTCAAGGTGATAAATTCTTTAGAAACTAAGGCTGTGGAATACAAAGATTCTTCCTGGCTAGAATAAATATCTAGAGTAAACATGCCATAAATATCTCCACACAAGGAAAATAAAGTTTAAATTTAGTGGGTAGATAAAGGATAAATAGAGGAACAACTTTCAAGAAGTAAACTTTCCCAAATTTGGTCATTAAATTGTCTACCACGTGTAAAAATTTAGAGGAAAATTATGGACCCAAAATTTCACCCTTTTTTTCTATAAAAATGTATCTCCTCTCATTTTAAAAGGGTTGAAAACTTTTGATGGTCATTTTCATTATATATATTTTTATTTTGTTTTAATAGTATTATATATTTTAAATATATATTAGTCCTATTCTTCTTCTCATTCTCTTATTTTTATCTTTTGTGTTTCCACCTCGTTTTCTTTTCTACTATGATCTCTTATACTCATGATCATGAGTAATTGACCTGAGGAAATTCTCGGGGGAGCAATCCAGTGTTGAACCCAAGTCACTGCACATTTATTTTTAATGTTTCTTATTTTCATAGAGTTATTCTGAGAAGGATCTTTGTGGTAAAGGAACCTTTGTGTCTCAACTTTCCACCCAAGGATTAGCTTTCTCTTCTATAATATTTTATTTCGATCAATGAGTTGGATGTGCGGTCTCTCAATGATCGTTGAGTGCACCGTATATTCACAACATGGGCATAAGAGGATGTTCATGCATAAAATGGATAATGTTTATTAAGTTGATTTTGAATTAATTAAGATACGATGAAGGTTCTATCTAGGTGTTCTCATGGGAGGATCTCCTTTTTTGTCTCCCATCATTCATTCAGTCTGTATTCATTCTATCTGAACTGTATTAATACACACACATAGACACACACACACACACACAGACACACACACATATATATATTTCATGCATATTTTAAACTCTCCTTTATATTATTTATTTTTACATTAGTTAGAATTTAAATAGTGACAATAGAAATTCAGTGCTGTGTGAGATGCCTCCTCGATACCAAACCTAGGTGTGCACTATATTGAATGCTTAGGTAAATAAACTATTGTCTAGAGATCCGAAAAAAATACCTGCACACCACAGAACATGTCACATGATTAAGGTGAACAATTTTTCAAACTATTCAGCAACCATATGACAGTCTCTGCAATTTCTCAGAGTCAACCACACGGTTGGCACACAGTTTGTCAAACAATGCTTCCTACCCATGCACAGTGCTCCAGAAGCCTGGTAGAGTGTGCACGATTTACCCAACCATGCGTAGTGCCCAAAATTTATTAAGAGTTGAAATGAAACTTTACCTAAATAAGTTTTAACCCCAAATATCCCCTCCCTCATTTGGATCACCTGACTCCCGAGGGAGTTTTTTAGAGTTGGTGTCCTAGGACCAACTGATTGTACTTTGATTACATGTATATTCGATGTATTAAATATTAATTAAGAATCTTATTACATATTTTCCATTGTTCTGCATGCCTTTCAAGTAATATTTTCCTAGAGTATTTTTCATATTGATAATTTCATAGCAGTTCTCAGTTATGATGAGAACCTTGAAGTGCTATGAAAATATTCTTAATATAGTTATGGTTGGATAATGTACTACGATGGGACACATGGTATTTAGACCATCAAGTGTGAGTACTCATAAACGGATGAGGCTTCTTCTCTTGAAGTTCACACTTGGTAATCTCCAATATGGGATATTATGAGAACAGAGCAGCCCATAGTTATTTATAGTGCATAGCGCACAATGGAGACAAGGGCCCCTGGTGTAAAAGTGCACAACATGTGGCAATATTAACTTGTAGCACACAAAAGAGGTGTATACATGTATCAATAATAAAAAATAAAAAATTATATAATATATGTATAAATATAAAATATTTATGTCAATAATTCATATTCCATACATCAAAAAACAAATTAAGTCAACAATGACATCAACAATAAAATATTAAAAACCATATATCGTAAAAAATCATATATCTAAATTCATGAAATATATTAAAAATCATGTCTCAAAAAAACCAAACAAGGTATTTCCTTGCCCTACCTTATACATTTTGAAATAAATCACAATTTCTAACATATATATACTTATAAAAATTAATTATTAAAAACCATATATCTCAAAAAACAATAAACAAAAAAATAAAAATATAAAATACAAAAAAACAAGAAGAAAACATGGAAGTTAAAATAAAAATAGTAGTGAATAAAAAATATATGAGGTGAGCAACATAAATACAATTTAATTAAAAACAAATAAAAAGTTACTGGTACACACAAACGGTGCACCTTCCCTAAACAACACCACGTATCTGAGTCACAATGGTTGAGGGAGCTCAACTGGGTCATGGTTGGCTAGGTCGTGGTGGTCAAGGGATCTCGGCTGGGTCATGGTGGTTGATGTGGTCCAAAACTAGTTGGGTCACTGTGCTCATGGGAAGAGCAGAGTGTTTCATAGTGTCAGAAGGGTAGGTCATTGTTTGACCACAAAATAGGTATTTTCAATTAGGATATACGAGTTAGTAGGTTAAAAAATGTAATAAATCAAAAAGGAAAAATGGTGCACACTACGCCATTGTGTGCCATAGCACAACATGGTTCATGCCATAGTGAGCCATCTTAGATAAGCCATAGAGAATCCATGGAATGAGGTACCACTGCCTGGTGCTAGCCATGGCACAATAACGTACCATGACGCGCACCATTAATAACTATGGAGCCGCCATTTGGAATTCCACATGTTTTGATACCATGAGATATTCATATTCATGAGCATGTTTAATGATCCTTAGACTTTAAGATTATCATTTATGCATGTCATGACTAACGCACAAATATTTACTAATAAAAATTATCATTTCATATGTTAATGAGAAGTAGGGTATGTTGGGTGTGTCACAATTGACATGTTATTAATGGAGAGAGTTGATATCTCAACCCTTTGATTGGAATATAGTCTTCACCTAAATTCCATGGTCATGGTATATTGATGTGTGTATTTCAGACATTCAAAGAAAAACGTATCGGGCAAGTAGGTTGATGACACTGTCATACAACCTGCTTGATGGGATTCTATGATGAATTGATTATATTACACAATGAGAATTCATATGTGTTTTTCGTTATTGTGACATTAAGTTCTTTCTCTTAGGTGTCTTGTCCCATTTCTAGATAGTAATCTTCGACTTTAGGCAGTCCCACATAATTCCAACAAGATAAAATCCTAGAGGGTCACACACTATGTGTTTTTGTTGATCTCAATTAAATTCTATTTGAATTTAATTAACATAATAAATATTTTTCTCAAGACTGAGTAATAATTTCATTCAAGTAATATTGATCATATAAATTAAATAAGTATTTATTTCATCGACATGTGAATAATAATATATTTGTTTATTTCATTGAATATTTTATAAATATTTATTTTTCGTTATGTGAATGAAATATTTATTTATGAAAAAATATTTATTTGGGTATTCAATAAATACTGAAGAGTTTGAAAGGACTAAGATCATGTCTGATGATAAATAATTACTTATAAGCTGGTAAAAATTATTTATCAATTTGCACAAGTTAGCACACACCAAAATAATAATAATAATAATAATATTACGTGGAATGGGTTTTACTAATGTTTTTAAATGTTATTTAATGAAAGAAATGCAATTAAAAAATATTTTAACATAAACAATAACTCTATAAATAGACGATTATGTCTATTGTGTACTGCATCCAAAATTGAGAATAGAGAATTATTGTGCACAATGAATTATCTCTCGACTCCACATTTTCTCTCCCTCTCCAAAATGAGAAACACAAGAGAGGTTTATTCAAGATTGAAGAACGAGCGATCAAGAACGAATAACACAAGACATTCTATTTATCATGCTAGAACCTAGAGATCGAGTGATGTTTCTTGAAGATCATTGGAGCACATGTGGATCACAACTAGAGGGATTCAATCATCAGATTTTCATAGCGCAACGAAGGAAATCCGAAAGGGTCTTTTTAGATGATCAACATTCATCAATGAAGAAAGTTCCTAAGACCAAATATTTATTTCATTGAATATTAAATAAATTATTTATAATTTTGATGTGAAACATCCTCGCTCATGGTTTCAGGAAACAATTATTAAAAGAAATTTAAATATATCACTCAACACCATACACTTCCATTGTGCCTAGAACCAACATGTGGGACATGGGATGTACTTCCATAGATTTGGGCAAGGGATGGGGAAACTTTTATCAACACTAAGAAGAAAGTGTTGATAAAATCCCCACCTTTATCAGTGCTAGCTAAAAGTACTGGTAAAGGTCACTTTTATGAGTGGTAAAACAAGCACTGATAAATGATAGATTTATCAGCACTATCCATAGGACTGATAAAAGTATTTAATATTTTAATATATATATATATATATATATATAATTATCATATTAATATTCAAAAATAATATTTATTTATATACATTAATTAAAATATGTAGGTTTATAATTAATATGAATTTGGTATATTTTGATATAAATTTGATAATAATTAAAATATATATAGAATGTTTAAAAAAAATTATTTATAAGATTATAAATAAATATATATATGTTTAAATAATTATAAAATTACAATAATTTTTTTTAAATAATAAATATATTTATTACATTTATAATTATATATAACTATTTTTTAAATTTATTTATTTATAATTATAAATATAAATATAAATATAAATATATATATAAATATATATTTAAATAAATATATATTAAAATAAATATATATTAAAATAAATATATATTTAAATAAATATATATTTTAATAAATATATATTAAATAGATATATGTATATATATATAGACAAAAAAGGTTTAGCGAGAAGCCAAAGATCCTGACCATTTATTAAAAAAGAAATAAAAAGAAAATATACAAGAAAGATAGTAGACGAGGTCATAAAATGAGTTAAGCCCTAATCCAGATAATACAACTACATGTCAAGGAATGACTGGTCATTCCCATAATCATAATAAAAAACATTATTGTCATCATTAGCAGTTTCCCACTCTGACTATGAGTTTTTTTGATTAAGAATCGCAAGGATCCTCTCCTTCGACCTTTCATACTCCGGGGTGAGATGGTTATTTGATGCTTTGGAAGATGACCTCATAGACACATTCCTTAGAATTCAAGAATAATATTGTTGTGGGGGATTCCCCTATGAGTGAGGCATTCCCCCATGAAATATCCTGGATCTATTGGGTGTTTTGGTTTGTTAAAATCCAAAATATGAAAATAATGTTTATTTACAGTTTAATACATAAAAAACTGATAAACAGGAAACATGTTTGCATTACATTCCAAAAATAAGAAATGAATCAAATGAATTCAATAACAGCGAACAAATCACATGCACTAGACAATGGTCAATACACAAGCCAATAGTGAACATAATACACATGGTAGTAGATTAACTCACATTGTAGTAGCGATTACATCAATAATTCAAACATTCAATTAATTCTCATAAATCAGAAAACATAATCTGTACACGTTGATTCATAAAAAATAGAATCAAACAACAATGAAAATTAAATTCCAGATTTACAAATATGCTTTCTAGAACCCAAAATAGATTCTTACATATGAGAAATACAATTCCAGAATAAACAAACAAGAAGAAGAAATTAAGGCTACAACAAAAATGATGAATAACTGGGCAACACAAATCCCCAAACTACTTCTATTTAAGAAGATAAATTTAAATATAGAAATATAATAGGCTGGGATATTTTAATTAAAAAAAGAAGCATCGATGTTCAAAAATATAGATTGAGGGAATGCAGAAAGGAAAAGGGACACTAAGGATTTACATGCTTCTTCCAATGACCTATATACACGGGGCAGGATCAACACTTGTTTTTCACTATGCAAAATAAAATAGATACAAGAAGCAGTAATATTGGAGAAAAATAGGATGAGGGAAAAAATACATGATTCATACTCGATGAAAAAACAACCACTAGGTAAAATACCTACAAAAAAATCGACAAAGAAAACCATAACATGACTGATACCCTTACCAAGGCGCGGTTTCAACTCTGTTGAGGAAGAATCTTGTCGCAGACACTGAAATCTTCACCACCAACCCTTCATAATCGATACTCACATGTAGCAATAAGTGGATCCTAGAAGCATGATGAAGCTCTCACTGTTCTTCAACTGAGGAAACTGAGCCCCAATTTCAAGATCTATCGATGATCTCTATCTGCAAAAACTGTGCCCCAATTACTAGGAGCTATCGCCGATATCTCTCCACCAGGGAACATTGGAAATAGGTCAGTGTAGAAGTGTTGGACTCTTGAAGGCACACTGATATCTCATCGGTGAAAACCATGGACCTCAAAAACCCTAATTGCGCTGCTCTGTCGGGGGAGGAAGGCGAGGTGTGCAAAATATAGAGTAGGCCACACGATTCAAATGGAACATTCATTCGATGGAGCTTGAGTGGGGGGTTTTTCGAAACCAACCCAAAATATATATATTAAAATAAAATTCAATTTAATTAACAAAAAAGATGAATATAAAAATTCACAAATCTCCACCTTGAAAATTAAAATGCAGGAACAATTTTAATATGTAAAAACATCACACTCTCCACCTTAAAAATTAAAACATGAACCACGTGATGATTCTGCACCACCAAACATCATCAAATTGTGTATATCCTAAATAGGAAACAACTATAATAGTATGACCCAAACACCCCCCTACCATGTATCAATTGTGACACATGTCACCCAAAGTTGAATGATATTTAAACAACTATTAAACATGCTAATAATTAAAAAATTCTAAACAAATGCATGATAAAAGGCCATACCTACACTTAAATAAGTTGAAATATGAAATAATAGAAATGAGGGAAAAAGGAACAACAAATGGATCCCAGAAGAATGATGGATCTCCCATTGTTCTATATCTGAAAAAACTGAGCCCCAATTTACAAGATCTCTTGAAGATATCTATCTGACAAAACCATGCCCCAATTACCAGGAGCTATTTCCAATATATCTCCACCATGGAACATCGAAAACAGGTCAGTGTATAAGTGTTGGAATCCCTAAGGCATGCTGTTCTCTCACTGGTGAAAACTATGGTCTTCAAAAACCCTAATTGCCCTACTCTGTCGTGGGAGGAAGGAGAGGCATGCAGAAGATAGAGGAGTAGGCCAAAAAAGTCAAATGGGGTATTCATTCGATGGAGCTTGAGTGTGTGGGGGGGGGTTTGCATAACCAACCCAAAATAGACATATTAAAATAAAATTTATTTTAATTAACAAAAAAGATGAATATAAAAATTCAAAAATCTCCACCATGGAAATTAAAATGCAGGAACAATTTTAATATGCAACAACATCACACTCCACCTTGCAAATTAAATCATAAACCACATGATGATTCGGCACCACCAAACATCATCAACTTGTGTATATCCTAAATAGGAAACAACTATAGGAGTATGACCCAAACGACCCCCTACAATGTATCAATTGTGACACATGTCACCCGAAGTTAAATGACATTTAAATAACTATTAAAAATGCTTAGAATTAAACAATTCTAAAAAAATAATGATAAAATGTCATACCTACACTTTCCTAAGTCGCACTATGAAATGATCACAATGAGGAAAAAAGGACCAAAAAATGCTAATAGGGGTCATTGGAACATCCCATCAGTGCCTGCAGAACACCAACAAAATAGATCAGTATCTATCCTCACAAAAAACATGGGAAAAAATCTCAGAGAATTCACATAGAATAAAACTCAAAAATGAAATAGTACAATCATGCAAAGAGAAGAATAATATAGATAAATAGAGAGAAAACATCCCTAGTAAAGAAAAAAAACCAAAAAAAGGTCTCCACCTGAACCCACAAAAACATAAGAGGATCAAAACACCAAGAACCGTCAGCTTTAAAACAAAGACACTCCATCTGAAAACTCTAATAGTAAGAATCGATTCAAGGCACCATAAGATCCTTAAAAGATGGATTCATAATCTCCACCTAATGAGATGACTCCCTAAACAAAGTCTGAAAGGAGATATCCTCAAACAAAATGGAAACTGCAAGGACACATGCAAGGAGTCCTAATATCCTAGGATAGCTCTAAGACGTGAGAACAAAGGCTAGAAGCCAACTAGAAATTAGGTGAAAACAAGACACTAAAGGGCCACACATCCAAGTCTAGACATACCAAAAAAACACGGTTTCTAGGAAACCAAACATAGATGCTAAGCAGGGTCAAACAACAAACAAAAAATATTGGTGGCTATCCAAGTGGTAAACAAGAACACTACACCCACAAACTACCCATGTATACACACTAAACTCGCTATAGGACCATACATGGAGAAAACAGTCCTAAAGGATGTGGAGAAACACAACAGAGCTAACCTAAGCTTATCTCATAGGTAAAAGAAAGACACTAGAGACACAAGATCCTATCAACACCTTATTGATAACCGACTCTCAATCATAGGCCAACCTCACATAGAAACCATTCCTACCCTGAATCCATTGATGCACATAGGTAGAAAATACCAAGAGGTATCTTTGAGGCTCATACAGGAAAAGGAAAAATAGGTAAAATCAAGGAAACAAACTACCCAAAACTGAATGAAATTGCAGCCCAAGAAAATGTACAACCGAGATGAATGAAACAAAAAAACATTTTGCAAAGTAAAATCCACTAGAAAATAATTTGAAAGAAATGAACAAATGATTTAAAATTTTAACAAGGTATAATTTAAAACCAATTAGGCTTTGATACCACTTTATTGTGGGGGATGCCCCTATGCAAGAGGTATTCCCCATGCAATATACTAGATCTATTAGGTGTTTTGGTTTGTTAAAATACAAAATATTAAAATAATGTTTATTTATAGTTTAATACATAAAAACCTAAAAAATATAAAACAAGTTTAAATTGCATTCCAATAATAAGGAATGAATCAAACGGATTTAATAGTAGTGAAAAAATCACATGAACTGGATAGTGGTCAATACACAAGCCAAGAGTGAACTAACACACATGGTAGTAGATCAACTCACATGGCAGTGGAAATTACAATGATAATTAAAACTTGAAATTAATTCACATAAAATAGAAAAAATAATCTGTACACATTGATTCATCCAAAACAAAATTAAACAACAATGAGAATTAAATTATATATTTAAAAATATACTTTCTAGAACCTAAAATATATTATTGAATATGAGAAATACAATTCCAGAATAAACAAACATAAAAACAAATTAATATTGAAAAAAAAATGTTGAATAATCAGGAAACATAAAGCCTCAAACTACTTATATTTAACTAGATAAATTCAAAGAGAGAAAAATAATAGGTTGGCATATTTCAATTAAAATAATAAGAATCAATGTTTAGCAATAAATATAGAGTGAATACATAAATGAAAACATTAAAAGAGACACCAAGGATATATGGACTTCGGCTAATGGCCTATGTGCATGGGGCACGATCATCATTGGGTTTTTACTACGAAAAATAAAACAGATACAATAAGCAGTGAGACTGGAACAAAATAAGATAGGGAAAATAATACACGATGTATACTTGATGAAAGAAACCCAGCAGGTACAAGTATTGCAAAAAAATCAATAAATAAAATCATAATAGGACCCCTTATTAGGGCTCAGTCTCACCTTTTTTGAGAAATAATTCTGTTGGAGGAACTGATATCACCACCATCATGTTCTATAGTTCTGATCCACCATGATTGACATTGGTGTTCAAGTCCTATATGAATGCCCTACAAGTGGGCCGCTACTATCCAAGTATAGCGCAACCATCCAGGTGCACCACCACTATCCAAGAATTGTCATTGATGTCCATGATCTCATGCCAAAAACCATTTGCAACAAGTCACTACTCGACTTCAACTCCGACTGGCCAATAATGAAAACAAGGAAGCTCTTGGTCATCCTCCAAGACAGAAACCAGTGGAAAAGTCCATTGTAATCCATATTTTTCATTCTCTGAGTTCAAGAATAAGCACCGCCAACCCTTCACAATCGATACTCGATTGCAACTACAAGTGGATCCTAGAATCATGATAGAGTTCTCGTCGATCATTATTTGATGAAATTGATCCCCACTTTCCAAGTGCTCTCACCAATCTCTATCTAGAGAAACTGAGCTCGTATTACCAGGAACTCTCACTGATATCCCTCCACCAGGGAAGAATAGAACCTGGTCAGCATAGGACCACTGGACTCCCAGAGGCACGATGCTCTCTCACCAGTGAAAACTGGGGTCTTTGAAAACCCTAAGTGCGCTGGTCTGTTGGGGGAGGAAGGTGAGGCGTGCAGAATATAGAGGATCAATGAGTTTTTTTCTTGTTTTCTAAAATATTTTTTTTAATGGCATAGGGAAATATTTTTCAAAAAAAATGCCACAAAGGTGGTATCGGTGATGCCTCCTTCCCTCCCCCGTGCTTCCTTTGTCCCGGATCGATGACATGGCAAAGGTGGTGGGAGATTCCACCTTTGCCTCATCTCCCTATAAAAGGGAATCTTCCTTCTCCTCACTCGATTTTCCCCTCATCTCTCCTAAATCCACTCCTTCTATCTCTAAAAAATTAATTTTCTGTGCATTTTTTTGTGAAGCATCATTTAGAGGTATTTTTATTTATTTAATTTAATGTTTTTATTTATTTAATTTAATTTTTTTTATTTATTTGATTGAATTATTTTTAGTTTTAAATATTTCATTTTTAAGTAGTTTAGTTAGTTATAAATATTTTGTTTATTAGGTTGTGTAATTAGTTATATATAGTTTGAAATAATTATTGTTAATAGTATAGATAAGTATAGATTAAGTATAGATTATGTATAGATTAACTTAGGATTAAATTAGGATTAAGTATTGTGAAATTTTGGTAGCATAAAGATTATGTAGTTATCTAAGCAATCAAATCCCTGCCTAGATACAAACAGGTGGATGTGGATCTGGAACATATGTACTTAAGCAGTTAAAAATCTGACAAGGAGTTTTAGGCTTGACCCGGGGTATTCTGGTACACGACAACAGGCCTTACTGCACTCCTGGTTTGACACTCGCAGGGGATATGCTTAAGACGATTCATATTTTCTTTATAAACTACTAAAATAGCTTAGAAAAGAAAAATCAAATTAGTATATTTATCAATGACAAAATTATAATTATGATGTTATAGAATGAAATAAGGATAAAATAATTAACGAATGAAAGTTATTATTATTAATTAAAGATGTTTAAGTAGATTAATTAGTTATATATAGTTTAGAAATAATACTTATTATTAGTAATGATTAATTATATATAAGTTAATGATAACTTAGAATTAAAAATGAATACATATGATTAGTTAATTATAAATAACTAGTGAATATAATATGATTAAGGATTAAGGAATAAATAATTAAATAATAACTTAATAATGATTAACTAGTGATTAAAGAATGAATGATTAGTTAAAAAAGTTGTTAATAGTAATTAAAGATGTTATGTATTAAGTAGTTTAATTACTTATATATATTTTAGAAATAATACTTATTATTAGTAATGTTTAATTATAGATTAATTAATGATAACTCAGGGTTAAAAATGAATACATATGATTAATTAATTATAATTAACTAATGAATATAATATGATTAAGTATTGAAGAATAAATAATTAAAGAATAACTTAACAATGATTAACTAGTGATTAAAATTTTATATAATGAAACATTACTAGCATATTTTAGGGTATAAAAAGGTGTCCTAAAACTTCCTTCTAATAAATATTATATGGTCAAACATGATTGTTAATATTTTTTACACTATCATAATTTTGATGAAATAAACATTTTTGACATAGAGAGTCATGTTTGCCTGTGTGTACTGCTATGGGGAGGTTATTCAAACTGAGCTAGGAGCTTCTTATAGTACACAACCAATAATGGTGGTTAGTACAACTGATTATGTAACCATAAGTGACCTTCAATAGAGAATTCATGGTTCCTTAAATCTAGGACCCAGTCAAGAGATCATGTCTATGAGCTATAGACATTTTCAATTCCCAACAAATTGTGGCATCTATCTTGTCCATTGGTTGCTAATGCGCAGTAGGTCCAAGCAATTAATATATTTTCTCAATGGTCAGATGGTACCATGATGGAGTTATATGTTGATGTTTCTACAGTACAACAACAACATACAGTTGTATGAAGACATAGAATTACAAGATTGGTTGAAGACAGTCCACCCCATGAAATTGAGCCTATTCCAAATGATGAATAAGAGGACAACCTAGATGATCTCCCAGATATACATGTTAATCTGACTTCTGATGAGGAGTTTCGTAATGACATATAAGATGGTGATAACAATGCTGATGAGGAGGTATCAGTGGAAGTTAAGAAGGAGGTTTTGAGAAATTCATTATTTGTACATCAACCTCGACCTACAATAAATCATCTAACACTCCTTTCATCTTGGTTATAAGCAATGACACATGTGCTTGAATTCGAAAATAATGTTCTCACACTGGCAACTGAGTTCCCCGGAGTTGTACCAGATAGGTTTAGTGAGTTGTACAAAACCTTATATGTTGGAAGTAATTTTCTAATTAAATATACATTAAAAAGCATGCTAAAGAGATTTCACATTGAGAGGCAATGCAACTATATAGTTTACGAATCATGCCATAGTAAATATGTCATATGGTGTGAGAACTATGGGGATGATTTTAGATTTCTATTGAGGGAGATTCTGGAGATTACATTTGGAGGTTGGAGAATCTCGAGGATTGAGGCAGCTCATACTTGCATTCAGCCAAGCCTAAAAAAAGATCATACCTAATTGGATGCAGAATTTGTGTTATCTATTGTTGTTGTGATGATTAGAACATGTCAAAATGTTTTGATAGACCTTTTTCAAGAGAGGATACAACATAAATTCAGTTACAATATTTCCTATAATAAGGCATGGATGGTGAAACAGAAGGCAAGTGTGAAGGTCTATGGTGATTGAGATGACTCATATTGGGTGTTGCCGAAATTGCTAGCCATACTGAGGTATCAAAACCAAGTTTTCTTCCATCTTGATACAAACGAACATGTGTCTCATGATAACTGACTTGATCTATCTCATGTTCAATTTCATCAGTTGTCCTGGTCATTCCTCCCCTGTATCTTCGCATTTTGTTTCAGCAAACAGTTCATTCAGATTGATGGAACATTTCTATACCGAAAATAAAAGGGTGTATTGTTGATTGTGGCAACTCAAGATTGAAACCGTTAACCTCTTCCACTTGCCTTTTCCATTGTAGATAAATAAAACTATGAATCGTGGAGTTGGTTTCTGGTATGTATTAGCAACTATTTCACCAACATTCAGGGGTGTTTGTTTGATATATGATCTCCATCGGGAAATTAATGAGGAAATCAATACAGATCCTAAAACATGGAGATACCCAAATGCAAATCATTAGTTCTACATTAGACACATTGATATAAATGTGCCTAAAAATTCCACAACGAAACAATGAAGAAGGAAGTCACGAGGCTTGGTACGCATTGTATTTGTTTTTTTACATTTTCAACATAAATATAACATCAAATTATGTGAAATATAATCTATTATGTGTCACATATGAGTCGGATCAATGATAGTTTAAAGAATATTTTGAAAAAAATCTGCCAGGATAATCAAGAAGTTTTGGATTATATGATGTAGATTCCAAAAGAAAAATAGACTTTGGCATATGACGGGGGTAAGAGGTACAGACAGATGACCACAAACATTGTGGAGTGCATCAATGGAGTCTTCAAAGGGCTTCACAAGATACCTATAACCACCCTAGTTCAAGAAACATTATATCGATGCGTGAAGTACTTTGTTGATAGACAAAAACTAGCATCAGACGGAACACAGTAGGGGCTAAGGTACAGAAGACACTTTCAATGAGAGATTGAAAAGAATATTGAAGAAGATTATGGTTATCATGTCTGCCTTTTTTGATGAGAAGACTCTCAATTTGAAGTCCAAGAGCATTTAAACCCCATCACAAATCACATCAATGAAAAAATGGTGGTATTACTAGAAATGAGGCAATGTCAATATGAAAACTTTCAGGCCTTACGGTTTCCATGCACACACGCCATCACATCATGTGCCTCTGTGAACATATCATGGGAAGCATATGTTGATACAATGTACCAGATGTATACCATTGAAAATTGTTATGCTGCACCATGTACACCTATTGAAGAGTATCATTATTTCCCAATGCCCGAAGGCCAGCCGATAGTGATACCTGACATCAATCGGTTGCATCCTAATGGGAGACCAAAGTCCAGTAGGATGCGTAATGGCCTCAAGAATAAAGGTATAGTTTGAGATGCACCATATGTCATAAATAAGGTCATAACCGAAAATGATACCCTAATGTTGTTGGGTTGAGTTCACACTCTCACCCAGAATGATGTATTGTCTTCATTGTGACATTCTAATATCATGAATTATATGTTGTTATCTATTCTTTTTTTCATGGTTTTCTAAACCCCAAAACCCAAAAGCAGAGCACTGAACCCAAAAACATCTTTTCTAAACCTTAATATCAAAATTCTAAATCGTAAACCTTAAAACCTAAACCCTAACCCAAAATTCACAAACCTAAATCCTAAAACATTACAAAAAAATCCAAAAACCTAGACCCAAAACTCAATATCTAAAACCCTATTCTCTAAATCCTAAAACCTAAAAGATGAATTATAAACCTAGAAACATCTTCCATTTGCCATGGTTTTGGATAAAATTATATGTCTGATATTTTAATGAACTTTTATATAATGAAATCATAGTATCATAATGATTAGCATAAGTTATTCAATATAGACAATTAGATAAATTCCTAAAACATCATTAGTAATTCCCATGGTTTATCTTAATCCAATACATAATTAGTTAATCATAAAACTCCTCCAAAATATGTCTAACCAAATTCAAGACCCAATAATTTAGAAACATTGTCTCTACAATTCTAAAAAATAGTATTCCATTATTCCAAAAATGTACATCTTAGTGACACATACCTAATATCTTAATACCCTATTAATCTTAAATCCTTAATAAAAACATGAATGATTTCAATAATTAACTTTCTCCTTATTCCTTAAATAAAATCTTAGATTATAGAATTTATTTCATAAATCCAAAAGCAGAACACTTAACCCATATTGTAAATTATATGTTGTTCTCTTCTTTTTTCATGGTTTTCTATACCCCAAAACCCAAAAGCAGAGAACTGAACCCAAAAACATCTTTCCTAAACCTTAATATCAAAATTCTAAACCGTAAACCTTAAAACCTAAAACCTAACCCAAAATTCATAAACCTAAACCCTAAAACATTACAAAAATCCAAAAACCTAGACCCAAAACTCAATATCTAAAAGCCTATTCTCTAAATCCTAAAACCTAAAAGATGGATTATAAATCCAAAAACATCTTCCCTTTACCATGGTTTTTGATAACATTATGTGTATGATATTTTAATAAACTTTTATATAACGAAATATTAGTATCATAATGATTAGCATAAGTTATTCAATATAGATAACTAGAAAAATTCCTAAAACATCATTATTAATTCCCATGGTTTATCTTAATCCAATCCATAATTTGTTAATCATAAAACTCCTCCAAAATATGTCTAACAAAATTCAACACCCAATAATTTAGAAATTTTATCTATACTATTCTAAAAATCAGTATTCCATCATTCCAAAAATGTATATCTTAGTGAAACATACCTAATATCTTAATACCCTATTAATCTTAAATCCTTAATAAAAACATACATGATTTCAAGAATTAGTGTTCTCATTATTCCTTAAATAAAATCTTAGATTATAGAATTTATTTCATAAATCTAAAAGTAGAACACTTAACCCATATTGTAAATTATATGTTGTTCTCTTCTTTTTTTCAGGGTTTTCTAAACCCAAAAACACAAAAGCAGAAAACTAAACCCAAAAAAATATTTCTTAAGACTTAATATCAAAATTTTAAACCGTAAAACTTAACACCTAAACCCTAAAACAAAATTCATAAACCTTAACCCTAAAACATTACAAAAAATCCAAAAACCTAGACCCAAAACTCAATATCTGAAACCCTAATCTATAAATCCTAAAACCTAAAAGATGAATTATAAACCCAAGAACATCTTCCCTTTACCATGGTTTTTGATAACATTATGTGTATGGTATTTTAATAAACTTTTATATAACAAAATAATAGTATCATAATGATTAGCATAAGTTATTCAATATAGATAATTGGATAAATTCCTAAAACATCATTACTAATTCCCATGGTTTATCTTAATCCAATCCATAATTAGTTAATCATAAAATTCCTCTAAAATATGTCTACCCAAATTCAAGACCCAATAATTTAGAAATATTGTCTCTATGATTCTAAAAATTAGTATTACATTATTCCAAAAATGCATATCTTAGGGACACATACCTAATATCTTAATACTCTATTAATCTTAAATTATTAATAAAAACATGCCTAATTTCAAGAATTAACTTTCTCTTTATTCCTTAAATAAAATCTTGGATTATATAATTTATTTCATAAATCCGAAATAAGAACACTTAACCCATATTCTAAATTATTTGTTGTTCTCTTCTTTCTTTTTCATGGTTTTCTAAACCCCAAAACCCAAAAGTAGAGAACTGAACCCAAAAACATCTTTCCGAAACCTTAATACCAAATTCTAAACCCTAAACCTTCAAACCTAAACCCTAACTGTAAATTGATAAACCTAAACCCTAAATCATTACAAAAAATCCAAAAACCTAGTCCCAAAACTCAATATTTGAAATCCTAATATCAAAATCCTAAAGCCTAAAAGATAAACTGTAAACCCAAAAACTTCTTCCCTTTACCATGGATTTTGATAACATTATATGTCTGATATTTTAATAAACTTTTATATAATGAAACAATATTTTCATAATGATTAGCATAAGTTATTCAATATAGATAGTTAGATAAAATTTTAAAACATCATTAGTAATTCCCATGGTTTATCTTAATCCAATGTATAATTAGTTAATCATAAAACTCCTCCAAAATATGTCTAACCAAATTCAAGACCCAATAATTTAGAAATATTGTCTCTAAAATTCTAAATATCAGTATGCCATTATTCCAAAAATGTTTATATTAGTGACACATACCTAATATCTTAATACCCTATTAATCTTGAATACTTAATAAAAACATTCATGCTTTCAAGAATTAAAATTCTCCTTATTCCTTAAATAAAATCTTATATTATAGAATTTATTTCATAAATCCAAAACCAAAACACATAACCCATATTGTAAATTATATATTTTTCTCTTCTTTTTTTTCACAGTTTTCTAAACCCCAAAACCCATAACCAAAGCACTAAACCTAAAAAAATATTTCCTAAACCTTAATATAAAAATTCTAAACCCTAAACCTTAAAACCTAAACCCTAACCCAAAATTCATAAACATAAACCCTAAAAAATTACAAAAAATCCAAAAACCTAGATATATTCCCTTAAATCATGTATCAATTAATAAAATTCTTACAAAGATATATTCATTAATAAATTTCTTTCACAACATAATTCTTTCCATCTATTTTTTTCTCTTATTTTCTTTTGTTATCTATATTTATTTCACAACCAAAATTCATGGAGAATTATATTTCTTTTGGTAAAAATAACTTCATAAAACAATGTGAATAAACATGGAATATCTTGCATTCTACAAGTCATAACATTATGCTAACCATAACATTATATTTACATTTTACACTTACGAATCATTTTATTTGTTTATATACAGATGGATGATACCATGCTAATTACTCAGCAGTGCACCCATATTTCCTAGGTTGTGTCAGAGGGTGGTGCATATTGATCGATCAGGGTGCGTCGAGCACACCATTTTCATCTTAGAGATCCTCCACATGCCATTAGACCATACTTGTATCGTGCTGGCTTCTATGGTCTTTCCATATCACATTTCACATTTGTAGACCATCACCTACTTGCTGCCCTCGTTGAGAGTTGGAGACCAGAGACACACACATTCCACCTGCCTAAGGGAGAGATGACCATCGCCTTCCAGGATGTGGTAGTGTTTCTTAGTCTTATTATCCAGGGGAGACTCGTTATTGGAATCACTCATGCAGCTTGGCCAGACCTTGCTCAGTGTTTGTTAGGCGTTGACATTTTGTATGACTGTAGGGCTACAGATGAAGCGTCCATATATATGCCTTGGTTAGAGGTATAGATTCCACATTTACACGATGATTATGATGAGAAAAATATCATGTGTTATGCCCATGCATATATATTAAGTCTCATTAGTGGGACCACGTGTATTGATCACTCGGGGATGTACGTACATATGATGTATGTCACGACCCCCTCCCCACAAAGTGTACCCCTCCTGGGCCGGCAATGTGAAAAGGGAGATAATGACCCCCGAGTCCCGCCTCCAGTAGGCCCCGGGTTGGCGACTAGCACCGAGGGTATAAAAACAAATGGGAGGCATTACCCTCTAAGAGAACACATGCAGAAGAGAGAGATAGAATAGACTCCAACCAACTCCAACTCATAACTGAAAAATAAAAGAAACCCAAGTACATATGTGAAATTTCATGCAAAAGTACTAAAACTGAAAGGAAAAACTAAAAGTACCCAAAAGAAAGAAAAACGGCAGCGACCACGAGCCCGAACAGCTCCTCCTCCAACCACAAGCTAGTAGTAACCCGCTTGATCTCCAACTTGCTCCAAGTGACCTGAAAAACAGTTTATACATACATAGGTTGAGTATAACAGTATACTCAGTAGGATCCTCCCCAAGCCTCTCGTGCAAAAGTAAAGAAAGCATGCTAAAGCCCAGTGAACAACAAGTGAAACTAACTCGTCACCTAAACAGGTATACTAAGTTCCCAACCTCACCATGGATACTCTCACCAAGTAACGCATACAAGAATATAGCATGTAGTAAAGAATATCAAGGGTACCTCGCTACTACTTCCCCACTGGTTTTCCGCTTTTCCCCAACGACATACGTCCTGTGCATCTCTCTCCAAGGCTTGCTCGCAGACACCTGGGCTAAGCTCCACAATCTGCACCTCGTGCACCACATAGGCTTGCCCGCAGACACCTGGGCGAAGAACCACACCGTCCTCATAACCAAAAGTAACCAGGTAATTTCCGGGAGCCACCACAGCTCGCATAACGTGTATCATACATCGGGTATAATACCTCAAGCCATTACAGCCCATACGCCGAGTAAGGATACTCAAGCCATCATAGCCTATACACGTTACACCTATAGTAGTCCGTAGGATACTATATCCAGAATATATGTGTGTGAATAACCACAAGCCATTACAGCCCTCTACACACATATATGGGGTAACTAACCACTGTGCCTCATGGCACAAGTATCTACCAAGAGAAGAGAGCGGGGCCAAAGGGGGTAGTCATCCATTCAACCTCCCATCAGAATGTTGGGGAAAACACCCCCCCTAGGGCTCAGAATCCCCAGGCTGTCAGGTGCCCTTACCGACAGGGTGGAGTAGCGTATAGAAACACAAAAAGTACAGAATATATAAGTAACTCACATCCACACTATGGGCATTACCTAGTCTTAGATACAACTGCAGCTAACGTCTCTCAGACTCCAGGCTGCTACTTCTAAGACTAGGTATCCTATAAGCACACAAACATTTGAAGAGATTTATTAGATTACTCTGTTCTCATTTATCAGTTCCATTGTGCATTAATTAATTCTTTAAACATTAATTAAGAATGAACAATTCCACATTAAACTGAATTGGCATCACATTCAAAAACAACTGCTCCTTTTTAAGATTCACATCACCTTTAAATTTCAGCATCTCCATCCCCGTGGATTTTCACCATTTAATCAAACATTCATTACAGAATTACTTTTCCACCTTCCCATGCATTCTAGAAAAAAATCCTATGCTTCTAAACACAAAGGAGGCTCAACACGGTGAATATGTGTACTACCCGTCGAGTCTTTGCCGCCTATAGAAAGAGCGTATACCCATTCTCCCTCGAGAGGCTAAACACAGAAAGCACGTGGCATACCCCGCGCGTCTTCGCCTCCTTCGGAAGAAGGGTAGCAAGACCAGCTGCCTTGAGCAGTGGGGAAAAGCAAAGCAGATTAACATTCAAGAAACCGTAAGCAACCAGCAACCACATCCATCCCATTCCATCACCCCTGGTGTCCTCCCTGACACCCACATGCATAAACTGATGCATCTCGCCACTCTAGGAGTCATCTGCTGCCATAACCACAAGGCCTCCATGCCTCCACATATCACAACAACCATCCAAGCTCACATCACAGCACAAGCAGCAGGAAAACAAACATCACATCATGGGATCTTGACCCTTTAACAAAAAAGAGGGTAACTCAGAACCCTTTTAGAAATTCCCACATAATTTGTTCTCTAATCTATATTAAATTAACAAATTTATTATTCGTAGGTTCCAATCATGGATACCTAATCAGCAAGCTATCAAAATTAAATAACCATGCTTACTTCCCTAATTTGATTATCCTCAAATTAGAACAACTATAACAACGGCAATAACCAGATTAATTTACATGCCTCTTTATCTTTAGCCAATTAATTAACGAATAATTCCGGCTTTATGTTCATTATCAATTTCCATCATGAACGAACAACAAATCAAAGAAAACATAGATATCACTATATCTAGAAAAACATGAGGCAAACCGTTATCACGGTATAAAGCAACAACATGCGATCAACCCATTCTTTTAATCCGGTTCAAGTATTTAATTAGGTCAATTTCATTGTGATCCAAAGGGATAAATCATGCTAATTCTATGATTGCACATATACAATTAGAGAAGCCATGAATCCCCTACCTCGAAGAGTTCTTGACGTCCTTTATCCACACAGCGGGCCACAATCCTTCTCTCGCGACAACTTATGTGGACGAATGATCGACACAGCTTGGTTGCATCAAAAACAAAGCAGAACCAATCTTAGGAGTAAAGATTGATTGTGCAACTCCTACGGAAAGGATTGAAAGGTTCTAGCGCCTCTTAGTTGAGAACAAAGGGAAATAACAAGGGAGAATGATATCTCGTCCCTTTTTAAGATTTAACGAGGTGATGGTTTAAGATCCGGTTAATTCTCCATTAAAAACGGATCGCATTAACCCCTGCGGTTTGACCAAGTAAAACATTCCAAGCCTTAGGAATAATTAATATAGGATTTATGGCATTTGAAACGGCCTTAAGAACCCTTAAAATAAGGCTTTAAATGTATTTTACGTCAAATGAAACATAAAAAGGGGCAAAACTGTAGGAGTCTGGAAACACTGTTCACCCACCGTTACTGTACATGAAACCGATCTGTGAAACTGATTTGTAAAACTGATCTGTCACACCGATCTGTGAAACCGATCTGTGAAACTGATCTGTCACACCGATCTGTGAAACTGATCTGTCACACTGCTTTGTGAAACCAATCTGTGAAACCGATCTGTGAAACCGATCTGTGAAACTGATGTGTCACACCGATCTGTGAAACCGATCTGTGAAACCGATCTGTGAAACCGATCTGTCACACCGATCTGTGAAACCGATCTGTCAGACCGATCTGTGAAACTGATCTGTCACACCGATCTATGAAACTGATCGGTGAGACCGATCTGTCAGACCAATCGGTGAGACTGATCTGTCAGACCGATCGGTGAGACCGATCTCTTACTGTTCATAAAACTGGAAACACTGTTCACAGAACTGGAAAATTGGCAAAGTGTTGGGGATAAGTCCCATTGACCTCCCAGAACACCTCCAACACCAACATTTCACAAAGTAATGGACCAGAGAGGTCTGGGCCATTACATTAGATACCTCTCACAACATTCTCGTCCTCGAGAATTAAAAACCAACCCAGAAGAAAAGAGGGGTCCGAACAACCACCCCATAAGATACCTCTCAGGGGAAAACCACCATGAGTTGTTCAAAAGCTAGAACAAAACTACGACATCCGAGAGTATGGAAACAAACAATTCATAACCAAACAATTCAAACATAACATCTCATCAAAGGTACATAAATAAAACATGAAGGGTCCAATCACAAAGAAAACATCATTAAATGAAAGGAGTTAAACATTAAACAACTCTGGGTACTGAGCACGTATCTGTGACTCGCGCTCCCAGGTACTCTCCTCCATGGCACCGTGTCGCCACAAGACACGAACTAAGGGGATAGAACGCCCACGCAACACCTTCTCCTTACGGTCTTGGATATCTACAGGTCGCTCCTCGAAGGTTGCATCTTCGTCAATATCGATCTCTCCCCAATCGATAACATGAGATTCATCATGGAGATAACGACGGAGCTGTGATACATGGAAAACATCATGTATCCGACTCATCTTAGGGGGGAGTGCTACTCGATACGACACACCTCCAACACGAGCTAACACCTCGAAAGGCCCAACAAAACGGGGAGAAAGCTTACTTCCGCGACCAAACCTTCGCTGCCCACGACGGGGAGTCACCTTTAGAAACACATGATCCCCAAAATTAAACTCTAAGGGTCTCCTTCTTTGATCAGCATAAGATTTCTGACGATCTTGTGCTGTCTTCATCCTCTCACGAATCACTTGAACCATCTCTGTCGTATTCTGCACTAGTTCTGGTCCGAGAATTGCGGACTCTCCGACCCCAGTCCAGCACAACGGAGAACGGCATGGCCGGCCATACAAGGCTTCAAACGGCGCCATGCCGATGGTAGAGTGAAAACTATTATTGTAAGCGAACTCTACCAAAGGTAAGTGCTTCGTCCATGAACCTCCAAAATCAAGAACACAAGAGCGCAACATGTCTTCAAGAGTCTGGATGGTTCGCTCTGTCTGACCATCCGTTTGAGGATGAAAAGCAGTGCTAAGGCATATTTGAGAGCCAAAAGCATGCTGGAGACCTCTCCACACCCTAGAGGTAAAACGAGGATCTCGATCAGAAATGATCGTCTTAGGAACTCCGTGAAGCCTCACCACCTCCTCCAGATACTACCTCGACAAAACCTCCACTGAGCTCGACTCCTTGATTGCTATGAAGTGGGCCGATTTAGTTAAACGATCTAATACCACCCATATAGCATCATGTCCTTCCGGAGCTCGAGGTAAACCTGTAACAAAGTCCATTGAGATGTCCTCCCACTTCCACTGAGGAATCTCTAAGGGCTGGAGAAGACCACCAGGAACACGGTGTTCGGACTTCACCTTCTGGCAGACTAAACATCGAGACACACATTCTGCAACTGTACGCTTCAGCCCAGGCCACCAAAACTGACTCCTCAAGGATCGGTACATCTTCGTGACACCGGGATGTACCGCCAAGGGTGAACTATGGAACTCTCGGAGAACCGTCTCGCGCATCGCCAAGGGAACAAAAAGCCTTCCATGATACAACACTCGGTGTTGTTCATCCTCCGACCAACCATCAGGGGCCTCACCACATACAACTCTGTCTCTCCAAACTTCCACCTCTAGATCACCCAACTGAGACTCTTCCACCTTCTGCATCAGGGATGACTGCACCATCATCTGGAAAAGACAACCTCTTCCCCCAACTTCTCCCATATCAAGATGCAAAGCTGATAGCTCTTCCATCACTCTCCAAGAATCACCAGATTCATTCACAACATCATTACGTGACTTTCGGCTCAGTGCATCAACAACAACATTTCCATTCCCAGGTGTATACGATATTTCGAAGTCGTATTCCTGCAAGAACTCCATCCACCGACGCTGCCGCAAGTTCAAATCCCGCTGAGAGAAAACATACCTCAAACTCTTATGATCGGTGAAAACCACAAAGCGCTCGCCAATGAGGTAATGTCTCCACAACTTCAGCGCAAACACCACGGCTGCCAACTCAAGATCATGGGTGGCATAGTTGCATTCATGGGGATGCAACTGCCGAGACCCATAAGAATCAACAGACCTTTGCTGCATGAGAACACAGCCTAGCCCCAGATGTGAAGCGTCACAGAAAACATCAAACTGGACTCCCTCCTCTGGAAGACAAAGGACTGGAGTACTCACCAACTTCTCCTTTAGATACTCGAAAGCTGTCTGACACTGATCAATCCATATGAACGGTTGATCCTTCCTGGTCAAAGCTGTCAGAGGAGTCGCAACTCGGGAGAAATTAGCCACAAACCTCCTATAATAGCCTGCGAGACCAAGGAAACTTCGCACCTCTGACACGGTCTTGGGGGCTAGCCAAGACACCACTGCTTCTATCTTCGAAGGATCCACAGCTAATCCCTGTTGGGACACAACATGTCCCAAGAAACGGACTTCTCGAGCCTAGAACTCACACTTGGACAACTTCCCAAACAACTGATGTTGGCGAAGAACTCCCAAAACGGCTCGTAGATGCTCTGCATGCTCCTCTTCAGATGTGGAGTACACAAGGATGTCGTCAATGAAAACCACAACAAACTTGTCCAGGAATTCACGGAACACAGCATTCATCAACCCCATGAAAACAGCTGGAGCATTTTTCACGCCGAATGGCATTACAACAAACTCATAATGCCCATGACGACAGCGGAAAGCAGTCTTCGGGATATCCTCATCCTTTACACGCATCTGATGATATCCTGACCGCAAGTCTATCTTTGAAAACCAACTTGCACCCTTCATTTGATCGAATAGGTCATCAATCTGCGGGAGAGGATAGCGGTTCTTTATTGTCACTTTGTTTAACCGACGATAATCGACGCACAACCGCAAAATGCCATCAGCCTTTTTCACAAACAAAACTGGTGCACCCCAAGGTGACACACTTGGCCGAACGAAACCACACTGCAATAGACCATCGAGCTGAATACGTAGCTCTCGTAACTCAGAAGGGGCCATCCTATACGGAGACATAGAGATAGGAGACGCTCCTGGCTGTAGCTCGATCCCAAACTCGATCTCTTGTCGAGGGGGTAAGGATACAACCTCTTCTGGAAAGACATCAGGGTACTCCTCTACGACCCTAGGAAACGCCAACTGTTGAACCTCTGAAGAACTCAGCATCATCCCAGCCCTCATGGATGATAAGGATGAAACTCGTCTATGACTCATCCGAGGATCTCTCTCACCAACAAACACTACTTCCTCTCCATATTCATCAAAGAAAACGACCTTCTTCCTGTAGCAATCCACAATAGCCTGCACCGAATACAACCAATCCATGCTGAGGATGACATCATATGGTTGTATTCGTAAACATAGGAAATCTCCCCAAGAGCGGTGCTACCCCAACACTAGCTCACAGTCTCTACATACTTCAAACAAGCTAGCTCGACCTCCAACTGGCGCAGTCAATGCCAAGGGCACTAGAAGCCTCTCTACCTCAAGTCCCAAAGCGTGGACAAGGGTAGGGGATATAAAGGAGTGTGTCGCTCCTGAATCAAACAAGGCATACACCAAGGTAGAAAACAAGCAAAGGGTACCTCGGACGATGTCTGGCTCGCCTGGAGCTGGCAACGCTAGAGCATGAAGCTGACCACGACCACCTCCACGGCCTCTCTGACCCTGATGACGACCACCACCACGGCCGTGCTCTGCTCTCTGAGGACAGGGAGCGTCATGGGGATGTCCTCTGCCTGCTCCATCTACCCTCTGGTGATCTAAAGCTGGTACAACCTGCTGCTGCTGCCTCGGCTGGAACTACCTCAACGGAGGAACCTGGAGTGGAGTGCCTGGTGCACGATGACTGCTCTGAAAAATCGGGAACTCCCGCTGCTGATGACCACGACCACCACAAGAAAAACAAGCGCCTGATCCCTTGGCATAGGCCTGAGAGTTACTGCCTCCGGAGAAACGAGATGGGAAGGGCTGGGACCTACCCCCAGGTGAACGGAAACTCTTCTGTCCTGAAAACCGGGAACCCCGGACCACAGCTCTGCTTCGTGAGGAATCATGACGATTCCCCTCTCATGACGATCCGTTCCTGGTCAAAGTCCTCTCAACAACCTCTGCCCTCGCCAGCACCTCAAGATATGTCTTCATCATAAATGGGGTGACTTGGCGCTGGATCTCTGGACGCAAAGCCTCCTCGAAATGCCTCGCCCTGGCCTCATCATCCGGTAACAGGTCTGAAGCATATCGTAGAAAGTTCCTGAAATGGATTCCAAACTCTCGAACACTAGAGCTCCCCTGTAGAAGGGTGAGTAGCTCCTGGCGACTGGACGCCTTCGCAGTCGATGAAAGAAACTCGACTCTAAACCTGTCTCGAAACTCCTCCCATGAGATCGCTGACTCCTCACGATCCCCGAGGAACAAGAACCACCACTGTCTCGCCACTCCACGCAACATCGTCACAACCAAGGAAACCCAGTGTTCCTTCCGAGCACGAATCGAACTGAAGCCTATCTCGACCTCCTCCAACCAGTCTTCTATGACTTCATCTGAAATGGAGCCCTCGTACTTTTGTAGACTCTGGCGCTGAAACTCTCGGAGTGTCTTCCTCCAAGTGTCATCGTCGTCAACCTCTACCCGGCGGCGATCTGCTGGAACAGCCTGCTGGGCACCTTCTGCGCAAACCTGACGAGGACGTCGACCTGGATCCATACCTATAAAATAACAACCGTTAGAGCTACTAAGCCTGGAATATGGAAGATTCAAAATTTAATTAATTAATTAATTTGTTTTATTAATTTTAGGTTACCTATCCCAAGGTCTACCCATTCAAACACATGCGCAAAGAATAATGATGCATGATCCTTTCCTAGGTCTCTACCCTGCAACCAGTATCACTTTGTTTAGTAGCCATCATAAACTTAAAGGTCCGTGCAACATATCATAGGGGGCCCTGAACGCCTATGTCTCTGTCGGTCTCCAGTGTTTACCCCACTTGCTAAACATAAATGGCACCATTTCCCTACCATCCCATGCATCCTCACCTGTGCCTAACTCCAAACTCCATCCTATCCCTCAACCAGACCTCTGATACGACTCTGTCACGACCCCCTCCCCACAAAGTGTACCCCTCCTGGGCCGGCAATGTGAAAAGGGAGATAATGACCCCCGAGTCCCGCCTCCAGTAGGCCCCGGGTTGGCGACTAGCACCGAGGGTATAATAAAAAATGGGAGGCATTACCCTCTAAGAGAACACATGCAGAAGAGAGAGATAGAATAGACTCCAACCAACTCCAACTCATAACTGAAAAATAAAAGAAACCCAAGTGCATATGTGAAATTTCATGCAAAAGTACTACAACTGAAAGGAAAAACTAAAAGTACCCAAAAGAAAGAAAAACGACAGCGACCACGAGCTCGAACAGCTCCTCCTCCAACCACAAGCTAGTAGTAACCCGCTTGATCTCCAACTTGATCCAAGTGACCTAAAAACAGTTTATACATACATAGGGTGAGTATAATAGTATACTCAGTAGGATCCTCCCCAAGCCTCTTGTGCAAAAGTAAAGAAATCATGCTAAATCCCAGTGAACAACAAGTGAAACTAACACGTCACCTAAACAGGTATACTAAGTTCCCAACCTCACCATGGATACTCTCACCAAGTAACGCATACAAGAATATAGCATGTAGTAAAGAATATCAAGGGTACCTCGCTACTACTTCCCCACTGGTTTTCCGATTTGCCCCAACGACATACGTCCTGTGCATCTCTCTCCAAGGCTTTCCCCCAGACACCTGGGCTAAGCTCCACAATCTGCACCTCGTGCACCACATAGGCTTGCCCGCAGACACCTGGGCGAAGCACCACACCGTCCTCATAACCAAAAGTAACCAGGTAATTTCCGGGAGCCACCACAGCTCGCATAACGTGTATCATACGTCGGGTATAATACCTCAAGCCATTACAGCCCATACGCCGAGTAAGGATCCTCAAGCCATCATAGCCTATACACGTTACAACTATAGTAGTCCGTAGGATACTATATCTAGAATATATGTGTGTGAATAACCAAAAGCCATTACAGCCCTCTACACAAATATATGGGGTAACTAACCGTTGTGCCTCATGGCACAAGTATCTACCAAGAGAAGAGAGCGGGGCCAAAGGGGGTAGTCAGCCATTCAACCTCCCATCAGAATGTTGGGGAAAACACCCCCCAGGGCTCAGAATCCCCGGGGTGTCAGTTGCCCTTACCGACAGGGTGGAGTAGTGTATAGAAACACAAAAAGTACAGAATATATAAGTAACTCACATCCACACTATGGGCATTACCTAGTCTTAGATACAATTGCAGCAAACATCTCTCAGACTCCAGGATGCTACTTCTAAGACTAGGTATCCTATAAGCACACAAACATTTGAAGAGATTTATTAGATTACTCTGTTCTCATTTATCAGTTCCACTGTGCATTAATTAATTCTTTAAACATTAATTAAGAATGAACAATTCCACATTAAACTAAATTGGCATCACATTCAAAAACAACTGCTCCTTTTTAAGATTCACATCACCTTTAAATTCCAACATCTCCATCCCTGTGGATTTTCACCATTTAATCAAATATTCATTACAGAATTACTTTTCCACCTTCCCAGGCATTCTAGAAAAACATCCTATGCTTCTAAACACAAAGGAGGCTCAACACGGTGAATAGGTGTACTACCCGTCGAGTCTTTGCCGCCTATAGAAAGAGCATATACCCATTCTCCCTCGAGAGGCTAAACACGGAAAGCACGTGACATACCCCGCGCGTCTTCACCTCCTTCGGAAGAAGGGTAGCAAGACCAGCTGCCTTGAGCAGTGGGGAAAAGCAAAGCAGATTAACATTCAAGAAACCGTAAGTAACCATCAACCACATCCATCCCATTCCATCACCCCTGGTGTCCTCCCTGACACCCACATGCATAAACTGATGCATCTCGCCACTCTAGGCGTCATCTGCTGCCATAACCATAAGGCCTCCATGCCTCCACATATCACAACAACCATCCAGGCTCACATCACAGCACAAGCAGCAGGAAAACAAACATCACATCATGGGCTCTTGACCCTTTAACAAACAAGAGGGTAACTCAGAACCCTTTTAGAAATTCCCACATAATCTGTTCTCTAATCTATATTGAATTAACAGATTTGTTATTCGTTGGTTCCAATCATGGATACCTAATCAGCAAGCTATCACAATTAAATAACCATGCTTACTTCCCTAATTTGATTATCCTCAAATTAGAACAACTACAACAACGGCAATAACCAGATTAATTTGCATGCCTCTTTATCTTTAGCCAATTAATTAACGAATAATTCCGGCTTTACGTTCATTATCAATTTCCATCATGAACGAACAACAAATCAAAGAAAACATAGATATCACTATATCTAGAAAAACATGAGGCAAACCGTTATCACGGTATAAAGCAACAACATGCGATCAACCCATTCTTTTAATCCGAGTCAAGTATTTAATTAGGTCAATTTCATTGTGATCCAAAGGGATAAATCATGATAATTATAAGATTTCACATATACAATTAGAGAAGCCATGAATCCCCTACCTCGAAGAGTTCTTGACGTCCTTTATCCACACAGCGGGCCACAATCCTTCTCTCGCGACAACTTATGTGGAAGAATGATCGACACAGCTTGGTTGCATAAAAAACAAAGCAGAACCAATCCTAGGAGTAAAGATTGATTGTGCAACTCCTACGGAAAGGATTGAAAGGTTCTAGCGCCTCTTAGTTGAGAACAAAGGGAAAGAACAAGGGAGAATGATATCTCATCCCTTTTTAAGATTTAACGAGGTGACGGTTTAAGATCCGGTTAATTCTACATTAAAAACGGATCACATTAACCCCCACGGTTTGACCAAGTAAAACATTAAAAGCCTTAGGAATAATTAATATAGGATTTATGGAATTTGAAACGGCCTTAAGAACCCTTAAAATAAGGCTTTAAATGTATTTTACTTCAAAGGAAACATAAAAAGGGGAAAACTGTAGGAGTCTGGAAACACTGTTCACCCACCGTTACTGTACATGAAACCGATCTGTGAAACCGATCTGTGAAACTGATCTGTAAAAATGATCTGTCACACCGATCTGTGAAACCGATATGTGAAACTGATCTGTCACACCGATTTGTGAAACCGATCTGTGAAACTGATCTGTCACACTGATCTGTGAAACCGATCTGTGAAACCGATCTGTGAAACCGATCTGTGAAACTGATCTGTCACACCGATCTGTGAAACCGATATGTGAAAACGATCTGTGAAACCGATCTGTGAAACCGATCTGTCAGACCGATCTGTGAAACCGATCTGTCACACCGATCTGTGAAACTGATCGGTGAGACCGATCTGTCAGACCGATCGGTGAGACCGATTTGTTACTGTTCATAAAACTGGAAACACTATTCACAGAACTGGAAAATTGGCAAAGTGTTGGGGATAAGTCCCCTGGACCTCCCAGAACACCTCCAACACCAACATTTCACAAAGTAATGGACCAGAGAGGTTTGGGCCATTACAATGTATCTACCCCTACTAGAGGACTTTGATCAGTTCAGGATGTATAGCTAGAGATTAGCCTGCTTGGCATACACATACAGAGCATTATGTAGGCTATCCCACAGGGACCGCACAGGTCTCAAGGGATGCATCATTCTTATTCAGATGTGGTCATGGGAGCGCATGCCCAATTTCCACGATGATCTTGCTGGTTCGCCAATCAAGATAAAGGTGCTGCATGACGCTCCACGTGGATGCTGGTACGATCGGTCATTTTTATTCATTTCTGATGCTACTATGAGTTATTGAATTCAATTTCTCACTATTTTTTACTATCAATGATGTATTTTACAGGTAGTGTCAGAGACATAATTTTGACGTGGTTCTGAGACACCATTTGGGCGTATATCGGCTCCATTTGAACTATCTCTTACCTAATCAGGTATGTATCACTACAACAAAACCGGCTATTAGCGGCGGTTTAAACTGCCTCTATATGGTTTGGCAGAGGTTTACAGAAACTATCACAAAACTGGGTGTCGACAATCTATTAGCGGTGGTTTTTTCCATTTTGCGGTGGTTTAAGTGAATCATCGTAGATTCCTCATTTTGCGGTAGTTTTTGTGACTTTAGAGGCGGTTTGGAAAGTGCTGGATATTTTTTTATTCGCGGCGGTTTTAACCGCCATGATATTTAGGCGTTTGATGCATCTCTGTCGTGGCAGTGCAAACCACTTCTATGTAGTGACGAGTATAATCACCGCTAAATATAAACCGATTAAATTTCGTGGTGGTTTTAACCGTTGCTAATGTTTTACCCGTAAAGCATTAGAAACAGTTAAAACCACCGCGAAATGCTAACCAGGAAAAAAATTGCAATTTTTCTTCTACTGCCCCACTGCCCTGAAAAACAAATCAAACCAGAAAATGGAACAGGCGACATCATACAAACAAATAAAATGTTATTTCTAACTTGGTATCCCCAATATGATGAAACTGGAGACATCATACAAACAATCGACCATAATTCTATAGTGATAATAATCAATAATGGATCTATAGGGAAGCATGAAATCCATTCCAATAATTACATCATACAATTATATGATGGGAAAGAATAAATTCTATATAAATAAACATTTTCCTATCTGATGGGGGAAAATATTTCCATCGGTGAGCAATCATTGATCGAATAACCAATGAGGTTTACAGATTCTTAATGACACCTAAATACACTATATCAAGGACCAAAATCTCAAGAAATGTATCAAATATAACATTGTATGATGCACTTGTGTCAAATAATGTAGAATCTATAGAAGAGGTTTCTAGATTAGTACCTCAAACAATAAATGAATTTGAATTATGCTCCCTATCACATGTTTAATGTCATTTAGTTTTCCCATAACATGAATCTATGCTAAAACCTGACTATTCTGAGTGGGATCACATTTCATGCACATTAATTCTTGAGTCTAGTATCAACTATTTCGACTACCACCTTGGCCTCAAAATGATGTGGTATTATAGCTACATCCCTACTAAAAATTAAGAGGACCCACATAATAATGTGGAATATGTAAAGATCTTATCCCCCTAGGAGGAACTGGTGGAAAAGTTTTAAAGATGTGAGAGATATGAACCAAACTCATATAACCTCTGCATTCAACTAGATACACCATACGTTGGGCCTTGTTGGCGTAATAAGGGCCTTGTTTATATCTTAGTAATTGTAAGGGCCTTGTTGATATCTCAGTAATTGTAAATACTTTTGTTTTTAGGTGATAAAGATTGGACCATATAATTAGGTAGATTTCATGCACAAAATATTCCAACAACACCTATGAAATGTTATATTGTGGAGTGGATAATGGCTATAACATGACTAGTATATTGTCTTTAGAAAAATGGTTCTTTATATTTTTCAAGAGACTCCTCAACCTGATCTGACCAAAGTGGTTGTTTACCCACTTCTTTATTGTAAACAATGGGATTAGAAGTGGTTTAACCTATTATATTGGAAGGAAAGTGGTCCAAGTGTGGTTTGGATAATTACCATTCTCTTGGGTTGTCCTCCTATTGAGAAAGGATGTCAATTGACAATATTGAGGCATCGGGCATGACTAACCTCATTTTCCCAAGTGAATTGTGATAGGAGGTCTTTTTCATTGTCAATCCAACAAGGGGAGGACCTCCTTGATGAAGTAAACTATCAATGTAGAGAGGACCTTCATAATGATTTTCATCATGGGGAGTACTACAAAAACAACTTGAATTCAAGCCATATGGAGAATTCCTACAATGTGTACCCTAGAGAAGACCTTTTGTGTGGATAATATTAAGGGAAATAAATCCTTGTTTTTTCATCATCCTGACATTTATAGAATATTTTCGGTGCTGATCAGGATATTGAATCTCATAATCAATCATATTCTAAGAATTAAGTGACCCTTCATGGAAGGGTGTTTGGGGAGGACCTTCATAGCTACTGGCAGCAAAGTAGATAAGAGGACCTTCGCAAATGAAACTACTATTTTTGTAATTTGGTAACAAAAGAGTAGGATCCTGATCATCCATAGATAAACGTATGAGGGTTCAAGAACACCAATATTAAGTAGATCAAGATCATATACCAGATATTCATTTTCCAATCACCTTTGGTGTTGCTAATTTTTGGATGCTCTCTTGTGGGTGATAGAGGTTGATTTCTATGGATATCATCTTACATATACTTAATCTTGTTTGATTATCTCTCATGTCATTAAGATAATTTTATGATAGGTCTATGGAATTTCGTTTGGGATATGTTCATACCCTGTAGTGCCCACCGGGGTAGACCGATAACCTTTAGTTGGAATGGGGGTATGGTCCCGATCTAGTTGTCCATATAACATGGGATTTGGCCCATGACCCTATTGAATGGGAGAAAAGATGTGTATCTTCTCTAAATCTCCTCATATTGTTTTAATGAGTCACCCAAATTATGGTAGAATAGTTGTGTGTCTTCCCTTTAACCATTTTTAGAATATTCTAGGTGACTTCAGTGTCCAGAACATGCATATTTTCTTATTCTATTGTTGGAGAATGTGTATGGGCCTGATCTTTTCCTCCATTTCATTTAGGTATATACCGATGTTAATCCAGTCAGTGGGAAAGGATATGGGTATTCCCTATATTTTTTACCAAAATATTCTTGGTGATTTCTTTGAATAATACCAGATTATACTGACAAGCTTAGTAAATGTGGTAAAATGTGTCCTCTTGCTCATATTTTTCCACCATATTTAGTTAGTGGGATTCTTTGGAGGGTATAAATGTAGGGCCATGTTCTTGGTTGATTGTTCACTACCCTCAGTGGGTTTTCCTAACTACCTAGGTTTGTGAGACTTAGGTCAGACTCTCGAGGTAAACACACACATCATATAGAGGTTTTATTGCTTTATAGAATTAGTGATGGTGAATGCCAGAAGGATCCATTTGTAGGGTCCCTTATGCTATCTAGATGAGTCCATCAGTGACCTCTTGATCAACCTCCCTAGATAAGGGAGGAACATGTTATTTCCTTCCATGTATATGACCATTAAATGGTTTGAGATGGAAACTATTTACAACAAATTGTGTTCCACTAGTCATTGTCGAGTAGACATCTAGTAGGTATTTTTGAGATGAATGGATTTTTTAGCTTCCTCTGAAGATGGAAAGGTACCATTTAGGTGTGACTCCCAAAACAGTGAATTTGAGACCCAATGTTTAGGGTGCAAGGTTGATAATAGAGCCCTAGTTTTAAATGAGGATCCAACTTGTGAAGTAGTCGAAGCATATGTGTTCTTAAAGTAGTAAAATTTCATTTGAATCAAAGGGGGTTCTAGTTGATAGTTCCAAAATACTTATGAGAAATATTTACAAGAAATCCTCATGAAATCAGCATATCAATAAATAAACACATGTATAATCAATTGTATCGGATCCATGTTTGTCCACATTTCATATTTTGAGAGAGAAAAAGGAGCCTAACATGTGGATGAAACATGCATTTTTTTTAAGGTTCCATGTTAGGTTCACCATTTTTTTTTCAACTACTTTTATTGGTGAGTATATGATTCGTATCACATGATTAGGCTAAACTACATTCCCATCATCCTCTTATGTTTGGTCTCTATACTACCTACTAGGTTCTAATTTATATAACCAGAACAAAATAACAAAAGGATCACTCTTTAGTCATCCAAAAATCTCGACTACCAATTCAAACATAGGCCTAAATGGAATGATGTATACCACACTTGAGAAATCAAGACATAAAATGAAACATCATAAATCAAAAAAAAAAATCCATAGAAGGAAACATGAGAAATCAAGAAAATATTAGGACATGGAAATGTTTGGTGGAAACTATGTGCCATACATGTTACATATAAAAACCAACCATTCTCATATTTGTTCAACACATCAAAAATACTACTACTCATGGTCTGATGATGCATCGTCACCCTCTCTACCTCCATCTCCACTACCCCCTGCCACCTGTAAGAACATTATATTGAAAATTAAATATTGTTGCATATTTATAATTAAAATTAAAACCAATAAAAGTTTTCAAACTAAATGATTTTGATTTTTTGTGATTTACCTGCTCACCACTAGTCGATGCACTACCACCGGGGGAATATCTGCTCATATGCTGACGTATTTTAATCAACTCTTTCTGCAAAGTAGATATCTGATCCCCCTGCTGGTGAACTGTGTTTCGTAGAGAAACAATCTCTTTATGAGCATCTCCAGGTATGGGATGACTAAATCCAGGAGTAGATGTAGCGTCCATCCCCGGTGGCGTACTAAAAACCCCAGATGGTACGGGTCCCAAACCCATCCCATGCACTCTACCAGGATGCTCCTTCCTAAGGACTTTAGCAACCGGGTCATCCTGGGAGACTGAGTAGGACTGCCCAGGATTGGAATCCCATATTTCTTTAATTTTTACCTATAAATCAAATATCAATATATATTAACATAGTAAAAACTGATAATAAGTTATTATAATAAAAAATTGACTTCATACCCCAACTTCTTTGGCAGACTCATTAACAAGACTTCCATCTGTTTTTTTGTGAACAACTAGCCACAGTTCAGTTTGGGATTCTTCATGCCCTAAACTTTGTGACTACATTCAACAAAGATAAATCAACAATTCAATATGTTAAATAGATAATATTTTCTTATAAATATTTAAACTAATTAAAAGATTACCAATGACATTCAGATTCTAGAAAAGCTTTTTGAGCCCGCAGTGTGTGGGATGACTTGTTTTTCCCGTTTTGATGCATTCTGTCTTGAGAGATCCTGAAATAAATAAAATTCAATTTTACAGAAATGTATTCAATGTCATCTCCTCTTCATATACATGTATAAATGTAAAATGAGGATAATATAATAATATATATTTCAATATTGTTCGCTTCTCATAACGATGTCTATCAACAAAAACTTTCCACTATTCTTTTGGTACCCCATTGGGTAGCTTCTCATACATTTACTGCACGGTCAGCGAAGTATCGTTGACATCACACCACAACCTCCATTTGAAATCTTTCCATTTTTTACCAATATTTTTCAATGTTCACTTCCGTACTATCACATCAGCAATGTTAAAGTGGAAGAACATCTGTATACAGAAATTCATTTTGAACATATTAGTAACATGACATTAAATTAAACCATAACGTAATAAAATTACCTTTATATGAGAATAAAAAACTTCATTTTTCCATTTTGGAGGTATATGACTCCAATCATCATATGAAATAGGCAGGGAAATGGGCTCCGCTGCCAGTTGACCTATAATTTGTCCAAGTAACCCCGCGGCGTCATCTTTCAGGACCCCATAATAATCAAATGGCACGAATATCTTCTCTCCATTCATGTTCCAAACATTTGAACTTTTTATGTGTTTTTCCACGGTTTCATTTTTTCATCTGCAATGAGCAAACAATTAGTATAAACAAAATGCAATAAATTTATTTAATTAAAATTTGTACCTATGACTGTGACCCTCCAGAATATCCATGGTGAACTGGAAGGGGCGTGTCGCCACCCCAATGATGAGGCTCTTGTAGGGGGAGTCGATGAATCATCCTCTAATGAGACATCCACAGATGGTGTCAGAGATGGTGCAGAGGGAGATGGTGCAGGGGTGTAGGCAGCTGGTGCCTCAGATGCCGTGGGGAGAGACGGATTGTCATCTGTCACAGAACTAGATGAAATAGTGTACCACTTCCTCCTTGGCATTCCTGTCATTTAATCAAATAAAATTAAGTTCAGAATATATATTTCAAAAAAATTATGCAGAAAAAAAATTTAAAAATGATAATAGATGTCCAGTACTAACAAATAAAATATATATAACAATGATAATGAATGACCATAGAAATGAAACAAGTGGTTTCTTAATGAATAAATAATTGTACATACAATCATTTTACCCTTCAATCATGTTAGGTTCCTTATCCATTGCTTCATCCACTTCATTCACCCTTGCAAGAATAATATTTTCAATATCATGATTGACAAATAATTCTTCTTCCTGTAGTTGATGAAATTCAATTACATAGGTCAAATATTACACTTCATCACCCATATCATACAAATCTCTTTGTATTACATGAGTAACTACACTCCACCCTTCATACACAACATCATTCACATAATATACCATTTTTTCTTGATATTCTAAGATATATGGATCATGAAGTTCACGATCACCAACATCCATCAAGAGAGAGAATTTTAAAGAAGTAAATTGCAAGGAATCTCTTTTAACACCTCTGATAATATCGACCCATTTACATTTGAATAAAACAACATAAAAACGCCCATGGTAGTTTAATTCAATAATATCATGCATCTTTCCATAGTATCCCACTTCAGCAAATGTAAATATACCACTATTCTATGTTTTCAAACCCACTTCTCGATCGACTACACGAAATCTAAAGCCATTCACATTATAAGCATTGAACTTTCTAACTTGTTTTATAGAACATCTAGCAAGAAACATTAAATCTTATGACAAGTTTTCTCGAGTATCAGTATTCATGATCTGAAAAAAAGAAATATAATTCAATAGATTTACAAATTTTATGTGTCAAACTAATATTCGTATTTATTACAATATTTATAAACTTACACGTCGTGCAAACCATTCTACCAGCTCTTTATTCACAGCTTTCATTATATCTTTCTCATTTCATGTTCAGACTCTCAGTCATCTCTTTGTTTGTATCCTCAACTCTTCAATAAATGGATATGCAATTTCACTATTCAGCAACACATATCTATGTGTCTGTAATAATTCCAATAATGTCAGTGTCACATATGAGGTCCTCCCAACTGATCGGCCAATAGTAGGAAATATTTTTGATTTATGATGCATTTGAGATTGAGTTGATGTGTCGTCAACACGTCCAACTCGATTAAATCTTGTCTCAATATCATCCAAATATCTGGAACAAAAGGTGAGAAACTCCTCGGCTAAATAGCCTTCAGCAATAGAGCCTTCTGGTTGAGCTTTATTTCTCACGTATGCTTTCAAATGCCCAAGATATCTGTGAAATAAAATAATAATATTATGCATTTATTTAAATGCCAAAAATTTTTTACTTAACTGGAAACATATTAATAAAATACCTCTCAATTGGATACATCCATCGATAATGAATGGGCCCTCCTAATTTAGCTTCTTCAACCAAATGCACAGTTAAATGCATCATGACAGTAAAAAATGATGGAGGAAAGATCATCTTCATTTCACAAAGGGTCAATAAAAACCTCTCCTGGAGGTTGTCAAGATGAAATGGATGTATATATTTCTCACATAATTTCCTGAAAAATGTGAAGAATTGGATTACAATAGTAGTAACTTTTTCAGGTAATAATGTACGCAATGTCAATGGTAGTAACTGTTGTAACAAAATATGTGAATCGTGACTTTTCAATCCATATAACTTACAATTCTTCAAGTCAACACACCTCAAGATGTTACTCGAATACCCATCAGATACCTTGAAATTATTTAAAATTCGAAGGAATGTATCTTTATCCCTATTTTTTATTACAAAAATGGCCGAAGCATACTTTTCATTCTCATCTGGCCAGAGATCATGTTTTATGTTCATTACTTGTAAGTCTTTGCGAGAATTGAGATGATACTTCGACTTTCCATGCTCATTAAGTAATGTGAAAATCAAATTATCACATACATTCTTCTCAATATGAATCACATCAAGATTATGGCGCAACAAATTAAATTCCAAATATGGAAGTTTGAAGAATATACTTTTTTTCTTCCATTGTTGCATTCTGATTTCAGTTGACGATGCACTTCAGACTCGTTTTCCGCTATCATTCAAATAATGAACCTTACCAAATTTTGTTTCAATATTTTCAAGCTATGTCAATATTTCAGAACCATTTAAAAAATTTGGAGGTGGTATATGATCAATGGAACCATTAAATTTTGATTTGTTCAGCCGAAATCTATAAGATGCATCAAGAAATCTTTGATGGCATAAGAAGCACCATTTTCTACTGTGAGGTAGCAGTTTGGGCTCAAAATCAAAGTTACAAACGGGACAAGCCAAACTCGTATAAGTGTTCCAACCAGATAAATTCCTAAGCCCAAGGAATTCACTAATGGTCCACCTTAAATCATCATACATTTTGAACATTGTTTTAGAAGAAACATCAAATGTCTCAACACTGTTGCTCCATAACTCCTAAAATTCTTCAATCAAAGGCTTCAGGTATACATCAATATCATTTACAGACATTTGTTTTTCAGGAATAATCATCAAAATGATAAAATATGTTTGTTTCATACACATCCACGGAGGCAGATTATAAGGGATCAAAACAACTGGCCAAATGCTATAACTGGTACTCAAAGTCCCAAATGGGTAGAATCCATCGACAGCCAATCCCAACAGAACATTCCTAGGATCAACTGAGAAATATATATGTAATGAATCAAATGTCTTCCACGATTGGGAATCTCGTGGATTTCTCATTAACCCATCATTTTTATTGTCTACAGAATTCCACTTCATGTGTTCGGTGGTTTTTGATGACATGAATAATCTTTGCAATCGAGGCTTCAAAGGCAAGTAACGCAAAACTTTTGCAGGTGTGTTCCTTTTCTTCTTCTCCATGAAATTATTTTCAGTCAGACTTCAAACATCACCCTTTAAATTCCAACTATAAGAAGAACATTTCCTACAATTCTGTCTACTTGAATCTTCTCACCAATAAAGCATACAATCATTGGGACACACATGTATTTTTGTATAATTCAGACCAAGCTTGTTAACAACTTTTTTCATATCATAAAAAGATTCTAGGATTTTTGATTCAGGAAATGCATCACAAATCAATTCCAATAACATGGACATTGTCTTATTTGTAATTCCACGTAGACATTTGATATGGCATAACTTCAGCAGAAATGAAATCTTTGAATATTTCAAACACCCACTATACAACTCTTGATTTCCATCGTCAACTAAATCATGAAACTCATTTTCCTCACTGAAGTTTTCCCTTACATTTAGCTCCACAAAATCAAGAGGAGGATCCAATGATATGTTACAATCTTGATCTGCTTGTGTTACAGTCTCAAAAACATCACTTGTCACGTTGCAATTTGTAGCACCCTATTCTGGTTGTTCTGATATGTTTTGATGCTCATAGTGGTGTCTTGCAGTGCTGAATGCATCATTTATGAGGTTTTGCATTTCATTTTCCATGATTGATGAACTTGGGACCTCATTCTTTCGATTAACATCAGTGATCAATCTTTCTATATTGTTCAATTATCCATGCCAATTCCAACACAAATATTGACCAGGTAATTGCTTCAGTATTAAATGTTCATAAACTTCATCTCTCTTCAACCATGTTCTAAATTTACATTTAGGACATGGACATATTATTCTCCCTTCAACAGATCGATTAAAAATTGAAAAATCTAAAAACTCATTCAAACCCTTAACATATTGAGGTGTGTTCCTCGGTAATGTGATCCAGCTTTTATCCATGTATATCACAATGTGCCTACACAATAATAAAAAAATTAAAACACATAGCTACTACTAATTATAGAAAGAGATTCATTGTCAATGATATAGTATTCCCCTAGTTTTAGTTGATTATGAATTCATATTTTTCATTTATTCCAACTATATCACTTATGCTATGCTTATTTTTTGAAAACATCCAATGTATGCTAAATGTTAATAAGAATATGAGATCAAATTTACCTTTTTCCATTCCCCATTATATCTACAGGAGAACAATATATAATTTTAAAGGATATAAAGTAAGATATAATAATTTTATTAAAATGTGTTCATTTTTTATCTTACATTTTAAAATGTCATCTATGTATTTATCTACTATTCCAAGACAACTAACAAGTTTGATCATGTAGTAACTCTCATATTCTTCACCAATAATGAAATATAACTATAAAATATATGTCTCTAGAGTTCATGATAATATAGAATACAAATTTTAGGACACAATCAATATCATGAACCTCTCTTAACAGTTAAATTAATTTAAAATAGCCTCTTAATAATTGATTGAATTACATGGAATGCATAAACCTTTACTTAAGAAAACAAGAACTAATAAAAGAAATATTTACACCCATGAGCTCATGCATAAAAGTACATTTATATTTGAACATAAAACAACCATCACAACCTTTACTTGAGAAACCGAATTCAAAATGCATACGAATTTTGGTAAAGTGATAATAAAAAAAGGTTTTATGTTCACTTAGAGTGTGTGTGTTTGGGATCTGCGCACCCCAAAACAAGGTTTTAATAGATTCTTCCAACCGTGGCATGAATTAAAATAAGAAATGGTTTAATGAAACCCCAATTATATCATTTTTATATATCCATACATACATGAATTACGAATAAGGGTATACAAAAACATGAGGGACTAGACCCCTTGCATGCAGTTTATGTTTTGAAAACAATACTCAAAAACAAAAGATCACCCTTCAAAGATCATAACCTGAAATGGGTTGTTGTATACACACATATATATATATGAACATATATATTCTTAATTTGAAATTATAAAATGGACTTAAGGAGAAATTATATACATATATGTATCTATATAAGGATAATAAATTAGTGGAGAAGGGTTCACATGTAATATTGAAAGCACGGACTCTCTTGTATATATTGCATAATTAAACCGAAAACTCAACATGAGTTTTGTTTTAAAAGTGATATGAAATATTATATATATATATATATATATATATATATATATATATATATAAACGTATGAACCTATATATACATAAGAGCAAAAGAGTTTTATGAAAAGGATGAAAACAAAACAGTTAGATCCCTTACCTATCTTTGGATGTGAAATGAGTATGGGAAGGAACAGTTTGCACATCAAAAGGAGGGAAACCGGTGGTTTTGGGTGTTAGAAAACCGGGTTTATATAGGAAATATTTTATATAATTCACATCATAAGTATATTATAAACAAAGACTTGACCGAAATAAAATAAACCAGCAGGTTTCTTATGAGAGAATACAAAGAAGAAAACCGGTGAATATAATATATATATATATATATAAAGCTTGGAATACTATACCCGAAACAAAAGAAAGAAAACTAAATAAAATAAATAAAATGAAACCAAAGATATTGGGGAAGATCCCATGGGTAGAAGTCAAAGTCACGGGGTCTAAAAAAATGAAGAAAGAAATATGGAGGATAAGATAAAAGAGAAGAAGAAAGAAAACTAGGGGTGTCCACTGGTTTGAGCGTGACAGGGAAGATGACACGGAAAGAAAACCGGGGAGAGAAATGGGTGCTCTTCATCCCCTTGGCGCTTAGCATGGTTGTTGTGGTTCTGGTCATGGTGTTCCTGGTCATGGGAGATCCGAAATAAATCCACTTCTTCCTTGGCATGTTCGTGGTGATGTGGGGTGTACCGGCAGTTGTGATTGTCCTTCTTGTGGGAATGTTTGGTTAGTTATGGTCCTTAGACCCTTGTTGCCATGTATCTATTTCTTATGTTTTGAATAAATGACAAGTTTTGTGCTCTTAATTTGCGGGCATTGCATAAAGAGAGGAAATTAAGTCAAGATTAATAATTAAAACCATTATTATTAGAGAAATTAAGTTCGGGGCATTACAAGGGAAGTGGAAATAACACAAAAATATTTTAATTCAAGGAGGGGTGAAACTGGATATGCACAAAAATTTAAAAACATAGGGAGATAGTTCACAAAATTATACTTAGGTAACAATGTGAACTGTTCTTATGCTACACCCCTATGCTATGGGACTCCCATTTCACAACATAAACAACAATGCAATTGAATTAAAAAAAAATCAATCAATGCAAGTGAATACCTCCGCAAATAAACACCAACAATGAAACCAGTCACCGACGGCACGGGTGGGGAGCCAGAACTAGGGTTTTGGCTCACCGAAATCTAGGGTAGAAGCTGGGGTCGCGAGGGTTAGGGGAGAAGTTATGGTCACGGGGGAAGAACCTCGAGTCGCCGTGAGAAGGGGTCACCGGGAGAAGGGGAGTCGTGGGTCGTCGGGGTCATGGGTCACGGGGTCACCGGTCACGGGGTCTGCCGGAGATGCAGGTCGTGGGGTCTCCAGGGGTTTGGGGGTATAAAGGATGGGCACGGGGTCATGGGGGGGTTGGGGGAAGAATGGGGGTCGGGGTAGGGAAGGGTCGGGAGTTTTAAAAAAAAGATGGGTTTCGCGGTGGTTTATTAAAAACCACTGCAAAAACACTTTAGAAAAATGTTTAGTGGAAGTTTTGTGAACCGCCACCACAAAACCATTGATAAATGCAGTTCATGTTGTAGTGTATATACAATCTATCACTGTATAAAAAATTTAATAATAGAAACAATTTTGGTTTTTAGGTAGGATCTTTTTTGACAAAGTCACATGTCATTTCAGATTTTCCATACTGGAGTTTTATGGACCAGTTGTCAACATAATGCATTGGTGGGCTTGAGGATCCTATGGCTGTAGTGACCCTCATTCACTTCCATATCATTGAGTGTAAGAAGCATGACAATGTCATGTTTTGGTTATCCTGTACTCAGTCGATTCCATTTTCATCGAGACAGACAAAATGACTTCATGGGATGAAGCTAACAGAGAGGTAGGATGAGGACTGGCCTGAGTACAAGCCTTCTTTATCGACTGCTGGCACAGACGTGTAGAGTTTCATATTTAGGGTGTTCCTATGAATTGATTCTTTCTTTCGGAGCATGTTGAGTATGAGCCATGGTATAGACTAAATTCTATATTGTATCTTACCCGACCCGACGAAGAGATACAGAGGATGGTAAGTCAATAAATTTCCATTAGTTTGTTTATTGAAATATTTTCTAATTCAATTTGATTCTCTTTATAGGGAAGTCACACATAGCAGCTTATTCGCATGAGTGATAAAGAGGATGATGGGGTCTTTAGTCAGGCAGCCGTCCATGCTGCAGCGATGGAGGTGAGGGCACCTTTTCATGCACTTTCTGAGAGCATCTTCGAGCGTCCGACTTGGAGAGAGTAGATTCCTTCCCTTGAGAAACATCCTGAAGCTAATGCGGGTGCTGAGGAGCCATGGCCACAACGACGTAGACAATGTCATAATGCATGTGAGGCCTCACCTATTCCACAGGAAGATATCAGGCCTCTAGTAGTACAGGATCAGCCGATTTAGGATGTGCCTCATGTGGAATGAGATCCGTCTTTCCGGATAGGATATCTACAGTTCTCTCCATCTTGGGTTCCAGATCCATCACAACCTTGGGGTCTAGATCAATCACAACCTTGGGTTCTAGATCCATCATAGTCTTGGGGTATAGCTCCATCACAGGCTTGGTTCCCCACTACGATGATGGTAGGTCCTTCTACCACCCTAGTTGGAGAAGGATCTAGAGGGTAGTATGAGATGCAGTTGACAACTCCTCCCATTGACACACAGACATAGGATGCACCAGTCGACATTCCAGTGCCTAAGAATCATCCCTCTCTATGTCATCAGACTCCATTGCGCACTCGACGCAGACGTCCTATTCGCAGACCACCATGTGAGACAAAATCTCCTCGCCATAGACATAGACATTGAGTGTACATGTTCATTTACATGTTTTATGTCTAATGAAATGAAAATATTACTATTAATATTATCTCTTCTTATATGTTTATCCAGTATTTCAGTTTTCATTTATATTTTAGGCATAGTTTATATTTGACAGCTTTCAAAGTTGACTACTTGAAACATAGAAAAAATTATTAAATTTCAAGTAAATAACTGTAAAAAATTAAAAAATCAACAGTATAAAAACAATTTAAATAAAATTTAAAAGATAAAATAATCATCTAAAAAGTTTTTTAAAATAAATAGTTTCATAAATAAAATAAATAAATGATAATGAAAGTAATGTAAGAAAAGTAACTCAGAAGTGAGAGCGAAAAGAATGAATGTCGAGAAGGATCCTAAGCCACCTATTTGACTTTTAAAGCCTATAAAATATAAAATATAAGACCCATATAAATAAAAATTAAACATCCAACTACTTTCTATATGTTTAATCAATGTTTAAAATTTCATTCATACCGGTCTTATAGTATATATTATATAGGCTAGCAAAGGCACGTACTTGAGAAATTTTTAAGTTTCATGTCGGCATATTAGAAAGCTTATAAATTATTTTTCATCAACATTTTGTAAGAAATTATTTTTATTTTAGGAAAATTGTTATATATTTAATAGATGTTTAAAATTTTATTCATATCGGTCTTATAGTTTATATTATATATGCTAGAAAAGGCACGTACTTGAAACATTTTTAGGTTTCAAGTAGGTGGATTCGAAATGTCATAAATTATTTTTCATCAACATTTTTTAAGAAAATATTTTTATTTTTGACTACTTATTATATGTTTAATCAATGTTTAAAATTTTATTCATATCTGTATTATAGTTTATATTATATAGGCGAGCAAAATCACGTACTTGAAACATTTTTAAGTTTCAAGTAGGTGGATTAGAAAGCTTATAAATTATTCTTCATCAACATTTTTTAAGAAATTATTTTTATTTTCAACTACTTGTTATATTTTTAAGCAATGTTTAAAATTTTATTCATATATGTCTTATAGTTTATATTATATAGGCTATAAAAGTCACGTACTTGAAACATTTTTAAGTTTCAAGTAGGTGGATTAGAAAGATTATAAATTATTTTTAATCAACATTTTTTAAGAAATTATTTTTATTTTCGACTACTTGTTATATGTTTAAAAAATGTTTAAAATTTTATTCATATATGTCTTATATTTTATATTATATAGGCTAGAAAATTCACGTACTTGAAACATTTTTAAGTTTCAAGTGGGTGGATTAGAAAGCTTATAAATTATTTTTTATCAATATTTTTTAAGAAATTATTTTTATTTTCAACTGCTTATTTTATTTTTAATCAATGTTTAAAATTTCATTCATATCGGTCTTATAGTTTATATTTTATTGGTTAGAAAAGTCACGTACTTCAATAAAAGATAAATTATATTGAAACATTAAGTTTTATTTATATATATAACCATAACAACATAATAATAAAACCTTAAAATTTTAAATAGATAAAAAACATAATTAAAATAGATTTTTTTTATTATTTTATGGAAAAGGTGGCATCGCTGATGCCGCCTTTAAGGTGTATTTTTAAAAAAAAAATTAACCTAGGCTTTTTATTTTTTTTTTCAGAAAGCGTATAAAAAAATCGAGGAGCAGTCCCCATGATTCAAATGGGACACACATTCTGCAGAGATTGAGTGCTTGGTTCTGTACAACCAACTGAAAACTGGCATATTAAAATTGACACTTTTTTTAATAAAGGTTTTATGAATTTTTTTAAAAAGGTTTAGGTTTTTTTTTAAAAAAAATGTATCCTACAGGCGGAATTTACGCTGCCGCCTTTAAGTCTTGGGTAAAAGGCTGCAATGATGCTGCTGCCTTTCAGGTTAATCTAAAAGGCGGAAATCCCGTTTCTGCCTTTCCTCTAAATTATATTTTTGTATTTTTGTATTTTAAATTTTTTTTTATATATCTATATATATATTAAACAAAATTTTTGAGCATAATTTATCAGTTTTTTAATATCCAACAGTACTTTTATTACATAAGTTTTGATTTAGAAAGAAGATCTCACCCAAGAATCCCTTTTATAAGAGGACTTTCCCTAGAAATCCTTTTGTATTTCTGATGTGGGATTCTGGTTCTCTCTTTCCTATACAGAACATTCTACATTTCCGATGTGGGATTCAAAACTATTTCAAGTACATGCCTTTGAAAGACTATAAAATATAAACTATATAACCAATATAAATAAAACTTAAGACATATATTAAATATATAATAAATAGTTTAAAATAAAAATAATTTTTTAACAAATGTTGATGAAAAATAATTTATAAGCTTTAAAAGGCACTTACTTGAAACTTAAAAATGTTTCAAATATGTGACTTTGAAAGCCTATAAAATATAAAATATAACACCAATATAAATGAAACTAAAAACATGGATTAAAAATATAATAAATAGTTGAAAATAAAAATAATTTTATAACAAATGTGGATGAAAAATAATTAATAAGCTTTCAAATCCACAGACTTGAAACTTAAAAATGTTTCAAGTATGTGAATTTGAAAGATTATAAAATATAAGCTATAAGACCAATATAGATGAAAATTAAAACATGGATTAAATATATAGAAAATGGTTGAAAATAAAAATAATTTCATAAAAATTGAAGATAAAAAATAATTTATAAGCCTTCAAAACCACATATTTCAAACTTAACAATGTTTCAAATATGTGGATTTGAAAGACTATAAAATATAAACTATAAGGCGAATATAAATGAAACTTAAAACATGGATTAAACATATAATAAAAATTTGAAAATTAACTAGTTAATTAGTAATGTATTATTAATTATATAATTATTAATTATATAATAATTAATTAGTTAATCAGTAATATAATTAGTAATTATTAATTATTAATTGTATAATTAATTAGTTAATTAGTAATATAATTATTAATTATATAATAATTAATTAGTAATTTAGTTATTAATCATATAAGTATTAATTATATAATACCAGGAAAATGTGAACCATGGATTTAGATGAACCAAATCCATGATCCCCAGAAAATTTTATTAAAAGGAAATAAGATCATAAGGAGGGACTTCAAGGCCAATTCCAGAAGCAAACATAGAAAATGAGAAGCAGAAAAAAACATTTGTAATGTCCAGGGGGGAGAATCCAAAGATGCAGACCCATTCAAGCACCGTGACCATCATCCAAACCACCACCTGTAAAAAAAAATCACCTTCGACCCATCGCCGATAACCCCACCGGGATCCCACAATCGCCGAGCTTCATCTGTCCATCTCTCAAATAGTAATCCTAGATCAACTAGCCAACCACGCCGATGGGTAGGGCACCATCCCTCTCCAACCCTGTCAAAAGACGGGCTCCCTCTACATCGGTCACTACCGGGAACACAAATCAAATCCCAAAAAACCCGATCATTAAACAAAGATTGCCTACATGTATTCCCGCCATCAATAGAGAAATGCATCATCTCAGAATCAATGATCTTCCCAGATCTACACAAAATCCATCACCTGATCGTTGTTCAGGCCATACCACTAATGATCCTCCCCTCATCGCCAGTGCTTGCCTCTGTGCCTGCCACTGTGCATCGCCCGAAGCCAGCAGAGCCCCATTGCCCGCAAATTGTCACAAACCCAATGATCTGCCCAGATCTACATGAGATATACCACCGTACCACCTTTCCTACCTTGGTGCCGGTTGTTGTGCACCTCTCAATGCTGTCGTGGCCCAGTCGCCTGCTAATATTGACCATAGTCCTTGCCTATTAATTATAAAATATTTAATTAGTTAATTAGTAAAATAATTATTAATTATAATTATTCATTATAATTATTCATTTTTAATTATTAATAATTAATTAGTTAATAATTAATTAGTTAATTAGTAATATAATTATTAATTATATAATTATAATTATATGATAATTAGTTATTTAATAATATAATTATTAATTATAAAATAATCAATTAGTTAATTAGTAATATAATTAATAATTAATAATTAATTAGTTAATTGGTAATATAATTATTAATTATATAATAATAAATTAGTTAATTAGTAATATAATTATTAATTATATAATAATTAGTTATTTGGTAATATAACTATTAATTAGTTCATTAATTATATAATAATTAATTAGTTAATTAGTAATATAATTATTTATTATATAATAATTAATTAGTTAATAAATAATATCAATATAAATTATAAAATAGTAAATTATTTAATTAGTAATATAATTATTAATTATAATTATTATTTATAATTATTCGTTATAATTATTCATTATTAATTATATAATAATTAATTAGTTAATTGGTAATATAATGTTTATTTATAATAATTAATTAGTTAATGAGTAATATAATAATTACTTATATAATAATTAATTAGTTAATTACTAATATAATTATTAATTATATAATAATAAATTAGATAATTAGTAATATAATTACTAATTACTAATTAATTAGTTAATTAGTAATATAATTATTAATTATATAATAATTAATTAGTGAATTATTAATATAATTATTAATTATATAATAATTAGTTATTTAGTAATATAACTAGTAATTATAATTAATAATCAATAATTAATAATTGTTAATTATTAATTACATAATAATTAATTAGTTAACTATTAATATAGTAATTAATAATTAATTATTTATTAGTTATTATATAATAATTAATTATTTAATTAGAAATATAATTATTAATTATATAATGAATAATTAATAATTATAAATAAAGATTATATTATTAATTAACTAATTAATAATTATATAATTAATAATTATATTACTAATTAACTAATGAATTATTATATAATTAATAATTATATTACTAATCAAATAATTAATTTGTATATAATTAATAATTATATTACTAATTAACTAATTAATTATTATATAATTAATAATTATATTACTAATTAACTAATTAATTACTATATAATTAATTATTAATAATTAGTTATTAATAAATAAAATGAATAATTATAATAAATAATTATATTACTAATTAAATAATTAACTATTATATAACTAATAATTATATTACTAATTATTTGATTAATTACTATATAATTAATAATGATATTACTAATTAACAAATTAATTATATAATTAATAATAAATAATAAATAATTATGTTACTAATTTACTAATTAATTATTATATAATTAATAATTATATAATTAATAGTTATATAATTAATAATTATATAATTAATAATTATATAATTAATAATTATATTACTAATTAACTAATTAATTATTCAGTATTTCTTTTATTTTTAATTCATGTTTTAAGTTTCATTTATATTTTTCTTATAGTTTATATTTTATATTCTTTCAAGACCACGTACTTGAAACATTTTTAAGTTTCAAGTAGGTGGTTTTAAAATCATATAATTTTTTTTTCATCAAGATTTTTTACAAAATTATTTTTATTTTACACTATTTATTATATATTTAATCTATGTTTTAAGTTTCATTTAAATTTGTATTATATTTTATATTTTATAGTCTTTCAATGCCACATATTTGAAACATTTTTAAGTTACAAATAGGTGGTTTTGAAAGCTTATAAATTATTTTTTATCAAATTTTTTTATGAAATTAATTTTATTCTCAACTATTTATTATATTTTTATTCCATATTTTAATTTTTATTTATATTGGTCTTATAGTTTATGATTTATAATATTTTAAAATCACATACTTGAAACATTTTTATGTTTCTAGTCGGTGGATTTGAAAGCTTATAAATTATTTTTCATCAACATTTGTTATGAAATTATTTGTATTTTCTACTATTTCTTATATGTTTAATCCATGTTTTAAGTTTCATTTATATCGGTCTTATAGTTTATATTTTACAAGCTTTCAAAATAATATATTTGAAATATTTTTAAGTTTTATGTAGGTGCCTTTGAAATCTTAAAAATTATCTTTTATCAACATTTGTCACGATTTTTTTTCTATTTTCAACTATTTATTATATATTTAGTCCATGTTTTAAGTTTCATTTATATTGGTTATATATTTTATATTTTATAGTCTTTCAAAGACATATATTTGAAACAGTTCTGAATCTCACATGAGAAATGCAGAATGTTCTGCACAGGAAAGGGAGAACCAAAATCCCACATCGGAAATGAAGAAGGATTTCCAGGGAAAGCGCTCTTATAAAAGGGAGCCCTGGGTGAGAGATTCTCTGAGAATCCATACTGCTATAATGGATGTACAGCTAGATATTAAATAGTAGATAAATTATATTAATTTTTTTGTTATATATATATATATATATATAAACAAAACAAAACAAAACAAAACAAAACAAAACAAAATATAAAAATAAAAAATTTTAAAATTTTAAAATATTATTTTTTTTCTTTTAGAGGAAAGGTGGAAATGGGGTTGCTGCCTTTCGGCTTAACCAGAAAGGCGGTAGCTATGCTGCCGCCTTTAGGACACATTTTAAAAAAAAAATTAACCTACACCTTTAAATTTTTTTACAGAAAACCTATCTTAAAAAAAAATTATTAAAATAAAATGAATTCTAATTAACAAAAAAATGAATATAAAAATTCACAAATCTTTTCATGGACTTCTTTTTGAAGGAACCAGAGAAAGACTTCTGTTGTTTTCCATCTTGCCCTTACCACATAAAACAATATCCTTAAAAGAAAATGGATCAATGAAACTCATAGATCAAAGATAAGTGGTGTCTAGAAAAATCATTTGCTTTCCATTATCAATTTTATCGTCCAAAATATTACCCCATTTTCCAGAAAATCCTGAAGAGATGTTCTGAATCTCCTGAAGAAAATTCACACTTTGTTGAACATCAGATTACCCAAGTCCATCATCCCGTATAGCATTCCCTAAAAAATAAGCATCCAATGATTGCACAAAATATCCTTTCTCATCAATAGGTGAAAGAGAACATCTAGGCACAGCACCAACAACCTCATTTACAAACTGCCTAAAAATAACATATTTAGTTGGAGCACTGTGCCCAATCACATCCATGAAAACACAATCATTTCTCATGTATTTCTCATTCCAAGTAGTAGTCACACTAATATTGTATTCATTATGAATGTTCATTTATAAATTGATGCCCGTGAGATTCATTCATGTTATACCCATGAACTTATTATATCCTCATAAATATTTATAAAATTACAATAAATATATTTAAATGATAAATATATTTAAATGATAAATATATTTAAATGATAAATATATTTAAATGATAAATATATTTAAATGATAAATATATTTAAATGATAAATATATTTAAATGATAAATATATTTAAATGATAAATATGTTTATTATATTTATAATTATGAATTTTTAATTATATATAAATACCTGTCAAATATATATATTTATAATTATTATTATAAGTAAATATATATATTTAAATAATGATAAAATCACAATAAATACATTTATTATAATTTTATAAATATATATATTTATATATTAACATATATATATATAATTATATATAAATATTATAAATATATTTATTAACAATTATAATTATATATATATATATATTTAAATAATTATTAAATTATAATAAATATATTTATAATATTTATAATTTTATAATTATATATTTATAAATATATTCTAATATTTATAAATATATAAAAATATTTTTAAATATATATAAATATTTATAATTATAATTATAAATAAATAAATACATAAATAAATAATTATAAAATTATAATAAATATATTTATTATATATAATTATAAAATAATAAATATTGTAAATATATTTATTATGATTTTATAATTATAAATAAATATATATTCATTTATAGTTATAATTATAAATAAATAAATATTTATTTAAATAATTATAAGATTATAATAAATACCTATAATATATATATATATATATATATATGAAGAAATTTTTAATTTTATAATTATATATAATTAATATATTTATCATATATAATTATAAAATTATAAATCTAATAAATATATTTATTATAATTTTATAATTATTTAAATAAATGTATATTTAGTTATAATTATAACTATATATATGAGGGGTGAGAGCTTCTCTCTCTAGCTCTCACTGGTGATTAGGGCTTCTTCACTTTGAATCCTTCTCCGACTCAACTAAATGGCTGAGCATTCCTTGTGCAAGGGAGATTTGACTTGCACAAGCCTCCTTGTGTTTGTTTAGAGTCATAGTTCCCCGCTTGTGGTGAAGGAACAACGACTGACGATTGAGTAGACAAGCACTCATTCTCTCTCTAGAAAGGATCAGTTGTTCTTCCCATTTGTCGAAAAGGAAGTGTTTCATATATCAAGGCAGATTTGATTGCAGTCTAAAAATGCTTCAAAATAGGTGATCACTCAATAATAGCTCATCTCGTTCTACCTAGGTGTTCCAATCCAGTGAAAATTGAATAAATAATTGAGTGGCTCTCAGAAATCTTGGGGTTCTCAACTTGGAAATGCATTTTACTGGGTATTGGATTCTTCCATATTCTCTTCCCCTCCATTGATTTGAAGATACGGGCATGGGTATTTGGATCAATTTCTTTCAAACCAGGTATTATTCATATTTGTGAATGGGATAGAAATTCAAATCCGCTTGAAGTTGGTAAGTCTTATGTTCAACTATGGGTAAGATTTTATGGCCTTAATTGAATTCTTTAGCAACATAAAATATTGTATGAAATTGAAATTTCAATTGGATTTTCAATCATGATTGATAATGAAATGGAGACCGTATGATTTGGGAACTTTTCCAACTTTTTGGTTGAAGTTGATCAGAACTCCACATTAGTGGACCGTGTTCTGCTGTACACTAATGAAGATGAACTTGATTTGTGAATTGTACATGAAATAATGCCAAAATTTTGTTTGGAATTCAAGGTAATTGGACATGAAATCTCAAATTATAGGAAATACGTTGTTTGTGACTATTTATCTTTTCATGGGCATGACTCTAAGACATGTCTGAAGAATAATAGAAATAAATACATACAGGTAAAGTCTCATTCTGGTGGTCTTCTTGATTAGACTGGGGTTGAAAAAACTTTAGGTGTTAATACTGGACACTTTCATTACCATATTGTGTATGCATATGACTGTTTCAATGTAAAGGCTGATACATCTCCAGTGGATGTTGATCTAGGAAAAGACTGCACACAGTTGAGATCTCCTGCTCCCAAAAAATCACATGACAATATACTGGAAACATCTAATTGTGATACTGAAATGTTTCTAGTTAAGAAAACCCCTGGTAATATGAAGAAAACATGTGATAACATAGCAGGTGATGCAAAAAATGAACAAGCTGATTGGTTTCACCAAAATTTACCCAAGTTTTATGGTAAAATCATTCACTTATAGTATATCTTGGGTTATCGAATCCACATAGGCCAAAGAAGAAACCTATAAACATTATGATTTGATGGAACAATTGGCTATGAAGTGTCTAGCTTGGGTGTTGATTTTAATTGAATAAAAAATTATTTAATTTAAAGAACAAACAAACCACAAACAATTTCTTGGTATAAATAAATTAATTAAAATGAACCGATCCTAGGTTTTCGCTTGGGGTAGATCATATGCATTTATTTTATTAATGTTTCAGGTCACTAATTCCAAATGTATCCACAAAAATATATAATTAAACAAAATCATTCACCAAGTTAATCCCTACACTATTCTAAGGCTAATCACCAATTCAATTATAGGATCACTTAAATGAGCATTCCAAGGAATTGGATCGTACAAGCATTCAAAATGTGTCATTGTTAAAGTTGGCGAAAATGAATAATAAAATAAATCATCGAATGGAAATCTTAAAATAATGATCTGAATTTAAATATTAAATCACATAAAATAACATCCAATCCATACCCTTGATACTCCCTTGGATTAACCCATAATAGGTTATCCCTCCATTGATTATAATCTATCAATAGAAGAGGGAAGTAGACTTAAGAGTGGGGAATTGAAGAAGAAAAACATTGAAAATGATCACTCCACCATTGTGTGAAGAAATTCAAATGGGTTGGTTTGAAAATTTTCACATAATGATTCAATGGTATCAATGTGATATGAATAAGGATATAAAAATATAAGAAAAACTTTTTTTTATATATTAATGTGAACAAAAAACATACATGGGAAAAATTGACGATGCAATTACAAATTGAAAGCGTAAAATTACAATTGAATGAAAAAAATTGCACCCCAAAATAACTTCACCACCAACTCCATATATAGGAATATTATAAGCCTTATGTTGACCCCCCCCCAATAATAAATTCCCCTCCCCATTAATTAAGAAAGTCAAAATGTGGGTGAAAATAAAAGAAATTGGATGTTATAATGTTGACCACAAAATAGGACCAGACTCACCCCCTTGTTGACATGTGATTTTTTAACTGAAGATGACCGAATCCAAAGGGGTTGTAGAAGGAAAATATCTCCTTCCATGTGTTCTATAACATCTTTAAACATTTCAGGCCAATTGGATGACCCGTTTGGAAGTTATTCTTGATATGGTGGGATGACTTTATGGGTGTTTAGATCTGGCCCACCATTTAAATGTCAACTTGGGTTCAAACTATCTTCAAGAAAACTTCATAATTATCTCTATCCATAGTTGAATTAAATTATCCCCATAATTTTATCTTTCTATAGTTTAAATTTGAGCTTCATTGGGCTTGGATTGTGGGCCCCATTTTAGTTTGATAGGCCTTAGGCCCATTATGCTTTATCCAGAAAATTTATTTATTCATGCCCAAAAATATTCATCTTCCCTTAGGATTCATGCATCGATCCTCAAATATATAATGTTCTAAAAAAATTTATCAACCATATCCAGTAATATCAAGTTCAAAAAATTAAATAAATTAATTCTACAAATATATGATTGATTGAGCCCAAATTTTCATTTTAAACAAGAATTGCACTTGAAATGAGAAATGATGTCCAATTTCTATAATGCACTAAAATCAATGTCTATGGACTTTGAAAAACATGAATATTAAAATATTAACAATGAATATTAGCCTTTTTCAGTGTCTAATCAATGATAATATCACTTCAACTAGTAAACATGTCGATGCAAGGTGGGATCTTTTGATGCCCTTCAAAACACATCAATCTGCTATGGATAATGAGCAGGATGCACTGGATGTGGAAGTAATTTAGGAGAAGACTAATCAGAATGTTAGGCATGAGAACATGATTACCTCAAGTAATTTTATGGGTAATAAAAGGATGGTTATTGATTCCAATGTGATGATTAAATAGAAAAAAGAAAAGAAAGTGTCTCATTCTAATGTCAGATAAGGAAGAACTTCAACAAGTAGTGGAGGAATGGTCTACCATAGATATAAAAATGAAGTGCAGGTTACAACCTCAGATCCTTATGAAATTATTTCCCCAAATATTGTATCTGTAGGAAATGAAGTTCTTTTTGATTGTAAACCTCAGGTGGTTAGTCTATGGATGGATTTTGTTACACGTTCGCTAGATAATGTCGAGCCAGTCTCATACTCATAGGTGGATATGGATGAAGGGAGTTCCATGCCAGCAGTGAAGCCACAATCTTCTTCTTTCATGCAAGAATATTTAGATGAGGATTTTAATAATCAAAGGTTGGATTCTAAAATTGACTCTCATGCATGGAATCAATATATTGGTGGTGATTCCTCAATGTTGATTATCAACAAGAACGAGATGACCCCAATGGAGGAAATTATATATAAAGTGGAGGAGGATGAACAAGAAGGAATGTAGAAACAAGATAGGTCATGGAAGGGGGGTCGTCACCCAAAGATTCATGGTCGTGGATGTAAGAACCTGGTTTTTGTTCTGAAAGGCTTTGGAATATTCTTGATACTATTCCAGAGCAGCGCCTTCAGATGGCGTGTGATTCCGAGCCCCGGACTGGCCGAAATTAAATTTTCAGTGCATTCACACTGGAAACACCAAATAAATGGGATAAATCCTAAACGGTGATTCGGATCAGGGATCCGAGTGAACGGATGGGTCTGGAATGGGGTGTTTACCCTAGGAACGACATAAAACATGTCGGCGCGGGATGTTTGGACCCCTCTCCCACTCCTGAAACGTTAAACGGATAAATTAATTAATTAATTTATTCGTTTAATGGTTAAACTCGAGTATCTCTTAAACGGTGGCTTGGTTTGGAAAACATAGGACACCATTGAGTTCATAATGTACCGTTTACCCTAGGAGAGGTATAAGTTTCGCGGGCGCGGGGCGTCTGTGAAAAATGGCCTCGGGGGCGTTTTCGTAATTTGGTGGCCTCGGGCGCTAAGTTTAATAACTTTTGAATGGGGTCTCAAATTAAAATTTTGAGACCGCCGTTGTGCTCAGTAGGTGGTGTTTACCCTAGGGGGAGCTTAATCTTGACCGTGCCAGAGGGTTTGGACGCGGGTGTTTTAGGGATCAGGACTTTTAATTAAAGAGTTTATTTATTTAAACTCTCCCCTCCTCCCCTTCCTCCACATTGAACCCCCTGGCGAAACCCTCTCCCCTCTCCTCCTCTATCTCCGGCGAGGCGGCTCCGGAAGGACAGTCTGGCGAGGCGACTCCGGCGAGGTGCGGTGATGTCGGCGGATCGACGCGAAGCTCCGGGCGAAGCCCAGTGAGGTAGGAGGTTTCTGTTGCATTTTCATTTCTGAACCACCCTTTGAATTCAATTTTATGCATCGATTTGATGTTTAATATTCGAACAATGCCTGTAGTTGCGTATTAGTTTTTCTAAGCTTCCCATCACCAATTTCGGATCGAAAATCCGAGCTTCAAGGCGACCGTAGTGCTCCGCCGAAGATCAACGGGTTTTGGTGTTCATGCTGCGTTTTTTTTGTGTGCTCCAGCGAGCTAGGCAGCGGCGCGGGCAGTTTCTCAGCGGACAGCCTCGGCGGAGGCTCGGCTCGAGCGGGATCTCCAGGCGGTGGCGCGGTGAGCCGGACGGCGGCGGAGCGACTCCAGGTTGAGGCGGCGTCTCGGCAGCGGGGCAGCGCGGGCGGTCGACGGCTGGCGTTGAGGTGGAGCGGCAACGGAGGAGGCCAGCTGAGGGCGTCGGTCGCGTTCGGCGGAGGAGGAAGGACCCACGCCGTGCGGGTCTTCCTGGGGTCAATGAAGACCGGCTTCGGCCGGTCTGTTTCAGAGGAGGCAAGGATTCGCCTCATGCGGGTCCTGCGTTGCGACGGAGACTGGCCATTTGGCCGGTCGGTTGAGGAGGGCCGGACCCGCTCGAGTCCGGGGGTTTGAGGCGGGCCGCGGCGGACTGGGCTGGACCCGTGGCTAGGCCGCGGGCCGGCGGCTCGGACCGGGCCGGCCGGGGTGGACGGGCCCGGTTAGGCCTCCTTGTATACGGGGGCCATATCTTTCAAACGGCGCGTCCGTTTGACGCGTTGTCTACGGCGATGAGTTCGTATCGACGAGGCGCTCTCTCTAAGTTGAGTTTCAGGATTTTTGGATTTTGTACCTGAAGACGGGAAACCCTAGGAGATTTAAATTAATAATAATAAATTATTATTTAGCTTGCCACAGACGTGGCTCGTGAGCCGGACATCCGTTTGGCGTGCCGTCAGAGGCGGTATGGCCTTTGAGTTGAGACGGACCTTCCAAAGTTGGTTCAAAACCTTTACTATGAGGTTTCATTGCTCAGGGGCACGAAACGTTTAATGCGGATAATTAATGAATGAATGAATTACTTAATTCTTCTTGCGTCGGACCTATCTCCCGCTTGGGATGTCCGATTGACGCGCCGTCAGTGACAGCATGATCCCAGTCCTCGTTCGTACTTTTTGAGGAGCTTTTCAAAGCGTTCAGATTTGAGACGAGGTTCGGGCCCCACGGGGCCTAGTTCGCACGTATTACAGTGAAATGCCACTTTTTCACCCGACATCCGTTTGGGTGTTTGAGTACCCATTTCTGGATGTTTTTCTGAGGGGATTGCAATAGTGCAATCCGTCCGCTCTAATTCAGCACGATGGTGTGGGCTCCACGAGGATCGTTTGGGCGTCGACAGTGATTTTCCATCTCTATCACCGGGCGACCGTTTTGGACAAGTTAATAGTCCATCTTGTGTGCTTTTTTGGGAGGATCGCAACGGTGTGATCCGTTCGTTGTGTTTCGGGACCAGGTTGCAGGTCACACGAAGCACCGCTCATGTGCGGTGCACCGGGATGCACCTTTTTCTCCGGATATCCGTTGCACTCATGTGAGTAGTGCTTTTGACGTGTTTTCCCGAGGGGATCGCATTGGTGCAATTCGCCCGACTGTTTTCGGGGCCGAGGCTCAGGATCACGGGACGTCGTTCGGGCGTAAAGCAGTGTGGGACGACTTTTTCATCGGATATCCGTTGGAGGCATGCGAGTAGTTGATCTCGCATGTTTTTCTCCGAGGATTACAACGGTGTAATCTATTCAGGTGAGAAGAGCCGCATACGCAATCTTATTAAATGTGGAAATGTGAAGGTGCCCCGAGGGTAGTTCTTCTACTGTATTTGTAGCAGACCCTTGGCGTGTGATCGCGTGCACTCCCGTGTGAGTGAAGAAATGCGTGAATAGATGTGGTTGGCCATGCCCCAGTTGTGGTGGCGGCAAGTTGGAGATGTTACATCACACCATCACGTTGAAGTTGGGTGCTGGGTGCACGGTATCCCTTGGGATGAAAGTGAGGTATACTCTGGGAGTATACGGGAGCGCTTGGAGGTACGTGTGGTTTTTACCTGAGACGTTCGTGCGCTTGGTTGGGGTTAACATGGGGCCACACGTCTTGTGGGCCCCCAGGTATGTACCGAGCTCGGATTTGCGTACTTTGACCTCTCGCGACGAAGAGGGTCCCTCTATGATCGTTTGTTGACTAGAAGGGTGGAGTTTTCTCCCCTGGCTCTGTGCCCATTTGTTTGACCAACAAGGTTGAGTGGTCTCCCCCTGGTTTCGTTCTCGATGGATCGGCCGGTAGCGGTGCTAGTGACACCCAGTGATGGAACAGGCGTTGAACCCCTTTGGGTGTGTTGTTCTGGAGTTTGGTGGTTGCACGATACCCACTCAGTGTTCGGTTGGCCAGTGGTGTACCCTCTAGTAGAGATGGCCTGAGCAGTTCTGAGTTTCACCCTCCAGCTGGGCTGGGCAGTGGGTTACTCATCGACTTCTTCAGGTTTACCCTCTAGCAGGGCTGGGTAGTGGGTTGCTCAATGACTTCTAGGGTTTACCCTCCAGCAGATACTGGACAGTGGGTTACCCGATGCTCTTAGGGTCTACCCTCCAGCAGAGACTGGGCAGTGGGTCACCCGACGCACTTAGGGTCTACCCTCCAGTAGAGACTGGGCAGTGGGTCACCCGACGACCTCTTAGGGTCTACCCTCCAGCAGGGCTGGGCAGGGGGTCACCCGTCGTCTAGTTTCAGGTCTGCCCTCTAGTGGGGCTGGGCAGTGGGTCGCCCGTCGTCTAGTTCCAGGTCTACCCTTCAGCGGGGCTAGGTAGTGGGTCGCTTGTCGACTTATTCCAGGTCTACCCTCCAGTGGGGCTGGGCAGTGGGTCGCCTGATGATGTATTAGGGTTTACCCTCCAGCAGGGCTGGGTAGTGGGTCACCCGATATCTGGTTATGAATTACCCTCCAGCAGGGCTGGGCAGTGGGACACCCGTTAGCATTCCAGGCTCAGTCCTTTCTACTAGGCTAGTCTGTGGCTTTCCTCCGTGATTACCGGAGTGGGACCCTTGATCATACAGGTCGGTGTTGTGAAGGATTGACTTTGAGAAGACCTCTCGACTGCAGGGCAGTGACGAGGTGTGGTTTGACTTTCCCTAGAACTCTCAAGTACAGGGGGCACATTTCCCCCACCGAGACGCGTCATTGTGATGCGACTTAAAACCGTGTGGGCGAGTTAGTGCCGCCCAAAGCGGATAGTGTCGAGGTGCGGTGGTTTGAGCTCCTTGACTTGTAGTTCGGGGCAGACGTGCGGAATGCTGGTCATCGATGATGGTGTTTACTTCTGGGACTGTTGGATACTCACTTTTCTTGGGCTGAGCTACGGGACTGAGATCCCCTTACAACATTGTTTGGGCTTCTTGCTAAGCATAAGGATATGTATATACCTTGTTCCAGTACCCACTTCTTGGTTTTGGTTACTCTCCTTCGAGGAGAGGATAAGACGTACGGGGTATACCACATGCTTTCTGTGTCTAGCTTCTCGTGGTTGGACGAGTCTACTCTCCTACTATAGGTAGCGAAGACTCAACGAGAAGTCAATCTTCTCACCATTTCCAGCTCCTTGTTTCTAGACGAGTCTACCATATTTCCTCTTGTTGGGTTGAGCTGGACTCTTTACTGTTCTCTTTGCTTCACTTTTAGTTATACTCCTCTACTATTCACTGTTCTCTCTATTGCTCACCCATCGGTACCTCCTTTGTTGCTCCCTCGAGATTTTGGGGTATCCTACTGAGTATTTTTATACTCATCCCTTCTTGGGCTTTTCCCGCACTTGGTTTGCCCTTGCAGATGACGAACATGTTGGTCGTGACGTCAGAGGAGCTTAGGAGCTTGGGAGCTTGGACCGCGTGCGGTGGTCGGAGTTGGGTACCAGGCGGGGAACCCTTCCAGCTGTTTACTTTTGTTCAACTTTTGCCTTGTTGTGGAACTTTTCTGGTTGGGTGCGTGTTTTCCCTTTTTCTTTTCATTTTACTTTCTGTACTTGCTTTGTACTTTTAGAGTTCGATGCACATTGTGGTTTATTTATAGCAGTTTCCCTTTTCCTTTACTTTTCTTTTCTCTTTTACTCTGCACTTTTGCATTGAGTGTGCTGCATGCGTGTGTACAGGTACTTAGGCAATTGCCTCCCCGAGTTATTATGCCTTCGCTGTTGGTCGCCAGCCCCTGGCCTTTGGAGGCTGGCTTGGGGTAGTTGCAACTCGAGCCCAGGTAGGGTCGGGTCGTGACAAAGTTATATTAGAGGTGGTTCGTTCCTTGGGACGCTGTTCGGACGTCCCTAAAATAAAAGGAATTGGTTGGGATATAGGGAAACAGTGTGAATGTGTCTCGAGAGCGGCTCTCAGGCCAGGGAGTCCAGTGATGGTGCGACGGCCAACATATCCATTCACCAGGACCTTGATAACCCGCTTGTCGACTTGGCATGATGAGAAACTCGTTGCAGGGAAATTGGTTTATGCATCACATAATATTGAGTCTTTGACTGTAATTATTGAGTGGTATATACATATATGATCATCTGATCGCGGCACTCCTTGATAATATTCAGGATGTCTCCACGAAGATAGCCAGACAGTATACCCGCTTTGGTTTGTAACGACGACCCTGTGAGCTACGAGGCCACAGTCCAAGACCCATCATGCGAGCCCCTTTCTTCGGGTGGGCCGGTAGCAGCACCCCCACCTGTTGAGCAATAGACAGTTTCAGCAGAGCAGGCTGAGCTTGAGCGCAGGTTGAGCGCGCTCCGTGAGTTCCAGCGGCAGTGACCGCTGAGGTTCAGTGGTGAGCCAGACCCTCAGGCAACAGAGGCTTGGATCGAGGTAGTGGTTCTCCTTTTTAGGCTTGTGCAGATGCCGACAGATCAGAGAGTGGCTTTGGCAGCCAGCCTTTTTCGTGGATCATCTTGGCATTGGTGGAGTCTGGTGACTCAGCTTCTTGAAGATTCGTCACTTTCGTGGGGCGACTTTCATTTGTTGTTCTGTGAGGAGTTTTTCTCCTCCTGCTTGCAATCCATTCGGATTCAGGAGATCCTTTAGTTTCTGCAGGGATGGATGATGGTGGCCGAGTACGGGGCTAGTTTCGCAGACCGTGCACGCTTTTACCCAAACCTGGTCCCTGACGACAACATCCGAGCGTGGAAGTTTGAGTAGGGTCTCTTCCAAGAGATTCGTGCGGTCATAGTACCCTTGGACATTTCCACATATTCCGGGGTGCTAGAGCAGACACTGGTGACAGAGATATTCTTGTCACGTTCTAGAGTTGGTGGTGGCAGCATGCACGTTGGAGCCGAGACGTCTGCCGCAGCTAGTGGGCGTAGACAAGCAGAACCTCGACGCAGGTGGATTTATGACAACCGTACTTAGGGGCGTGGTCGAACACCACAGTGGCGCCGGAGGGCATCGGTGCAGCCCAGAGAGAGTCGGTGCTATGCTTGCGATGGGTGAGGTCACCTGGCACGGGACTGCCCGATCAGGCATACAGAGAGCTTTGGGCAGGCAGTAGGTGCGCCACCACGACAGAGGTAGCACCATGATCGGAGTAGTACCCAGAGAGGTGGTGCTAGCAGAGGAGCGGGAGGAGCTGGTAGTGGGGGACGACTTTACGAGATCTTCATGTCACTACTAGGTAGTCCACGTCAGGCTCCGGGAGCTGACAGTTGGGACCGCAGACAGTCGCGAGCTTTGGATGTCTACGATCCTGCAGAGCATGAGGTGATAAGAGGTACGCTCTATAGCTCTTCTACTTTTTGTAGTAGAATTTTTAGACTCTGTGTGTGGAATTATTTCCTCCATGCTCCTTGCTTAAGGTGTTACCAGGGTGGCGCGGGGCATCGGTGTAACCCTAGGTTGGTATGATAAAAGGCATGGGACCTTTTTCTTTAGTCGATGGCGTCGGATCCATCTCTCCCCCAGCGTGTAAGAGAGTCTTGGTTGAGAGACATCGACTGTGGAACCTTGCGTGACCAGATATCCTTGGGTGTTTCACCATATGTATGTTCTGAAAGAGGGAATCACCGGGCCTTGTTCCAGGTGCCGGCGGTGATTCCAGTCGTGACATGCGACGTAGAGGTTCGATCGGGGAGGTGAGCTACCCCCGAGAGCCTTAGGGCCATTTGAGACCATGCAAAGGGATGGGTAGGTTCCCTACCGCCTTGCCATAACCCCAAAGTCTGGAGTGGGTGAATGATGTCTTCCGTGTGGCTTACATGAGAAGATGTGTGCATGCTCATATGCACAACATCGGAAAGTGCCGATCTCACAGGAACAGATCAAATCATTTGGTCTGTGTGCGGTGACACATAACAATGCAAGAGTTCTTCTGGGTACGAGAGAGCTAGGTGTAGGCTTAGTACCCTGAGTTGTTCCCTGGTTTTGCTTTTCGGGGAAAAAAATCTTGAAGGAGGGAATGATTTAAGAACCCAGTTTTTGCTGTGAAAGACTTTGGAATATTCTTGATGATATTCCAGAGCAGCGTCTTCAGATAGCATGCGATTCCGAGCCCCGGAGTGTCCGGAATTAAATTTTCAGTGCGTTCACACTGGAAACGGAAAATAGATGGGATAAATCCTAAACGATGATCCGGATCAGGGATCCTAGTGCACGGATGGGTCCGGAATGGGGTGTTTACCCTCGGAATGACATAAAACATGTCGGCGCGGGATGTTTGGACCCCTTGCCCACTCCCGGAACGTTAAAAGGATAAATAAATAAATAAATTTATTCGTTTAACGGTTAAACTTGAGTATCTATTAAACAGTGGCTCAGTTTGGAAAACCGAGGACACCATTGAGTTCGGAATGTACTGTTTACCCTAGGAGAGGTATAAGTTTTGTGGGCGTGGGTCGTCTGTGAAAAATGGACCCAGGGGCGTTTACGTAATTTGGTGGCCTCAAGCGCTAAGTTTAATAACTTTCGAATGGGGTATCGGATTAAAATTCTGAGACTGCCGTTGTGCTTGGGAGGTGGTGTTTACCCTAGGGGGATCTTAATCTTGACCGTGCCAGAGGGTTTGGACGCGAGTGTTTTAAGGATCGGGACTTTTAATTAAAGAGTTTATTTATTTAAACTCTCCCCTCCTCCCCTTCCTCCCCATTGAACCCCCTGGAGAAACCCTATCCCCTCTCCTCCTCCATCTCCGGTGAGGTGGCTGTGCCGAGATGGTCCGACGAGGCGACTCCGACGAGGTGCGGTGATGCCGGCGGATCGACGCGAAGCTCCGGGCGAAGCCAAGCGAGGTAGGAGGTTTCCGTTGTGTTTTCATTTCTGAACCGCCCGTTGAATTCAAATTTATGCATCTATTTGATGTTTAATCTTCTAACAACGCCCGTAGTTGCGTATTATTTTTTCTAAGCTTCCCATCGCCGGTTTCGGATCGAAAATCCGAGCTCTGAGGCGACCGCAGTGCTCCACCGAAGATCAACGGGTTTTGGTGTTCGTCCTGCATTATTTTTGGGTGATCCGGTGAGCTGGGCGGCGGCGCGGGTGGTTTCTTAGTGAGCAGCCTCGGAGGAGGCTCGGCTCGAGCGGGATCTCCAGGTGGCGGTGCGGTGAGCCGGACGGCGGCGGAGCGGCTCCAGGCTGAGGCATCGTCTCGGCAAAGGGGCAGCGCGAGCGATCGGCGACTGGTGTTGAGGCGGAGCGGCCACGGAGGAGGCTGGCTGAGGGTACCGGTCATGTTCGGTGGAGGAGGAAGGACCCGTTCCGCACGGGTCTTCCTGGGGTCAACGAAGACCGGCTTCGGCCGGTCAGTTTCAGAGGAGGCAAGGACCCGCCTCATGCGGGTCCTGCGTTGCGACGGAGACCGGCCATTTGGCCGGTCGGTTGAGGAGGGCCGGACCCGCTCATGTCTGGCGGTTTGAGGTGGGCCGCAACCAGTGGGCCGCGGCGAACTGGGCCGGACCCACGGCAGGGCCGCGGGCCGGCAGCTCGGACCGGGCCGGCTGGGGTGGACCAGCCCGGTTAGGCCTCCTTGTATTCGGGGGGCCATATCTTTCAAACGGCGCGTCCGTTTGACGCGCCGTCTACGGCGATGAGTTCGTATCGACGAGGCGCTATCTTTAAGGTGAGTTTTGGGATTTTTGAATTTCGTGCCCAATGACGGGAGACCCGAGGAGCTTTAAATTAATAACAATAAATTATTATTTAGGTTGCGACAGACGTGGATCGTGAGCCGGACGTCCATTTGACGTGCCTTCAGATGCGCTATGGCCTTGGAGTGGAGGAGGACCTTCCAAAGTTGGTTTGGAACCTTTGCTGTGAGGTTTCGTTGCTCAGGGGCACGAAATGTTTAATGCGGATAATTAATGAATGAATTAATTATTTTTGCGTTGGACCTAACTCCCGCTTGGGATGTCCGATTGATGCGCCGTCAGTGGTAGCATGATCCCAGTCCTCGTGCGGACTTTTTGAGGAGCTTTCCAAAGCGTTCGGGTTGGAGACGAGGTGCGTTCCCCATGGGGCCTAGTTCGCACGTATTATGGTGAAACACCACTTTTTCACCTGATATCCGTTTGGGGTGTTTGAGTACCCGTTTCTGGATGTTTTTTCCGAGGGGATTGCAATGGTGTAATCCGTCCTCTCTAATTCGGCATGATGGTGCGGGCCCCACGAGCATCGTTTGGGCATCGACGGTGATTTTCCATCTCTATCACTGGGAGACCATTTGGGATAAGTGAACAGTCCATCTTGTGTGCTTTTTCGAGAGTGTCCAATGGTGTGATCAGTTCGTTGTGTTTTGGGACCGGGTTGCGGGTCCCACGAAGCACCGCTCGTGTGCGGTGCGCCGGGATGCACCTTTCTCTCTGGATATCCATTGTACTCATGTGAGTAGTGCTTTTGACGTATTTTCACGCGGGGATCGCATTGGTGCGATGCATCCGACTCTTTTCGGGGCCGAGGCTCGGGATCACGGGACGTCGTTCGGGCGTAAAGCGGTGTGGGATGAATTTTTGGTCAGATATCCATTGGAGGCGTGCGAGTAGTCGATCTCATATGTTTTTCTATGAGGATTACAATGGTGTAATCTATTCAGGAGAGCGGAGCCTCATACATGATCTTATTAAATGTGGAAATGTGAAGGTGCCCTGGGGGCGGTTCTTCTACTGTATTTGTAGCGGACCCTTGGTGTGTGATCACGTGCACTCCCGTGTGAGTGAAGTAATGCTTGAATAGATGTGGTTGGCCATTCCCCAGTCGTTGTGGCAGCACGTTGGAGATGTTACGTCACGCCTTCACATTGACGATGGGTGGCGGGTGCACGATAGCCCTTGGGCTGAAAGTGAGGTATACTCTGGGAGTATTCGAGAGCGCTTGGAGGTACATGTGGTTTTTACCTGAGATGTTCGTGCACTTGGTTTGGGTTAACATGGTGCCACACGTCGTGTGGGCCCCCAGGTGCATGCTGAGCTCTACTTTGTGTACTTTGACCTCTCGCGACGAAGGGGGTCCCTCTGTGCTCATTTATTGACCAGCAGGGTAGAGTTTTCTCCCCTGGCTCTGTGATCGTTTGTTTGACCAGCAGGGTTGAGTCGTCTCCCCCTAGTTTCGTTCTCGATGGATCGGCCGGTAGTGGTTCTAGTGACACTCAGTGATGGAACAGGCACTGAACCCCTTTGGGTGTGTTGTTCTGGAGTTGGGTGGTTGCACGATACCCACTCCGTGTTCGGTTGGCCAGTGGTGTACCCTCCAGTAGAGATGGCTAGAGCAGTTCTGAGTTTTACCCTCCAGCGGGGCTGGGCAGTGGGTTACTCATCGACTTATTCATATTTACCCTCCAGCAGGGCTGGGTAGTGGGTTGCTCACTGACTTCTAGGGATTACCCTCTAGTAGAGACTGGGCAGTGGGTCACCCGACGCTCTTAGGGTCTACCCTCCAGCAAAGACTCAGTAGTGGGTCACCCGATGCACTTAGGGTCTACCCTCCAGCAGAGACTGGGCAGTGGGTCACCCGACGACCTCTTAGGGTCTACCCTCTAGCAGGGTTGGGCAGGGGGTCGCCTGTCATCTAGTTCCAGGTCTACCCTCCAGCGGGGCTGGGCAGTGGGTCTCCTGTTGACTTATTCCAGGTCTACCCTCCAGCAGGGCTGGGAAGTGGGTCGCCTGATGATATATTAAGTTTTACCCTCCGGCAGGGCTGGGCAGTGGGTCACCCGATATCTGGTTATGAATTACCCTCCAACAGGGCTGGGCAGTGGGACACCTGTTGCCATTCTAGGCTCATTCCTTTCTACTAGGCTAGTCTGTGGCTTTCCAACATGATTACCGGAGCGGGACCCTTGATTATACGGGTCAGTGTTGTGATGGCTTGACTTTGAGAAGAACTATTGACTACAGGGCAGTGATGAGGTGTGGTTTGACTTTCTCTAGAACTCTCAAGTAAAAAGGGCACATTTCCCCCACCGAGACGCGTCCTTGTGACGCGACCTAAAACCATGCGGGCGAGTCAGTTCCACCCAAAGCGGATAGTGTCGAGGTGCGGTGGTTTGAGCCCCTTGACTTGTAGTTTGGGGCAGACATGCAGAATGCTGGGCATCGATGATGGTGTTTACTTCTAGTACTGTTGGATACTCACTTTTATTAGGATGAGCTACGGGACGGAGATCCCCTTACGACATTATTTGGGCTTCTTGCTGAGCATAAGGATGTGTATATACCTTGTTCCAGTACCCACTTCTTGGGTTTGGTTACTCTCCTTCAAGGAGAGGCAAAGACGCATGAGGTATGCCACGTGATTTCCGTGTCTAGCTTCTCGTGGTTGGACGAGTCTACTCTCCTGCTATAGCTAGAGAAGACTCGATGGGAAGTTCATCTTCTCACCATTTCCAGATCCTTATGTATGGATGAGTCTACCTTCTTTCCACTTATTGGGTTGAGTTGGACTCTTCACTGTTCTCTTTGATACACTTTTAGTTGTACTCCTCTACTATTCTCTATTCGCTCTACTGCTCACCCATCGGTACCTCCTTTGTTGCTCCCTCGAGCCTTTGAGGTATCCTAATGAGTATTTTTATACTCACCCCTTCTTGTGATTTTCCTGCACTTGGTGTTCCCTTGCAGACGACAAATAGGTTGGTCGTGACGTCAGAGGAGCTTAGGAGCTTGGGAGCTTAGACATCATACGGTGGTCGGAGTCGGGTACCAGGCGGGGAACCCTTCCAACTGTTTACTTTTGTTCACCTGTTGCCGAGTTGTGGCACTTTTCTGGTTGGGTGCGTGTTTTCCCTTTTTCTTTTCAGTTTACTTTCTGTACTTGCTTTGTACTTTTATAGGTTTATGGACATTGTGGTTTATTTATACCAGTTTCCCCTTTCCTTTACTTGTCTTTTCTCTTTTACTCTGCACTTTTGCATTGATTGTGCTGCGTGCGTGTGTACAGGTACTTAGGCAAAGGCCTCCCTGAGTTATTGTGCCTTCAGCGCTGGTCGCCAGCCCCTGGCCTATGGAGGAAGGCTTGGGGTAGTTGCGACTCGAGCCCGGGTAGGGTCGGGTCGTGACAGTGGACATGGTTGAGATGATTGGGTTAAAGTAAGAGGGAGTGGCCGCAATGTTTCTACATGGTCTTCTGCCAAGGAATCTAAGATCTAGCTAACTCCAGAACAAGAAAGGATCAAGGAGATGATCTCTATCATCTTCAATCAAATAAACTCACACTCAGAGTGGGAAACTACTTCTAATAATGATGACTCCGATTATTATCATGGGTATGGATGATTGAATCATTTATTTCTTACCTCATTGTTTTAAACCATCCATCTTTTTTTCTTGTATAACTTTTATTTTTTTAATAAATTTTTGTAGGAATCGATTCACCTGAATATTAGACCATTTTGGTATAACTATATATATATATTTATAAAATTATAATAAATATATTTATTATATTCATAATTTTATAATTATATATATTTTGTGTTTGGTGATATAATTACATTAAGCAGACACACACACTAAACACACTGCCAGGAAAGGCAGACTATATCCCCCCAAATGGATATCCCACCCATTAAGCCTTATTTATTCAGTGCATGGCCCGAAGTCCTAGTGGGAATGAATCCCATTACATGGCCCAAAGGCCCACAATCTGGCCTGAAGGCCCAATTCAGTATTATTACTGCATCATCGTCAGCATGCGTCACCTCCTTCCTACATCATACTTACGTCACCACCTGCATGCGTCATGCAAGTGTCATTTCCTTCCAGTGCTTAAAAATCGTTGATAATACAATTTTTTATTAGTTTTAAAATTATTTCACTGATAAAGAAATTTTTTATCTTCTCTTTGTATATTAGCATTGATAAAACTACTCTTTATTAGGGATTTTTTGAAAGTGCTGAAAAAAAACTTACATTTTCTTATAAAAAATCCTAACAGGTTACCATCTTCCTCACACCATCATGATTTTTCAGAACCGCAATGATGCAACTGCCACTCACCTTCTCCTTCACCTTCTCCTTTACCTTCACATTTTCCTTATCCTTCACCTTCGACTCCACCTCCGCCTTCTCTGTCACTCACCTTTACCATAATTCACCTTTACCACTGCTCACCTCAAGCTTTCATGGAACCAGAGCTCTGCCACCACCTCAGCTGCCCCCGCCATCTCCTGCACTACCCCCTCTAGACCTCAAAATCTAAGGTATTATCTATTTTTTCAATCATCACCACTTCTCAAATTTCACTTTCTTTCGAAGAAACGAACTCCCTTGTTATATTTTTGTTCTTCTTACTCCTCCTTATGTTTTCTTCATTTTCTCAGTGCCCTAGCTTCTGATCCAATGGAATCAGTCGATATTAATTCACTCGGATCCTTTTTATCATTTTTTTTGGCAGAACCCTTTTGTTGTGATAGATATCTGAGCTTACTGGAAGAATCACACAGTTTATGTTTTTTATGCCATTTTGAGTGAAAAAATAGTTGATTCAGTATAAGTAGCGGCCATTCAATTGAGTTCCAAAGAGATTATATATTTTCAAAATATCAGTTGAGACTCACAATTGAATGATTAATACCCTAGAACCAAAAACTAGTTCAATGGAATTAGGTTATAACTAGATAAGTAAAGAGGAAGTTATCAACTAGTAGATGAAACACTAAATGTTTTATCCAATTCCAATAATTAAATTCAATTTTATTCTAAAAATTCTTGTTATTTTAATTATAATTAATTATATATATTCTATTATAATAATTAATTTATTCTTAAATGACTATGCTTGTTTTTATCTATAAATAAGAAATGTTTTTTTCTTTGTGATGTTAGTCAATTCTTTTTAATTATTATATTAGTTCATATATAGTATAATGATTTTTTATTTAAATGAAGTGATTTATAATCACATTCATGTGATAGATCTTGAATTTCATGGTTCCACATTCATCTTTTAGTTGAGAGTTGAATAAGGAAAGTTAGGTTTAAGGTTTTATTGAGACACTTGGTGGTTTCCAGTGAATAAATCTTCTCACATTGAAAAATAGAGAATACACTAAGGTATCAATGTATTATTTACTAACTATCATATAAAAACATGAATGGACTATGGGAATGGATAACTCTCACTAAATGGATGAACTTAAAGAATAATTCAATTGTAGATAATAAATTATGAATTAAAATGGACGATCATCCTAGGACTGTCTACTACTAACTTTATTTTCTTGTATATCGACTAGTCTCATGAAAAACCACCTCTATTTTTATTATGTATTTCTAATCATTAAAAGGAATATATAAAAAATTTAATAAAAATAATTTACTATATATATTGAGTAACAAAGTTTCCATATGGTAGATGACCTTGATTTTTAATTATAGTGACTTCTTGGTAAAAATAATTTTGATTGTCCTACAATATATTCCATTAGCCTACATGCAAATGAAATATCACAGAAATACATATAATAATCTCCAAGAAAGTATATTTTTTATACAATTATTTTGATATATATATATATATCATGAATGATGTGTATCTCTATAAAAGTCTCTACTCAAGAACTTATAAATGATTAACCTTTATTAGATCCAAAAACTGGCCTTTATAAATGTTTTAACAACACTAATGTTTCATGTACTTAGAAAATACCATTCCCATAATCTACACTAAAAAAATACTTAATAATGATTATATTCACAGGTACTAAGTTAGAACTGATAGAGGCTTCTTTTAGATAATATAGTTCAATATTTCATATCAATCTATGATAAAAAATAGAAATAGTCCTATAAATCATCACTTTTAGTTAGAAATAAATGTATTTTAAAATTATAAAGTTGATCCATTATACTAAAACATATTCATACAACTCTAGGATCAATTATTATTACTAAAATTATATACATGAAAAAAATAAATTTATTTGTATTCATTAAAAACTTTATATATCTAAACATATAAAAATAAAACAAATAAAATGATTATAAATATTGAAATAAATGAAAAAATATGTTTTTCAATGGTTAGTGATCCCTTGAAATTTTTAAACCATTAAAGCATGGCTACAGCCGAAACAAATTCCTTCTTTGAAACATTCAAATATTGGGTTCCCCTAATTTTAAAGGCTACTTTTGTGTATTTATTATGTTGAATAATAATATTACCAAATCAAATTGGATGGATATGAATAAATAATGGATGGATGCTAATTGTATGACAAAACAGTATGATGATGGGGTGAAAGATTTCATCAAGTTTTCCAAAGTTCATGTATATGAACATTATTAAATATTTTTTCCATGTTTACAATGTTTTTATTCAAGACCAATTATTTAATAGGAGTTAGAATATGTGACTTCTATATAAGTAATAAATTGTTTCATATTTATGTTTAATTTATTTATTTTTAGTGTTACTCACATAAGAATTGTTTTCTTGTACAAGTGGATTCCTTTGTTAGATTTGGGGTGGTTTTTTTGAAGCAGATCATTCTCGTGGGAGATTGGGATTTGAGGCTACAATTAATATAATGACAAAAAAGAAATTGGTCAAGAATGTATACAATCATCATGAAAAGATGAATTCTACAACTTATTTACTTAATTTTATCATCATTTTATCTACTATTTGTAAGTTAATTTCCTCTTTATTTTTATCTAATACTTATTTAGTTTTTTTTAACATGTATTTTGGGATGTAATATTTTTATTTCAACTATATAAAACAATCCAAAAAAGAGATAAAATTATCATTTCTTCCAATGTTACCATGATTTCCATTTCCATTGCCTTTATTTGTCGACTTGCCAACACTGCATATTTATTTGATGTTATTAGACAAAATACTTTCTCATTATTGAAATATAGAAGAGTGTTGGAATCTCGTGTGCCTATTGTGGTGAATTCTCATGATATAATGGATAGAAGAGCTTCCTCGACTCTTCTGGTTTTCAAAAATGAGAAAGGTTTTTCAACTAAGAGCATCGACTCAATATGCAGTGTTGTAGTTTGATAAATAAATACAATTGTAATCATGTTAACATTTTAATTTAGTATTTATTTTTATAGTTTGGGATGTGTAGGAATCATCCACACCTCAATCCGACACACAGTGTCACCAATATGACTCAAAGTGATTATTTTTCCTTAAAATTTCTATTAATTTTAGTAAAAAGGACAACTAACATACTCAAAAATGAGAAAAAATATTCATATTTTCTTAATAATTTAATAAAATGATAAAAAATTCATTTTTTGCATGTAAAAATTTACCACACCTCAATCCAATACATTATGTGATCGATATGACTCCAAGTGCTTGTTATCATTTTAGAATCGATAATTTAGTTCAAAATGTGTCACTCATTGAAAATTGAGAAAACATATTTGGATTGTCTTGAATTTTGTTTACATCCATTCATAAATCATTTGTGATGTGAAGGAATAAATCTCATGCAAAACCAATACTCGATGTGATAGGTATGAGACAAAGTGTGTGTTTCTAGTTTAAAATACCATTTTAGTAAAAAATACAAATAATGTACTAAAAACCAAAAAAAATCATTCATATTATTTTTATAATTTTGGAAAATGATCCACAAGTCATTTGGGATGTGTAGGAATCAAAAACACCACAATCTAACACACAGTGTGATCGGTATGACTCAAAGTGCGTCTTTTCATTTAAAATTGACCTCAATTTTAGTAAAATGGAAAAAATGACCCACTAAAAATCCAGATAACACATTCATATTGTTTTGATACTATAAAAAATGATCTATAAGTTATTTTTTACCTATATTAATTAGTTTAACCTCAATCCAACGCACAGTGTGACAGACATGACTCTAAGATTGTCTTTTTATTTAAAATTGACATCAATTTTAGTAAAAAGGACAAATAACCTAACCAAAACTAAGAAAATGTATTCATATTATTTTTATAATTTAAGAAAAAGACACATAACTAATTTGTGACTTATAGGAATCATCCTCACCTCAATCTGATGTATGGTGTGACCGATATGACTCCAAGTGTGTCTTTTTTATTTTAGATTGACATTAATTTTAGCAAAAGGAAATAAGCAATATAATGAAAAACAACACATTTAAATTATTTTGATGATTTAGGAAAATGATCTGTGAGTCATTTTTGAAATTTAGGAATCACCTGCACCTCAATATGACGCACAGTGTGACCAATATGACTCCAAGCGTGTCTTTTTATTTAAAATTGACATCAATTTTAGTAAAAATGAAAAATTACCTACTTAAAACCAAGAAAACACATTTTTATTGTTTTTATACTTTAAGAAAATGATCCATAAGTCATTTTAGACATTTAGGAATCATACAAACATCAATCCAACGCACGGTGTGACCGGTATGACTCCAAGTACGTCTTTTTATTTAAAATTGACACCAATTTTAAGAAAAATGGCAACAGAACTACTCAAAACCAAGAAAAAACATTTTTATTGTTTTGATATTTGGGTATACGATCCATAATTAATTTTAAGTGTGTAGAAATCAGCCACACCTCATTATGATTCATAGTGTGACTGGTATGACTAAAAATGCATCTTTTTATTTAAAACTGACATCAATTTTAGTAAAATGGACAACTGACATACTCAAAACCAAGAAAATGCATTCATATTGTTTTGATACTTTAGGAAAATAATCTATGAGTCATTTTGGATGTGTATTAATCAAACCTACCTCAATCTGACACATAGTGTGACCGATATGACTCCAAGTGTGTCTTTTTATTTTAAATTTACATTAATTTTAGCAAAAAGGACATGTGACATGATGAAAACTGAGAAAACACATTCGTATTATTTTTAGAATTTAGAAAAATGATATATGATCCATTTTTTAGGTGTAGGAATCACTCAAATCTCAATACAACACATGGTGTGACCGGCATGACTCTAAGTGGGTCTTTTTATTTAAAATGTACATCAATTTTAGTAAAAAGGACAATTGACCTAATCAAAACCAAGAAAATGAATTCATATTATTTTGATAGTATAGTAAAATGGTCTATGAGTAATTTTTGATGTGTATAAATCAACTGCATATCAATTTGATTTAGGGTGTGATGGATATAACTCTGAGTGTATCTTTTTATTTTAAATTGGTAGTAATTTTAGCAAAAAGATCAAGTGACATTATGAAAACTGGTCAAACACTTTCAGATTGTTTTGATACTTTAGAAAAAATATACTTGAGTTACTTTTGATGTGTAGGAATCATACATACCTCAATCTAATGCACGGTGTGGCCTATATGACTCAAAGTGTTTGTCATTAGTTTAAAATTGACATTTTAGTTCAAAACGTGTGTCACCCATTGAAAACCAAGACAATTCAATCCAATTGTCTTGAAAATTTAGGAAATAAATTAAAAATTAATTTGTGACTTGTAGTAAGTAGTACCATGTGAAACTAACACACTATGTGACCAATATGACTCAAAGTGCGTGTTTCCAGTTTGAAATTACATTTTCATAAAAAACGTAACTAAAATACTCAAAACTGATAAAACACATTAGGATTGTTTTTATACTTAAATTATCCATAAGTAATTTGTGACATGTATGAATCAACCAAATCTCAATCAGATGCATGGTGTGATCGATATGACTCCAACTGGGTCTTATTTTAAATTGACATTAATTTTAGAAAAAAGAAAAAGTGACATAATGAAAACTGAGAAAACACATTAAGATTGTTTTTATACTATCATAAAACTATACATGAGTCATTTATGACAAGTTGGAATCACCTCAACCTTAATACAATTCACGGTGAAACCGATATGACTCAAAGTGTATGTTATCAGTTTAAAATTGACATTTTAGTTTAAAATTGACATTTTAGTTCAAAACATGCGTCACTCCCTGAAAACCAAGAAAATGTTCTTTGATTATCTTCATAATTTAGGACATCAATTCATAAGTCATTTGTGATGTATATGAGGTAGTCTCGGGTCAAACCGACACACGATGAGATCAGTAGGACTAAAAGTGCATGTTTCTAGTTTGATATGACATTTTAGTAAAAAATAAAAATTGCATACTGAAAATTGAGAAAACACATTCAGATTGATTTTATAATTTAGGAAAATGATTCATAATTAATTTTTGACATGTAGGAATCATCCGTACCTCAACCCCACACACGGTGTGACCAGTATAACTCCATGTGTATATTTATTTAAGATTGACTTTAATTTCATTAAAAAGAACAATTGACATACTCAAAACTGGGAAAATGAATTCAAATTATTTTTAATCTTTTTGAAAACAATCCATAATTAATTTGTGGCGTGTTGTAATCAACCACACCTCAAAATGATACATGGTGTGACTAGTATAACTCAAATTGTGTCTTCTTATTTAAAATTTACATTTTTAATGTATTGTTTCATATTAATGTTTAATTTATTTCTTTATAATATTTCTAATATATTATTTTTTATATAGGTGGATTATTTTGATCGAGTTGATGTGATTTTTTTGGAAACAGATTCCATGGGCGGATCCTTTTGAGAGTGGATCACGGGTGCCAAAGATGGTAAAAAATTATAGTTTTTAAATTTTTGTGGATAATAATTGTAAGTATAATTATATAAAACATTGTTTGAAATATATATAGTAGTGTTTTTTTTGTATTCGTGATGTGAAATTTATTTTAATTAAATTATATTTTTTTTGTACAGGTTACAGGTTACTGTAGTGTAGAGTTATACAAATAATACACTGTAGAAGGTGGGGTCTTTATCATCTCTATTTCTAGAACTGATAAAGGCCCCCCTTTATTTGTGATTTTTAGCTCTGATATAGGCCCCCTTTATCAGCGATCTTTTAACACTCACAAAGGGGACCCCCTTTAACATTACTATGGATAAAAGTGCTTTTTATCACCATTAAAATCCATTTATAGCTCTGTCAAAGGGAACATTTGTAAATGTGATGTGAGGTTATAGTGCAACCTTCATAGGTCACACTATAACACTAGGTGCTATGGTGCAACCACACAAATCACACCACAACACCCTGTAGCCAATCAACAGGGTTTCCCAACCCCTATAATGAATACCCTAGGGAACACACTGATTTTAATGTCAACTAGTAAGTAAATTGGAATAATTATGTTTTTTAATAGTTAGGGATGATTTCATCATAAGTTTTTTGTTGGGTAAACATAGAAAAAAATTGGTAAATTTTCAACAAGAATTGGAAGTGAAAAATTCCTCACCACTATCAACAAGCTATCTAAGATTTCTCAGTCTCTGGGTCTCAGTGTGGTCTCACTACCAAAGAAATTTCCTTTAATAGTGCGTAAAAAGGATTTTAACAACACTAAAAAACATTGATAAAAGTGGTCCTTTATCAGCACTACTTTAGTACTGATAAAGGCCCCATCTGCTACAACTTACTATTTATATAACAACACACTTTAGAAACCTCATGTAACTTGTACACAAACTATGTAATTTAATTAAACTAAATTTTACATCACAAATGCAAAAAATAAAAATAAAAAACACTACTATATACATTTCCAACAATGTTTTGTATAATTACATTTACAATTACCATCTACAAACAATTAAAAACATTAACATTTGCCTTTGGAACCCATGATCCCCTCTCAAAAAGGTCTTCCAATTGTATCTATTTATGAAAAAATCACCTCAACTTGAGAAAATGAATCCAACTATATAATAAAACAAATCTTATTTTAGTAATATTATAAAGAAATAAATTAAACATTAATATGAGTGAATACATTAAAACATGTCAACTTTAAATGAAAAGGCACTTTGATTTATACCGGTCACACCATGCATTTTATTGATATGCGGTTGATTCCAACATGTCACAAATGAGGTATGGATCATTTCACTAAATTATCAAAACAATTCTAATGTGTTTCCTTGTTTTTGAGTATGTCACTTGTTATTTTTAGTGAAATTAATGTCAATTTTAAATAAAGACACATTTTGAGTTATATTTGTCACGACATTCCTGGGATTGATGTGATGATAATTCCTATACATCAGAAATTACTTAAGGATTATTTTACTAAAGTTTCAAAACAATCTAAATTCATTTTCTCAGTTTTTAGTATGTCACTTGTGCATTGTACTAAAATGTCATTTCAAACTGGAAAAACACACTTTGAGTCATACGAGTCACATTGTGTGTTAGTTTGACATGATAATTATTTCTAAATGTCAAAAATTACTTATGAATTTATTTCCTAAATTATCAAGACAATCATAGCACATTTCTTTGATTTTCAATGGGTGACATGAATTTTGAACTAAAATGTCAATTTTAAACTGATAATGAGAACATCGATTCATATCAGTCACACCATGAATTGTATTGAGGTAAAGGTGATTTATATATTTTATAAATGACTCATGTAATTTTTCCCTGACATATACAAAAAATACAAATGTGTTTGTTCAGTTTTCGGTATGTCACTCATTCATTTTTTTAAAATTAATGTCAATTTAAAATAAAAAGACACACTTGGAGTCATAATGATCACATCAAGCATCAGATTGAGGTTTGATTGATTCATACACATCAAAAATGACTTATAGATCATTTTCCTAAGGTATGAAAACAATTTGAATTCATTTGCTCAGTTTTGAGTAGGTCAGTTGTCTTTTTTACTAAAATTTATATTAATTTTAAATAAAATGATGCACTTTGAGTCATACAAGTAACACTGTGTGTCATATTGAGGTGTGTCTAATTCCTACATGTCTCAGATGAACTATGGATCATCTTTCTAAAGTATAAAAATAATTTAAATGAATTTTATCAGTTTTGAGTATTTCAGCTGTCCTTTTTACTAAAATTGATGTCAATTTTTAATAAAAAACGCACTTAGAGTCATACCGGTCACACTATGTGTCTGATTGAGGTGTGGCTATTTCTTACACATCTCAAATGACTCATGGATATTTTTCCTAAAGTATAAAAATAATAAAAATTCATTTTCAACATTTTTAGTAGGTCAAATTTTCTTTTTACTAATATTGATATAAATTTTAAATAAAAAATATGCACTTGGAGTCATACCGGTCACACCGTGCCTCAGATTGAAGTGTGTAAAATTTCAATTTGTCCCAAATGACTCATGTATCAGTTATCTAAAGTATCAAAACAACATGAATGAGTATTCTTAGTTTTCAGTACATCACTTGTTCATTTTTACTAAAATTGATGTTAATTTTAAATAAAAAGACGTACTTGGAGTCATACTGGTCACACCGTGCATCAGATTGAGGTGTGACTGATTCCTATACATCCCAAATGACTCATGGATAGTTTTCCTAAAGTATAAAAGAAATAATAATTCATATTTATATTTTGAGTAGGTTATAATTCCTTTTTACTAAAATTGAGGTAAATTTTAAATAAAAAAGATGCACTTGCAAACATATCACTCACACCATTCCTTGGATTGAGGTTACTAGACCCATCCACACCTCAATAAGTAACTAGGTTGTATTAATAAAAGGACTTGAACTAGAGATACAGAAACTAGGTCATCACTATGAATCCTACCCACACCCCTAAAAGCCCCATCAAACTAGTTCATCAATAATAAATATCCCCACATGGGATCACAATCTACAATAACCATACAAGAATCAAAGGGGATTAAGAGGGTATCACACCTTTTATGGAAGCTCATTTTTTTTATAAAATTTCAAATGGGACTTCTATTTTCAAAACATTCTTGGAATGCCAAACCATTTTATCATTTACAAAAGTCATCTCAATCTACTCTTCAAATCAATTTTATCAAAACACCATTGAAACTAAAATGGGAATTAAAACTACCCTTTAAATGAACATTGAAAAACATTCTAAGACACAATAATTTTCAAAATCCAATCCACATGGGAAAACACACCCTTTTTAGACAATTCATCTCATTTGAAAATCTTAAAAGCTTTAAACACCCCAAAACATTGATATAAAAAATAACCAATGCTAAAAAAGTGGTTTTAAATATTGATCACAAGGGCTAACTCACCACATTAAAAATAAAACAAAATTTTCCAACATTTGTAACACTTTCAAATCGCAAAAACTATTCGTTTAAAATACAATTACCATAAGAATAATTTTTAAAACATCAAGTCAGTGATTACCACTAATTTTAAAACTGAAATAATTCTTTAAAAAACCATTTAGGCATTTTCCCAAACACTTTTCGTCGAATTTCATTCCATAAAAAGGGATAAAACCACTTAGAAAACACCATTTATCCCTCATGGACACTCATATGTTATAAAAGTATAAATAATTTATAGAAGTATATAGTTTTACAAATTTATAAATATATAAAATCATAATATATAAAATTAAAATTTATGAAAGTATAAAATTATTAAATTATTAAATTTTAGTTCATTGATGAAATGATCAATCTAGATTATATGATTAACAGAAAAAATCTAGAAGTGATAAACTCCTAAAACATTATAGGTGGCCCTAGACTATGGTAGTGTGATTTATTGCAATACCCATACCATATGAACCTAATAATTTAAGAAGACGATTCCTGCTGCTGAATTGGTGATGAGGTAATTCGATGAACATGGACATGCTACTTGAAGAAGATTAGATGGTGAATTTTAAAACATGGTATAAAATTTGATGTTTATGATTTATGTTGAATGAATGAAACCATGGATGATGTCTAATGCTCAATCACTATGTTTTTTCACTCTATAGCTAAAATAAATGGTGGGGCCTCAACTCTAACCAATCCATTTGTAGCGATCAAGAAGATAACTTCATGAAATTTTTTCAATGGACTATCTCAATAAAATTCTCATCCAAATATCACTAAGGACACAACTAGCATGTAAATTTTGGTCAATACATACATGTATTAAAATCTAGGCTATGTGAGCACCGATGTTTTTTCTAATGCTTGTAGTTGTCTACTGAAGGATTAAGCAAATACTCCCAACTCAAGATTGTAGCATCATAATGAGGGAACTTAAAATGATCACCACAATGACCAACCAAACCTACATATAAATAGATATTTAAATAATATAATCATGATGTAATAAGAAATGGGATGATATCCAAGGTTAGACCACTATATCCAAAAAATGAATACAAATTTATTCTAACATAATCAATACATTCACACACAATTCCCATTATACATGATAAAAACACCCAAAATACCATTCATGTTTGAAAATACAAGCATTTTAAATTTTTATCCCAATGAATATAGGGTACCCTAACTCATAATCCCCCTATTCTAGATAATACTTCAATAACAATGACTAACAAGATTGGAATAATATACCTTATCGGTAATGGGGTTCGGTGAGGTGGTAGTGGTGTTCTTAGAGGCAACAATGGTGTTCAGTGAGGCGATAGTGGGGTTTGAAGAGACGGGGGTGAGAGACAGCAACGATGTTTGGTGAGGTGGTGGAGAGAGGTGGAAGTGGGTTTTGGCAATGCAGTAGTGGGGTTCAGCGAGAGAAATGATGGTGACACTAGTGCGGCTCGATGAGAGTAGTGGTGGGATAACAGTAGAGTTCGACGAGAGCGACAATAGTCAACTTCTGCAAGATCTTGAAGGTGTGTGAAGAAGACATTCATTTAGGGTTGCTTTTAAAAATAGGGATAAGGCTATTATCAGCACTTTCAAAAAAGCACTCATATAGTGTAGTTTTATCAGTGTTCAATTCAAAAGCATTGATAAAACAACTCTTTATCATCGCTTTTTTAGTGCTGATAAAGATACCCCTTTATCAGCACTAAAATTATAGCCCTGATAAAGAAATAATATTAATAATTTATTTATTTTATTAAATATATTTATAAAATTATATATATACTAAATAATTATTTATTTATTTAGAATTATAAATATAAATAAATGAATATTTATTTATAGTTATAATTGTAAATATAATAGATATATTTATAAATATTTACATATATTTATATAATTATATATATTCATAAAATTATAAATATTATAAATAATTTTTTATTTATTTACAGTTATAAAAGTATCATAAAAAAATTAATTTTATTTATAATTATAATTATAAAAAAATATAGATATATTTAAATAATTATAAATATGATAAATATATTTATTATAATTATATAATTATTTAAAAAAATAAATATTTATTTATAGTTATAAATATAGTAAATATATTTATTATAATTTAATTTATTATTTAAATAAATATATATTGATTTATAGTTATAAATATAAATAAATAAATATATTTATTATATATATTATTTTATAAATATATATGTAAATAAATATATATTTATTATTATATATTTATAAATATATATAATAAATATATTTATTGTAATTTTACAATTATTTAAATAAATATCTAATTATTTATAATTATAAATATAAATAAATAAATATCTATTAATAAATATATTTATTATATTTATAATTTTATAAATATACCAGGAAAGTTCAGGATCCAAGCGTGCCCAGTCCTAAAAATTTATTAATGAAAATAAAACGCACACAAACAGCGAAACAATATAAGTGGCACATGAGCCACCGCCAAACTCAAAGTGACACATAATCACCACCAAAAATAAACCACAAAAATACATCCAACAGAAGTTGCCTATACACCCCATTATCGCGGGTCCATTAGTGTGAACCCACCTAAAATTCACATCTAGCCTGTTGTTTGGGCGATGCATCCAAAGTCAATCCTCCCGCATTCCAATTCCAACTCTCCAGCCTGTCACCAGCTTTTTCACACCCCAAAGATAGAGATTCCCTAGCCCAACACGTCCTACAATCACCACTTGATGATCGCAAGTCCTCCCACGATCACCGGTCCTCCATGAATCCTGTGATCTCCGCTGCTCGTACGTCGTCGAGCCATGCAAGCCGACATCGCCAGACGTCCTCTGACATCATGGACACCACCGTGCATCTCGTCGATATGCAACTCCATCCCGCCGTGCAGTGGCCATCCATCATAGCTGAAAAATGCCGACAACCCGCAAAGAGCTCGCCACCAGGATCCCAAACAGAACCGTCAGGATCCCGTCACCGCTGTGTGAAAATCTCCCACATGATCTTCATGAAGGACGATGAGCCCTGCTGCGCCATCATTAAAAAATAATCTAAACAATATACCCATGGACTTACATGTCCTGATGTCTACTGGCCTCAGCACCTTGACAAATTAGATCTTGACGAACACCATACTCTTACCCTTCTTCATCCTCTTATCACCTGTTTCCTTGGCAACGCGATCTACTTGAGGCCCCGAAGCCCGCTTTGTAGGTTTATAATCCATCTTCCGTCCAAGATTCGACTTCACACATCCAAGATCATCTGTAACTAGAGAAAACTCCCAATCAAAACCAGATATATCCCCATCAGTATCCTTACAAACCCTATCATATTTGTCCCGACAGTGTTTCACACCACAAGTTGCGAACAACTCAAAATGCCCTACAATTTAAAGATTGCCATTTCCATGGCAATCGCTAGGAGAGAGACGCTCTCCATCATAGAGAGATGATCTCTCCATCTCTTTTCTTATAAATATATATAATTAATATATTTATTATAGTTTTATAATTATTTAAATATATCTATATTTATTTATAATTATAATTTTAAATATTTTTATACAGTTATAAATATATTTATATATTTATATATAATTATAATTGTCATTATAAATAAATATATTTATAAATATATATATATATTAATATATAAATAAATATATTTATAAAATTATAATAGTTGTATTTATTATAATTTTATAATTATTTTAAATATATATATATTTACATATTATTATAATTATAAATAAATATATTTAAAAAGTATTTATATATAATTAAAAATTAAAAATTAAAAATATAATAAATATATTTATTATTTATATATATTTATTATAATTTTATAAGTATTTATGAGAACATAATAGGTTCATTAATGAATCATATATACCTAGAAGAGTATATATCATAAAAAATGATATATATAGACAACATGAATAATAAGTATGTCAATATGTATAAATTAACATTCATGATGAATACATAACATATGCATGTGTCATCATAATATAGGTAATATTAATATTTAGCAACCCACAATCATGTCAAAAAATAAACTTATGATCATACAACGTCAATTATACTCATGCATCACATGAACATAAATAACACGATGTCCCTGAATATCATTTTTTTGTAAAGGTTGAAGGTCAAACCCCCTTTATTGAACATAAAAAGAGGGAATCCCCTTTTGAAACTGGGAAAAGGGGGAACCCATTACATGATCCAGATGAAAAACATCTTAAAAGAAACTTGAACAGAAGGCCTTGACATGGTCCCAAAATCCCAATATGAAACATACATCATGACAAGTACAAGTCAAGAGTCTCATCACCCCCCGAGTCATAGAATGAAGTAGTGATTCCAGTTCAAGATGATGCATCGCCCCATTCCAAGAATTGCACGATGTTGGTCAACACAACATGGAAGAGCACTCATGAAACCCACACAAACATATGGAAGGAGGACCAGATGATGGGTGCCAGCACACTCATTTCTCTTTCGAGTCACCCACCCGATGATGCATGCAAGGCACTCACTACACTGTCAACCTGATGTATCACAAGATCAGACTGAAATCACAATGAAAAAAATCAATGATCGGGTACCCATACTTCCATTTAAAATGATGAAATATGGCTCAGTGATGGCTATCATCACACTCATACCTTTTTTAAGGATGGCCACTGACAATACCTGCAAGTATCAGAATCGACATCTAAATGCAACAAGACAAAACACTAGAACTCGCACTGAAATATGTACCCCATCAAATATTCGACCCCAAGACTAAACAAAATCACAAAATTCAGCCAGGAAACAAAAATTATTGTTTAACTACTGAAGTAGTGCACAAACGAGAGACATAACCATCGACCTAAAAACCAGAGAAGGATCCATGACCACTGAAAAAAAATGCCAATGACGTCCATCATTGACCACCTCTATACACAACCGGTGCCTGAAAATTGAGCCGAAGACACCAAATAAACCAATCACCTAAACATCCTCATGAACCCCCCATCATTGTCCTTTGGGATTTCCAAATCACATCGAGCCAAATCCAACACCACACCCTCTCAACAAACGATCCCAATCCAGTATAGATAACCAAACACATTCCTCCCTGAATCACCTACCGATGGAGGGAGCGACAAAACCATACATATCTGGAAAGATCCAAAGACCATCGATGAAGACCACTGAATAAATAGCGCAACATCACCACAACCACTATCGTCACAGAATCGAGGAGGAAACTGATATGATCTGCATAGGAGAGATAGGAAAACCTAGTGAGAACTACAAAAGGCACTATGTAGAAATGGGAACAGGAGAAATCTTTAAAGAAGAGTCATCATCAAAAAAATTTCCAGATCTATTGGCGAAGAGTGGAGGAAGAAGCAATAACCAATCTCCTTCCACCGAAGCCAAGTTACTATGGTCGAAGTAAAAAACGGAGAAGATGAAGGAAATGATCCATGAAAAGAGAACCCTAGCAGAGGGGAATCATAACACCAAGAGAGTGCAGTGCCATGACCATGAATACCATCCACATGGTATATATATATTGACCATATTTATTGAAGACATATATTTATTTTAAATATATATATATATATATATATTTACAATTTTAATAAAAATAATTATATTTAAAAAGTATTTATATATAATTAAAAATATATAGTTAAAAATATATAATTATAAATATAATAAATATATTTTTTATTTACACAAATTTATTATAATTTTATGATTATTTAAATAAATATTTAATTAATTATAATCATAGAAATTATTTTTTAAAACAATATAAATATATATTTGAATTATTTAAAAATATATAATAATATATCATATTTATATTAATTATAAACTTGCATTTTTAATTAATGCATATAAATAATCATTATTTTTGAATATAAATATAATAATTTTATATAAATTAAAAAAAATTTATTAAAATTTTTTATGAGCGCTAAGAATAGCGCTGATAAATCTATTCTTTATCAGTGCTAAAAAAAGTCCTGATAAAAGTAACCTTTATCAGTGCTTTCAGATAGCGCTGATAAAGGTGAGGCTTTTATTAGTTCTTTCTGCTTAACGTGGATAAAATTAGGCACTTAACTTTCCCCGATCTGTGTTAGTGTCTTGATTTCGAGTGTCACTGAGTTATTCCCCACATTTGTGTGTTGCATGATTTTCTTTATAATGTAGACTTTTTTCCTCGATCAATGTAAATAAATGAAATATTTCTCAGCTATCAAATCAAAATTTACAATGTTAGAGTATTTAGGCTCACCAAATATATAAAAGGAATGTAAATAAGATCGTACATAGGAAAAATTGTGATTTTTCACAGTTGGAGATGATTTCCTTGTATGCTATTCAGAGGGGTGAACTCGACAAAAAGAGTGGTACATTTTAAACAAGAAATGGAAGTAAAAAAAACAGTTCCACTATCAATAGTATATCAAAGATTTATCAATTATCACTTTATAATTTTCCAAATTAAAGTATATATGCTCAATTAATATAGAAAATAATAGTGAAGAAGAACATACATTCACACAGAATCCCACCGAGAACGTCCCCCAGCTGATTCCATTACTTTCTACCATCTTCTGACCTTATCTTTTCCAAACTGCACATCACAATTTTTAAAGTGTTCTTAAGGGGACTTCTTATCATTGGAAGTGTAAAGGATTCACCTAGTAGAACATCGGCATAATAAATCTCCTATAGTAAATGATCCTAGCACTACTACACATATTCCCTTTAACAATGTGAAAAATGGATTTTAACAACGCTAAAAAAGCACTGTTAACCACAACAATGATAGGGGGTCCCCTTTATCATTATTAAAAATCATTGATAAAGGGGGTCATTTATCTGTGCTAAAAAAGAACTAATAAAGGATACCCTTTATCAACACTATATTTAGCATTGATAAAGGAGGCCCTTTATCAGTGCTCGAAATAGTGCTCATAAAGGCCTTGCTGGCTGCAATGTGCTATTAATATAATAGCACACCTAGTAAAAACCCACAAAAAAACTATAATTTAAAACTATTATATATACATTCAATGTGACATCAGAAATACATAAATTTCCACCTATGGTATATACAAAGAAACACTGCTATATAAATTTCAATCAATGTTTTATATAATTACATATACAATTATCAAACAAACATTAAAAAAAACAATGTTTCATCTTTTGATGCTCGTGATCCACTCAAAAATGTACTCCCATGGTAACAATTTCTGAACAAATCATCTCAACCCGAGCAAAAGATTCGGCCTATATATGAAAACAAATATTATGTTAGTAATACTATAAAGAAATAAATTAAAGATTAATATGAAAGAATACATTAATAAAATGTCAATATTTAATAAAAAAGACACATTTGGAGTTATATTGGAAACACCATGTATCCTATTGATGTGGGGTTGATTCCTACAAATCAGAAATGAGTTATGAGTCATTGTACTAAAATATCAAAACAATTCGAATGTGCTTTATCAGTTTTGAGTATGTCACTTGTTCTTTTACTAAAATTAATTTCAATTTTAAATAATGAAACATTTAGAGTAATACCAGCCAAACCATGCATCGTATTGAGTTGCGGATGATTCCTATACATTAAAAATGGCTCATATATCATTTTCTTAGAGCATTAAAACAATCCGAATTTGTTTTCTCGGTTTTCCTTATGCCATTTAGAAACACGCATTATGAGTCATACCGATTTCATAATGCATCATTTTTACATGATATTACTTCATACACATCACAAATGACTTATGAATCACTTTATTAAATTATCAAGAAAATCATAGTGCATTTTCTTGGTTTTCAGTGAGTGAAACGTTTTGAACTAAAATATCAATTTTAAACTGATAACAGACAATTTTAGTCATACCAGTCACACCATGCGTCGTATTGAGGTGTGGTTGATTCTTACATGTCAAAAATGACTCATGTATAATTTTTATAAAGTATTGAAACAATTTGAATGTGTTTTGTCATTTTTCAGTATGTCACTTGTTGTTTTTTCTTAAATTAATGTCAAATTTAAATAAAAAGATACACTTTGGGTGATATCAGCCATAACATGCATTTTATTGAGGTTTGAAAGATTTATAAATTCAAAAAATGGATTATATATTGTTTTCATAAAATATAAAAACAATTCAAATGTGTTTTCTCAGTTTTCAGTATGTCACTTGTTGTTTTTACTTAAATTAAAGTCAATTTTAAATAAAAAGTGACACTTTGAGTTATATCGAACACAGAATGCATTGTATTGATGTAAAACTAATTTCTACACATCAAAAATGAAATATAGACCATTTTTCTAAAGTATCAAAATAATCCAAATGATTTTGATCAGTTTTTAGTATGGAAGTTTTGTTTTTTTACTAAAATGTCTTTTAAAATTGGAAACAGACATTATAAATCATAACGGTTTCATAATGCATCAATTTGATGTGATACTACTCCATACATTTCAAAAATGACTTATTAATCACTATACTAAATTATAAAGACAATAATATTTCATTTTCTTTGTTTTTAATGAGTGACACATTTTGAACTAAAATGTCAATTTTAAACTGATAACGGACACTTTTAGTCATACCGGTCACACCATGCATAAAATTGAGGTTTGGTTAAACCTAAAGGTAAAAAATGACTCATGGGTCATTTTCATAATATATAAAAACAATATTAATGCATATTCTTGATTTTTAATATGTCACTTGTTCTTTTTACATAAATTAATGTCATTTTTAAATAAAAAGGCACATTTGGAGTCATACCAGTCACACCGTGTATTTTATTGAGGAGAGGTTGAATCCTATACATCAAAAATGACTCATGGATTATTTTACTAAACTATCAAAACAATCCAAATGCATTTTCTCTATTTTCAGTATGTCACTTGTTGTTTTTACATAAATTGATGTCAATTTTAAATAAAAAGAGTTACTTTGAGTTATATCGACCACACCATGCATCTTATTTAGGTGAATATGATACCTACACACCAAAAATGACTAATAGATCATTTTCCTTGAGTATCAAAACAATATGAATATGTTTTCTTGGTTTTCAATATTCTAGTTGCGTTTTTTATGAAAATGTAATTTCAAACTAGAAACACGCATTATGAGTCATACCGGTCTCATCGTGAATCAGTTTGATGTGATACTACTTTATAAACATAAAAAATGTATTATTAATCTCTATCCTAAATTACCAAGACAATTAGAGTGAATTTTATTGGTTTTTAGTGAGTGAAACATTTTGAACTAAAATGTCAATTTTAAACTGATAACAGACACTTTTAGTCATATCAGTCACACAGTGAATCAGATTGAGGTGTGTTTGATTAATATATGTCATGAATGACTCGTGGATATTTTTATTAAAATATAAAAACAATTTGAATTCATTTTCTAGGTTTTCATTATGTCACTTATTCTTTTTTAATGTCAAATTTTAAATAAAAATACACACTTTGAATCATACCGGTCACACTGTGCATTATATTGAGGATCAGTTGACTTCTACACATAAAAAATGACTCATGAATCATTTTTCTAAAATATAAAAAAATATGAAGGCATTTTCTTGGTTTTCAGTATGTCACTTGTTCTTTTTAATTAAATTACTGTCAATTTTATATAAAAAGATAGACTTGGAGTCATATCGGCCATAATGTGCATCATATTGATGTGCGGTTAACTCCTACGTGTGAAAAATGACTCATGTATCTGTTTTCTAAAATATAAAACCAATCTGAATGCAGTTTCTTAGTTTTTTGTATATCACTTATTGTCTTTAATTAAATTAATGTCAATTTTAAATAAAAATAGATACTTTGAGTTATACCGGCCACACTGTGCATCATATTGAGTTTAAATTGATTCATACATGTCACAAATTACTTTTATATAGTTTTCCTAAAGTATCAAAACAATCCTAATGTGTTTTCTTAGTTTTTAGTATGCCAGTTTAGTTTTTTTTACTAAAATGTCATTTCAAACTAGAAACACGCATTTTTAGTCATACCAATCATGTCGTGCATCAGTTTTATGTGAGAATACTTCATACATGTCAAAAATGACCTATGAATATCTTTCAAATATTATGAATACAATCAGATTGTGTTTTCTTGGTTTTTAGTGAGTGACATATTTTGAACTAAAATGAAAATTTTAAACTGATAATGGTCACTTTTAGTCATTTTAGTCACACCGTGCATCATATTGAGGTGTGGTTGATTCCAACATGTCAAAAATGACTCATAGATCATTTTACTAAAGTATCAAAACAATCTAAATTCATTTTCTCAGTTTTCATTATGTCACTTATTCTTTTTTCTGAATTTAATGTCAAATTAATATAAAAATACACACTTAAAATCATACTAGCCACATCATTCATTAGATTGAGGTGATTTCAATTCCTACACACCAAAAATTACTTATAGATTGTTTTCCTAATGCATAAAAACAATCCTAATGCATTTTCTCAGTTTTTAGTATGTCACATGTTATTTTTACTAAAGTGATTTCAATTTTAAATAAAAAGATACACTTTGAGTGATACTAGTCACTTGTTTTTTTTCTTGGTTTTGATTAGGTAAAATGATGAAAAAATTAATTAATTATATAATTAGTGGTAATTAAACTTTATATATTCTTAACATATTTACTTGTTTTCATTATCTTAGTTGTAGCCTCAAAGTCCAATCTCTCATCAGCATGATTTGTTTCGAACAAATCGCCACAAAAAACTTCTTTTGAGTATGGAACCTAAAATTCTATTCAATTTATCATGAAACCTTTTAGTTAATCTATGTAGATCAATTCCTACGAATCTCCATGAAGGAATATAATCATGAAATCCATTTTTTCTAGAAATAAAACTTTAATGGAAACCAATCTGAGAACCATCTGAATTATTATATTCTTTACAGAAGGAGAGAAAATATAACTAAAATTTAATCCTTCTAATTATTCAAAAAAATAAACTGTATCCAATTTATCCTTGAGATGATAAATCTGATTATTCTATATATCCCCTTTTCTTGGTTCCAATTCTATTATTTGAAATGTATCAAAATCATAGAGGGGATTAAATTATTCGTTTATTTTGTACTCACACTACAATGAGACCAATAATCGGCCTATGTTGAGTCCTAAAAAAAGTAAAAAAAGTCCACATGAATTTCCCACACATTCCTCATTAGGGACATTCTTATAGACTAAGAAAACTATATAACCAGGGGAAACTAGCTAGTGCATTAGCTAACAAGTATAGTATACACCTGAACCTATTTATTAATTCTTTGGGTTCCTATGTAGACAAACAAGAGGAAGTGAGAAAAAAACGTCAATGATCATCATATGAATAAAAATAATATAATTATTAAATCACATTCGACTCTAACACCCTCATAAGAAAGAGACCATTTTCACATCCATGAATAAGAATCTAGTATTTCATATAAATAATCAATCATATCCCTCTGAGGGAAAAGTCCTAAATATACATATCAAATAAGGTCCCCCTAATTGAAACCATGAAGGTGATGTTGGATGCAAAGTTTAGGAGTTGCAATGGGGTTAAACATTAATTGTCACACCCCGAACCGACACTTCACAGTTATTTTATTTATTCTTGAGTTTCCATTAAATTTTATTCATTTTTGAGTTTTTTTAAATTAAGTAAATTGAATTAAAATTAAAATAGAATTAATTAAATAAAAAAGAAACCTAATCTAACCCTTTCCCCCTTACCTCACGGCTGACACCTCCCTCTCCCCTTTCTACGCTCGTCGTTGTTCCCCCTTTTACAGGATCCCTCTAGTCGTGAGCTTCCCTCCCCTATGAAGATCTCCCTCCCATAGACCCCACTCAACTGAGCCCTCCTCCAGCCCCCCCTCCACTGATGTGAGATTCTCTGGGCCAAAACCCCTCACCCGACCACACTTTCCACTCACACCACCTCCTCTTCACTTATTGATTTGTCTCATTTTCATGGCGATTTAGGGATGTCTCTCCTTTGTATAGTTTCATCATCCTTTTATTTATTATTTTCCCTTGATTTCATCCTCCCTGTTGGCATGATTTGCTTTGGCTGAACCCTAGGTCAAGGGTTAACCTAATTTTTCTAATTTATTCCATTTTTAGGGTGTGTGGTGGGTTTCTCGGGTCTTCCTCATGAGGGTTTCGGTGTCCTTTACCGAAGGTGAAGTGCTTCGGTCCATTCTGGTTCATCCACCATCATTTGAGGTTGATTTCTTTTACCCTCTTAATCATTTAGTTAATTTTAATGTGTTCTAAATTTTATTTGGGTAGTACAAAGTGTGAATAGGTAATGTTTTAACATGTTTATGGGTTAAAAATGATTTTTTGCAAAATAAATGACTATGTGTTGTGATATTGTATTGCAATGAATCTGGAAAAGTATTTTATGCCTTATTTGAAAAATGAAAATTATATTTTCAAAGGCTCATGATGTGTGTATTTGTTCAAAATGAGTTTTTATTGATGAAGGGGGTAGTGTTGGCATCTATTCCTTGTCATGTATTTTTACGTATGAATTTTAGATTATTTAATTATTAAAAGGGGATTTCTAGGTAATTGGTTGAGAAAGTTTGTGATTTTCTTGTGTTTATCAAAGGTGATTTTATAAATTGTGTAAGTGTTGGTAAAAGTGTTTAAAATGGGTTTTTGGTGTGAGTAAAATGGAAGGAATCGATTATTATCGGTATGTAGGCCTTTTTGTGCACTTTTTATATGAGTTTTGAGTTCTATAAATAATGGGAAATGAGTTTTGAAAATGAACTTATTTCATATGTGGGGTTCCTATAGGTTAATGAAATTGTTCGGTGTCTTCTTGAAGGGTTGTACATATATACATAGGTATTTATACCTGTATATATATAAATCCTCCTTGCACATATTCCATCATGGTGTGAAGAATATGTGTATTAGATTAAGGGGTATATATATATGAGTGTATGTGTGAACAATTGTGGGGAAACCTTTGTCAAGGGAATCGAGTGCCCAATTGTTGGTCTTGGTCCGCTCCTTTTTGAGGTAGGTTTCCCTATGCATTTTCCTTTAAATTAAAGAATTATTGGTTTCTTTCATCTCACACCTTTATTTAATGTTAGTTAGAAATTTATGGTTTTTAGAATAATTTCTTATTGTGAAATAAATTAATAACCTCGATGTTTTTGAATTTCATGAAACTGTTTTATTAAATGCGCTAATTAGTGTTTCTGGAAATGCCTCTTTGGACCTTATAAATGTGCTTTAGATTTAAAGTGGTGAATTGGGTTTCTTAAATGATTTTTCAAGCACGTTTCCGGTATCCAAAATGGTGTGCGTGTGATTATTTAAGAAATGGTTTGGCATGAGAAAAATCATGTGAGGCCCAGTTGACACTTTTCTAAAGCTAGTTATCTCAATAAAACTCTCCTTGGATGTGGCCCCCTCTCTTTAGTTGTGTTGTATATTACGGGGGTCTGCTATGTAGAACTCCCCTATTATCAATTGGTAGAAAGGCGAGGGAAATATTCCTTTGGGTGACTCGAGTGATGCATGTTGTGTGTGTGTATATATATATATATGTGTGTGTGTGTCTATGTGATTTGATGCTCAGCTGGCATCGGTTGTATCACCCTTTTGTTAGGCATGTTGACATGAGAACCTAGCATAATAAGTGAGTTTTATGTGAATGATTGCTACACTAGTTTAGATTACGCGTTGTCTAGTGGCCCATAGCAGAGAAATGTTTTGTTATTATTATTTCTATGGTATTGGGCCCCTCAACTAGGCCAGGTAGGGTGACAGTCAGGCATTAAGGCATTATGACATCATTGAGTAGCGTAGGCCTTCTGGATGAGTCACATGTATAGTACATTATAGACTATTCATGAGCTCCTAGGTTTCATCCATGTCTAATGGCACACATTTTTTTATGCATTGTTGGCTAGATACTTTTGTGTGTTATTTCCCATTGCACTTGTTGTATGATTGTTGAGATTTCTTCTGGAATAGTTTGGTTTATATCTAAAGTGATAAAGTGTTTTCAAATGATTATGGAAAAAGGTTTTGTAAATGTTTTATACTAACTCTCCCCTTTGAAATTAAAATGTCACTTTTGTTTTAAAAATTCATATGGTTCCCTCTTGGGAAAGATTATGGTTTTGAATGGTAAAAAGTGCAATGGACAGTGATTTGATTTAAAGGGAAAAAAGTGTGAAAAGATTACTTTAATATATTGTAGTTCAAACATGAAATTAATGTTTCTTTATTTAAAGTTAATGCATTGGGAATATATTACATGGGCACACCTACTGAGTTTTAATACTCATGCCTATACTTAATTTTTTTTAGTATCAGGTTCATGTTTTAGTTTCATCTCGATCACCATGGGTGATGTTTAGTCTTGGGATCAGAGAGTGATCCACAAGGTCACATGGAGGTTTAGTGGTCATCGGGTATGGTTAGTTTTTCTTTTCAGTTCTTGCTTAGTGTTATGTTTAGTTATTTATTTTTGGGTATTCTTTATTATTTTATGCTACTTATGTTTATTTATATTGGGATAAATCATTCCCATTGTTATTCTGTTAATGCCCTTGGCTCTTGTCGCCAGCTTGGGAGGATTGGGAATGCCTCTTGGGCCTTATCACGGGTCGAATCGGGTTACCGGTTCAGGGTCAACCTGGGTTGGTTAGTGACAAAATGGTATCAGAGGAATAGGTTCTTTAGAGGACCTATCTTTCAAGGTGCCCTTTGTTATTTGGGTTTTCAAGGTAGATGGATTAAGACTGTCGGATCTTGGGGTGTAGGTTTTAGGGAGTGTCTAGCCAACAATTTCTGGGCCGAACCTTGAGTTACCATGGGAATTTGGGTTTTTCTTGGTTTATTTGGTTTTATGGGTTGCTTGATATTTGGAAAAATGAAACTAGGGTCAGGCTAGTTGTCTCAGTGAGCTTGTAGGTTCTGGAAATCCATGTGGAGCCAGGGAAATGGTCTTGAAAGACTCTTTGTGATGATGGTTTGATTGGCATATGACCTCTAACCATATGTCTAAGTCACCCATCGCCACTAGTTTCCCCTGGTGTATTATTTTTGGTTCTTTTGAGATTTTGAGATTTTTGACCCGTTGAATGGTAGGTTTCTTTTGTTTGTACTTAATGTTGGATGGGATGGTTTTGGGTGTCTTTTTTAGATTTTATAATTATGTTTGTTTTGACAAAATGATGATTGGTTTGTCAAAAATGAGATTTCCAAAACCAAAACGTTGATTCTTTTTAGAGTGAAATGGGTTGTTTTGAAAATGGGAGTTATTTTGGAAAATGTTTTGGAGGATTATCATGGGTTTTGAGAAGTGTGAAATTGTATAATGAATGTGGAATTTGAAAATGTTTTTCTTTGATGATGATGTGTGGTATTAAAATTGGTTGAGGTATTTTTAAAGTGGTTTTGAAAGTGATAATGTTTCTTTTATCAAACTCTTGGTATTCCTATGAGTGATCACATATATGTATATGGATGTATGTATGTGCAAAGTGGATGATTATGGGTATGTATGGGTGATTTCTTGAGCTAGCGTACGAGTGTATGTATGTGAGGCTAAATGGATACCAATAGCGGGTGATTGGTTTGTAAGGCATACTATGTTTTCTGAAAATGTTCTTCAAGAAGGGGGATTTCAATGTTTTAAAATGTGTGAGTGTGTGGTGTTTCCATTTTTTTGGTGTTTTACTTTTTGGAATTTGGATTTGGTTTGTTAGAGGTGTGATTGAAATCATGTATTGAGAATGGGTTGATTTGAAAATGAGATGTGGAATTTTGATTTATGATATGTTTTGATTTGGTTTCATGCTCCCTGTTTTCAGGTTTCATCCCCACTGAGTTCTAAGGGATTTTGAGAGGCATCTGTGGGTATTTATTTCATTGCATGACTTTCAGTTGATCAATCTGTGCTTTAGAAATTTGGTTTGTCCATTTAGGAAATGGAGCCTGGTGGTTCTCAATATCAGGAATTTGTCTAGAGATTCTGAGAGTCGATCCCTCCTCATTTCCTTGGTCAGACGGAACCAGGGAAATTTGGAGAATGGATGAAAAATGTTGAGAAGATCTTTGTTCATCTGGAATCTCCTAAATCTCTAAATTTTGAGTTTTCCACCTCCATGTCGGAAGGCCTAAGTCGATAATGGTGGAAATCCATTCTTCAGGCCGAACCACAGAAAAATTTCTCATGGGAATTATTTAAAGCCTTGTTTATTCAATTATACTTTCCTGATGATGTGAAGACACTGATGTGTTCAATGTTGTATGGTCTCAAGAAGGGAGATTCAACGGTGTTGGATTATTCTAAGAAATTCTCCGATCTGGTGCCATATCTCCCAAACCTCACTGGGGATGAATTTTTGAAAGATCGATTCTTTGAAAGGGGTCTCCGACCAGAATTCCTTCCAGCTGTGACTTCATTCCCTGATGGTTATGAATATGTTGTGAGTCGGGATGTTCATGTCGAAGCCAATTTTTTTGTGTCTAGCTAGTTTAGAAGAGGCACAAAAGGTCATTGTTTTCCAGCTCACTAGATTCATATGATAGGAAGTACTGGTTGTGTTTTCAGTGTTGGAAGTCGGGGCATAAGAAGTTTTCATGTCATGAAGTGCCTAAGGTCTGTAGTACCTATGGACGTTTAGGTCATTTTCAAATGTTTTTATAGGGAGGTGCCAGGAATTGACATGGGGCCAGATCCACTCCCTTGGAGAACCTTTCAGCTCAGTTGGATGAATTTAGCACTGACGTAAGCTCAATTAGAAGCTTTTATTTTGTTGTAAATTACCTTTTTGTTGTAATTAATGTAATCTATGGTGTCGTCTTATTTTGAGTGTGAAGAATGATGTTGCATGTCCTTTTGGAACTTTGCTTTAATGGGGATTTCTTTGTAGTGTTTTTAATGTTGCTGATGTAGAATGGTGGTGTTTATTGTCCCTTGTTTCATTTCTTTGGGTTTTTCTGGATTTTGATAGGATTCAAGAATTATTCCAGTTTGTGAAAAAAAAATGTTTTTATAGATTCCTAATATGGTGGAGAGACCCCCATGATATGATTTCATGATGAATCGATCTTCCAGGTGTTCTTGGCTGAGTATTTACTTGTTTTCACTCCGCTCAACCCTGACCATAGTAGTTGGTTGGATTGGATAGTGGGTCAGGTAATGGATGCTCGCAGAGGTCCGGAACATGCCACGATTGGTTTCTTCGATGGTTTTTGTGTTAGGGGTCAAAGTGTTCCTTGTTGGGTTGTGTTTAGAAAATACTGAGTCTCTTCTTTGTAATCTATTCATTGTTTTTTCAAACTCTATGGTGTTGTGTGATGTATTCCTTGTACGTGTGGCTTCTTTTGAGGGCGGTCTCATAGTTTCCTTTTACGAATCTATAGTTCTAGGATCTAAACGAAAGTGAGTGTTGGTTCTTTGGCCTTTGAGTTTTCAGTTTTTTCCTTGGTTGTAAATTATCTTTGCTTTGGTTTTGATCAACTGAATCTCTTGGGAATTTCTGGGGGTAGAAAGTATCTTGGTGGGGGAGAATTGTCACAACCTGACCTGACAATTCGTGCTTATTTTATTTATTCTTCAGTTTCCATTAAATTTTATTTATTTTAGAGTTTTTTTAAAATTAAATCAATTGAATTAAAATTAAAATATAATTAATCAAATAACAAAAAAAGAAACCTAATCTAACCCTTTCACCCTACCTCACGGCCGACCCATCCCTCCCCCCTTTCCACGCTCGACGTTGCACCCCCTTTTGCAGGATCCCTCCTGTTGCGAGCTCCCCCCACCTCCGTTGATTTCCCTCCCATAGACCCCACTCGACCGAGCCCTCCTCCGACCAATCCGCCACTCATGCGTGATTCTCCGGGACGAACCCCCTCTCCTAAACTCAATTTCCACTCACACCACCTCCTCTTTACATGGTGATTTCTTGCATTTTCAGGGTTATTTAGGGCCATCTCTCCTTTGTATTGTTTCATCATCCCTTTATTTATTATTTTCCCTCGAATTCATCCTCCCCATTGGAATGATTTGTTTTGGTTGAACCCTAGGTCAAGGGTTAACCATATTTTGCTAATTTCTTCCATTTTAGGGTGTGTGGTGGGACTCCTCGGTCTTCCTCATGTGGGTTTCAGTGTCCACCTCCAAAGGCAAAGCACTTCGGTCCATTCTGGTTCATCCACCATCATTTTAGGTTTATTTCTTTTACCATCTAATTGTTTAGTTAATTTTAATGTGTTATAAATTTTATTTAGGTAGCACGAATTGTGAATTGGTAATGTTTTAACATTTTTATGGGTTAAAAATGAGTTTTTCAAAATAAATGACTTTGTGCTGTGATATTTTATTGTAATGTTTCATGAAAAGTATTTTATGCCTTATTTTCAAAGAGAAAATTATATTTTCAAAGGCACTTGAGGTGCGTATTTGTTCAAAATGAGTTTTTATTGAAGAAGGGAGTAATGTTGGAATGTATGACTTATCGTGTATTTTTACGTATGAATTTTAGATTGTTTAATTATTAAAAGGGGTTTTTTAGGGAATTGGTTGAGAAAGTGTGCATTTTTCTTGTGTTTGTCAAAAGTGATTTTATAAATTGTGTAAGTGTTGGTAAAAGTATTTAAAATGGGTCTTTGGTGTGAGTAAATGGAAGGAATCAATTAGTATTGGTATGTAGGACTTTTTTTGCACTTTTAGTATGAGTTGTGAGTTCTCTAAATAATGGGGAGATAGTTTTTGAAATGAACTTATTTTATGTGTGGGATTCCTATAGGTTAATTAAATTGTTCGGTGTCTTCTCAAAGGTTTGTACACACATACATAGGTACGTATACCTGTATAGATATATAAATCCTCTTTGTAAATATTCCCTCATGGAACAGGGAATATGTGTGTTGGATTAAGGGGTATATATATAGGAGTGTATGTGTGAACAATTGTGGGGCGGCCTTCGTCAAGGGCGTCGGGTGCCGAATTGTTCATCTTGGCTTGCTCCCTTTTAAGGTAGGTTTCCCTATGAATTTTCCTTTAAATTAATTAATTATTGGTTTCTTGCATCTCACACCTTTATTTAATGTTATTTATAAATTAATGATTTTTAGAATAATTGCTTATTGTGAAATAAAGCAATACCCTTTGTGTATTTGAATTTCATGAAAATGTTTTATTAAATGCAGTTATTAGTGTTTCTGGAAAGGCCCCTTTGGACCTTATAAATGTGCTTCAGATTTAAAGTGGTGAATTATATTTCTTAAATGGGTTTCCAAGCATGTTTTTGGTTTCCAAAATAGTGTGTGTGTGATTCTTTAAGAAATGGTTTGTTATGAGAAAAATCGTGTGAGGCCCAGTTGACACTTTTTTAAAGCTAGTTACCTCAATAAAACTCTCCTTGGATGTGGCCCCCTCTCTTTAGTTGAGTTTTATATTATGGGTGTCCACTGTGCTGGACTCCCCTGTGATCAAATGGCAGAGAGGTGAGGGACATATTCCTTGGGGCGACTTGAGTGATGCATGTTGTGTGTGTGTGTGTGTGTATATATATATATATATATCTCTATGTGTGTGTGTCTATGTGATTTGATGTTTGGGTGGAATTATTTGGCTCACCCTTTTGTTATACATGTTTACCTGAGAACCTGGCATAATAATTAAATTTTATGTGAACGATTGTTACACTAGTTTAGATTACGCACTAGCTAGTGGCCCATACCAGTGAGATGTTTTGTTTTTATTATTTCTATGGAATTGGGTCCTTCAACCAGGCTAGGTAGGGTGACAATCGAGCATTAGGGAATTATGAAGTCATTGAGTAGGGAATACCTTTGGGATGAGTCACATGTATAGTACATTCTAGACTATTCGTGAGATCCTAGGTTTCATCCATGTCAACTGGCACAAATGTTTTGATGCATTATTGGAAAGATACTTTTTTGTGTTATTTCCTATTGTCCTTGTTGTATGATTGTTGAGATTGCTTCAAGAATAGTGTGGTTTATAGCTAAAGTGATGAAGTGTTTTCAAATGGTTATGGAAAAAGATTTTGGAAATGTTTTATACCCACTCCCCCCTTTTCAATTAAAATGTCATCTCTCTTTTAAAAATGTATATGGTTCCTTCTTGGGAATGATTATGGTTTTGAATGGTAAAAATGGAAATGGATTGTGATTTGATTTAAAGGAAAAAATGTGTAAAAATATTACTTTTATATATTGTAGTTCAAACCTAAAATTAATGTTTTTTTATTTATAGCTAATGCATTAGGAATAGATTACTTGGACACACCTACTATGTTTTAATAATCACACCTATACTTAATTCTTGTTTTTAGTCTTAGGTGTAGGTTTCAGTTTGATCTTGATTTCCGTGGGAGATTTTGAGTCTTGGTATCGTAGAGTGACCCGTGGGGTCACATGGAGTTTTAGTGGTCATCAGGTACGATTAGTTTTTCTTTTCAGTTGTTTCTTAGTGTTCTGTTCATTCTGTTCAGTTTATTTATTTTTGGGTATGATTTATTATTTTCTGTTGCTTTTGTTTATTTATATTGGTTTAAATCATTACCATCATCACTCTATTGATTCCCTTGGTGTTTGTCACTATCCTAGGAGGATCAAAAACGCCTCTCGGGCCTTGTCATGGGCCGAATCGAGTGACTGGTTCAGGGTCGACCTGGGTTGGTTCATGACATTAATTCACTTTTTTCAAGAGTGAGGTCATGATGGATATCCTATGGGTTGGATAGAGTTAGTGACATTCCCTTTCCATGGTGTTATTATCAATATACTTGTCTTACCTATATAATGTATTGGTTTTTGTAACTATATAAAAATATAAACTTATAAGATTGTGGAAAAATTAAATTTCATATGTCCTTTGAAAACTATTTATAAAATCACATTTGAACTCCCATTAAAAAACCAACCATTTAAAGAAATTCCTCTTTAAAATAACACACCCTTTTTAAAATAAACTAATAAATTCCAAGCACTCTTTCACAAAACCCCAATTCCTTTTTTAAAGCATTCAAGGAAACTTCATGACCCAAAAATCTTAATCATTTAACATGAATGAAAACCCTATATATTTTAAAATTTTTCATTTAAAACTTCACAAACTCCTTTTTAAAATGATTCTAACATTAAATATGATTTTAAAACATTCACATACCTTTATTAAAGACAATCGGGCAAGTTGATAAATAGTTGACATGCAACCTAAATCCATGCCATATTTTTAAATCATTTTAAATATATTTAAAACCAAAAAGTGTATGTTGAAGACATATAATTTTATAAGAAATGTTTCAAAACACTTGAATCATTTTAAAAGAGGCACTTAAGAATTTTCACAAAGACATAAATCCCAAGAGAGGAACTTTATGAAAGATACATGAATAAAAAAATCAAGATTTTATAAAATATAAAGGTATAAGAAAAATAAAAAAAATTATAGTTTTAGGGAAAATAAACATTCACATAGTAATATAAAATGACACATAAAACATATGGAATTACTATTAGTGGGTTTTTCCTAGGGATCATTCTTCTTAGAGATCACCAACTATGAACTTATTGAGAAGATGTATCAATTTCATATGAGACACCATCACCTGATAGTCAACCATGATCTATGTCATGTAAGATAGATGTATCTAGACTATATGATATATTTATTTAAGAATATATTTATGGAATATATACCTTCTCATTATAGTGGGAAACTATTATAGTATATTAATGTAAATTATATTCCTAGGAAATTAAAAAATTATTGTTAAATAAAATAATAATCACTATGTGATATATATATATATATACATATTTTGGAAATTGAAATTAAAATGTCAGTTAGATCTATAGATAAGCATGTAAGCTATTAGCTATATGATTATTTTGAAAAAAAACCCAAATAATCAATATTAATTTATGGAATACATAAATTTATGTTGAGAAATGAAATTACTCCCAATTACATTAAACCAGTATTTAATCTTTAGTAGGGATCAAATCCACTTAGAATTCCATATCAATATAGGGGTCATCAAGATGACATAGTGGAGTCCTGGGTGCTTGAAACACAATTATGTTGGGTATCAACATTTATTTTGTAATTATGCATTTATCAAGTGATCATACATCATGAATTATGGGAAAAAAATTAATTTTCTTATTCTTATTTCATTTATTGAGAAGTTAAGGGTGATTTTCTAAAATAGATTCATGAAGGATAATGTGTTGGGTGATTTGACTGACTGCGCAATCTGATCATGAGGAGAATATAAGTCCAATGGAGGAGAGACACAAGAGGGTGGGACCTAATGAACATGGTTAGAATAATTCTATACGTAAATATAGAAGTTATATTACTACCATAAAAAATATAAGTATCAAATGAAATTTGGATAAATCAAGGCAAACAAATCCTAAGAATAGGGGAATTACAATTTAACTGGAGAATCCAGATCCAAGAGGGAAGAAGGACATGACTCAACAATGTTGAGCATTAAAGGTGATTACAAATCATGATCCACATATATTATGTCGACTGTATTGTGATAAATCTAGAGATTGTATTTTTTGGCTTATAGAAAAAGTCCAAACACATTATTGATTAGAGAATACAAGGATTTTAATACGGGTGAGGGATCTTTGGAAGATGAAGTATTTATTCTTATAGAGATAAATATTTACCTTATAAGAATATAATGTCCCTCAAATAAGCATAAAGATATTATAACTGCAACTATGACCATCCTATGAAAGGTCCAGATGAAATTTATATCTAAGAAAAGATGTTTAAAAATGATTTTCTATTCATGATTGAAGTTGTATCAATACCATAGAGGTCAAATGAGTTTATTACAATAAATAATCTCTTTAATGAATTTTGATCATACTCAAACATAAAAATCAGATACAAACATTGAATATGAGAAAACTATAAATGTTAACCCTCCATAATAGATAGAAATAGCAGGAATAATGTAGTTCTAAAGGCAATTCCCCAAATATAACCTCAATATGAACTATCATTGAGTGTGTTAGGCCTAACACTAATGTTTTGGGATCTAAGGTTTCATAGATAGAAACATACTAAAAATTAAATGTAATGTAAGAACAGACCAAAACCCGATTAAAAAAAAATATATCTACATATTAAAAATTCATAATAATGTGAAAAAATGTGATACTCGTGAGATCAGTAGGGTATGACAGTGGAGAAGTCAGAGTAAGTGGCAGCGGTAGTGGAAACAAAGGCAACAGAGGGGTTTGTGCAGGAGGTGGGTTCATGGTGGAGGAGGGTTCACATTGAAGGTGGGGTTCAGCATGTGGAAGGGGTGGGTTCACAGTGGAAATGGGTTCATGGTAGTGGTAGGTTCGCGGTGGAGGTGAGTTCATGATGGAGGTGGGGTATGGCACACGACATAGGTGGTTTTGTGGTGGATTTGGGTTTGTGGTGGAGGTGGGGTTCGACACGCTGCAGAGGTGGGTTCATAGTGGAAATGGCCTCACAACGGAGGTGGGTTCATGGTAGAGGTGGATTCATGGAGGAGGTGGGTTTGCGGCAGAGGTGGGTTTTCTGTGGAGGTGGATTCATGGAGGATGTTTCTTGTGGTAGAGGAGGGTTCGCGTTGGAGGAGAAGTCAACGAAGATGTAGGTGAGGTTGGGGCAGAGGAGAGGTCAGCAGTACAAAGGCCATCTTCCATAAGAGCTTCAGGTGTGTGAGATGAGGGGACTGTTAGGGTTCATTTATAAAATCATGTGAAGCCGTGGTGAGTGTCCTCACCTCTAAAACTCAAGAAGAAGTCCCATTTGTACCTAACGACAACACCAGTTGATCATCATTGGTGCCATCGTCGTCCATGCCCAATTCGTGGTGGGGGTGAGAATTAGATTTTTCTTTCCTTGCCTCTTCCTGAACTATCACGACCATACACAAGGCAAGTGGTCCAGCTCGGTGGTGTACAAGATGCGAAGGTATGAAAAGTGAAGGATTGGTGGATGCCAAAAGAAATAATGGTTCTTTTCATGCACCTTCCAGAATTATAGTCTCCATGTCAAGACCCGTCCTCGGGGCCCATGCTGTGACTACCCCTAGCCCGCCTTCCATAGGCCAGGGGCTGGCGACTAGCACCTAAGGTGTAAATCCCGTTAACTGGGAAGGAATTGCCTTTATAAAACAAAAACACATCCAACCAGAGTACAAGAGGAAGTAATACACTAAGTATAAAAGAAAGTGCTGAAAAGTAAATGGGCCAGAATACAAACCCAACTGAAAAGTACATCTACAACTAAATGAAAGTACAACAAAAAAGACTAACAACTGAAAGATAGAGAAGCTCATGGGTTGTCCACCTCAGATCCTACCTGAAGAGCGGGTATAGATAGGATCCTCAATGCTCTCGCCCGCCAACCTCATCCGAGTACCAACTCATCGTGAAGTCCACCTCCGGGTACAGACTCGTCATGAGGTCCACCTCCGGGTACCGACTCGTCGTGAGGTCCACCTCTAGGTACCGACTCGTCATGAGGTCCACCTCCGGGTACTGTCCAATCCTCTTACACTCGGTCTCTGTCAGCACTGTCCGTTGTCTACATCCAACACAACAAGGTGCGGGCATAGCCCGTACATGGGTGAGTATAACGATACTCAGTAGGGACCCCAAGACCCTCAAGTTCTCACTAAATCCAACAAGGATAACCACAAAGAAGGATCTCAATAGATAACCCTTACTTAGGTATAAGCCCATACTTATACCTAAGTTATCAAGTAATCCATCTCAATCATGAGGAAACAAAAAGGTCATGAAATCAACGAATAACCACTACTTAGGTATATGCCCATACATATACCTAAGTTATCAAGTGACCCATCTCAATCATGAGGAAAATACAAAGGTCATTGACTCAGCTCTTTCATTAATGACATCGAAACCAGAACTGCTAAAGAGCTCCTACTCTGTCGAGTACAGTGATCCTGTCGCGACTCCGAGGAACTGCTTACTAACCTTAGACTGCTGAGGTACTCCTCCGGTCGAGTACCGCAGGTCTGCCACCCCAACACAGTAGTGCTCCCCGCCATGGGTCGACCATCCAACACAGTAGTGCTCCCCCTAATAGCCTACAGAGGTACTCCTTTTGTCGAGTACTGTGGGTCTTCCACCCAAACACAGTAGTGCTCCCCGCCATGGGTCTTCCACCCCAACACTATAGTGCTCCCTAGTGGGCGATACAAGTCAATCCTACTCGAATCGGAAAAGCAGTCATCAGGTCTCAGCCAGCTACAAGGTCTCCGTACTCCATATGCTCATCTCCAGGAGGGTCCGCTCCACGAGCTACTGGTCGATACTTCCAAGTGTCACATAATCTCACGTGGAAGTATCTCAAAGGACAACCTCATCATAGGGGTCTCAATGCAACAAACGGCGCGTCAATCAGACGCCCGGTCTGTGAGTTATTAGCATTTCCGTTTCAGGGGTCCGGTTGGATTTCGGGTACAATCCAACCCGGCCATACTCCAACTGCGTCCAAACCTCAGGTGAAGTATTCTAAAAGAACCGTATCATCAAGAGGAATCCAACAAAGTCGACGACATGTCAATCGGACGTCCGAAGCTCAAGTTATAAGCGTTTCCGCTCTAAGGGTCCGGTTGGTTTCAGGTTCGAACCAACCCGGACGTACTTCAAATGACACCGGTTAACCAAACCGGTCACACCATTTTGATCTATACTGAAAAACACACGAGATGGACTACCCATTAGTCCAAAATGGATATCCGGTGAAAAAGTTACATTTCACCGCAACACGCGCGAACCGAGCCTCGTGGGGCCCACGACTCAACCTCGAATTAAATATCCAAAATTGGTCTTGAAACATCCATCTTAATTCCAGGGTCGCAATGTCACATACGGTTCGTCATTCCGACACCGTATGAGAGAGATATGTCCGAAACAAGATCCCGTAATAATTATAATAATAATATTATTCGGTGTTTCATGGCCCCGAGCCACGAACAAGAATTTAGTATCCAACATTAAACTTGAATAGACCATATTAATGACAGGATTACATCACCACTGAGAGCAAGCTATTCGGACGTCGCACGCATGAGCTACGGCGGGTCGAAGATTTAATAATAATATTAAATCTATTATTTTTCGAGCGCTTCGGGTACCCGATCCAAAAACCCGAAAAAGACATCCAATATTGGACTCATAAATTCCGTCTCGAAGTCAGGGTCACACTGCCGCTGATGGTTCATGAAACCGAGATCGCACGAAGAAGTTACAAGCAAAAAGGTGATTTATCAGCAAAATTAATAATACCATTATTATATTATTAATTTTAACTGATTTCTTTCAAATACCCCATGTCACGCACCACCCTTCTTCACGCATGGCCATCATGCCCTCCCCCCTTGATTCCTTATCTCCTTTTTTTATTCATTTAATTGTATATTTTATTTTATATCATCATTAACATATTTTTCTTCTCTCTCTAATCTAATTCCTCATTCACCATCTTGTTCTCCCAAATAGCGCCCCAATCACCCGGCCTCCTCCCACACGGCCAGAACTGCCACCACCTTCGGCTGCCCACCCAGCTGCGCCTCCAGATCCTTCCACACTCCATTCTGACTTCGATTTAACTAAAAAAAATGAACGCATATCCTTGATCCTAGGGTCGTGATCTTCGTGTCCGTATGTCGCGCTCAGGGAAACATTGAGTTTCTAGTGTGCTTAATTATTTGGGGATGAATAACACGCGAAAAATGTGCAGACAATGAATAAGGAAAGATCACGGTCAAAATGCAGATCGATAACTGTGTTAGTTTGGCCATCGTTTTTGAGAATCAACAACATGGGGAATTGGAAATTAAATATTTAACATCCTTCAAGAATTTCAAATTCAAGATAAACAAGAAGAAAATTAATTCAATCAATTGTTTATCAATCCGCGAATTAATATATTTAATTCGCGTTCATCATGAAAAATTTAAACCGAGGTAAGAAATCCACAAAGGTAAATCCTACAAATAAATGCTCAAGATCGAGGGTATAAACCACATAAATGAGAAATATACAATATTCCTCTACCTTGAAAAGACGTCGCACGTCGTCGATCCGCGGAAGACGAACGTCGCGGTAGATGGCGTCGTGAAGAACGACATCGCGGAGAAGATAAGATCACTTTATTTATCTATATCTCCATAGCTTTCCCAGGTTTTCTCCAACACCACAATTGCCCAACTAAAATAATAGATCTTCCTATTATTTTATTCCCACAACAATTGATTTAAGAATCAAACACTATAATTAATTAATTAGATAATCCCCTTAATTAATTATAATGTGTGTGGCAATTTAATTGGGAGGAAGGTGGAGAGTTTAACAAACATAATAAAGTGAATGGTTGTCACAATAAATGCAAGGGAGTTTAAGGGGGGTTTCGATGGAGATGAAAGGTTGGGGATCGTGTGGGCCCCACCTCTCATATATCCACACATGGGTAGTTAGGTTCCACCCTTAACTACCCTTTGTAGGATAAAACTACCATAGATATAAATAAAATTGTACACTACTAGTTTTATTTATTTTATTCTAGATTCCCAAATAAAAATTCTCAACCTGCTTAAAACGCAACCGCGGTAAAGGTCCTCTTAAGAAATTACCGGCACTATGAGTTCATCGGTGTCCTCATATTTCAATTCCGAGCACCGGTTCAAAAGATAGAACAACCTTCTCATACATTTACTGAGCGTACCCGAAAAAAAGTTCGGAAAATTATTATCAGTCACCCTCGACCCGCGTCGGTCGAGGTTAGGCTTTTCCTAAGTAGAACATGCCCTAACGAACCAAAAATTACTCTCAGATTTTCAATCCACCTTACCGTTTAGATGTTATGAATTTTACAATAAAATAATTGTCACTTAATTATTTTATTTGCGGACAAAAACTAACTTTTTCTGGCGGCCCGCGCCGACCAAAATTAGTATCTTCTAAATAAATAATACTCTCACGAGTTCAGCGGTGGTATCATATTTTTAATCCGAACTACCATTTGTGAGTTATAAGTATTCGAAAAATAAAATAATTTATTTAATTATTTTATTTACTGTTATGTCATTTTTGGAATTTCTCACAGGAGGCCCACGCCAACTAAACTTAAGTCGCCCCTAGGGTAAACCAGCCATCCTGAGCGCAACGGTGCCCTCAGATTTTGGATCTGAGTAACCATTTAAGAGTTATTCCACTTTTTAATTAAAATTTCTTACGCGTGTTAATTTAAGCTTAACGAAACTTCAGAAAATTATTCCGGGCACACCGGGCCTTAGAATCAGGTGCCGTCAGAAACTGCGGATTCCTAAAATTTCAAATAAATTAAGAAAAAAATTTCATTGAAATTTCTGGGTCTTTACATTACCCCCAACTCAGGAATTTACGTCCCTGTAAAGCTACAACAGACACTTGGGAAACAAAAAGGAGGTACTGAGCACGCATTTGAGCCTCCCGCTCCCAAGTGCTCTCCTGGAGGTTTCCGTGCCGTCAGCGAATGTGAACCAGATGAATCGACCATCCACGTAGGACCCTCTCCTGTTGATCCTCGATCTCCACCGGGACCTCCCTGAATATCGCTTCGTCGTTGATGTCCAGCTCCCCATGGTCGATGATGTGGGACGGTTCGTGCACGTATCTCCTCAGCTGAGATAAGTGGAAGATGTTGTGCACCCGGTGCAACTGTGGTAGAAAGGTCATGTGGTAAACCACCTCGCCTACCCTACTGAGGACCTATAATGGTCCGTTGAACCTCAGAGATAACTTTCCGCCTCAGCCACAACTCCGTATACCTCGTCGAGGTGAGACCCGTAAGAAGATGTGGTCGCCATTCTCGAACTCTAGTGGTCTCCTGTCAGCTCTATGCAGTCTCATCTGCCGTGATCCATAGGCTATCACTACCCAATTCTACACCAGGACACACCCAAGTCCGGTCCCTAATGCGTTGTAGTGAACTATGTAACCAACACCCTCAGGTTGGGCGCACTAGTCAACCTCTACCCCAGCTCCTAAAAGCTCTGCTGGAAGTGGTGCCGCAACTCTAGAAAATTCTGGCACAAAGGTATGTTTGGCCATCTCCTGAGTGATCGAATGCACCCTCTTATGCATGATTCCATCCTGTGCTACCTGGGTTTTCCTTTTCTTCGACCAAGGAAAACCTCATCCTAACGTTGTAGATAAACCACAACCTTTTTGACTAATACCGTCAATCTGTGTATAAACTGTGGTTGCCCAGTCCAGACCCAAACTAACGTTGTAAGGCCTCGACGCTGCCACCAAGAGGTTCCAACCAATAATCTCGCCTCAAGGGTCATGAAACACCGTCGACGTAAGTGTGATTATTGAGTCTCCTACCAAAGGTATCTCCAGACGTGAGGGTCAAGTCAACGGCTTAACTGAAAAATCTAGGTCTGGGACAAGATTCGTGGAAGGTAGGAATGATTGGTACCTATGTATAGTCATACAGAAGCTAGTAGTAGAACATACCGTACCTCAAATCATTCTTAGAGCCCTTGGGTCACACTCCTTGACTGCATGCAGCTATTCTCTTCCCCTGCCTTCCAGCTCCCTGAGCCTGGCAGGGACTACAAAGGCGGGTGATTGTAACATGTCGAAATGTACACCACCTCATGATGCTCTCCTAGCTCTGCTTCCACGTCTGCTGCTCTGCAGATTTATCTGTCCTTAACATTTCCTCTTCTTGAAACATTCGCATGCCCAAGTCTCTGAGACTGGCGCCAGTTCACTGTGTTCCCACTTCTAACATTCTCTAGCTGTATTCGTTCAGCCAAAGAACATTCAACCACAAAGGTTCTCTCTATCACCCAAGCATAAGTAGGAATGCATAGAGGAATAAGTGCTGGCTCAGATGTCCTTTAAACACACCTCTCTTAGAAGTCCGAGCCCTGAAGCATTGATCGCATCGTATTCATCGAGTACCAGGATTGGTCGGTACGCCCCGATGAATACTCAGCGACCGAAATGTCGTCCTGTCGAAGCTGTATATGCTCTAGAAAACTCTCAGCCACCTCCTCAAGCCAGTCCTCAGCCACCTGTGAGTCGGGTTCACCTTAGAAATTGAAGGGTATCTGATGCTGAAACATGTGTAAGGAACTGAACATACATGTGTCATCTACCGGTACCACTGGTTGTAACTGTTGACCAACATGTAGTGATATAGATGCCCCACCACCCGAAGGTACTATCTCAGGAATCGGTCCATGTACTGAATCCTCATAACTATGCGGACCAACCTCATGGTCACTCACTGGGAAACACTAGTAGCTAAGATCACCATCTGCTCTACAAGTGTCTCAACTGGGCAGAAAACTCTAGCAATCGCCTCTAGCCAGTCCACTACTACCTGGGAATATGTCTTGCCTCATAACCTCGGAGGCCTATGCTGCTGGAACTTGTGCAACGCGCTCTATCGGCGTGCACCGTCTGCTAGTATGGATAGTGGAATCCGCTTCCCAACAGGTGGTGGTGTTGCTAGTACACCACCTGAGGGTGACAATATAGTAAAAAGGGCCCTGCACCGGAGCCTCATCGCTCGGTGGGCCTTCATCGTGTACTATCTCAGAACTCCAACTGACTGTCTGCGTCGAGACATCCTGAACAGATGCAACACGGTCAACGATTTATACCTGGTGAGATGACCTGGTTTTAGCTGACTTAAATAAAACTTTCGGAAACACACACACAATCATTGTTTTCGTGCACTGATTCAGAAATCAGTAGTCAGGGTCCTGGTGTATGGATACGTCGACCGCCGCACCAACACTGGACTCCCTGAACTGAAAACCACACTCAGTATGCTTAACACTATTGCTTCACAGAAAGAAATGATCAGAGTCCTAAGTTCTGTGGTAGAACAGACTCCTATGATACCAATTTGTCACGACCCGTCCTTGGGGCCCATGTCGTGACTACCCCAAACCCGCCTTCCATAGGCCAAGGGCTGGCAACTAGCACCTAAGGCGTAAATCCTGTTTACTAGGAAGACATTTCCTTTATAAAACATAAACACATCCAACCAGAGTACAAGAGGAAGTAATACACTAAGTACAAAAGAAAGTGCTTAAAAGTAAATGGGCCAGAATACAAACCCAACTGAAAAGTACAACTACAACTGAACGAAAGTACAACAGAAAATACTAACAGCTGGAAGATAGAGCAGCTCCTGGGTCATCCACCTTGGATCCTAACTGAAGGGCAGGTACAGATAGGCTCCTCAATGCTCTCGCCCACCATCCTCCTCCGAGTACCATCTTGTCGTGAATTCCACCTCCGGGTACTGACTCGTCGTGAGTTCAACCTCCGGGTACCGACTCATCGTGAGGTCCACCTCCGGGTACCGACTCATCGTGAGGTCCACCTCCGAGTACCGTCCAATCCTCGTACACTCGGTCTCTATCAGCGCTGTCCGTCATCTGCATCCAACACAACAAGGTGCAGGCATAGCCCGTGCATGTGTGAGTATAATGATACTCAGTAGGGACCCTGATACCCTCAAGGTCTCACTAAATCCAACATGGATAACCACAAAGAAGGATCTCAATAGATAACTCTTACTTAGGTATAAGCCCATACTTATACCTAAGTTATCAAGTAACCCATCTCAATCATGAGAAAACACAAAGGTCATGAAATAAATGGATAACCACTACTTAGATATATGACCATACATATACCTAAGTTATCAAGTGACCCATCTCAATCATGAGGAAAACACAAAGGTCAATGACTCAGCTCAAACCAGGATTTTCATTAATGACATTGAAACCAGAACTGCTGAAGAGCTCCTCCTTTGTCGAGTACAGTGATCCTGTCCCGACTCCGAGGCACTGCTTACTAACCTTAGACTGCTGAGGTACTCCTCCTATCGAGTACCGCGGGTCTGACACGCCAACACAGTAGTACTACCCGCCATGGGTCTTCCACCCCAACACAGTAGTGCTCCCCCTAATAGCCTACAGAGGTACACCTTCTGTCGAGTACCGCGGGTCTGCCACCCAAACACAGTAGTGCTCCCCGCCATGGGTCTACCACCCCAACACAGTAGTGCTCCCCACTGGGCTACAAAAGTCACTCTAACTCATATCGGACAAGCAGTCATCAGGTCTCACCCAGCTACAAGGTCTCCGTACTCCGTACGCTCGTCTCGAGGAGGGTCCGCTCCACGAGCTACTAGTCTATACTTCCAAGTGTCACTTAATCTCACGTGGAAGTATCTCAAAGGACCGCCTCGTCATAGGGGTCTCAACGCAATAGACAACACGTCAATCGGATGCCCAGTCTATGAGTTATTAGCATTTCTATTATAGGGACCCGATTGGATTTCGGGTACAATCCAACTCGGCCATACTCCAACTGCGTCCAAGCCTCAGTTGAATTATGCCAAAAGAACTATCTCATCCAGATAAATCCAACAAAGTCGACAACACGTCAATCGGACGTCCGGAGCTCATGTTATAAGTGTTTCCGCTCCGAGGGCCCGGTTGGTTTTGGGTTCGAACCAACCCAAACGTACTTCAAATGACACCGGTTAACCAAACCGGTCACACCATTGCGATCCATACTGAAAAATACATGATATGGACTACCCATTGGTCCAAAATGGATAGCCGGTGAAAAAGTTGAATTTCACCGCAACATGCGCGAACCGGGGCTCGTGGGGCCCATGCCTCAACCTCAACTTAAATAACAAAAATTGGTCTTGAATCATCCATCTTAATTTCAGGGTCACAACATTGTAGACGGTTCGTCATTCCGACACCGTATGAGAGAGATATGTCCGATACAATATTCCGTAATAAAAATAATAATATTATTATTCGGTGTTTCGTGGCCCTGAGCCACGAACTAGAATTTAGTATCCAAAATTAGAATTGAATCGACCATATTAATGACAGGATTACATCGCCACTGACGGCAATCCATTCGGACTTCGCACGCATGAGTTATGGCGGGTTGAAGATTTAATAATAATATTAAATCTATTATTTTTCAAGCACTTTGGGTACCCGATCCAAAAACCCAAAAAGGCATCCAATATTGGATTCATAAATTCCATCTCGAAGTCATGGTTATACTGCCGCTGACGGTTTGTGAAACCGAGATCACACGAAGAAGTTACAGACAAAAAGGTGTTTTATCATCAAAATTAATAATACCATTATTATATTATTAATTTTAATTGATTTCTTTCAAATAACCCATGTCACGCACCAACCTTCTTCATGCATGCCTTGCACACCCACCCCCTTTGATTCCTTCTCTCCTTTTTTATTCATTTAATTTTATCTTCTATTTTATATCATCATTAACATATTTTTCTTCTCTCTCTAATCTAATTCCTCATTCACCATCTTGTTCTCCCAAATAGAGCCCCAATCACCCGGCCTCCTCCCACACGGCCAGAACCGCCACCACCTTCGGCTGCCCGCCCAGCTGTGCCTCCAGATCCTTCCACACTCCATTCCTACTTCGATTTAACTCAGAAAAAAATACGAACGTATATCCTTGATCATTGGGTCATGATCTTTGCGTCCGCATATCACGCTCAGGGAATCATTGAGTTTCCAGCGTGCTTAATTATTTGGGGATAAATAACACACGAAGAATGCGCAGACAATGAACAAGGAAAGATCACAGTCAAAGTGCGGATCGATAGCTGTGTTAGTTTGGCCATCGTTTTTGAGAATAAATAACATGGGGAATTTGAAATTAAATATTTAACATGCTTCAAGAATTTAAAATTCAAGATAATCAAGAAGAAAATTAATTTAATCAATTGTTTATCAATCCATGAATTAATTTATTTAATTCGCGTTCATCATGAAAAATTCAAACCGAGGTAAGAAATCCACACAGATAAATCCTACAAATAAATGCTCAAGCTCAAGGGTATAAACCACATAAATGAGAAATATACAATATTCACCTACCTTACAAAGACGTCGCACACCGTTGATCCGCAGAAGACGAACATCGCGGTAGTTGGCGTCACGAAAAACGCCGTCACAGAGAAGAGAAGAACACTTTCTTTATCTATATCTCCATAGCTTTCCCAGGTTTTCTCCAACACCACAATTTCCCAACTAAAATAATTGATCTTCCTATTAATTTATTCCCACAACAATTGATTTAAGAATCAAACACTATAATTAATTAATTGGAGAATCCCCTTAATTAATTATAATGTGTTGGAAATTTAATTGGGAGGAAGGTTGAGAGTTTAACAAACTTAATAAAGTGAATGGTTGTAACAATAAATGCAAGGGAGTTTAAGGGGGTTTCAAGGGAGATGAAAGGTTGGGGATCCTGTTGGCCCCAACTCTCATATATCAACACATGGGTAGTTAGGTTCCACCCTTAACTCCCCTTTTTAGGATAAAACTACCATAGATATAAATAAAATTGTACACTACCAATTTTATTTATTTTATTCTAGATTTCCAAATAAAAATTCTCAACCCGCTTAAAACGCAACCGCATTAAAGGTCATCTTAAATAATTATCGGTGCTGCGAGTTTATCGGTGTCCTCAGATTTCAATTCCAAGCACCGGTTCAAGAGATAGAACAACCTGCTCGTACATTTACTGAACATACCTAAAAAAAGTTAGAAAAATTATTATCAGTCACCCTCGACCCGCGCCGGTTGAATTTAGGCTCTGCCTAAGTAGAACATGCCCCAACGAACCCAACGATACTCTCGGATTTTCAATCCAACTTACCGTTTAGATGTTATTAATTTTACAATAAAATAATTGTCACTTAATTATTGTATTTTCGGCCAAAAACTATCTTTTTCTGGTGGCCCGCGCCGACCAAAGTTAGTATCTTCTTAAATAAAGAATACTCTCACGAGTTCAGCGGTGGTCTCAGATTTTTAATCCGAACTACCGTTTGTGAGTTATAAGTATTCGAAAAATAAAATAATTTATTTAATTATTTTATTTACGGTTATGCATTTTTTGGAATTTCTCACAGGAAGCCCGCACCGACTAAATTTAAGTTGCGCCTAGGGTACACCATCCATCCTGAGCGCAACGGTGCCCTCAGATTTTGGATCTGAGTAACCGGTTAAGAGTTATTTCAATTTTTCATTAAAACTGCTTACGTGTGTTAATTTAAGCTTAACAAAACTTCAGAAAATTATTCCGGGCACACCGGGCATCAAAATCAGGTGCCGTCAGAAAATACAGATTCCTAAAATTTCAAAGACATTAAGAAAAAAAATTTATTGAAATTTCTGGGTCTTTACACTCTATACGCACAACAACAGTTTGGATTTTGAGATTGTTACAAGATTCTAGAATTAGAATATGATATGTGATGAAGTAGTTTACACTATGGAATTACATGCTGTGGATGGGACATGTGTACCGATATCCACATACTTAGTGTATTGTTTCTAAATAAGACACTTTATTAGGGATTAAAACATTGGTCACCTGAAACTCACCCTTAGATTGGGGTTTTGGACCAAAATTCTCTAGTTTTCATTCTTGGATTTTTTTTTATTTTGGACCAAAATTCCTTGGGGTGTATACTTGGATTTTTTAGGCTGTAGCTACTGGCTTTCATTGATCATCCTTATTCTTTATATATATATAATGTAATATTTACTATAATATTTATTATATAGATTTTTTATATGATATTTATTAATAATATAAATATAAATTATAATATAAATATAAATTATAATATAAATATAATTATTGAAAGTATTATGTATATTTTAAATTTTATTATAGTAAATTAATATATATTGTTTATTATTCAAGGAAAATCATTATATAAATATATATATATATATATAATTTTTATTACATATATTTATAATATTTATTATGATATTGATTTTATATAATACTGATTGTATATATTTTTAATATGAAACTTATTAATTAAACTAAAAATTTCAAAGGAAATTTTTCGCATGAAATTTTCACATCAAATTTCCACATAAAATTTCAATGAAAATATATTAACACAAATAAAAAATTTAAATTTTCACTAGAAAATTTCATTGATAATTTACACTAGAAACCTTTAGTTCTAATTTCCACTAGAAACTTTTATTGTAAAGTTTGATTCAAAATTTCAGTGGAAATTTTCAATGTATATTTTTCACTAGATAGTTTCATTCAAAAATCATTACAAATTTTCACTGAAAATTTCCAGTAAAATTTTTGTGTATGATGAAAATTTTCAAATCAAACTAAAAAAACACAAAGACACATAAAAATAAAAATATACATGATAATATTAAATTATAAATTTTAATTTATAATTGTACTAATGGAAATTTTCACCATTTATATACAAACATCCATGTAAATTTGCATTGGAATTTTATGTTTTACATTTACATTTTAAATGTATACTGATATAAATCTATATTTAAAATATTAGGTTCAAATTCACAATATAAAATTTGGATTCATAAATATGTACATACATACATATATGTATATTTAGAAATAAAAATATAAAATATAATCTTCAAGTGAAAATTTTCACTGGAAAGTCACATAAATCCATTTAAAATTTCTAATGAAAATTTACAATGAAAATTTATAGTTATCAGTGGAAACTATGTCAGTTGAAGCAAGAGAATTAATGGTATGATTTATTTTTAGCATTCTTCGATATTAATTTCATGTTGAATCTGATGGGGATATATTTGAATTTTTTTTTGGTTTTCTTTCACTTTCTTGGATCATAAGATGATCCTATGGTTATCATCAAATACATTTTGAAATCTCAAGTGCAAATATAAAAAAATAAAAACTGAAAATTTGCAATGCAAAATTATGACGAAAGTTTGAAAGAAGATTTCATCATAAATTTTTAGTTTGAATTTCTACAAAAATTAAAAGTGAGAGTATATTAATACACAAATAAACAATGGAAAATTTCATTCAAAATTTCCATTGGAACTTTCCTTTGAAAAATTCCACTATAAATTTCCAGTGTTTATTTCATACACATAATATGGAGAATATTATAAATATAAATCTTATTTTTCTATGGGAATTTATAATAAAAATTTTCATTGTATGCATATATAATATATTAATATATAAAAAAATTATGAAAATTTTCACATCACATTTTCAGTGAAAATTTTCACAATACATTTCCACTAGAAAATTGTAGTTGAAATTCCCAAATAAATTTCTAGAGAAACTTTTCAATACATTTTTTACACACACCATATATTTGAAAATATAAATATATAATGTATTTTTTTAATGAAAATTTATAGTGCAAATTTCCAATAAAGAAAAAACATTGAAAATCTGATTATCAAAAAAGAAAATTTTCAGTACAAATATATTAATATATAAATAAAAAATATAATTTTGCAATAAACACTTGAAACGAACATTTCCAATTCAAATATCCAATAAAAAATTTCATAGGAAATTTACAGTGAAAATTACCACCTCGTAAATTCTAATAAAAATATTACTAATATATAAATAAAAAATGTAAATTTTCATTGGGAATTTTTATTGAAAATTTTAACTATAAACATTGGTGGAAATTCCCATTGGGAAATTTTAGTTCAAATTTTCACTTAAATTTATAATGAAAATTTCTAATAATTTTTTATTATAATTAAACTATAATTTTTATTACACAAATTCTAAAATAAATGCTTTTTTAAATTTTTAGTTCAAATATACTAACACATAAATAATGTACTATAAATTTGAACTGCAACTTTACTATGGAAATTTCTAGTGAAAACTTCCACTGAAATTTCCAGTAAAAACTTTCACTAGATATTTCAAGTGTAAACATCAACTAGAAATTCCCAGTGTAAACTTCAACTGGAAATTTATAGGGTAAACTTCTAGTTGAAATTTGTAGTGTAAACTTCCACTGAAAATTTGTCGTGCAAACTTTAACTAGAAATTTGATATGAAAATTTATACTAAAAATGTTTAGTGTAGATAACCACTAAAAATTTTTATCTCAAAATCCACTTAAAATTTAAAAGTAGATATATTATTACATAAATAATAAATGTAAATTTTCATCAAAAAATTCCATTGAGGATTTACTATAGAAACTTTTAATGTAAATTTTTATTGAAAACTCTTAGTGAAAATTTCTATTCATATTTCAAATAAAAATCTTCGATTCATATATATCACATTAATTTCTTTCATTTAACATCTAAAGTGAAACATTTCACTAAAAATTTCCAGTCAAATTTCAATGTATTTTATTTTTATTTATCTATATTATTAACACATTAAAAATATATTTATTATTAATAGTTAATAAAAACAGTTATTAAAATGTTATTTTATAAAAAATTTTATTAAATATAAAATAATTAATTAAAATATATTTATTATATTAAAATTCATTTTCAAGTAATTTTTTTAAAACATTTAAAAACATATAAACATAATCTAACATATCATATTTTTATTTATTTCTATTATTAATATTTTATAATAATAGTTTTTGTTAAATGAATTATATTTCTCTTTGTTATTAATATTTTATAATAACCTTTTTAATTAAGCATTTTATGGTTATAATTTATTTAAAATCATTTACATGTGCGGATGGAAATAATCATCCAGCCCTTTAAAATTAATTAATTTGATTTTTAAAAAGAAATTTTCCTAAAAAGAGGATTAGGTGCCCTGATTTCATATTTCTAGGTGTGGGGGGGGGGGTCATCCCACCATTTAGCTAACCCTTAAGTCCACATGCATACCTAAGATGATAATTTCCCCTTTACTAGACATGTGTACTTGGTGTTTGTGTATGTGACTTTATTTTACCAAAAAATATCATTTTAGATTAGCCCCTTAACTAAATCCTTCAGTTGATCTTTAGATGGGTTACAAATTTTTAATAACGTTTCTGGCTCATCGATCAACCATGGGATCTAAAAATAAAATTGGGAAGCCAGTTGAAAAATATTGGTGATCGAATCCTTGGGTGAACCCTTGGACAAAACCTTTGATGAAATCCTTAGTGAATCCTTTGGTGAATTTTTCAGTGAACCACTTAGTGAACCCTTCAATGAATCCATTGGTGAACCTCTCAAGGAATCACTTGGAAAACCCCTTGGAAAATCCCTCAATGGACCCCTTGGTGAATCCCTCATTAAGCCATTCAGCATACCTCTCGGTGAAGGCTCACAAATTGATTCAGTATATGTTTTCCCCCAATAACTATGGTAGATGACAGGTGGTTTATGAAATTTCTATTTTTCATTTTATTTATTAATTATCAGAGTGAAAAATATGGAGTCATATTTGGGTGTTTTTTTATAAATTTTTGGAATATTAGATATAGATATATTGATAATATCTTAGTTCTTATTTGTGTGTGTGGGTTTCTGAATGTTCATATTTGTGTATGTGGGTTTATACAATAAATATAGGGTTTTTATCATGCATCTCAGTAAATGGAATTCTATGAATGTGTGAATTTCATTGTTTTCTACTAGGATGTTCAAATATAAAATTTCTATTGAAGTTTCCTTTATTTTTCTGTAATTGTAATAAGGGGAAATTTCATAGGAATCTACAACTGATTTGAACTATGAATTTTAACTGAAAAATTTACACTATCATCCAATTGATTTGTAGTGAAAATTTCCACTTTCACTTTTTAGTGTCAATTATCAAAGACAATTTCCATTTATAGTGGTTATTTTCCATCAATGTTTAACACTAATTTTTTTGAATTGGTTTAAAGAACTGACAGTTTGTATTGAGATTTTACAAATAGTTGGAATTGATAAAATTTTAAGGAACTGTTTCCCCTTTCAAGTATTTGTAAAAGAGGAAATTGTTGGTTGAAATTTATAGAGTGATTTTACATTGTGAATTTTCAGTGGCATTTTTTTCTAGTGGGAATGTTTCTTATAATATATATTTGGAGTTCCAACTGGGAATTTCTAGTGGGAATTTTCACTGGGAATTTCTGATTGGAATTTCTACTTGAAATATTCATTAGAAACTCCCTTTAGAAATTTTTATTTCATACAATAGAACTAATTTGTATTTACCAATTGATTTAAAGTGTAAATGTCATCTAGTATTTTTTTAGTTAAAATTAGAAGTTGGATACAATTTTAAATTTCATATGAGAGTTTCCGCTATGTATTTACAATGGGAATTTGATATAGGTATTCTTACTAGGAATTTTTATCCACTGATAATTTCTATTGGGAATTTGTAGTGAGAATTATGACCCATAATTTCCAGTTGGAATTGGATACTAGTCTTTACTAATGGAAATTTCAACTAGAAATTTCTACTTAGAATTTTTATGCACAAGTAATTTTCATTTTATATTTCTAATCGAAATCTCCACTAGAATTTTAAATTGATTACAACTGGAAATTTCCATTGATGATTTTAAAATGATTCCAAAATTCAAATTTGTAATTTTGAATTGATTGTTTTTAATTTTTCAATTTCCAGTTGAAGTTTTAAATTTACTATAACAATAAATTTTAGCACTGGAAATTTCCAAATGAGATTTCCAAGTTGAAATTCCCACTTTCAATCCCTACTAGAAATTCCAGAGTGGAATGTCCTACCATAAATTATATATTGTCAATTCCCAATGGAAATTTTAAATGGGAAATTCCCACTGAAAATTCTCAGGGGAAATTCTTAGTTGAATTCAATTATAAATCACAATTAATAAATATTTTTATTGAATTAATTGAAAATTTTCCCAAAAAAGGCCTAGTGTAAACACATTGTTCCACTAGTAATTTCTGGTGGAAATTCAGAGTGAAAATCCCTTGTGATAATTCCAAATGAAATTCAACTATAATTTCTAGCTGCATAACAATTTATAATTGAATTAGTTGAAACTTTCCACCTAGAATTCCCATTGAAAATTCCCAGTTGAAATCCCAATGGAAATTCCTAGTGGGAACTCCCACGGGAAATTGTCATCCGAAATCACACTATAAATTCCCAATGGAAATCCCATAGGCAATTCCTAGTGGAGATTCCCACAAGAAATTCCCAGTGGAAATTCCCATTGGAAATTCATACTAATACCACTAGAAATTCCTAGGGGAAATTCCCATTGGAAATCTGACTGAAAATTCCGTATAGAAATTCTGAATGGAAAGTCCTAGTGGAAATTTTTGGTGTAAACTTGCAGTGTAAATTAACAGAAAAATTTAATTATAATTACTAACTAAAAATAAATTTATAGAATTAGTTGAAAATTTCCAAGAGCCAAAATCTACCAAGAGAAACCTTAAAATTAAAAACCCCCCAACATAAATGAAGGGAACCACAAAAACTAGATCCACATAACCATGGGAGAAGAAGATATCAAGATAGAAAGGAGTAAGAATGAAGAGGTAGAAGAGGATAGAAGATTACATTGATAGATTTTCCCCAAAATTGAAGAATCACCTTAGATCTACACTTGGGAGAGAAGGATAGTCTTATAGAACCAAGGATGAGGACTCCTAAGGGCATAAGAACTAGAGGGAGGCAAGGGGAGGCGTTTTGGGTTAAAAATCCTGAGGGTACATAATTGGAATTTCATAAATTTTAAGATCCGGGCAGCTTGCATGGTTTGGACGCACAGTTTACTAAATTTTCCACCAATCGTGCGCCCCTAACTAGACACACCTGGGAACCTGCATGGTTTGGCCACATGGTTTGAAAATCGTGAGCTAGCTATGTTAGTCACCACTATCCCGATATAGAACCTCACAACACGCTTTCCACATGGTTTGAAAAACCATACATAATTTGTGTTCTATGCCTCTACCACAAACATTTAAGCCACATGATTACCTAGGCTTATCTGAAAAGTTTACCAAACCATGAACCAATCATGCGTAGGCTACTACCAAGATCAAAACATAACATTTAAACAAGAAATATTTAGAGGAAACTAAGGGAAAACCCCAACACTAAAGATAAATAGAAATAACCTAGAAATTCAAACTCGTTAGACCCAAAACTCGAGAGAAAAACCAAGATATAAAAATGAACCGGGATAAAAGATGAAAATAAAAAACCCAGGTGTAACAATTCTCTACACCATAACACTTTCTATCCCCAGAAAGCCACAACATATTCCATTTGATCGATCAATGGATAAGGATTTCCAAAGATGCATGATCTAGCCCCTCAAACCAAGAACATCTCAACCACTTCCAAATGCAACTTACACATATTTACTGAAATAAAACAACAACTGAAACCAAAAATTTATTATAAATCCCCATACCTATACCATACTATCATCACAAGAGGTCATAACAGACTCCCCCCAATTAGAAACCAACTAGCAATGATCAGATTTAGAAGAAAATGAATAAGACCTGTAGTGGGTCTACCCACAATTATGAACCCACTAACTTGAACTGATAACACATGACAACATGGAAAACCCAGCACAAGCCAACACATGAAATATCCTACACAGACCAAAAATCCCCCACAAGGGGCCCCCAACAAGAGAACCTCCAAACCAAAACTAATCCACAAAGGAAAACTTAAAATTACAAGGAAAATTTCAACGATAATGCTTAAATTGTCTCACCCCAATAGTGGAGACAAAGGCTTAACCAAAGTTCCCACACCCTCTACGATCTCCTAACTACATGAAAAGATTCACTCTGGGGCTTATATCTAGATCCCTAATGTTTGAAGCATCTGCATCACTATAGTCAATATCTAAGGAATGAAACTCACTTGCTTCAATAGGAACCTTCACCCAAACAGGGGATTATAAGATGTACATGCCGAACACACCACCACTTAGAATAGAAGATCCAGAATTTACAAAAGAAAAACACACTTTCATTAAAATTGGAGTTCTCAGGAGATCCATAACATCCCCTTAAATTTAAAATAAAAGAGAACACCACTAGGCACAATCTCCACAAAAAAGGAAATATTAAAACAGAGAGAGACTTTAAACTGGGCCCAAACAACACTCTACTCTTGTGAACTGTCTCCATGTCACTTCTTGGAAACACCCCACCAGAATTGCTGAAAGTATCCTAGGTTCCCAAAAAAATGGTAGGGATTTGGTGTGCTCGGACATGATTATTTATTATGATATGTGTTTCAATAATGATGAAAAAACATTATCTTATCCCTATAATAAGAGGTCATAATTTCCATAGGTCTTTTGATTCCATGACTAACAACAACAACTTTATACCTCTTACCCTCACCGCTTACAAGAACTAAAGGGGGTATGACTTCCTCAAGCACTCCCACCATCACAGATTCAACAAAAAAATATCGATTCACTACATCGACAAAAGATGAAAGATTGAACTTTGACACCTTTGACTATAGATTAGGATGAATCCTACACTCAAAATACTGAGCCTTCGAGGAATCATCAACAACATACCTCAAGTAATATGGAATTTGATCTAAAAAGAAATAGTATAACTCCAACACTGACCAATTTCTTTGTTGTAAACAACACATCTCTATTCCATTCCTTACCTTCATCATCCCATAGATGTAATTTCAGATGAAAAAAGACTTAAAGAAACCCTAGGTTAGATATTCCTAAGGCTTGTTTTGAGAGACCTATTTCCACCACTTCCAGGTCAGTCCTTCAAGCATAAAGGTATAAAAATTCACCTTTAACATCTTAGAAAACTCAATGAGGCTGTAGATACCTTCAATTTTACACATCTAATCTTATGTTTTGAGAGGATCCACTTGACCATAAAAGAGAGGGGGATTAAAGTTTCAGAACTTAAGAATGAAATCCTAAGGCTGATCAATTGGAAATCCTGCTAATGGGGAACCAACCATATCTGCACTTCAAATATCCATCAAACCTTTACGGTGGATAACACTAACCAAAAAGAAAACCAAGATCTCAATCAAAACCAACTCGTCAACAAGAGCTCTCAAAACTCAAAACACATAAAAATCAACATTCCCAAAACATAGGAAAAACAAGCCACACAACCATTGGCTATCAAAACATCACAACTTTCCACTTATTTTTTTGAAAGAAAATAAACTCAGTGGATTTTCACACTCACCAATGGTATTCCTTAGAGTCTCTCTCACATGAACATTCTCATTCCACCCCGAGCACCCATCAACCATGCCATACCAGGCACTCATACCCCCCACATCATCATTCATTCACTTTTCCACACATAACAATGCATGTGGGCACCCTAGGAAATATCAAAGGTCAAAACAAAATATTCACATTTTCCAAACAAAAAATTTCACCCATGTTTTAATAATCTCAATCCACTTCCCATTTAAAAATTCACAAAACTTTTCAAAATCCCATGAACTACCGATTGAAAAACCATTTTCAAAATTTTCACTTCAAACCATTTCAAAACATAATGTCGTGAGTCCCATTAAAAATATTTTTCAGCCACTCAACAATTAAATTACATTAAAATTGTTTGATTAAAAATAAATTTATTCTCACATAATTTTTTTTTCTAAAAGTTTCATCAAAACAATTTTCTGATTTCCAAGAAATTTTTTTCAATAACTCTAGATTTTGATTATAGAAATCCAATCCCTTTAAACCATTTCCTTTTCAGCCTAACGGGTTATTTCATGAAAATAAAGTTTCTAAATCTTCCTTAAAACAATTCTGAAAACCCCTTATACACTTTCAAAAAATCCAAAATATCCCACTGAAACCCTATTTTAAAATTTCAAAAACAAGATCTTCTAAAAAAATTCTCATAATCAAAGAAGGCCGAAAAAAATTTACAAGGGGAAACCAATGCTGATGGGTGACTTTACCACATGGTTGGAGACCACATGCCAATAACACCACCTACATAGAGAGTATTCTAGGACCATGTCCTTGGATCCACATGTCTTTTCAGGGCTTTTGAGCTCACTAAGACCTTTATCCCACTCCATTTTCGCATCCAAAATACCAAACAAACACAAGAACCAAAGATACCAAATAAAACAAGACTTCCCATGAAAACCCAAGGCTTGGTATAAAATGTGTTTCCTAGAAACTCCCTCATACCTACACCTCGAGGTTCCAACAATCCTACTCCATCTACCTTGACATACCCAAATAACATAGGGAAATCTAAAAGTAAGGTCCTCCAAGGGAACTTGGATCTAATACAATTTTGTCATGAACCAACCCATCTTGACCCTAAACCGGTCACCTAAGACAATTCGTGACATAGCCCAAAGGGCATTCTCGATCCCCACGGGCTGGAAACTAGTGCTGGGCATCAACAAAGTAAAATATGGGAATGATTTCTCCCAATAATAAATAAACTGAATAGAAGAATAAAAACAAAGCTTCCCAATATATATAATGATTTCCAAATAGAATATATTTTATACATAAATTTGAAATACAACAACTGAACAACAAAAATCAATCAACACGTCATGACCAAAGATCTCTATGTGAACCTAAGGGTCACTCTCTGATACCAAAACTAACCATCTCCCATTGTGATTAAAACCAACCTGGAACTTGCAACACAAGCTAAAAACAAGAAATAACTATATGCGCGAGTATTAAAACTCAGTAGGCATGCAGAATAATCTATTCCCAATGAAATTTCTTTAAAATAAAAGAAATATCAACTTCAAGACTGAAATACAATATATAAAGGTAAGATTTTCTAAAAAAAATCCAATTCAAAACAAATCAGGGTACATTTCCCTTTTTCATTTCAAAACCAAGTTATTTTCCATTAAATCAAAATTAACATTTTCAAGGGGAAAGTGATGCTATCATTTCAAAACAAGGAAAAGAGAGTGTAAGACATTTCCAAGTGAAGAAAATTTTCAAAAACCTTTTAAAACCAATTCATCACTTTCCAAAGAAGTATATCACACATGAGAGTACCACAATAATTACACTATAAGGGAAATAGAAATAAGGACCTAAGAGTAACCAAAAAATCATGCATTTCAATCATCCACCATAAGTAACCAATTTCCAATAGACATGGGAGTAACCTAGGAGCTCATGAATAATCTAGAACATATTATACATCTTGAATCATCACGAAAATCATTCCTCACTCGATTGAATAAAATATTTCCAACATGCTTGGACACACCCAACATGGTACAGACTGAGGGAAACAATCCCATAGAAATAATAAAAAAATACACCCCCCTGATATGGACCACTAGATAGTGTGAAATATAAATAGTGAAAAAATCATTCTCAGAAAATTCTATAGTTATTCTAGGTTCTCCATGTCAACAGTATATATAGGGTGATCCAATCTATACTAACTGAGCATCCATTCACATAAACATATATAATATTTACACAATAGGTATTACCCAAGTCACACCAAGGATCAATCTCTTACCTTTAGACTATTCGTTCACAAGGGAGCCTCTTAACATGGGACTCCCACAATAATCAACATAACCAAGGAAAGAAAATTATCCGAGGAGAGTTTTCTATCATTAAAGTTTTCACTATGATCACAAAAGTTCCAAACGGGCCCAAATATCTATTCAGAAAACCATCATTTACCAAAGAGCCAAATCACCTTTCCAAAAAGTTGAAAATACACCATATGTCATTTCACAATCATTTTACAAATATCTTTTAAACATTCACATCACAATTTCAAGATATTTTTTTTTTATAAAAATTCCAAATGGGCCACAATCCATCATCACATGTCAAACCACTTTCAAAATTCAAATACATACTTCTTTTAATTTATAAACCACTTGGGATATTTTCCATGAAATCCAAATCATAATTTTATATGCCAAAAATTAATTTACAAAGGCAACCCATGATTTAAATATCAAAAACGACATTATAAATCCATCTAGGAATTTTATTAAACACTTGGTGTGCACATTTATAATAAAACTATACCATTTATCACAAAACAAGGTATAAAACACCACTTCACACACTAAAAAATTTATCCAAATATGAGACAACAATATTTAGCATGTAAGGAAGGTGTGAAACACATGAAACTAATGAATCTCAAACTTTAAAGGAAATAGAAAAGGAAAACCTACCTCAAACAATAAGCACTTCAACAATGCACACCTGAAACCACTCCACAATGGTTCAAAGAGCTAAGATCTACCAATATTAACCTTAAACAAGTAATACCCTCAACATAAATTAAGGGAATCACAAAACCTAGATCTATATGACCATGGGAGAAAAATATCTCAAGATGAAAAAGAGTCAAAATGAAGAGGGAGAAGAGGATAGGAGATTACCTTGAGATATTTTCCCCAAAAGTCAAAGAATCACCATAGATCTACACTTGGGAGAGGAGGAGAGGCTTGAAGAACTAAGTATGAGGACCCATAGGGTATTATGAACTAGAGGGAGGATATAAGATTTGTTTTGGGTTAAAAATAATTAGAGGTCATAATTATAATTTCAAAAAATTTATGATCTGGGAAGCTCACACGGTTTGGCCATATGGTTTACTAAACAATGTGCAAAATGTGTGCCCCTCACTAGATACACATAGGCACCTGCACATTTTGGCCACATGGTTTGAAAATTATGCACCATCTATTCGAGATGCCACTATCCCAAGATAGAACCTCACTGAATTCTTGCCACACGGTTTGATAAACCATGCACAATTCGCGCACCATTCATCTGCCACCAACACTAAAGTCTCATGGTTACTTAGGATGATCTGTATAGTTTACCAAACCATGTTCCAACTATGCACAGTCTAGTATCAAGATCAAAACTCAACTTTTTCCACAAAAAAACTCCCTGAGGAAACTAAATAATAACCCCAAAACTAAAGATCAATAGAATATCACCTATAACTTCAAACCCTTCACACCCGAAACATAAGAGAAAAACCAGTATCTAAAGATTAAATGAGATAAAGGATGAAAATAAAAAAATCATGGTGGTAAATTCATGTATTTACTTATTTTACCTATGTTATCATTCAAATGGAAGATGATAATTTGTTAGGAATACTATTTTTTATGACATAATAATCCACTACATCAACTACCAACCATTACAATTCTTCATTGACTGGATTGAGGAAAATATTTTCTAATATTAGGAAAAATATTATTAACATTCATATCAATTTTTTTCTAAGGATTCCATTTTTTCAGATTTTTAATGTTTTTCTTGATAACAAAATGTCATTCTATGGTTGTAAAAAAATTAATGGCTCCATTTTATTTTTACTATAGAGGTACAACATTGATTTAAAAATGGTTGATGTAGTAGGAAGGATAAAAGCTGCTGATATCTACCATATATTTTGAATTGGAGATGGTGACATACCATTGTTAGATACCTATAGATTATGGACAAATAATTCACCATGATTGAATTTTTTTTCACATGTTATCCAAATATTATCACTAGGCATGTTACAGAGTGAAATTATTAAAACTTTTTAAGGCAGTGAAGAGCAATATTTCTTTGATATTACATGTTTGTTTTTCCTTTTTTCATGCACAACATTATTTTCCCCACATTGATTTCCTAAATGGTTTCGAATTTCATAAAATATTTTGAAAACATATCAAAATTGAAGATCTATTATTGTTCTACTTGTATTCATGACCTCCAAATTACCTTATGAAAAAAATTACACCACTCCTTTAAAAGTTATAGGTTGTGTTGTAGTTTATTTGTAAGGTCTTAAACATTATTTAACTGTGTTTATTTTTTCTAAGTTATTTTAGCTATTCATAATAGTATGAAATATTATAATATTATTATGTTGAGAATTCTTGGAATGTTCCACCAAAAATAGAGGGTTCACAATTATTTTTTAGGTGGAGTTTGTAGGATATTGATGATTCTCTATAATAAACTATTAAGGCACTGTTACAAGAATATTATTTCAAATAGTCCTTTATTTTCAAATTAATTTATAAAATCTGAAATTATGTTTTCACCATTCTATATAGACTCCAGGAACTCTAAGACATACCTATTTCGAGGTTAAAAAACTGGTTCAGTTGGTTGTTGATGAGAAAAACCTCCATTTAGTATCAAAGGACATGCGATAGTAGTTTCAAATGAGGAGACTATGAGATGCTATATGGAGAATGTGAAACTTAATAAAAAGGTAAACATATCAGTTACTTAACTAAAATTTGAGAATATGAAAATTATGATTTTGAGGGAAATACTGAAGATCAAGAATAATTAAGATATGAAAGTAGTTTTCTGTGAGGAGAAATGTAGTGTTTTAGAGGATGTTGGGATTCAAGAGATTTAGAAATAAAAAAAAAATAAAACTTTTTCCACTAAAATAAAGGGAACAAAAACCATTAAATTCATAGAGATTTCATGAGACAAACTAGTAGTGTGAAGGAAAGTAAGGGAGAGGAATATATCAATTAATAAGTAAGTACGAAAGAAACAGAAGGTCCTGAGTAGTGTAGTGAAATTTCTTATGACTCAAAAAAAAACAAAATACATTGATTAGAGGTATGAAGATTAGGTAAAGGAAAAAAGAGTCAATATCCTTATACATATCCATATGTGACTATGAAGAAGATACCTGCAATTCAACAAATGTTTTCCCAGTTACTACATAGGTGGGTGAAGTAGCAGACTATAGTCACAAAACATGATACAAGGCTAATGAAAATACTACTTGATATTGACAGGGAGAGGTAATGTTACTAAATTTATGTAGTTAGAATTTATTCTTATATATTTTACTCTGTAATGAAAATAAAAATGACCTCCATGAAAACAATACTATATTCTAGGAATCTACTAACAAATCATTTCAGATCAATATAAAAAACATTATTGATTTGTTAAACAATAGGTGAACAATCAGAATAATATTTTTCGTATCAGTTTACTTAACCAAAACAATTATTTTATCTTTTATTAAGTTCTATTTTGGGATATATTTCATTGATTCATACACAGTGATAATTAAATAAAGATGTTGGCTATGAAGTATGGCTGACATTACTGAAATGGAAATTTGTTATTTTATTCCCATAACATTTATATTAAGTCTGAAGTTTATTTTTGACATAATGAATGGCCATATTTTTCCATGATTTACATCACTTTAGTGCATGTTTAAAGTTAACGGCGACTATATTATTTTATTTGACTTTTATTGGATTCTATGAAGTTTTGTATTCAAAAAATTAGAAATTAAAAGATTATTTTTGAACTTGGCAGTAGTTTTCAGTATGAGTAGCTCCACATTTTTATTCTATCTAGTAAACATGGAAAATATCCGCTGGAATTTGTTATCCTTGTATATGAAAAAAGAGTGTTTATATATTATAACTCCATGAAACCTATTTGAGAAACACTAGCTAGCGATCCATTTATTAAAGATGCATTCAGTGTGGTAAGAAGTTAGACATTGTTCAAAAAAATATCAATACATTGAAATATGAAATTCTCATTTATTTTTTTATTGAAATAATATTTGGAATATGTTTTCATCCATGATATTACATAAAATATGAAGTAAAATAAATGGGATATGGAAATTAAAAATACACCGTAGTAGAGAGATGCCACTTTGGATTGTGGTTTATCATTTTTCATGTAATGGAATGTTTGGAAAAAACAGTTGCAGTGCCCTATAATTTGAGTGAAAAGGAATCTAGTGACCAAAATTGTATATCATTCATTATTTCCTAAATGATCCTAGAAGGACAACATTATATATGGATTCTGAGATAAATAAGTATTTAGTTTCCATAAGAATATTTAAAGATAGTTAAATCATTTACTCATTGAAACATAAATTTAGATGTCATTTAAAAAACATAAATAATATGATTTATTGTGATGATTTGGGTGGGAAGAAGATTGGGGGTGTAAATGGTTATTTTGTGATCAGGATGAACATATTGATATAATCTAAGATTGTATTATAGCTGTTAGACTTTAATTTTATTTTGTAATGTCACTACTATTAGTTCATGGAATCAATTGGAATCTTATAGTGTATAGAAATTCCCATTGAGAAATACCATTGTAAATTTCAAGTGGGAACTCCCATTATAAACTATGAGTGGAAATTTTCACTTTGATTCAGACCATTTTGGTGGGTGGTAGATAGGGGTTAATGGTTACCTGGTGACCTAGATGAACATATTGATAAAGATGATATTGATTTAATATGTGATTTTATGATAGTTTTAGGCTATAATTTAATTTTTTAGTCACCACTATTAGTTTTTATAATTAATTGGAAACTTCCATTGCATAAAAATTCCCACCAAGAATTATAATTGGAAATTTCTAGTGGAAACTCCCAAAGTGAACTCTGAGTGGAAATTTTCAATTTTATTAAGACCATTTGGGTGGGTGGTAGATAAGGGATGGAAATGGTTATTTAGTGATCTAGATAAATATATTGATAAATCTAATATTAATGTAATTTGTGATTGTATGATAGTTATTAGACTATAATTTGATATTTCGTCACCACTTCATGGAATCAATTAGAAATTCCCAGTGCATAGAAATTCCCACTGGGAATTCCCACTGGAAATTTCTAGTGGAAACTCCCACTATAAAATCTGAGTATAAATTTCCACTTTGGTTTAGATCATTTGTTTGAGTAATAGATAGGGGGTGTAAATGGTTATTTATTGATCTAGATGAACATATTGATAAAGATGATGTTTATATTATTTATTATTGTATGATAGTTTTTAGAATTCAATTTTATTTTTATTCACCACTATTAGTTCTTGGAATCAATTTGAAACTTAAAGTGCATAGAAATTAACACTCAGGATTCCCATTTGGAAATTTCTAGTGGAAACTCCCACTATAATCTTTGAGTGGGAATTTCCACTTTGATTCAGATCATTTTGATGGGAAATATATATGTGGTGGAATTTTTTATTTGGTGATCTAAATAAAAATATTGATAAAGCTGATATTGATAAAATCTGTGATTGTGTGACAGCTGTTGGACCGTAATTTGACTTTAAAGACACCAATTCCAGTTCTTGGAATCAATTGGAAACTTACAATACATAGAAATTACCATTGGAAATTTCAAGTGGAAACTCCCACTATAAACTATGAGTGGGAATTTAAACTTTGATTCAGTGTATATTGCCAATGCAAAATTCCATCAGTGAAAATTGGAACTGAAAAATAGTGGTGTAAATTTACACTAAAAAATTGTAATTACCACTAGAAATGACCGTGGGAAGGTCCTAGTGGTTGAATCATACTAAAAATTTCTAGTTAAAATTCAGAGGAAATAAATTGAAATTTCCCATACTTGTGTCTACTAGAAATAAAGGGTACCTTCCAAAAATGTCATTTAGGTTAACATTATAAACTTAATCATAAAGGAACCAATTATATAAATCATCCACTATATACACCCACATAATTATTTATATAAAAATTCAAAAATAATTGGGTATTGTGATGACATATATAGTTGAATCCATAGATCATCTAAATTCCTAAATGTTTCCATTGGCATGTTAGTCCGGGAACTTTTTCTATCATTCTAATTTGCGGTGCATGATTTTAAAATATAATTTTAAAATTAATTTCTACAATAAAATTTCCCCTAAAATTTATATAAAATTTTTTCTTCATTGCATTGATAATATGATTTTTTTGAATAAAATAGATGATTTTTAAGAACATTGTTTTCAATTTTGATGAATCCAAGAAAGGAATCATTAGTTTCTGAATTTTAAACTCTAAATGGATGAAAGTTATTCTCTATAACCTTTTAATTTTAGTAATAATTTTCTATTAATGACTAAAATAGAAATAGTATAAGTGTTTCATAAAATTAGTTCATGTAGAATTCAAAGATCAGAATATATGAAATCCAATAAAGTGTGTTTAAATATGATGTTTTTCAACCTACGATACAATAATTACATAATTCCATTGAAATATATGATAATATCACCATGGTGGACAACATTCAATAGTTATTTATCACTTCCATGTAGTGAAATTATAACATTATTTATACATGATATCACAAGTTCATTAACATAATCATAAAATAACAATTTCATATCGGATTTGTGGTCTCTTTATTTCTAGTATTATGCCTGGTCTTTATGTGTTTTCTTGACTGCTCAAGAAAACTTTTGATCATGTCACCACATTTCCTTTTATCTTTCTTCTTGAATGATGTTCTAGATTATTTTTGATGCTCCATGTTATATTAATTTTGAATGATTTTTAGGGTGAATTATTTATAGCTTCCTACAATTCCCTAGAATAATTGTTTATATTTCAAATCCCAATCATATATTCTTGTTAAAACTCACTAGATTCCGTTACAAGATTTATTTCTATTCATTCCAACTATTGGTCATATTTAGCTTCTCTTTCAAGAAAATATTCTTCAACATGATTAACTGTCATGTATGCCATGTGGATGTCACATGAATTTCTTGTCCATATATTATGGACATATAACTCTAGAAAGCACTATACATATATCCTCTCTAATATTTTGAGTGCATGAAAACCAAAATATCCATAAATCTCAAATTTAATGTAGTTAAAACCAATTACCATAGGTGAATATTGTTACACTAGTAACTAAAAACTCATTTTAAGAACCTTTCATTCTAAAAATAAACCTTTTTGGATCAATTATTTCATTAGAAGACTTAAGGAAACATGAACCACATGGTTGGTTTCCATATTGACAAATATAAAATAATTTTTGAGTGTATAAATGGCTGGCTTGAAACATGATAAGATGATATGGAAAATGATTATGTGGGAGATTTTCCTTTCCCTAAAATTCAGCCTTTATTTCTTAATACCAATTATTCTCCAACACATGATTGAACTATTAAAATAATTCCAAGACACTGATATTACAATTCATGTAATCCTTTAATAAACCATTGAAACTATCAATCAACCATGTGATTTGAATGCCTAATGTCCACAAAGTCTTCATAAAACAATGATCCCATTTCCCCTTACTTCGTACATATCTTTTAACCATGTCAAATTTGAATTATGACATTTTTCTTAGATCTGTTTCCATAAATCCTCAAATTTTAAACTCTCATAAACCTTATGTATTCATTTTTATAATTTTTACAACAATTTTAACTCATCTTTCATTTAAATGTCCTAAGTGTTTATTTCCATTTTGAATTAAGTGTTAGGTGAATAAGTCATGTATTGTTTTAAGTAGAGATAAAGTAATGGATTTAGACATAAATTCATCTTGATCTATGAAAATAATATCAGGATTCTTACCACCATGAAAATAAATAAATCTACTTAATAACCATCTAAATGAGTCCAAGTTCTCATCATATAACAATGATACATCAAAAATTTAAATATCCTTATAATGATTTATGCCTACAAACACTCCCAATTACTAAACTCCTTTTTTGTGTTAAAGGTAGTATTAAACATGAAACCATATCCAAAATGCTAATAATCCACATTTATTTTGGGATCAACTGAAAAAACATTGCTAATTTGACCGCACATTTCAAGTTTTCTAGAGTACAAGAATGATTTTTTATCCATTGGTTACTTCTTTAGGTATTATAACATACCATCAGTATCACCTAGATTCAATCCCCTCTATATTTTGGACCAAAAAAATCTGTTCGTCTACTCATGTATATCCAAGACTCTCAAGACCACTTATAATGGCTGTTATAAGTGAAAATGAATAATCGGGGTTAAAATTAGCTTTATCATTTATCTTCAACTTGGAACCCTATGCATAACTGATGTATTATTGTTACCTCATAAAATTCCTGATCTCATGATAATGTAAAGATTGGTTATTGTAACATATCGACCTAGATTACCACAAAATAGGTAGCCATACTGGTGGGTCACATGACCCTAAGATCACCTTCCAGTCATCAGGAGGCTACTGACTTGCAGTGATGGTCTAAATAGGTGATAGTGGGGAGAATATACCATCATATTAGAGTTTATCAGTGGTATAACAGAATATAATAAATATATAGTAGCGGAAGCAGTAAATAATTGAACATAAAGAAACAAAAGCATAATATTAACATTAAATAAAAGATGGGCAACACCAGTTACAATAATACATGTATATACAGATGATGATATATAGCTGAAGTCTATAACACAGAGCATGCTTACATTTTATAATAAGTACAAGACTCAAATAAAGAAAATAATCAAGATCGAAGGATATCTCCATGAGCATCCCGAGCTCTAGATCAGTCCTATGCTCTTAACTCCTTTTGTACAAGAAAACAAAAAAATCATTCAACCTAGGTCCTAAAAATATAAGTTCTACTGGGGTACCCTAATGAAATAGCAGCCTGAGTAGGGTGTGAGACATAAATCTCAGTATTTCGGCACCACCGGTGTCTATCCCAATGGAGTAGTGATTATAAAATTAAGACAATGTGCCATATATAGAAAGCATAGAACAAATAACAGATAAAAGGACAAAACCATAGTTTGGGTTCCTAAATGGACACCCGTCCCATACCACCTATTTCAGCCAAAGCTAGGTGTCTAAAAGAGGTACCTGTACAAGACATAACATGTATATATGGTCCAAAGTAAACATAGAAACCCAAAAAATTCATACCCTAAGCTTATGCTTTGGCTTGGGGTATAATTCATGTGTCAGAAACTAAGTGTGTTAGAAGTAAAAGGGAGGTATCACAATGCCTAAGGAAACTATATAGAATATCACAAAAATTATCTCAAGCATTTTCATCAATACCATCAATTCTAAAGGTGGAGTTTGATCCCATCCCTGAGGTATCACTATGGTACATCCACTTAAAGTCCAATTCCAGTGAGCTCGTCCAAGGAAATACCTTTGGAATCCCAAGTATCGCTTGTTCTATGGCAACCTTAAGTCCATATCATTATCACACGTAAGGGATCCATGATCACCTGAGGAATGTCATATCCAACTTTCCCATGGGTCCATCATCTATTTTCCCTTAGGTAACTACTATCACATAGTGGTATAATAAATTTATTGGTAAATCCATTTACTGGAAATCCAAAACACCACTTCCCTGATGCGTCAGGTTGTAACCCATCAAGCACGGGGGGTACATCCATGAGTCATTAATATAGAACCCATGTTCTCTCCCTAGACCGTATCAAGTGAGCCACAAAAGTAAGTCACATATTAATTCACATAAGAAGTTGAAAAACATAAGAAAAATGTGCGGCCTTACAACCTTATAGACCATTGTAAATGAGTCATTACATTCAATATACAATTCATAAGGCATTACCTCTTATGAAATTCAAATTCCACGATAAATTCTATTACAACCAAATCATTCAATTTATTTAAGGAAAATCATATCATCATAACCATGGCATTCCGTTTGTTACAATTTATGTTAACCTTTCCTATTCAATTATGTTTAGAGGCATGGTCGTGCCACCCTATTCAAAACATTTAATCAAACTAATTTAACAAGTCAAGGTTAAAACTAAGAACCATTCCTAAACATCTCACCTTAGATGGTAACTCAAGTTATTGGACAACTCATAAGGCTTTACTTTAATTTAACTCATGTGGGAAATGAGGTAATTTCCTACTTGGGAAATTACAACTATAAGAGCACTTAACACCTAAAGGAGTATTGATTCATTTAACACTTATATACAAAGGGGAAATAGCATTTTGGAATAACCAATGAGGCTAAAATGAATAACATTCCATAAATAACATTGAAGTCAAGTATAGAAGTATACCAATGAAATAAGACAATAAATTATGAAATTCAATCATTACATTTTATCTTGAAGGTAGCTGACCTCCATTGGAGAAGTTTTGTTTGAAAACATGACATTATTTATCAAAAATTAATTTGTGCATATTTAAAATTTTATTCTAGATTTGAAATTCATATAAAATAGGTAAAATAATAATCTTCTATGTATAAATAAATTCAAGAAGAAAAACCAATGAAACAAGAACAACAAACACGATATAAATATCTATTCACTACTTTTTAGATCAAAGGCAGCTCACCTCCATTGGTGGAGTTTTACTAGAAAACATTACTTGTTATTCAAACAATTCCTTTTTCCTCTTTAAAATTTTTATTAAATGTTGGAAGTTAGATTTATAAAATGAATAACATAATTAAACTTTATTTAAAGAAATAGTTTAAGGCTTTCTTTAATTAAAAAGGTAAGATGAAGAGACACATACCTCAAAAGAAGAACAAAGACAAACACTAGACCCTTGACACTTTTATCAGTGAAAAATCTAAGATACTCCATCCATACTATGCGAATATTCACTTCCATATATAAATAAGGACACATATCCCCTATGTATGTATTCATATGGCCATGAATATGTACAAGGGGATCCTTATATATATCTTACATGCACATACCCATTGACACTTACCTACGTATTCATTTTTCATATTCCAAATGAGCACACTTAGAACCATATAAATATATTCACTTTTATGGGAGAACATATATATAATGTGGGAACACATATATATATATATATATATGCTTACCTATGCATATGCAATCATGTCACCTTGGAAAATGACAACCTGAAACCGCCTCAAGGACGACCAAAACTCAGTACAAAAAATACTAGGTACCCTAAAATTAATGTGTTAAGGACCAAAACACCTAAAATTAATTACCAGGAACTCATAAATTACAAAAAACCCAATTATAAACTAATATACATTGAAGAATGAGTTTAAAACTCACCTTAAGCTATTGGCGGTGAACTACATCGATCCAAAACACTTCGCCTTCAGTGGTGGTTGATGCAACACACATGAATGCGATCTGAGAGACTATTAGAATGCCCTAATGCCGAAGAATAAATTGAAAATATGGTTATCCATAACCCTAAGGTTTAGAAGAACCTCACTGGGTGATGGATAGACCTAAAAACGCTCGAAAATAGAGAGGAGGAGGAGTGGAAGGGCTTACCATGACAGATTGAAGGAGAAACACGAAGAAAACCGGAGGAAATTTCCACACCTAAGGGGAGCTGAGGGGGTGTGTCATGTATCCTGGAGAGGAGACCAGGGAGGGAATCACGTGGCCTATAGAGAAGGAAGAGAGCCCTTGGTCTCTTAAAAAACAATCTAAAAAAATAATAAAAATAATAAAGATAATAATAATAATAATAATAATATTATTATTATTATTATTAAAATAGTTGTTTCTTTTTATTTCCCATTTTTTCTCATTTCAATTTTATTTTAATTTGATATTAATTATTTTTAATTTCTTTTAAAAGAACTCATTGATTTCAAGTGTTCTAGATTCTGAAAAATTAGTTCTGAAACCTGGTGTTAAAAATGGCCCATGCAATAAACATTTTTTTGAATTCCCCGAGAATTTTTCGTTCAGTTCAAAACATGGGATGTTACAACCTTCCCACCTTAGAACTTCTCATCCCAGAGAAGCCTTAGGGAACAAAGAAATATCACCCAACCTATAGGGGTCATGAAGACTCATTCAAATGGCCGTGTTTTATTTTGCAACACCCAACACACCTTTTAGTACTTCTTAAATACACGACACTTAAGTTGTCAAATCCTGAGGCGATGCTCATTTTCCCACTAAAACTCCAAGACAACACTAACCTAAGCCTGTTTAAATTGAGACCCGAATATGTCCTCATCTCATTAAAGATATAGACAAAGGTACTTCCCACCTTAGTATTTAACTTTAGAAAGTGAAAAATTATGATCCACGACACCTTCCACCATCAGAATTGCTTACATAACACACCCTTAAGAGTTCTGGAGACGCTTCTCGCTTGATTTATGAAACTATTAAAACATTTGATCCCCCATTAACCTCAAGGCCCATGTCAGGCATGATTTTAATGAAAATAATTAGATGACATAAGCTGAACTCATCATATATGGAAATGTTTCAGAAACATTCCTTCAATGATAGCTCCATTAAACACAAGAGACAGATAGTCGAGCCACTCTGGACGACTATTCAAGAAGATTCTTGGATTAGATGACCAACGTTTTTATAAACTAAACTGCGATTAATTCTTCTAGGGTATCTCGCATTCACCCCACAAACATCCACCAAATTCCATATTTCCATATTTTGGTGATGTTTCTTGATTTAAGCATCACCGAGCCTGAAAAAAAGTCCAAGATAACCTTATATTGAAAATGACTGGAGTGAAAAGAACTAATTCAAGGTAGTCCATACTCCATGTTTACGAGTAAGACATTGGTATAATGGAAAGAAGACCACATCAAAACATTGATCGAGACCAGAGTGGCATCATCATGAAGGTCAAGTTAAATTAATCATCTAGTTATCAAGATTTTATCCAAGGTATTCATAGACAAGAATACAAGGGTAAATCAATATTAAAAAAGCCTTGATAAGAACCGCATGTTCAACGTGAAAAACTGTGAGACCACTAAATCTCCCCAACAAATTTTTAACTATAGCATGGCATAAGATAAATGATCTCTTAGTGTATCAGGGATGATGTTAAGATAGGGGACATGCTCATATCTTAAGAAGAGTAAACTAAGAGGATTGAATGGTTTCCAGTCAAAATCACACAATTACTGGAAAGAAGAACAACCAAACCATAATTGGTCAAATAATATTGAAAGAATATCATATTTAACTACCAACACACCATCATTAACTTATCATTGCGCCTTTACCACCTGAGGTATCATGTGACCATTCATGATTAACCACCAAAGTCCACCCATGACCAACGATGTTTCTCAAGGGTTGCATACACTGCCAACCTCACCAACGTCATGATGCCAATCAAGCATTAACATGGTTTGAATTTCACATGCCTCACGGTCATTTAAGTAAGGTTGACCATCCTCTAATGGTCCTCTTTGGTTTTGTTCCTTCTACCCAGAAAGAAACATATTTAAAAAAATTGACATAACACTCCCCACCTTATTAGTGTATTAATTGTCAAAAAGAAGAGATAGACTAGCCACTCAAAAATTTCGCTAGGTTAGAACCACCATAAATGAAATTTTTTAAACAATTGGAATGAAAACCAAAACCAAACCGGCTGATGTGTCAAAACACCCAAGTATTTGGAAGTCATCCCAAGAATTGGAATGAACTTGATTTATTTATTCCCATGTTACTCTACTCCAGAGATGAAATGAGACCACACTCAATAGTACAAGTCTCAACGATTCCACTAAACTCAACCAGTTCATCACAACACTAAACACTCAACGATTACTATGTATACCAATGCATACAACCCTGAGATTTCACGAGAAACTGACATATCTTGATTACTATCCCTAGACTGTATGCCCTATGCATCCAAGTATCTGATGGTCCATACATGGGATTTAACCCATCGTCATATTTCCCCATACGACCATTAACCATGACAATGCCATATCAAATAATGCATCACTAAGGAAAAATAAAGGGTCAACCAACCTAAAAAGCGTGTGACCATTCCCGAGGCATGTATAACCACCTGAAACTGAGCATCACTCAGCGCTCATGCCCGTATAAAGGGCCATGAAAAACAAGACCACCCATACGAACAAGGGTGTCATTTTAAGAATGGGGGTTCGACTAGGGATAACGACACATGAATGGAACCAAAAGGCAGAAAACCCATGGAATTATCAAGGATTTTAAGTTCTAAGGGTTCTACCTACCAAGATATAGCACCTTACGAAGAAGAAGCATCGAACCTAACACCAGGTCTTGATGAAATAAATCACTAGGCTCAAAATATAATCATCTAAGCCATTTCATAAAGAAAGAGCACCTATGTAAAATAATAGCGCTTCTATTCCAAGGAAACTCAAAGAATCTTTATATACCCTTACACGAGGGTCTTAAATAGAGGACACCACAACAGGTTCCATTTCCAAGATATTTACATTTAAAACCATTTTATAATACAACATGCATATGTTCAATAGTCCAGTCATATGGGCATCCATCTACTCATCCATAAAGCACACATACACTTTACAAGTGGCATTTGGTTCCCATTTAATTGAAATAAACCATTTAACTAATGAAATAAATTATAAAAAAACAAAACTAGAATGTCATAACAATCATTTATTATATAGAAGACATGATATAGGCATAAAATCATGAAAAATTAACACCTAAGCATGTTATACAATAGGCATGCTAATAAACAAAACAACATGGAATTGCATTCAAGGAACTCAATCATATTAGTAGGAAACCTACGAATGCAGTTACATGGCATGGAATATTCATGACATGTGAATCCCTATGTGCCTATTATGATGCATGTAATGCTTCATCCTTGCCTTAACATTCCATGGGTAAAATACCATAAACTCTATAAATCCATAAGTAGAAAAAATTACACCAATCTATCTTAGTGAAATCATATCAGATGCAATATCAAAAAGCATGAACATCAATTCCCATCCTTGACTACTTGTTCATTTCCCCTATATGGGGTGATCAGTCCCAATAATTACTATTAAACAAGCATAGACACATTCCTAGTATCCTATTTACCAACCAAAATCAATAGTACAAAGGAAAAGAAACCTCCTTTGACACCACTTTATAAAATCATGAACTAGCTTACCACAAAACAGGTAGCCAAACCGGTGGGTCACATGACCTCAAGAATGCCTCCTCATATGCCATAAGCTTCCAACTAGTATCAAGGGTCTAAATAGATGATAGTGGGGAAAATATACCCTAATATCATATTTTTACTATGGTATAAAAAAATATAAGTAACAAATAGTAGTAGAAGCAATAAATAATAGAACTCAAAGTAGTGGAAGAATAATATTAACTTTAAATTAACGATTTACAACACTTGCTACAATAATAAATGTATGCTCAGATGACGATGGATATATGAAAGCAGTAACACAGAGAATGATTACATTTTAGAACAAATACATGACTCAAATAAAGAAAATACTCAAGACCAAATGTATTCTCTATGAGAATACTATTCTCCAGCTCAGTCCTATGCTCTTACCTCCTCAGGTATAAGTAAAAAACAAAAGCATTCAACCTAGGTCCTACAAATACAAGGTCTAATTAGGTACCCTAGTCTAATGGAAGACCAAGTAGGGTGTGACACATAAATTTAAGTAGGCCTAAACCATTTATATCTATCCCAATGAAGTAGTGATTATAAAATTAAGACAACTTGACATATATAGAAAGTATAGAAAAATAATAGATAAAAAGAAAACACCTTGGTATGGGTTCCTAAATGAACACCCATCCCATACCACCTTCTTCGGCCTATGTCGGGTGTTTGAAAGAGGAACCTGTGCAAGACATAATATGTATACATGTGCCAAAGTAAACCTAGAAACCCAAAAGGTATACCCCCAAGCTTATGATTTGTCTCAGGGTCTAATTTATGTGTCAGAAACTAAGAGTTCTAGAAGAACAAGAGAGGCATCACAATGCCTAAGGAGACACTATGAAATTCCAATAAAATTATCTCAAGAATTTATATCAAGACCAAAAATTCCAAATTTGGAGTCTGAGAACATCCCTAAGGTAATGACATGGTACATCCCTTTAAATTCTAATGCCACTGAGCCTATACAAGGAGATACTTTTGGAATCTAAAGTATCACTTGTGGTATGGTAACCCTGAGTCCATTCAGGTATCACACATAAGGGATCATTTATCACCCAAGGTATGGCATAACCATCTTGTGAACGGGTCTGTCCTTGGTTTCCCCTTAGGGAACCAGTATCATACAGTGGTATGATAAATTTCTTGGGGAAGCCCTTATCTGGAAAACCAAAACACTTCTTCCCCTATGCGTCGGGTTATAACCCATCAATCATGGAGAGTCTATCCATCAGTCCTTAATAATAAACCCATGTTCCCTTCCTGTCCCATATTAATTGAGCGACACAAGTAAGGAACATATTAATTCACATAATTATTTGTAAAACATAAGAAAAAGGCATGTCCTTACCACCCTTATAAACCATTTTAAATGAGTCACTAAATTTAAAATACAATGCATAATGAAGTACCTCTTATACAATTAAAAAATAGGATCAATTCCATTACAACCAATGCATTAAATTTATTTAAATAAAATCATATCATCATGACCATTCCATTATATTTGTTACAATTTATCTTAACTATTCCCATTTAATTATATTTAGAGGCATGGTCATACCACCCTATTCAAATCATTTAATCAAACTGATTTAACAAGTCAAGGTAAACATGAAGAACCATTCCTAAACATCACATCTCAAATGGTAACTCAAGTCATTGGACAAATCAGAAGGCTTCCCTTTAATTTAACTTATGTGGGAAATAAGGTAATTTCTTATTTGGTCAATTCTATCTATAAGATGAATTAACACCTAAATGGAGTCTTGATTCATTTAACCCTTATATACAAAGGGGAAACATCATTTTGGAATAACCAAAGAGGATAAAATGGAAAACACACCATAAATAACATTTACATAAAGTGAAGAAGAATACCAATGAAATAAGACAAGAAATTATGAAATTCCATCATTACTTTTTTATCTTGAAGGCAGATCACCTCTATTGGAAGAGTTTTATTAGAAAACATGACATTATTTATCAAAACTTCATATGTATATTTAAAAATTTATTCTAGAATTATAATTCATATCAAAGAGGTCATATAATAATATTCCATGTATTAATATATTCAAGAAGAAAAACCAATGCGATAAGTACACCAAACATGATATTAATATTTATTCACTACTTTTTAGATTGAAGGAAGCTGATCTCCATTAGAGGATTTTTATTAGAAAACATGACTTGTTCTTCAAAAAATTCCATTTTTAATCTTTAATAATTTTATTCAAAGTTAGCAGCTCAATTTATCAAAAGAATAACATAATTCAACTTAATTTAAAGAAACACTTAAAGGATTTCTTTAATTAAAGAGGGAAGATGAAGAGACACCGATCTCAAAATAAGAACCAAGATGAACACTTGGTGATTGACACTTTTATCAGCAACAACACTAAGTTTCTCCATCCATACTCCAGGAATATTCACTTTTTCATATACATAAAGACACCTAGATCTTATGTATGTATTTTCATGGCCATGAACACACACAAGGAGAATCTTACATATATATATTATATGGACATACCTGTTAACACATACTTGTGTATGAATTTTTCATATTCCAACATGAGAACACCTAGACCTATATAAATATATTATCTACCATGAAAGAACATATATATAAGGGGGGAAATCATATGGATGCCTACCAATACATAAGAAATCAAGTCACCTCTGACAACAGAAACCCAAAACTGCCTCATAGACGACAAAAAATCACTACAAAAAATACTAGGTACCCTAAAATTAATGCAGAAAGAACCAACACACCTCAAATTAATTACCAAGGAATCATAAATTACACAAACCCCAATTATAAACTAAGCAGAATTAATGAAAAAAGGTAAAAATCACCTTAGTCTATTGTTGGTTAACCAAATTGAGTAGAAGCACTTCACCTGTGGCGGTGATTGCTACATCATGCAAAAACATGACCCGAGAGACCATTTGTATGCCCTAATATCAGAGAATAAATTGAAAATCAAGTTATAACTAACCCTAGGGTTTGTACGAACCTCACTGAGTGACAAATAGACCTAAAAACGGTCAAAAAATGGAGAGGAAGAGGAGCAAAAGGGTTTACTATGATAGATCGAAGGAGAAACATGAAGTAAATTGGAGGAAATTGCTAGAACAAAGGAGAGCGGAAGGTGTGTGTCGTACGACCTGTAGAGTAGACTAGGGAGGGTGTCCCATAGACTAGATAAAAATAAGAGACCCCTTGTGTAACACCCCAAGATTTCATAGTGTGTTATTTCTTCAAAATAATTCAATAACTTGCACTACACACAACACCGAGTTCAATCACACCATGACTTACAAAAAAAAAATCCATTCAAAGGAGGTTATGAATAGTATTATCTAAATTTTAAACTTTATATAATCCTTATAATTTTAGAATCCATATTATGAGTTTCTTAGATATAATGCAAGAACAAATTCATTTTCAGTATTGCACTTTTATCAACTTTTAATAGTGAACCCTTTTTAAATACAATATTTTAAACTTTTTGACTAATTGGGGACATCAAAAATTTAAAATGAAACATCCCAAGCTTCCACGGTACGCTTTCCTTTGAATAAAACAGTAGCGTGTGTTGTACGCAACTTCGAGTTCTAACACACCGTAACCAATCAAACTAGCTGTTATGAATAGTAATACCTACTTTTTGAAGTTATATATATTTTATATTTTAAAATGGACTTCATTTTTGGATTTGGAGTATCAAATTTAGCCTAAGGTGAAATTTTGGTACTTTTCGGATAACTTTCATATTTTGATGAATAGTGAAAATTACTAAATTTTAATTAAAAACAACTTTTTTAATCAAAATAATTAATAGTGATAAATTGTGAATTTGAGTGGTTTTAAAGTATATTTAGAATATATTTTTACCATTTAATATAATGTTGGTCATTGGACATAATTTTACAATTAAACCGAACATAAACAAGTGTCAATCTTTTGATAGTTATTATCTCTTAAAAACACGCTTTTTGTTTTGACAGCGGGAATTAATTTTAAATTAATTTCTGCCACTTCTGTGTTTTGAATTTAGAAAAATGGATTCCATATTTGGAATCAGGATGTTCAAATTGTGTAAGTAGGTGACTTTTATTTTTAGACATTTTGAATAATTACTGCGGTAAATATTTTATTTACCATGGTTAAGGGTAAATCCGGTAAATAAGGGTTAAAAAAATAATATTATAATAATACTAAATTACCCTAAAACGTGTCTTAACCATATTGGTTGATACATGGTCGACCATGGGAATCTTTGGGTCAATTTTGGGACCCCATTGATCCACTTGTAAGTGATAATGACACTTTATTTTAATTAAGTTAAAATGAATACAAAAATGGCATAAGCTTACATCTTTTAAAAGAACAATTTTTACATAGGGTTATACATGTTGGATTTTCGATTATAAATATTAATTAGAAAGATAAAAAGATTTCCTACATAATGATATTTTATTTATAATTTTTAGACATCAAATAATTTAAATTATTAATGACACAATAATGATGCAATATTTACCTCATTAATAAATCATTTAAATAAATAAGATTATAATGATTAAAATATTATCTAAAACCTGTCCAATTCTTATTGATTGATGTTATTTAGAATATTATCCATCTTATCTTCGACCTCAATGATTTTTGGACCATTATAAACCGAATATAATTATATTATAAAGTAATACTTTCACTCTTTCCTAAAGAGCCCCTCTTCTCCCTTATAAAAGGAGACCACTTCTACTCATTCCTCACACCTCTCAAGACACTTGGCTCGTCCAAACTCTGCCCAAATAAGCTCCCAAAATCCCTCTCCTCCTACTTGAAGCTTCCCCTAAGGCAGAAAGCATTTCAAGAAGTCCTTTGGTTCCAACCAAAGTGAGTTACCTAAATTAAAGGTAACGATTTCTCTTAAATTATTTTCATTTATTTTGCTTCTCCAACCCCCAAAATCTTTTTATTCCTTTCTTTTGTAACAACACCAGTATCCTCAATATACTAGGATGTTGTTATAAGAAGGATTCAAACTACACATACACACAACTCCATCTAATGGATGATGAACATAATGTTTCTGTGGATGGAAAACTAACGCCTCACGAAACGATGATTGTTCAAATACATCTTACCGCCTCTCATGGTGGCCATTATGATGGCACTGTAATTAAATATGATATTAATGATATATATTTTATATATAAGCTTCTGTAATTCCATTTTATTTCATACCATTATTCGTTTCATGTTGTATATACATACGATAATTTCATTTGAGGAAGTGCGGACTACCGCCCCCTTAAAATGATATGACTCGTTCATACCACACATGGAACGTATAAAGGATGGTGTTAATGAACTTAAGTAACATATATAAAATATTATATTATACTGGAATAGTAATATACCTATGTATCATTTGGATTCAATTCTTTTAAAATAAAAATTAAATGGAAGTAGCGTTCGTGCGTACGTACGGACTACCATCTCCACGAACGCGGTGAGATCCATCCTCCATCGTATCCATTCAAGTCTTATTCTCATTTTAGGGTTAAAAATAATTTTAATATCATTCTGATTATGAATAAGATTTAATCTATCCATTACAAACATGTCTTACGTAACCAAACAATTAAGAAGAACGAATCGATTATCACCTGAAACGACGATAATACTAAGATATTATTAATAAAGCAATGTTAAAAGATCATATATGATATCATAATAATGTATATGATTCTTGTATAATTTAATAACAATTATTTCACCATTATACAGGAGGTTAACCGACCCCAACAAAGGAAAAGTACAAGGTAAGGGATTTTTCTTATCTCACATTCAATTCCGTGAGATTTCCATTATTCGCCACTAAATTATTGAAAGTGGTGTATTGTGTACTGGCATTTGATATATATTATCATATTCATGTTATTTTGTAAATAATTTGGTGGTTATTAACTTTTGGCCATACAACTCAGTTGATTAACGTGGTAAGGGGTTTTCATCTCACTCCTTATTCCCGTGAGATTCATGCCATATTGCCACCATTACCTTTTGTGTGGTGTATGTACTGCCCATAATTATATCCTTTGTGTAATAAACTCTAATTTATGTGTACTTACATATTCATTGTATGATACCTCTTTCATGGGTTGTATGTTTCATAAGTTACCAAACTGGTAAGGGTTTACTTTACAACCTCTTCATTATCCAAGGTTGTTTATACGTAATAATCTACTGGGATCTCGTTATCATCCACATCCATGTTTCTTCAAAATGTATTTCAAAACATTTTTAATATTTAAAAGAATATGGGTTAAAGTCATTTATACCCTTGTTTGAATTTTTATAAGAGGTTTATAAGGGAATCTTTCCGTCGTTTTCCAAACAAGGTGCTTTTTAACCTTTTCGGCAGAATTAAGATAAGAATGTTTTTTTAACTTATACGGCGGGTGCGGTTATTTTCCGCCGTTATAAAATCGTCAAAGCTTCCCTTAAAAGCTTATAAGATTATTTTCAAAGAAAATGTTTGATTTTATATGGATCTTAAATGATTTCAAAATAAAAGGAGATATTTCTTTAAAAAGAATTTTGATTTCATCTATGTCAACATCCTTTGATGGGTTTTAAGATTATTTGAAGTCGATTTATTATGATACAAAACTTCTATATTGTTTTGAAGGTTTTGTGATATGTTTGACTGTGGATGTGCTATTTTTATACCATTCATAGTTTATGGTGAAAGTATTGACATTTCGTATGCTAGTTCCAATAAGAATGTTTATGTTATATTTCAATCTTTACTTCATATGAATGTGTTGGACAAGTATGTTCCAGGTTGGGGACTGGTTAAAGTAAGCCCTCCAGGTTGGGGACTGGTAAAAGTAAGCCCTCCAGGTTAGGGACTGGTAAAAGTAAGCCCTCCGGGTTGGTGTCCGGTTATTAGAGGCACTCCGGGTTGGTGTCCGGTTATTAGAGGCACTCCGGGTTGGTGTCCGGTTATTAGAGGCACTCCGGGTTGGTGTCCGGTTATTAGAGGCACTCCGGGTTGGGTTCCAGTTACAGTTAGCCCCAAGGTCTTGGGACGAGGCCTTGAAAAGTAATTAAAGTTTAGCATTATGCATTCCAACATTATGAAAGTGGTTATTGATTTTTGCATGTGATTATTCGATTAGTAGAATATCCATGTGTGTAAGTAAATGGCATTATTTCATTTTATTTATGTCATACCATGTTGAAAGTTCATGTTTGAAAGGATTTTGTTTTAGTTATACATTGCCTTAAAAGTTTATTCTTATTTATGAAAGTTTCCGCTATATTGTTATCCTTACTGGGCATTTGAGCTCACCCCTTTTCTATGTTTTATTTTTCCCAGGAAGTGAAGAAGTAAGTTATGAATGACCTGCATGGATATTATGTGGGGATATGAGTGTGGATTATGGAGACAATATATATTTGTAGTAGTTTTTCGTTTAATGATGTAATGTAAAACTTATGAATATATCTAGTGTTTCCAAGGCTACTAAACCAATCGGTCTTTCGAGATTTGATCTTTCTTGTGATCATACCAATGTTACGAAGTAATGCACCGACTCTGGGTAACTGGGGTCGGGGCGTTACAGTTGGTATCAGAGGAAGTTTAATACAAACCTTGGAAGCTAGATTTAGATAAACTCTGATTAGAGCACGTAGACCTAAGATGAACTTTGAGGATTAGTATAGAAGAACTTCCTAGAATTTTGGTATTGTAGAGATTTTGTGAGTTTTCCAAGCAATACATCCCTGTCTGGATACGAGCAGGTAGAGGAGGCTCTGGCACAGATGTACCTAGGGGTAAAACCCGAAAACACCGCTTTGAGCTATACTCGAACGGGAACTGGTGCACGACAACGGGCCTTGCTGCACTCTTGGTTACGACACTCCCGGGGGATATGCTTAGGATAACTCTCATTTTCATTACAAATCATTATGAAGGGTTTATGATTATATACTTCCTCAAAGAAAACATTTTTATGATTATGGATTATATCCATAAATAGTTCAATTTATGTTAAGTGTTTTATAAGTATGGGATTATGTATTTTGATTCATAAAATGATCTAGTGTATTCCATTGTCTAGAAATGGCGCCCAGTAGAAGGAATGAGAACTCCAGAAATGCACATGATCCAAAGAGAAGGAAGGATCATATCTTTCATGGTCTTAAGCTAGAATTTATAAGAGAAATAGTCTCCCATGTATTATCATCATATGAAGAAATAATATCATGTATTTTACTGAGTCCTATGGCTTTGAAGGGAAGCAAGAGAAGAAAAGGATAGAAGATAGAAAGATGGATAAATGGAAGAGGGAAAAGAAGAATTTTCCCATATGTGGTAACTGTGGAAAGAAACACCCTGGAACTTGACTGAAAGGAATGGGAGTTTGTTATAAGTGTGGAGGAAAAGGGCACAAAGTACGTGACTGCAAGGGTAAGAAAATGGTTTCAAATGTACAATGCTTCATTTGCAAGGAGTTTGGACACTACGCGAACCTATGTCCCAGTCATCAGACTATGACGCAAATGATGCTATTGGATAATAATCAAGTTATGATACTACCACAGATGAAGAGGAATGATTAGAGTTCTTATGTTGATTATGTCAATTGAGTGTTGTATCAACAATGTACTTGTTATAATAATTATGGAGTATATAAGGATTGTACTGCAGTACTATTTCATTAAGGACTTGAGATTGTGTGGAACAAAGAAAAGTGACTCAATAGCAGGATAAATTTTTGGAAAATATATGGTTGAGAGAATGATAAACCATAATATAGTTATAATACCGAGGTAGTGATTTTCGAAAAATACATGATTATTTTGGAAAAAATATATTGGATATTCTTGACTACCTTGGAACTGATTAATGATTTGTATATTCCATCATTGTTGGTGTTTAAAACATTTTTGGATTGATGAAGTATATCCAGCATTCTATATGGAATAAGGGAGCATGAATGTAATCAATAAGGAATATGGTAATACATGATGAAGGTATTCATATGCTATTACGGGGTAAAAAGGATCTATATTATGTTTACCTTCCTTATAAATGTTAGACTGTGAGTTTGGACAGAAGTATTTCGGATAGTTCTAGTTTGGATTATTTTGGATTGCCATAAAAGGACAACCCGGAGGTCGGGCAGCAACCCGTCGCGTCCGGCAAGGCTGCGAGACTTGAACCCGCAACCGAAGGGCGACAAGGGTGTATCACCTACCACTATCCCATGAGATGTCCTGGATTAAATAAAGTAGTTTTTTTAAAAGATCTGGTAGATGAATTATAAATTCGTTTATTTTGGAACCCTCTATGAATAGTATAAATAGAATTTTTTTTACGAGTGAATGATGAGTTTGTGGTAGAAATTTATTAATGGATAAAACTCTAATTATAAAGTAAGTATATCTCCTTATGATCTTAGCCAATCTCATAAATAAATTCCTCATCATTAAGAAAAGGAACTTAGAACAAAATTTTTTTCCTAGATGGTACCTTAAACAATCACTAATTTATGGCTTTTGGATTGTTGGCCTTTTCATAGCCATGTTCTCTACCACTCTCCATCAGATAATTGATTGTTATATTTTTCTTCCATATCCATATTTTCTTACATGGAACCCTAGTATGTGTTATTTTCGGTAATCTTCATACTTTCGACTCTTTATTTTAAATAGAGGCCTCGTTAATTCATTTTTCGATGTGGGATTTCAACTAGGATATTTTGAAACGTCAAAAATCTGTTATCCTAATACCCTATGTTTTGTTGAACCGATGGTATTTCAATTCATCATAGATTGATGAATTTAAGGAACTCAATTTTATACTTGTTTGTGATTGATGACCTCAATCACTACCTATAAATATTTACGTTTTTCCTCCGATTATATGTCTCCAATTTCCACCATTGTTCTCCTAATCGAGATCATAATTTGGTGGTGACCCTTTGATTTCTCTTTTCCTCATATTAAGAATAAATTTTAGCAACCCAATTTCCGATGTGGGTTTTCCCATAAAGATATTTTTTATTTTCAACCTTTTATTTTCGAAGAACAATTTCAAATTGCGAGGACGCAATTTATTGAAGGAGGGGAGAATGTAACACCCCAAGATTTCATAGTGTGTTATTTCTTCAAAATAATTCAATAACTTGCACTACACACAACACCGAGTTCAATCACACCATGACTTACAAAAAAAAAAATCCATTCAAAAGAGGTTATGAATAGTATTATCTAAATTTTAAACATTATATAATCCTTATAATTTTAGAATCCATATTATGAGTTTCTTAGATATAATGCAAGAACAAATTCATTTTCAGTATTGCACTTTTATCAACTTTTAATAGTGAACCCTTTTTAAATACAATATTTTAAACTTTTTGACTAAATGGGGACATCAAAAATTTAAAATGAAACATCCCAAGCTTCCACGGTACGCTTTCCTTTGAATAAAACAGTAGCGTGTGTTGTACGCAACTTCGAGTTCTAACACACCGTAACCAATCAAACTAGCTGTTATGAATAGTAATACCTACTTTTTGAAGTTATATATATTTTATATTTTAAAATGTACTTCATTTTTGGATTCGGAATATCAAATTTAGCCTAAGGTGAAATTTTGGTACTTTTCGGATAACTTTCATATTTTGATGAATAGTGAAAATTACTAAATTTTAATTAAAAACAACTTTTTTAATCAAAATAATTAATAGTGATAAATTGTGAATTTGAGTGGTTTTAAAGTATATTTAGAATATATTTTTACCATTTAATATAATGTTGGTCATTGGACATAATTTTACAATTAAACCGAACATAAACAAGTGTCAATCTTTTGATAGTAATTATCTCTTAAAAACACGCTTTTTGTTTTGACAGTGGGAATTAATTTTAAATTAATTTCTGCCACTTCTGTGTTTTGAATTTAGAAAAATGGATTCCATATTTGGAATCAGGATGTTCAAATTGTGTAAATAGGTGACTTTTATTTTTAGACATTTTGAATAATTACTGCGGTAAATATTTTATTTACCATGGTTAAGGGTAAATCCGGTAAATAAGGGTTAAAAAAATAATATTATAATAATACTAAATTACCCTAAAACGTGTCTTAACCCTATTGGTTGATACATGGTCGACCATGGGCATCTTTGGGTCAATTTTGGGACCCCATTGATCCACTTGTAAGTGATAATGACACTTTATTTTAATTAAGTTAAAATGAATACAAAAATGGCATAAGCTTACATCTTTTAAAAGAACAATTTTTACATAGGGTTATACATGTTGGATTTTCGATTATAAATATTCATTAGAAAGATAAAAAGATTTCCTACATAATGATATTTTATTTATAATTTTTAGACATCAAATAATTTAAATTATTAATGACACAATAATGATGCAATGTTTACCTCATTAATAAATCATTTAAATAAATAAGATTATAATGATTAAAATATTATCTAAAACCTGTCCAATTCTTATTGGTTGATGTTATTTAGAATATTAGCCATCTTATCTTCGACCTCAATGATTTTTGGACCATTGTAAACCGAATATAATTATATTATAAAGTAATACTTTCACTCTTTCCTAAAGAGCCCCTCTTCTCCCTTATAAAAGGAGACCACTTCTACTCATTCCTCACACCTCTAAAGCCACTTGGCTCGTCCAAACTCTGCCCAAATAAGCTCCCAAAATCCCTCTCCTCCTACTTGAAGCTTCCCCTTAGGCAGAAAGCATTTCAAGAAGTCCTTTGGTTCCAACCAAAGTGAGTTACCTAAATTAAAGGTAACGATTTCTCTTAAATTATTTTCATTTATTTTGCTTCTCCAACCCCCAAAATCTTTTTATTCCTTTCTTTTGTAACAACACCAGTATCCTCAATATACTAGGATGTTGTTATAAGAAGGATTCAAACTACACATACACACAACTCCATCTAATGGATGATGAACATAATGTTTCTGTGGATGGCAAACTAACGCCTCACGAAACGATGATTGTTCAAATACATCTTACCGCCTCTCATGGTGGCCATTATGATGGCACTGTAATTAAATATGATATTAATGATATATATTTTATATATAAGCTTCTGTAATTCCATTTTATTTCATACCATTATTCGTTTCATGTTGTATATACATACGATAATTTCATTTGAGGAAGTGCGGACTACCGCCCCCTTAAAATGATATGACTCGTTCATACCACACATGGAACGTATAAAGGATGGTGTTAATGAACTTAAGTAACATATATAAAATATTATATTATACTGGAATAGTAATATACCTATGTATCATTTGGATTCAATTCTTTTAAAATAAAAATTAAATGGAAGTAGCGTTCGTGCGTACGTACGGACTACCATCTCCACGAACGCGGTGAGATCCATCCTCCATCGTATCCATTCAAGTCTTATTCTCATTTTATGGTTAAAAATAATGTTAATATCATTCTTATTATGAATAAGATTTAATCTATCCATTACAAACATGTCTTACGTAACCAAACATTTAACAAGAACGAATCGATTATCACCTGAAACGACGATAATACTAAGATATTATTAATAAAGCAATGTTAAAAGATCATATATGATATCATATTAATGTATATGATTCTTGTATAATTTAATAACAATTATTTCACCATTATACATGAGGTTAACCGACCCCAACAAAGGAAAAGTACAAGGTAAGGGATTTTTCTTATCTCACATTCAATTCCGTGAGATTTCCATTATTCGCCACTAAATTATTGAAAGTGGTGTATTGTGTACTGGAATTTGATATATATTATCATATTCATGTTATTCTGTAAATAATTTGGTGGTTATTAACTTTTGGCCATACAACTCAGTTGATTAACGTGGTAAGGGGTTTTCATCTCACTCCTTATTCCCGTGAGATTCATGCCATATTTCCACCATTACCTTTTGTGTGGTGTATGTACTGCCCATAATTATATCCTTTGTGTAATACACTCTAATTTATGTGTACTTACATATTCATTGTATGATACCTCTTTCATGGGTTGTATGTTTCATAAGTTACCAAACTGGTAAGGGTTTACTTTACAACCTCTTCATTATCCAAGGTTGTTTATACGTAATAATCTACTGGGATCTCGTTATCATCCACATCCATGTTTCTTCAAAATGTATTTCAAAACATTTTTAATATTTAAAAGAATATGGGTTAAAGTCATTTATACCCTTGTTTGAATTTTTATAAGAGGTTTATAAGGGAATCTTTCCGTCGTTTTCCAAACAAGGTGCTTTTTAACCTTTTCGACAGAATTAAGATAAGAATGTTTTTTTTAACTTATACGGCGGGTGCGGTTATTTTCCGCCATTATAAAATCGTCAAAGCTTCCCTTAAAAGCTTATAAGATTATTTTCAAAGAAAATGTTTGATTTTATATGGATCTTAAATGATTTCAAAATAAAATGAGATATTTCTTTAAAAAGAATTTTGATTTCATCTATGTCAACATCCTTTGATGGGTTTTAAGATTATTTGAAGTCGATTTATTATGATACAAAACTTCTATATTGTTTTGAAGGTTTTGTGATATGTTTGACTGTGGATGTGCTATTTTTATACCATTCATAGTTTATGGTGAAAGTATTGACATTTCGTATGCTAGTTCCAATAAGAATGTTTATGTTATATTTCAATCTTTACTTCATATGAATGTGTTGGACAAGTATGTTCCAGGTTGGGGACTGGTTAAAGTAAGCCCTCCAGGTTGGGGACTGGTAAAAGTAAGCCCTCCAGGTTAGGGACTGGTAAAAGTAAGCCCTCCGGGTTGGTGTCCGGTTATTAGAGGCACTCCGGGTTGGTGTCCGGTTATTAGAGGCACTCCGGGTTGGTGTCCGGTTATTAGAGGCACTCCGGGTTGGTGTCTGGTTATTAGAGGCACTCCGGGTTGGGTTCCGGTTACAGTTAGCCCCAAGGTCTTGGGACGAGGCCTTGAAAAGTAATTAAAGTTTAGCATTATGCATTCCAACATTATGAAAGTGGTTATTGATTTTTGCATGTGATTATTCGATTAGTAGAATATCCATGTGTGTAAGTAAATGGCATTATTTCATTTTATTTATGCCATACCATGTTGAAAGTTCATGTTTGAAAGGCTTTTGTTTTAGTTATACATTGCCTTAAAAGTTTATTCTTATTTATGAAAGTTTCCGCTATATTGTTATCCTTACTGGGCATTTGAGCTCACCCCTTTTCTATGTTTTATTTTTCCCAAGAAGTGAAGAAGTAGGTTATGAATGACCTGCATGGATATTATGTGGGGATATGAGTGTGGATTATGGAGACAATATATAGTTGTAGTAGTTTTTCGTTTAATGATGTAATGTAAAACTTATGAATATATCTAGTGTTTCCAAGGCTACTAAACCAATCGGTCTTTCGAGATTTGATCTTTCTTGTGATCATACCAATGTTACGAAGTAATGCACCGACTCTGGGTAACTGGGGTCGGGGCGTTACACCTTGGTCTCTTAAAAAAAGAAATCTAAGACAATAATAATAATATTAATAATAATAATAATATAAATAATATAAATAATAATATTATTATTATTATTAAAACATTTGTTTGTTTATTTTCCAATTTTCTAATTTCACTTTCATTTTAATTTAAAATTAATTAATTTTAATTTCTTTAAAAAATCATTTATTTTAAGTGTTCCAACTTTTATAAAATTCATTTCAAAATTCAGTTTAAAAATGGCATGTACAATAAATGATTTTTTTTAATTCCCTTATAATTTTTTGTCCGATTCAAAACATGGGACATTACAGTTATGCTCCTCAATAAGATTCCTACACTCATATTTCTTATTGTACATGTTGATAACTCCTAATCACATTGAACAATTGGTTCTTATTTTTTCACATGGCTTTTTGACATTGACATCACATTTTTCTGATATTTGAAATCCTTATTTACTACATGTATACAATGTTGATGTTACAAATATTTTATCCTTTTTATATCTGTTAACATAATGATTATGTACACTAAAACCAATAATACCTCAATAAGAAACATAAAATGAATAAACTTCATACTCTGATTTTAAAACCATCCCAATGCTTGGTCTCCATGTAGTGTTTTATTTATAAATTCTATTGGATGGGGTACTTTCTTATGAATCTGAAACTTCACCTCTATCGATGAAAATTTCTACATTTTAATTTTATTTTTTAATGTCCTTAATTTTATAATCCACCACATAATAGTTAGATTAATACTGAACAATATTAAAATCTATTGAATTTATGTATTATGAATCATGTACACCATCCAGATTCACTTCGATCCTATTCATTATGACCTGTAAAATTTATGTGCACAAGTTATTAGATCACCTTTGTTTGTAAATGATATTGGATGAGGTGATTTATTTTGAATCTATTGGAAATTATCACTATAAATTTATAGTGGGAAGTACTAATGTAAACTCTGGGTGGAAATTTCCACTTTGATTCAATTTTAAATTTTAGAAAAAAATACAAGATGAAATTTCCACTTTAAATGAATTAAAAATAACAAATCTCTTATTTTGAATCTTTTAAAAATATCAAGTGGTAATTCTAACTTTGAATTCATAGTGTGAATATCTAGTAGATATGTTATCTAGGAGTTCCTTATGAAAATTCGTCGTGGAAATTTTCTGTGGAAATTACCAGCAGAAATATCTATTGATCCTTCTTGGAATCAATTTTGAAATGTTCAGTGCATAGAAATTCTCATTGTGAATTCACATTAAGAATTTATAGATGAAACTCCCAATGAAAACTCAAAGTGGAAATTTTAAATTTGATTCAGTTTTAAATTCACTTAGTAAAATATCAGATGAAATTTCCTCTTTAAATAAATTTGAAATCACAAATCACTTCTTTTGAAACAATTAAAAATTTCAACTGGGAATTCCAACTATGAATTCATAGTGTGAATTTCCAGTATAAATGTTATATTGGAATCCCTTTTAGAAATTAGAAGTTGAAATTACTAGGGAAAATTACTAGTGGAAATTACCAGTAGAAATTCGTAGTGGAAATTCAAAGTGGAAATTCACAGAGGAATTTCTAGTATAAATTTTCTTTAGGTTATGATTCTAAACATAATCATAAACAAATAAATTTTTGAAAACTTTCCATACAAATTCCCACGAAAAATATTATACAACATTTAATTTTTCAATGAAATTTATAATAGGCTTATTAAAATATTTTAAAACTAAAAATAGACAAAACAATCCACCCCTAATTATATATTAGTTTGTTTTTTACACTAGTAAAGATTATGAAAAAAAATTAGGATGGTTTCAATTTCAAATTATCCAAGAATCATGAATCTTGTTGGACCGGTATTGCTTCCCTTATGTCTGAAGGAGAAAATTTTAATGATTAGTTTAAAGGGAAATAAATTTATTACACCTTTATTTTATTTTTAAAAGTTATATTAAATTTTATTCATTAAAGTTTTAATGATCAGGATGCGATGAGCTTATGTGGAAGTCATCCAACAACCAACCTGAGGGTCAGGTTGAGAGTCAAACATGAGATGATATTAATCCACATTTTCCACCTACACAAACTTTCCCCTTCATTTTCAAGTAGACATGGATGGTGTGGTGGGTGGAACCACCCTCACCAACTCTTTCAAAGGTGGATGCTGCATTAGAGGTATTTTTTCCCAATATGTTTTATAAAAAATATTTGTATAAATATGCACAAGTTTTTTTTAACTCTAAGTATAAACGGCTTTGATGACTTGAATGCCAACCAAAATACGTTGAGGTCATTAATATATTTCCCTAAGATTGATAACATGTCAAAGGCATTGATTCCCTCAATATATTTCATGTTTTATTACATGGAATTCATTGGGGCAGAACAACTTTCATGTAATAATCATCTCCCCTCCTCACTCATTCAACTCACCATTTTTATCTATCTCTCTGTCTCTGTCTCAAAATATCTCCCAATTTTTTCTTCGTTCTCCAATATTGAAGTAAAAAATTATAGTGTGATAGTATTATAGGAGTAAAAAATTTCTCAAGCTTCATTTAAAGGTATTTTTATTTAATTATTTAGTTTTCGGTTTTTTTATTTGCTTAGTTGTTTAATTAATTAGATCCAGTTTGTTAATAATTTTTTATATTAGTGAGTGAATATTTATTATTAAATGAATGCTAATTAATAATTAGTCTTAGTTAAAAAATTAACAATTTTTATTGAGTTAAGTGCTATTATAATCACTAATTAGCTAATAATAATTAGTAGACAATGATTAGTAATAGTTAATTAATTGAGTAAAAATTGTTAGCTTGGAATTAATTAACTAATCAACTAATCAACTAATTACTAATAAAGTAATAATAAATAAGTAATTAATAAATAATTAATATTTATTTACTAATAAATAATTACTAATTGAGTAATAATTAATTAAATAATAATTATATAATAATTAATTACTAATAATTAATATTTAATTACTAATTATTAAATATTAATTAACTGTTAATTAACTAATAATTAGTAGTTATTAATAATAATAAATTAAATAATAATTAACTAATAGTTATTTCACTGATAAATAATTAATAATTAATTAATAACCAATAATTAACTAATAATTAATTACTAATTAATAACTAATAATCACATAACTAATGCTTAAAAAATAATTAATTAAATAACAATTAATTACTAATTAACTAATAGCGAAAAAATTAGCTAAAAATTAATTATTGATTATTAGCTAACAATTAACGAGTAATTACTTAACTAATAATTAATTAATAACTGTTTAATTGATAATTAATTACTAATTAATTAATAAGTAATAATTAATTGCTAATAAATAAATAAATATGAATAATTATTATTAAAAAAATACTAATTCATATTTGAAATATTTAGTTGGTTACTAACTGGTAAGTGTTTAATAATAATACATAATTTTTAATTAATAGTAGTTATTACATAATTACCAATAGTATACAACAATTGTTATTAGGAAATCCATTAAAATATAATTAATTAATATTTAGTAACAATTATATATTGATAAATAATAATTATTAATAATTGATAATAATTAGTAATCATTGATAATTATATCCTTTCATCATAAAGGAACTTCACACAATTATTTCATTGTCTACCCTACATGATTTTTCCTCACAGTGAATATTTTAAATTAATTAATTAATAAAGTAATGATTATGTGGTTATCCAAGAAATGATATGAACATCTGGATACTACAAGTAGATGCATACTCTGGCAGAGATTCACCTATGGGTAATAAACCTGAATATCTTGGTTGGGTATGAAATCAATCTTCACCCGATACTTGATAAAGAGACCTAACTGCTCATTTGGTTTGACACTCACAAGGGATCTAGTTTGGCTAATTCACATGCTCTTTATAAACTATTGAAATCAATGACTATTTCCTAATTATATTCTTATATGATGGATGGAATTTATAAAATGATTTCACTTCCAACCTTAGTAAAGTTTGTGTGGTTATCCGAGTAATGAAATACTTGTCTAGATACTATAAGTGGATGCAATATCTACTACATATACTCTTGGGGGTAATAACCCCCTAAAAGTTGGTTTGATATTAACTCAATCTCTATCTAGTGCACAAAAAATATGTCCAACTTCACACTTGGATTGATACTCCCTGGGGATCTTCTTTGGTTAATTCACATTATCTTTATAAACTATTAAACTCAATTACTATTTCCTAATTATATCAATGTACCATGGATTAACATTACATAATTATTCAACTGTTAACTCTACACAATTATTCCTAGTTGTGAATATTGTTTACAATTTTGGAATCATTATCATAAGAAGTTTTTTAACATAGACAATCATGTCTTCTTGTATCTACTACTACAGTGATGCTATTCAAACCAATCATGAAGATTCATATAGTAGGAAACTAGCACAAGTGGTTAAAATAAGTGATTGTGTTACCCTAGTAGAACTTCATGCATGAATTCATGTTCGGTTAAATCTAAAGACCTAATCAAGAGATACAGTCTATTAGTTATATAAATTTTAAATTCCATGATAGTTTTTGGCATCTAGCTTATCCATTACTTGATGATGAGGATTTTTTACAAGAAACAATATTATTTAACCCATGGTATGATAATTTTCTGATGGAGTTATACATAGAGGTTTCTACTATTTAATTGTAGACTACTATTATACAATGTAAAATCCATACAAGAGTCATTGAAGAAATTCCACCCCAATATTATGAGACTGTTTCTTATCATGTGGAATAAGATAAACAAAATGATAACCTAGATATGATGTAAGAGGAATTTGTTGATGAATAAGTGTCTCATGATGAAACACAAGTATAAAATGGCGACGATGAGGAGGAAAATGAAGAATTTGGGGAATAAATTTCTAGAGATGCAATGGTTATACACTCTCCTAAATGAAAGACAAATCATCCACCACTATTCAAGTCTTGGTTAGAAGCTATGACATGTTTTCCTAAATTCAAATAGAATATTATCACACTAGTAACTGAGTTTTCTAGAGTTTTTGAGGATATATATATTTCAATGGAGAAAAAATTATACGTTGGAAGGTATTTTCCAAGAAAAGTGTTGTAATAGTGGGTTCCCTGAACCCAACTTGCACCATACTTTTCAATTATCATATCATGTATACAGTGAGATTTTAATGATTTATACTTACTATAATAGTGTTGATATTTATACATCCACTATTTAAATGGTAATGTACATAAGATATTTTGTCATATAAAAAGGTTATAGTAGTTCCCAGGCTATAATGAGAACCTTAATATACTATGAAAATAATCCTAAACATATTTCCTATGGTCTAGATACATCATGCTGACCAAACATAGATAATGTGTTTCCATCAGGTGATAGGGAAACATAAGCATTGATACTTCTTCTCATAAATTTCACACTTGGCGATCTCGAGTAGATGAGATCACGAGGACTTACCCACCAATAAGAACAACATATGTTTCATGTGTCATTGGTAGTTTTTATTTGAAAACATGCCTAACAGTCTCTTGACTTAATGTTGTTATCAATGTGTGCCATTTGATCACATACTTTGATTCAAGTAAAAAAATATAGCATTGAAGTCATAATGAGGTAGCTTGCATTGGCTGGGTCATTAGTGGCATTACATTGATTGGATAATCATGATAAAAATTTTCACTCCTGAAAGGAAGTGATATCTCTGGCCAAGTTGATCAGGATGGTAGTACCTTCACTAAATCCATGGTCATGGTAAAAGAATGTGATTCTGTCCAGTCAGGTCAATGAATAATAAAATAAGAAAAGATGATGACATGAAGTGTACATCCTGATTTATGAGATATCATGAGGAAAATATTTTATATTACATGACATGTGTTCTTAGGAAATTTTGTTGTTTCTATTACTATACCTTATCTCTATAGGGGCCTTGATGGGTTTCTAGACTCTACTCATGGTCTATGAATAGCATTCACTACTATCGAGATCAGGGCCTAGAGGGTCACACACTTAGCATATTCAAAATTTTTCCCTATTATGATGAATAGGAGTATAGGAAATGGTATATACTAGAATATGAATCATTTGTGATAGGAACCCATCACAAATGACCTGTAGCTGAAAAAAATGTCATAAAAGCTATTTTTTCGACGGGTTGTCACAAAAGAATTTTTTTTATTACGGGTGACTCCACCATAAAAAAAACACTTTTTCTAGTTATATATACATCAGTATTTGTGATGGGTAACAAATCCCAATATTAATAATTATAAAAAATAAAATAAAAATTAAAAAATTAAAAAATTAAACAATTAAAAAAAATTAAAAATTAAAAATTTAATAAAATTAAAAAAAACATCAAAATAGTATAAAAAATGAAATATATAAAACTATAAATATCTGAATTGATAATAATATTACAAAAAATATGTTCATTCAAATTTTTATCATAATAGATGTGTCAAAAAATACATAAATCACTGAGGAGAGGGAGGGCCATCTAGAGGAGACAGTGAAGGGAACTTCATCCCTATATCTTGCACTAGATGTAACATGTACTCCATTATCTGCTCTTGCTGCTGGTCCTGATGTTGCTACTACTACTATTGACAAAGCTCATCATGCTTCCTATATAGGGTCTCTATAACATCATCCCGAGCTCACAACTTCTCCTCATGCTCTTCATCCAATGATGTTGACTCTCCACAAGCTCTCATCGAGCTAGAAAACGACCATGCATTAGTAAAATAAGTAATTATAGACATCAATTTAGAATCGATACCAACAACTTGGACTTTCTCAAAATTATACTGATTTGCCTACATCCATGATGCATCATCAAATCCCAATGCACTGGTGGCCCGACCCTGAGTCTCAGTCTGACTCTCATCATGTGTGAGAGAAGTCGTGACCTCATATGACTCATTCAAATTCAATTTTAAATCAAAATAGTTAAAATATTATTTTTGGTTATTTTTTTTAAAAAAATTATACTAACCATAATCTGATGCTTTTAACCACTTGTAATATCTCCAATGATAGGATTAGTGTAAATTCTATTATAAACATTGAGCTCTATAATATTTTGATGCTAAAATACCTATATGAATAATAAAATAAATAGTTTACATTTTTAGTTATATAGATTATTAAATAAAATTATTTACCATATTCCATCCATGAGAATTGAACATACGACTACCATCTCTATGTGTGACCTTCTACCTTTCCCAGTTCCACTAACCTAATGATGATCTACATTGAAAAATATATGTTGCCTAGTATGATCAAAATCCATCCCAAACCCGAGAGAAGATGTAGTCAGGTTTATGACTACAGAAAGACTGATAAAAAACATTAACTCTAGATTTCTTGATAGCTCTCTTCCTCATATTGTGAAAAAACTGATGGCAAAGCTCTCAAATACATGCCTCCCAGGCCTCCCAAATAGAGGTGTTCATGTTGTGATCGATGAGATACCATAAACCCTAAAAATAATTAATAATAGAAAGTTAATAATTAAATAAATTTTAAAATAACTATTATTTATTTACATACCATATAATAATAAAACATACAGTGTAATACATTAATGGAAATATGATCCCACATCACCCATGCTCTGGAAAAATAATTCCACAGAATAGAACTCTGTTGTCTTACAACTATCTATGAAAAAATATGGGAAAACATAACAAATAATAAAAAAAATAGTATATAAAATAAATTATGATAATTAATGATAATGAAAATTAAATAAATTACACAACTAAATATACCTTTACATGAATGGATTGAAATCAAGATGTATACGTTTCTCTAGAATAGGTTTTGGAATCATCAATATCAAAAGATCACAACCCCTATGAGTCAATGATGAACTACCTACAACATAAGGGTCAGATGATGAAGCATCATACTCATCACTAGGAATCATAGTCTCCTCAATGCTATGAAACAACTGACCAAAAGTATCATCATCTATATGAAACCTGAAGGGAATGTTGCCATAAAATAACTAAAAATGAGTATTATATATATAATAATTATGAATATGGCCAACATGTAATTTTTTAATTATTCATCTTCATCCTCATCTCTATATATGATAGTTCCAATATCTTTATCTTCCCTCAGTAATTTCTATAGGATTTTCAGCTTCATAATCTCTTTTTATTTCAAATTCATTTTTTATATCATCAACATCAGCGTCATCATCGACCAGTAACTATGGGGTGTCATCATCGATATTCATGTATCTTAATTAAAAATATGTATTTGGAACTATCTCTTAAAAAATGTCAATTTCTTACACTTCAGCAGAACCACATTCACATTGTATAAATTGATTTTCATGGGATTTCATTTTTTTAATGGTCCAACAATAAATTAATTATCTTGAAGCATCACAATAATTATCATAATAAATTTTATATGATTTTTGAGACAATAAAAATGGTTTATTTACTAAAAAAAGGATTTATATTTAATGTTGATGATTTCATGGCACATATGAACATACAAGCCTCTATTAGTATCAAACCAATGACAAGTAAACATCATTACATAATTCTATCTTATATAACAAAGTTCAATTATTTCATCCAATATGACATAAAAGTCAACTTCACTTTCTCTATGATAAGATCCTCTCAAGAAAACACCACTATTCATTGTTTTTGATTCACTATATGCCTGTGTATGAAATAGAAAACCCTGCACTACATATGCATTACAAAATTTAACCACTATGGATGGTGGGTCACTCAATACAAAAAATCGATTATTAATTTTATCAGCATGTTATAATACCTGGAAAATTGAAAAAAAATTATCAATATAAAAAATAATAAATTTATTGAATATTTTAAAATATAAATAATTTACTTCCCCAGTCTTTGAAACTAGTAGGAAAAATTATGTTGATAATATTCTTCAAGGTAATTAGGTGTAATTTGTGGAAACTATTTCTTTACATGGTCATCATATAATAAAAAAATATATATTAATTTACTTTAAAAAAATTAATGAATAGGTGATAGTAGAACTCACTGTATAAATCGTTTAATCTCTTCATAATTGAGAAGAGAATATATATGTGCATTATTATTTTCATCATCTAAAATCCATTATTCATGAACTATATAAAATCCAAGTTCAAGATAATTAAAATTTGATAATTTAATTTTCACTACATCATCCACATTTCCTTCTTTACGTCCCATTCAGTTATGTTTTGAAGGATATTCATGTTGGAAATAATGGGAGCAATAAATAAATAAATTTCCTCCCACATAAAGCTTATGAAATTGACCCTTCAATTGATGATTTGTCAGATACCTTTTTCTTCAATTTTTATATTCGTCTCTCATATGGGTACATTCATTGGAACTGTAGCAACCCTCCACATTTTTCTTAATAAGGAAAATATAATATCAAATGTTCCATTGAATCAAAGAAATTCAGCATATTTGTTTTCCAGTTTACATAAAATTAAAACAATATCTTCTTATAGTCAATTAAGTGCATCATGGTCTATTGTCTCCAAAAAAATGTCTCATAAATAATATTATATTTCTATCAGCACATCCCAAATCTAATAATTTAATAAAAATATAAATCTAATTGGTATAAGTCTTTCCTTTATTACATTACAATCATAAACATATCTATCCAAATTGGAAACATAACCATATGGTAGCCTCAAATAAAAAATCCAATTAAAAAATAATAAAAAATTTTATTTTTAATGTGTATAAGTTTCTTTTGGATTCACTAACTTCTATGATTTTTCATTTTCAAACAACTCGTGTTCTTGGTCTCCTGTAAATATGGGTAAGATCTAAATGTGCCTTTACATTATCTTTATTCATACTAGATGTGTCCAAAGCAGTATAAAATATATTAGTAAAATAGTTCTTCTTAATATTAATGACATACAACATGTGAGAGACCAAAAAATAAGACCAATATAAAAGATCCAAAAAAATATTGGTTTTATCCAATTGTCATCTTTTCCAAAGCATTCTATTTTTTGTAGGTTTATAGTCGATATAAAGGTAATGGGAGGCAATGAAGTGACAATAGGTTTTAAATCAATATATGTGATAATTATTGTAGGTCAAAATCTTTCAATTATACATTTTATGAAATTATTTATATTCCTTCAAAAATCATGATCAATAAGAAGAAATTTGTGATGAAAGTAAAAAAACAAGGTTTTCTACCATTGACGAGCATAAATTCTTTTTTTTCACTCATATGATATGGAAATGATTTTGGACCATGTGTACTCCAGCTAGATAACATTCCATTTTTTGGGAAGTCACTAATTTTCCACATTAATGCAACTCTCATTGGGAAATTATTTTTTCACAACAACATCATATGTACTGACACCATTACTACATGATAAATTTAAATCACCATTCAATTGATTCAAATAATAATCATTATTATTTTTTGGATGTCCTGAAATTAATAATTTTAAAAATATAAATGGATAATTCATCAACATCCAAGGAGGTAAGTTGTACAAAGTTATAAAGAAGGGAAAATAAGAATATTGAATACCATAAGAACCAAATGGATAGAAACCATCAGTAGAAAGACCCAATTGCATGTTACATGATTATATAGAAAAAAATGATGTACATGGTCAAAATGTTTCCATAAATCACCATAATAAGGATGATTTAAGAATTTACCATTTGAAATATTTAATTTTTTCCATGAAATCAATAACACTTTGCTTTCAGACATACATAAATGTTGCAATCTAGGTGTAAGTGGGAAATACCTCCACTTTTTAATGGGAACCAATCAAGACTTCCCTTATCGAGCCTCTTCGTAACTCGATTGTACACATGTAGGATGGATAACTAAAGACTCATTTTCACCATAGTATAGGATGAAATCATTTGAACATGCACGAATATTCATATAACCCAGACCTAAATTATGAACCAACCTCTTGTTCTCATAGAAATTGTTAGGCAAGGCATTTTCTTCAGTTAAAGTTGTTATAACCAAAGAGAATATCTAATAAAAAAATATATTTTACATTCAATTATCTAAATTAATAGTCATAAATTTTGTAACCACTTTCATTTTACATATCTTTTAATTAGGTTATAATTCATCCTCAAAAGAATTCAAAAACTCATAAAATCAAGATGGTTCCAACTCACAAGTTAAATCAATATCATTCTAGGTTTCTGTTTGTTGGAAATACGAACTAGAAACCTCATGTACTAAATTACGAAACGATGTTGGATATGAAACCAAATTATTAGTTTCTTATTTGGAACTATGTTCCCCATATTAATACTATAAAAAATAATATTTCTGAAAACAAAAATACAATTGATGATCCCCAAAATTTTCAAATGTTTCAAATCTCCTTAGATCAAATTTATTACACAGAAACTTAACTGTACCCTCTGAATCAAATTATACTTTATATGATTCAAATGATAAAAAATCTTCAACACCCTCAATATATAACAGATTTATACCAAAATCATTTTGATTCATATGATGATTTACCCAATCATGATCTTGTAATAAAGACTATTGTCTACTTCTTTGTTCCATATTTTTCTAAAAAATTGAAAATAAAACTATTACGTATGATTAATATAATATATGTAAGATACTATCTGTAACACCCTGAGCTTCCATGGTACGCTTCTCTTTGAATAATACAGTAGCGTGTGTTGTACGCAACCTCGAGTTCTAACACACACCACGACCAATCAAAGTAGCCATTATGAATAGTAATACCTACTTTTTAAAATTTTAGAAATTTTATCTCTCAAAATGGACTTCATTTTTGGATTTGGAGTATCGAATTTAGCCTAAGGTAAAATTTTGGTACTTTTCAGATAACTTTAATATTTTGATGAATAGTGAAAATTACTAAATTTTAATTAAAAACAACTTTTTTAATCAAAATAATTAATAGTGATAAATTATGAATTTGAGTGGTTTTAAAGTATAATTAGAATATATTTTTACCATTTTATCCAATGGTGTTCATTATAATTAATTTTACTTTGAAATTGGACATAAACAATTGTCAATCTTTTGATATATATTGTTTCTTAAAAATATGCTATTTGTTGTGACAGCGGGAATTAATTATAAAATTAATTAATGCAAATTATATGTTTGGAATTTTGTAAAATAGAAATCATTTTTGAATTCGGAATATCAATTATAGCTTAGGTTGAAATTTTGGAATTGTTCTGAAAAACGTCAATTTTTGATGAATAGTGAAACTACTAAGTGGTAGTTAAAAAACTGAATTTTTCATAAAACTTAATTTTACCGCTTCTGTGATTGGAATTTTGAAAATCCAATAGACATGGTTAATATCAAGGAGTAAAATTTGGTTCAATGAGATGAAAATAATTTTTGGTGAATAGTAACTTTTTACTTTTATTTACCACGGTTAAAAGTAAATAGGGTAATTAAAGGTAAAAATGATATTAATATTACCCTAACATATGTACTAATTCTATTGGACAAGTTTATCTCGACCAAAAACAACCTTAGGAATAAAATATTATCATTTAGGTCCACTTGGATTAGATTAGGGCATTTATTATTATTTAATTCAAACAAGAGTTAAAAGAGTTAAAATCAATGTTTATTTAATAAAACATTTTTAATATAGGTTTATACATAAGATAAATTAGATTGTAAATATTCATTAGAAAGATAAATATATTTCCTACGTAATGAAATTTTATTTATAATTTTTAGACATTAAAAAATTTAATTTATTTATGACACAATGATGATGCAGTAATTACCTAATTAATGAAAAATTGCAATAATTGATATTATAAATACCCGAATAAATGTAATTTGAGACTTTTTATAAATACCAATAATTTTTTAGGATAATATGACATGTTAGTATTGATTTAATTAACTTTTTTAGAAGTAATAATTCTGTTATAATTTTTAAAAAAATCAATTATTGAATAGTGTCAAAATTGACATAAAAGAGTTTTTAAAACAAATATTATATTATTAATTGATATTAAATTCCTAAAAATCTAAGTTTCAGCCAAGAGACTTATATCATGATAGGTGTATCATTAATGGACTACTTGGGGTCTCTTCCATTTATATTGTAAGTTTATTAACCATTTAATATAAAAATACAAAGAGACATTGTAAAAGTGAAACTAATTAACTAAGAGTTAATACTTAAATATAAGGTTGATATAATGACACAAACCTGTATAAATACAATTTGTTGAGTGGTTTTAGACCCCTACCCACCTTAAAATTTAAATAATCCACTTTTGAGCCATTAGAAACTTAATATGTTTTTATTATAAAATAATATTTATAGCTTTTCCAAAGGTGCCCCTCACCCCTCTTATAAAAGGGCACTCTCCCTTCTCATTAACTCACACCTTCAAAGCCTTTTGGTTTGGACAACCTCTAACCAAATACTCTCTCAACTTCCCACAATTCATCCTAGAGGCCTTACTTTAGTCAGTAATCCAACTTTAGGATCCATTTTGATCAAATAAAAAGGAAGAACCCAAAGAAGAGGTAATGATTTCACCACCCTTTTTCAAGTTCCTTTTTTCTTCCACTTATTCTTTATTTGTTATTACTATTCTAAAATAATGAATCCATTATCTCTTATATACTGTAATATTATTATAAATATGGCACAACCATATTCAGTATTCTATCCATCCTTTGAATGACATGTCACCATACGTGCGTACGTACGGCTTACCGTCACCACGTCGTGGTGTAATTGTTATTCAATATATTATTATTTGGATGGGTATAATAATGATTTGAAATTCATGTAAATAATAAATATAACATGATATTTATTCTGTATATATGATATATCATCCAATTATATATTATTTTAATATCAAAAGAATGATATTTTCACTCATGCGTACGTACAGATTACCGTCTCCACGACGCGATGAGATTCATTTCCAAGTTCACCATTGTTCGACGATTATAAAAATATATATTACTTATAAGTATGTAATATATGACATAATAATTCTACTGGAGAAATATATATATATATATATATATATATATATATATATATAAAAGGATTTATGTACTTACATATATCTTATTCATTTACTTCCGTTCAATACTATATGAAAATAGAAACAGCGTTTATGCGTACGTACGGACTACCGTCTCCATAAACGGTGTTTTCTATTTCATATATATGTCTATTATACATATTTATATTCTAAATATATATGATATATTTATCATTTTATATATTCTGGAAGTATTTAAATCATTATCTAAGTGATACAACCAAGAGTGACAAGTTAAAACACGTACGATAAAGAAAGTGATTATTAACAAAAATGTTAACTTAACATGGAAATTATTATTAAATAGGTAATATAAAGCCATAAATGAATAAGGTATGATATAATAAATATTAATATGGTTCTGGTATAATTTAATAACATACTACTCTCTTCATACTGGTGGTTAAACGTACCCTCGACTAAAGGAAAGTGCAAGGTAAGGGGTCTTCATCTCACTCCTTATTCCCGTGAGATTCATGCCATATTGCCACTATCACCTTTTGTGTGGTGTATGTACTGCCCATAATTATATTCCTTGTGTAATAAAATTTAATTTATGTGTATTTACATATTCATTTTATGATACCTCTTTCATGGGTTCTATTTTTCGTAAGTTACCAAATTGGTAAGGGCTAATTTCACAATCTCTTTATTATCCGAGGTTGTTTTTACATAAGTATCTACTGGGACATATTTATTATCCATATCCATGTTTTATGAAAGATTTTTCAAATGTATTCTTTTAAGGGACTCTTTTACTAAAACATCATTTCAAATTTTTTAAATATCAATTCTTCTAAATCTTTCTCATTAATGTCCATGTCTTCAAACTGGGTTTTAAGGATTTATTTATATGGACATGAATGTTTTTAAAATGTTAATTCCATTCAAAAGTTTCAAAGTGGTATGGGACACTTTGATTCAAAAATGTCTTTAAATTAATTATTTTCTAAATTTTGTGACATTTAAATGTTTTCATGAAAAAGGGGTATTTCTCTCAAAGAGTTTTACAAATCAATCTCATCTATGTCAAAATTATTTAATGGATTTTAAACTTGTTTTGAAGTTGATTTATCATGATAAAAATATTCCATATTGTGTTGAAGGTTTTGTGATATATTTGACTGTGGATGTGTTATTTTCATACCATTCATGGTTTATGGGTAAAGTATTGACATTTCACATGCTAGTTTTAATAAAAAAAATTTATGTTATATTTCATCCTCTTCTTAAGATGAATGTATTGGACTAGTATGTTCCGGGTTGGGGACCAGTAAAAGTATGCCCTCTGGGTTGGTGTCCAGTTATTAGAGGCATTATGGGTTGGTGTCCGGTTAATAGAGGCACTCCAGGTTGGTGTCCGGTTATTAGAGGCACTCCGTATTGGAGTCCGGTTACAGAGGCTCTCCGGTTTGGGTTCCGGTTACAGTTATACCTTAGGTCTTGGCATGAGGCCTTGAAACAAAAATTAAAGTTCAGTATTATGAATTCCATCATTATGGAAGTGGTTAGTGATATTTCATGTGATTATTCGATTAGTAGAATATCCATGTGAATAAGTAAATGGAATTATTTGATTTTATTTCTGCTATATTATGCTGATGTTCAAGTTTAAAAAGGCTTTTGTTTTAGTTTTATACATTGCCTTAAATGTTTAAGCTTAGTTTTGAAAGTTCCCGTTGTATTTCTTACCCTTACTGAGCCTTTGAGCTCACCCCTTTCTATGTTTTATTTTTCCCAGGATTCCAAGAAGTGTAATGTGACTGATATACAGGGTTAAGACAAGGGAATAATGACATTCATAAAGGATTATTTATGTTGTTTTGTATGTTATGAAGTGTAATGTAACATTCATGTATGTAATCTATTTTCCAAGACTGCTAAACTAACCGGTTCTTCGGGAATTGGTTCCTTATAATGTTTCCAATGTATTAAAATAATGCACCGACTCTAGGTCACTGGGGTCGGGGTGTTACAGTTGGTATCAGAGGATGTTTAGCAATAACCTTGGAAACTAGATTTAGATAAACTCTGATTAGAGCACATAGCCCTAAGATATACTTTGAGGATTAGTATAGAAGAACTTCCTAGAATTTTGGTATTGTATAGATTTTGTGAGTTTTCTGAGGAATACATCCCCGTCTAGATACCAGCAGGTAGAGGCGGCTCTGGCACATATGTACCTAGGGGTAAAACCCGAAAACACCGCTTTGAGCTAGACTCGAACGGGAACTAGTGCACGATAATGGGCCTTGCTGCACTCTTGGTTACAACACTCTCGGTCGATATGCTTAGGATAATTCTCATTTTCTTTAAAAACCATTATGAAGGGCTCATGAGTATATACTTACTCAAAGAAAAGATTTTTATGATTATGGATTATATCCATAAACTGTTCAATTTGTGTTAGGAATTATTCATTGCAATTCATACACTGACCTAGTTTATGCTATTGTATAAAAATGGCACCCAGTAGAAAGAATGTGAACTCCAGTAATACGTATGATCCAAAGAGTAAGAAGGATCATATCTTTCATGGTATTAAGCCATCATTTAGAAGGGAAATAGTCTCCCACGTATTATCATCATAGGTAGAAATAGTATCATGTGTGGATAAGATAACTAAAGAGTTTACCGAGTCCTATGGCTTTGAAGGGAAGCAAGAGAAGAAAAGGATTGAAGAGAGAAAGTTGGATAAAGGGAAGAGGGAAAAGAAGAATTTCCCCATATTTGATAACTGTGGGATGAAACACCCTGGAACTTGCCTGAAAGGAATGTGAGTTTGTTATAAGTGTGTAGGAAAAGGGAACAAAGTACGTGACTGCAAGGGTAAGAAAATGGTTTCAAATGTACAATGCTTCATTTGCAAGGAGTTTGGACACTACGCGGACCAATGTCCCAGTCATCAGACTATACCACAAATGATGCTATTGGATAATAATCAAGTTATGATACTACCACATATGAAGAGGAATGACTAGTGTTCCTATGTTATTATTTTAGAATTATTTCATTTAAGTGTTGTATCAATGATGTTCTGGAAATAAATAAGGATTGTACTACAATACTATTTAATTAAGGATTTGAGATTTTATGGTACTAAGAAAAGTGGCTCTACAGCGAGTTAATTTTTTTTTTTGGAAATTACATGGTTGAAGGAAAGATAAACCTTAATATGGTCCTAATATTGAGGTAGTGATTTTGGAATAAGAGATGTTTGATTTTGGTAATTCAGGATATTGTGGTGTTGTAAAAGAATATACGAGGAAGGCGTTCACATGTTATTACCTGGCAAAAAGGATCCTCATTATGTTTAACTTCCTTGTAAATTTCGGACTGTGAGTTTGGATAATAGTATTTTGGATAAGTCTAATGGTTGGAATGGATTAAGTTTGAAAGGTTATTTTTTTGGATTTTTATAAAAGGACAACACGCAGACCGTGTAATGACCCGTCGTGTCGGACAAAGCTGCGGGAATCGAACCCACAACCATAGTGCAATTGGGATTTATCTCCTACCATTGTGCTACATGAAGTTCCTGGATGGTATAATGTAGTTTCATTACATAAAGGGTCTGATATGTGGATTATAAATTCATTATATTTGGAACCCTATAGGATTAGGATAAATAGGTTATTTTTGAGTTATATTATGTTTTGGGGTGAAAGATGAATTTGTGGTGGAATTTTATTAACGGATAAAACTCTAATTATAAAGTAAGTATATCTCCTTATTAACTTAGCCAATCTCATAAATAAATTCCTCCACATTAAGAAAAGGAACTTAGAACAAAAATGTTGTCCTAGATGGTAACATAGATCATCACCAATTTATGGCTTTGGGATTGTTGGTCTTTTCATAGCCATGTTCTCTACCACTCTCCATCAGATAATTGATGGTTAGATTTCTCTTCCATATCCATATTTTCCTACATGGAACCCTAGTATGTGTTATTTTCGGTAATCTTCATACTTTCTACACTTTATTTTAAATAGAGTCCTCATTAATTAATTTTTCTGATGTGGGATTTCAACTAATATATTTTGAAACGTCAAAAATGTGTTATCCTAATACCTTATGTTTTTTTGAACCGATGGTATTTTAAATCATCATAGATTGATGAATTTAAGGACCTCAATTTTAAACTTGTTTGTGATTGATGACCTCAATCACTACCTATAAATATTTAAATTTTTACTTCTAATTATATGTCTATAATTGCCACCAATTCCCTCCTAATCGAGATAATAATTTTGTGGTGACCCTTTCATTTCTCTTTTCATCTTGTTAAGACTAAATTTTATTAACCAAATTTCTGATGTGGGGTTTTCCACAAAGATATTTTCTATTTTCAACCTTTATTATCAAAGAACAATATCAAATTGCGAGGATGCAATTTATTGAAGGAGGGGAGAATGTAACACTCCTAGCTTCCATGGTATGCTTCTCTTTGAATAATACAGTAGTGTGTGTTGTACGCAACTTCGAGTTCTAACACACACCACAACCAATCAAAGTAGCCATTATGAATAATAATACCTAATTTTTAAAATTTTAGAAATTTTATATCTCAAAATGGACTTCATTTTTGGATTCGGAGTATCGAATTTAGCCTAAGGTGAAATTTTGGCACTTTTCAGATAACTTTAATATTTTGATGAATAGTGAAAATTACTAAATTTTAATTAAAAAAACATTTTTAATCAAAATAATTAATAGTGATAAATTATGAATTTGAGTGGTTTTAAAGTATAATTATAATATATTTTTACCATTTTATCCAATGGTGTTCATTAGAATTAATTTCACTTTAAATTGGATATAAACAATTGTCAATCTTTTGATATATATTGTTTCTTAAAAACACGCTATTTGTTGTGACAATGGGAATTAATTATAAAATTAATTAATGCAACTTATATGTTTGGAATTATTTAAAATAGACATCATTTTTGAATTCGGAATATCAATTATATCTTAGAGTTAAATTTTGGCATTGTTCTGAAAAACGTCAATTTTTTATGAATAGTGAAACTACTAAGTGGTAGTTAAAAAACTGAATTTTTCATAAAACCTAATTTTACCGCTTCTGTGATTGGAATTTCAAAAATCCGAGAGACACAGTTAATATCAAGGAGTAAAATGTGGTTCAATGAGATGAAAATAAGTTTTGGTGAATAGTAACTTTTTACTTTTATTTACCACGGTTAAAAGTAAATAGGTTAATTAAGGGTAAAAATGATATTAATATTACCCTAACACATGTCCTAATTCTATTGGACAAGTTTATCTCGACCAAAAACAACCTTCAGAATAAAATATTATCATTTAGGTCCACTTGGATTAGATTAGGACATTTATTATTATTTAATTCAAAGAAGAGTTAAAAGAGTTGAAATCAATGTTTATTTACTAAAACAATTTTAATATAGGGTTATACATAAGATAAATTAGATTTTAAATATTAATTAGAAAGATAAAAATATTTCCGACATAATTAAATTTTATTTATAATTTTTAGATTTTAAAAATTTAATTTATTTATGACACAATGATGATTAATTAATTACCTAATTAATGAAAAATTTCATAAATTGATATTATAAATACCCAAATAAATGTAATTTGAGACTTTTTATAAATTCAAATAATTTTTTATGATACTATGACATGTTAGGATTTATTTAATAAAATTTTTTAGAATTAATAATTCTGTTATGATTTTTACAAAAATCAATTATTGAATAGTGTCAAAATTGACATAAAAGAGTTTTTAAAACAAATATTATATTATTAATTGATATTAAATTCTTAAAAATCTAAGGTTCGGCCAAGAGACTTATATCATGATAGGTGTATCATTAATGGACCACTTGGGGGTCTCTTGGATTTATATAGTAAGTTTATTAACCATATAATATAAAAATACAAAGAGACATTGTAAAAGTGAAACTAATTAACTAAGAGTTAATACTTAAATATAAGGTTTATATAATAACCCAAACCTGTATAAATTCTATTGGTTGAGTGGTTTTCGACCAATACCCACCTTAAAATTTAAATAATCCACTTTGGAGCCATTAGAAACAGAATATGAATTTATTATAAAATAATATTTCTAGCTTTTCCAAAGGTGCCCCTCACCCCTCTTATAAAAGGGCACTCTCCCTTCTCATTAACTCGCACCTTCAAAGCCTTTTTGTTCAGCCAACCTCTGCCCAAATACTCTCTCAAATTCCCTAACTTCATCCTAGAGGCCTTACTTTAGTCATAAATCCAACTTAAGGATCCCTTTTGATCAGATAAAAAGGAAGAACCCGAAGAAGAGGTAATGATTTCACCACCATTTTTCAAGTTCCTTTCTTCTTCCACTTCTTCTTTATTTGTTATTACCATTCTAAAATAATGAATCCAGTATCTCATATATACTGTAATATTATTAAAAATATGGTACAACCATATTCATTATTCTATCCATCCTTTGAATGACATGTCACCATACGTGCGTACGTACGGCTTACCGTCTCCACGTCGTGGTGTAATTGTTATTCAATATATTATTATTTGGATGGGTATAATAATGATTTGAAATTCATGTAAATAATAAATATAACATGATAATTATTCTTTATATATGATATATCATCCAATTATATATTATTTTAATATCAAAAGAATGATATTTTTGCTCATGCGTACGTACGGATTACCGTCTCCACGATGTGATGAGATTCGTTTCCAACTTCACCATTCATCAACGATTATAAAAATATATATTACTTATAAGTATGTAATATATGACATAATAATTCTAATGGATATATATATATATATAAGGATTTATGTACTTACATATATCTTATTCATTTACTTCCGTTCAATACTATATGAAAACAGAAACAGTGTTTATGCGTACGTACGGACTACCGTCTCCATAAACAGTGGTTTACATTTCATATATATGTCTATTATACATATTTATATTCTAAATATATATGATATATTTAGCATGTGATATATTCTGGAAGTATTTAAATCATTATCCAAGTGATACAACCAAGAGTGACAAGTTAAAACACGTACGATAAAGAAAGTGATTATTACCCAAAATGTTAACTTAACATGGAAATCATTATTAAATGGGTAATATAAAGTCATAAATGAATAAGGTATGATATCATAAATATTAATATGGTTCTGTTATAATTTAATAACATACTACGATCTTCGTACAGGTGGTTAAACGTACCCTCGACTAAAGGAAAGTGCAAGGCAAGGGGTCTTCATCTCAGTCCTTATTCCCATGAGATTCATGCCATATTGCCACTATTACCTTTTGTGTGGTGTATGTACTGCCCATAATTATATTCTTTGTGTAATACACTTTAAGTTATGTGTATTTACAAATTCATTGTATGATACCTCTTTCATGGGTTCTATTTTTCATAAGTTACCAAATTGGTAAGGGTTAATTTCACGATCTCTTTATTATCCGAGGTTGTTTTTACATAAGAATCTACTGGGACATATTTATTATCCATATCCATGATTTATGAAAGAGTTTTCAAATGGATTCTTTTAAGGGACTCTTTTACTAAAACATCATTTCAAATGTTTTAAATATCAATTCTTCTAAATCTTTCTCATTAATGTCCATGTCTTCAAACTGGTTTTTAAGGATTTATTCATATGGACATGAATGTTTTTAAAATGTTAATTCCTTTCAAAAGTTTAAAAGTGGTATGGGACACATTGATTCAAAAATGTGTTTAAATTACTTCTTTTCTAAATTGTGTGACATTTAAATGTTTTCATGAAAAAGGGGTATTTCTTTCAAAGAGTTTTACAAACCAATCTCATCTATGTCAAAATTCTTTAATGGATTTTAAACTTGTTTTGAAGTTGATTTATCATGATACAAATTTTCCATATTGTGTTGAAGGTTTTTTGATATATTTGACTGTGGATGTGTTATTTTTATACCATTCATGGTTTATGGGTAAATTATTGACATTTCTCATGCTATTTTTAATACAAATTTTTATTTTATATTTCATCCTCTTCTTAAGATGAATGTGTTGGAATAGTATGTTACGGGTTGGGGACCGGTAAAAGTAAGCCTTTCGGGTTGGTGTCCGGTTATTAGAGGCACTCCGGGTTGGTTTCCAGTTGTTAGAGGCACTCTGGGTTAGTGTCCGGTTATTAGAGGCACTCTGGATTGGAGTCCGGTTACAGAGGCTCTCCGGGTTGGGTTCCGATTACAGTTATACCTTAGGTCTTGGCACGAGGCCTTGACACAAAAATTAAAGTTTGGTATTAGGCATTCCATAATTATGAAAGTGGTTAGTGATATTGCATCAGATTATTCGATTAGTAGAATATCCACGTGAATAAGTAAATGGCATTATTTCATTTTATTTATGCTATATTATACTGAAGTTAAAGTTTAAAAAGGCTTTTGTTTTAGTTTTATACATTTCCTTAAATGTTTAATCTTATTTTGGAAAGTTTCCACTATATTGCTTACCCTTACTGAGAATTTGAGCTCATCCCTTTCTATGTTTTATTTTTCCCAGGATTCCAAGAAGTGTAATGTGATTGATATACAGGGTTAAGACAAGGGAATAATGGCATTCATAAAGGATTATTTTTGTTGTTTTGTATGTTATGAAGTGTAATGTAACATTCATGTATGTAATCTATTCTCCAAGACTGCTAAACTAACCGGTTCTTCGGGACTTGGTTCCTTGTAATCATGCCAATGTATTAAAATAATGCACAGACTCTGGGTCACTGGGGTCGGGGCGTTACACTATCCAAAAAATGAAAAAATCTAAAACTAATTGTAAATATTTTCAATTTTATCTAATTACCATTAATGTTTTATAATTACCGTTAATTTTTTTAATTTTGAAAATTAATAAATTTTTTTTTCTAATTACCACTATTTTTTTCTAATTACCACTATTTTTTTCTAATTAATTTTAATGACCACTAATAGAAATAGAAGGAAAACTACATGGAATGAGGTAATAATGGATTGTAGGGGATGAAGGTGATGATAGAGTGACCTAACCTGACCTGAAAATTAAATTTTTATTTCAAAACACTTTTAAGGAAAAAGTGAGAAACTCGCACAAAGTCCATAGCCAAGGGGTTATCCACAAAATGATCCCACAAAGTTATCAAACACAATACTAAGGATGTTTGAGTCTACCACCCTATAAATATTCCAATTTAAAGTTGTTACCTGAGTATTTGGATCATTCCTAAGAAGGTCTTCTAAATAATATTCAATCTTCTCCCAAGTTTGGATAAATTCTTCCACGTTGATCTTCCTATCATTGAAGCCCTGCGCTAGGATGAGGTCATGTTTGGTGATCCACTCACCTTGTTCTTCATTAGTCTCAACACGCAGAAGCCGCTCATACATTTTGCAGAAAACCTCCAGTGAGGCATTGATCTTGAGCGGTTCTTCAAGCTGGCCCCCCTCAGAATGTAAGACTACCTCCAAACATCCCCCATTCCCCGCTGCCACCTCATCTTCCAATCTACTTTTGGTACCATCCGGTGTTGGCTCCACATATGGAACCATGGTCCCGCCATCAGAGCTCTTGACTTCCTTGCATGGGATTGTCTTCACAAACTCTTCATACAACTGCTGACCTTGTGTTCATACTATTTGGAGGAGAGTCATACATGGGTAAACATGCAAGTTTATCCACGACTACCTCTCCTCCAAATAGTCCGAAGATAGGGGAACTGTAATTATTTCACTTCATCATTACCTTCATCTCCTCCACTCTATTCTTCCATTGAGGGAAGTAGGGAATAGAGGGGATGAAGGTGAAAATAGAAGGAAATAATTTCGATGCCCCTGGGTTTAGACCGATTAGAGAAGAAACATTCATGAATAAACTCATGAGTGATGTAAGATGATGTAGATTTAAGAGATAATAATGACACTCTTAGTGTATTATATACATTTTTTAGTCTAATATATAATCATGATAAGATAATGTTTTGCTGATAATCAAGCATTTACATTATAATTATTAGAAAAATGTTATTTTCTCATAAAGAGATATTGAACAAAAAAATGGGAAAAAACTCACTAAGCATGTCATTATTATCTCTTACATCTATTTTCTCTTCCATCACTTACATTTTTACCCATTAATACCTCTCCTATAAATAGTATAAACTCAAGGGAAGAAAAATTCTTTCACTCTATCATTTCCTTCATCCATTCCTCTCCATGATTCCCACATGCCCTTTGATCGACCTTCTATTACTAATTGAGGATATTTGTGGTTAATTGTTACCATTTTTACTAATTACCACTAATTGTTACTAATTACCACTCATTTGTAATAATTACTTCTAAATTTTATTAATTACAACTATTTTTTACTAATTTCAAATAATTACTTCCAATTATCACTAATTAATACTAATTACATTAAACTTCTATTGATTTTTGATAATTCATATTGCTTACTACTCATTCCTACTGATTACTGATGATTCCTACTAATTATTGATGATTTCTACTAATTACTATTTATTCCTACTAATTACTGCTGATTATTACCAATCAACGCTGATTCCAACTGATTACCACTGATTCCTACTAAAAACCTCTCATTAATTATGAACTATTTATGTGGAATATTTCATTTAACTCTAGATATTTCCCTATTTTATCTTCTTCCTTATTTTTTCTTATTATAAGAAATTTGGAAAAATATTAAATAATTATATATAATCTTTCTATGTTTTAATAGTTTTTCCACTTGTATTTGTTAGATTGTTATTTTCCAAATCAGTCATATTTTTTTAATATTTGACCAATTTTTCATTTCTCTTAATCTTTCTTCATTTTATTTTTATATTAGTGGCCTGTTTAAATGTGTCCAAGGTGGGAACCCTTATTTCACAATTTAAATAGATTAATCTCCCTGGGGTCTCATTCTTATTTGACACTTTGGAATTGGGTTGATAATAATAATTATTTTTTTATAGTCTAAGGATCGCTCACCTTACGTCATGGATATCATCTTAAGATAATTTTTTCATCATAGTTCTTAATATTTCATTTAAATTATGTCTCTATCATGGATTTATGCAGAACACTATGAAAGTAAAAAAATCGATGGAGATTGGAACAGTGGTGTTCCTCTTCATTGGTCGAAGGATTATAACTAGAATTAAGCATTTATGATGGTATGATAAAGAAAATTTACCCACTTATCATCATGAATAATCATGGTAAGGATTAGAAAAATCCATCAATAAATATAGGCATCCATCATACTATATAGAATAATTAAATAGGTACCATCAATAATAAATGAAATGTGACATACAATTATACAATAATGATCACCCACTTGGTTGATCTCATGAAACAATGACTAAATAAAAACTATGGTACAAAGACTCTATTTTATCCCCAAACCTCACCAATTCCAAATAATCAAAACCTAGTTGATATATTCTATATTTACCATGAAATATCGGGTCTCATCCCTACCTACACCTACAACAAGCCAGGGATTATTTGGAAACCAATTTCAATGAATGCCTGAGAAAGGAGTGAGTATATAACTCTGCAGGGAATGACCAACATGTTCCCATATATATATATATAGTAAATAAAGCGATATGTGTTTTTGAACTACTCAGTAATATAAATAAATAAATTTAATAAACACAATTATATAACCACTATCAATCCCCGAGACAATATCTATGTCCGAACATACGTACTTCTTCCAGTTCTGGAGTGTCATTGAGAACGTCATGTAATCCTACTAAACACAAAATCATGCTTTATGGATGATCCCTATGAGATGATATTTTGTGATATGTAGTAGCCAATGTATGTGTGGGGTTGCATCCCCTACCGAAGATCCAAGGAACACGCCTAAGGCTTCACAACCTGTGCCGTGGGGAGGGGGATATCCCCTACCCTTGGATCTAAGGATCATTTCAATGGAATCCCACCCTATGCAGTAGGGGGGTCACATCCCATAACCATGGATCTAAGGAGAGTTTCAAAGGACTCAAAATCTATCATAGTCTCTCCATGATTATCTTTCATAATACTCCTTGAGTGTATGCAATGTCATATCATGACCATCATAAGGATTTTTATCAACCACTCTATGATAATTTTATAGTCTTCATAAAGGATGTTTCAATATTACTATCACAATTTAATTGAGGGTGTTTACCAACCAGTCCAATAGAATTTTCCAATCATCTAGAGGTCTTATGGAAATTCATATCATAAACTCCCCAAGGATGTTTAACAACCATTCTAAGATCATTTCCAATTTATTTTATAAAATGTCCTGAGGTTGTATTCCATAAAAATTATTGGTATAAATTTATTTATATATATGTGTGGGTGTGGGTATCAAAGGAGCATGTGTCCATCTTTTTAATCCATCATGCATAAAAATGGTTGGTCCTTCAATGGAATGAACCAACATAATCACTTCAAAGGAGGATCTCATTAGGACTCAGGCTCCAAGATGATAATTGTAGCTCTATTTCAAAAGAAAGGTGAACACACACCCCCTATAGAGTTAGTCATTAATAGAGTTTACGTACTAGGGACACCTGATTTTCTATGATATTGAGGTACCCTACATGGTGTCCTTGATCTCGATTAAAGTTCTCAGACAAAGTATAAAACTATAAGGGTATCACATCCCAAAGGAAATTCATAAAGATAAAATGGCTACATGGAAACACTTGTTCAGTATGAGTTCAATGATTTTAACAGAAACCATATCTACCCAAACCCATACTCACCATTTCCACTAAAAATACATCACTAGGACACCCTTAATAGTCCCATAAACCACATAATTTATGGAAACCCCTCAAAGGTTCCTAAAAAAACTTATCTCTTGGTCCCCCCCAGACCAAGAGGGAATCATGTCCCTTCTCACTATCAGGGACATCATCACATAACCACTTTTTTCATAGATTTCAAGCTTCATAGTCCCCAAACACTAGATATGGAACCTAGCCAATTGTACATTCAAAAAATGTTTGGGTAAACACTTTTAAATAGGAGATGTATCAATCACCACAAATTTAGTTTAACAGGACCAATAAAATGATGGTATCATAGTTGTATATCATGTTCTATAAGAGTCTAATCATACATAGTTATCTTCTTCATTCATAAGATAGTCTTGAGGTACCAATATATAGGTCCTCTATTACCTACCTAGTCCAAAATTCTATGGTTCAAAAACAACTACCATGGGGTGTATAAGGATCTTAATAAAGGGCCAATAAGATTAAAAAATTACAATATTACCTCTCAATTGTTATGAATATCATGTCGCACCCATTAATGATCTATGTCTCAATCACTGGCGGTTGAGACATCATGTTATAAAAATTCAACTTATGGCCTTGCCTCTTGATTAGTCCAAGATGTTTCACTACTAATTGTGGGTTTCACTCCATTTTATTTGAAAATAATTTAACTAAAGGTAGGAAAATTCCCTCAATGGTGAGACCACATGTCACATGAACCAAAATCCAATGAATAAATACCACATGGAATTTATGCAGACTAGCTACATTTTAGGAATCCAAATCCATTTACAATATCCTTCATTGATGCTCTTATTAGGCTCTCCAATCCAATCCAAGACCAACCATGATCTCCCAAGGTAATCCATGATCAATTGGCTATAACCCATGTGATAGGGAACCTTTCTAACATCAATATGCCAAAAAAATTAATTATAACATTTTATAATTAATTAATCATTTTAAAAAAATATTCATAGATTCTAAATACTATTATGAATCTCCTGCCACACCAGAATGGGACTAATAACCTGTGGAAGATCCATAATTGACCCTTGAAATCATCTTCGACAGAAGAATATAAAAATTAACATTTATTGAATAATTAATATAAATTTTTTTTCAATGAAAACCATCAAAAAATATTAATGGTGTTGTACAATCATTTAAATGACGAGCGAATATGGGAGAAGATCATTAAACTATATCATCTTGATGAGAAGAAAAAAGACCACCATTTTTTTTATTACACCATTCATATAACACCCCTAAGATTTTATTATATGTATCCTATTAAATAAACTCAATTCATTTGATAGCTTATATTACACCCAAAATTATTTCATATAGTATAAATCATATAAAATCACATATATAACACAAAAAAACTCTATAAATGAAGAATGAATGTAATAAGAGGTTTTTTAAGAAATTAAGAAACATATACCAATGAAATAGTAACATGAACTTTGGAATAGTAATGTGACCCTTAGGAATAGTAATTTGGACAATAGAATAGTAACCTCACCAATGAAAGTATAAATAAAATTTATTCATGTTATAAATGAAAATATGGTATAATTATATCATAGTATAAGTAAATAAATGTTTTTAAAATGATATATTAAGTGTGGAAATTTTTATAAAATAGAAATTTTTTATTTACGATTTTATAATTAATATAATGATTTAAAAGAAAATTTATTTTCATTAAATATAATAATAAATTAATATTGTTTTTTATTATGATTATAAGATAATCTTATGAGACCTTAGTTAATTTGTAAAATTTTTATGAAATCAGTTATAATTTTAAAATTGGTATTTCTCGAGTAAATGATGATTTTAATTAAAAATTAAATTTATCATATTTAGAAAATTATTTTCGTAAAATAGAGTTTATTTTTTAATTCTAAACATCGAAAAATGTTTAGGTATATTTTTTTGGGGGTTTTCTAAAATAGTTGAATTTTTGGTGAATAGTGAAATACAATAATTTACAATATATGATAAATAAATGAATTATTGAGTCATAGATGATGTATAGATGATTTAAGAACCATTAGTTCTAACTAACTTAAACTATTTACCGTATATAGTAATAATAATCATCACTATTTATTATCTTGATCCAAAATAATAAAATAATGACTAGAATAATAAAAAAACACCCATATCTTACACTATAAATACCACCCCTCACCATCCCTTCTCCTCACACTACCAAAGCCTTGAAGCTTGTCCAATTTCTGACCAATAATATTCCCAATATTATTCACCACATCTAGGAGGTTTTAGTCTCAATAAAATACCAAATCCAATTTCTCTAAGGAGGTTCTCAAGTAGAAGACTTTAAGATGTAAAATCTTCTATCTCTTTCTTTATTTTATTTTCAATTTATTTTATTTTTTTATAATTTCCTAAAATCCTCTGTCAAACCATGTATGATAACTTCAGTATAATATATATACCATAATTTAATTATTTCAATAGAAAATCTACCATCAATTCTCTTCTCCTCTTACTTTTATTCTAAAAATGAAAACATCATCTCTGAGGTACTGATTTACTACCTTCATGGACGATGTGTTTTTGTTTTTCAATTAAACCTTCAAGGATCATCATAAAACCATTTTTATGTAAATTATAATATTTTTTATTATAACTTATTTAATGTTATATAAGTAGTTTATATACATAATATTAATTAATAAAACAAAACTTGTTCGTAATGATCGAAAAAACTCAAAAATAATATAAACGATTATCACTAATGTTTTATCTAATGATTAATTCTCATACCATATAAAAAAATGAAATATATAACCATTTAATATTATTTAATTTAATTAATAACATATAATTTCAATTCTAGAAAACTATTCTCATTTTACATGATTTTTCAAACATATATACAGGTAAACTGATCATGAAAACCACCGAATGGAACACTACTGAACGATAAAATTGTATCATATAACTCATAAAAAATTCCATAAATGAAATTAATAAAATTATAATAAATAAAATTCATGTATAAAGGTTCTAAATTAGTTAATTAATGGATGTAATCTGATTATCCATGATATTAAGATCAAGTGTAGAACACATTCAGACATAAGGTAAGGGACTTCATCTCAATTTTAATTTCATTGAGACTTACATGGTATTTTGAACCTAATAATTTTTATGTGGTTTATATACTAAAAAATTGAGATCATTTTTTCATTTGAAATTATATTCCTCTTTAATATCCATATTTTCTTATATCATGGATACAATTATTTTCTAATCAGTATACCATTTTTACATACGTTGTTTACTTTGAATGATGAAATATTGATAAATTCGCATCCTATACTCAATATAGATATTTTAATAAGTAATATTATTCATGAATTGAATCTATCTATGAAGAATTATTTGTAATTTTAGTGATGGGTGGGGTGCTTTTTAGCCCCTCAATACATCAATAGGTCTCATGAGACAAAGTAGTTGGCGATAAAGCCATCATGTTTGTTTCCAAATAGAATCAAACAGGTTTCTACCAATAGACATAAACTGTATTGATGGTATAATTGTTTATGTTACTGATACATGATGACCAATTATTAATAATTTTCTTCATTAAGTATTTAATTATTAAATTCCATGAGATTTTCACTATGAAAATAATCTATGGATTCATTTTCATTTTCACTTTGTTGATGGAAAAGGTTTTTCAATTATTTAACTTTTAATTATGCCTTATTGACTTTGTTTCACTTATTATTGGTTCATATAACCCTTACTGAGTATTTTATCGCACCCCTTTAATTTTTTTCCTTCCCTAGGATATTAAGATAAAACCATTGAATAAGTGTTGAGGAAGCTGTTTATTTTCTTTTATTATGTTCTATGTTTAATTACTAATGTAATAAGGGAACCATGTATGTATCAAGTTTTATCAAGACTACTAAACTGATCTATCCTTGGTGATTTTATCTCTTGTATCTATGCCATTATAACAAAAAAACCACTGAATCTAGGCTACTAGGGTTAGGGTTGTTATAGTTAGTATTAGTGTAAGTTTAGTAGAAACCTAAGGATATAGATTTAGAAAGCACTATTTAGGGAACATAACCCTAAGATATAATTTGAGGATAATAATAGAAAAAACACTAAAACTTTGGTAAGGTAAATATTATGTTGGTCTTCCTAGAAATACATCCCTGTATGGATACTACATGTGGACGTGGTTTTGGAATAGATGTCCCTTGGGGTAACAACTGCAACAAGGTGCGTCGGGCCTGACTCGGCATAACACAATACATGATAATGGGCCTTACTATGCACTTGGTTTGAAACTCCTAGGGTATTTTCTTAGGATAATTCACATTATCTTAAAAAACCATTATAAATTATTTAAAAGTAATTATGTCCCCAAAGAAACCATGTTTATGATTTTGAGATTATATATGCATAAATTTTCAATTTATGTTAAGTTTTTTCTAGTTTGAAATTATGCATTATGATTCATAACCTAATTTAGTGTATGTCATTGTTTGGAAATAATGCCTAATGGTAGGAAATGAATAAATACCCATGGAAAATTTAGGGATTTATACACTGATAAAGTCAACACATTTAGTATTGGAGTTGGGTAGATCATGACCATATTAGGACATCTTACTCAGGTTATGACTAAAAACCACATTACACCTATGTTGGATCATTTCATGTGGAAGAAGCCCCAATATTTTAGTGGGATTACTAATTTAGTGGTATATGAGCAGTGGATCAAGTCTATTAGAAAGACATTTATAGCATTGTGATGCAATGAAAGTACTAGAAGTATATTGTCTCAAGGGAGATATTGATCAGAAGCAGTCATTGATCCAAAATACTAAGGAGTAAGATAAAATAGAAGACGTAGAATGGAGAAATTTTATATAAAAATTGTTTGAAAAATATTTCCCTCATGAGTATGAGGATACCTTCACAAGACTAGCCAGGTAGGCTATAGATTATATACATTATTTGGAAGAAAATATTGATCATTTATTTAAATTTCTTACGCTATGTTTCTAAAGGGAACTGGATTCTCAAAAATTTTCATTATATGATGAAATAGTATTAAGTGGCATCAAAACAGATAAGGAATTTTCAAGAACTTATATGTTCAAGAGAAATCAAGTTAAGAAGTGGTATTCTAATAACCATGTAAAGAGTGAAGCATCAAAGAAGAAGAAGGGAATGAAATAATTTCTATTATGTAAAAATTGTGGAAAGAATCATCATGGGAAATGATTGAAAGGCATGAGAGTTTTCTATAAGTACAGAGAATAGGGTCATCGAGAAAATTAATGTAAGGGGAAGAACAAATTAATGATGTTAAATGACGAATATCATGACCTATCCCCTGGGGCCCATGCCGTGACCACCCCAAGCCCACCTCCCAAAGGCCAGGGACTAGCGACTTGCGCCGAAGGCATTATCTTACAAGTGAGAGGCATTTGCGGAGTACTTGTACACAGACACACTCACAACCTTATCCCACAACACTGAAAAGAAAAAAATGCATGCTACTAAGACAACCACTGAATATAGAAGTACAATATGTATGTAAAATGGTCCAGAATACAAACCCTATAAAAGAAAAGACGTAAAAAAGGATTAAAAGGTATCTGATAATCCATCCGTAGAAAACCCTACCTGAAGTGTAGGTGTTGATTAGATGCCAGAAGTCATAGGAGTATTCCTCACCCGTCTGATATGACTGGCCACTGCCTGGTCCTAGACAACCAAGGTCTTTATCAAAGCGTCTGTCATCTTCATAAGGCACAACACTTACTGGTGAAGCCCGTGAAATGATGAGTAACAAAATACTCAATAGGGACTCCAAACCACAAAGAAAGACCACAAAGGAAAAGTACACACTAAGAATTGTCATCTCACACATGTATAACCTAAAGTATAGAAATAAATATTATTAGTCGTAATGATGAACATCTTGTACTGTTGAGGGAATCATCCCTGATGAGTCACTGATGTCTGTTGGGCCACTGAGGTCTGCTCATCTGCCAGGACACTATGGTCCACTTGGCTACCAGGCCACTGAGGTCTGCTCATCTGTCGGTCTACATAGGTCTACTTGGATTCTGGGCCACTGATGTCCACTTGTCTGTCGGGCCACTGAGGTCCACTCGACTACTAGTCCACTAAGGTATTCTTGTCATTTCCTTCACGTCACATCCATCCACAAGATTATTTATCATAGAGCACTTGATTCCAGGAGAATATACTCCTCAAGGCATCAGTCATATCCCAACTTGAACAAAAACTCACTTCGAGTATGTCAAAAGGATTGTCTTGTTGTGAGGATCCCAACACTACAAATGAATCATCAATAGGACACATAGTATGGAAGTTATAGATGTTTTCATAAAAAAGGGTCGGCCAGGTCTAGGTTTGGTCTGACATGGTCGGACCGACCCGACGTGACTGGGGGTCCACCGACCCAACCTGGGTCTGACCTGGTCTTCTGGTCCTAGCCCAGACCGGCTGGGCTATGAGTCAGGCCCGTAGGGCCGAGGGTCTGGTCGGGATGCGGCAGGTGCGACGTCCCACCCGAATCAGTTGTCACAGGTTGTTGTCACGGTCCAGCTGGATCGAGACGCTCCAACCACATGATGCAGCGAGGATCGTCATGTCCACTTGTACTGCCACCGGCTATTGTCAACCGCCCTGATCCCTCACCCACGGAGGATGCCACGAGTTCCCTTTGTATGATTTCTCTACCAGCCAATGCCGATGACCTCTGATCATTGCCCTTGGTAGATTCTGTGGGCCCTCCCCTCCACCATCACAGTGCTATGCCAGTGCACTCTTCCCCTGCATCACTATGGCTATCGAGCCTCGGCCTTCTGTGTGCCGCCCGCAGTGTTTCATTGATGTGTGCCACCTTCTGGACCACCATAGCCATCGAGCTGCAGCCTCTTCTTTCCACCACAGTATCCTATTGGATTGCGGATCTCCATCATCATGATCTTAGAATTCCTTCTAGGTTGTTGCATAGGTGAATTTCAAGGATTCATAAGAACGAGGAAAGTGGAAAACTCACATGAACCCCCAAGGTGGATGAATCAGGCATTGTTTGTGTCGACCTTGATCTATCCCTGTAAGAATTTAAGGGAATCTAAATGAAGAATTAAATCAGAACAGAAGTTCGACAAGGATCCACTTCCTGATGAATGCCCCAAAAATTAAATCCATACAACATTTATCACGCATGATTCATAAATCATTCCGTTCATTGAATGATTCATGTTCGTCGTGAAGATTTAGAAATGGGGAAAGGAATTTAATTTAACAGACACCCTACCTCGAGGATAGATCATTTGTTGGCAAAGATCGCACCGCTCTGCTCGTTGTTCCTAGATCTACAACCCCCTATTGTCGTTGGAGATACTTCAAAGGATGGAAGAATGGAGGGAGAAAGGCACTCGTCGTCACATGTGGTTCACCGATCATTTCTCTCCAACTCCAAAAATCCAAGATCTGAGTAATACTAATTCATGCCAATGATCATTCTTATGTAAACCCATTGAATGGATAAAACACGTTTTAGCATTTCTATTACATTATTTCATTTATCAAACAATGTTTCTGTGATGTTGTGTTACAACGTCCTTATGAAGTTTCATTTATGAAAAAACGTTTCTGTTATGCTGTAATGAAATTTAAAATTTAAATAAAATAAACTAAAGTTTATTTTATTTTTCCTTAATAAAATTAATTTATTAAATTTTCTTAAAAATTCCAAAAATTTACTTTTTCCCTTAACTCATACCAGTCAAGGTTAGGTCCTTCCTTAGGTAAGGTCATTGTTCTGGACGCAATGGTGTCCTCAGATTTTTAATCTGGTCACGTATTTAGAAGTTTCCAAAACCGATCACATGCACTATTTTAAATAAACTTAATAAAGGTCAAATACTTATTCTGGTCTCACTGGACCTCAGAATAAAGTGTCGTATGAGTGCCTAATCTTGAAATAATCTTATATAATACAAAACATTTACATGGAATTTACAGGACATTACATTACCCCCACTTTTAGGGATTTACATCATTGTAAGGAAAAATAGGGTCTAAACAAACAAATGGAGGTACTGAGTTCGGATCTAAGCCTCTCGATCCAAATTTCTCTCTGAGAGATTCCTATTGTACCACCGAATGCACACTAGAGGAATCAACTATCCATGAAGGACCCACTCTTATAAACTCTAAATATATACAGAGAACTCCGCAAACATCACCCCATCATCAACATCCAACTCACCCCAATCTATGACGTGGGATGGATCATGAATGTACCTCCTCAGTTGTGATACTTGTAAGACATTATGCACCTGGTGCATCTATGGGGGGGGGGACTAGGTGGTACTCCACCTCTCCAACTCTACTTAGAATCTAAAAAGGTCTGATGAACCTCAAATATTTCTTACCACCCCAGCCAAACCTTTGAAATCCACATCAAGGTGATACATGACGGAACGCATAGTCTCCCTCCTTGAAATCTAAGGGACTCTGTCTCCTGTCAGCATAAGATTTATTCCTACTCTGTGTTGTCCTCATATGCTCTTAGATAAATTGTACCTTCTTAGTGGTATCCCATACTATCTCTGGACCCATGAGTGCTGACTCACCTAGGTCTGTCCAGCATAAAGTCTACCTCCATGGTCACCCATATATCACCTAAAATGGTTCCATACTAATGTTGGAGTGGTAACTTTTGTTTTACACAAACTCCACCTGTGATAGGTGATCCTCCCAACTATGCCTGAAGTCCAAGATGCAAGCATGAAGCATATCCTTTGAAACCTAGAAAGTCCTCTCTATCTGACCATCTATTTAAGGGTGGAAATCTGTGCTCAAGTGAAGCTGATTCCCAAACACCTCCTATAATACCTTCCACAACCAGTATGTAAATCATATGTCTCGATCTGATACTATCATATATGGGACTCCATGGAGTCGAACTATCTCTTACACACAGAGGCGTCTCAAACTCTCTACTGAACCCTACTCTTAAATGGGTAGGAAATGGGCCGACTTAGTGAGTTTGTCAACAATCACCTAGATGGTATCATTCCCCCTGGTTGTTCGGGGTAATAATGTTATGAATTCCATTGAGTTACCATTCCACTTCCACTATGGTACCTCAAGTGGATGAGTCAGCTCTGCTAGAACCTGATGCTCTGCCTTCACTTACTGAAAAGTGAGGCATTGTGAAACGAACCTCGCTATTTACTTCTTCATCCCTGACCACCTGTATTAACATCAGAGGTCCTGGTACATATTTTCCACTCCTGGATGTACCACCAAAGGGGTGGTGTGGATCTCCCTCAGAACCTCCTCACGTGATACCACTAGAACAACAGTGAGCCCCCTAAAAATATGACATTCTCTCCACCTATCAAATATCCTTTAGGAGGTTGTCTAAAGTATAACTAAGCATATCAAGCCTCGTAGTCAACATCCAAAAATTGTGCATCCCTAAATCATTGTAATAGTGGGGAAGTGACATTCATCAACTGAATATGATCTTCTTCATCTTCATCGATGAAGGATATCTGTATCATGGATAACTGCTCTAACACCTCACTCAACAATGACAAACCAGATCTCCTACAGATCATGTCTGCTACTATGTTCCCCTTCCATAGAGTATAGACTATCTTGAAGTCATAGTACTATAGAAAATATAGCCACCGCCACGGTCTCAAGTTTAGAACCTTCTGTGAGAAGATATACCTAGGACATTTATGGTCGGAGTAGACGATAAATTGCTCACCCATCAAGTAGTGCCACCACATCTTCAAAGAAAAGACCACTATTGCTAGCTTCAGGTCTTGGGTTGCGTAATTCTTCCCATTCCACCTCAACTACCATGAATCGTAGGTGATCACTACCTACTCCTGTATTAGGACACAACCCAATCCGGTCCCTGATGCATCATAGAATACTACATACCCAATTCCCTCCTTTGGAAGTCTCAAGATGGGGGCACTCATCAGTCTCCGCCTCAGCTCCTAAAAACTATGATGGCACTTCTCCATCCATATAAAGGGTTGTAACTTCCATGTCAAAGATTATAAGGGTTCTTCCAACATAGAAAAGTCAATCATGAACCTCCAGTAGTATCTATCCTAACCCAAGAAACTTCACACCTTAGTTACACTCCTGGTTGGCACCCAAGAATGAACCCCCTTACACTTTGCTAAATCCACTGCAAATCCAGCCTAAGAAATGGCGTGTCCCATAAATTGGACTTCCCAAATCTATAAATGACACTTAGAGAGCTTCACATAAAGCTGGTTCTCTCAGAGCGTATCTAGGACTATCCATAGGTGTGTAGCGTGATCCTCCTCGGACGTCGAGTACAACAGGATGTCATCAATGAAGCTAATGATGAACCGGTCAAGGTAATTCTATAAGATCATGTTCATGAGTCCCATAAACATTGTTGTGGCATTGGTCACACCGAATGTCATCAGTAAGAACTCATAGTGGCCATACTGGAATATGAAGGTTGTATTTGGTACATCCTCATCGCATATACTAAGTTGATGATATCCTAATATAAGGTTTATCTTTGAGAACAATTTCACTCCCTTTAGTTTATTTAAGAGGTCATAAATTCTTGGTAGTGGATAATTGCTCTTCATGGTTACATGATTCAGGAACCGGAAGTCCACACACAACCTCAAAATGCAATCTGCCTTCTTGGCAAACAATACTAGGGCTGCCCATGGTGAAACAACGGGTCTCACAAATCCCTTATTCTGCAAATTCTTTAGTTGTAATATCAACTCAAAAAGCTCTACCGGAGCCATCCAATATGTTGGTTTAGATATCAGTGTCTTTACGAGGTATATATTAATGTATAATTCAACCTCCATACTTGGGGTAATCTCAGAACATCCTTAGGAAATATGTCTTCATACTCTTCCACCACAATGGGAAAGTGAGGACTCTTCTCGTCCACCACAACGAGGGTGAGGCTAGCCAACTAGTGAGTGACCAGTTGTTCCCTCTGAAAAATTCCTTCCCACTCTACAAAGGCTCCCTTGTCACCGGTAAAGGAAAAACTGGTCCCATCCTTACGGACACACCACACTCTGCGCAATCAATCTGAGCATAAACTATGGATAACTAGTCCATACCCAAGATTACTTTGTAAGGCCTCGAAGCCATTACTAAGATATCCCAATTTAGGATCTCAACTCCAAGAGTAAGCTCACACTTCCATCACTAGTGTGTAATCTTTTAATTCCCTCCCATAGGAGTCTCTAATCGCTAGGATTGAGCCAATAGATCCACTAGAATCTCTGAGTTCAAGGTCCATGGAAAAGAAAGAGTGAATAGAACCTATGTCTATAAGAATTTAAGATAAAGTGGAGAATACACAGATCGTAACTCTAATAATCTTTGGATCACTGTGGTTGTAGGCCTCCGTTGCCTGAAGCTGGCCTCACCCTTGTCCATTGGCTCATAGAGTCCATGGTGGACCACCTGGGGGTGGTGGTGGTAGCACCTCGAACCTCCGCCGATTGCATTTTTTTCTGCCGGCTCCCTTACCTTGTCCACTACCCTTGAAACCTCCCCACTCTAACCTCTACCTCTACCTAAGTGGTCCCTTAACCATCTGCTGGTCATTTTTGCAGTGATTCGGGCAATCACGATCCATGTTCCCTGCCTGTCACATGAGTAGAAAAACCTACCCCCTGATGACTCCCTCAGTCCTGGGGGTCTGGTACCACTGATCCTATATCCTAGGGTCATCCCCCGATATTCCTTGACCACTTAGGCCACTATGTATGCTACCTTCTACCCACAATTGAAGACTCAGCTACCCAGGGGTCTACTGGTATCCCCTGCTACTAGCACCTGCTCTTATAGGAATCTCTCCATGTGTTGGGATCACTCGATCACCCCATCTTGAGTAGGGATGCTATGAGATCCCATGGATTCCCTAATCTCCCAGTGTAGTCCCTTCTCAAAAGTTAAATCCCTGAAGAATAGGTCTCGCACTATGTCCGTGGAGTATCAAGAAATCCTAGTGAATCTCGCTTAGTACTCCACTACTATCATGACACCCTACTATAGGTTCAGTATCTCCTATATGTTTAATGAGTGAAAAATCACTGGAAAGAACTCCTCTATGAAGAGGAACTCGAAGTCTATCCTGGTGAGGGTCACCTCGTCGTGTGTCTGGATCTTCAAGCTCCACCATCTCCCCACCAAGCCCTAAAAAAGGCTCGTGACTAAGATCACCATCTGGTCAAGAGGCATCCTTACTAGATGGAAGACTCATGTAACTACCTTGATAAAATCCTCTGCCACCTAGGGGTCAGTCCCACACTTGAACCTGTGAGGTATATACACCCAGAACTCATTTAAGGCACTAATATTACGTTCATCCTCTACCAGTAGCACCAGTAGGAATGACTAACCAATGGGTGGTGGAAACACTGGTGCACCTCCCAGTGGGGCCATCTCAAGTACTAGTCCCTATACTGATGCCTCATTGCTGGGCATACCATCCTCATGGTCATGAACTAGAATCCTCACTGGCTGTCTGCATGGGGGAATCCTAAAATAGATCAAGATGAACTATGGTCAATAGGTTATACCTGGTGAGATGACTCAAGAAGGATATGAGGAAACACTAAAAATATTATATGATGTATGAAACCAATGTTTTCATGTATGAAGTAGAAAAGAAGAATTCAGGGTCCTGGTGTAGGGATACGTTGGTTGCCGCACCAACACTAGACTCCCCAAGCCTGAAAGTTGAACTAGATACATTCAACACTATTTCCCCAAAACAAAACCATAGACTCTCGTTCTTTAAAGTAGAACCAACCACCTATGATACCAATTAGTAACAACTCATCCCCCGAGACCTGTGCTGAAAGTTCCCCAAGATTTCCTCCCAAAATCTAGGGACTTTCGACTAGTGTCGAAGGCATTATCCTGAAAGTATGAGGAATTCACTGAGTACCTGTACACACACACACACACTCACAACTCCAACTCACAATGCTGAAAAGGAACACATGCATGCCACTGAGACAACCCATTAATGTATAAGTACAAGCTATAAGTAAAATGGTCCAAAATACAAACCCAACGAAAGAAAATCTATAACTAAAGGAGTACAAGGTCTTTGATAATCCATCCATAGAAAACCCTACCTGAAGGGTAGGTTTAGAGTATCTTCCAGACACCGTAGGAGTATGCCTCGCCCATCTTATCTCACTGGGAACTGCCTGGTTCTAGAAAACCAAGGTCTCTATCAAAGTGTTGGTTGTCTGCACAAGACACAACACATGCGGGCGAAGCCCATGAATGGTTGAGTAACACAATACTTATTAGGGACTCCAAACCCCAAAGAATTACCACAAAGTAAAATTACACACTAATAATTGTTATCTCAAACAGGTATAACATAAAGTATAGAAATCAAGGTTAGCAATCGTAAAGCTGAACATATTGTACTGCTCAGGGACTCATCACCGATGAGTTAATGAGGTTTTTTAGGCCCCTGAGATCCACTCGCCTGTTGGGACACTAAGGTACACTTGAATACTAGGCCACTGAGGTCCGCTCGTCTGCTAGTCCACTATGGTTTGCTCGGCTACCAGGCCACTAAGGTTCGCTTTTCTGCCAGGCCACTGAGGTCCACTCAGCTACCAGGCCACTAAGTTATGATTATATTATAGTAAAACAATTTCCACTCAGCTACTGGAACAATAAGGTATGCTCATCACTTCCGTCATGTAACAGCTAGCCATAGGATTCCTACTCGCAACGTGCTTGATTATGAGATAATCTAATCCTCAATCCATTGGTCATATCCCAACTTCCACTAAAACTCACTTTGATAATCTCAAAATGATCGTCTCGTTGCGAGGGTTCCAACACATCAAATGGATCATCAATCAGATGCACATGTTGGATGTTATGGAAATTTTAGTAAAAAGGGTCTGGTGGGGTCCAGGTGTGGTCCGTCCTGGTCGGACAGACCTGACCTGACCTGAGGTCCATAGAATAGACCCGGATCTGACCTGGTCCGCTGGTCCTAGCCTAGTTAGGCCATGGTTCTGGCCCGCTGGGTGGGTCGATCCGGTCTGTTGGGTGGGATGATCCAGTCTGCTGGGTGGGCCAATTCGGTCTGCAAGATGAGCCGATCCGGTCTGCCCGAGATGCAGCAGTCATTGCATCCCACCCACAGTAGTTGTCGGGGGTCACCTCCGCGGTCTAGTTTGACCATGACCCTCCAGCTGTGTGATGTGGCATGTCTTTCCACATCAGCTCACCGCCTCAGCTCGCGCCACCGCCAGCTATTTCCAGCAGCCATGATCCCGCACCCGTAGTGGATGCGGAGAGCCCCCATTGAACGTTGCTTATGGCGGCCGATGATAATGGCCTATGATCACCACTCGTGTGCCACGGTCGCTCCCCTCTATCGGCGCGGCGCACTAATGGTGCATGCTTCCCCTACACCACCACGACTGTCAAGATATGGCCTTCCTTACGCCACCCACAACCTCCTAACGTATGCCTCCTCCACCACCGCAATACATCATTGATGCACACCACCTTCTGGACTGCCATGTCCATCGAGCCACGACCTCTTCTTGCCATTGTAGTCTCTACCTGGACCACAGATTTCCATCTTTGTGATCTTACACTTCCTTCCAGGTTGTTGTGGTGGTGAGGTTTGAGGATTCATAAGAATGAGGTAGGTGGGAAACTCACATGAACACCCAAGGTGGATGGATATGGCCTTGTTCTTATTGTACTTGATCTATCCACATAATAATTTAAGGGTGGCTAAAATAATAATTAAATCAAAACACAGGTTCAATGTGGATCCACTTTCCGATGAATGTCCCAAAAATTAAACCCGTATCACATTTAGCATGAATGATCTGTGAATCATTCTGTTCATTGAATGATTCATGCTCGTCATGGAGAATTAGAAACGAGGAAATAAATTTAATTAAAAAGACACCCTACCTCGAGGTTGGATTGTTTGTTGGAAAATATTTCACCACTGCATTCATCATTCATTGATCCGCATACTGTCGTTGTTGTTGGAGATCCTTAAAAGAATGGAATAATGGATGGAGAAAGGCACTCGTCATCATGGGAGGTTCTTTGATCATCTATTGTCAATGAAAAATCTATAAGATCAGATCAATCCTTAATCGTTCCAACGATCAGTCTTACGTTAACCCATTAAATGGAGAAAACGTGTTCCAAGGATTTTGTTACGCTGTTTCATTTATGAAAAAATGTTTCTGTTACGTTGTATTGTAGTGTCGTTATGCTATTTCATTTATAAAACATCATTTATATTACACTACAATGAAACTAAAAATTTAAATAAAATATATCAAAAGTTTATTTTTTTTTGCTTAAGAAAATTAATTTATTAAATTTTATTAAAAAGTATGAAAATTATCTTTTCCTTCAACTCACGCTGGTCGAGGTTAGGTCCTTTCTTAGGTAAGGTCAATATTCTAGATGTAATGGTTACCTTAGATATATAATCTGGGAACCCATTTAGATGTTTCTAAAAATGATCATGTTTACTATTTTAAATAAACTTAAAAAAGTTCAAATACTTCTTCCAATCTCATTGGGCCTCAGAATCAAGTGTCTCTTGAGCGCCTGGTCTCAAAATAATCATGTATAATTAAAAATAATTACATAGAATTTAGAAGACATGACATTAAATTGTAATGAAATGGGGAATTAATCCAATCAATGTCCCAATCATCAGGGGAATTTACCATAGAAGAGGGAAAGGGGAGATGGACAAGATTATGCAATCACCACAACTATAGTAGAAGTACCTAATAATGTGGTGGAAGGTACATTAATCCCAACATCAAATTTAGCCAAATATTTTTTTGATTCTAGATCATCACATTATTTTATATTTATCCAATTTACCAAAAAAATTAGACATTTACCTTTTGATTTAACAAGGAAGTTTTCAGTGAAAACTCCCAAAAGAAGTCTCATTGAAAAAAAATGTGTTGATCGGTCCCCTTTCTGACACAAAAACATGATTTAGTTGTTGAACTTATAAACATACCCTTGGTTGACTTTGATATAATCCTTGGTAAACACTATAATTCAAAATATTATGTGAGAATTTATTGCAAGAAGAAATAAATTATGATTTGTGAGGAATATATAGGACCCCTTATCTTTAGAGAAGAAAAGTCATCATCTAAGTCTTATCTAGATCCACCCCCAATAGATCTACTAACCAAAATTATTATAGAGTAAGAGTAAACAAAATATATGGATGGGGAAATCCATCTTCATGTTGAGAATGTACCAATTTTACAGGAATACATTGACTAATTTCCTAATGAATTACCTAGACACCCCATAGAGCGTGAAGTTGACTTTACCGTTGATTTTATCCCTGATGAAAGAACAATATCAAAGACTCCATATAGAATGTCCATTCTGGAGTTGGTGGAGATAATAAAATAATTAGAGGATATTAGTTTTAATGGATTTATTCACCCTAGTGTTTCTCCATGGGGAGCCCCTATTATTTTTTGTTAAGAATAAAGATGGATCATTGAGGTTGTGCGTTGACTATAGAGGAATCAATGCTCTTAAAATAAAGAACAAGTACCCTCTACCTCAAATTGATGATTTATTTGATCAACTCCATAGATCTCAATATTTATCAAAAATTTAACTTTGTTATAGATATTATAAATTTCATGTGAGGAAAGAAGATATTCCTAAAAAAACATTCTGAACTAGGTATGGACATTATAAGTTTACAGTAATTCCATTTGGACTGACTAATTCACCCTATATTTTTATGTATCTATTGAACAGAGTGTTTAATGAATATATTGACAATTTTTTTGTGGTATTTATTAATTATATATCGATATATTCCAAAATATATGAGGACCATAAGAACCAATTATGGATTGTTATAAAGAATCTTAGAAGAATAGAGTTGTATGGAAAGTTTATCAAGTGTGAATTTTGGCTTCAAATAGTTTCTTTTCTTGGACATATTGTATCTAAGGATGGAATATCAGTTGATCCTGTAATGATAAAAGTATTCCAAGAATGGCCTATGCTAATGAACATAACTGATGTATATAGTTTTATTGGTTTAGAATGTTACTATCAGTGTTTGGTTCATAATTTTACCCAATTGGGTAACCCACTAACCAAGATCACACATAAAGGGGTTATGTTTTTATGGAAAAAATAATGTAAAAAATGTTTTGAAGAATTGAAAAAAAGATTGGTCAATTCTCCAATTTTGACTCTTCTATCAGAAAATCATGGGTTTGTGATATACAGTGTTGCATCAAAGAATGTAATGGGTTGTGTCCTTATGAAAAATGATAAAGTTCTTGATTATCCATCAAGGTAGTTTAAGAATCATGAACAAAATTATCCAACTCATGATCTCGAGTTAGCAGCCATAATCTTTAATTTCAAGATATGGAGACACTATCTCTATGGTGAAAGATGCGAGATATATACGGATCACAAGTGTTTAAAATACATATTTACACATAAATAACTCAACATGAGGAAAATATGGTGCCACGAGTTAATCAAATATTATGATTCCTCAATACACTACCACCCATGAAAGGCAAATAAGGTAGTTGATGCATTAAACAGGAATGATCATGGACCTTTAACACAAATGAAGATTGAGACACATCATATATTAATAAATTTAGTAAAAATGGATATTCAAATTGTTAAGGAAAGGGAAACATCACTAATTTTGTAAATTATTGATAAACTATATTTACTTGAGAAGATAAAAATATCTCAATTTGATAATGATAATTTTCAAAATAAAATTAAAGTTTCCAAGGATGGAAGATTGAAAGACTTTGTGTTTGAGGATAGAGTTCAAAAATTTGGAAAGAGGTTATGTGTTCCATCAATACCAGAGCTAAAAAAAGAACTATCATATTATTCATATAGATAAAACTTCTATATACACCATGGTATTACCAAGATGTATATAGATATGAAGTAACATTTTTGGTGAGATAACATGAAGCGGGAAATTGTTAAGTATGTGTCAAGGTTTCTACTTTTTCAACATGTGAAGGCCGAGAAGAAAAATCCTAGAGGATTAATGAAACCTATATATATTCCTATGTGGAATTTGGATGACATTATAATGGAATTTTTCATAGGACTACCAAGGAAACCTTGAAGGAATGATCCAATATCGGTAATTATTGATTGGCTTACCAAATTTTCACATTTCTTTACTATAAGTGACAATTTTACACTGAAGTACCTTGAAAAAATCTATATTAATGAAGTTCTAATACTTCATGTTGCTCCTAAGATCCATGTTTTACATAAAAATTCTCAAAGATTCTTCATAAGGCTTTGGATATTGAGATTCATATGAGTACTTCTTATCACCCTCAAACTGATGGATAGTATGAAAAGACTATTCTAACATTGGATGAAATGTTGAGATAATGATCTCTTGAATTTCAAGGTATGTGGGATCATTACTTACAATGGGTGGAATTTTCATACAATAATAGTTTCCATTCTTGTATTCAAATGGCACAATATAAAGCATTATATATCAAGGGGTGCTGGGAGGAAGTTGGTGAGAGGTAACTTATAGGCCCATAACTTATTAAAGAGACAATAAAAAATATAAAAACTATTCAGTCTCATATTAAAGTAGATAAAAGTAGGAAAATGATTTATACTAAAAACTGGAGAAAGGATTCGGAATTTCAAGTGGGAGATCATGTATTTCTAAAATTATATCCATGGAATGGTGTCTTAAGGTTTGTTAAGAAAGGGAAACTGTGCCCAAGGTACATCAGACCATTTGAAATTATGGAAAGAATTGGAGTTATCGCTTATCGATTCACAATGATTCCAAGTCTCTTCGAAGTTCAGGATGTGTTCCACATATCATTATTAAATAATTACATTCCATACCCAAAAAATTTACTCACCAATGAAGAAATTGAAATGGGACCAGATTTGTCTTACTATTAAGAGCCTATCAAGATTCTTTATACAAGAGAGAAAGAATTGAGAAATTAGACCACTCGTATGGTAACAGTTCTTTGGAGAAACCAAAAAAATGGAAGAAGAAATGTGGGAACCTAAGGATGTTATGAATAAGAACCACCGTCATTTTTTAGAAGGCAATATTCACAAAAATTCTGAGGATGAAATTTCTAAAGGAGAGAAGAATATATCACCCCAGGATTTTATAGTATGTATCCTCTTAAATAAATTCATTTAATTCAACAACTTATATTGCACCCAAAATTATTTCATATAGTATAAATCATATAAAATCACATATAGAGCACAAAACAAACTCTATAAATGAATAATGAATTTAATAAGAGGTTTCTTCTAGAAATTAAGTAGCATATACCAATGAAATAGTAAATTGACCTTTGGAATAGTAATTTGACCCTTAGGAATAGTAATTTGGCCAATAGAATAGTAACCTCACATAAGAATTCATAAATAAAATTTAGGCATCTTATAAACGAAAATATGATATAATTATATCATAGTAAAAGTAAATAAATATTTTGAAAATGATAAATTAAGTGTAGGTGTTTTTATAAAACATAAATATTTATTTAGGATTTTATAATGAATATAATGATTTTAAATAAATTCTATTTTCATAAAATATAATTGTAAATTAATATTTTGTTTTCTTATGATTATAAGATAATTTTATGAGACCTTAGTTAATTTTTCAAATTTTTATCAAATCAATTATAATTTTAAAATTGGTATTTATTGAGTAATTGATTATTTTAATTAAAAATTAAATTTCTAATGTTTAGAATTATTTTTGATAAAATGGAGATCATTTTTTAATTATACATGTTGAAAAATTGTTAGGATTATTTTTTTTATATTTTTCTAAAATAGTTGATTTTTTGGTCAATAGTGAAATATGATAATTTACGTTATAAGATAAAAACATGAATTACTGAGTCATAGATGATTTATGGATGATTTAAGACCCATTAGTTCGAAATCACATGCTCTAGTTACTATATTTGGTCAAAATAATTATCACTATTTCTTTTATTGATCCAAAATATTAAAATAATGGTTAGAAAAATCAAAAAACACCCCTCTCTTCTACTATAAATACCACTCCTCACCATATCTTCTACTCACACCACCAAATCCTGGAATATTATCCAATTTCTACCCAATCCTCTTCCCAATCCTCTTCCCCACATCTAGGAGGTTTTGGCCTCAACAAAATACCAAAACTATTTTCTCTAAGGAGGTTCCCAAGGAGAATAATTCAAGAGGTAAAATCCTCCTCTGCTTTATTTATTTTCATTTCACTTTTTTTATAATATCGTCATCTTCTATTTCCAAACTAGAATTAAAACTCCAATATCTTATATATATTGTAATAGTTTTATGTTAACATAAAATCCACCATCAAGTCACTTCTCCTTTTTTCCTTTTATTCAAAAAATGAAAACATCATCTGTGAGGTGCCAATTTACCACCTTCATGAATGAAAAGTTTTTTTTAAATTCCACCTTCAAGGATGGTAATAAAGCCATTTATATGGTTAAAAAATATAATATATTTATTATAGATTATTTAAAGTTCTATAACCTATATATATACATAATATTAATTAATAAAACAAAACTAGTTTGTGATGACAAAAAAAACCCAAAAATAATCTAAACGATTATCCCAAACATTTTATCTAATGATTCATCCTCATACCATATAAATGAATGAAATATATAACCATTTAATATTATGGAATTTCATTAATAATATATAATTTCATTTCCGCACACATATTCTCATTTTACATGATTTTCCTTACATATATACAAGTAAATCGATCATGAAAACCAACGAAATGAACGCTCCTGAACCATAAAATTGTATCTTATAAATGATAAAAAATGGACAAAAATTAACTTAATAAAATTATAATAAATAAAATAAATGTATAAAAGGTTATAAATTAATTAATTAATGGATATAATCTGATTATCCTGGACATTAAGATCTAGTGAAGAATAAATTCAGAAATAAGGTAAGGGACTTTGTCTCAATTTTAAGTTCATTGAGGCTTATATGGTATTGTTCACCTAATTAGTTTTATGTGGTTTATTTACTACCCCTTTGAGATCAATTTTTCATTTAAAATTATCTTACTCTTAAATATTCATATTTTCTTGTATCATGGATATGATTATTGTCTTAGCCATATACCGTTTTTATATATGGTGTTTATTTTGAATGATGAAATATTGATAAATACGGATCCTCTAATCAATATATATATTTTGATAAGTCATATTGTTTATGAATTTAATCTATATATGAAAAATTATTTGGAATTATAGTGATGGGTGGGGCCTGTTATATCCCCTTGATGCATTTATAGGTCTTATGATACAAAAGAGTTGGTAAAAAACCCTTCATATTTGTTTCCAAGAAGAATCAGATGGGTTTCTACCAACAAACATAAACCATCTTGATAGTATAATGGTTCATTTTCTAGATATACTACTTCCAATGATTAATAATTTTATTCATTTTGTATTTAGTTATTATATTCCATGAGATTTTCCCTATGAAAAAATATATGGATTCATTTTCATTCTATGTTTATTGATGGCATAAGTTTTTTAGTTATTTACCTTTCCATTATGCCTTATTGAATTTGTTTCACTTATTATTGTTTCACATAACTCTTACTAAGTGTTTGAGTTCACCCTTTCATTTGTTTTCCTTCCCTAGGATATGAATATGAAACCTTTGAATAAGTGTTGAGGAAGCTGTTTATTTTCTTTTGTTATATTCTATGTTTAATTACCAATGTAATAAAGGAACCATGTATATATATAGTCTCTTAAAGACTACTAAACTGATCGATCCTTGGTGATGTGAGCACTTGTATCTATTCCATTGTAATAAAATGACCACCAACCCTATGCTACTATGGTTGCGGTTGTTACAATTAACTAATGGAATCATTACCCAAATCATTGACTAGAGAAGTAGAAATTTTGGAGAATGATGGTGGTGAAGAATTTAGGTCACTAGAGGGAGAGAAATAGATATTATTTCCTTCAAAAAATAGAAACAAATATACAAAATAGAGGATATAATGAAAAATTAAGGGATTTGGCTAGGTTCACATACAAAAAAAATATAGAGAGGAGGTGGTTTACCCACTAAAAAAACAAGGTCGAAATATGTAAATTTACCATCTTAAGAGGACAACCAAATTTCTAGTACAGGGGCACTGAATAGTTGGTTCACCCAGTAGGACCGTAGGGTCTCCAGTTAGTCAGTTTCTACTGGATGAAGCCTCAACCACCTAACTATCTTTTAGTGTCTTCCCACAGCACTCAATTTACTTCCAATATCATCCTCATATAAAAAACCATTTTGACGTATTCCTGATATGAGAAATATACTATAAACACTGGTTGATAATATTCCACCTCACCTACTTCAAAAACTAAAAAAATAACTAAAATTCAAGATATATACAGATAAGGATTCATAAATACTCCTCTCTATAACACCAATTATGCTCAGAAGTCCATGGTAGACATAAAATTATCCACCATAACCTACAACTATTTTCAATTCAAGTTCAAATGAACACATCCTATTTTCAAACACCAAATTCTATCTCATAGAACAAATCTACCCATAAGGCTGACAATTCAAAAAATTTATCCATTAATTACTTTCATAACTAAATTAATGATACAGTGATCACTGACACCCTTCTATTTAGATATCCCAAAGGTGTTTTACCCAATTGATCATCCCTCCCATGGTGCTCCCCATAATAGATCCTACCTGAAAAATCCAATTATGAACCATAGTGACTTTTCACCTTCAAAATTCCTTATTGAAACACATTCATAGTGATCTATTGACATGCTCAACATTTCTCTCAATACACTACACCTTGACACACGAAAGAGAACTAGTCAAAGACTTGTAACTCTCCCTATTTCTAAAAACCCATGCTAAAATGTTTGTGCACCCTATTCCAATTAATAAAACCCTAACATGCTTTCTTATCAATGAAAATCTGCAGCCAATACTTGAAATATACCCATCATATCCAATCTAATTCTCCCGACATGGTTTTCAACTAACTTCATGTTATCTTCCAAGACCCACACACCCATGCCTAGTCCTCAAAACATGTTGTATATTAAAAAAACAGTAACTGAAAATATTTAGTCCTTTACATACTTGAGGTTCTTTTTTCTACACTAGGTTTCAGATGATTTGTCAAAACTTATATTATATCAATGTTCTACACAAATTACCCACTAACATTAACATAACATCAGTCATGGTATCTCTATAAACGAAACCAAATACCTTTGAAACATCTACTAAGCATGAAAAAATCATTTTAAATCATAGGGTGAGCATAAAATTTACTAGTAAGGTGGTTTATAACTAGTGATAAATAGTATTCTAAATACCATTTAATAAATATTTTGTAATAATTTCTTTTTATATCAAATTTAAAATAATTTAAATAATAAATATATTTTTCCAAGTTAATAATCTTGGGTTTACATGAAAATTCCATAGAAATATACTTAAATAAAATTAAAACGTATAACATTTTTAAAACCAACTTAATTTTAAAATATGTAACATTTTAATAAAACATGGATTTATCCTTCAAAATATTTTGAAAATAATAACATTTTATGGATTAAAATGATACATGGAAACCTATAATAAATTCATGAGGCCATTAATAGTATCAACTTAATGACAACTTCCCCTTGCGGTCATGGGTTTAGTCACCATTCCACATTATCTCATTTGATACTCAAGTTCTATGTTTTATTTTAATAATTGTTTTTTAGGAATTCCTTTATCATTTACAATCCATTAAAATCATTCCAAAATATACATAAATTTTTTTCACAAAATAAAATACTTTTATATCATATAAAAATGAGAGAAATCTGTCTTTCAAAAACACCTGAAGGGTTATGAGAAATCCACAATTTAAGAGGAATTTGTTAAATTCAAATGTAGTATTAATAAATAATATGGAAATTTAATTTTAAAAAAATACTTATATTAATATACATTGAATATTGTTGATAATTATATTTAATGGCCATAACTACTTTTATAAATGACATTAATTTAACCAAAGAAACATTTTAGACACAAAATGATAGAATAATTAAATTTAAAATCAACCTTGAAATAGAAAACAAACTTCCCTTTAAAGAGAAAATTTTAGACATGAAAATGGAAATGTTTAAAGATAATTGAAAATAAATTCATGTTCATATGCATAGAGTTTAAAATAAATCTCCCACAAAATAAGGGTTTTGAAAATAAAATTCCCTTAAAATATGAGTTTGGAAATATAATCCCCCTACATAGAATAAGAGTTTCATAATATATAAAATCATATTTTTTATACAAGAATAATTCCTTGCATATAAGAAGGGTTTTTATAATAAAACCTAACACCAATTTATGCATTGAGATTAATCCACTAAACACAAATAGAATACAAAAATGAGCTAAGGAAGTTCCTACAGAAAGTGTAAGATTTTTTTAATAGGTGAGAATAGAGAGAGAGGGAGTGAGATATGGACATGCATACACACACACACACATATATATACATCTTTAATTGTGAGTATTTATGAGTAATGTGAACGTATGATAGCAAGGGTGCCACTTATATAGGCATGGTCTGGACAAGTATGAACATGAAGTCTTTTAATTGCAATTTTTTTAGTATCCGCTATTATCAAAGAATGTGGACGCTACTTGAAAATTATAATCTTATTTAGATTCAGATTTATATATTCCAATAGAAGGACTTATTTAATCTAATAATCACCATGTATTCAAAATCTAAAAAATCAATCATAGTCATCACGGTATTTTTTATTCATTCAGTTTATTAAATCATGATAGAGAATATATATATATATTTATCACTATTACTTGTGTGATCCAAGTTGGAATAAATATGATGAAAAAGAATAAAATATGAACTCTATAAAATCATATATTTAATTATGATGGTTAAATTATGTTAGATATATATTTATCTTCTTCCTAATATGTTTTTTGAGATTCTTCAATGTGACGACCCTTACCCCAGAAGCTCGGAGTCAGTGTTTGAAACATGGTGTATATTTTTTTTATAAATACACAGATATGAATTACACATCTCATTCCATCACAAAGGATATTTTTGGTTTAGGTTCTAGAAAACTAGATACAGCTGATAAATTTCTTCCTAAACTTGAAAAAGATAGACTTCAAATTGTTGCCATCACATAGGAGTAATCAAAGCATGTAAAATCTACTAACCCTCTAAAAATAAATTGAAAAGGTAGGGTGATCACTTAAATGCTCAGTAAGGGGTTTTAAAAACATTTTTTATAAAATTCCTTTTTATAAAAAACAACCTTTGAAATAATCACAAAACATGAAAACATCACTTCTTGAAGCACGTCATCAACATTTTAAAAGGTTACTTGAATAAATTTTTAGGAAAACCTCTTACACAAGAATTATATGTATTTAATTAAAATATATAGTTAGAACATATATCAGAGTGCACATACAGGTACAAAAATGCATGGAATGAAGCATAATCCATAAATTGATCAAAACAATTTTAAAGGTGACATACAAGGTTTTAAGTACAAATTAGAACATAAATTAACACTTGCATATATTGCGTAAGTTACAATGTCATGATTCACTTAAAACATCATATGCAATTCCTAGATTGATAGATGTAACATAAACTTCAGTTTCATCATTTTGATACTCTTTCCTTATATAACTTTCCAAGTACACATTTTATTTATGCCACATGCATTCATCACCATTATCATAAAATATTATTAACCAAGGTATATTCTACTAATTGAACAATCACTTGGTTAGTCATATAATAATACATAATGAGGGAAGGTATAATGCTAGACTTTGTTAAGTCCTTTCCCTAAGACTGTACATAATCATTCTGTCAAGGCCTCATGCGAAGACCATACGGGTAAAAACCCATCATAATTCATCTCATGTGACTTAACTTTACCCAATGCATTGGAGCACTATATAATTTTGGGCACACCCGTCACATCATAATATTTATATTGTGCTATATAATTCCAGGCACACCCATCACATCATATAATCCAATAAATTACTCATATGTCTTAGTATGGTCTTATATTCATAGTGTCCCATATTACAATTATTACATACAATCTTAATCCATGAGTTATCAAGAGAGATAATCACATTATTGCATAAATTTTCAATAAATTTAAAAATGTCTAGATTTGTTAGTTTTAGGTTATGGCTACATCAGATTTAATTGTGACATGCATGGACTAGAATGACATGATTTTGCACATATAATAATAACTTGTGCACATAAAATAATGGGTTGTCACATAAAATAATTACTCTTTCATTAAAACCCTTTAACATGAATGTGAACCTTTTTTCTTATCACAATTTACTTGTTTTTGAATTTGTGATACTTTTTATTCTTAATTGAACCATACACTGTTAATTGAAATACTAAATAGATTAAAACATAAACTTAAATAATTAAAGGAATTATTTATGGAAAATTGGAATACAAAGTATGGATGTAAAATCATTATTTCATGTGAAGTATTCATGCATAAAAATAAAAAGTAATTAAACACATGTGCTTATTCATGTGTATATATATATATTTATTTGTGCTTAAACAAGAAAACAATTATACAACTTACTTACATAGCTATTTCCATTTAAAAACTTTATAATTCTATATTGAAATACATATATGTATATATGTTGGTTTGAAAATTATATAAAACCATATATATACACAAGGTGTATACTTGTGATTTACAAAACCAATTTTTTTTTGATAAATTCTTATAAATATGGTACACTTCAAAAATATAATTTTATCACCTAATATGTTTTATAAAAATTTAATTTAAATAATAATTAAAAACTATATATAACTGTATATACACATGTAGGTTTATGTGGTCCAAATAAACAAAATCAAGTAGAATAATTGTATGATTTACATGTGTTTGAGGAAATTGTTTTAAAAACATATCCTCAGCATCATAAAAACGGAATAAATTTGTTTTAAAAATGAAAATATATACATATATACATAACTATATATAACTATAAGTTGTAAACAAGGGTTTTGAAAATAGAAAACAAACCAACATAATCCATTACAAGTATTATACACCTTAAAACAACATTTTAACATTGATAATTATATTTAGAAAACCCAAAATGAGTTAGGATTAGAATATATATAAAATTGTATACATATATATATAAACGTGAAACAAAAAAGTAGATAGAAGGGTTTGTATATTTAAATTGAAGCATAATAATCCCTTACTTTTCTTCAAGAGAGAGATTGAGTCGGGAAGTGGACATTGGTAAATTGGGGGAGACAAATTGGGTAAGGTTATGTGTGAAATTTAGGGTTTATATAGGTTGTGTGTGTGTGTGTATATATATTGTATACATAACGATTCATACATAAAATAGAAACAAAGACCATTGAAATAGACTAATGAAAAATAGGTCTAACACTCTAAATAAAATAAACCCTAAACTAATATGTGATTAAATTATATATATACATATATAAAGTTGAGGAAACATAAAAAAGGAGCTATAGAAAAGAATAAAAAGAAGACCAAAAGAGTGCTTATGGGTAGAAATTAAAGGATGTTCTAAAGAGAGTGGTGGATGATCTCGAGAGAAGAAGAAGAAAACAAGAAAAACTATGGGTCAAGATACTAGTTTGGATCAAGTTATAAGAAGAAGAAATGGGAAGTCGTGAAATATATCATATAGTCAAAATCATTCGAAGGTGATCGAACAATTGGGGATGATTATGCTATTATAAAAAAAATGATTGATAGATGAGATTAAATCTCAGTTTTGATCAGATGACCATGGATTGATCTAGAATTTTAATGATGGGAGACTAAGATCAGTTGAGTCCTCGATTGGATGGATGAAGAAAATGTGGAGGAAAGGGTCGTAGTGATAGGATTCGAACCCGAGACCGGATCATGCAGTCCAGATCTCGCGTGGCGATTTCAAACGGTTGAGATTTTATCTCTTTTGAAAAAAAAATCATCCCACATCGAAATGGGATTGGATTTGAACCTACTTTATATGACTTGATATCCAAGACATCGATCAATTAGCTCCCTTCCCCCTCCATGGTATCGCCCCATACCAGTTCTACGCTGCAGTCATCCTCCTTCACCCACTCTCTTCCACCATGCCACCCCACACGGTGGTGCCACCTTTCCACTCCCAAGTGTCCCTGCGGGCACGCTCTCCCTCACGGATGACCTGTGCTGTCTGAGGGCCTAAGGCCCTAACACCTAATCCTGAAGGAGTGGTGCCAGCTACCTCCCTTAGCTGGCTAAAAGGCTGGCCTAAGGGTAACATTTTTTATATAACTCTTCATTAAGACTTTCAAAAACAAAATAAACCATATAAATTCATTTTAAATCAATGAAAGTAAAAATGAAATATTCAATAATTATTTCCATTAAAAAAAATTCATTAATTTTATTAGTCTAAAACATGATTTCAACTTCATTTTAAACTTTGATACATTAAAATACACAATCCAACATATAAATTATGCCATGTATAACATTAATTATCAAGAGAATTTTAAAACATGACTTCAAATTTAAATACATATTTTTGTATAAAAATCAATATGTATTATCCTCTTCAAATTAATTGAAGTAAACATATGTAGTTATATTTTTATTTTCATTAAAAAAAAGGTCATGATTTCAAATTCATTTTAAGCTTTAAAACATCATACTTTCCAATTCTGAAGATAAGTTCAATTAAAACATGTTCAAAGATATAAATTTAAACCATTTTAAAGTATACTCGAATACTTGAAAATTTAAAATTATTATATTATTAAAATACTTTAAATATTCAAAATAATTAAGATAATCAAAATTCTTAAAAACACCTAATGGTTATACGATTTTATATCCGTTGCAAATCTGATGGTCACCTAAGGACCGGAATGGCTACCAACGATCACAATAGACTTATAAATAGGTGTTTATGGTATTAAAAAATTTAGAAACAACTCAGTGAAGATGGAACTATATATAACCTTAATGCTCAGTATGGTGGTTGTTGCTCTTTCCATACTATTTTTCATCGTGACTGGTCCGAAGGACTTTCACTATTTTTTTGGACTGTTTGGGGTGTTTATAGGTCTCTGGGTGATTCTGATTGGTCTCTTAGTAAGCATTCTAGGTTAGTGGGGTTCTTTTGGCCTTATGGAAATGTAACTTTTCCCATATTCCAAATTGAATAAAACATATCTTTATTTTCATTATGCAAGTATTCTTATTTTAGATTCACCATTCATAAACAAAAACAACATAATAATAATGAAAATATTATTATTATAAAATAAAAGTGTTCGAAGCATTACATTAACCAACCCTTAAAAAAATTGCATACTTATAATTCCATTCGTACTCACAGACACTGACCACTTTCCATCCACTATGATGTCCCTTCACTAGTGCCACCAGTGTCAGCGATTTCCCCTATTTCTGGTTAGCACAGTTTCAAAACCCTCGATTTCTCTAGCCCAGTTGCAACATGTGCAGCTTGGGTCATACTTGTGTAGACTTCTATAGTTTCTCGGGAGTGAGGCATAATGGCTATGATGTTGGGATACATCAACATGGACTTTATGTCTGTACAATGAATGAAAGGACTCGACCTCAAGAATATCAAAGTCTCATCTAAAATGACCGTAGGAAAAGATCTGACACAAATATGAAGTGCGGAGGTCACCCGCCCTCACAACTTCTTAGAAATCTCATAGAGATACAATGACTTCAACTAGAGTGAAACATTTAAAAAGACCCTCATAGTACTTCCCATGACATGCATAAAATGGAAATTAGACATGTATCATGTGGAAATAGTCAAAGCCAGATCCTCGATGGAGATAAAGTACACAAGGAGAGTTAGATATGTGGTATAGGTGTTTCTATGTCAAATGAAGATTTGTAAAGGGTTTATAGTCTTCTAGACATGACTTGGAAATTATGTTATCTATAAATTTAGTAGGAAGGGATAAAGGTTTGATGGTGAACCTTCTCCTACCATCTGAAAAGTAAAAAAAAACAAAAATACTTATACAATGCATAAATTTTTTTAGTCTTGTTATAATTTTCCAAAGTTTTCTAAACTGATAATTTGATACCAAATGTGATGACCCCAACCCCAGAAGCCAGTAGTCAGTTCCTAAAATAGGGTGTGTAATTTTTTTCTTATAAAATCATAGATAAAAATTACACATCTCATTCCATCACAAAGAATATTTTCAGTTTAGGTTCCATAAAACGAGATACAACTGATACATTTCTTCCAAAACTTGACAAAGATAGACTTCAAATTGTGGCCATCATATAGGAGTACTGAAATCTTGGAAAATATACTAACCCTATAAAAATAAATTTAAAATGTACGGTGATCACATAAAACAATCATTATGGGGTATTAAAAACATTTTTATAAAATTCCTTTTTATAAAAAACAACCTTTTAAATAACCACAAAACATAAAAACATCACTTCTTGAAGCATGCCATCAACATTTTCAAAGGTTACTTGAATACATTTTCAGGAAAACCTCTTACATAAGAATTATATGTATTTAATTAAAATCTATAGTTAAAAATTATATCATAGTGTACATACATGCACAAAAATACCTGGAATGCAGCATAATCCATAAATTGATCAAACCAATTTTAAAATTGACATGCAAGGTTGTAATTAAAAATTTGCACATAAATTAACACTTGCATAGAATTGTGTAAGTAACAATTTCATGATTCACTTAACACTTAATATGCAATTCATGGATTGATAAATGTAACATTGACTTTTGTTTCATCATTTTGATACACTTTCCTTATATAAATTTCCAAGTGAATACTTCATTTATGCCATATGCATTCATCACCATTATCATAAAAGATTCTAAACCAAGGTATATTCTACTAATTGAATAATCACATGGTTAGTCATATACAAATACATAATGAGGGAATTTATAATTAGATACTTTGTCAAGGCCTTTCTCCAAGACTGTACATAGTCATTCAATAAAGACCTCATGCTAAGACCATATGGGTAAAAACCCAACATAATTCATCTCATGATAATTACCCAATGCATTTGAGCGTTGTATAATTCTGGGTGAAACTTTCACATCATAAAATTCATATTGTGCTATATAATTCTAGGCACACTCGTCACATCATATAAGTCCAATACATTCCTCATATGTCTTAGTATGGTATTATATTAATAGTATCCCATATTACAATGAATAGTTACAATCTGAATCCACGAGTTATCATGAGAGATAATTTCATTCTCGCATACATTTTCAATAAATGTAAAAATGGATAGATTTGTTAGTTTTAGGTTATGGCTGCATCATATTTAACAGTGACATGCATGGACTAGAATGAAATGATTTTTCACATGTAATAATTACTAGTGCACATAAAATAATGGGTTGTCACAAAAATAATAACTCTTGTATTAAAACCATTTCACCTGAATGTGAGCCTTTTTTATCACAATTTACATCTTTTTGAATTTGTGATACTTGTCATTCATTAATGAAACATACACTGTTAATTTAAATACCAAATAGATTAAAACATAAACTTAAATAATTAAAGGATTTCTTTATGGAAAATTGGAATACAAAGTACGAATGTAAAATCATTATTTCATGTGAAGTATTCATGAATATAAAAGAAAAATAAATTAAACACATGTTATTATGCATGTATATATATATATATTTGTGCTTAAACATGAAAAAAATTATACAACTTACTAACATATCTAGTACCTTTTAAAAACCTGAGAAGTCAATATTGAAATACATATATGTATATATGTGGGTTTGAAAATTATATAAAACTGTATATATACACAAGGGGTATACATGGTATTTCACAACCAATTTTTTTTGATAAATTCTTATAAATATGGTACACTTCAAAAAAATAATTTAATCACCTAATATGTTTTATGAAAACTTAATTAAATAATAATTAAAACCTACATATAACCGTATATACACATGTATGTTTAAGTGGTCCATCTAAAAAAACCAAGTAGAATCCTTGCCTTATTTACGTCTGTTTAACGACATTATTTTAAAAACATATCCTCAACATCATAAAAAACGAATATTTTTTTTTAAAATGAACATATATACATATATACATAACCACATATACATAAGTTGAAAAAGGGTTTTTTATATAGAAAACAAACCAACATAATCCCTTACAAGTATTATACACCTTAAAATATCAATTTAACACTGATAATCATATTTAGAAAACCCAAAATTAGTTAGGATTGGAAGCCATATAAAATTTTATAAATATATATATAACCGTGAAACAAAAAATTAGATAGAAGGGTTTGCATATTGAAATTAAAGAATAATAATCCATTAATTGGCTTTAAGAGAGAGACAGAGTTAGGTAGTGGATGTTGGTGAATTGGGGAAGAGAAATCAGGTAAGGTTATGTGTGCAATTTAGGGTTTATATATGATACATATATATTGTATACATAAAGATTCATATATAAAATATAATCAAAGACCAGCGAAAAAAACTAATGAAAAACAGGTATAACACTCTAATTAAAATAAACCCTAAACTAATTGGTGATTATATTATATATATATACATATATAAAGTTGAGGAAACTTAAAAGTGGAGCCAACAAAAATAATAAAAAGAAAACCAAAAGAGGGATTATAGGTAGAAATTGAAGGCTAGTTTAAAGAGAGTGGTAAAGGATCTTGAGAGAAGAAGAAGAAAAGAAGAAAAACGATGGGTCAAGCCACTGGTTTGGCATGATGAAGAAAAAGAAACTATGAGAAGTTGTGAGATATATTAGATGGTCCAGATCATTCGATGGTGATCGAACGGCTGCAGTTGATTCCGCAGTTATAAAAAAATATGGATGGAAGAGACTAAATCTCAGTTTTGATCGGACGATTGTGCTTTGATCTGAAATTTTAAAGTATATGGGTGGCCGAGATTAGTTGATTCCTGGATCGGACGGCTGAATAAAACATGGATGAAAGGGTTGTGATGATAGGATTTGAACATGAGACCAGATCGTGAGGTCTAGATTTCGCGTGGTGAGATCGAACGGTTGAGATTTGATCTCCCCTGAAATACCTCACCCCACATCAAAACGAGATTGGTTTTGAACCCACTTTATAAGACTCGATATCCCAGCCATTGATCAATTGGCTCTCTTCCCCCTCCCCGGTATCACCCTGTACCAGTTGTCCCCTATGGTCATGCTTCTATGCCCACTCTCTGCCACCATTCCGCCCCACACTGTGGAACCACCTTTCCCCTCCCAAGAATCCCCGCGAGCACGCTCTCCCTCACGGTTGACATGTGCTGGCTGAGGGCCTAAGGCCCAACCACCTACTCCTGAAGGAGTGGTGCTACCTACCTCCCTCAGCTAGCTAGAAGGCTGGCCTAAGGGTAACATTTTTTATATATCTCTTGATTAAAAATTTCAAAAAAAAATAAACCATATAACTTCATTTTAAATAAAAGGAAGAAACAAATGGAGTATTCAATATTTATTTCCATTAAAATAACAATGTCATTAATTTTATTAGTCTAAAACATGATTTCAACTTCATTTTAAACTTTGATACATTAAAATACACAATCCAACATATAAATTATACCATGTATAACATTAATTATCAAGAGAATTTTAAAACATGAATTCAAATTTAAATATGTATTTTTTTTATCAAAATCAATATGTATACTCCTCTTAAAATTAATTGAAGTAAACATATGTACTTCTCTTTTTATTTTCATTAAAACACAAAGGTCACGATTTCAAATTTATTTTAAGCTTTAAAACATCATACTTTCAAATTATGAAGATAAGTTCAATTAAAACATGTACAAATATAAAAATTTAAATCATTTTGAAGTATACTCAAATACTTTAAAATTTAAAATTATTATATACTTAAAATACTTAAAATATTCAAAATACATAAGATAATCAAAATAATCAAAATTCACAAAAAAAAACTTAACGGTTATAAAATTTTATATCCGTTGAAAAACCAACGGTCACCTAAGGACCACAATGGCTAAAATAGTCACAATGGACTTATAAATAGGTGTTTAGGGTATTCCAAACTTTAGAAACAGCTTAGGGAATATGGTATACCCTTAATGCACAATAAAATGGTTGTTGTTCTTTCTATACTATTTTTCATCGTGACAGATCCGAAGTAATTCCACTATTTTATTAGTCTATTTATGGTGTTTAGGGGTCTCCTGGTGATTTTTATTGGTCTATTAGTAGGAATTCTACGTTAGTGAGGTTCTTTTAGACTTATGGAAATGTAAGGTTTCCAGCATTCCAAATTGAATAAAACATATCTTTATTTTCATTCTGCAAGTATTCTTATTTTAGATGCACCATTCATAAACAAAACCAACATAATAATAATGAAAATATTATTCTCAAAAAATAAAATTGTTCGGGGAGTTACATTATGAACCCCTTAAAATAATTGAATCCTCACAATTCCATTCATACTCATAGACATTGACCTCATGCCATCCACTATGATGTCCCTTCACAAGTTCCACTGGTGTCGGTGATTTCCCTGGTTTCTGGTTAGCAAAGTTCAAAACTATCGATTTATCTAGTCCAGATGGAACGTGTGAAGCTTGGTTCATACTCGTGTAGACATCTATAGTTTCTCAAGAGTAAGGCATAATGGGTTTGATGTTGAGAGACACCAACATGGAATTGATGTCTATACAATGAATGAAAGGACTCGACCTCAAGAATATCAATGTCTCATCTAAAATGATTGTCAGAAATGATCTGACACATATATGTAGTGTGGAGGTCACCCACCCTCACAACTTCTTGGAAATCCCATAGGGATACAAATCCTTTAGCTAGATTTAAACATTTAAAAAGACCCTAATAGTACTTCTCACGACGTGCAAAGGATGGAAATTGCGCATGTATCATGAGGAAATAGTCAAATCCTGATCCTAGATGGAGATAAAGTACACAAAGAGAGTTAGATATGTGGTAGAGGTGTTTGTATATCAAACAAAGATTTGAAAAGGGTTCATAGTCTTTTATACATGACTTGTAAATTATGGCCCCTATAACTTTATTAGGAAGGGACAAAGGTTTGTTGGTGAACCTTCTCCTGCCATCTAAAAATTTTAAAAAAATACTTATACATGGCATAATTTTTTTAGTCTTGTTCTAATTTTCTAGAATTGTCTACTGATCCTCTAATACCAAATGTGATGACCTCGACCCCAGAATCCCAAAGTCAGTGCCTGAAACAGGGTATGTAATTTTTTTCTTATAAACACATAGATAAAAATTACACAATTCATTCCATCACAAAGGATCTTTTCAGTTTATGTTATGGAAAACGAGATACAACTGATACATTTTCTCCAAAACTTGACAAAGATAGACTTCATATTGTTTCCATCACATAGAAGTACTCAAAGCTTGGAAAATCTACTAACCCTATAAAAATAAATTGAAAACGTAGGGTGAGCACTTAAAACAATCATTAAGGGGAATTAAAAACATTTTTATAAAATTCCTTTTTATAACAAACAACTTTTTAAATAATCAAAAAACATAAAAAAATCACTTCTTGAAGCACACCATTAACATTTTAAATGGTTACTTTAATACATTTTCAAGAAAACAACTTACACAAGAATTATATGTATTTACATAAAATCTATAGTTAAAACATATATCAGAGTGTAAAAATATGTACAAAAATACTTGGAAAGCAACATAATCCATAAATTGATCAAACCAATTTTAAAGGTGACATGCAAGGTTGTAATTAAAAATTATCACATAAATTAACACTTGCATAGAATTGTGTAAGTAACAATGTCATGATTAACTTAACACTTAATATGCAATTCATGGATTGATAGATGTAACATCAACTATTGTTTCATCATTTTGATACACTTTACTTATATAAATTTCCAAGGGCATACTTCATTTATGCCATATGCATTCATCACCATTATCATAAAAGATTCTAAACCAAGGTATATTATACAAATAGAATAATCACATGGTTAGTCATATATGAATACATAATGAGGGAATGTATAATGCTAGACTTTGTCAAGGCCTTTCGCCAAGGCTGTGCATAATCATTCTATCAAGGCCTCATTCCAAGACCATACAGGTAAAAACCTAACATAATTCATCTCATGAGACTTCACTTTACCCAATTCATTGGAGCGTTGTATAATTCCAGGTGCACCCGTCACATCATAACATTCATATTGTGATATATAATTCTGGTAACACTCGTTACATCATATAAGTCCAATACATTCCTCATATGTCTTAGTACGGTCTTATATTCATAGTGTCCCATATTATAATGAATATTTATAATCTTAATCCCCGAGTTATCAAGAGAGATAATTTCATTCTCGCATACATTTAAAAAAAATTAAAAATGGCTAGATTTGTTAGTTTAAGGTTATGGATGCATCAGATTTAATAGTTACATGCATGGACTAGAATGACATGATTTCTCACATGTTATAATAACTAGTGTACATAAAATAATGGGTTGTCACATAAAATAATAAATCTTGTATTAAAACCATTTCACATGAATGTGAACCTTTTTCTTATCACAATTTAAATGTTTTTGATTTTGTGATACTTGTTATTCATGATTGAGACATACACTAATAATTTAAATACCAAATAGATTAAAACATAAACTTAAAAAATTAAAGGCATTCTTTATGGAAAATTGGAATACAAAGTATGGAGGTAAAATCATTATTTCATCTGAAGTATTCATGAAATTGCAACACTACACACATTCCCTCCACCATTTGTGCCTCACATGCATGGCCCATATAGGGCACCCTTATATGCACTATGCCTACACTATTTGCACCTTGTTCATGATCCACATATTCTATGAAAACCCAAATACTCACTTTCTACCTTGTGAGATGGAAACTATGGATACAATGCATTGGTTGGGCTTTCCCCCCACATGTTGATGGTTGATCTGGCATAGTTGGCTAGATAGGTTGGAATATATTATTTTTATATGAGTAAAGTTTAAACTTATTTACATAAAATAATTATAAATTAATGTAGTATACTATTCCAACATTGGTATATATATTTATTTCCACCTCTTACTAGTTTTATTAGGATTATTATATATATTTTATAACATATTAATCCAAAATATATTAATTTTAATACATATTTTATTTTTAAAAAAATTATTAAAATTAACATATTAATAATAAATTTTTTAATTTTATTATTTATATATAACATAATAATATTTTACTAGATATAATGTAAAAACATTATCAATAAAAATTTAATTAAGGCTTATAAATTATTTAAATTAAATATAATAATTTGTTTAAAAGTAATAATACTATAAACATAATATTTTGAAAACTATAAATTTTCATATCAAAATAATAGTAATATTAACAATCAATTTTATTATTTTTTTATATAAAGTTTTAAATATCTAAAAAAATATTAAATATATCTTACAATACATGTACTAATTTTTTATTGTTGAAATTTACATAGTATCTTCGTAATAGTAGTTTAATAACCACAATTTAAAATAATTATCTTAATAATAATATTAAATATGTTTTCTCAAAAATCCTTAAACATTTTAACTTCTAATTATAATTCATTAAAAAATTTCAAAAAGGTATTTTATATACATTTATAAAAATAGGTATATTTACATTAATATTTATTTTTTTAAAATATAAACATTAATAATAAAAAAAATATAAAGTTTCATATAATATTACATTTAAATAATCATTTCTTTTCACGTTTTTGAATAAAATATCATAATATTAGAAATAAATTTCAAAAGACCTTATTTATTTCTCTTTATAAATAATAATATATATTTATCATAAAATATTCATATATTTCAAAAGTTTTAATATATGAAAATATAATACCGTTTCATCTAAAATAAAACTAATATTTTTATAATATGAATAATTTATCTTAATATATACAAAATATAAATTGATTATAGAAAAATATTTAACTGTATATTAAATTATAGTTTATTTTTAATTATAAAAAAATCATTTAATTAAAATTTATTAGAAGAGAAACATTCTTAAAATATCTGGGTTGTTATATACCCCCCCAAAGGAATTGCTCCTTCAATATTCTTTCATAATACCAAGATAAATTATGTATTTCCATTTTTAGAATTCGGAAAACAAGGATGACTATAAAATTTATACTTTAATTTCCATGATGTTAATTTTTGGATCTGTAGAAGAAAAATTATAATTCTTAAATAATACTCAAATGAAAACATCATAATTCTCCAAATTTTTATAAGTTTTCACTCTGATACCAATTAAGAAAACCTAAAACTATCACTCCAAGTTCGTTTTTTAAAAACCTTCTATATATTTTTTGATAAAAAATAAATGAAAATATTTAGTCCTTTACACACAGGAGGATATTTTCTAGTCTAGGTTTTGGGAGGTTCAGAAAAACATCATATTAAATCAATGTTCTATATAAATTTTCTATAATTATTTATTTTACTTCATGTGATTAAATGAAAACAAACACCTTTCAAACTTATACTGAGCCTATGAAAATCATTTTAAAATGTAGGGTGAGCATAAAATTTCTCAGTAAGGGGTTCTAAAAATACAAAAAAAATCATTTTCTAAAAATCATTTAGAAACTATTTTGAAATAAATTCCATTATATAAAATTATAAAAATTTTATATAATAAATATATATTTCTAAAATTAATAATCTATTGTTTTATGAAAAATCCATAGGAAAATACTTTTCAAAAAAACCTTTAAAGTGTATAAAATTTTAAAAACCCATTTAGTTTCAAAATTTGTTTCCTATTAAACAAAAATATATTTCTAATTTGAAATGTTTTTAAAATATTAACATTTTATTGATTAAAATGATACTTTGAAAACTATAATAAATCCTTTAGGCAACTAATAATATCACCATTAGGAAAACATCCTCACAAGGTTGTGGATTAAAAACCCATTCTTCACCACCACATTTGATACTCAAGTGTCAAGTTTTTTTTAATAAAAATTTTATTCTCTCTTAATGTTCTCTTTTATAATCCATTAAGAACCATTAAAAACATACATATAGTATTTTTCTAGGAAGAAAATAAATTAATATCCTTTAAACTTTATAAAGAGATATCTTTTAGAAACAACAAAAGGCTTATAATAAATCCATAATTTTAGAATAATTTCAAAAATTAAAATATAGTATTCACTAAATCATTTGAAATTGAAATTAAAACAAATACTTATATTAATATGCATGGAATTTCAAACATAATTTTCATGTATTGAAATAACTAATATTATTTATGACATTAATTAAACTAATGGAACATTTTATACATAAAATGATAGAATTTATCATTTAAAAAGCATACTAAAAATAGTAAAAATAAGTCACTTCAAAAAATAAATTAATAAATATGAAAATGGAAAATTTTAGCCAGAATTGGTAATAAATTATTATTATTATGTAGGGAGATTAAAATAAATATACCTTAAAACAATGGTTTTGGAAATAAATTCACATAAAATATGTGTTTAAAAATATAATTCCATTAAAAAGAATAATAGTTTTATAAAACCTAAAACCATAAATTATTTTTGTATAAAAGTAACCACTTTCAAAGAATCATGGATTTTATAATTATACATAAAATCCTAGTATGCTTTGAAAATAATCCCCTTACCTCAAAATGAATAAAAAATGTCCTAAGTTAGTTCCTACTATGATTGGATGAATATTTAGAATAGGTGGTCATAGAAGGTGAGAGATATAGACATTTTGGGCTGTGGGAGTTTATGAGAAATGTGAATTTATTTTAGTGAGGGTTCCAATTATATAGGAGTGGCATATTCATGATTTCACATGAAGTATTTCAATAAACATTTTTGTAGTATCCACTATTTTCAAAGCATGTGTCCAGTCTGGGAATATTATAATATTCTTAAAAACCAAATTTATATAATCTAATGTAAGGATATCATGAGTATGATCTTAAACCTATATACAAATTCCAAAAATGTGGATCATAGATATCAGGGTACATTATGGAGGTTTTATTTGTTAAATCATAAAAGATAATATATATATATATATATATATTGTTGGAGTTGGTGGCCTAGAACCAACTACTTTGTACTTTATTCATTAATAAAAGCCTTATCACATCTTAATTGTTCTTATGCGTGACAATGCATGTGATAATGTCCTAAGGAAAGCTGTTGCATTAAAGGGTCATAGCGGATCCCTGCTATGATGAGAACCCAGAAGTGCCATAACACTGTTCTTGAATATATGTTATACGGACGGATGATATTATTTGGGGGACACAAATAATACAGGTCATTAGGGGTGATGACTCATAAAACTTTGAGGCACCTTCTCATGGTGTGCGCCCTAGGTAATATCTAGGAGGATATTATGAGAACGAGACTCGCCAGTAGGAAATACACATTTCATAGTGTCATTGGATGTTCCTATCTGCGGATGCATGTTTTGGTCCTTAGACTTTAAGATTATTATTAATGGGTATTACAACTCACACACTTAGATGTATTGATGAAAACTGTGATGACACACTGTTCGCAATGAGGTAGGATACATTGGGTGTGTCACGAGTAATACTGCATTAATAGAGAATGCGATAAAGGATTTGTCCCTTATGTTCCATAACAGAAGTAGATATCTCAGGTCCTTTGATGGAATTGATATAGCCTAAATAAATCCATGGCCATAGTAAGGTATGAGAGAGTTCAATTCCAGGATGTCAAAGAAAGAATAATAGAGCACATGGGTTGATGGAACTGGCATGAAACCCGCTTGATTAGAGATATCGAGACAAAGGGATTATATTACACGGTAAGCGTTCGTAGGAGGTGACATGTCATTGATCTCTTTGGGTGACTTGGTGTGTTGCTAGATGTTAACCTTGGAATTTAGGTTGGCTCCACCTAATTCCACTGAGAAAGAGGCCTAGAGGGTCACACACTAAGTGTGTTCATGTATCTCAGTTAAATATTAATTTAAGAAGTTAAATAAATATTATTCCCGACTGTGGTTTAATAATTATTTAAGGATGCCTGATCGCATTTATTTCGACACTAGTTGTTCGAAAGAATATATTGTGGGTGAAATAATATATATTTATTAGCGAGTAATGCAGTTACATTTATTTAATAAATAAATATCCAATACTCAAGGTCTAATAAATGTGGTGGAGAAAAAAATGCAAAATAAAAGTACACACCGTGTATATTAAATATACACGCCGTGTAGTTTTATGGAAAACAAGTACACACTATGTATTAATTATTTCACGCCGTGTAGTTTTCCAGTCGGGATTTTGAGGATATAATATTGTTTTAATATTAATTATAATCAGTGTGGGCGCATGTCAAGGAATTAATAATTCAACGTGGGGTTTCAATAAGAGTTAATGAAATAAATAAAACGCGTAACATGTTTATTTCTTGTCATAACTCTATTAACCTCAAACCTGATTATAAATATCGTCACAACCCCAACACTTTGAAGGGACATTGTTGTGCACAACGGATTTGTAAATACTCTCAAGCCAAGAGAGAATTCCATTTCCACCAAGAATGCCCTCAAGTTACGAGAGCGAGATCCTCCACCGGATCAAGGCGGTCAAAGGTGGACATCGGAAGCGAAGGTTCTTCCGTGCTAGCACCCGGAGATCCCTTCGGTGACGTCTGGAGATACGTGGCACATGTGTGGATCACCACTATAGGAATCCTACACTTGGATTCTACGGTGCAAGACGGATCACAGAATCGTGACTGGAGACATCAACGAAGGAAGAATTCCACCATGGTAATTCTTGTGAATTAATTAAATTAATTATAACCAACATATGATGATCCTATATCTATGGTTCCGTGACTCTTCTTTTCTTTTTTCATTCTTCGTTCTATTCCAAAGATCCTACATTTTATATTGTGATAGATCTCGGATTGAATGTTGTTTAACGCTAAAATTAATGTTGGGAAAACCTACCAACGTGCTTCCGCTACGCCTGGAACCTATAAGTGGTATTAGAGCGGTCATATTGTTGATTATAATTATTTAGTTTTTTTCATTGGTGATTTACGCATTTAATAATTTAGTTATTTCAATTCATGTTTAATCGTTCTGGAAATCTGAATGCCGAGATCTGTTCCTCCTCCCTCGTTTCTCTTTCACCTCACAGAAATGGTTTTTTTCTTTTAATTTTGATTAAATTAAAATAGTGGAACTCATCCGGAGGAGCCAGACGTTTCTGGCCGTACAACACCAGAATACACGACATGTATTTGGAAGTACATGATGTGTAGTCTAGGTTCAATGCATTGACTGATATGCCAAATCAGGCTGTGTATTGGATTCTTTCTAAGAATTTAAGACACCGTGTGTTGACCAGAAACAGGTGGCACACAGTTTCCGAACTACACGCTGTGTGATCCAATAAACATGGCGTGTGGTCCCTTCGGGTTAGGGTTGGGCTGTGTACCCCGTACACGGCTTGACCTGCTGGAAACCGTGTAATGCGGAAACTACACGACATGTGTCCAAAAGAATACGCCGTGTACTCCAAAAATTTCCGAAGTACATTTACTCGCCCTGTCCCTGGGTGTGTACTTCGGATGGACGGTGAAGAAAAGTACACGCAGTGTAGTCGGAACTACACGCCGTGTACTCACCCAAATTACGTAGATTTATTAAAATTTATTATTATATTATAGAAACCCTTGAGATGTGTACCATGGTGCAGGCGTAAATCTAAGGCACAAAATGTGATAGGTGTTTTATATATATGTGTTTAATTTAACATCTGCGTAAATAAATGGGAATTCACCAGGTTGCCTCCAAGGTACAAGTTACGTACAAAGATAATTTTAAATGAATTTATTTGTTTAAAATTATGATGGATGAGAATATCAAGGAAGTTAAAAAAAGGGTTTAAGATAAAAGGATTGATTAATTAAAGATAATTAATTGATTCGAGCGTGATTTATCTTAAACATGAACAATTAAAAAATTGAATGCTACTTTTGTTTATGCGTAAATATCGTTGCATTTATGGATGATCATGAGCTAGATCGAGACCTTTTTATTTGAACAATTTATTTAATTTATTTATTTAAATTAAATTTGTTGGCCTGCGAGCCTTCTCCTCATTAATATGTAGGGCCTGCGCGTCCAAGGACTCTTTTATGTAAAAAAACCCTTTTACCCCTCATCTGCATGTGAGATAAATGCATATATAATGGATGAAGCTCCCAAGCTAGTGGAGGTGGCTCAAGTCAGGATCCAAGGTGAAACCAATCCAAGGAGATACAAAGGTGGATAGGTGGAAGGCTGTAAACACAAACCCACAAGGTTCAATGTGTTTTTCACCTAGGTCTTGGGTTAGTTTATCAACCGCTAGATAAACTAACCAATAAAAAAATCTCATGATCATACCATTTATTTTATTTCTGTCAGTTGCATGGTTTATTTATTGTGGGTGTTGTCACGATCACACAATTAATTAATTAAACGAGAATGCAAGATAGAACAAAAATAAAACCGACTTATACGTAAATATTATCTTAGATATGGTTAATCACTTAAGTATATCCCACTTAATACTAACAATCATGTAATCAAAGATAATAAAATGGCAATTTATGTATAAGGATAAAATCCCTCAAAAGAAATTTTAAGTCGGTATATCCTTCCATAATCTTGGTTAGAATCGAACCATAGTTCAAAGTTCTTGAACAACCCTAGTTGGGGTGCTTTAAATTATCGGGGAATTATAAATCAAGGTTTTGGGTTGACTTGACTTGGTTCGCATCAAGGGTTGACTGCCACAACAAGACTTGGTGTGACCAAGAGGCAATTGTTGAGGAAATCCAAAATAAAAGGATTTCAGGATTGGGGAGTCCACTTAACGGATCAAGGAGCTACGAGTTAATGCAGTTGGAATTTGGAATGCCTACATAAAACCCTTCAAGTTTCTTGACCAACCCTAGTTGGGGTAATGCAAAGGGCAATATGGATCCTTTCCACTAGAATATTCAGGCAACAAAATATTCCGAAGTCAATGGTGAGGGCTATTGGATTTCGATAAAATAGTGGGAGACTAATAAGTATTAATTTATTTATTTGTCTCAATTTTGTAATAATGTACTAAACCTTTGCTCATCTTAATTTGTAGAAAAAACAAGAAAATGACTTCAAACATATAATTAGGCACCATACTCGAGAAGTAAAACCTTCTCACCGGAACCAATTTCCAAGAGTGGCAGAGGCGTTTACGCATCATCCTTCACCTTGAAAGGAAATTGTATATTCTGGAAGACCCTATTCCAGTTGCGCCTGGGAAAGAGGCTAGTGATGAGGAATTATCTCTCTATACGAAACACATGGATGATGCCACAGATGTCCAGTGTTTCATGATATCGGCCATGTCCAATGAGCTATTGAAGCAACATGAAAACATGGACGCGTATAGCATGATGTATCACCTTAAGGATCTCTATCAAGAGAAGGAGAGACATGAGAGGTATGAGATCTCCAATTCATTGTTTAAAACTAAGCTTGGAGATTCTGCGCTAGCTGGGCCTCATGTAGTCAAGCTTATTGGCTACATTGAATGTCTGGACATCTTATGGATTAAATTTCCGGATGAGTTGCGTATAGATCTCATCCTATCATCACTGCCCAAGACCTTCTCTAGCTTCATTGTCAACTATAATATGAGCGGCAATGAGAAGAGTCTATCGGAGCTTCTGACCTTGATTCTCCAGGTAGATAAGGACATGGGTCGTGAAAAACCCACGGTCCTTATGGTGAACAAGAAAAGAAAGGACAAGGAAAAGGGGTCAAATACTTATAAACGGTCTGAAGCCCCCGAGCACCGTCCCTCCAAGAAGGGGAAGATCTAGAGGCAGGGAAAGGAATGAGAGGTAGTGTGTTTTGCATGTGGCAAGCAGGGCCACTGGAAGAGGAACTGCACCCAGAAGCGTGGGGACGCTAAAGGTTTGTTTGTTATTGAGTGAAATATTTCTATTTCGACACATTGGGTATTAGATACAGTATGTGGGGCTCACATATATATATTCAAATGCAGGAACCAAGTAGATTTAGAAAGATCTCCAGAGGAGAGGCGGATCTTTGAACTGCCAATGGCGCAAGGCTGGCTACGTTCTCTATTGGTGACTATCACCTCTCATTTCTAACTAGCATGATTTTGGTTTTAAAAAACTGTTATTTTGTTCCTAGTGTTACCAAGAACATAATTTCTGTATCTTGTTTGGATATGGATGGATTTTTTTTCATGTTTGGAAATAAGGGTCGTCTCTTTTATAAGAACAACGTATGTTCTGGTATGGTACTGTTTCGGTGCGGATGTGCGTCGGGTTTCTGTTCCGGCGCTGTTCCGCCAGGACGCGTTCGCGCGTGCACCCGTCGACCTGAGGGGATGGGCGCGCGCGGCTTGTGGTCCTGCAGTCCCGCTTTCCAAAGGCGGGTGGCATCCGTCCCTTATTCAGGGGCGTCTGCTCCTTGATCGAAACCGGGATGATGGGATGTCGGCTCCTCCTTCCTTGGACGTCTCCTCGGAACTCGTCGCCTAATCCGGGTCTCCCTCATAGATTTAAGACATGCTCGTGAATCTCGTTCCCGGCGCCATATCTTCATGGACATCGGTTAATTACGCTGCTTCCGCCCGGACGCTCCAAGGAGTCTGGTCGCGGCAGCAACCTGCGGTGAGGAGACCGGGTTGCTCTGGGTGTTGGGGGCGTGTCTTAACACTGCGGCTCTGCATATCCGTCTTCCGTCCCTAATAGGGCTTCTCGAAGGCATGATGGCCTGAGGCATCCCGCACTGGGTGCGGGGAACTGCGTCACCTGAGGTTTTCCTCAGCTTCCCATGTTTAACACGGGGTATGCCGCGAATTTAACGTCCAGCGGGGACGGCATCGGACTGATCAACACAAGGAGTGGATCAGATGACATAACCCCTTGCGGGGAACCTCCGACGCTGGGGCCAGCACATGGGTGGCTTCCCGAGTGAAGTGGAGTGGAATGAAGTGGCATGACCCCACCGGGATGTGGCGGCCCTGGTAAGGGTCAGGGTGGATGATGGAGTGAAGAGCTTGGACCCCGTAGGGGCTTCCTACGTACCGCGCGTTAGCGCGGATCAAAGTCAGCGTAGTTCGAATATACAGTTTAACGTCATGTTGTACGTTGGCGAGCCGACTCACGAGGAGATCGAGGCTGCCGGGCGGAGGATTGAACCGAACCACCTCGCACAGAGGGGGATGGAACGGCCGGGTGGATCACAGTTTCACGTCATGCTGGACGTTAAAAGGAGAAATATAAAAAGGAGGCAGTGGGGAAGCACGATGGAGATACACACATGCAGTCTCCCACAGGGGCGGATTCATAGGTGAATCGACGCAAGCATGAACCCAGGAAGGGTCCACTGATGGACGAACTGACGTGAAGACGACCGGGACGACCAGGTGGCGGGCTTGAACCTCAGAGAGGCTTCCTACGTACCCTGTTTAGAAGACAGGGATCAAAGTCCACGTAGTTCATTCGGTAACACTCTACCCCCGGGGGCGAAGGCCACTCCAATCCCAACATCCCTGCAGAGACGAGCGGGTGGGGGCCACGTCCAAACCGGGAGGGGGACCCTGCGTGCGAGGCACGGGATCGGGTGAAGCGGACGGTTTAACGTCTTACCGGACGAAGTACAGTTTAACGTCGTGTGTTGAGGACGAAGCGGACGGTTTAACGTCTTGCCGGACGAAGTACAGTTTAACGTCGTATGTTGAGGACGAAGCGAACGGTTTAACATCTTGCCGGACGAAGTACAGTTTAACGTCGTGTGTTGAGGACGAAGCGGACGGTTTAACGTCTTGCCGGACGAAGTACAGTTTAACGTCGTGTGTTGAGGACGAAGGTGCTTGGCAGTTTAACGTCTTGCAGCACGGACGTGGCACAGTTTAACGTCATGTTGGACGAAGGTGCTTGGCAGTTTAACGTCTTGTCGTGCGGACGTGGCACAGTTTAACGTCATGTTGGACAAAGGTGCTTGGTAGTTTAACGTCTTGTCGCGCGGACGTGGTGCAGTTTAGCGTCATGTGGGACGAATGCAGTTTAACGTCGTGCGGGACGAATGTACAGTTTAACGTCGTGTTGGACGAAGGTACTTGGCAGTTTAACGTCTTGCAGCACAGACGTGGCACAGTTTAACGTCATGTTGGACGAAGGTGCTTGGCAGTTTAACGTCGTGCAGCTTGGACGAGGCACAGTTTAACGTCATGTTGGACGAATGCAGTTTAACGTCGTGCGGGACGAATGTACAGTTTAACGTCGTGTTGGACGAAGGTGCTTGGCAGTTTAACGTCGTGCAGCTTGGACGAGGCACAGTTTAACGTCATGTTGGACGAATGCAGTTTAACGTCGTGCGGGACGAGGTACAGTTTAACTTCATGTTGAACGGGGTGCAGTTTAGCGTCATGCAGGACGAAACACTTGGCAGTTTAACGTCTTGCAGCGCGGACGAGGCACAGTTTAACGTAATGTTGGATGAATGCAGTTTAACGTCGTGCGGGACGAATGTAATGGTGCCTCCGAGGGGTCTGTGTCACTTCGTGCGAGGCAGGAGGGCCGCGCGGGAAGACAACGTACGGTACGGGCACCTGCGATGAAGATCATCGGGCGCCACGCAGGCGGATACCCTTAGGGGGTCAAAGGGGGCGACCCTGGCGGATTGCGCGCAAAAGTGGAGCTTGGCGCGCAAAACCGCGGGTCGGCGCGCAAATGGGCGGGCTGGCGCGTAATTGAGCCAGCGCCTTGCGCGCGGGTGATAGAGATTGCGCGCACCGGGCTTCGGATAGCGCGCGGGGGCAACGGCTCATTCTTTAATGAATGGCCACTTGAAAAAAGGGGGGTGCGCGCAATCGGGCTGGATTGCGCGCACCCGGGGGGCAATTGTGCGCAAGAGGCTTCTTTTGCGCGCGAAGGCCTTTAGGTCAAAAGTTATTTAAATGAAAGGAGCCAAAGGGATTGCGCGCGAAGGCGAACCCCGAGGCTTTCTTGCGCGAAAGAAAGGAGGTTACCTGGAGTTTGGCATTGCGCGGGGAAGGGGTTGAATTGCGCGCACGAGAGACCTTTCGAATTCCGGCAACCTTTAAAACGTCGGGGGTCGCCTCATATTTATAGGCAACCCTGGGCGCGGAATCCGGTTCTCGGGCACGGAATTCTCTTCGCGGGCGCGGAATCGGGCCCGGCGCGCAAGGGAGTCGCGCGGGCCGCTGGCGCACAAAATTGCGCGCCGACCCAGCGCATTGCGCGAATCCCGGGAGGTTTGCGCGCGGCTCATCAACTTTGCGCGCGGGCTTCTAAAATTCCGCGCAAGGCCTCCGGGCCCTCCGAAACGTGCTTCTGACTCCAAATATGACCTCGCTTTCCGCATCCGGAGCTTGGTTTGGGAACAACGGACTTTTCTGGCGTCTACAAAAGCCCCCCCTCGGAATCTGATCAGCGAGAGGTCGCAACGATCGGGTTCCGAGGGAGACGCCGGAATGCCAAAGTCCTGGGTGGCGCGAGACTGTGGCGCGCAAAAAAGGGCATCGGGCGCGAAATTTGCCGGTGCGGTCGCGCAAAGCGCTTTCCGCGCAGCGCGGACACCGGGCCTTGCCTATAAATAGGGGCCATGGGTCCCCCGCACCGTACACTGGCCTTCCGCGCGATAAGCATTCGAGCTCTCGTGCGCGAAATTGCCCTTTCCGGCGCGGAATTCACCCGTTCGTCGCGCAAAACTTTCCGGATTTCGGCCTGTCTTTGCACGAATACCCGGGGTTTTACGCGACGGACTTCCCGATTGCGCGCCGTCCACTAGGATTGCGCACCAACTCTCAAACTTCTCTACCAGCCTCGTCCGATTCCGCACGCTTCATCCCTTAGCCCGCACGACTCCCGAAGCTTCTGAGATGGCCGCACATCAAGGAAATGAGGGGGATGCCGCCACTCGCAGAGCTGAGATGGTGACGAACGAGGAGGTTTACGGAGCCAAGGAGATTGTTTCCAAAAATCAATCCTTGTTCGACTTGCTGACGCCGGCCCAGAAGACATATCCACTGTCGGACAACCTGCCGCTCTGGAACTTTGTCCTCCTGGATGAGGTTCCAGTGCCAGGGTTCGAGGTTGATGCGCCGCGGACCTGGGTGACTCGGGAGGACGAGCTTCCCCGCTATAACATCACCAACAATGGGCATCCTGCCAGGGAGACCAGGCACTTGGATGTCTATGTCCTGAACCAAGGACGCGAACCATCGTCGGGGGTGAGCCTGCAGCGGAGAATTCTCCAGCCCTCTACTCGAGCACATATCGCCAGAGTGTCACTGACGACACCAAGGGCTGGCTGAAGGACTGGGACTTGCGGTCTGGGGGCAATTTCACCAGTGAATGGGCCTGGGCGTTCTGGGTACGCCACACCTGCGATCACTTTGCGGAGGAGCTGCGGTACATCGGCCTATTTGAAGCGGTGTGGACGTCGCAGTTCCACTTCTACCAGCAGTCCGAGCTCGGGCCGGAGCTGTTCACCCGCTGGTCCTCGGATACCAACACCTTCCATCTACACCACGGGGAGGTCGGCATAGGTCTCTGGGACATCCACTGCATCGGAGGTATCCCGCTGGAGGGTTACCAGTACGATGAGTTCCTGCCTCCGAGGAACACCTGGGGAGACAGGTCACAGACTCCCATCCTGACATGGCATCTGCTAGACCTGGCTACGGAGCGGCTCGGGGTCAAGGACTTCCAGAAGGACATAGCCTACAAGGAGCGGTTCAGCTAGTTCTTGGAGCATGACCCCGCGGTCAAGATGCCTGGCAGGGGGAAGCGGTACCCGACCGCGGCTCAGAGGAGCCGGAACGGGTCGTACTGGCGGGTCCTGGAGACGGGCGACTACCGCTCATGGGGGTACCGCGTCATCGAGGCCCGGGACCCAAATGTCCGGTACGCGGCGTTCCTGGCCGCCTTTTTGAGTGGGTGGCTTCTGCCAGTGCGGGACGCGAGGATGGGCGTCCGCCCGGCGACACTGGCGATGGCGGGCGCCATGGCTGCCAATAAAAGATACAACCTCGGGGTCCCAGTGTTGGCTAAGCTGTACGCCATCCTGGGACGCATCTCGCGAGGGGGGTCGCCACGAAGGATCTGTGGGCCCTTTCAGTTCTTCCACGGCTGGGTGGCTGCTCACCTTGGTGGGTACACGTTTCCGAACGCCATCATTCCTCCGGGAAACGGCCTGCGACCCTCCCTGCTGAACATTGCGGGGGTCGCTCCGATGTCCCTAAGTGAGGAGGGCGTGAGGATTCGGATTGGAAATCATGCCAATTTCAACTTCAGCCCGTTCCCCACTCCCGTCGGCCAGATGATCGACAACGGGAAGGGTCCGCTGGAGCAGCACGAATACTTCCTGAACATGCGGGGCGGGGTGCTCGTGGCTCGGATCGACGGGAAGGTGATCTGCGAGCCTTACATGCCAACCCGGTTCGCCAGGCAGTTCGGGTGCCTTCAACGGATGCCGAAGAGGGTATTCACTGCTGTTCGGGAGGAGACGAACCCTGGCGTCCTTCACCAGATGTGGCTGATGTTCGTCGCCTTTGGCTCTGGCGACGTCATCACTCTCCCTCCTACCGGGGTCGACGCAGGCTTGGCAACCGAGTACGCCGAACACTGGGCCATTGCGTACCCCGAGGGGCTTCTACGGAAGCCAGTTCGGCGGCTCGAGGTCACCCGTGCGGAGACCGGGCGTCAAGGGAGGAGGCGAGGCGCCGCCACACGTGGGAGAACGGAGGCGCGCCAAGCAGCGGAGCCGGCGCGAGCAGGGACTTCGGCGGCGGGCACATCGCAAGCTGCCGCCACGACTTCAGCGCCCAGAGAGAGGGCACATGCGGCGGTCGGGGAGCGGCCCGGGAAGCAGGTGAGGCGTCTGCTCGAACCCTCCCACGATGCGGTCTTCCCGGCGCTGTGGTCGGCCTGGATGACCCTGCGGCAGTCACTGGGGACCGACGTCATCTGGCGAAAGATACTCAGAGAAGGAATCTATCTGCCAGAGGTCGGGCGCCTCCAGATCGCCGACAGGGTGGACTTCAACCGGCAGTATGCGTATCTGACGGCCATGGACGAGTACGCGCGCCAACGTGGTCAGCGTGCGGAGCCATCCCTTCTGGTGAAGGTGATGCTCGGTCTAGAGCCTACTCCAGAACAGATGCCGCCGGAGGAAGATGACAGTAGCAACGGCTCCGAGGAAGAGGAGGAGACGGGGGAGGATGAAGGCTCTGAGGGAAGGTCCCATCAGGGGAGTCCGCGGGAGAGCGGCGAGGTGGCCGGATCTGACAATGTCGATGTCATTGAGCTCCTCGAGGTCCGCTTCTATCCCTACTCAACCTGCTTCATCCATTCTCTTATGCAGCTTCTAACCCATTTCTCCACCTTTCTCAGGAGTGCACGGATGTCAGTCAGGCGCCCTCAACAGGAGTAGGAGAGGCGCCAGCAGGACAAGGCGGGGGCCAGACACCCATCATTGAATTGACAAGCGCGGAAGGGTCCCCTGCTGCAACTGTTCCTGCGGCGGCCGGGATAGCGGAAGATGCCGCTCTGAGCTCCTGTAAGTCTCCTTACTTTACTACTGGTGCTTGCCATTGACGATCCGTGACTAACCACGGTATGCCCTGCGCAGTGATCTCAACCCTGGAGGCTCGTCGGGCTGTCGAACCCGGGCTATCCACGAGTGGACCGGTGGCAGACATGCCGCCTGCTCCGGAACAGACTTTCCACACCGAGCCGGCCCCATCAACTGCTGATCAAGGGGCTGCGGACGTCGGCGGTGCTGACATCGGAGAGAGGGGGGCTGACGAGGGTGTCAACGCCGCTGGGGCGCGAGAAGAAGGTCGCCCAGATGTTGGGGAACCTATCCCTCATGAGGACATCCCAGGGGCGGACCCTGCAGCAGACCTGCTGGCTGCCTTCCCTGCCTACCGGCCTGCCGACCCCGAGGAGATGGACGACTCGGACGCGGAGGCGGTCGAGGAGAGCCGGATAACGCGACGCAGGGGGTGGAAGTGCATCCAGCGCTTCCTCAAGCGAACCTTATCGGAGTGGCTGGGGCGCATGGGATCGCTTCAAACCTGGCTGCGCTTCCTGTGTGCCGGGGGAGCTGATGCTCAACGCCTCCATCTGACGGTCCGTGATTTCATGGCCGAAAAGATGCGCGAGAGCTGCCGGCGTGCCGATGTCGCACAAAGTCGGGACGTGTCGGAGAGCACGCGGGCGCTCCTCGTGGCGGAGCAGGAAGTCCGGCGCCTCGAAGGGCAGGCGGCAGAGAAGGAGGCCTTCGTCGCAGCGTGTGATGAGCTTGTGGAGCAATTATCGGCCCAACTGATCGACGCCCAGGTACAGCTGACGGAGGCGGGCCAACAGATGATCACACTCCAAGTCGAGCGGGAGCGCGCACAGGCCAGGATCGACGAACTGCGTGCTGCGACCGCCGACGAGGAGAGGGCACGCAGAGAGCGAGAAGCAGCTCTGGAGGCCACCAGCCAAAGGGTAGCGGCGTTAGAGAGACTCATTCAGCACGCTAATCCCTAGGGGATTTGTTTTTGCCACTCCCAGAACATTTTGCTTCCGCTACTTTGATCCATTTGTATGAACCAATATATTTATCTGCATCTTTTGGCTTAACATGCTCGACCACAATTCACTGTCTCGGGGGGCGTTAACCAAGCTTCAGGCATCCCTAATTGGGCCTGGATTTCTAAAGAAAAGAGGGAGGTCATTCCAAGGAAAGGAGACCTCAGACCTAATCAATGTGTCATCCCCCCAACTTGTTCCAACACACGAGCGGGACAATGCTAGGGGCGTTAAGATTTTGTCCGAACATAGGGAAATGAGAAAGGGTGAATCGCGTGTCCCGAATCCAGAAATCCACGACGGTCGGCCTTCCAGGAAATGCCCAAGACGGTAAGCGGACAATGGATCAATCGACCATACTACTGCAATAGACGGACTGAAGGTCATTATTCATATTGCATAGGCGGATCACATGTCATCATCAATGCCGCTTTGGGGGTTCCTTCAGACACAAGGGTGGAAATCCAAATCAACAGGGCATGCGAAGCGTGGGGCGAAGTGACAGTTTGTTCGGACAGAATCCAACACTCTCAAAATTGCGCCACCGTGGGGAAAGCGTATTAGGCGGATACACTAATCTGGCCGTGAATCACCCCAATTCTCAGACGAAACCTCTTTGACGAGGAAACTGTCGCTTCCCATCATTGCGATGGGGCATCCCGAGCTGAATCGGGGAGAATATCACAACCGCACCCCTCTACCCGAAGTCAGGCCAGACGGCCGGCGACGAGGAGGGGCGGGACTTAGCGATCCCTGAGGCTGGACCCGAGTCGAAATTCCCGGGCGTTCCTACGTACTCCATCAGGCTGGAGATCAATCCATACGTAGTTCTGAAGGTGCAGTTTAACGTCATGTAGGACGAAAAGAAAGGAGATCTTAGTTTAAAGTCGTAGAGCTCGGACCATAGGGGTAGATCTTAGTTTAAGGTCTTAGAGCTCGGACCATAAAGGACCTCAAAGCACGCCACATCGTGGTCCTATCCCCTGGATATGCGAAGATGCACTGAGGGATAGTGTCAAGAGTGTCGAGGTTTCGCCTGGTCAGAACGGGAGGTGGAAAATGTGAATCATGCGGCCATTCACTCGAGGACTGGGGGCACCGGTGTGACGATATGGGAGTACTGCCGACCGTGGCGGAAAAGCAGCATCAATATCGCACTGACCGTTGATGGAATGAGGCAGAAAACGAGCATCGACCGCTCAAGCGCAGGATTCATATCGACTTGCTGCCCAAAGCCCTTGGGGGCACCAGCCCGAGTCGGTGGGAGAGAACTGGGGCATTGTATCCGGACCGCTCACGGGGGTCCCACCTAGGGCTTAGGCGATGGGTCCGAATGAAATGGAGCATGAAGCCTGAAAAGTGGAAGGAACCTGACCAAGCTGGACCTGACCCTCCTGGCAATAAACCAGAGTACTCTTGACACCGGTGGACCACTGCAAGGGGTCTAGGGACACACCTTGAGGGTGACCCGAAGGCGGCGGACTCCCCAGAGAAGGGGAAATCTTTAAGAGGTGGGGGCTGGACCCGAAGTTTCAAATATTCGGGCGTTCCTACGTATCCCATAAGGATGGGAATCAAGCCACACGTAGTTCTTGCAGTGAAGGGGACACGGCGGACCCAGCGGAGGCGGGGACATACCCCAGCCCTGCGGTCACGCACGATTCCAGGAGAAGGTTCCCGGGATAGGGGCCTGCGTATGTCCATCACCCGAGGGGCAGAGATGCTAGCCTCCAGCTATGCTGGGCCCAGAACGCGATTGCTCGGGCGACTCCCTCCTCCTTATGGGGACGAGGGTCCAGCTACGCATGGCCCTTATGGAGGACGTCCGCATATATCCTTGGTGCTCAGATCGTGGGAGCCTCAAAAGACACCATTACCCTGGTTGGCCTGCCTAACATGCAAAGGTGTACTACAGGTCAGTATGAAGAGAGTGTCGAGTGATGAGGACTGCGCAACCAATGTTCAGAGCCTGAAAGAGCCGGCATGGCGATCAAGGATGTCGCTGACCATATTCGCAACACAACATCTGATCGCGTCAGCCTAAGATGGGGCAAGCAAACGAGCATCAACCGCTCAAGCGCAGGATTCATATCGATTTGCGGCCCAGGACCCGCCGGTAAATCGACCCGAAGCGGTAGGAGAGCGCTAAGGCATCATACCCAAAACGCTAACGAGGATCCCTTTGAGTGAAGGCTCGAACAAGGAGAAGCGCAAAGCCTGACAAGCAACACAGGACTTGTCGGGATTGAATCTGACACTACGAGTCATAGACCGAAGTACCCCAAACATGTTAACAGATCACCGGAAAGGGTCGGAGGACTCACCCTGAGAGCAACCAAAAGAGGGCAGATCCCCGTGATCAACCAGGAGACGGGGCTGGACCTGAAACACAAGCGTTCAGGCGGTCCTACGTATCCCATAAGGATGGGAATCAAGCCGTACGTAGTTCTTGAAAGGCAGTTTAACGTCGTGAAGGACGATGAGGGGTGTGAGGTAGTCCCACACACGGGGGAGGCGTACAGCGCGGCCAGTAGACCAATGTGAATGGGGACATAATCCCCCGCTCACGTCATACGCCTCGCACAAAAAAGGAGGGGAACTTGGGCCAGAGGCCCAATGCGGGATAGAGATTCCCGGGAAATGGGGCTGGGCCTGAAACATGAATGTTCAGGCGGTACTACGTATCCCATAAGGATGGGAATCAAGCCGTACGTAGTTCTTGAAGTGCAGTTTAACGTCATGCAGGACGAAAAGAGAAAGAAGGGGGGAGCAGAGAGCATCCCCAAACGTGGGGGGCGTACAGCGCGACGAGCAAACCGACGTGAATGAGGGCGTAGCCCCGCGCTCACACCATACGCCGCACACCCGGAGACAACCGGGCCAAGGGCCCGAGATGGGATGGAAATTCCCGAAGGATGGGGCTGGGCCTGAAACATGAATGTTCAGGCGGTCCTACGTATCCCATAAGGATGGGAATCAAGCCGCACGTAGTTCTTGAAGTGCAGTTTAACGTCATGCAGGACGAAAAGAAAGGAGATCTTAGTTTAAAGTCGTAGAGCTCGGACAATAAGAACCTCACGTACGCCACTTCGCGGTCCTATCCCCTGGATATGCAAAGATGCACTGAGGGATAGTGTCGAGAGCGTCGAGATTTTTCCTGGTCAGAATGGGAAGTGGAAAGATTGTGAATCATGCGGCCATTCACTCGAGGACTCGGGGCACCGGCGTGACGATATGGGAGTACTGCCGACCGTGGCGGAAAAGCAGCATCAATATCGCACTGACCGTTGATGGAATGAGGCAGCAAACGAGCATCAACCGCTCAAGCGCAGGATTCATATCGACTTGCTGCCCAAAGCCCTTGGGGGCACTAGCCCGAGTCGGTGGGAGAGCACTGGGGCATTGTATCCGAACCGCTCACGGGGGTCCCACCCAGGGCGTAGGTGATGGGTCCGAATGAAATGGAGCATGAAGCCTGAAAGGTGGAAGAAACCTGACCAAGCAGAACCTGACGCTCCTGGCAATAAACCAGAGTACTCTTGACACCGGTGGACCACTGCAAGGGGTCGAGGGACACGCCTTGAGGGTGACCCGAAGGCGGCAGACTCCCCAGAGAAGGGGGAATCTTTAAGAGGTGGGGGGCTGGACCCGAAGTTTCAAATATCCGGGCATTCCTACGTATCCCATAAGGATGGGAATCAAGCCACACGTAGTTCTTAAGAGGCAGTTTAGCGTCGTGCAGGACGTAGATGCTTGGCAGTTTAACATCTTGCAGTGCGGACGAGGTACAGTTTAACGTCATGTTGGACGGGGTGCAGTTTAGTGTCATGCAGGACGAAACACTTGGCAGTTTAACATCTTGCAGCGCGGACGAATGCTGAACAGTTTAACGTCTTGTAGCTTGGATGTATGCTAAACAGTTTAACGTCTTGTAGCTTGGACGAATGCTAAACAGTTTAACGTCTTGTAGCTTGGACGATATGCTGGGCAGTTTAACGTCGTGCAGCTTGGACGTGGTGCACTCAGGCAAAGTACTGCTTGAGGAACCTAGCGTTGGTGGGAGGAGTGACACGCTCACCATCCATAGTCGCTAGGGAGTACGCGCCATTGGGATAGACCTTGTGGACAACAAAAGGTCCCTCCCACTTGGGCTCCAACTTGGGTGGCTTCCTGCCGGGGATCATTGGTGCTCTTAGGGCCAGCACTAGATCACCCTGCAGGAAGGAGCGGAGGCGAACCTTCTTATTGAAAGCTCGAGCCATTCTGCTCTGATGCCTCTCCAAGTTGTGCAAAGCGCGAAGCCTATTCTCATCCAGTGCTTCCAACTCGACTAGACGGGCTTCAGCAGCTTTGTCCGGCGCTTGCTGGTCGTAGACCGTAGTGCGCAAGGACGGTAACTGGATCTCGATGGGCAGGACGGCCTCAGCTCCATACACCAGGGAATAAGGGGGCATCTGGGTGGAATTGCGAGTCGTCGTCCGATAAGCCCAGAGGGCGTTGGGGAGCTTGTCCGGCCAACTCTTCTTGTTCTGACCAACCATCTTTTGCAGAATGTTAGAGAGGGTCTTGTTAAACACCTCAATCTGTCCATTCGCCTGCGCATGATAGCGAGATGTGTGGTTCGAGCGAATGTTATACTTGGAGTACGACTTCTTCAACTCGGCTTCTCGGAAATTGGTTCCGTTATCCGTGAGGATAACGTGAGGCACTCCAAATCGATGAATGATGTTGGAGGTCACGAAGTCAACGATGGAACAGGATTTGACCTCTCTGAGCGGAATCGCCTCTGCTCATTTGGAGAAGAAGTCTGTGGCGGTCAGAATGAACCGGCACTGGCGAGCCGTCGCCGGTGGGTAGGGTCCCACAACGTCCATCCCCCAGACTGCAAAGGGCCAAGAATACCTGGTGGTATGGAGAGGCTCCGGCGGCCGATGCACAAAGTTCGCATGAACCTGGCATGCATGGCACCTCCTGGCATACTCGATGCAGTCATGGATCATGGAGGGCCAGAAGTATCCCAACCTTCGAATCTGATGGGACAGCTTCGGCCCAGTCTGATGGGCACCGCATGAACCAGCGTGAACCTCTTGCATGACTCGTGGGATCTCAACTCCCTGAAGGCAACGGAGGAGAACACCATCAAATCCGCGTCTATAGAGGATCTGCTCCAGGCCGGGACTGCTCTGGAGGACAAACTGCGATGCGCGGCGTCGAACTCGCTCGCGCTCGGCTCGATCCGATGGGAGAATGCCATGTTGGAGGTACTCAACCAAAGGCGTCCTCCAATCAGGGGCTGGTTCGACAGCCATATCTGGGGTACTCGGGGCTCCAAGCACAGGGGTAACCACGGTGAGATTACTTACTGATGGGCCGCGATCTCCCTCCGGGATAACAGGAGCGATGAGCCTGCGGTGCGTCACGCGGATGACCAGGTTGTCCTATTCAGGCTCAGCAAGTGACGCAGCAAGGCTGGCCAAAGCATCTGCTCGACCGTTTTGCGACCGGGTAATATGGACAATTTCTGGCCGAGAAGGGAACTGGGCCATCAGAAGGAGGGTGCACTCCAGCAATGGCACGAGTTCCGGCTTCCTGACAACATAGTCGCCATTGATCTGCTTAACGACCAGCTCGGAGTCCCCTTTCACACACAGATGGGGAACGTCGATCTCGAGAGCTAACTCGAGGCCGGTGATGAGGGCATGGTATTCCGCCTCATTGTTGGTACAGCCCTCTGACAACAGGAAAGAGTATGGCAGCACGGCTCGCTCCGGGGTAATGAAGACGATACCCAAGCCCACTCTGTTGAGTTTAGGATTATCGAGTCTTCTACCGGTGGGGCTCCGGGAGGCACCGTCAAAGTGCATCTGCCAGCATGGATCGGCTTGATCGACCGAGAGAATGGTCTCATCAGGATAGCCTAGATCCAGCGGCTGATCCGCGGAGGTCGGGTGAGCTGCCAGAAAGTCTGCCAATGCCTGCCCTTTGATGGCCTTCTGAGACACATACCTGATGTCGAACTGCTGGAGAATCACAGCCCACCGCGCTAGACGGCCAGTCAACATAGGCCGGCTCAGGATATATTTCAACGGGTCTACCCGAGAAACCAACTGTACCTCATGGTGCTGCAAGTAGTGCCGTAATTTCTGTACGGCAAATACGAGCGCCAGGCAGCTCTTCTCGATGGGGGAATACCTAACTTCCGCATCGAGGAGCATGCGACTGAGGTAATAGAGGCTATTCTTTGTTCCCTCGTTTTTCTTCTGGGCGAGAAGGGCACCAAGGGACCGTTCCAGGGCGGTCACATAGAGGACCAGCGGCTTCCCGGATACAGGCGGCATCAGAACCGGAGGTTGCAGCAGGTACTGCTTGATTTCCTCGAAAGCGGTCTGACACTCTTTATCCCATACATAGGTGACACCTTTCTTCATGAGCCGAGAAAAGGGCTTACACTTGCCGGCCAGATTCGCGATGAATCGGCGTATATAGGCTAAGTGGCCTTGGAACCCTTGCAGTTCCCGGACGTTACCTGGGGGAGGCATCTGGCTAATCGCCCTGATCTTCTCTGGGTCAATCTCAATACCCCGGTATCTTACCACAAATCCAAGGAACTTTTCGGAGGCGACCCCGAAGGCACACTTCAACGGGTTCATCTTCAGGCAGCGAGACCGGAGGAAGCCGAACACTTTCTCAAGATCTTTGAGATGGTCCTAACGCTGGCGCGATTTGACCACCAAGTCGTCGACGTAGCATTCCACCAGTGTGCCGAGGATTGGCTTGAATATGCGGTGCATCGCCCGTTGATAGGTGGCTCCTGCATTCTTCAGGCCGAAGGGCATGACCCGGTAACAGAAGATACCTTGGGGTGCCCTGAAGGCAGTGAACTCCTCATCCTCAGGGGCCATCCAGATTTGGTTGTATTCGGAGTATCCATCCATAAAGGAGAGGGCTTGGAACCCTGTTGTGGCGTCAATCAACAGTTCTGTCACTGGAAGGGGAAAATCATCCTTCGGACAGTGGCGGTTGAGATCGCGGAAGTCGATACAGACTCTGATCTGCCCGTTCTTCTTCCTGACCGGCACAATGTTGGCCAGCCATTTGGGGTACTGGACTTCCCTCACGAAGTTGGCCTTGATAAGATTGTCAACTTTGGCCTCAACCTTGGCACCGTGGGATGGGTGCATCTTCCTGGGAGGCTGCTTGAACCCGCGATGGTTCGCCGGGAGACCAAGGCGGTGGACGACTACCTGAGGATCTAGCCCCGGCATCTCGTCATAGCCCCAAGCGAACACATCACGGTGCTGCCTGAGAAAGTCCACGTACTGTTGCCGCTCCTCAGGGGGCATGGCGGCACTGACCAATGTGGGTCTTGGATCTGCCTCGGTTCCAAGGTTCACCTGTATTAACTCATCGACCGTGGTGGGGACGCCCTCCTCAAAGGCTGGGGGTGCATCTTCCACGTCCTCTCCACTCAGGGAGGGATCGTCCACGGGAGAGACTGCGTTGGAAACTGCATTGGGGCTACCAGATCCTGCTGGGCCGCTGGTGCTGGCACGGGCGGTCGCGGTCATCTCATCAGGAGACTCACAGGCCGTCGAGACCATGGCCACGTCCAGCCGTTGAATCGAGAGGACGTAGGCGTCATCCAAACTTGCCCAGGGATCACTTGCAACAGCGACAGGCTCAACCTTATCTGCCAGGATCTGCTTGTCCTTGCTCTTGTAATAGTCCGCGTCCAGATAGCGGGCTTCACATGAGGCAAAAGGAGAGGCATCTCCTTAAAGCACGCCTACTCGACCATTAAGGGAGTATTTGAGGCATTGGTGGTATGATGAGGGAACCACCACATGAAGGTGGAGCCATGGCCTGCCCATCAATGCGTTATACGCAGTGTCCTGAGAGACTACCATGAATTCGGTGTTGGCAACCAAATCACCGAACTGGGTCTTCAAACGTATCTTGCCGACCGGGGTTTGCTCAGTGCGGTCGTACCCCTGGATTCTGAGGTCGGAGGGGATCAAGTCATCCTCAGACAACCCCAATCTCCGGAGCGTCCGAGTTGGAATCAGGTTGATCCCGGACCCCGTGTCGACAAGACAGCGCCGGACTTCAAGGCCGTTGAACTGGCCAGTAACATACAGCGGACGAATGTGTCCCTGTATAGGAGGGTCTTCATCCTTACCAGAGAACGAGATAACTGCCTGACATTCGGCGTCCTCGATCGTTTCGGCGTGAAAGGCCTCTGCAGCCGCAACCTCTGTCTCAAACTGGAGGGGGCTCTTCAGGGCTTCAGCGAGTGCCTCGCGCATCTCAGATGACATGCGTAGAGCCTCAAGGATGGAGAGCCTTGCTGGGATGTCGACCAAGTGCTTCAGGACATCATACTTTTTTGCCAGGCGCGAGCCCCTGGTTGCAGGAGGTTGCTCTGCGGTTGGAGGCATGACGGGCCATGCCGGTTGGACCGGCGGCCGACTGGTACTTGGCGCATCTCGCTGTTCACTGGTTGCAGTCCGGGAAATGGTCACCGTACTGGGGTCAGGAGGCCGGGATGGACTCGTGGCAGGGCGGAGCTGGTCGCGACGCGGCTGAGGCGGTTCTGCTTGGTCCCACACCACAAACAGTGGCGGAGGCGAATCCGTCATCCCCGAATGGGGGGGTTGCGCACGCTGAGCTTGGTTTTGAGCCTGCTGCCTAGTCTCAGTGGCGTGCACGGCCTGGCTGGAGGTACCAACTGCTGTGCCCCGGCGACTCCTGCTGCTGCGGTTCTTCCGACGGTGGCGACGACCGGGGACACTAGGGAGGTTCACCTGGTGTTCTTCAACGTCGGGAACCGAAAAGGGATTTACCAGCTCGACGGTATTAACCGAAGCGTACCCAACACTTTCGTCGGACGAATCATCCATCACCGGGCGGATCCGAGGTGGGACCCCCATCTCCGGGGGCATGAAATCGCCGAGAGTGCGGGATAGTGGCGGAACTGGCGGGGGGCGCTCTTCCTTCTTGCGCCGTCGTCGTTTGCTCTTCTCGGAAGAGGCAGGCTGGGACGACGATGCCGAAGCAGCACCCGCAGATTCTGGGGGCTCAGGCTGATTCAAGCGTGCACGGATGATTCCATGGGCGCGAATGATCGTCTTGCGGGCCATCCAGTTATTATACTTCTGGGATCCGCGGTCGGAGACAAGCTGCCATTCGTCCTCATTGCCACTATCGTCATCTGATCCCACGAACACGCCCGCCACTTGTGCCGGAGCTGGGCCCAACCTGATTACATTGTTGTTAATCTGGTCTTGGAGCCAGTCGTTAAACGCATAGCACCACTGGATGGTGTGCCCCAGGGCTCGATGGTAAGGGCAGTAGCGGGGGTTATCCGTGAGATGTGCCTCCTCTGGCCTCCAACACTCAGGCAGTCGCACAATCCTCTGCTCCAGGGCGCTCCGGAAATAACCGGGGACCTGATCCTCGTGAAATGAGTAAGTCAGGTATCGCGGGCCCCTGGGAGCGTGGTCTTGACGAGGGGCTGGAGGTTCCTGCCGAGGAGGTGGACCCTGATTATCTCGCCTGGGTTGTGGCGGTACATTACGCGGAGGGGTCGGCCGATTCTGGGGCTGCCGCTGCTGGGCCGGGAACTGAGCCCGTGGAGGCGGATTCCTGTGAGGCTGTGGAGCTGGCCTCGCCGGCAGCAGCTCCAACGGCCTGGGGGCCTCTATCTGGGCAACAGCAGCGGGCTCGGCCCTGCTGACTCTCCTTGCAGGAATCATAGGAGGCAGCGGGCGCGCCTGACTGGCCTGTTGCAGGGCTTCCTCAAGACGTTGAGCTTTGTCTGAGAAGTCCCTGAACCCTCCGGGGTAATTCTGAGTGATCAAGGAAGGGACCAGCTCGGTCTTGACGTTCCCGACGCACATTGTCAGCAACTGCTCCTGAGTCAATGGCATGTCAAGGGAATACGTGAGACCCTTCCATCGGGCGACAAAGTCCGCGACTCGCTCATCAGGCCTCTGCTTGCACTTGAAGAGGTCTGCGATACTTGTCTTCCGGGTCGTGGAACTGAACTGGTAGAGGAACTGTCTACGAAGGTCCTCCCAGCTAGTTATCGAACCGACGGGGAGCTGGCTGTACCAGACAAATGCTGGCCCTTCCAGTGTCTGAACAAAGCAGCGAAGCTTAGCGGCCTCCTGCTGCGCCGGAGTCCCCAACATAGGCCCGCACCTCGAGTTGAAATGGGCCAAATGCTGTGGTGGATCTCCAGTCCCGTTGAATGGGGCGAAAGTGGGATTCCCGAATCCCGGAGGTGCCGGCATGTCATCCACCCATGCTGGGTATGGCTTGTCGTCCGGTGGGATCGCCACTTGCCGAGTCTCCAAGGCTTCCAAGCGGGCGATGAGTGCCGCCATCGGATCGTCCGGACATGGGTTCCAGTCCTGGCGAGGATCTCTAACCACGAGTGCATTGCATGGCCCTTCAATCGGGCCGTCGACCGGGTCGTCGAACTCGGAAGCTCGTGGGATGGCGGGCGGAGCGGCCCTTGGGGCAGCGGGAGGAATCCGAGCGGGGTCTCTCAGGTAGTCACGCCGCTCGAGAGGGTGTGGCGAAACATACCGCGCCCTCTTGCCATAGGCAATGGCCTCTCTCCTGTCGGCGAACACGGCGTAATCACGGTTGCCCAGGAGAGTCCCGTCGAGGAGCGGTTGTTCCGGTCCCTGCTGTCCTGGCCTAGGATCACCGTAGTCAGGCCGCTGCTCTGCAGCGCGCTCGGCGAGGAGCTGGTCAACCAGCTTCTTCTGCTCGGCGAGCTGTTGACATAGCGTAGCCTTCTCGGGATCCTCCTCTGCCCTCTGCATGGAGGCAGATGGGTCGGCGGGCTTTACAGCCTCGCTGTGTTCTTTACCTTTGCTGACGTTTCGGCTCAACGTCAGTGCTTCAGTTGGTGCGGGGAGTCCCAGGAGGTTCCTCTGATGACGAGTAACTCTCACCGATGGATCTAACGACGGCTTGTCTTCGGGGGGGGGGGGGGGGGAGCCCCCGTCGAGAAGTTCCAAGTCGTTCCCCTCTCCTGACAGGTCAGCCATATTGATTGTTTCCGTCCCTGGGGATATACCCTTAGGGCCACCCAGTGAATCGGGCTGTCGGAGAATCGCACTGAAGCGTAGGGCAGCGTACTGCCCCCATCCACGGATATACACGTGGGGGGTGGCTTCCTCGATAACCTTGCGGAGTACTTGAAAACACTCAACGCATCGTTGTCGGAGGGCCTCGTGGTGCCCAAATGACCCGGGGTGCCGAACCGCGGGGAGCGTGGCCAGGTCAATTTGGCGGCACTGCTCACCAATATCCTCCAGGTGTAGTTGACTCCCGGGGTATGGCATTTGTAGGCAGTGAAGACGGGAGTGAGTCTCCCGGAGAGTTCGGCGGAAGCATTCGAACTCATCCGGGGTGAGTGATTCGGGTGCATCAAAGCCCGGTCCTGCAACTGGCCAAAACTTCTCAGGGAAGTGGCCCTCTGCAAGGACGGTCCAGAAGCTCCCCGACTCAAACTCGGGACCCAGATCTCCTTGGTCCTCTTCAATGGCTGGGAACGGACGGGGAACCGGCAGTGGTGCCGAGGCGGGCCGTCGGGCCGACGGGCTGGCCGGCGGTGAATACGGCGAGCAGGCCGATTGGCCTCCATATCCCGGGCCGCCCTCTGAGGGTGGCGGTGCCCCAGCTACCACATCGCGATAGGATGGGCCGGCGAGCGAACATCCTGCCGCAGCATCGGTGCTCGCCGACGGTGCACTAGATCGTGGTTCGACCGTCGGTCCCCAGATAAAGTCACTGGCTTCTCCGATCGAGGCGGAAGGCACTTCCGGAGGGGCCGGTACCAACCGCAAGCTTGATCCTTGGGGGTCTACCAGGCCCTCGTTACTCCGGATATACCTTCGGAGAGAAGCGGGGATCACATCGATCTCGCTCTCGGGGAGTACGAGGCTAACATGCCGCATTCCTACCCCTGCCGAAAAAGACTGGCGGGACTGGGGGAAGGGCTCTATCGCCGAATCGTACTCCGCCTCTGAATCAGAGAAGCGAACCGGTCGGATCTCCGTCCGGAATTCCGTAACATTCTTCCCTCGGCGTCGACGCCTTGCCTTCCTGCCCCTGGGTGGTTATTCGGGGCAGGGCTGATCTCTGTCCTGGCGTCCTCTGGCCGCACCGGTGCTGGGGCCAAGAGGACTGGAAACCAAAGTGCGAGGGGCACCGGGACAGATATCGAAGGGGACGCGGGGAGAGGTGATTCCGGGCAGGCCTCCGGGCCGGCATCGGAAGGTGGGATGACCCATGCCTCCTGGATCAGCCACACGGAGTAGCCCCTGTTGGTGAATAGCGCTACCGCGAGGTGGTCCGCGGTGGCTACTGCCTGTACCAGCAACCGGGAGAGTCGACCCAACCTGCCTTTGGGGCGGTCGGGGCCTCGATCCAGGTCGGGCATAGAAGTTCCCCTGCTCAGGATGCGCAGGGGCCTGGCGACTGGAGCCAATAGTGGCTTGGGCCAATGCGACCGTTGTTGCCAGGGCTCCAAGGTGGGCATCCTCTTCCGCTCGTGCCCGACGTTGGCGTCGGGACAAACGAGTCGGGATGAGCGGTGCGGGCAGGTGGAGAGCCCGCTCTTCGACTTGAGGGGCCTGGCGGCGGTGTCGCCGTGGCCTGGCGGGAGCCCTTACCGCGGATCCCTGGAGCGAATCCCGGATAGGGTGGTCCCGGACTTCTTCCACCTCATCCGCATAGGGAAGGGAACTGTCGGAGCGCTCCGGGGATAAGCTCCCGAAGCGGTTGGACGTCGAGGTAGGCAGCGGTGCCTCCCTGCGCGGCCCTTGGGGGCGGCGGTGGTGGCGAGGTGCAGCTTCCTCGAGGTCTAGGCGAGCCATGTACCTGGTGGGGATGACTCACTCTTCCTCATATCTCCGCACCAAGTTGTTGATCACCCTTCTCTGGATGACCTCCGAGGGGGAGAGAGGGCGTGGTTGTCCCGCAATTGCGGCTGCTGGGACGGCTGTGAAACGGACGGGACCGCGCGGAGTAACCACGTCGGTGTCTCCCCTACCCCTGCGCCAGTGGGCGGGTGGCGATCGGGCACTGGACTGGGCGACTCGATTCCTGAAAGCAGGGAGAAAAACCCATTAACACTGACGGGAAAAGGAATCGACAACCAACCTTTAGTGCCATGACGCCTTCCGTGGGGGGAACCCAGGCCATCGACGTTGTGAGACGGAGTGCCCGATTTCCCTTCCCCAGCCCCTGGCGGGTAAAACTGAATGCTCGGCCGGGCAACATGCCGGTCTTCCAACTCCTCTGAAAGCCATCGGTCTTCGTATTGAGGAGAAGAGATTCACGTCGGGTTCACCATTTTTCTGTTTCGGTGCGGATGTGCGTCGGGTTTCTGTTCCGGCGCTGTTCCGCCAGGACGCGTTCGCGCGTGCACCCGTCGACCCGAGGGGATGGGCGCACGCGGCTTGTGGTCCTGCAGTCCCGCTTTCCAAAGGCGGGCGGCATCCGTCCCTTATTCAGGGGCGTCTGCTCCTTGATCGAAACCGGGATGATGGGATGTCGGCTCCTCCTTCCTTGGACGTCTCCTCGGAACTCGTCGCCTAATCCGGGTCTCCCTCATAGATTTAAGACATGCTCGTGAATCTCGTTCCCGGCGCCATATCTTCATGGACACCGGTTAATTACGCTGCTTCCGCCCGGACGCTCCAAGGAGTCTGGTCGGGGCAGCAACCTGCGGTGAGGAGACCGGGTGGCTCTGGGTGTTGGGGGCGTGTCTTAACACTGTGGCTCTGCATATCCGTCTTCCGTCCCTAATAGGGCTTCTCGAAGGCATGATGGCCTGAGGCATCCCGCACTGGGTGCGGGGAACTGCGTCACCTGAGGTTTTCCTCAGCTTCCCATGTTTAACACGGGGTATGCCGCGAGTTTAATGTCCAGCGGGGACGGCATCGGACTGATCAACATAAGGAGTGGATCAGATGACAGAACCCCTTGCGGGGAACCTTCGACGCTGGGGCCAGCACATGGGCGGCTTCCCGAGTGAAGTGGAGTGGAATGAAGTGGCATGACCCCACCGGGATGTGGCGGCCCGGGTAAGGGTCAGGGTGGATAATGGAGTGAAGAGCTTGGACCCCGTAGGGGCTTCCTACGTACCGCGCGTTAGCGCGGATCAATGTCAGCGTAGTTCGAATATACAGTTTAACGTCATGCTGGACGTTGGTGAGCCGAATCACGAGGAGATCGAGGCTGCCGGGCGGAGGATTGAACCGAACCACCTCGCACAGAGGGGGATGGAACGACCGGGTGGATCACAGTTTCACGTCATGCTGGACGTTAAAAGGAGAAATAGAAAAAGGAGGCAGTGGGGAAGAATGATGGAGATACACACGTGCAGTCTCCCACAGGGGCGGATTCATAGGTGAATCGACGCATGCGTGAACCCAGGAAGGGTCCACTGATGGACGAACCGACGTGAAGACGACCGGGACGACCAGGTGGTGGGCTTGAACCTCAGAGAGGCTTCCTACGTACCCTGTTTAGAAGACAGGGATCAAAGTCCACGTAGTTCATTCGGTAACACTCTACCCCCGGGGGGCGAAGGCCACTCCAATCCCGACATCCCTGCAGAGACGAGCGGGTGGGGGCCACGTCCAAACCGGGAGGGGGACCCTGCGTGCGAGGCACGGGATCGGGTGAAGCGGACGGTTTAACGTCTTACCGGACGAAGTACAGTTTAACGTCGTGTGTTGAGGACGAAGCGTACGGTTTAACGTCTTGCCGGACGAAGTACAGTTTAACGTCGTGTGTTGTGGATGAAGCGGACAGTTTAACGTCTTTCCGGACGAAGTACAGTTTAACGTCGTGTGTTGAGGACGAAGCGGACGGTTTAACGTCTTGTCGGACGAAGTACAGTTTAACGTCGTGTGTTGAGGAAAAAGGTGCTTGGCAGTTTAACGTCTTGCAGCGCGGACGTGGCACAGTTTAACGTCATGTTGGACGAAGGTGCTTGGCAGTTTAACGTCTTGTCGCGCGGACGTGGCACAGTTTAACGTCATGTTGGACGAAGGTTCTTGGCAGTTTAACGTCTTGTCGCGCGGACGTGGTGCAGTTTAGCGTCATGCGGGACGAATGCAGTTTAACGTCGTGCGGGACGAATGTACAGTTTAACGTCGTGTTGGACGAAGGTGCTTGGCAGTTTAACGTCTTGCAGCGCGGACGTGGCACAGTTTAACGTCATGTTGGACGAAGGTGCTTGGTAGTTTAACGTCTTGTCGCGCGGACGTGGTGCAGTTTAGCGTCATGCGGGACGAATGCAGTTTAACATCGTGCGGGACGAAGGTGCATGGCAGTTTAACGTCGTGCAGCTTGGACGAGGCACAGTTTAACGTCATGTTGGACGAATGCAGTTTAACGTCGTGCGGGACGAATGTACAGTTTAACGTCGTGTTGGACGAAGGTGCTTGGCAGTTTAACGTCGTGCAGCTTGGACGAGGCACAGTTTAACGTCATGTTGGACGAATGCAATTTAACGTCGTGCGGGACGAGGTACAGTTTAACGTCATGTTGGACGGGGTGCAGTTTAGCGTCATGCAGGACGAAACACTTGGCAGTTTAACGTCTTGCAGCGCGGACGAGGCACAGTTTAACGTCATGTTGGACGAATGCAGTTTAACGTCGTGCGGGACGAATGTAATGGTGCCGCCGAGGGGTCCGTGTCACTTCGTGCGAGCCAGGAGGGCCGCACGGGAAGACAACGTACGGTACGGGCACCTGCGATGAAGATCATCGGGCGCCACGCAGGCGGATACCCTCAGGGGGTCAAAGGGGGCGACCCTGGCGGATTGCGCGCAAAAGTGGAGCTTGGCGCGCAAAACCGCGGGTCGGCGCGCAAATGGGCGGGCTGGCGCGTAATTGAGCCAGCGCCTTGCGCGCGGGTGATAGAGATTGCGCGCACCGGGCTTCAGATAGCGCGCGGGGGCAACGGCTCATTCTTTAATGAATGGCCACTTGAAAAAGGGGGGTGCGCGCAATCGGGCTGGATTGCGCGCACCCGGGGGGCAATTGCGCGCAAGAGGATTCTTTTGCGCGCGAAGGCCTTTAGGTCAAAAGTTATTTAAATGAAAGGATCCAAAGGGATTGCGCGCGAAGGCGAACCCCGAGGCTTTCTTGCGCGAAAGAAAGGAGGTTACCTGGAGTTCGGCATTGCACGCGGAAGGGGTTGAATTGCGCGCGCGAGAGACCTTTCGAATTCCGGCAACCTTTAAAACGTCGGGGGTCGCCTCATATTTATAGGCAACCCTGGGCGCGGAATCCGGTTCTCGGGCGTGGAATTCTCTTCGCGGGCGCGGAATCGGGCCCGGCGCGCAAGGGAGTCGCGCGGGCCGCTGGCGCGCAAAATTGCGCGCCGACCCAGCGCATTGCGCGAATCCCGGGAGGTTTGCGCGCGGCTCATCAACTTTGCGCACGGGCTTCTAAAATTCCGCGCAAGGCCTCCGGGCCCTCCGAAACGTGCTTCTGACTCCAAATATGACCTCGCTTTCCGCATCCGGAGCTTGGTTTGGGAACAACGGACTTTTCCGGCGTCTACAGGTACATTTAAATAATGGTTTGTATGTATTAAATTATGAAAACCAAGTGTTGGAAATCGATAATGAAACAAAATCACATGACTCATACATCACCCAGTTGTGGCATCACCGCCTTGGTCATGTAAACGAGAAGCGCTTGACAAAGCTATGTCAAGATGTCTATTTAGACTCTACTGAGCTAAAACCACTTGATAGATGTCATGCTTGTTTACAAGGAAAAATGACCAAGCCACTTTTTGGTGGAAAGGGTGAAAGGGCCACAGAGCTTCTAGGATTAGTACACACGGATGTATGTGGACCATTTCACGTAAAATCTAGAGGTGGATATTCTTACTTCATTACTTTTACTGACGATTTGAGTAGATATGGCTATGTCTACTTAATGAGGTATAAGTCAGAGTCCTTAGAGAAATTTAAGGAATTCAAGAATGAAGTAGAGAATCATCTTGGTAAGAACATAAAGAAGATTCAATCGGATCGAGGTAGAGAATATCTAAACCAAGAGTTCATCGATCGTCTATGGGAGTCTGGGATTCTATCTCACCTCACTCCTCCTTATACACCATAGTGGAATGGTGTTAGTGAAAGGAAGAACTACACCTTGTTGGACATGGTGAGGTCGATGATGAGTCATGTGGATCTTCCATTATCCTTCTGGGGATATGCATTACAAACTGCAGAATACACATTAAACTGAGTACCAACTAAGGAAGAAAATGGAATTCCCTCCGAGTTATGAAATGGAAAGAAATCCATTTTGTCACATACACGTGTATGGGGATGCGAGACATTTGTTAAGTCCCTCTCAGGCAACAAACTAGCACCTCAGGGCATGAAGTGTATCTTTATAGGATATCCCAAGGAAATGAAAGGATATTACCTATATAACTCTCAGGACAAGAAAGTGATTGTCGCTAGACAAGCTGTATTTCTTGAGAGGGATCACATCCTCAAAAAGGATAGTGGGAGCAAGATTTACTTCAACAAAGTTGATGCTCAACATACACAACAGTTGGTAAAGGAACAAGTTCCACAAGTCCCCATGGAAGAGGTTCCCGAAACACAAGTACTGCATAGGAGCTCAAGAGAGGTAAGGGAACAAGAGAGATTTTGTTTCCTAGTCATCGAGGATGGTGAATCATTATTGTTGGACAATGATGGGCCTCTCTCCTATAAGGAAGTATTAGAAATCTCAAAAGCTTCAAGATGTCTAGAAGCTATGAATTCTGAGATGGATTCCATGTATCAGAACCAAGATTGGGTTCTGGTCGATGATCCAGTTGATGTAAAACCTATTGGATGCAAATGGGTATTCAAGAGAAAGCTGGACATGGAAGGTCAAGTTATCACCTATAAAGTAAGGCTAGTGGCTAAAGGAATCAGATAATGTCAAGTAATTTACTATGATGAAACCTTCTCACCAGTTTCCATGTTTAAATCCATAAGAATCATACTTGCCATAGCATCTTACCATGACTATGAGATTTGGCAGATGGATGTCAGAACATCATTCATTAATGGGAACCTTCAGGAAGATGTCTATTTGACACAACCAGAAGGGTTTGTGACACCAGGTGAAGCCAAACGGGTTTGCAAGTTGAAGAAATCCATTTAGGTATTGAAGCAAGCATCCAGGTCATGGAACATTCGATTTGATGAATCCATAAATGAATTTGGTTTCATTAAGAACGAATGTGAGCCATGTGTTTATAAGAGGTTTAATGGGAATGCGGTTGTTATCCTAGTAGTATATATTGATGACATATTGCTTATTGGAAATGACGTACCAGCCTTACAGTCAGTTAAGGACTGGTTTAACAAATGCTTCTCCATGAAAGATTTAGGTGAAGCAGCCTACATTCTAGGGATCAAGATCATTCATGATAGATCCAAGAGGCTTCTTGGACTAAGTTAGGGTACATACATTGACCAGATACTAAAGAGATTTAGTATGGAACAATCCAAGAGAGGATTGGTTCAGGTGTCACATGACTTACATCTTTCTAAGAAAATGTGTCCTCAGACACAACAAGAGAATGATAGGATAATCAAGATCCCATACACCTCGGCTATAAGATCCATAATGTATGCCATGTTAGGTACTAGGTTTGATGTTGACTATGCACTAAGCATGGTAGGCAGATATCAAGCAGATCCAGGGGAACAACATTGGACTGCTGTTAAGACTATCCTTAAGTATCTGAGAAGAACTAAGGATATGTTCCTAGTATATGGAAGAGACGAGGAGCTTGTCATCAGAGGGTATGATGATGCTGGTTTTCAGACAGATCAGAATGATCTAAAATCACAATCTGGATATGTTTTCTATCTCAATGGAAGAGTTGTGAGCTGGAAGAGTTCAAAGCAGCCAGCTGTCGCCGATTCTACAGTGGAGTCCGAGTATATAGAGGCTTCTGATGCAGCCAAGGAAGCCGTCTAGATTCAGAACATTGTCCAAGAGCTTGATGTGGTGCCTAGCAGTAAAGACCCCATTACATTGTATTGTGATAATACTGCAGCGGTGGATCTTGAAAAATAACCAAGGTCACATCAACGGACAAAGCACATACTCCAGAAGTATCACCTCTTGAGGGATTTCTATCAGAGGGGTGAAGTTGCAGTGATCAGAGTGTCCATGAAAGAGAACGTGGAAGACCCCATGACTAAATGCCTATCTCAGAAGAAGCATGAATATCATGTGAGAGCTAGCAGGTTAAAGGTTGTTAGCAGTTGGCTCTAGTCCAAGTGGGAGTCTGTTGGAGTTGGTGTCCTAGAACCAAATACTTTTTTACTTTATTCATTAATAAAAGCCTCATCACATCTTGATTGTTCTTCTGCGTGACAATGCATGTGATAATGTCCTAAGGACAACTGTTGCATTAAAGGGTCATAGCAGATCCCTGCTACGATGAGAACCCAGAAGTTTAATAACACTGTTCTTGAATATATGTTCTATGGCCGGATGATATTATTTTAGGGACACAAATAATACAGGTCATTAGGAGTGAGAACTCATAAAACTTTGAGGCACCTTCTCATGGTGTGTGCCCTTGGTAATATCCTAGAGGATATTATAAGAATGAGACCCGCCAGTAGAAAATCCACATTTCATAGTGTCATTTGGATGTTCCTATCTACATATGCATGTTTTGGTCCTTAGACTTTATGATTATTATTAATGGGTATTACAACTCGCGCACTTAGATGTATTGACGAAAACTGTGATGTCACACTATTCGTAGAGATGTAAGATACATTGGGTGTGTCACGAGTAATACTGCATTAATAGATAATGCAAGAAAGGATTTGTCCCTTCTGTTCCATAACAGAACTAGATATCTCAGGCCCTTTGATGGAATTGATATAGCCTAAATAAATCCATGTCCATGGTAAGGTATGGGCGAGTTCAATTTGAGGAAGTCAAAGAAAGAATAATCGAGCACATGGGTTGATGGCACTGGCATGCAACCTGCTTGGTTAGAGATATCGATACAAAGGGATTATATTACATAGTAAGAGTTTGTAGGAGGTGACACGTCATTGCGGCGCTAAATTCTTTCTATATGGGTGCCTTGGCATGTTGCTAGACACTAACCTTGGACTTTAGGCAGGCTCCGCCTAATGCCACTGAGAAAGAGGCCTATAGGGTCACACACTAAGTGTATCCATGTATCTCAGTTAAATATTAATTTAACAAGTTAAATAAAGATTATTCCCGACTGTGGTTTAATAATTATTTAAGGATGCCTGATCACATTTATTTTGACACTAGTTATTCAAGAGAATATATTATGGGCGAAATAATATATATTTATTAGAAATTAATTCAGTTACATTTATTTAAGAAATAAATAGTCATTACTCAAGGTCTAATAAATGTTGTGGAGAAAAAAATGGAAAATAAAAGTACACGCTGTGTATATTAAATATACACGCCGTGTAGTTTTATGGAAAACAAGTACACGCCATGTATTAATTATTACATGCCATGTAGTTTTCCAGTCGGGATTTTGAGGATATAATATTGTTTTAATATTAATTATAATCAGCATGGACGCATGTTAAGGAATTAATAATTCGACATGGGGTTTCAATAAGAGTTAATGAAATAAATAAAACATGTAACGCGTTTATTTATTGTCATAACTCTGTTAACCTAAAAACTGATTATAAATATCCTCACAACCCTGACACTTTAAAGGGCCATTGTTGTGCACAATAGATTTGGAAATACTCTCAAGCCAATAGAGAATTCCCTTTACACCAAGAACTCCCTCAAGTTATGAGAGTGAGATCCTCCACCGGATCAAGGCGGTCGAAGGCGGACATCGCAAGAGAAGGTTCTTCCATGCTAGCACTCAGAGATCCATTCGGCGACATCTGGAGATATGTGGCACATGTGTGGTTCACCACTATAGGAATCCTATACTTGGATTCTATGACGCAATGATGGATCACATGATCATGACCGGAGACATCAAAGAAGGAAGAATTCCACCAAGGTAATTTTTGTGAATTAATTAAATTAATTATAACCAACATATGATGATCCTATCTCTATGGTTCCAGGACTCTTATTTTCTTTTTTCATTCTTCGTTCTATTCCGAAGATCCGACATTTTATATCGTGATGGATCTCGGATTGAACGTTGTTTAACGCTAAAATTAAAGTTGGGAAAACCCACCAACGTGCTTCCGCTGCATCTGGAACCTACATATATTGTTTCTACATGTGTGATCCAAGGATAAATAATGATGAATTTGGAATATAAAATATGAACTTTAGAAAATAATATTTTTAAATATGATGCTAAAATTTGGTTATATTTGTATATAACTTATATCTAACTAGTTCATTGAGATCCATTAAGAAGCATCACAACACTACCGATTATTTGACTTGCAACTAATATGGATGAATTTATAGAAAACATAGTGTTATCCATGATTTCGATATTGGTTATCACTTAAAATTGAAAAGAAAATAAATGAAGGAGGGAAATCATTGAAGATATAGACTCAGTGATATTCATGTGTAAAGTGAATCATTATTATTTTTTGAATGGTCATGGTCTTGTAATTGATGGGGGTGATAATGGTGGTTATAACTCAAGATGGTCCATGTGTGTGTAGCTATGGATGATACCAACATCGAAGGATAGGAAATCAATGTTGTGGTTTGGATATTTTAATTTCTCAAGGAAGAAGAATATAATCGATATGATTGAACATTTTACATGAATTAAATTGAATGATTATGTTTTAAATTGATGAATTGAAGACTGGTCAAAAATACCCGTACACATGTGCCATTCATCGAACTTTCAGTCATTATGTGAGCACTTACTTTTTTTTATCATGCCACAAAATACTCAAATCAACAACAGGGTTTGAAAACCATAACACTACACACTCACCCCTCAACGGTTGCACATCACCATCACAACCCACATAGGGAACCCATGTTCATGCTATGCATGCCCCATGAAGACCTTATATAGGACCCATGGGATCTATGAATTCCCAAAAACCCACCTACCACCTTTCAAGATTTCAAAGATAGTTTCCTATCATTGGTTGAGCTCTCTCCCCACATTCACATGGTTGAGCTATCCCAACTGGCTATCTAGGTTGGCCTATATTTTTATATATATGTAATGTTAACAATTTAGTTACTTATAATAATTATAAATTATAGTATTATAATATTTCAACATAGGTATATATATATATTCTAACCTATTAATGGTTTTATTAGGGTTCGTATATACTTTTTATAATATATTAATTCCAACTATATTAGTTTTAAAACATATGTCATTGTTTACTAAAATTTTAACATAAACATATTAATACTATCTGTTTTTAATTTTATTATTTATTTATTTCATATTAAAATTATAATACTTATAATGTAAAAGTATTTTTACTACAAATTTAATTAATCCTCATAAATACATTAAATTGAAAATAATATGTTGTTCAAAAGTAATAATACTATAAATATTATATTTTTAAAAATATAAATTCTCTTATCAAACTTAATGTAATATTAATAATCACTTCTATTATTATTAATAATTTATACAATGTTGTAAATATCTAAAATTAATATTAAATACATAAAACCATACATGTTCTCATTTTTTGTATTAATATTTTCTTAGTATCTTACTAGTAATAGTTTAGTAACCAAAATTTAAAATAATTTTATTAAAAATAATATGAAATAATTTATCATAAAAATAATTAAACTTATTATCATATAATAATAATTCATTAATAATTTTGAATATTGAATTTTATAAAAATTTATAAAAATAAGAATATTTACATTAAAATGAAATTTATATTTTTCAATAAAAATATTATTACAGCACAAAACTATAAATTTTCATATAATGGTACATTCAAATAATCATTTGAATTACCATTTTTTCAATAAAAGATCATAATTTTTGAAATATTTTTCAAAAGATCTTATTAATTCCTATTTATATATAACATTCTATATTTAGAATAAAAGAATAATATCTTTTAAAAAATTTATTATATGAAAATATAACACTCTTTCTTGCAAAATAAATGTAATATTTTTTATAATTTTAATATTTTATCTTAATTTATAAAAAAATATAAATTTATCATGGAAAAATCTTTATGTTTATGTTAAATAAAAGTTTTGATTGGTTTAATTATAGTAAAAAACATTTAATTAATATTTTTTAAAAAATATGATTAATATTTCATGGATGTTACATCACATCAAATTATATGCATGGACAAAAGTCAAGCCTCCCCTAGGCAATCAATTTTGAAATGATAATCTTCCATAGATGACACATTACAAAAATCAACCAATCACAATGTCATAACAACTAAATGAAACTTGATATTTTTTTATTATTCCTACTAAATTATACGCTAGACTTTTAGTGAAATTTCGTGGTCAATCCTTACTAGACTCAAAACATCCATCGATCAGTATCATATGAAGCAATATTGTCTAGATCCAGAGAATCCTCAAATCATCTTTAATTCATTCCAATTATGAAGTGAATACATATAATCCTTCCAAATTCATACCCAAGGATACATATAACATTCATCGTGGAATCTATAAATACCTATACTCATTTACTCACCAACATCTAAAATTGATAACAACCATGTTTTATTCAGTTTCATGCATCCATAAGCCCCTACAAACATTTGGTCAAATGATCATAACCAATTTGGATCTTCCCACAAAAGTAGATTCCTTATCATCACATAACTAAATAAAATTATCAACCTCCAAATCCATTAACTCATCCTTTACCAAGAATAATAATTGAATGTTTCCAACTTCCTTAGTCTTGATCACTAATACAAACATTTGACATTACCCTTCATAACTCCCAGAAAGGTCATAACTCTCCACCCCCCAATTTTCATTTTAAATGAGGTTAACACTCTAAAATCACTCTATGATCTCACCCTCATTATATTTTATCATAATAAATAAGTTTAATTCATCCCAATCCATGCCCAATACATCCTGAAAAAACCCTTCATCCCTAGACAAACATCTGGATGCTCACAGATTCACTATTATACTGAAACTATATATATAAAATGTTTACCTCATTGACCTCATCAAATCATAATAGAAATATATTATTGTATCATCTAATCACATAATAGTACTCACGCTCGTTGAGTAATATTGCATAAAAACCACCCTAGTCCTCTAAAAAGACTTATCGTGATCACATGTAGGTTAGTCTCATCTAACCAAGAGTACCCTCAACAATCCTATTCAAAATCAACTATGAAATGGGTGTCAACTATGAAATGGTTCTAATACATGATAACTAATCAAATTGGGTGTCATCTAAACCAAAAGAGCCTTCCTATACTCTCACTGTGCTCAAAATCACATCTCAAATTCAATAGGTACAGGCACTCAACTAGTTATTTCCTTAAATTCCCCTTTCGATACCAAAAACACAAGAAGGTTATTTTCTCATTACAATATAATCTATCACCAGATATTTTCTTTATACTCATTAGAACATATTTTTTTATCAATCTCAATATAAGTAATTTTCAAGTATTTTATCTATAAGGGAAATTACCAATATGTAAAACCCCTTACGTGGGTTAAACTAAAAAAAACCAAATGAATCCCCAAAATTTGGAGTGATGTCAAAATGGTCACTCGGTCTCCCACATAGAACAATATGTTGAGTATCATGGAAGTTCCTAACTCATGGGAAAACAATACCTCTCATTTCAATAATCATGGAATCAATTATGAAAACACCCTCTCCAGGGTCTCAAAATATATACCCAACAACATGTTCCAAAATAAACACACTCTCATAGTTCACCCACCCTCTTTAAGAATCTTTCTTATGAGACTACTATAGAGAGTATTTGGTCATATATATATATACACAGACCAAAATATACCTATAGTGGTGTGTCGTCACTATAAAAAATGAAATGATTAGAGGGGGTTATTTTTTAGTTTAGAAGGGGTTATAACCCCTTCTAAACACATTAGTGGTGGTTATGAGGAACCACTGCTAATGTGACCACCTAGTGTTGTTAGAGGCAATTTTGAGGAACCACTGGTAAAGTGATGAATAATTTAGTTGCAGTTGTATTAGAGGTAGTTAAAACCCTCTCTAATTTCACCACCGAATTTCAGTTTAGAGGGGGTTTAACCCCCTCTAAATTGTTGATCAAATTAGTGGCATTTTCCAACCGCTACTAATTGAGTTGCATGATCCATTTTAGAGGTAGTTCTGGGAATCACCTCTAATATGGTTCAATTAGAGGAAGTTTTGAGAACCACCTCGAAAATTATTTGGTTTTAAATCCTCATGTTATAACCCCTCCCCTCCAGTTCATGACACTCGTGCCCCCTCCATTCTCAGGTGGGCTCCCTTCCCCTTTCCATTCCATCCCCCCTCCCATTCCAGCACCCTATTTCCCTCCCTCCCATTCCAGTACCCGTGCACCCTCCATTCCCAGGATGGCCCCCTCCCTCCTGTTTCCCATTCATCTCCACACCCACACAGTCTCTCATTCCAGTACCCGTCACCCACGTCCAATACCTCCCCCACCTCCTGTTCTTGTTCACCCGTGCACCACACCACCTAGAAATTCCGAAAGGCTTTTAAAATTTATCCCGTCGAGTTTCAAATTAAGGACATTGCGATTAAACATTCAATGACTCTACCACTAAGGAATTTGGATTTTGTTGGCATATTTACACATTATTGTATTTATATATATTATAAAACCATTTCAAATAAAAATTATTTCAATATAAATTTAAATACATATGTAATTATATAAACTAATATATACATTTTTATAATATATATTTATGTATTTATATTATAATACATTTATATTATATTAAATTTATACATTTATGTAAACTATATATTGTATATGTGTATTTACATACATTTGAGTATATATTTTATAATTATATCTATGTTATGTATATACACATATATTTATATATTTATAAATTTATTTATATAAATTATTTATATACTTAAATACATATTTATATATTATGTAGATGTTTATTTATAATATATATATAATTATTAATTTAATATATTTATATAATGTATTTCAATACATATATTAATTATTATCTAAATTAATATATATGTATTTGTATAAATTGTATTATATTATATATAATTAATATTATATTAAATATATATATATATATGGAATACAATTTATAAAAATATTATATATGAAATAAAATTTTTATATATATTTATATAATGGTATTTGAAATACAATTTGTTCAAATTTATAATTAATATTATATGAAATAAAATTTATAAAAAAATTTATATAATTTATTTCAATACATATATTAATTATTATGCACATCAATATATTTGTATTTCAATATATATAATTGTATAATATTATATACAATAATATATATGTATTTCAGTAAATATAGTTTCATAATAATGTGTAAATTAATATATATTTACTTGTATAAATTGTATATCATATAATATTAATTATATATAATATAAGATCATAAACATATTATTTAAAAACATATTTATTATTACTATGATAAAAATTATAAAAACTATAATCTCGTTTTTTTATATGATTTATTTTTTAAATAAATTATATTTATGTATATATTTATAAAATATGTTTTTGATTTTATTCTATATATAATTAATATTATACGAAATAAAATTTATACAGATAAATATATATAAATATAAATAAAGGTATAGAATTATATTTATGTATAGAAATAAATACATTTAAATACAATCATATAATTGGGAATATATAATATAATTTAATGATATATATATTTACTAAATTAATTTATAATTAATATGGTATATTAATATATATATATATTATATTAATATAATATATACAAATTTATATAGAATAAAATATTTATAACATAATATATATAATATAAATATATAATATAAATATAATATATATATATATTTAATTTTTTCTATATTATATTTATTTGTATATATAATATAATTGAAATATATTTTTACATAAATATTAAATAAAAATATATTTAATATAATATATGTATAATATAAATCATAATATAAATTTATAGTATTTATAAAACCATATATAAAATTTTTATATTTGAATAAATATATTTATAATTACATTTATATTATATATAAAAATATTTATACATGTATTCATTTTTGTTTATATGTATATGTATTTATTTAACGTATTTATATAATATCTTTATATATATATATATATCTTTATAATGCATTTAAATAAATTTATATAATGTTTTTGTGTAATATATATATATATAGACACACACACACACAAGCACACCCACACATATATTATAAAATTAGAAATTAAATGAGATTTATTTTAAAAAATAAATAAAAATTAAGAGGGGTTAGAAAACCCCTATAATCAATGGGATTAGTAGCGGTTCATGAACACCCTCTAATTTCAGGAATTAGAGGGAGTTCACAATCCCCTCTAATTTCACAAATTAGAAGGGGTTCAAAATACCCTCAAATATAAGTGATTAATGACAGTTCCTGAACCCCTTCTAATTTAAGAGATTAGCGGGGGTTGTGACCCCCCACTATTTCCTTTAAAAAACATTTTACATGTTATATATATAATATAATATATATCCATACAAATTATATATATATGCAATACCTCTAAAATCCAACTGAACATATTGGGCCACTAATTATTAATTTAGCGGTGGATTTGACACAATTACCTCTAAAATCCAAACAAATATTAAAAATAAAAAATGGTAAAAAATTTAGGGGAGGTTTTTAACCCCCTATAAAATTAATTTATAGGGGTTTGTATATAACCCCCTCTAAAAAACCACTACGAATATACTGTTTTTTTGTAGTGCGTACACAAGACTCTAGCCGATAACAGGTACACCGATGAGTCCTCTATCTTAATCCTTATTAGGTAACACAAACAAAGTATCTCACAGTCACTATGTTCGATTTATATAATATCATAAGATGGTATATGGGGAAACACTATATTGGTTGTTACTAACACATTAAATAAAAGAGCCTATAAAATAGCCACCCTCGAGGGGCATGTCACCAAGGAATCATATGCTTATACCAACCAATAGAGGGAAAAACATGACCACTCCCATGGGGACTATATTATCATCACCACCATCACTCATCCAACCATATATTCGACATAGCCTGCCATTAGAGTGAAATATATACATGTCTGTCCAAATGAGTATAATTACACCATTTACTTAAATGGAAAGCACTATATGAGTTGTTTTTAACACATTAAATAGATAAACCATTGTCATTAATGATAATAATAACACTATTAGTTTTACATGTCATGTGAATCCCTACGAGATGAGAGTGATTTGTGTAGAAACCTCTTGCCTCCACTGGCCTAGAGCCAAAATAAATCCTAAATCATAAATTTAAACACAATGTGAGTCACCTAAGATAAAATCATGTAAAAATAACATCAGATACAATGAACATGAATCCCATCTATGGTAACCTATATTCCCCCTCATAAATGGTGTTCATGATGCTCTAGTCTAAGGTACATCACAAGCTGCAACAAATTCCTTTTTTATCTTTCTACCATATCCCAAATATTAAGAAAAAATACAATCATACGACTCTAATAGAACTATTTTAGGCCTCATTCTAGTTCACTATGAATTATAAAGAAATCAAGGATGAGTGGATCTGAGGAACACATCCACATACACCAGAGGATTCTAACTAGAATCAAGGGTCTATAATGGTATGGTGAGGAGACTATAAATTAATATAAAAGTGTACAATAAAAAATAATTTAACCAAATGAGGTACATTTTAGACAAAATAAATAAATACAGGCTATAAATAATAAATGAAATGTGACTTATGATCATATAATAATGATCTTCAACCAGGTCGATCGCATATACAAATAAAACAATGAATAAGAAATATAGTATAAGAGAATATACTATATCCCTTAGACACACCACATCCAATTATTTGGATCGAACTCAGTCTTCTCCTATTCGACCATGAAATAGAGAGTCTCATACCTACATTGACCTGAAATAGGTGATGGTTTCTCAGGTATCCATGTGAAATGGCCTCTCGAGTAGGGTGTGATAACATAACTTAATAGGGAACCAATAACACGATCCCATGCATGGAAAATAAATTAAGTGTTATGTGTCATTAAAATTCTTATCCATATAAATAAATAATTTGTAGAATTATAAATATATAACCAAAATTTATCCTTAGTACCACATTCTATATCAACCATTCCTGATTCATCTAGTGTCAAAATTTCTTTGTGAAGACCACATAATCATACCATCCACTAAATTAGGCATGGAAAATGATCCTCATGAGATAATCCTAGGAGATCCATTATTATCAATCTATGTGTATGTGGGGGGGGGGGGGTCACATCCCCTACCCATAGACCCATGAAACATGTCTATTGTGTCCAAACCTATTTTGGGGGTCACATACCCTGTGGGTAGTTCTATGGAGTGTGTTCAAGGCATCCCAACCTATGTGATAAGTGACATACCCTACTCATAGATCCAAAGAAAATGTCTAAGGCATCATAAGCTATCACAATCACCCCATGAATGTTTTATATGTCACTCTATGAGTTTATTCCATATCATATAATGGCCTCCGGGGGGGGGTATTTGAATACCAATCTAAGAGCATTTTCAATACTGCTCAAAGCTATTTTCTAGTTTCATATCCTAAACTCCATAGGGGAATTTAAAAATCACTCTAAGGGAATTTTACATACTACCTAAAGTTTTATGCCAAATCATATCACAACTTCCCCAAGGGTGTTTACCAACCTCTCCAAGATCATTTACTATTTCTTTTATCAAACTCACATAAGTGTATTACATAACAATTATTGGTATATAAATATATAAATATATCATATGTATGATTAGTTATATACCCAAACCCTCAAAAATATGCATGGTCTACTCTAAAAGAGAACTACCCATCCTAATCACAACTATATGAGACTCATATTAGTACTTGGGTTATAAAGTGACACATGAATCTCTCATTAAAAAACATAACACACACCTCATCAGTGTAGTTCGATTACACAGTTTCTATAAGTGTCCCCTGGACCAATATGATATGAAGGAACAATTCATATGGTCCTTGATCATTATCAAATCTCTCATACCAAGTCTGACATACATAGGTTATCATGTCCCTTAACAACATCAAAAAGATAACATGGCCTCATGGCCTCTCAAGTTCTATCAAGGATCTAAGGTGATACCTGCAACTATCGCTACCCAAACTGAAACACAACCTTTTCTAGGATCAATACAATAACAGGACACCACATGGAGTCCTATAAACCCCATCATCCATAGAAACACTTCCAAGGTTCTTCAAACTCAAATTGTCTCTTGGGTAAAGCCCCATTTCCAAGAGGGAGTCACGTCCCTCGACAACATTAGGGTTATCATCACATGGAGACATTATCCTCACAATTCAATCCTCATAGGCCCGAAAATCTATAGATTGAACCATACCCATCATTAATTCAAAAAATCAATGGGTGAACACTTTTAAAATGGAAAAGGATCACTCACCCCTAATTTGGATCAATGGGTCGAGTAGCCCTATGGTATCACCAGGATCTATACATAGGAAACCAAATTTATAGTAATCTCATTCCTTCATAATAAGTTCAAAGGGTACCGATAGGTAGGTCATATATGGAATACTTAGGCGCAACATCCAATGTTGACATCACTTTTACAGGGGGTGTAAACAGATCCTATGAAAGTCTCACTAAGTTTCATATAGCCCGATGATACCCCTTTATGGGTTTTAGTATCATAAGGAAAGAATTTATAACCATGTTTTCAACTATCAATAGCCAAGACATGAAGCTTGAATGAGGCCCCCTATGGCATTAAAACATTCTTAGACCATCGAATTTAAATTATAATTAAGGATTTTAATTAATTTTCATTATAATTTTTTTTATTTTATATAGAAAATTTCCCTCAGTGGAGAGACCACATACCACATAACCGATTAGAAAAATCATAAATACCATAAGGAACATTTGAATACCACCAACCTTTTGAGAAGAAAAAATAATTTATAATATCATAGTCTGGATGCTCCACCTAGGCTTGCCATTCCATGCCAAAACCCGCCAGGCTCATCCAAGGCCACCTATGCTCAACCATATATCTCCCATGCTACCTGTAACAACGCTCACATAAATAAAACCCAAAATAATTATTATAACATTTTATAATTGATTATATATTTTAAAAAATACTATATTAATTCATGAATAATCAACAGATGTGACTGCCCCACCAGAACTAGGACTAATTTCCCACATAATCCTGTCCCGGTACTCACACACATGACTGAGATGGGTAGTTATGAGACCTAAGTCATTCCTCCATATAAAATAGAGACTGGTGACTAGTATAAAGGGTGTAAGGATTATTGTGGGGATACTATACCCTCTGGGAAATATCAGTGAAATAAAAAACTCATAATAGAATCAAACTAATATGCATAAAAAATAACAAAAAATCATATTGTAGTTGAAAATCATGTCATTTCATAATTTATGAAAATTGAAATTATGTGTCACAATACATATAAGAAATATAAAAATCAAACCAAAATAAATAATCCAATAGCTCAATCCTAATTCAGATGTGCATTCCCATATCAATGATCCAATCCCATCCAACAATGCAATCAATCATGCATAATGTCCTTTACCCCTGAAAAAAATGAATCCATGAAGTCATCCCAAGTACCAAACAACACTAAAACTGTGTGTGAGTAAAACTCCATGGGTCGACATGAATGATGTATAAAAAATTAAATCTGATTATATAGTACATGCAACATTATGATAAATAGGGTAATTCATTCACAAATCAATGAAAACATCAAACAATCATGCTAACACCATGCTTTAGTTTGACACCTAGGGAAAACCAAACCTAAATCAGTATAATTCTAGATATATCTATCAACTGTAGGATCATCTTATACTAGATGAATCACCCATTCTCTTGGAATATTCTCCTTCTTAAGATGAATCAACCATATCTTATCTTAGGTAAACATTCACCCAACCCATAGATTTCAAAACTGGGATCTATGTGAATTCCCATGTTATATCCAATTACATGTTCCCATGGGGTATTACCCATTCCATGAGTGAAGTAACCAAATATACTATACTCCATAGAATTTACCGTATAATATCCACCTACGTATTCCCAAGGAGTAAGACCAAGCCATGTGAAAATCTACTCCCCATAATGGACTCCATGTAAATTCCCATGTTTGAGTTTCTTATGTGTTCATGTGGAGAAAAATCATACCAAGGGAAATAAATAAAGTTTCCACACATTATGTAATGGGATGACAAAAAAATTCTAAAACACTAACCATGTAAAAAATTATAACAGAAGCCACATCGGTAAATTCATGAAATTAGTAACTATAAATACATATATTCCATTACACCATGTTAAAATTATACCATTAATTGTAATGAATTCCAATTCACATATTAGTCAAGTCCAATTATGAATATGAAAAATGATGATTTTTTTTCAATTTCACCATTTCGCTAATTCCCATACCATGCCTCTTTACCAATTAAAATATATATAATTTGTTTTTAATCTATTTAAATCAATTTTAAAGTTATGTTGATTTAATTTTTTAACCAAATTATCTATTGAACATCCAAATTATCCAGGTCCCTAGGTTTATTAAAAAAATGTTCCACCCGAGATTCAATAGTTGGTACATCACTTGTGTGTCATCAAGTCTAGTATCAATTACAAAAGATAAAATGAGGTATGTGGGAGTTTTATGTATATGCATTTTATCAAAATATCGGGTTTCCAATTAGGCTTGGTCATTCACATTGTGTTGAAACATTATCACACTTATTACACATACATGATAATTGAAACTAACATTAGGGAATTTATATATACCCTATATTTAAAAGTAGAGAACACAAAGAAAGTTCGTAATGCCCAAGGTAAAACTAGATTCCCCATACTTCCCTTTAATAAAAACCGTGAAATTATCTCAGCATAGGGCATCAATCTAGGATAAATGATTTTGAAATCATAAACTGGTGTTTTACCCAAATGGTAATTAATTAAATTGAAAGTAGAAGATGATATGAGAGGCATATATTCAATATATATATTTAGAACACCATGATATAAGTGAATATTCATTAGTATTGATGATAAATCCAAAAATATCCCAGGGGAGGACTAGAATTAGAGTGAAAAGAGATTGGAGATTGATAGAAACACAAAAAAATGTGGTCTAAAAAGATACCTCTGGACAAAAACTCATTAAAAAAATGAATTTGGGTTCCACACTATGAATTTTTGAGTTTTCATATACAACAATAATTATTGCTTATCGACTCCAAATACCTTGAAAAAATTGACATCGTGAAGGACATATAACATTATGAACTGATTCCACAAAAAAAATTCATGGACTGAATGAATTTCATGGGATCTTCCAATAACTTTTTACTACCTAAATGAATTTCATGGGGTCCTTCCAAAACAATTCATTCCCCAAAAGAAGTATATGGGGTCTTCCCAAATAATTTCACTCTAAGAATACAAATTAATAACATGAATTTGTTTATCTAGAAAGATTCACTTCTCCATTATATTTTCCCCAAAACCATTATAAAATTAACCAAGATAGAAACAAGGAACATTAATAGATTTTAAGAGGATAAAAAACATAAAGACTAAAATACCCAAGAAAAAGTGGGATCTAACATCCTCCCCACTATAAATTTTATCACCCTTAAGATATTCTCTAAAAAATAACTATGGGGTATCTATAAACAACTAAGGTAATTATTCTTTCATATTAGACACTTGATCTTGTGTCTCCTCTTAAAACCTCCCATGATTCGACTACACTTGTAGTAGAGACTCAACCTTCTTTTAGGGATTTAGTACTGAGGCAACATTTTTCCTGGTGTATATAATGAATTGAAAGATCCCATCATGAAACCACAGTTCATTTCATGGATGAGGTTTTTTATAATTATTTATTTTTAAATAGCTATGGATTACGTTTATATCATTTATAATTCTCCATTATCATTAATCCCATACCCAACTTAGGTGATTTTGGGTGTTCTATTCCATACAAAGGAAGATTATGTTGGATCATGGTGTTCTGGACCTAGTGTATGAAGTTAATCCTCTTGGTTCATCTCCTCAATGTTTCATTATATTTCTATTAGGGAGAAAACTAGTTTGAGACAACCAAAAAAAAGATCTAAAATTTATGTCCCATGGTGATAGAGTTTCTTGGTCTTCATTAATTTTAAGGAAGGAGTAACCTTGTTCTACATATTTCATTGAATAAATTTTTAGACTTATCTTATTTTGAGGTCAGTAGTCTATAAAAACTCATTACATTTTGTTTTATTTTTTTATAGTAAATTAAAATAGTGATATTAGGCCAACATGACTTGTGTAAAACCTAAACAAATTGGTCACCCACTACAATGATTAATCCTTATACATATACCCCCCTAAAACCCAGTTGGATCCATTGGAATTGTTTACAGGACCTAGAACCACTTGAGTGACATTCCAACCTATGACTATTGGTTGGAACTTGTTTTGGTTGAACCTAGATACCTTTGGTGAATTTGAAATTGATTGATAATTGGATTAATATGATTAATTTTATAAATAAGTGAATTGTTGTGATGGGTTTCTCATAGAATCCCTTTTCTAAAAGTCATTTAATTTTCATGTAATCATCTTGGAATCATAAAAGGATGGTATATGGTTTGATTGACATGTAAATTATAATTGGGTTTATTTAAACATGTAATGAAATTATTAAAATTATTCATGGTAACTCATAATTTGGAATAATTTAATAAAGAGTTAATAACTGGTGATTTTGGATGAGTATCCAATGTAGATCATGGTAACATGTTTGGAATATTTGATCAAATTAAATTATTTTTATATTGTTGCATTGTTTTTGATTTATAAAATCATCCTTAACATGTGAATTCACATGAGTTTTGATTTCCATTCAGTACATAAGTTTTATATCATGGAAATTCACACTAGTCCAATGACATTTTTTCTTGTCATACAATATTGCATCATAGGAACAAATAATCCACTCTAGCACGGGAATTTAGAGAGAGAACTGTTGATATAGTAAATTTTTCTTTGAGTATAGTCTTGTTCCCTAGGTACATGTGAGTGTCTCTTGTATAGAAATTCACATATCTCCTAGTATTTCTTGGTTACATGATTCATAAGGGTGATATAAATGGATACATGAGACATAAAATGGGAGATTCATCTTATGGAAGAGAATACCCCAATAGATTGTGTGACCTGCCTTGAGTAGGAGGTTTCACCACTTGATAGAGATATCTATAATCACGCCGAAGGTTGTTTGGATAACACTGGGTGTCAAAACAAATTTATCGGGTTAGAAGGTTCATTTTAGGTGTTTTATTAATTTATGAATTAATTCCCTTGTTAATTATACTATTTCATGAACTATTTATTCATTCTGTATTGTTTATAATCCATGCATATTGGCCAACTGATCCATACACAGAACTAGTTTGGGAACTATTTGGTACCCAACAAGGCTTCATGGATGTAGATATAGAAGAAAGATAAATTTTACTATATTGATTACATTTCTAGATGGGATTAGATCATGGAGATGGGACTGAGCATGGGGTTCAGGACATGGTCTTTAGAGACTTTAATTAGTTTATATTTTTAGTTTACTTGTATGAATTTCTTAATTTAATTTATATTGTCATAGATTATGTCATGAAATGATTTATTAATATTATTTGGTCTATTGGTTTTTTCTAGATGTGTTCTAGTCTGATTATGTTATTTTTTATCTTATATTAACTAATATTGTAACTCTATTCCATAGGTTATAGCAGCCTGATTGTATTCCTGACACCCTTGATACTAGTCAGTATCCTCTTGCATATGGAAATTCACACCACTGGTCTTATAACTTCTTTACTTGGTTACATTAGGGAGTTACAAGCTACGGTTGTTATAGAAATGGACCCCGATATCACCTTGGGTAGAAGTCCTGATAAACAAAATTGATTCCATTAACAATTTAGAATCATTTTTAAGGAAATCATCAATAAAATTACAATGTAAATTTAATTTCTTCAAATAAATTAGTTTTGATTAATGGATGTCATTACAGGATTTTATCTTCCTAGGTAGAATAAAATCACAATTTTTTTCTAGTTGTTTCTACTATTTACTGGTGGAATTGTCACCCAAATCCCTAATCAATGAAAAATAAATTAGTGAGAATGATGGAGGGGAAGGAAAGAGATCACTAGAGGGAGATATATAAATCTAGTCACTCCAAAATTCATCAAAACTAACCTAAAAATGAATTATGATCAAAGGAAAAAATGAGGGTACCTGAATGGGTTCATGCATTAAAACAAGTCAAAGAGATGTGGGTTCACCCAAAAATTATGAGGGGGTAATTATAAGATCCTGACCTTTTCTGGAGATCTATAGAGATTTTTAAATGTACTATTTTAGCCTCTTATGATATATGACAATTTTTTTCTCAAGGTAGTTTTAGGTGAATAATTGACAATTTTGGAAGAAAAAGGGGGAGTGTATGGTTGGTTCATAGTTTTCCCAAACTATAATCCTACCCCTAGAAAACTGAAAAAACCCTAGTAGAGGGGGATTTTAGGGTTAAAAAATGGTTTGTTAAACTATTAAACCTGTTAAGAGAAACCATTCACCCCAAAGGGGAGGCTCAAGGTTAAGGTGCCCAGTTTTAAAAACCATGCACCCTTACCTAGAAAACCATGTGGTGCACAATTCCTAATACCCCAATTTTTTTTAAAATTCCCAAACCCCTTGTATTTAACCCTCATTCACCCCTATTCAACCTAATATGATTTCCAATGATTTTAGAGGCTCTATAACAAATTTCAAATCCTTAAAAACTTTTTTCTTGACAAATCCGAGATCCAATTCATAGATCTTCACCTCTCCTAGAAATAATTCTCTTCCCACCTAGAATTATCTCTCTCTTTTATCTATTTTTGGATGATGAGGAATTTATTATTCCCTATTTTGTGGGGTTTAGATCAAGGGTTTTATATATCTTAATCCATTATATATTCAGATAGGTTTTGGTTCTATATCTCGTTCTTTGTTGTAAAATTGATCATTCTGCGTCAATTTAGGGATTTCCATCATGGAGAATGTTCATCAAAGATATTTATGTAGGTGGTCTATTTATCAATTACTAATATGTTTATTTCAATTACATATATGTGATTTTTAAATTCCTATTTCAGTTTTGGAAATTGTATCTTGAATTGGATTAGTTAATGGGGTAATTATTTAATTTATGGATTAAAGAATTGATTTATTAGTGGGGTTATGAAATAGGTCAATTGATGGGATTGTGTAATTAGTTAATTATGTGATGTTTAATTGATTGATTAATGTGAACTAATGGGTTGTATGAATTAACCTAAAAAATTAATGGTTTATATGATTAATTATTGATAAATGGTTTAATGGTGAATTATTCATATTATTCCATATGATTAAAAGTGAAGAAGCATGATTGATTTGATAATTAAAATGGGACATTTTGATATGAATGTTTGATTATAATGTTAATGTTTCAAACCCTTTGTGTATGTGAAATTGTGATATATGTTATATTTTGATATATATGTGTGGGACATGGATTGATGTTTCAAAATACCTTATGTGATTAATTGATATACATGTTTGGGACACAGATTGATGCTTTAAAAGGCCATATGTGATAAAAATGTGGCATGAGATAGGGGATGATGCTTCAAAAGACCATCGGGTACTTGACTTGGTGTTCTGGGCCCAAAATATTTCCATTGGACTGTGGTTCTAAGTATACATGATATAGACTAAAATTAAATGGATAAAGGAAGTATATGTTATAATGAATTATGATTCCCTTTGTGATATGGTTTAGACTTTAGAATGGACCGAAAAAAGTATTGGTGGTTTTGGTGTCATCGTGTACCTAGGTAAATTATATGGTTAATTAAAGAATAATTGAATTGGTAAAATATTTATTTTATTAGTTTTATTTTCTTATTTATATAAATTTATACACTATTATAGACTTGATATTTTGTTAGAAAACATTGGTGGTGGTATAATGAGTTTTACTCAAACCTTACTCATGATGTCTAATCGGTACCCAAATAGACTTCATGTTTACATGATAAGATAAGTGAAAGAGCCCTATGTTAGATGTATGAGTTGGAATGGAGCATAGATGAGGGAATATGACATGGTGTTAGGAATGACTAGGGAGTTTTCAATGTATTTACTTTTGGGTTTTAAATTTGAAACATGAAACTTATATATAATGACATATATACTATTTTGTTTGGATATTTTTTTCCTATTATGGTTCAATATGTATTTATTTTTTGTATTGATTATAGTAACATTCTTATTATTGTTTATTATAACATATATGTTTTATTATTATTTATGATGTTATTTTGATACTATAATAAAGAGTGTATAGTCTCCCCATATTAAATATTAGACCCTCGATACTCGTTGAAAACCTCTGGTGTATGGGGACGAGTTGCGGAGGTCATGTGGCCAACCATATCAGGGAACCATTATGTGGAACCCAATTCAGGATGTTACAAATTGGTATGAGAGCAAGTTTTATTTTCTTTTGTTTTGTCTTACTTTTTAGGAAAGGTAGATAAGAGACTATGAAGAGTTAAGTCTTGGTAATGAGCTTTTTCAAGGGAGAATCTAATCCAGGTATGAGGACAACCCCAGTACCCTGGGTGGGATTGTTGTTTTTTATGTTTTATGTTATAGTTGGATGTTATTTCACCTTGGGTGATGCAATTCTTATGTGATGTTATTATTATTTTTTCTTATTTTCTTCATGTACTGGAATGGAATGAGAATTTTGTATATATGAATAATTTTAGGAACTCATGAAATATTGTGACATGCATCATTGTAGGAATGCATGGAAAATTAGGGTTTGGGTGACTTATTTAAATGAAAATTATTTATCTTGTGTAAATTAAATGAAAATAGTTCCTAATATAAAATTGAAAAATGTAAAAGTACGTTAAATGTGGAAAATTAAATGGATGAATGGGTGTCTAATGAGAAACTTTGAAATGTGAAATTTTTTACCCTATGTTATCCATGACATAGATGGGGGATGGTTGAGGGTTGTGATGGTTCCTCAGTTTTGACTATGTGGTGGGATTTAGAGGAATGAATTTTTATGACATGATGTGAATCCCTATTATGTAAATGTGATAATTTTTAGTAATGTGTTTTAATACTTGTGTTTGTAATTGTACTGATATGACTCTATGATGATCCTTGTTGATAGGGTGAAAGGAGTATATAGATGGGAATGATCCTCCAATAGTTGAACCCGAGGCTATGATTTTTTTGGTTGAAGGAGTTGGAGGTCAATTTCATGATAAATTTTCTCTATTTATACAATTTATGGAAGGAGACCTAGGGTTGGTTGGGATATGTGTGTCTAATATGACATTGGAGTTTCAGTTTCTTCACCCTATAAAATTTACCAAAGAGGGTGGAACTAAGGTGGATGAGTTCTGGATTGAGTCTATATAGATGATCCATGACCACACATAGACTCCTTATGAGAAGAGAGTCAAAGTAGCTACTTATATTCTACATTGTCAAGCTAAGTTTTGGTGGGACATCTAGACTCAGTATAGACAACTAGAGAATATAGAGTGGAAGGATTCTTATAAGAAGTTCACAGATCATGTTTACCCTGAGATGTTCAAGAAATAAATGGAGGCTAAGTTCATGAGGTTGATATAGTGGAGTATATCTGTGATAGACTATATGGGACACTTTACAGATTTACAACACTTTTTCCCATCATCATAAGGATATGAGGTGATTGTGGAAAAATAGTTTTAATATGCGATTAAATATGAGATTAAGTCTTAGGTTAATATATTTAGCCTATAGACATTTTTAGATGCGGTGAACCAGGATCTCATATATGAGGGGAACCTGAAGGAGGCCTCTAGTGGAGGACATGTGGGTTTTATTGTATGACCATGATTTACATATTTTTAGAGTAGTAAGTGTCGCTTTGAATATGTTATTCATGGAGGTATCATGTAGAGTGTCTTGGGTGAAGGATTGGTGACTCATGATATTTCTTAAACGATCTACCACCAGTGCGGTGGGTTGGGTCACATTTGTTGATAGTTCCCTGACCACTGATAGAGTGTTGAGATTTAAGTGTGATGGGACATCAACAACAGTTCTGTAGAAACCAACGATGTATGGGTAGTGGAAGTGGTGCTTGGAAGAACCAGATTATTGGAAGGGGTTCTTCTACCCCATATCAGTCTGATAGATACAGTTCTACTGGTCTTGGAGATTGAGGTAGTGGATGTGGTAAATCTTGGAAAAATCACCCGTATCAGCAGAGTAGTGTAGCTTAGGGGACTCAGACTACATCACAGGGAAGAGGGGTAGGAAAAATTCATGTAGTTCATTCTATACTAATGGATAGTGAGTTTGCTCCACTGACAGTTATAGGTACTATTCTTGTAGATTTTACACTTACTAGAGCCTTATTTGATACAAGAGCCTCTATTGTTTTTAAATCTTTAGAAATGGTGATTGGTTTGAGTATGGAAATGAAGATTTTTACCATGGTTATGATGATCGATACACCCTTGGGAGTACGGTCGAGTGACATTTGTTTATATAATGGGTGTTCTATCGAGGCTGGAGAGTATCATTTTATCAGGGTTTCCTACATCCTCGATATGTCAAGATTTGACTTTATTTTGGGTATGGACAAATTGGTAGCATAATGATCTAACATATATTTTTAACATGAAAGAGTTTCTTTTAAATCTCTTGAGGGTGACATTTATGTTAATTGTGGAGTGTGGGATATCATGGCAGGCCATGTAGGGACAATTCTTAAACAATAGGGGGAGATCACCACCAGGGTTTTAAGTCTCTTGTTGGATGATGGGGGTGTGAAGTAGGATGTTTTGAAACCAATATTGAACTGATTAAAATATGTATTTGTTAGGTACTTCTTAGGGATACCAAATTAGAGTGATGTAGAGTTTACTATTGATATCATGCCTAGATATGAGATGTTTTCCATTCCACCTTACAGAATGGAACTGATAGATCTTCAAGATCTTAAGACTCAATGAGATGAATTGATTGATAAGGTATTTGTCCTTCTAAGTACACATAATTTCTTTTTTCCGTTATTTTTTTCTAATAAGTCTGATGAAATATTGTGCTTATGTGTTGATTATCGAAGTTGAAATGGATGAATGTGAATAATACATATCATCTTCCATGTAACGACAATCTCTTTGACTAGTTGAGAGGAGCATGTGTTGACTCCAAAATTGACATGAGATCGAGGTATCATCGGTTAAGATTAAGACTTTATGATATACCATGAATAGATTTTAGAATAAGGTATGGCCTTTAATAGTTATTCATGATTCCATTCAGTCTGATGAATGCACCTGCTGTGTTTATGGTCCTGATGAACAGAATCTTCCACCCGTACCAAGATCAATTTTTGGTAGCGTTTATAGATGAAATCTTGTTGTACTCCAAGACTCATAATGATGATTACCAAAATATTGAAATATTTTTAAGTACATTTAGAGAGCCTCATATATATGTAAAACTATCTAAGTGTCAATTCTGGACTGATCAGGTACATTTCTAAGGTTACATCATCTCAGATGAAGGTGTTTCAGTGGACCTAGTGAATTTACAGGACATTTTTTATTTGTAATATCCTAATTATCTTTTTTATATCCATGGATTATTGGGTTTAGTAGGATATGATTATAGGTTTATCCATGAAATTTCCCAATTGGAAACACCAATTTTAGGCTTGACCAAGAATAAAGTTATGTCTGAATGGTCTGGAGCATGTGAGAATGCTTTCTAGGATTTGAAGAATCATTTCACAACCACTTTGATCTTGATCCTACCTAAGATGAAGGAGGAGTATGAAATGTTTTTTGACACATATTGGATAGGACATAAAACAATTTTGATTTAGGGAGATTGAGTTGTGAAGTATCGATCATGGTAGTTAAGTACACATGAACACAATTACCCTATGCATGACCTCGAGTTAGCTGCAATGGTTCATGCCTTAATGTTTTGGTGGAATTATAATTTGGGAGAAAAGTTTACTATGTATAACAATATAAAGATATTAAAATATATATTTTTATAGTGATACATAAATCTCTGGTACTCAAGATGTGTTGCACATATATAGTTATTTGATTTTGAACTAGCATATACTTCCGAGAATGTGAATAGTGTTGCCGACACTTTGAGAAGAAAAACTCAGACTCATGAAGTTAAAGAGTCTAGTTCTAAGTGGTAGATGATGAATTTTCTAGATGATATGAAAATTGTGGTCTGTGAGGGTGAGAAGAAGATGAACCTCATATCAGTATCAGTAGAATCCATGATTTTGAACCAGATCAAGGATAGGCAGTATGAGGATCTTGAGTGTTTGGACTTGATGGAAATCCTTGTATGAGGGGAGAATATTTCCTATTGGACTATGGATGAGGGTGAGATCATCTATGTCTGGGGTTATTTATTTGTTCCCACTTGTATGTTTGAGAAGCTAATGCATGAGTTTTATACCTCGAAGTAGGCAGTGCATCCGAGTTTTAAAAAATGTACCATGAACTACGTTGATAGTATTATTGGATTGGAATGAAATAAAAGATATTGAAGTGGTACTGAAATGATGATACACCTATCAAAAATTGAATGCCAAGAATCAGTGAACTATAGGTTTACAATAGTCACATTCCATTCCAAAATGGAAGTGAGATGACATTACTATGGATTTATTGGTGAGTATCCCGGGGATGCCTTGGAAGAATTATACAATTTGGGTGATTGTGGACCGATTGAAAAAGGCAACACATTTATTACCAATATGAGAGACTTTTTTAGTGAATTAATAGGGAGACTTGTACATTTAGATGATATTATTTCTACCCAGTGTTCCAAAGAGTATATTTTTATACCATAAATCACATTTCACTTCGTGCTTCTAGCAAGGTATGTCGAAGGCACTTGGTACACTATTATTTTAGAGTATGGTTTTCTACTCATAGACAGATGGGATGTCCTAGTGTACTATATAGGTTTTTTGGGATATACTATGAGAGTAAATTATATATTTTTTTGGGCCTTGGGAGAATAACATGAAACTTATTGAGTTCACCTATAATAATAGTTATTATGAAAAAATTCAGATGGTACCATATGAGGATTTTTATGGTAGTCCATAGAGATCACCTCTATACGGGGTGGAGTCATGTGATTCAGAGTTATTTGGACTGAGTATCATGTAGGAGACATCATATAAGGTTAATATAATTTTGAAACACATGGATATTCCTCATAGTAAATGAAATTTTTATTTTGATATATGACAATAAACCCTTAAAGTGGGTGACCATGTGTTCCTTTAGGTGTCACCTAGATTATGTCACCATAGGATTTAGAGACAAGGAATGTTGGAATCCAGTATATATCGAAGAAGGTATTGGTTTTTTGGGTGTCATAATGAACTCATGTAGATTTTATGTTTAATTAAAGAATAATTGAATTGGTAAACTGCTTATTTTATCAGTTTTATTTTATTCTTTATACAACTGCATACCCTATTATAGAGTGTATATTGTTTTAGACACCATTGGAGGGAGCCTACTATGTTGTACTCACACCCTACTTGGGTTTCCTAATCATTACTTGAATAAACTTCATGTTTTTAGGACATGATAAGGGTAAGATCCCTTTTTCTGATGGATGATTTGGGATAGAGCATGGTTGATGGATCCATACATGGTGTCGAGACCCGATTGTAAGTTTTTAGTGTCTTTACTTTTGGGTTTTTTCATTTGACACGTGACACATATATGGAATGACATATCTACTACTTTGTTTGGATATTGTTTCCCTATTCTGGTTTAGTACGTATTTTGGGTTTGTATTAGTTATGGTATCATTCTGTGTTTTGTTTATTATCACATGGTTATTGTTTATTATTTCTGTTGTGGTGTTTCTACTCTAATAAAGAGGTTATCGTCTCCCCATGTTATATATGAGACCCTTTCTTCTAGTTGGAAGCCTCTGGAATACAGGGAGGCATGCCTGAGGTCATGTCAACAACCTTATTGGGGAAATGGTATTTGGAACCTGGGTCAAGAAGTTACAATAATTGTAATTTCATCCCTTATAAGTCCGACTAGATTGAGGGTATAGGGCCACTAGCTAATTGGTGGACCATATATGCCCATAGGGCCACTTACCAAGCCAAAGGGGACTTTATGACCTATCAATATCTGGTGGATGGTTTCATTTTGTTTCCCCAGCCACAATACCATCCTATTGTGTCCTCTTGAAGCTCTCAGATCCCTTCTAAGATTCTTTCCACATCTACAAACTTTGGTTTGATTTGTTTAAACTATAAGAATATTATTTCAAACCATAGTCCAAAATCCATCCCCTCACCTAATTCAAAAACTATTTTTTTTTAAATTCTAGACCCATATGGTCGTGTGTTCTTCCCGTTCCATTTTCTTATTCACCTTTAGTGGCATTATTTTCCAAATTTCATTAGAAGGAGGTTGAGATAAGCAAGAAACATTTTTGTGAAAAATCAAATTAAAAACACCATATATAATATTTAATATTTCAAATTTTATTATTATAGATATGTTTTTACCTCATTTCTATAGATTTTTCATTATCTTAGGCTTACTCTCCAAAAATATTGGGTTTTATATTTTTATTTCCACACACACACACACATACACACACACACACATATATATATATATTGATTTTGATCCTGTAATATATGTGTGAATAGATTTATAATATTTGTTATTTTATATATTGGATGGTACATTTTATATTATATCTATAAATGATTCATCATTGGATGATCTAAATATATTTTTCCCACTAGAAAGATATCATTTTTCCTCATTAAGAACTTTAAAGAGATATATGAAAGTCACTCCTCTCCAAACATGTTTTAGAGTAACAAATTTAATTGCACCCATGTTTCTTAAATTAATTTAAATTTAATATAATTTTATATTTATGTTGTTTTTCCATCCTCTAATAATATATGTCTATCTTTAAAATTCTTTCAATCTCTTTTATTTATTCATCATATGTTTCATTCTTTTTGTACATCCTATTTTCAATAACTTTTACCTTTTTGGATTTTATTTTCAATTGTAAATCCATGACATCAATAAACAGTTTTCAATTTTCTCCAGTATATAGAAATATATCTCAGACCATTTAATGAATTTATATTTCATATGTATTGATTCAATCGAATCCTTTCTAACTAGAAATAATTTTTCTTATAATAACACAATTTTTCACACTTTTATAATTACATTTTCTCATATGATCTACACATGTCATCAATGTTTTTTTGATAGTTATCTACATTTTATTATCATCTTATTCAAGTTGGGTGGTCAACTTATATAATATTTTCAAATAGATACAAATTTATGTTACTATGTCAAATAAGAAATTATTTAGGATAAATTTTAATATAGACATGGATTTATTTAATGAATCATCATAAATGTGATATTTACAAATTTTTTATGGTTTATATGAAGAATAATTTTGATAATAAATATCATTTACCTCCTTTTCATAATAAAGGTGACTTGATCTCATGTAACTTGATCATATCAGACATATGTATTACATAATTTAAATGAATATATGATACACCTCAAAATAATACATGCCCCAGGATCATAATGGATTAGTGAATTTGGATTCAAGATACACAATCAACCTATTTATAAATAATCTCCAACATCTCCCATAAACATTTCTTTTTCAAATTTAGTACCCTTTTGGAATTACCATACTTAGATCCTTCCTTCATAACCTAGGGAATAAAAACAATATAATGGGTGGGATTATATATTTAGTAAATGGAAACATTATAGATATCAATCATAAATGTTCATAAGATGATCATAGGGGTAAGATGACATAATCAGGTGCATTATATCTTCATAAAATATTCATACATATAATATATTATATCATAACACAAAAATCAATAGACACCCAAGATCATGATTAAAAATGGTTTCAAATCTCAAATCACTATATTGAATCATAGGCATATGAAATAATATTATTTTGAACATAGAAATTCACCATCATGTCCATGCATAATCTGTTGAGCATAAAAAGAAGAAATCATACTCAAGGATAGATATATGAATATAGAAATTCATAATCATGTCATAATTTTTTTCCCTGAACAGATATATCTTGAATCACAATCACACATTAATATGTGATCATAGAAATTCACAATCATTTTCATGCCTACAATCATCATCTCATGAGATATCTATATAAAATAAACCAATTCCTTGGAGGAATATATAATTCCAATACTACCTATCACTTAATTAAAACCTTACGTATGTGTGCCAGAATATTATAAAAAACATTTATCATACCATCATAGCAGAACCCATGGAAAAGAAAAATATTTCCTAATGATTTCATTATATCATCATTAACCTATGGAAATGAAGCGTGTTTCCATAAATCATTCATGAAATATCATCATCATAAACCATCCAACAAAATTTAATACATTTTATCATAATAAAATAACTCGAGTGAATCATTAAAATCCTTAAAGGATGTTAATATAGTTGAAAAATGTCTTTTATGAGTACATTTAAAAAATTCATTGGAAATAGAAGGAAAAAAATAATTTTTCATTAGATATCTAGAATATTTAGAGAATATTTCCTTTGAAAATAACTATGGAAAATTATAAAGGAATATTAAATAAATTTTTACATGGTGTTAGTAAAATCCATTAATGTTGTAAACATTTTGAAAATTATTCCTTTCAAATTTCTATAAAAAATAAAAAAGTAAATCTTCTTAAAATCGACCATAAGATTCCATTAAAACAATATAATGAATGAAAAATATCATTGTAAATGAATTAAAAATTAATCAGATCTTACTAAAAAAATTATTTGAAAACAAGTTAGGGAAAAATGATATGAAGGAGAATGTTTCCCATCAAATATGATAAATAATGAAAGATTAGATTTTAAACATTTTCTTAGTCATTTTAAGCACTGAAGAGTGTAAAATGATTAGAAAACATATAAACCCCACTATTAAGGAAATTTTAGAAAAATATGAGTGATTTAAAATACAAAAATAATATAATTTCCCTCCATATAAATATTTTATAAAAAATATCTAATAGAAATGATATTGTAATATAAATTCTCATCTCTTGTTGCATCTTGGTTCATATGCATTCAAACATCCTCTTATTTGAATCTACTCCATTTAAAATAACCTCAAAGATTTTTGGATATTCATTTTTAGAGGAAATACCATGATGGTAATGGATCATGGTATTGGGAGGGAACTTGGGTGGAATTTAGATGATAAAAATTTCCGAAGAGTTTATATAATATAGGAGATACAGTTCCCATTTATAAGGGAGGGGAATGGAACACTTTTAATTTTAATAATATTAAAATATAATAAAGTATCTCTGTTGAGAATATGGCTTCAAATTGTATAAATTTAGACTATTGTATGATATGGGGTAAAAATAAATTAATCCTATTGGATTTAGAAGAGTTTTATGTTATTTTTACCCTTATATCATTAGTTAACACCTCAATAACCATATTAAATTATCTAGTACTACATGACTTTTTACCTCATTTAATATTTATAATGACCAAAAAAATGAATATTATATATTTGGATATTCTGAATTCAAATATGGGAACCATTTCATTATAATAAATCTATCTAAGTGATAGAAATTCATTTTAAAATAAGTGTGTAAAACACTTTGATTTTTTTGAACAATGGAATTTTTATTCATAAAAATGATTTTACACTTATAAATTAACAAGTAAAATATATCACATGAATGTTAATATATTTTATTGAATATGTTATAAAAAATATCATTAAAACAATTCATATAATTTTAATAATTTAATTTTTTTGATTAAATACTTTCATGCAATAATTTTTTTTTCTAAAAAATAATTTTTTTACATCCTAATTATTTTATTCTCACCTATAATAAATTTATATTCTATGTATGAATAATTATTCATATTTTACATTAAATACAACTATATTTAAACAAAATATAGTTCATTATTTATCATGAATAGTAAATTACTTTTTAAAATTGAACTTTTAACAAGAAATTATATTATTTTGAAACTTTAAAATTGAGTAAATACATCCTAGACATTAATCAATAATATTCATCTGAGGAATTATTTTATACATACATTTAATAATTTTTTAAACCTATTATTACATTCCAATCCAATGTCTAGGTGATAAGAAACACATTTAGTAATAATATTTCAATAGTGTTTCATTTAAGTTCAATTTTTTGGGTCAGGAAAGCTGTCAAACACTTAAATTTTTTTAAAGAAATATCTTATAAAATATCATGTTGTAATATTCTTCCCCTTATAATAATTTCTCCATAAAAATTCCATCACTCAGATACATATATATGAAGATATTTCTATTTCATCACATCCTTATTTTCCCATATTTCTTCCATTAATTTATGATTCCTCCTAAGAACCTTAACCAAGTGATTAGTCTTGTTTTATAGAACATTAACATTGTGCTATAGGTTTTCATTCATAATAATGATCCTTATCCAAAAATATTACCTCTGAGTTTAGTACATTTCATGGTTGTGTATGTACTTCTTTGAAAGAGATACATGGAAGACATTATGAATTGAGTAATGTTCAGAAGAAGCACTAAGCCATAAGATACCATCTAGATGCATTCATGATTATCGTAAGGGATAATATACATGGGTATTAGTTTCCATTTATTTAAAAAAACTATTATATTATTTCATGGAGTTATCTATAATAATACCCTTTCAAAAAATTTGAACTCCAAATCATATTGATAGTTATAAATATAAAACTTTTGTTGACTCAAAACTGCACTGATATTATATTGAATGGATATAACCTTCTTTTCCATTTCCTCAACTATATCAAGTCCCAATAAAATTCATCATCCAACATTATCCTAACACATTGGAGATATGTACATTCTTTTATAGAGGGATTCATAAGGAGCAATCTAAATACTCATATGAAGGCTATTGGTTTATGAAAATTCTACTAATGGAATCTGATTGTCCATTACACCTTTGAAATACATAGCAAAACATCTCATCATATCTTTCAGTATTTGGATGGTCCTCTTAGACTGAACTTCACTCTGATGACAATATATAGTGTCAATGTTCATCCTTGTATTCAATGACTACTAATGGTTTCTCCATAACATCAAGGTAAACCTATGATTCTGATCATATACAACTGAATATAGTTCTCTATGAATCCTTACAACTTTATAATAATATATCCCAGTAATCTCATCAAGATAGAAATATTCTCTAATATAAATGAAGTAATCTAACATCATTAATTGATCAATTACAATTCAAATGGGATTATGGATATTAAATGTTTTTGGGAGTCTAATGATGAAATCCATAGTAAATTTTTCTCATTTTCTTTCTTATATGGGTAATGGTTGTAACATCCCCTTAAAATTTTCTCTCTAATATTCGACTTTATAACATACCATGAAAAAAGACACATACTCCAAATTATCCCACATCATGTTTTTCCACTAGAAATACTCTTTTAAATATAAATAAATCTTCACATATCCAAAATGTATTTGATCTTCCTTTGAAAACTCATTCATCAAGTCTACCATTAACGAGGCACATACCTTGTTCTGGGATCATATCAACCCTTCATGGTAGAGGATGATCTCTATAACAATCCATACTTTCATTTATAGTTCCACATCATCCCTCTAGGAAACATTCATTGTAACATAAATGGTTAGTTAAATTTTTATTTTACAAAGATAGTAACTTTCATGCCTTCATCAATATTTCAAGATTCATCTTATAAAATTTCATAAGTACTATATGTATTTCATTACACATAATCGATAAACTATTTTAGTAATTCTGACTTAGAGAATCATCCACCTTGTTTACCTTACCATGGTTATAATAATAATTAATCAACTCCAACCATATACTTTACCCATATTCAACACATTTTATGTGTATATAACATTAATATTTTATGGTCTCTATTTGTATCTCAACTTTCAACATAGTGATTATTCGTCCCTATCTTAAATGAAACAAATTACACTACCTCCAAATCATGAGTGAGGTAATTTTTTTCATGAATCTTCAATTATTGAGAGGAATAATCTATCACCATATAATTCTACATGATATTTCATCCCATTCCCTTAATTTATGACAAACTATGATTTGTTACAGCATAGTTTAGGAACAAATACTTGGTCTAACCTTGTCTTCAATTCCATGAAATTTTATTCACATTAATTAGACCAAAAGAAATTATCTCTCCTCCAAGATAATTTTTATGTGGATTAGATAAACATGATAAATTCCTTATAAAGAATCAATAATATAATTCCAATAAGAAAACTATTTATCCTGGATACCAGGTTTCACTGTGATATTTTTCAATAACATCCAAATTTGAAGGATCAACTAATAGGGACTAATTTGATATTATGTGACCTTTGAAGGAAACTTTAAGAAACCAGAATTCAAACTTTCTATACTTATTATATAACTTCTCCTTCTTAAAGGTCTCCAACATAATCAAAAAATGATCCCCATTCTCTTCCTTTATCTCAAAATATGTAAGAATATCATATATAAGAACTACTAAAAATTGGTCAATTTTTTTTAAATACATTATTAATTATATACAGAAAAATAGTGGGATAATTATTAAGTATGAATAGAATTTCTGTAAATTCATAATATAGTGACCAAGTAATTTCTTACATATATTTGACATCTTTTTAGATGTATATTCAAAATATTTCGAAAAACTATTTCTAGGGATCATAAAATTGTAGTGTCTTTATATACTAGATATAAAATATTATTATTTAATGAATCATACTAAACATATACCATAATGATCATCCAAATTAGTACTATTTATATACATAGCATACATAAGACCATTCTTTATAACATGGTGAATGGAAACATAAGAATGGGTGAGATTAGATTCTCAATAAGGTTAAACATGGGGGACATTAATATAACATGAGAATAAGGGTATAAGAACATTATAATAACATTTTAAAACCATTCCCTTCATATCATTTATAATAAACATGACTTATAGCAAGAATCTTGGAAGATCATAAGACATGAATCAAAATGGAATCAAAGATAATAATACATGAGATACTATCATTGACATGAGACATTGTTTTGTGGTATACAAATAATCATATAAAACCATTTCTTTAGTAGTTAATCATCATTTCCAATGATATCATAGTGTAGTGGGTTAACTTCCCAAACTATTATAGTATAAAATGTCCACTCTCAAGTCTATCATACTAGATAGAGTCCCAAAATGAACTTGGTTCAATCCCTATTCCTTTCTTGTTTCTATCATAAAATTTCAATCATTATATAATTCATTAGAGGGAGATATATGTCCTACCTATCAAAAATGATAATAATACATATTTGTTCCACAAGATCATAAAAAATTCATCATATCTGAACCCATGAAAATAAATGGGTTTCATTAAAATTTAATTATAGAATGACCTATGTAAAATAAAAAAGTTTCATAAATATTTCATCATTTCTTCATAGCATAATCTATGGAAATAAAACATGTTTCATAAACATTTCATAATTTCAACAAAGAATAACCTATGAAAATGGAGTAGGTTTTATAAATATTTTTTCATTAAAAACATAACCCATATAGACAAATAATAAGGATTATATCATTGGATCATATCACCATTAAGGATTAAATAATATCAAAGGATTTTATATTATATGTAAAATTATTTTGAATGATCACTTGGATGTTTCTTTTGAGAAAAATATCATTTTTAATTTGAATTAATTTATTTTAAATCTAAAAATTTCCCAAATATCAATTGAAATATTTTCTTTGAAATTAACCATTTAAACTTTTAAATTATGCTTTATTTCATTGATAAGTCATTGTGGAAGGAAGTACCATTCATGATGTATTTGTTAAAAAATATACTTTCACATTTTCGCTAAATGATAGAAGAGATTTTTTTTAGAGATTAATAGGAATATTCCATATAAATAATATTTTAAATATTCATAAATGGTTAAAAATATAATTAATAATAATTTGATAATTTTAAAAAGTTTCAATAAAACATTTTAGAAAATTTGGGCATGAAAGGAAAACGTTTTTTTGACTAAATAGAGATGTAATGTTGATTATTCTTCAAAAAATTCAATATTTATATTTAGTAATTAAAGTAAGTAAAATAAAATGGAAACATTTATTCATTGGAAATAAACATAGGATAATAAAATTTTACAATTTCTTGAGAGATAGATCATAATATATCTGAATCAGGAATATAGTCATAAACAATCTTGTTAAAAAATGTGATCGTAACATAAAATCATTACCACATTGGTTAAATTTGAATTATAATCTCCATGAATGAAATATAAATACATGGATATTTATAACCCAAAAATTTAATGATATTAAATATAAAATAAATTCATGGGTAGTTCATACACCACACAAAATAAACTAGCGGTGAATGCAACATCTTTCCCACAGAAATAAAAGTGAGATGAAAATACCTTACTATAACTCTCTAATTCCATCATAAACATTAAAAAATCATGTATAATAAAAATATATTTATTATAAATACTTTTCATAACCATGATAATATTTATCATACCATATATGATTACATATGATACTTTTATCAACGGTTTATTAATAATTATTCATTAAAAACACTTTTCTGGGTGATATATGTTTTGTTTTTCACGTATGTCTTGGTTCATTAGTTTTAGTCCCTATACACTTATTATTATTAAATCATCTAAATAATGTTAATAATTGCATAAATATTATATATATATATATATTCATTTTATATATATTTAGATCCATCTATAAATTATAGAGATAGTGAAATTAATTACACCTTTCACAGAGACGGTAACCGTATATACGCATGAACGCAATTTACCTTTTCTCGACAGATGGAATAAAAAAACATTAATATTAACTCACCATGATTGAATAAATTATATATAATATATATCATATATATTAATTGAATATGAACTCATTACAATCCATGTAATAAAAAATAGAAAATCTTATCACATAGCTTCTTACAGGCAATAGTCTGCATGTACGCATAAGCAATGTTAACATTTTCCAATAGATAGGAAGGTAATAATTTTGATGGGGTATTATTTTTCGAAGAGTATAATTTTTTCAAAAATATCACAAATATATATATATATATATATATATATATATACTTTAAATACATCATTATATCCATTCGTGAGAGGTGGTGATAGAAAATGAATTTCAACAGTTCGTGAGGCGGTAGTCCGCCGTACACAAGATCGATGGTTTCATTTCCCATTTAATGTAAGAGGAGATGGGTATAGGTTATCCCATTAACATAATAAAGTCTAAGTATATTTTAGATAATATGGTTATTATTTAATCATATTTGTATAAAAGTTTAAATACTTTTATGAATAAAAAAAATAAAAATGCTCATTTAATAACAATACCTCTTCTTTGGTCAACCTCCTTAGTATTTCACAATAATCCTTCATAAGAGGGTAAAATAATAAAAATAAAGCATATATGACATGAATATTAAATTTATGAATTTATTTTGGTAATTATTGGGAGAAAAATGTGTTTGTATATGTGTTGAGGAGAGGAGAAGTGGTGTCCATTTATAAGTAGGGGAGAGGCCACACTTGAAATTTTTCAAAATAAAATGATATACCCATGTTTTACACAACAAAAAAGGATCCAAAATGGATCATTTTCAATACTAAAATTATTTATGGTCAAAATATTTCCATAAAATATTAATGTGATAAGGTTTTAGATAATTGTAACCCTTAAATGTTTAGTTTCACCCCTGTTAAACTCATTTTAACCTTTATCATGATAATTAATTTTAATAGTATTTCCTATTCCTTATGAACTGAAATTATGATTAAATTATTATAAAATATTAATTATAATTATTTTAAAATATGGAATCCATTTTAATAAATTAAATTCAGAAAATTGGTAGAATTTAATTTTAAATTAAACTCATAGATGTAGAGAAAAATTTGTTTTCAAGGAAAAAGATTTCATAAGTGTATAATGTTTTAATATGAGAGTTCAATATTAAAATGTTTAAAATAACCTAAATGGGATTTATAATTATATAATTGTCTAAATTTACTTTTAAAACATTTTAAAATAAGACTTATAATTATAAATACTTTAAATGAAAATTCATTTATCAAAAAAATTATTATTTTTCACTATTCATAGAATAATTAATTGTTTTAGAAAATTATCAAAATATATTTCTAGGATAATTTTGAAATATTAATTTTAAAAATGAGAATTTTTTTAAATATATTTTATAAAAAAGAATAAAAATAATTTAATTTTTTTAAAAAGTAATGAAAATTATTTTTTTAGAGAAAATTATTTTCTAAATCATTTAAAGTCTTTCCAAAAAATTAAGTACATATTTATAAATATTTTTTCATTATCTAAAAATTTCATACATAATATTCAAAATTTGTATATCTTATTCATACCTTTAAATTTAATTTATAGGTTATAAAGATCATATTTGAATAAAAAAAATTTCTAATAGTATATTTTGGTTCATTTTTTTAATAAAGGTAAGGCATATGCCCCTAAAATAATTGTAAAGAAGTCCAGAGGGCGATAAAGACAGATGAGAAAATACCCAGAACAAATAGTTAAGTAGATCATGAGCGAGTACTCATGCTATGGTGGGAGGTCCTACCACCCCAACCACGAGGGTTTCGTCCTCTTCTCCTTGTCTTTGATTGCATCCATGGTCCATCTCGATTATCTGGAATCCCATATTTAGCAGCCTCCGTCATTTCGTTAGTTCTAGATATGGGAGCATAGCTTTGACTATCCTCCTCACCACTTCCTGAAGTAAGTAAATCAAATGAATTATGAGTTTTAACCATTATATTTTATTTAATATGTTCATTTTGATCGACGATTTGTCCCAAAGTGGAATACACAGCTAGTTTCTTATCAATCCTAGCAAAATACTTTGATACCCTTTGTTCATGTCCCTCCAAAGGAAGAGAAGAACTGCATTATTCCTTTTTTAGCTTCATAAGTGCTATTCGGAGGTTCCTATTTTCCATCTCTAGTAGTGATGTATAGGGATGCATGTTTTCAAACTACAGTAGCACTATACAGGGTTTTTTTTCTTCTAGATCTAGTAGCGCTGTCCAAGGATGAAACTTCGCCACCTCCAAAATCGCTGTCTAGAGATGCCTTTTTTTCAGCTCCATTGGTGCTATCCAGTGATCCCCTAGAACTATCCACTCCACTAGGTATAGTAGAAAGGAACTGTTGGTCTTGGGTTGAAAATTTTAAAGGGGATAGAGCAGGGGCTTGTGCTCTCGAGTCAGCTCTATCAGCACTAGTGTCAACAGACTTCTCCTACATTAAGCGTTGGCCTTTGCTGTTAATATTTTCTTTGTGTTTTTTATCAATGAAACCCACCGAAAACATGGGATAATAATTTCTAGGGGATAATCTAATAGCCCTTTTATCACTATCCCTCAAATTGGAAATATCCTTTTCAAAAGACACACATGTTGGATCAACGGATATAGCCAAACCGGGAAAAATGTGAGACCCTAGTTCACTATGATCCACAACCATAAAAGGCTGTACATGAAAACCTAATTTATCAAGATCTATTATTATCATAGATGGATAATAAATCCCCTTTATGCATTTTTATTTCTTTTAAGTAACTGCATCTTCCTTTTATTTCCCTTTTCTATTTTTAAAGAAACTGATTTTTTCTCTTTACAATAATTGAAATCAATTTCATCTTGAGAATAAAATTCTATAGAATCTTGAATTTCGTATAAGTCATCACTAACTTTTTCATCAGTAATTAATTTTGAAATATCATATTTGAAAGAAAAACCAATGAGTTCTTGGTGATATTCCTCTACCATGTCTTCCCAAGAAACAAGGTTTTCTTTCACCTGGAGAGGGGCGATAATAGTATTTTCTTCTCAAAGAGGAGAAGCACAGTCAAGAGGGGGTAATCCAATATGGCCACCTAACTGTGGATATAAAGGAACACATATAATCTATGGGGAATTTATTCCATCCTAGTATGTTCACCTGGTGTAGGAAAAGGGACAGGAGTAAGTCCATCCTTATCTGCCACCTGAGTATGACTTTGATTATCAATGATTTTCTCAATTCATGGAATTAATTTCTTCTGAAAATGTTGTGATTCATGACATATAATTTGACAGTTATAGAAAATCTAATTTCCCCAAAGCATATCCATTTATTGACTGATTATTTTAAAAAGACTCACAAAACAACTGAATTTTCTCATATTCAATAATGAGAGTGACTTCATCATGTGAGGTAGAAAGAATCAACTTGTCAATCATGGTGATAATCAAATACCCTTCCACTAGAAATCTTAAATAATGCCCATTTATTACCATTTTAGTAGCTTGGTCCATTATAATTGGAATTCCTATCACAGATTCAATGTCAAAGAGAAATTCAGGATGCCACAAAACCCAATTTAGACCACGCATTTTTGCCCAGACCTATGTAAAAGAGTCCTTAAAATCACTCATATTGAAATATAACATCCATTAATGAATCCTCAGTGTACCTAGATTTATATTAATAGATCTATTACTCCAAGAATTACCTTTAAGTTTGGACAAAGGAAATAAAATATCGAATAATTATTTTTTTAAAGAGACACATTTGAAATTTGAGAAACCCCAAACCTCTTCTAATCGGGAGACAAGATCCGTGATTTTATAGGGTTTATAACCTTTCATTATATAAATTCAAGTGATAAAAGGGAATTTACACAAATGAATCCTTTTAGTTATGGTGACATATGAGGTTGAAATATGGGAAATCATACCTTTCCTGATGATCCTCTTAGAAGTGTGATTTAGGAGTAATGAAAACAATCCATTTGTAAAACAAGAGAATGCAAAAAAAACCTTTGGATCTTTTTCATCTAAATCCATAATCCTCCTTATAAAAAATAACATCTTCCAAACCACATGATGGAACAAATATTAGGAGAATATATTCCAGGTTATATGGTTTTTAGGGTAAATTGGTCATGGAGGATTATTGTGGGGATTTTCCTATTCTGCCGCCATCCTTCCATATTGTGGTTCATTACAACTTTGTATTCCATGTAATGAAATATATCAAAAAATAAATAAATATTTTATATAAAATATTTCTTAAAATACAAATTTGTTAAATTCTAACCTCATTAAAATGAGTTTATACCTTTAAATTCCACCACACTAATACAAACAATCGAGGATACTTCTTCATCATCATATCCTTAGGTTCCCATGTAGCTTTCTTAATCTGTTGGTTTCACAAAAAAACTTTGACTAGGTGATTAGTCATGTTTCGTTACACATTCTCTATGTGATCCAGAATCTCCACATGTTTTTCTTCATTTAAAAGATCATAATCTAGTGTTAAAAACTCTAACTTCATACCATTATATGGATATGAAATATACTTCATTAAGAGAGATTGATAAATACATTATGGACTTCAGAATAATTTAGTAGAAGAACCAAGAGATAAGTTACTTCCCCTAATCATTTAATAAACTCAAAAGGGACAATATACCTATGTCATATATTTCCTTTCTTTTTGAGAATTATAACTTTCTTCCCTGGGAAAATTCATAAAAACAAATTATCCCCAACATCAAATTCCACATCACATTGATGATTATAACCATAACATCTCTATCGACTTTGTGTTTCCATTATGTGTTAATGAATGTATCTAAAATTATCGTCCATTTATTAAGATATCTCCTGGACCAAAATTTTTATTAATCAAAATTTATCACAAAAATTTGAATTTCTACACTTCTTTATATATAGAGCTTTATCAAGATCCATTTGGATCCTCTAGTGAATACTATTGTGGTAGGAAAACTCACATAGAGTAAGATGTTGATCCCAAAAACCTTTCAAATCTATACAACATGATAATAGAATATACTGTAGGGTTTGAATTGTTCTATCATACTAGGAATTTTTCTAAGGTTTATACATAGTTCTGAAATCGAACTCAATATCAACAAATTTATAAAAATAACCATAAATTCGAGATAAACCTCAACTCCCAATCAGATACAATAGAACATAGAACTCTATAAAACCATATCACTTACTTAATATATATCCTAGAAATAAGGTACAGATATAAATAATCTCTAATAGAAGTGAAGTGTACTGACTTTTTCAGGTGATCGACTACAAGCTATATAGAATTATTCCATTTAAATGTTTTGGGTACCCTGATGACAAAATCAATGGTGACCTTTTCCGATTTCCATTCTACTATGGGTAATGGTTATAATATCCCCTTCAACTTTAGTATCTTGTAATTAACTTGATAACATACCTTGGACTAATATACATACTCTAAAATATCTCTCTTCATGTTTCCACACCATAAATAATCTTTCATATCACTATATAATTTTATAATTCTAGGATGAATAGAGAATTATTAACTATGAGATTATTCTATCAACTCCTCCATAACATCTAGTATGGAAGGAATATATATACAATTCCATAACTATATCATTCCTTTATAATCATTGTTAAACTCAAAAACATTTTTGAACTTCTTATGCAACTCCACATCTTCCTTTTTTTCATCTTTAACTTCACGTTGATAGATAATTTAACACTTGTTTTAGAAATATAAGATTTAACCCCTTACTTCATGATTTCTAAATTCATCCATTGTATATTTATAAATATTGGATCTTTTGTGATCCTCATTATACATAAGCTATCATGATAATTTAAAATAAAAGTTCCATCCACCTTATTTTCTTTCCTAGGGTGGTAATGAATCGAGCATCCATAATAATTAATAAGTTCCAAACCTTTTTCTATGGATCATATTCAACTCCATTTGTTGGAAAATATACATTAAGAATTTATGATCAGTGAATATGTAACCCCATTCTATAAAAAGATAATACCTCCATATCCTTAATGAAAAAATTATCATAACTAACTCCAAATCATTATTTGGGTAATTCTTCTTGTGAATCCTCAATTTTCATGGGGAATAAACTAAAAACATATAACTATTCATAGTATCACATCCTGATCCCTTATTCAATGGATCACTATTGATTAAACACCCTTATCCACTACAGGCTAATGTAAAAACAAGTACACATACTAAAATTATCTTTAGTTCCCTTAAATGTTTTTAAAATTTATTTGTCCAAGGGAAAATGGATCCCATTTGAGTTAAATTTGGTAGTGCATTAAACGGCCAGAAGAAATTATCCACAATCCATTGATAATATCCCTACAAACATAGAAAACATTAGATCTCAGTCATAATGTTTGGTCATAGCTAACAATCAATAGCCTCTTTCTTTGATGAATATATAGATAGAGCCTCTCTTCTGATTTTATTCCCCCAAAATGAATCCACGTTTTGCCAAAATTTACACTTGGTAATTTTTTCATACAACTTCCCTCTCCTAAGGGTTTTCATCACAATTCTCAAGTGATATACTTGATCTTCCTTACTATTAATATATATATATATAATAATATCTTCTATAAATACTACCATAAAATGATTATGATAATCTCTAAAGACTTTATTTATTATATCCTTGAACAAAGATAGGGAATTAGTAAGAACAAATGGCATCACTATATACTCAGAGTGTCTATACCTTATAGGGAATGTTTTCTTGTGTATATCCTCCATCATGAGCCTTAATTAATGATATATATAATTATGATAAATCTTGGAATGGTATTGACCTCATTAAAATTGACCAAATAAGAAATAAATATGGGGTAGAGGATAATTGTACTTTATTTTGGTCTTGTTCAATTTTTGATAGTCAATACATAGTCACACTGATCCATTTTCATTATAACAAAAGAACAGGTGCACCCTAAGGTGACACACATGTCTAAATGAATCACTTGGGAATATTCACTTTGAGTTTCTTCTTCAATTACAGTATCTCAATCGGTTCCATTGTATTTGTATTCTTATAAAAAGTTATATCACTTGGTATGTGTTCTAATGAGAACTCAATATTAAGATTCAATGAGAGACCAGGAAAATATTCTAAAAAGACATTGACAAACTCACACATAATATTAGTATAATTTATGATGAGTTTCTACAAAACTATCCAAGATAAAATCCCCTTTTTAATAGGAATGGAGAATGATACAATATATGTGATCTCCATTATAAGTTCATATTTATTATAACACCGATATTCGATCATAATGGTGGTTAAGGATATCAAATGTGACTTCCATTCCTCAGAAATTTATGTGGGTTTATGTATAGAAAGACAATACATGCATAATATTACATCAAATTAAAATACAAGAAGAATAAAAAGATTTACAAGATGGGAATTCCCATAAACATCAACTAGAGAATAATCAAAGACTTGAGATGTGATCATCATACCATTATGTGATCTCAATTTTAATTCAATATCTAATTATAAGGGATAATAATTAACATTTATAAATAATTTTCTTAATATAATGTAATATATACAACTATTATTAAAAAGATACTAGAATATTGGGGCATAAAATTCACTAACCCATCTTCATTAATCTATCTTCAATAATATGATAAATCCAAAATGTTCATAATGATCATCAAGAATATTTAATCAGAGTCATATATTATTCACAAGGTGTCAAAATCTTGACACATTAATTTAATTATATGTCAATTTAGGTTTAACATAGGTCATTCATGATCATTATTCAAATCCTTCATGATGGTTCATTAATGGATTATGAATTTATGAATCATATCCCCTATGAGTGTCAAACTAGGTGCAAAACAAGGTCCATTATCATACACTAGGTCAAAGTCAATTCAATTCCCATTGAATCCATTTTTTGAGTAATTACCCCTAAGTTCAAATGTTCTAGATCCACATAGATATTACATCTTAAGAGAGGAATATTATTTACATTACACAAAAACACTCCTGGGGAAGATAATGGTTTAGGATATATAAAAAATAAGTTCCCAAATTAACTACATCATCTCCCACTATGTTAATCATAAATATAACCCTTATTGCATATATCATATATAATACTTTTATTTATAACCTACAGAAAGGAAACATAAGAATATGTGACCTTAGATACTCATTAAGGGTAAACATGGGGAATATCAATATAAAATGTTTATAATAGAATAATAACATTTGAAAACAATACCTTACATATCATACATAATAAACATGAGTCACTGATTAAATATTTGTTGTTCCAAATAAATAAATCATAATGTAATCAAAGAAGATAATCCATAATATCATTTCATTGACACAAGACAATGTTTTTTGGATTATGTATAAGCATATAAAATCATTTTCGTTGTTGTCAAGGTTTATTACCAAGGCTATCATAGTGGAATGGGTTCACTCCCCAAACCATTGTAGTAGTAATTGTTCATACCTAAGGATATCATAGTATAAATATTCCCTTACTAAACTGGTTTCACTCCCTATTCTAGTCATATTTATCTCACATGATATAAATCATTACCTAATGTATTTGAGGGAGATATAGGAATCACCTTTCATATAATAAAAATAATACATATTTGTGCCACAAGATCAAAAAATGTTTTTCATATTAGAATCCATGAAATGAAATGGGTTTCATAAATATTTTATCATAGCATAACTAGTGGAACAAAAACATGCTTCATAAACATTTCATCATTTCATCATAGAATAAGTAATGTAAAAAGAAAATGTTTCATAAATATTTCATAATTTCATCATAGAAATAACTATGTGATATAAATGAATATCATAACCATTTTGACATAAAATATATAAACCATCTATATAATTAATAAGGATTGTATCATTGGATCATATACTTCTTAAATCATAAGTAACATCAAATTATGTTATCAAATATTGAAAATTATTTTTAAATATCACTTCAAACTTTTCAAGAGGAAAATATCATTTCCACTTTAAAATAAATTTTTTAAAATTAAAAAAATCACCAATAATAAAGAAACCATTTTTTTTGAAAATAAACTTCAAAACCTATAATCAATTCTTAAATCAATCCCCCTATCATGATGGTATAAAATATTGTTCATGTAGTACACATTAAAATAAATATTACACTCACATTTTTAAAATTTCAAAATTAAATTGTTAGAAAAAAATTAAAAGGAGATTAATTCTAGAACATATTGTAAAAAGATATACATGAGTGGAAATGTCTTAAAATGATTATTGTATAATAGTAAAAACTTTCACTATTTTTTTAAAAAACATGGAAATGGAAGGAAAAAGGATTTATGACCAAAGAGAGAAATAAAGAAGACATTCAATAAAAACATTCTTTCAGTATCTTGAGTAAATAAGGAGAGTAAATTGAACTTGAAACATGTATTATCTATAAATATATAGCATAGAAAAAAATTAATGAGTTTTTCAATAGATATATCATATGATTTAATCATCAAGAACTTAGTCATAAACAATTCTAGTATACAATGATATCGTAACATAAAACCATTACTATTTTGGTAGCATTTGAATCATAATACACATGAATTAAATAATATTATATGAGTATTCAGATCCCATAATTTTCAGGAGAGAAACCATAAAATACATTCATGGGTAGTATATACACCACACAGAAGAAACAAGTTCTGAATATGGCATGTGTCCCATGGAAATAAAACATAGATGAAAATCCATTACCTTAAGTATAAATTTCTTTCATACATGTTTGAATCTAATGTAAAAATAAAAATATTATAATAAATATTTTCTAAGACCATAAAAATATATATCATACTATAAATTATTACTGATAACCCTTTTATCACCCACTTATTAATAAATCTTTATTAAAAACACTATTCCGAGTGATGTTATCTTCATTTTTCATGTATGTTTTTTCATCAGTTGTTTTAGTCCTCATACATTGATTATTGATGCATAATGTAAATAAATTAAATGGTGAAATAAGTATCATATATATTAATTATATAAATATTTATAATCATATTTAAAATATAGAGATGAAAAAATGAATTACATTGTTTTTGGAGATGGTAAACCATATATACGTATGAACAATGTTTCCGTATTCTCAAAAGATAAAATGATAGAAAGGTAAATATTATTTCACCTATAAAAATTCATTTTATATCATTTAAATCATATATATAAATTAAATATATAATTATTAACATTACTAGTATAATAATATTACAATCACATAAAATCGCTTCATGGAGGCATTTGTCCACACATACACACAAGCGATGTTATCATTTTCGAATAGATTGAATGGTAAAAAGACGGATGTGATATTATAATTAAGGGAGTATAATTATTTCATAAATATCATATATATTCTCATTATTAATAATTATATCCATTTGTGATAGGTGGTGATGGAAAATGAATTACATCGGTTCACGAGGCAGTAGTTCGTCGTACACACGATCAACGGTTTCATTTTCCATTTGATGGAAGATGAGATGAATATAAGTTATGAAATTAAAAAAATAATATATCATTATGTGGGATATTTTGGGTTTATTATTTCTATATATTTGTATAAGAGTTAAATTAGGTGTAAGAGAAAATTAAATTAAAAGGATCTATTAAAAACGATACTTCTTCTTCAAACAACCTCCTTAGTTTAACACCAATAGACGTTGGTGGAGGGTTTCATAATCAAAATAATTCCTCCAAGATGTGGAGTGGTAAGTAAGAAATTTATTTGGTTAGGTATTTTGAAACAAAAAATTCTTTGGAAGTGTGATAAGTAGAGTATAGGATGTGTCCTTTTATAAGTGGGGGAAATGGCACACTTGGAATTTTTGAAAATAAAAAGATATACCCATGTTTTACACACCCCACAATGCTCAAAATTGGAAAATTATAGAACATAAGAAAAATATAAGATCTAAATATGTCTATACAATAGTAATTTGAAAATTTTATAGGTATTTAAAACATATTGATTTACTTTAACCCATAGTGAACCCATTTTAACATTAATCATGGTAATTGATTTTTACTATTTTAATATTCATTATAATTAAAAAATAATATAGAATTATTATATTACATTAATTTTTCTAATTAAAAATAGTGAATCCATTTTATCCAATACAATTAATTTAATTATAATAATTTAATTTAAAATTAAACTCACACACATGATGAAAACGTGGGTTTCCCAAAGAAAGATTTTTCATAAAAAAAGTTATAATATCAGAAATAAATATGAAATTGATTCTGATTACATAAAATATATTAATCATATTATTATTGAACTAATTTCACATTTAAACTATTTTTAAATAAGATTAAATATTTTAAATCATTTAATCAAAATGTCAGTTTTAAATAAGAATCTGTATTTTTCATTATTCATCAAAAAATTATTCTTTTCAAAAAATTCTTAAAAAATAACTCTATGATAATTTTGATATATTTATTAAAAAAATAAATTTTATTTTTTAAAATTTCATAAATATTATTTTTATTATTTTTTAAGGAAATTCAATGAAATCCATTTTATGATAAAAAATATTTTCAAATCATATAAAGACGTTACAAAACATTTAGTACTTAATTATAAATATATTTTATTTATCTAAAACCTTAATAATTAATTTTCAAAATGTGGTTATCTTATTTATAAAAAAAATATTATGTGTATCTTATAACAATATTGTTTATATAATAATTATATTTTAATTTTTATATTGTGGTTCATCACAACATTGTGTTTCATGTAGTGAAAGCTACTGAAAAAATTAAATTTATGTGAAAATATATTTCATAAAATATCAATATGTTACACATAATTTACATCACATATACTTAAATATATCATTATTATATCATCATTTTTAACATTTAATTAATTATAAATAGATATAAGGGCCTTTTGGATATGTATTTAGCTCTTACCAAATGATCAAACAAGTCATCAATACATAGTAGAGAGTACTTATAAAACCCCAATATTTCATGATATTTTTCTATTTAATAAATTTTAAGTGTTTGATATAATTATTTCCATGAAACAATAAATTTTATTGAATAATACGTATATATTATAAATTTAATCACATTATATAATAATTAAATGAAATATAATTATTTAAAATAATATCTAATTCACATAAAAAATATTACTGGTCATATAGATATGTTTTGAAATATTATTTTATAAGCATTTTTATGATGTATATTTTATTTAAAGGGTATCATATCTAATATTGAAATTAATTTAGATTATTAAACCAACAAAATATTTTTTTAAATATATATAAAATGAATGAAATGATTTAAATTTATTATAAATGAAAACATAATAACATGAAGGTAAAAATTTATGTTTTTCTAAAAAAGTAAATTTATTAACTCAAAATGTTTTTATCATAAAAAATTTAAGTAATCAATATTGATTGATAGTTATATTGAAAATTATAAATTATATTTTCAATCAATTTTTTTTATCATTTATTTCATTTTTTTACCATATAATGAATGATAATACATTCATTTTTATGATATTTTTTTTAAACAATTATTGTGTTTTGTGTGCTTATTTTATGTTTAATTACAGAAACTTATAGAAATTGAATTTGATATAATGGTTAAAATATTTGTAATCACCATTTATAAATTTTTTAATGATGCCACATTCATTTTCATATATATTTACTAGTAACAATGGTAAAAATTTGATATCAATGGTAATGATTTAAAGGATTTAAGGAGGGGTTAAACTATAGAGATAAGGGTTTAAATATCCAAAAATAATGTCAAATTCCTATTTTTTGTTTATAATTTGATAATATATAATCTACAGTAATTTAGTATATTTGGATCCTCTTTATCATGAGAGTGACTTTATTATATTTTAATATTATTAATTATTACAGGTGTGTCCTTCCCCTCATTTATAAAAGGGCACCACTGGTCCCCTCCATTAAACACAACATAATCCTTATAGATTCAAAAAACCATTCCCAAATCGATTATAAACCTTTCTATACCTGTTTTACCAGTTATTATCTTCTTAAAAGATTATCCCAAGGGTCATTAATAAGTGATTTAAAGTAGGTCTCTCAAAGAAGTGGTATATATTCTTACTGATCCTTTTGAGGTTTATTTCTTCTTATACCCCATACAAATATCTTAGAAACATACATGAATAAATAAATATCATTAATATAATTAATTCATTTTACCTTAATGTTACATCCCTTTTTTATCTCCTTTATATCCAATTTAAAATAAAAACAATGCCTATTCGTATGTACAAACTATCGTATCAATGAAGCGATGTATTTTATTTTTCATCAGATCCTCTATTGGATTATTATATAGATGAATTTAATGGAAATATATAATTTTTTTGGAATAAATTTAACTATGTATATATAATATATGATATATAATTTTACCTTTCCATCCATGTGAAAATGATTATATCGCTCATTTATACGTGTGGACTACAACCTCTACAAAGCGATGTGATTCATTTTAAATTTTCATTTTACATAAATTGTAATAAAAATATATTATATTAATATATATGGTACATATGATATAAAAATGAATTTTTAATGGAGAATTATTTTTTACCTTCCTTTTTTCCAACCATAGAAATGTGGAATCATCACTCATGGGTATGTACACAGTAATATCTCTATAAAGTGATGCCTTTTATTTTTTACCATTAAATTTTATGAATGATAATAAAAGTTTTTATAATGAATTAATATGAAATTTATAAAATTATTGAGATTCTATAGGTGATTAATCAATGAACAATTTTCATGAATCAGAACAGTCAAACTGAAACATGAATGGAAAACGGTATATTTTTCTCCTGAAAAATGATTTTAATGAAAAATTGTTAAGAAATGGATAATTATAATTTATAATGGAATGATATATAGTAGTACATATATTAATATAGTTATTTTATCAATTTATAATAACTTTATATTTATTATAGAGGAGTTATAACTGAATAGGATGTAAGGTAAAACTTTAGTTAAAAGTTTATGATAATATATCATTTACTTTCAAGATTATCTATGTTAAATTTTGCTTGTGGAAACTTATATGAACATTATACCTTAAAATAGATAACTATTATTTTCATCATTATATTTATATATTTTTCATTTTTTCCATATATTTTCCTAACTTTTATAATTAAATGAGCTAAGAAAATATTTTTAAGAGAAACCAACCTTATTTCTCCTTCTGGTCGAAAAGCATTCCACTCTATATCTATGTCCTTGAATTTTTTGATGAATCTATTTACTACATTATAATTATTTTTAAATTCATTTTAAACTATATTTTATCTTCCTTAAAATTAATCAACAGGTATTTTTTAGTAGCATGGTTTTAAAACTATATTTACTACATTCTAATGATTGTTTAAATTAATTTTAAACTATATTTTATCTTCCTTAAAATTGGTCAAAATGTATTTTTTAGTAGTTCTAAAACCATTATACTTTTTAATTTTAACAAAAAATGTGGAAGGAGTCTCTATTTTGATGTCACTTCATGAATATATTTTACCACCATTATGGTTACTATTTGATTCGAAGCATCATTTATTAGTATGAATTTTTATTTTCCAAGAAGATTTATTTATCAACATATTGGTAGTTTATGTGTTTAAAATTTTACAAAAACAAAAGGGATTCTCTCTCATAATTTTCAATGAATATTTTATATTATTTTATATATGTTAGATTTTTCTATGTTATAATCCTTTAATTATTATCATGTTTCGCTTGGTATATTCTATTATGATGTCATGCACTTTTCTAGATGACTTATGAGGATGATGATCTTCAGATGATTACATGAAACCCATTTCATTCCATGGGTTAATTAAGTTATGATGAGATGATGGATTATTTTATGATACCATTCAATTTATTTTTACTGATGGATTATGATATGTTTATAAAACCCACTTCATTCCCATTAATTAAGTTAGGGTGATATGATTAATTTTTATGATATTATGGAACACATATGCATAGGGTTTATTATGTAACTAGTGGGCCCGAAATTATATATCTCTCTAATACATTGTGTAAAGATAGATATCTCATTAGATAACATATACTATAATGGGGACTACCCTAGTTTAGTAAGTGAATTTTCAACCACGGTAGTAATGATAGTGAATCATGGTCGAGAAAATAATAGAATGGGGAATGAACTCAATCCACTATGATAGTCTTGGAAGTTTCCCTATAATAATGAATAATTGTATAGGCTTACTATAGAAAAATATTTCTAGAACTTTTAATAATTATTATGATTCATCACTCTTAAGACTTATATCTTTTAAAATTAAAAAGATTTATTCCATGAATCATGTTTTACAATCTATAACAAATTGGTTATGAACATTTTATGTTATAGTAATGATCTTATAACATTATGATTATATTATTATTTTATATGAACATCAATCGATATCTCCAATGTCTACCCTTACTGAGAATATGATCACATCCTATCTTTTAATGAAATTTTCCCCAAGTTATCAAGAAATATTTTATGTAGGGTATGTATAATAAGGGAACTATGTGATAAGAACTCTCAAGGACTTATTGGAAATATTTTATAAAGTCGTTATATTTTTATCTTATCTTAAAGACAATAAATATTTATGGTTTTTGGGGAATTAATAACTAGTATCTTCAGAGACATCTATTAAAATTTGAATGATACATAGAAGATTAGCATGGCCCCTGCACAAGGATGACTTGCAAAAAAATGAAATGGTCTAAATTTTTATTTCTTTGGGGTAATTTTTCTCATGTGGCCTATTCCATAAGGCTTGTAATGATTCAAAAATATAAGGATCCAAACACTATTCAAAAGAATAAACTAACATGCACATGTACCATTCCTTATGAGGTTTTGGAATGCATCCTTAATCGAAGAATTCATGTCTATCCCCCAAGTTGGATATCTACTAAAAACATGGGTTTATTAAGGTGAGATCAATTCAAGGTTCCATTATCCTAAAACAATAAGTTATCAGGGATATCATTTAGAAATATCTTGGCTCGAACATAGAAATCAATCTTTACATGAATAAGGAGCATGGAAAGATGGAATGGAGTTACATACTCAAGGTATTATCTAGCATGGGATTCTCAACTTGGGTGATTGGTCTTCTTTTTAAATGATTTAACTTCTCCCAAATATCGATCGCATTTATGGAAAAAATATGGATTATTCAAGGTGGTATTGGGCTTATGGTAGGGAGACTCACTCTATGACACAATATTTACACTTATTCTAGAATCTCTAATCAAGTACATTAACAAATTCATTATGTTGAGAATCTTTTTATTATATTTTTCTAGATATCGCTTAGGTAATATATCTCACATTTTGTTTTCTAATGACCCAATTATTTTTTTCAATGGTTATAATAAATCCATTTTGAGGATTAATGTAATACTAGAGGAGTAATCCAAATTGAGCAGCCAACTAATCAACTGGAAAAGTGTAGTATCTATATTTCAATAAGGTTCTCCAAAAGTTAGGTTATAAAAGTAGAGAGAAGATTAGATATGCATAAAGGGACCTTCCTAATGTAGTAATTGGGTGCCCCTATTTCTCTAAGAATTCTTTGAATCCATCACTCTGATAAGTAGATAGAGATATTTATAGGGAGAATCATAAACTGGAAAAATTAGTTCCTATCATTTATAGGAAGAATAAAACTGATCAATAACATGCTTTAATCTATTCCCATGAATGGTTTTTCTACTCTTACGGTGCTAAAATTAGTTATTTCCAGAATAGAGAAAATTATGGAATCCTTTATATGGGATGCTCAGTCGGAAGGGAAACATCATTAGGAGGCTTAGGATAGAATGGAAAGACCTTTATCTAAGGGTAGAATCAATGTTAGAAGTATCACCAACACAGTTTAAGGCATACGTGCTTAGTTAGCATGGGAGGTCATCAAGGGGAAGAATCTCTGGGGAATGTGAATACAAGGGAGGTACAAAGTTGACATGGGAATTCAAATAGGTAGTCCTTTGGCATATAGATCATGATACAACCATACATATTCAAACCCCACCATCATAACAGCTTGGTAACGGGGATAGGAGATATCAATCTCTAGAATCACAACTTGATATGAAAATGGCTTGGATTCCATGGATGTCCCATTCTGGAGGTTACCATCAATAAATCAATTGCTTATCTGAGCATCATCTATGTTATCCTCAATAAAGATTATAGACTTATTATTGAAAGTACTAAGATCAATTTTAAACAAGAAAAATTTGTTTTTATAGGATGATCCTCATGATTTTTTCATTAAAAGGAAATATCAAAATTAAAGTGGCGACCGGCGATCATAATGAGTGGGGTGATTTACTTTGGTGAAAATAGATTTCATCAAAACTGAATTTAATGGTGTGGTGGGTTAGGAACTGATATTTTCAAACTGAGGAAAACCTTCAATTATTGTGTGTGAGTTTGGCCTCTATAATCTATTATTGTATGGAAACCCATACCAAATCCATTTATCATCTCTTCATTGAAGGTGCTTGGGAAAACATGTTGTGGTACACATTTGAAGACTTCACAGACTAGAATCCATATGGATCATTGAGTGCAACATTTCTCAACTGGTGGTTCCAGTGTATGGGGAAAAATTTTCCTAAATGGAATAAAAGGTTTCTTATATTTTCAAATGTTTTTGGGGCATATAGAAATAACGGAATGAATCCAAACATAAGGTATTCCCAGGCACATGAACTAACATAATTTTCAAGACTAAAAATACTCTGGATGATCTGATTCACCTCATTTAATATTGGAAAGTTTCTTATTCTATTAATATGATCCTTGATGGAACCAAAATTCCTTAAAACGTCTCTAGAGTCACACAAGGGAAGTGGGTCCACTAGTACACACATTACTTGGGTCTCAAGATAAAAACTAATGGATCATGTAATATAGGCCTCATTGGGGGGGGGGGGGTTGTTCGGGACACAAAGTGATCTATGGTTATGGACCTTTATACATTCCTTGGTAGTTATTACTCTCTCCAAGAAGAAGCCAAAGCCATGATTATAAATTATTTGAAAATTAAAATGGCTCATGAACAATTTTATTGAGGTTAGTCACACCTAGAGTGATGGGAATATAGTTGTTGGCTTTCATTATTTTAAGGTGATCCAAGGTATGAAAAGTTGTTTTATTTTGTATCTTGGTTCCTTCCCCTATGGAGGGATAATCATTTTTTGTGTTGCCACCCTTAGTCATCATTTCTTCAAAACTCATTGATCAACAGGCTCCACCTTCTCTATTTCATATATTCCCTTATACTTCTTTATTTTAATAAAATAAATATATTTGGGGTGGTGGGAACGTATAACTATGTTTTATATTGAATATTAAAGTAAAATGATGTAATATTTATTTTTATCATTATTGGGTTAACTCAGTTGGTTTCAAATAATGGTTGAGTTAATTTTGGATATAAGAGTTATAAAACATAGATAATATCACCAAATTTAATTATAGTTATATAGTTACATCCTAGATTTTTGGTAAGATATATTTTTTTTGATTTCCTAACTATGAAATCCATGTATAGATATGAATAGGTGGAAGTAGGATCTGACACAAATACACCTAGGGATAATAACCATAAAAAGGTATGATGGATATTAACTCGATATTTACTTGGTGTATACTAAAGAGGCTCAACTATAAACTTAGTTTGACAATATCAAGGGAAATATCTTAGTTAAATTAATTTTTATTTATAAACCATTATGAGCTATATATGGATAGAATTTATGACAACCTTTGAAAATATATAATGCTATTGGACGAATTTAATGTTTCATGGATTGCAAAAAGGTTACATTATTTAGGGAATCATTAGGATTATTTACATAATCAAATATTTTCTATCCCAAATTATTGATGTTTGATACTTATTGTAAGGTTTTTGGTTTTATTGATTGGATGGAACCATTTGGAATCACGTGAAAAATAAATTTGATAAGTAATGAAATGACCATCCTCATGAGATACCAAATGGATCCAGAGTTAGAAAATAGAATCTTGTGATTATGCCTAATCATATATCTTGAATTATGATTAAAAATATGAACCAGGATGAGTTTGAAAACTCATTAAATAAGAGAAAAAATATTTCTTGGAGAGTTTAGGAGATAAAGATTATAGAGGGAAGATGATTCTGATACCCCCTATGTAATCAATGTGGGAAGAATCACCATGGGAAATGCCTTAAATGAATGGAATGATTTTTTATTTAGGAGAATAAGGGAATATAACATGAAACTGATAATAAAAAATAAAGATTTTGATGGAGGTAAAAGAATTACATTATAATTTAACTTTTATAGTTCAAGGTATTATATGTGGGGAACATGGGAATTATTTGTTTTAGTTCCCAGATTTATGGGAAAAATCCTAGAAAAAAGAAGGGTCCATTTTATTTCTATCAATGAAGTGAATATGGATAATTAAGGAACTATTCTTCTCTACTCCAATTCTGGGTATTTTCTTATGATGTTTGTAAGAATGTTCCCAATTAATACCATATTTTTCATAATTTTATGGAATTTGATGTGACATTGAGAGTTTCTTAGCTCTATCTATATATATTCATATAAATTTGTAGAATAAAAAAATCACATTTTATATTTAGAATCGACTTATGATCACCAAACTGCGTGTGGATGAATATGAACATCCAATAGAAATTAAATCCATTGTATGGGCCTTACTACCTATTCATGAGTGTTATTTATCTCAAATGGTTGGGGAGGAAACTACATATTGATGATATATGTATTTTTCAAGAATTTTATAATGTATTTCCAAAGGACTTGCATAGTATTCCCTGTATCTATAAGTGCATTTTAAAAAAACTCATTCCTACTATTAAACCTATTTCATAGACTCTTTATTAACTATCCACAACAGAGTTATAATAATTGAATATTAAACTCCATAAGAATATAAAAGAGGGATTATTATTCCCCTATCTATCACTATATCATGCAATTTTTCTTTTTTAATAAGGAATTTGAGTCAATATGGATTTTCAAATATTATCATGAAATTAAAAAAATAATTATTAAGAACAAATATCTTCTACCCTGAATTGATGATTTGTTTATCCAATTATGAGGAGATGAATTAATTTCCATGATTGAGCTTCAATATATATGTCATATAACGAGGATAAAATTTAGTATATAACAAAGATATCCTTCCATATGATTTATGTTCATTATGAAATTATAGTGATTCCATTTTTACTTACCAATTCCACGCTATCTCCATGGATATAATGGACAATGTATTTACAGATTACATTTACCAGTTTATAGTAATCATTATAGATTATATTTTTTTATATTCATATAAAAATTAGTGCATGAAGATATTTTATGGATTTTATTTAAGGCCTTGAGGAAATAGAGGCGGTATAAAAAATTTACCAAGTTTAAATTTTAGATATAGAGTATTTCATTATTATGTTATATGTTCACGATCAAGAGTATCTTGGTGGATCCTTCAAAGAAATTAGTTATTGAGAAATGTACTAGAAAATACATAGTGACTATGATCTATAGTTTTCTTCTATTGGTTGGATACTATAGATACTATATGAGATATTTATCATGAATATCTAATATAACAACCATGTAGACATGGAAGAATTTCTTGTTCCTTTAGAAAGAAGAACATAAATAAAATTTCAAAGTGATCAATAGAAGGTTGGTTAGTGATTATTTTCTCAAACTACCCTATTTTTTATAATTTTTTGTGATTTATAATTATGAATCGAAGAAGGGGATGATATGTATTATCATTTAGAATGAAAATGGTATAGATAATGCATCACTCCAATTGAAAAGCCATGAATAAAACTTCTTAACATATGACTTAATGTTGGATGTGGTAATATTTTCATTGAAAATATTTAGAAATTATCCATATGGTGAAAGGTGTGAAAATATAAAGATTAAAATAGAATGAATAATTAATTTAAAAAAATTGTTTAATATACACCAAAGGGGATAGTTATAGTTGACTAATTATAATGACTAGTCAATTCACTACCACCCTAGGAAGGCTAACATGACTGATGATTATCTATGTTAGAAATACCATTCTATTTTTTCCATGATGAAGATTGAAAGGGAAATAATACTTTTGGATTTACAAAATAATTACCATGAAATAATGATTAAAGGGGAAATATCACATCTTTCTCAAATAAATGTTCATCTATCCATTAATGTGATAACTAAATATGTGTAGAACAAGGATGTTGACTTATAGATAAAGGTGAGAAATGGTTTGGAGTTTAACCATGATTTTGATGGAATAATATGGTTTAGGAACCACATATGCACCCCATGGATACCAGAATTGATGGTTTTTTTGATAAATATAACAATTCATCAATTTCTATTCATCATTAAGGTAAAAAGACGAATATGGAGCTAAAATAGTATTTCTGGTTTGAATATAAGAAAATGCTTATTGTTGAGTACATATATTGATGTTTGTAATGTTAGCAAGTTAAGTAGGAGAGACATAAGTCTAAGGAGAGGTTATTACCATTACACATAATATAATGTAAATGGGAAAACATCACACCATAATTTGAAGTTGGACTACCAAAAGAATCTAAACACCAAAATTCTATTTGGATTGTAGTTTACCATCATACAAAATTATTGCATTTTATTTCCATAAGAGGATATTTAACTCTTTATCAATATGTCAGTATATTCATTAAGGATATGATATGAATGCATGATGTAATAAAGTATATTTACTCTGATCAATATCTAAGATTTACCATGGTGCTCTAGAGAATAAATTAGTATGATTGAAAATACAATTGATCTTTATAACTAAGAGTCATCATCACTCAGATGGTTAGTCTAAGAGGAATATTTAGACCCTAGATGATATAATATGTTATATTTCAATGGATTTCAAATTTGGTTTGGTTAAGCACCTTCATTTAGTGGAATTTTATTATGAAATTTGATTTCACTCAAGAATTTAGACGGATCCTTATGAATCCCACTATGGAAGGAAGTGTAGAACTTCATCATGCTACGATGATGTCAGAGAAATAAATATATTGATACTTTAGATAACTGAGGAAATTTTAGATAAGGTTATGATCATTAAAAACACATTAGTAAATCATATATTTGAGAAAAAAATATATTGAAAATTGTGGATATTTGGAGTTTAAAGTTGGCAATAAGGCATTCCTATAGATATCTCCATGGAAGAAGGTTATAGTATTTGGGAAGGAGGGATAGATAAACCATGGATATACTATCCCTTTTAATATTCTTGACCATATTAGGATAGTTGTTTATCACTTTTAACATCCAAAAAATATCTCTCACATTCATGATGTGTTCAATATGACACATTTTTTTTAATTATATATCTAATTCATCACATACACAAAACATAGAGATGTGTACTTATATTGTATGATAGTTCTTTTCAGGAACAATCATTGGCAACTATATATCATAGATAGAATGTGTGGTGAAGCATCTTTACTCACCTTGCCAAAGTTTTATGGAAAAACTAAAATTTATTAAGCAACACGGGGACCTTAGTATGTAATGATGTAGAAGTATAGTTAATAGTTTTTATTATAGTGATGTTATTTTGAGGATAAATTATTTCAATGGTGTTAGAATGTAACACCGCAAGATTTTATGATATATTTCTCTTTAAAAATTGGAATTTTTTGATAGCTTGTTATATAAGAAAAATATAACTTATGGGAATAATTCTTATAATTATAAAATTATGCACATTATATGTAACACCCCAAGTTGGCATTTAATTATGCAGAAATATTAATGGCATTCACTTACCATTTCAAAGTCATTAAGAAGCGCCATAAATTTAGGAAACAGTTACGCTGTCGCCACGCTGCAGCAGATGTTTCCTTAAATGAAATAAATTGAATTGGTTAATTTATTTTATTTTAATTTACTTAAAACGTCCGAAAATTAAATTTTTCGCTTGACCCGCGCCGGTCGAGGTTAGCCTCGTTATTAGGTAAAGTTGTCATCCCGGATGCAATGGTGCACTCAGATTTTTAATCCGAGCATCCGTTTAGAAACTACCACAACCGTGCACAAGTGCCGACTCACTTAACGAAAAAAAGTTCAATCCACTATTTTGGGCTCACTCAACCTCAGAATGATGTGCCGTCTTCACACCCGGTCTCAAAATAATTCCATATAATATTTAAAAATAATAAATGGAAAATCCGAGACATTACATTTTCCCCACCATGGGGCTTTACGTCCCCGAAAAGCCAAAACAAAGGCTACTAAAAAAGATGAGGGTACTGGGCACGGATCTGGGCGTCCCGCTCCCACGTGCTCTCCTGAAGATTCCTGTGCTGCCACCGGACTCGCACTAAGGGAATTGATTGCCCACGAAGGATCCTCTCCTGCCGATCCTTGATCTCCACCGGGTACTCAGCAGAGGTCACTCCTTCCTCGATGTCCAGCTCGCCCCAGTCGATGACGTGTGATGGGTCATGCACGTACCTCCTCAGCTGTGACACGTGGAAGACATCATGTACCCGATGCAACTGTGGTGGTAGAGCCAGACGGTACGCCACCTCGCCAACTCTGCCCAGGATCTGGAAAGGTCCGATGAACCTTGGAGATAGCTTGTCGCCTCAGCCAAATCTCCGCAACCCTCATCGAGGTGAGACCCGAAGGAAGACATGGTCTTCCTCTTCGAACTAAAGAGGTCTCCATCGCCTGTCATCATAAGACTTTTTCTAGCTCTGTGGAGTCTTCATACGCTCCCAAATGATCTGCACCTTCTCTGTGGTACCTCATAATTACTCTGGACCCATGAGTGATGACTCTTCAGGGTTGGTCCAGCAAAGTGGTGACCGACAGGGTCTCCCGTACAAGGCCTCGAACGGTGCCATACAGATGGTGTAGTGGTTTCTATTGGTGTACGCAAACTCCACCAGTGGTAGGTGGTCCTCTCAACAATGACCAAAGTCCAAGATATATGCTCGCAACATATCCTTTAGAACCTGAATGGTCCTCTCCGTCCGACAATCTGTCTGGGGATGAAACGCTGTGCTCAAGCGTAGCTGAGTCCCAAAAGCCTCCTGCAATCCCTTCCACAACCGGGATGTGAAGCGGGCGTCTCGATCTGAGACTATAGTCTAGGGGAAGCCATGAAGCCGAACTATCTCCTGTATATAGAGGCGTCCCAAGATCTCTACGGAACTCTGATCCCTGATAGCTGGGAAGTGGGCCGACTTGGTGAGTCGGTCAACGATCACCCAGATGGAATCGTGCCCCTAGGACGTCTGTGGTAAGCCTTTCACGTAGCCCAACGATATTACATCCCACTTCCACTCTGGAACTTCTAGGGGGTGAGCTAACCATGCTGGAAGCTGGTGCTTAGCCTTCACCTGCAAGCATGTGAGGCATCGAGAAACGAACTTTTCTACTGCCTTCTTCATGCCTGACCACCAGAACTGTCATCAGAGGTCCTGGTACATCTTTGCTACTCCAGGATGTACCGAAAAAGGGGATGTATGGAACTCCCTCAGGACCTCCTCCTACAATGCCACTGGTATAATAATGTATCCTCTTAAAAGAAGTACGTGCTCCCCACCTTGCGAATATCAATCAGGAGCATGTCCTATGGTTAACTGAGCACGTAAGGCCACACAGTCGAAATCCTCAAGTTGTGCCTCCCTAACTCACTGTAAGAGTGGATGGGTGACAACCATTGACTATAGGTAAGCTGTATCGTCTCCATCCACGAAGGATAACTGTAATGCAGCTAACTGCTGTGTCGCCTCACTCAACAACTGTGAGCTCGACCTTCTTCTGAGGGAATCTGCCACCTTGTTCCCCTTTCTAGGAGTATAGATAATCCCAAAATCATAGTCCTGGAGGAACTCTAGCCAATGCTTCTACCTCAGATTCAGATCCTTCTGTGGGAAGATGTACTTGAGGCTCTTGTGGTCAGAGTAGACAATGAACCGCTCGCCCATAAGGTAGTGTCACTAAATCTTCAATACGAAGACTACCGCTGCCAACTCGAGATCATGGGTCGCATAGTTCTGCTCATGTGGCCTAAACTGGCACGAATCATAAGCAATCACTGCATGACACTACATCAGGACACAGCCGAGCTCGGTCCCTGATGCGTCGCAGAAAACTATATACTCGACACACTCCTTTGGCAATCTCAAGACTAGGGCGCTCATCAAACTCTGTCTCAACTTTTCGAAAGCCTACTAGCACTTTTCTGTCCACACGAAGGGTTTCCCCTTCCTGGTCAAGGCTGTCATCGGTGCTGATATCCGAGAAAATCAGGGATGAATCTCTGGTAATATCCTGCCAACCCAAGGAAGCTACGCACCTCTTTCACGCTCTGAGGTGGTTCCCATGCTAACATAGCCTCCACCTTGGCTGGGTCCACAGCTACTCCATCTGCTGAGGTGACATGTCCCAGAAAGTGGACCTCCCGAATCCAGAACTAACACATTGAGAGCTTCCCATAAAGCTGATGCTCCCGAAGTACGTCCAGAACCATCTGCAGGTGTCTCGCGTGCTCCTCCACTGACGTCGAGTACACAAGGATGTCGTCGATGAAGACCACTATGAATCGGTCCAAGTACCGCTGGAAGATCTGGTTCATCAACCCCATGAACACTGCGGGGGTGTTCTTCACGCCAAAGGGCATCACCAAGTACTCATAGTGACCATAGCGACATCTGAAAGCCGTCTTCGGTATATCCTCATCCCACACTCGTAGCTGGTGATAGCCTGATCGAAGGTCAACCTTCGAGAACCACTGTTCCCCTCATAGCTGATCAAAGAGGTCATCAATTCTCGGCAGGGGATACTTGTTATTCACCGTCACCTGGTTCAGGTGCTGGTAATCCACACACAACCTCAGACTCTCGTCTGCCTTCTTGGAAAACAAGACTGGAGCCACCCAGGGTTAGACGCTGGGTCTTACGAAACCCTTGCTCTGCAAATCCTCCAACTGCACCCTAATCTCGTGAAGCTCCAAAGGATCCATACGATAATCTGATGAAGAAATCGGTGTCGTCCCGGGGTGTAGGTCGATGCAAAAGTCAATTTCCCGGTGGGGAGGTAACCCTAGAACATCTTCTGGAAAGACATCTTCATACTCCGCCACCACTGCTGGGAACTGAGAGCTCACAACATCTACTGCTCTGAGGGTAAGTATATCCAACTCATGAGTGATCAGTTTCCCTCTCCAATGCATGAGCCCATTTTGTGTTGCCTGGGTTTCCTTTTCTCCGACAAAGGAAAACCTTGTTCCATCACGACAGACACACCACACTCTTCGCCTAAAACAGTCAATCTGGGCATGGACCAAAGATAACCAATCCATACCGAGAATGACATCGTAAGGCCTCGACGCTACCACCCAGAGGTTCCAACCGAAACTCTCGCCTCCAAGGGTAAGATCACACTGTCTGCAAAGGTGTGTGATCATCGAGTCTCCTCCCATAGGTGTTTCCAAGCGTAAGGATCGAGTCAACGGTTCTACCAGAATCTCAAGGTTTTGTACAAGACATGTGGCTATAAGGGAATGACTGGAACCTGTGTCTATGAGTACGGAAGCTAAGGTAGAAAATACACAGATCGTACCTCGAATCATCCCTGGAGCCCCTAGGTCGTACACCTCGACCGCATGCAGCTGTCCCCGTCTCTGTCCCCTAGCTCCCTGAGCCCGGTGCAGACCTCCTGGGGGTGGTGGTGGAAGTAAGTCGAAGCATCTTTCACCACCTGCAGCTCTCCCTGCTCCTCTGCCACATCCACCACCAGGAAGATCTACCTGCTCTGTTCTCTGCCTCTGCCTCGGTGGTCCATCCACCACTTCCCTGTCAGCAGCTCGATGTGTCGGGAAATCTCTAGCGAGATGCCCCCTACCGTCGCATGCATATCATCGCTTCTCCCTAGGCTGACTGAATCCAGCCTGAGAGACCTGGACTATCGATACCCTGTCTTGGGTCCTCCTATGATGTCTCCCACATCCAGATCCCTGCGTCTGATGTCGGCTCCCTACTGCCGGTGTCTCCGTACCTGTCTGCCTACTACTGACTGCCGGCGGCTGTCTCTGCTCTGCCAAGAAGCTCTCGATCACCAAGGTCTTCTCGAGCACTCCAGCATAAGTCGAAATGCATAGAGGCATGAAACTAGCTCGGATGTCACACCGTAGACCTCGCTCGAAGGTCCGAGCTCTAAAGTACTGATCCCTGACCATATCCATCGAGTACCTGGCGAGGTTAGTGAACCTCGATGAATAGTCATCCACCGTCATACTGCCTTGCTAGAGCTGAAGAAGCTTCTGGATGCACACAGCTCTTAGCATAACTGGAGAGAACTCCTCCCTAAAGAGTCACTCAAACTCTGTCCATGAAAGAGTCTCCTCATCGTGAGTCTGCATGGTCAGACTCCACCATCGTCCCACCGAACCCTGAAGAAGGCTCGCTCCTAGGACCACCATCTGGTCTGCTGGTGTCCTCATTAGACGAAAGACTCTAGTCACCACCTCAAGCTAGTCCTCAGCCACCTGAGGGTTAAGGCTCTCCTCAGAACCTGAGGGGTATCTGTCTCTGAAACTCATAGAGCGCGCTAAGCCTGTGCTCCTCACCGGTTGGTACTGTAGGTACCACTGGCTGCTCCACTGGTGGTATATCAGGTGCACCACCTCGTGGAAACGCCTAGGGAGCTGGTCCCTATATCGAATCCTCGTCACTGAGGGGGTCATCCTCGTGATCGTGCTGTTGAATCCTAGCGGGTACGCATCGCGGAGGCATCCTGTAAAGAAACAAGATGTGTCACGGCCAATGAGTATATCTGGATAGCTGACACCAAGGACATGGAAGACAGAACCCATTCTTATATGATGCATGTACCTTTTATTTCCCCACAACCAGTGTTTTCGTGAAACGGGTCGAAATGCCAGTTATCAGAGTCCTGGTGTATGGATATGTCGCCCGCCGCACCAACACTGGGGTCCCTGGCCTGAAAGCCAAACCCGAAACACTTAACACTGTTGCCCCGAACCAAACTCATAGAATCTTGGTCCTAAGGTAGAAATGACCCCCTCTGATACCACTCTGTCACGACCCGTCCTAGTGGGGCCCTTGCTGTGACTCCCCAGGCCCGCCTCCAATAGGCCAAGGGCTGGTGACTAGCACCGAGTAGGAATATCACTAACATGGGAGGCATTGCCTAAGTACCTGTACACACACACAAATCTCTAAGCCCACAAATGATGAAATGTAAAACACTAAGGAACAAAAATGAATGCATACAACTAAACCAAACCCACCGAGTACGAAGAAAGGTAGAGTACTGTAAAAGTAAAATGGGCCAGAATACAAGCCCACCAAAAGCAAGAGTCTGAAAAACTGCAAAGTCCAACCTGTAAGAAAAAAGGTACCAGGACTGTCGCTTGTAGCCGTAGGAACGCTTGACCTATAGGGAACTCAGAAATCTCGGTCCTATCCTGGTCCACCCTGGACCCTGTCAAAAGGCTTCTCGTCTACACAAGACACCAAATGTGTGGGCAAAGCCCGTGCAGGGGTGAGTATAACAATACTCAGTATAAGACACTGAAAACCAAAAAACAATACACAAAGTAAAGTTACAGTCAGCTATGCATAATATATGTTTACAGAACATATAAGAAAAACTAGATATACTCAAAACCTAGACCCGTAGTCTAGAGACAAGCCACACAACCGCATAACCCCACAAGGGATTTCGTCCAAAGATTCCGTGATGCGCTCATTCCGGGAGAACACACTCCATGAGTCTTATAGCTCTGATGACGTCCGTCCGGGAAGAGCTGTTGGTCGGGAACCATCATGAGATATGGAAACACTCATTACGGGAGACACACTCCTGAGTGGAAGGGTTACGATAGATAGAAGCACTCATTACGGGAGACACACTCCATAGTGGGAAAGATCTCGATACACAGATGAGGATCACTGCCAGGGCCATGGCGGATACCGTGACTCATTCGGAATTCACCTGCTAGGTAGAGGATCAACGCTCGATAGAGTTGGTCATGTCGATTCCTGACTCTACCTAAGATCTGGAATGGATTGAGGATCTCAATCCGGGCCTCTCGGATGGATGTCTGACCCTATCACAGAAAGTCCTGCTGAAGGGATCAAAAATCCTGTGTGAGGGAAAGATTCCTGACCCTCAGAGAAACAAGAAGAAGGGGCACTAAACCAAACGAAATATGTTCAAGGAATGGTGAAAAAAGGACCAAGCCGTTTTCCAAAAAGTACATGGCGTGTAAAAATGATACACGCTGTGTTGTCCGACCCCAGGTACTACCCGTGTACCACGACTCGTGTCGTGAGGCTGGTCATGTAGAAAAACTTAGTACACACTGTGTAGTACAGAGTACACTCCGTGTCTGGGTAACTATGCTTGGCTCCGTGTACTCTGCCCATGTGCCCGTACATGGTCACCATCCCGTGTACTCCAAACCGTGCAATCTGCACACGGGGTGACCCGCGTTGTTGACCTCGCCTGGCCGGGTGATGGAGTACACGACCGTGTACTCCATCCCATGTCCGTGTATCCCTAGGATACACGCCGAGCTTCGCGTAGCCGCCTCTGCCGAGCTGTACACGCCATGCCACCTGAAGCCATGTAGAGCATCCCGTGTCCGTGTACTACCCAAAGTACACGCTGAGCATTGGGGAAGGTCCAACACACCGTGTGACCGGGGCCACACACTGTGTGATTATTCTCGGACCCCGAATCCCTAGCCTCCACCCCCAGAACTACACGATGTGTTCTTCGGAAGTACACGCCATGTATTCTGGAAATTTCCAGAAATGACGCTCTTCGCCGGCGTGCCTCCCGTGCTGCTCCGATCATCAAATCGGTCATCCGATCGCTGCAAAACATCCAGGTTCTAGTTGCCCCGACCCCACGAAGCCACTTCCATCGTTTTCAGGCCTCCGACCGGATCCGAAAACGCGTTCCGATCTTCCCACACGAAGAACACTCGAAGAATGCACGTTCCGATCTGGTCCGATTGGTCGTCCACCATCATTGCCACACCTCCACAAGGATGTTGCGATGTCGAACCTTTGATTTTGGATCGTCGCGTCACAGAACGGATGTGAAACGATCTGTTGTTTGTCACCCCACTAAGAACGCAAAGAAAGCGCGCGGAAAAAGGACGAAGAAATCCAAATAAACAAATTGAGGAACAAACCTCCACCGTCATTCATCACGGCATTGATCCACTCTCGTTAATAGGCTTAAATGGGGAAAGAATCATCAAAAACTTAAATCATGGATCAATTCCTCATAATATTCCCGAAGAAAAATCCCTCTCGCAAGAACGTACGAATCAACGGATCACCTTGTTTGTGGTTGATCCGCGTTCATCATTTAAACTCAAATATGGGGAAAAGAAAACAAAATAGCAACCCCTACCTTTCGAATGGATCTATCGTTGACGAAGGCGTCGTGCTGCCGTTGTCGTCGAGATCCTTCAACGTCGGCGCAACGATCCTTGGTTTTGATCCGTTGTTGTTCGTCGTCGAGAATTTACTCCAACGCACCGCGGATTATGCATAGGTTCCTCTCTCTACGTTTCCCAGGACGTACAATTTCTTAACCCATTAAAAAGGGGAAACAAGTTGACATTTAATTACGCGGCAATATTAATGGAATTGACTTTCCATTTCAAAGTCATTAAGACGCACCATCAATTTAGGAAATAGATGCGCCGTCGCCACGCTACATCGGATGTTTCCTTAAATGAAATAAAATAAACTGGTTAATTTATTTTATTTTATTTTAGTTAAAACGTCCGAAAATTAACTTTTTCCCTCGACCCGGGTCGGTCGAGGTTAGCCTCATTCTTAGGTAAAGTCGTCATCCCGGACGCAACGGTGCACTCAGATTTTTAATCTGGGCATCCGTTTGGAAACTGCCACAACCGTGCACATGTGCCGACTCACTTAACGAAAAAAAGTTCAAACCACCATTCCGGGCTCACTGGACCTCGGAATGATGTGTCGTCTTCGCACCCGGTCTCGAAATAATTCTATATAATATTTAAAAATAATAAACGGAAAATACGAGACATTAAAATAATTACTTCTATTATTCCATTTCATCATACGATAGAATATATGAGTAAATAATTCATAAACAAAATGGAAATATAAATAACTAAAACCCATTCCATTTAATCAATAACTTGAGTATAATATGACAAGAAACAAATATGATCAAATAATTCCATATAAATAATCATTGGAAAATGAAACTTAACCATGAATATTCTAACTAATTGAATAATCACATGGAATATAAACATCTGAATTCATAATGATGGAATTAATAATTCCAAACATTTAAAACATTTTATCGAGGCTTCATACCAAGAATATAATACTTTCAAGGATTCATGACAATAATCTAACAATATCAAGGCTTCAAACCAAGAATCTATAAAATGGGTAAGGCCTTAGACAAAAACCAAGTATAGTTTGTCTCATGAGACTTACTGATGCATCGAGGGGATATAGCAGTCCCCTCATTTCACATACTAAGTCTAATAAATTCCTCATATGAAAGTGGTGAAACATAAAAAATATAAATATTCATATTAAAAACTAGCATATGTAAGATGAATACTTTAACCATAAACCAATAATTATATCAAAACAACACATCAGTAGTCAAACTGATCATAAACCATTCAAAAAATATGGTATAAGACATCATAAGAGATCAACCTCAATAATGCATATGATTCAACAAAGGGTTTTGACATAGATGAAAATAAAATAATAAAACTATAGAAATATTGTTTAGATAAATACACTTTTTTACTTAAAAATAATTTATTTAAAAGGACATGTAATTATAAAACAAAACATTTTATTGAAAAAAACCTTCTAAACATGTAAAGTAATATTAAAAATATTAAGCCATCATGATGGGAAAAAATTCTATTCATGTTACATAAGTTAAGAAAACACTCCTTCAATATTTTTATTGGAAAAGTATCAAGGATCCATTTTTAGAAAATGACTAAATATACCATTAAATTAATTATTTAAAAAGTAAAAAATGGTTAAAAATTAAATTAAAAAATCATTATAGAATATTAAAATACATTTTCTGAAAACATTTTTAGAAAACATAAACATGGAGGAGAAATATTCCCCAATGGAGACTTAAATAAAACAATCCTGAATAATGATGAGATTGCGAAATAAAGCCTTAAAAAGATAATATCATTGAAGTGATTGTCATTAAAATGAATATATTATGCAAATATAAAATAAATCCATATAAAATAAGTGGAGATACAAAATAAGGTAATCACAATTCATTTCACACATAATCTTATCATGAAATAATCAATTAAATAAGTGTTTAATTAAATGAATGAAAATTGACTTAAGAAATACCTTACCACATGTAATCAATCGAGTCATTTTACCCGTAAAATTAATTATTATAAAATTAATAATTGAATAAAATTAATATAATTAGATTCATGATGTGATATATCAATTGAAGTATATACACCACAAACAAGAGATAAGTGGTGGATATGGCATGTATGTCACATAAGTAAATGTGAGGCGAGAAATCCACACCTCATGCTTTCCCTTAATTGAAAATTATTTAAACTCTAGTATAATCATTTAAATAATAATATTAATATATAAAATAACATTATTCATATTTATTATATCATATATTATCCCATTATAACATTTTATTACTAATTTTTTAATAATATTTCGTTATTACCCTTGTTTCAGATGTTAACTACTTTATTTTTCTATGCATATTTCTTCATGCAGGTCCCAATTATTATGCATATGTTATATTAAAATAACCTTAAAATTATATTAAGGTCAAATATATCATATTTATTCATTATACATGTTTTTAGAGTCATTCATGAAGTGTGATCATGTAAAATGTGTAACACCCCAAGCTTCCACGGTACGTTTCCCTTCGAATAATGCAATAGCGTGTGTTTTACGCAACCTCGAGCTCTAACACACACCACAACTAATTAAACTAGCCGTTGTGAATAGTAATACCTACTTTTTGAAATTTTATAAATTTTATTTATCAAAATAGACTTCATCTTTGGATTCGGAATATCGAAATTAGCCTATGTTGAATTTTTGGTATTTTTCTGAGAACTTCTAATTTTTTATAAATAGTGAAAAATACTTAAAAACAACTTTTTAAATAAAAATAATTTATAGTGAAAAATTATACTATTTAGTGGTTTTAATGTATAATTAGAATATATTTTTACCATTTTATCCAATGGTGGTCATTAGAATTAATTTAACATTGAAATCAGACATAAACAATTGCCAATCTTTTGATATAAATTGTTTCTTAGAAACACGCCATTTTTTGTAACAGCGGGAATTAATTATAAAATTGATTAATGCAACTTATATGTTTGGAATTTTGTAAAATAGACATCATTTTTGAATTCGGAATATCAATTATAGCTTAGGGTGAAATTTTGGCTTTGTTCTGAAAAACTTCAATTTTTGATGAATAGTGAAACCACTAAGTGGTAGTTAAATAACTGATTTTTCATTGAAATGAAATATTACCACTTCGAGGATTTTATTTTCAAAAATCCGACATACATGGTTGTCATTAAGAAGTAAAATGTGGTTCAATGAGATCAAAATAATTTTTTGGTGAATAGTAACTTTTAAGTTCTTAATCGCGATTAGAGGTAATTAGTGTAGTTTAAGGTAAAAATAATGTTTTATTAATATGAGATGAGCTTGAAACTTGTCCTACTCATATTGGATGAGTCATGGCCGACCAAGAAAACCCATGGGTCAACTTGGGGACCCCATGGATCCACTTTGGTTGGAAAATGACATTTATATATATTTATTTAATGTTAAAATTAAATTGACACAAACATGATTTATTTTACTAAAACAGTTTTTAAGTGGGGTTACACAAGTCAAAATTTTGATTATAAATATTCATTAGAAAGATAAAAATATTTCCTACATCATAGTTTTTTTTTATAATTTTTAGACATTAAATAAATTAAATTATTTATGACATCATGATGATGCAGCGATGACCTCATTATTTAACGATTTAAATAAAATGGAAAGATAATGTAAAATCCAAAGTGTACACTTGTCCAAAACCTATTGTATGAAGATATTTCGAACCCTTATCACCTTAGCCACGAATTATATAAGTTTGGGACCTTTAGAATCCGAAAAGCATTGTATAATAATGTAACATTTTAATCTTTCCAAAAGAGCCCCTCCTCTCCTCTTATAAAAGGCCCCCACCTCTACCACCTTATTCACACTTTCAAGACTTTTGGTTCGGCCAACCTCTGCCCAAATACTCTCCCAACTTCTCTCCATTCATCCTAGAAGCTTTACTTTAGTCAGAAAGCCATCCTAAGCAGTTCTTTTGATCAAATCAAAAGGAAGAACCCGAAGAAGAGGTAACATTTTCATCACCCTCTTTCATGTTTCTTTCTTCTTCCACTCCCTCTTTGTTTATTATTTCAATTATAAAATTATAACTCCAGTATCTTCTATATACTGTGATGTTATTATAAATATGGAACAACCATATTCAATATTCTACCCATTATTTGAATGACATGTCACCATACGTGCGTACGTACGGCTTACCGTCTCCACGTCGTGGTGTAATTGTTATTCAATATATTATTATTTAGATGGGTATAATAATGATATGTAATTCATGTAAATAATAAATATAACATGATAATGATTCTGTATATATGATATACTATCCAATTATATATTATTTTAATATCAAAATAATGATATTGTCGCTCGTGCGTACGTACGGACTACCGTCTCCACGAACGCGATGAGATTCATTCTCCGTCGTATCCATTCAAGTATAATTATCATTTGATGATTTAAAAATAATGTTTAAGGACATGATATCATTCTGTATAGGAATAAGATACAACCTATCCATGAAAAACATGACTTACATAACAAAACATATAAGAAAACGAGTAAGTTAACACCCGAAACAACGATAAATCTAAGATATTGTTAACAAAACAATGTTAAAAGATCATATATGATATCATATGAATGTATATGATTCTTGTATAATTTAATAACAATTATTTCACCATTATACAGGAGGTTAACCTACCCCAACCAAGGAAAAGTACAAGTTAAGGGTTTACTTCACAACCTCTTCATTATCCAAGGTTGTTTATACATAATTAACTACTGGGACCTCGTTATCATCCACATCCATGTTTCATCAAAATGTTTTTCAAAACATTTTTATTATTTACAAGAATATGGGTTAAAGTCATTTATACCCTTTTTGACTTTTATAAGAGGAATCTTTCCGTCATTTTCAAAACAAGGTCCTTTTTAACCTTTTCAACAGAATTGAGGTAAGAATGTTTTTTTAACTTATACGGCGGGTGCGGTTATTTTCTGCCCTTATAAAATCTTCAAAGATTTCCTTACAAGCTTATAAGAATATTTTCAAGAAAATGTTTTGTTTTATATGGCTCTTAAATGATTTCAAAAATAGAAAGAGATATTTCTCTAAAGTGTTTTGATTTCATCTATGTCAACATCCTTTGATAGATTTTACGCTTATTTGAAGTTGATTTATTATAATACAAAACTTCTATATTGTATTGAAGGTTTTGTGATATGTTTGACTGTGGATGTTCTATTTTATACCATTCATAGTTTATGGTGAAATTATTGACATTTCGTATGCTAGTTTTAATACGAATGTTTATGTTATGTTTAAACCTTTTCATATGGGAATGCATTGGACTTAATATGTGACGGGTGGAGCCCGCTATAGCTCCTCGATGCATTGGTAGGTCTCATGAGACAAACTAGTGTCTTGGCACAAGGCCTTGACAAAATCTTATTTGTAGTCTTGGCACGAGGCCTTGGCTATGTTGTTATGATAGTCTGGCATTATGCATTCCAACATTATGAAAGTGGTTAGTGATTTTGCATATGATTATTCGATTAGTAGAATATCCATGTGAATGAGTAAATGGCATTATTTCATTTTACTTTTTCCATATTATGTTTATGTTCAAGTTTAAAAGGCTTTTGTTTTAGTAATACATTGCCTTCAAAGTTAATGTTTATTTATGAAAGCTTCCGCAATATTGTTATCCTTACTGAGCATCTGAGCTCACCCCTTTCAATGTTTTAATATTTTCCAGGATGTGAAGAAGTATTTTATGAATGACCTGCAGGGATAGTCAGAAGAGGATATGAGTGTGAACTATGAGGACTTTGTTATTAGTTTTTCACTTTATGTTGTAATGTAACACTTATGAATGTATCTAGTGTTTCCAAGGCTACTAAACTAATCGGTCTTTCGAGACTTGATCTTTTGTGATCATGACAATGTTATGTAATAATGCACCGACTCTGGGTAGCTGGGGTCGGGGCGTTACAAAATGAATCACATGGCCTCGTGGAGATGGTAGGTCATACGTATGCACAAGTGACAATATGATTCCCCTAATGGAGGAAGGGTAAGGAAGTGAAAGATATTTTAATTTTTATAGAATAAATATTAATTATAATATATATATATATATATTATTTCCATAATTATACACATCAATGTAAAGTGGTGATGAAAAATAGATTACACCATGGCGTGGAGACGGTAAGTTGTACTTTCTTATGCGCGACGTTTTCATTTTTCATAGGATGGATAAAATGTGTAATATGATAAAAATATAATCATAATAAAATCATAGAATATCGATGATACTGTATTTATTACTTTATCATGGAAACAACACATATAGAGGAAGTATAAGAATAAATTAACTTCGTTGAGTTGGTAAAAACGATTACCTCTTCTTTAGAGGAATTCTTATAGATCTCTTCTTAAGGGATCTAGGGTTGGAATTTTTACAATACCAAGATCCCAAAAACATGAATAAATATTTTTGGATGAGAAATGGGAAGAGGGTTTTTTGAGATATAAGGATCAAGGTGTTGGGAATAAGTGAGGTAAGATGATCCCTTTTATAATTGAGGTGAGGGGAACTTTTGGAAACTCTCTAAATATTCAAATAATATAAATTAATTTTCAATTAAAAATGACTCAAAAGTGGGTAATTTTAAAACTAATATGAGTATGGGTCTAAATTTATCATAAAATAAATTTATGATATGGTTAGGTCACATTCATGCCCTTATCTTTTGGTGTTAACCCTTATTTAATCTCTTTAACTCTTACCATGATAACATGGATTCTTTCTATTTGTGGGTCAATATTATTACTATAAAATGAAAAAATAATGATAAATAAATTGTGGATGAAATTTTAAACCATTTCTAACTCATTTGGAATAAGTTTATATTTGTATAAATTTAATATTATTTTAAAAAATATTATTTACATTAAAATATCATTAATATCAATTTAGACACTATTCATTACTGTGACTTTAAAAAAATATCAATACACAAGGTAAATTTGAACCAAAAACTTAAATACACCCCTAATATATTATAGTAATCTAAAAAAATTGTGTATTACATCAAGTATCTAAAATTTTATTTATTTTAATATTTTTAGTATCATTTATTGATACTTCCATTAATTAGACAATTACTGCATCATCATTGTCTAAGCCTTTAAGGTAACTATTTATTTACTAAAAATTAAATATAAATTAACATGATGAATATAAAAATTTTATATTTATAATGGATATTTATAGTCAAGTATATCTTCTTAATAACCACATATTACAAATTTAACACTTCTTAAAAATATGAGTATGACATATTTGACTTTCCATTAAATAAAATACTATAAAAGGATTAATGTCATCCAAGTGGATACAAGAGGGCATAATGTAGTACCAGGGATTATTATGGTCGAAAATAACTCATAAATTAAAATTAGGCCAAGTTTTAGGGTAATTTTATAATACTTATAATATTATTTTCACCCTTAATCAATCGATTTACCCATGACCATGGTAATTAAAATCACTAAGTTACTATTCATATTCTCAAAAGAAATAAAAGGGACCAATTTAATAATTTTTTCCTTATGATTACAAATTTCTAATCTATTTTTATGATTAAATTAATTGAAGTTTTAGAAATTAATTTAAAATTAATCCTGCAGACAGGATGAAGTAACTGGTTTTTAAAGTGAAAATGTTCAAACGATTAAAATGTTTTTATAAGAAATATCAACTTGAAATTGATTATAATACCCAAGTTGGATTTATTTATGTATAATTTAACTTTTAATTATTTAAAAATAATTTAAAATATAATTTATCAATATATAAATAAATTAGACAAAAATTCAATATTTGTTTACTATTCATCAAAAAATGAAACATATCAGAAAAATAAAAAAATTAAAAAAAGTAAATTTTATATTATGATTTCAAGAATAATCATTATTTTTTAAAATATAATATATAATACTTTCAAAATTTAGTTTTAAAACTTGTGTTCCACTAAAATGTGAAAAATCATCTTTAGAAAATATAGCCTTTTATGCTTAAAATTAGATTTATTTTTATCTTATTCTTGTCAAATGTATTGTTTGAATGTAAAAACATTTTAATATATATAAATTTAATAATTTATTAGTTATATTCATTCACACCAATTTAACATCTAGGTTATAATAATATTTCATTGTACAGTTAGGCTAGGTTTTGTGTGCAACATAAGTTATCGAAGAGATTAAATTTAAAATGGGACATGCGGTAAAATCATGGGGTGTTATAATGATCATATAAAATCAGTTACATGGTAGTTAAGGATCATTTCTACTCCTATTATATTTGAATGGGTTCACTCTTCAAACTATAATAGTACTAAATGTTCACTCCCAAGACCATCATAGTAGATAAAGCCCCTCACTGAACTGGGTTCGCTCCATATTACAATCAAGTCTATCTAATGAGATATAATTATTTACCCAATTCATTGTATGGAGATATAGGTCATAACTATCACATAATAAAAATATCATGTATGTGTTTCATAATATTATAAAACATTAATAATATCAAAACCCATGAAATAAAATGGCCCTTATAAACATTTTATCATATCATAACCTAAGGAAAATAGATTAGTTTCATAATAATTTTATAATTTCATCATTGAATAAACCAAAAAAATAAGTGGGTTTCATAATAATTTTTTCCTGGTATAACCCATGAAGGATTAATCGGTTTCATAAAAATGTAATCATCATTAAAAAAAACCATTCATGTAAATAATAATAATCACACCCTTATATTATTTCCCTAGTAAATCATAAGGAACATAAAATTATTTCATCATAGATAGAGAATGGTTTTGAAAGATAAAATGTCTCAGAACATTTCTTGAGGAAAATTAAAATTCCTCTTGAAAAAAAAACATATTTAAAACATAAAACAATTTTAAAACAATTTTCATTAAAAATAAAAACAAAAAAATTTATAAATGAATATTCAAAACAATGAATTTTCATTATAATTGAAAATTATATTCATGTTCTACATGTTAAAAAAAGATTCATTTCACATTTTTAGTAAAAAACAATATGCATTTTTTGGAAAATTAAATTAATAATCATTTCACAAAATCATTTAAAAAGTAAAAAATGGGTAAAAATGTTTTTAATAAATAAATTTAATAATTTTAAAAAAATTGAATAATTTTTTTTTTGAATTCATGGTTTTTGAAGAAAATGAGTTTTTAATCAAAGAGATAAATAAAGATGATATTTATTAAAAAAATTATTTTGAACTATTGAGTACATAACTAGAGGCAACCTAATGGAAAAAATGTATTATCATGAAATAGATAATGGAGAATAAATTTTCTTAGTTTCTTTATAGGTATATTATAATATTATATAATTGGATGCATAATCATAAAAAGTCCCAATAAACGATTAGACTATAAAATAAAACTCTAACCAATTTGGAAACATTGAATCTTAAGATACATGATAGAATAAAATTAATCAAAACAAAAAATACCATGAGAAAAAATAAATTCATTATATAAAATTTCAATTTGTCTATATATACATCTCATAAATTATGATAGGTTCATAACATTACATTTGTCTTAAAAAAGGAAAATTGAGACAAAAATCCATCACCCTTTTGGTAAAAATTAATCCATAAACCCCATAAAAGAGTGATACTCAAATGGATATGTAAATCACAATAATTGTTTTAGGTGAAAAATAATAATATGCAATCATGGGAAGTATATACACCACATAAAAAAATATGTTGTGAATATGACATGTGTGTTATAGAAGTTAAAAGTGTGATGAAAATCCCATACCTATTTAGTAATTATTTCAATCATAATCACTAAAAAATAATAACATCAAATGAAATATTAAAAAAAATTAAATGTATGAGATTAATTTTATAAAATTTCAAAGGGAATTATATACACCATATAAAATAAATTAGTGGTGAATTTTCATATGTCTCCCAGAAATGAAAGAGAGTCTAGAAATCCTTTAACACATGTATCGACTTCCTTCGTAGACATTATAACATGATGTATAATGAAAATAATTTTATTATTTATATATTATAGAACCATATTTATATATATTATACCAAATATTATTTACTTATTATCATTCATTAACTATTTATGACCAATTCCTTATTAAAATCACATTTCAGGGAATAACTGTTTTGTTTTTAATATATGTTTTGTTTTGAGATTTTTAGTACTCTTACTTTGATCATGGTTATATTATATATATAATAATAATAATTAAAAAAATTTAACATTTATACATATATTATACTATTAATACCAATCATTAATGTTGATATTGATAAATTATTTATGTTATGATCATGGAGACAGTAGGTCGTACATATGCATGAGAAATGTTTCCATTTTTCAATGGTCATTATTCAATGGAGGTAAGTAGTATTTTATCATTAAATAATGATAATAAATTTTATAAATAACTTATTATTCCTTGAAATATACTTATACATGTCATCCATGTGGTATGGTGATGAAAAGAGACAGTCACATCACTTCGTGAAGGTGGTAGTCCACACGTACATAAATAAAATTATCATATTTTAGTGATTTAAAAGGTAAGAAATAAAATTATATATTATCTTTTAAGAAAGATAAATAGTTCATTAATATAATAATAATTTAATTTAAAAAAAATTATTTATTAACATCATCCATAATATCTTCCTTGTAAAGAGTTAGTGAAAAATGAATCACATCGCTTCTCAAGGTGGTAATTCATCCTACACACGAGTGATATTATTGTATCCCATATGGAATGGAATGTAAAAAACTTATATAAGATATAATTAATATAAATTTTTAATTATTTTATAAATATAATATATATACTTATGATCCATCATCATAACAAAATGTGAGAAGTTTTAGTGTAACAACCAATGACATCGTTTTGTAAGGCAGTAGTCCTCTATAAACATGAATGATGATTTCATAACCCATTTTATAATATCTAAGACACTTTTAGGTCAATAAAATAATGTGAAAAAATATTAGTATATATAAGATAATGATTTTAATATATTATCATGTTTTAATAAGAATTCTAGGTGGTGGAGAAATAAATAAAATAAAAAACGCATATTGAAGAACGTTACCTCTTTTTCTGGGATCCTTCTTAGGTTTTCACCAAAATAATTTATAGTTTGGGTTTCTGCACAAAATAAGTCTTCTATAATGATATAAAGAAATATGGTAAGTTATTTGGGTAGGTATTTTACTCTAAAAATGTTTTTATGGCATGAATAAGAGAGTACAATTGATAACCTCTTATGAGTAAGGTGAGTGTACACTAGTAATTTTTTGAAAAAAGCGGTGACCACATTTTTCGCATGCCACAAGGATCCAAAATGGAGTATTATTGAGAATTAGATATGATAGGGTTGAAATATAGAATTAAAATATACTTTATACAAGTTTTTAGTTCATTTTAACCCTTATCATTTTAGATTAACCCCATAGTAAACCCATTTCTACCTTAAATGAGGTAATTATTAATTAATATTTTTACTATTAATTTTGGAAAAAAACTAAGACTAAATTATTATATAATATAAATAATTATGATTTAAAATATTTAATACATTCTTAAAAATTACATTACCATATTTGGAGAAATTTAATTTAAAATAAATCTCACATAGGTAATGAAAAAGCAGGTGTTTCAAAGAGAAAATGTTCAAAAGTTTAAAATATTTTTATATAAAAATTAAATATAAAAATAATTCCAATGGCCGAAATTTAATTAATAACTATATAATTGAACTATTTTTAATTTTAAAAAAATTAAAAAATAAATTTACTTTATAAATAATTTAAACCAAAAGTCAGTTTTCAGTTAAAATTATGTATTTTTCACTGTTAATCAACAAATTAATCCTTTCAGAAAATTCTAAAAAATTTACCCTAACATAATATTGACTTTATTATTAAAAAAAATTATTTTTTAAAATAAACATTTTAAATTTTAAATATATTTTTTTAATACATGTATGTAAAAAGGTGACAAAACTGGTTTTTAGAAAAATGCAGCTTTTAAGCATAAAATAACATTTATTATATCTCTTGTCTAGAAAACACGCAATATGAATTTTAAATAGTTTATTGAATATATTATATATAAATTTCATTAAAATTAATCTCCCATAGTGGTTTTTTAATTTATTGAGGTAAAATTCATTTGATTACACAATTTTTTTAAGAAAATGATTTCCATTATTTTCATTCTTAATTAAGTAATCACTAATGAATTCATTATATATATTTTTGTAAAAAAATTATTTCCATAATTTAGTTAATACTATTCATACCCACAATTCCAATTTCTTGGTGATAATTATCATCTAATAATATCTTAGTAATATAAAATGTTTCATTTAAACATAGGTTTTCATGTAGCACAAGTTAAACTAAATGTTATGTGTGACCCAAAATATCAAAAAAGATAAATTTATTTGAAACATAAATGAATGAAACATATGGGTGTTACATTATAACCCTCATAAAATTATTCTTCCCTAAAAATTCGTCTTGGTAGTCAAAGGTTTAATAGTCTAAAATTCATTCAAAGAAACCCACATCGTTAAAAGTGGTAATAAGACATCCTATATAAAAAGAGAAACGATTGTGTGAAAATCATCTGGAATAACACATAATAAGTTTCCAAATAGGATAACATAGGCGGGAAGTTAAATCATGGAAATAGAATAGAAAAATAACACGCAAATATAGATGGAGAGTGATGGAGAACATGTCCAGGGGAAAGATAATGACCACAAAGCCATAAAACAAAGAGATGTGAAAAAGGTCATTGATATCATAAAAAATAATGATAATAGGATATAATTTAATTTTAATATCTTTTTACAAATATTGGGGAAATCTTTTTCTATCTATACTAAGAAAATATGAAAATGTACTTGATATCATTATATTTCATAGGAAAACTTTAATCCTTTGGTTGTTCCTTAATCAATTAAACTTCACCTCTTTCTCTAAGAGATGATTTTTCATGCCTAAATCACTAACTAATATCCTTAATATAACTATAAGTCATTCCTTATATCTTTATGAATTGTTTTATCATTAATTCTTTCATTACTATCATTAGTGATGTACACTCCTTATTCAAAATGAGATGATGGGATGTTGGTTCCTACATCCATGGATTCACCCTTGGATATCGTTTCCTAGTCATAATCTCACACATATATTAAGTCATGTTTTTAAAACTCATTCCCACTAGCATCTTGAGGTGGAATCTAGTTAATTACGTTAATTCTGTCTCGATAGGGCAGCAACCTTCAGTTAGTGTGTGTTGTAACATTGGGGACTTCTGGGCATGTATGGACATTGGGTATACTAGGAACCTATAAATATTAACCTTTTATAGGTAATATCATATGAGGCATCATAGGCTTATAACATAATGCATCCCGTGTTGGACACCTGGTAATTGATGCTTGGCGTGTAAGTCTTGCATGTATTTTTTACTTTAGGCATCCCAAATTTATTACAATGGGTAGTGATTCTAGATTAGGGTGTGATTTTAATGTCTTATAGAGATGGATCAAAATATCCTCTTGAGATGGATTGATGTGGTGTGCCCCTTGGAGGGAATATTTCACACTAGTATTTCAAATATGAATGTTTTATTGAGATAGATCAAGGCATTATTTTAACCACTTTTGTAGATGGATCAGAACGTCCTATTGAGATGGATCGATGGGGTGTGTCCCAATGAGGGAATGTTTTACAAAAAGATAATAGATATGTTATGTATTTTTAGGGAATTAGTTTAATATCTTTTATAGATAGATCAGAACTTCCAATTAGGAAGGATCTATGGGGTTTGTCCCCATAGGGGAATATTTTACACCAATATTATAGATCAAAACATCTTGTTGAGACAGATTGACACATGAGTTTAATATGTTGTGGATATGGATCAGGACATCATATTGAGATTGATTAATTGGGTGTTTTCATATAAGGGAAGATTTTACACCAATATTACATATCAGAATGCCCTATTGAAAGAGATTTTGGAACAATATTAACGTCTTGTGGAGATGAATCAGAATGTACTATTGAGATGGATTGATGGGGTGTTTCCCTTTGAGAGAAGATTTAACACTAGGATGATGGATCAAAATTTCCTATTGAGACAGATAAAATAAAAAGTTTAATTCCTTGTGTAGATGTATCAGAACATCATATTTAGATGGATCATTGGGGTGAGTCCCTGGGAGAGAAGATTTCACATCAAGATTAAAAATTAGAATGTCTTATTTAAATGGACCAAGGAGTGAGTTTAAAATATTTTGGAGATGGATCATAATGTTCTATTGAGATGAATTGATGGGGTGTGTCCCTTAGAGGAAAGATTTTAAACCAATACTATAGATCATAACATCCTATTAAGTCATATCAAGTCACATGTTTAACTTATTATAGAGAAGGATTAGAACTTCCTATTGACATGGATTAATGGGGTGCGTACCTAAGAGGAAAAATTTTACTCCAAGATTATAGATTATAATTTATTGCTGAGATGGATCAAATAATTAGTTTAGATTAATTTGGATACGTGTCAGAATATCTTATTGAGAAATATCAATGTGGTGTGTCCCAATGATGGAATATTTCATACCAAGATTACAGATTAGAACATCCCATTTATACTGATTGAGTCATGAGTTTAACATCTAATAGAAACATATCATAATATCTTATTGAGAAAGATCAATTGGGTGTGTCGATAGGAGGGAATATTTTATACCAAGATGATGGTTTTTTATATTGAACCTCAGGGAGGCATCCTACATTCCTTGTATAAGATATATGGATAAAAGACAATTTAGTTCGATGTCGTAGTATAAGGTCATTTGACTAGACCAATCCATGCAGTTTGACATCATGTAGTAAGTATGATTAAGTCTTGAAATAAGAATTGATGATAAATTGTGTGGGAATTACATGTAGAGGTTTCCCTATGTAAAAGGATCACTCTTTTTGGAACATTAAGGGGATTATGTCACTAGTGAAAATATGATTTTTTTAGGTCATATTTTATTAACGCCAGTTATTATGTTGTGCTATTGCAGGTGGCATGGTACATAATTTTTTTAACTTGGTTAATAAAATTGGAAATTATAAATACATTTTTGTGTTTGTTTTTCATTTCGGTTAATATATGACCAATACAAAAATGAAAAAACAAAATTTACCATATCAGTTTTTTATAAAGATGGTGTGGTAAACACTTTTCCACATCATTTATTCTATAACTGACATGAAAAGGATATAAAATTTGATTTATCACATCGTTTTTCATGTAACATATAATGAAAAGTCAAATATTATAGACTTTTCATATCCATTATGGAATAAACGACACGAAAAAGTGTTTACCATGTTGGTTTTGTAAAAAACATGATGTGGAAAATAATGATTTATCATTTTCAACATCATCTATATAATAAAATATATGAAAAATATGTTTTGAAAATATAATTATACTATTTATCCCCATCCTTGAATATCATTAGTAGAAAGAAATTAGGAAACAATAGAATAATGGAAACAACATAAAAATATCATAAATAAAAGAAACATTTACAATTTGAATATTCAAGTTTATAATTTAAATTACAAATAAAGTAAAACTCAATCAGACCGGTGAAATTATCATCCCATTAAATTTTTGTGTGTCTTAACTATTGTTAAGTATATGGAATAGGGTCATCAAAAAGAAAAAATTTAAAATAAACATTAATCTTATATTATGAATAAAATGAATAAAAATTTAAAGGAAATTTTTATTAAAAAAACTAAACTTATGAAGCTTACTAATTGTTATGGTTGTAATTATTTCAATGATAAACCATAAAAAACAGTTTTCACATTTTTTTAATCCTTTTTGTTTATTGAATTTATATTAAAAATAAATTTTCAATTTAAAATAATACTTTAAGTACTATAGCAAAAAATAAGTAATTGTGAATGAAAAATCGCCTTTGTTTTTATATATCTGATCATGACAGTTTTATTTCTTATTGTCTCACTAATTAAATTCCTTTATATTTTTGAAAATAAAGTTAATAAAATAAATCAAAATTTGATTCAATATTTACATGTATTAAAATATTCAAAAATATGTGATGAATACACTCAAAGCATTTTCTCTCACTTCACCAGGGATAGATCATATCTAATAAAGTATCTTATACCTTGGACAAAAAAAACAAAAAATCCAATTACCACTGGTATATAAGAAAAATTAATGCAATTGGTTATTATATTAAGATATATATAACACACAATATATATATTTCATACTCTATAAGATAAGGAAGCATCCAAAACTAAAATTGAATTCTTCCAAATTCTTTCAACAATATAAACCATTCTTTCAACATCATACATTGTCTTCACTATATGTTAAATAAATTATGGGTCCATAAAACCATATACTATTTTCATTTCAGTATACATAAAAATTTTATAAAGATACTTGACACCAAACAAACACAACTATAAATATTCAATAAATTAAGATAACAGAAAGATTTATGTTAATCGACTTACATGGAAAGAACATGAATCTTGTTGATGACCAACTAATATCTATCTATAATCCCCATAAAATAATTTTTTTAAAGGGCCACGATCATTACATTCAAAAAAATTATATCTTACATTGTAATATCAAAAACATAAAAAAAATTGAATCTATTGAAAATATATCAGGACTAGTATAAGTTATATATGAAGGTTGAAATGTTTTTATTTATTGATATCTATAAAATATTTATTTAACATTAAATAGTTCCTATAAAAATAGATTTATATGTAAATAATAAAATTTTAAAATAAATTTAACAAAAAAATAAAATAAATGATATAATATACACATACCTTTGTAGTAATTTTTCGAACAAGTCTAGATGGACAAATTGAAAAATGGTAGATACACGTTGTCCGAATGTATTGAACAAATATGTAAGAAATTGTATTTGTTAGGATCTATCAATAATATCTTATGTAGTGAACCTATAAATATCAATCTCTATCCATTGATGATGAATTGTATATCTAATAAAACATGTCATCCCATATGCAACAATATGATACTGGGGATTATCAACATATAACTCACATTAAATGGGAGGATGAAGATGAGGGGGTTTCATAGTAGGATAAGTAGGAGTGGGGTCTATAGTCTAAGGTGTAGTAGGATAAGTATTAGGAGTCGGATCATTAGGTGGAGGTGGAGGAGTGGGATCAACAACGTTAAACTATTTTTTCCTGTTTGAAAACATTGACAGTACCAAATATTTGATCCTCTCTTCCAGCATCTCATGAATATCTTTAATTGTAGCTTCCATAGATTCTATTTTATTTATAAACATCTTACATTGAAGAATATTCAGAAGGAGGGAACTATTTTTTTATCGATACACCTATCTAGTATCATTGTACATGACATGGGTATTTGAGCTTTCCCAATGATGTAGATAAAATATCCTTCCTACCCTCATCCATAAAGTCCCCCTATGTGCTCTTCTTCTCAAGAGATTCATGCATATAATATTTGAAAAAAAACCATAGTGAATAAAAATATTTAATGAAATTATTTAACTTAAATAAATAAAAAATCTATATATCTTTCAATCCTCTCATCTACAGCCCTCGAATCTTCCATAAGATATTTTCCTTTGTTGGTCATCTAAGACCTTTTAAAATTTTCATGTCTAGTAGGGGAAGAAGGGTCAACCTATGGGGATCCTAAAGACCCATCTCTCAATTTTTGAAAAAACTTAGCTATCATTTCTTCTTCCAAAAATGTATACCCTCCATGATATAATGTATAAAGTTATATATTTCTATATTGAATCTCATGATGAGATATCCTTGATTGATTTAAATTTAAAATAAATAAATATTAAATATGATCTGTGATATATAAAAAAATATCTAAAAGGAAACAGTTAACTTACCCAAAACCCTTCTCATCATCTACTTTCAACAAATTTCTTCCACATACCTTCATCTATAAATTAATATGTATAACATGGACCCTGATGTTTCATATGGTGAAAAATTAAATCTGATGTGAGGGTTGATTTAAAATCCCTCCATATCCTTTCATCTAATGATAATCATTTCCTCCAAACTCCTCTAGTATTAAGAATATCATATGTTATTTAATAAGAAGGTGGAAAACAAATATTTCTATAAGAATTTCATGATAAGTAAAATAATAACATATGAGCTTCCCAAAAAAATATCCCAAAATTGAGATATTTTCATTTTTTCAACACTTTTCCAATCATCAATCAGAATACTAACTACTCTTTTATCTCGATCTGCTATAAAGGACTTGAATTATTTTGAATTTGGACCTATTTTAATATCATTATCATTAATTCCAACTGGTATACTTTGTTCCTAGATACGGGAAACTAATAATTTAGGTAAACATGTGATTCCACATTTACTAACCCTCAAACTCATTTTTCCCTTGTGGAAGTAGATAACTCATACAGATAAGGATGAGGAGTCTCATAAATAAAATAATGTTTTCATTAATCCTTCTTGGTATGTGTTTAATCCTCTCCATAAGTATGTGGTGGATCAAATGATTTATTTTTCATTATCAAACAAATCAAAGCAATGAAAAATTAATACACAAATATAAAAATGAAACTATTACAGACAAACATAAGTGACAATAGAAAAATTATCAAATAAAATGTAAACTAAACTAAACACATTTTTAATCATATTTTTTATAGTTAAAAAAATGATAAAAACATTAATGAGATATAAAATGATATAAATACATAAAAAATCCAAAAAAGGTGTGTGAATAATGAAAATCCTCCAATATATAACACCATATTTTCCTTAAAAAATAATAGTATTTAAATATATGAAAAATGATCCAAAAAAGTAAACTAAAATGAACACATTTTATTCAAATTTTTAAGAGTAGTTAACTAAAATTATAACAACATTAATTGGAGATAAAAATACAAGAATGACTGAAAACAAATCTAAAAATGGTTTGTGAAGAAAAAAATATCTAACCTAATAAATCATTTTTTACAAAATAAATAATATATTTTAATATACTCATATAAAATATTTTTGTTTTTTATTTACCTTATTAGTTTTAAAGTAATTTTATTTCAAAAAAATCAATTAATAGAAAGGTTATGTAAAGGTAAACATGGTAAACTAAAAAAACTAAACTAATATATATATAGAATTTAACTTATTAGTTATAATATGGGTTTTAAAAAAGAAAATAAAAAAATATATATAATTTTTTTGAAATTTATATACATAAACCATAAATAAAAATATTTTACCTCTAATATTAGGAATTTTTTGAAGTATTGTTTTCCAAAATTCCTTTTTCATTATTATTTTATATGGAACAAACCATGTCTATTATATGCTCTTCAATATTATCTTTCAATCTTTCCAAATAAGTATGGATATCGTATAAATAAGCATCTTCGTCAAGTTAATCATCCCAAACATACAATTTTTTTACTTATTAATAAATAGACCATTGTATATTGTATTGATCAAAAACATTGAAAATTAGTTTTCCATATGTTTCCATGATAAAAGGATCAGCTATGTGTTCTTATATATTCATACTAGTGTCATTACAATTTCATCATTTCTAACACTATTGTTACCGAAAGTCTATTTTTCATTAAACCCTTAAACATGAAATTTAATGTAATCATCCAACAATATTTCTCTAATGAATCCATAATTATCATTTGAATCATATATTTTGGTTTTATCATTTGTACTTGAAAATTGAATTGCTTTTGAAAACAACAATACACAAATATTCTAAAATTAACTTCTATTGTTCTAATATTTTTATGAAATGTATAGCTGATAATTTTATACCTTGACCATGTTGTAAAATTTAAACATGGAACATCCACTAACTATCTCAATGTTTCTGATACACCTGGTCTGTTAAGCACAATCTATTTAAATCATGGGGAAAAAATTGGTTTTCTCATTCAAAATCCACACATCTCTATTCTTTGGATACCATCAATTAAACACATTTATATGAAATGTTATATTTGTATGAGAATCAACTATTTTATTCAAGATGTATAAATGTACCTTCTTTAACTATTCACATGTCAATGATTTACTTTCAAGAAACAAATCCCCTTTCCTTCATTATTGACTTGCTCATAGTGAGATATAGGAAAAATGATGTGCTCCACAATATACAAGTAAATTGTAAAAAACTATACAACCTACTCAGAAATGTACTTATAAACAATAGATCCTTTAGGTCAATATGAATTTTTAAAACACACCTTCACTATCTTCCTTTACCTTTGTAAAGGATACATATAACAAAGATATACATGTACTCAATGATATATTTCATTCACCAAATGAAATATTAAATGCACCATGATATAAAAAAAATGAGAAAAAAATATTTATATTTTAAAAAGTATAGAAACAACATCAATTTTAATTTTTTTCAAAGATTTCATGTCAATCACCTTATTAAAAATTGAATTGAAAAAATGACACAACTTCCTGATAGTCATTCTGACATGGATGGGAAATATTCCATACAATGAAAATGGTAGGAGATATTTCATCATGATGTGATAATAATGAGTTTTCATACCTATCAACATACAATCCTTTAATGAAACTAATTTTTTTACATTATAAGAATAACATTTTAGCACTTTGATATCGTGAAGATAGTGAAAACAACTAATTTCCACCCTCTTAGATATTGTATGAAAATCCAAGGACATGAATTATTTCCTTCCGTCTAGTGTATGAGATAACTCTAAATGTATTCCCATTTAGAGTAATTCCAATCTTGAATTCAACACATATTTATTCTCTTCTTTAATTCATAAAAATGTTATGATAAAGCCTTCATGAATATTCTTCTCAATGTGAATGAAATCAATGTAATGTTTGACCTTATTATATCTTTAATATGGTATCTCAAAAAATATTGAGAATTTATTCCAAATATTTCTATCATCACCATATTTTTTTTGTCTTTTCTATTATCACATCAATGTTTTAAACCTCTAAAAATAATTATTGGGAGAAAAATATTTTGGATAAATATAAAGTTATTGTTATCTTTTGAATTCCATTTTTAATATTTTATAAGAGTGAGCCATATGAAAAAAGAAACTTTTGATTTACAATGCAAACTATTTTTTATACCAACTTATAGTTGATAATATGAAGTCTATAATTCTAAAATTTGACAAGCCTTATGACCTATAACACTATATCCAAAAAAGTTTCCATATGTTGGGATTTTATTTTTAATGAACATAATCATTGCATGCAGTTAAAAATATTTCATTTTATAAGAATCTTAGACAACAATACCTTGCTCCCATAAATTTTTCAAATCATCAAATAATGGTGAAAAGATATTAGAAATATAATTTCTATGTTGTTTTAGTCTAGAGATCATTAAACTCAACATGGAATATTTTAGATTATTTCAAAATTTAGGAGATAAGTTGTTAATTACCTATAAAATAGGCCATGAACTATGTGTGACACTAAGGATTCGATGTTGATTCATTCTGTCCATGAATAGTATGATTCTTAGATTTCTAACATCATTTCCAAATATAGGAAACTATTGATCAATTTTATTCCACTGTGGTCAATCAATTAGAAGTCAAAATATCCATCCTATATCCACTCATCTATCTGACATCTTAACCTTTTCATCATTTTAATTTTCAAATAAAAATTTCAAATGAGGAATTATAGGATGATACCAAAATGCCATTCATGGGTATCTATAACTGGTAAATCATCCTATAATTTTTTTATTGAAATTATATTGTTAGATACCACATTTAGGACACCCTAACAGAAATTCACATTCCTTACTATATAGCAGAAAATCATTCAATAAGGCTAGTATTTTCTTGTATCTTTATCCTATCATGAATGATATTGTATTTGAATTATAATGTCATTCTATAGTATTGTTTTCCATTTGGATGAATGTCGTTCAATAATTGTAGCAACCCAATAAAAAACATGGTACTCCATCAAATTTTTCCTTTAAGTTAATCAATCTTAACACCATCAATAAATAAATAAATTCTATAAAACCTGGATACAATGGTTTTTAGGTATCAGTATATAGACGCTCTATTTTCAGATCTTTATCAGTTCTCTCTACATTAGTTTCAGAACTCATTTTTTCAATTTAATCAGAATTTTCATCTTGCAACACCATCAACAGATTCAAAATTCTGCTTAATTTCACGATGATAAATCCAAGGGTTGTAACTCAGATTAAAAACATTAAAAATTAAATGATCTATGATCTATCTTATTTTTAGATTATACATATATAAAAATTTCATGCATGGATAAAAAACATGTCATTGTTTATAACATTTCATTTATCAAATTCAAAGAAAGCATCGCCACCTTCCTTATATTCATCACTTATTCTAAGTACAGTAAACCAATGTCAAGTAATTGTTATCTATAACAAACATAAAAAATAAATATATTTCATAAATAATATAGTGTTGATAAAAGTGAGTTTTATGTGAAAATAGAATATTATTTCAACGATAATCAGGGAGAAACACTTGTCGTATTATTCATTAGTAAAATTTTTCCATTATTTTCAATTATAGAGAATATAATATTAAATAAGTTAATAAAATTATATATGAAATTTAATTCTTATTGAAAATATTATACTATAAAATAGAAAATAAAATAAATACATTTTATCATTAGATTGTAAACACGTGTCTTATTGGAAATGAAAAAAATAAATGAAAGCCTTAGATGAGGGACTCAATATCTAGAAAACTCATTTGAAGATTTCATTGAATTTAATATAAAAAGACTGAACAAAATTATAGGATTATTAGAGACTAGAATAAATTGGCTGATTATAAGATATTATATATATAATTATAGTAGGTATTAATAGTTTCCTACAAAACATTATTGAGGTTGAGGTTAAGATAGTCACTGAAAAAATATTTATTAAATTAACATTATCTCTAAGGAAATGTCAAACCAAAATCCTTGTGAATAATCAAAAAAAATAGATAAAAATATTAACATTTATTAATTTAATATATTTAAAATAAAACTCTTATATCTGATTATTATATTTTTTAAACAATGAAAATAAATATTTTATTGAAGAAAGTGATCAATTTTGTAAATTAATAGTTGGTAAAATTTCTATCTAACCAGATTAAAGAATATATGTTGTTAAATAACTTAATATATTTCCATTAATTTGGAGAGATATAATATATAAACCCATTAAATAATGATAATATTTAGATATTTTTAGAATATAAATGTTAAAATAAGCATAATCCTAACAAATAATATTAAAAACAATATAAAGAAATTGAATTAAAGAGTATTTCCAAAAATTTGATCATAATTCATACTAAAAAATATGTGGGGTGGTATTATTAGAGTATATATCATGTTTATAATAATAAACATTAAAGTGTATTGATGTACATGAAAATTACATTATAATAGAATTAAAAAATGACACTAAAAATTAAGAAGATGTACAATTTATCGTTTTAAGATTTATTACAAATGGTATAATTTCAAACATATTAAGAATATAAATGGAATTGAAAAATATAGAAAACAAATAATTTAATCATTATAAGGAATATTGAAATAATTGATGAGATAATTCTTTAACGCAGAAGGAATTAAAAAATAGACTCATTTCAAATATTTCTAAATTAAAAATAAAATGATATATAACCGTATGAAATTATAAAGGTACATACAATTATATTGATGAAAAAATATATGGAATATACAAATGGATAATAATGATTCTCATTTGAAAAAATTAGATTAATTAGGATAAAAAACATGAAACCATTAATTTGAGTTCATAAACATGGGGATTAAAAATGGTAAGATGAGATATACAAATCCAAATGTAACAAACCAATAAAGTATACAATACAATATTGTCTCCAAAACTAGTTTTCCACTAACCCAAAGTGCTAGGGATTATGAAGGAGTGATTCTTCAATATAAAGTATAACGGAAGTGGGAAATAAAAAAATCATTTCACAAAATCAGGGGTTCTAATAATGTGAAAAATGGATATAATCAAACTGAAACCCTGAAAATGTAAAAAAATAGAGAATAAATTTTTCAAGGAATCATACCTTGACTGAATGAAAGGGAGGATCGATAATTTGTGAATCTTGATTGAGAAACAATAAGATCTATCTTCAAAAGAGAAAATGAGGCCGACAAAATATGAGCGTGTATGATGATTTTAATATAATATTGGAGTCCACCAATACACCTAAATGTGTCCGACCAATTATTCATAAAATTTTAAAATTTATATCATGATGGTTATTTAATAGTCAATTTAAAAAATATATTTTTATATTGGTTCCAAAAAACTGATGTTATAAATAATTTTTCAACATCGGATATACTAAATGTAATGTGATAACCTAATATTATACATCAATTTCTATGTAACTAGTGTAGAAAATAAAAATAATAAATTTAAAATTGGTTTTTATATAACCGATGTGAGAATTATATTTTCACCTCTTTTTGATTATATTTATTAATAACTAGTTTAAAAAGGTGATGTGGTAAATATTTTTTTTACAAGTGTGTGTGAAGCTTCCCATTGTATGAGGATCATCCCATTGTTGAGGAGAAGGTGGAATCCCATGATGATTGTACATGGGGAATCCTATATTAATCAAACATGGAAAGTGTATTTGGGTCATCCCCTAGAAGTCATATGTAGAACTTATTATGTTCATCACATAGGGTAAGGGTACAATTTTATGTCATGTGCTGCGGACAATGTGATGTAGTTGAGTGATGTAAAACTAAGTTATAGAGCTAGGTAGTTTTACATCCTACAATATGAACATTGATTGGGTAAATCCTCATGGGGGACCATGTCCAGGTGATAGGAGGAACTGACATAAGGACCCTCAACTGATATAGGTTAAGAGTTTCCCTCAAATATTCCACCTATAAGGATTACATTCCCACCGATCATGCACAACTGGGTGGAAAATGGTGTTGGTACTACCACTAAGGAGTTTCCATCTGGAGGCCTAGTGTTAGGGTACCTATTCTTAAAATAGGTAGGCATTAGGGTAACCATGCTTTGAAGAAAAAAGTTCAATATAGGCCCAAGTATCACATTGAGAGAAGTTAGTGGGCACATTAGTGGTTGGTACTAGTGGAAAATATATTTGGTGTGTGGTAGAACTCGTCTAGGATTGTTATAGGGGCACTTGGAACTCAACTTCCATGAAGGGGTGTCACCTAAAAGGAGGAACCATAGAGAGTCCCATATGAGGTGATTCACAAAGCTTAGCACCTCAAAATGGACGGACCCATGAATCCCATGGTCTTTGTTTAGGTCATGGGTTTTGGAATGTAGTATGATTCATGAAACAAAGTAACCCTTCCTCGAGTAAAGTCCTGCTTCCCATAGTTTGGGCTTTGTGAAGGGTAAGTTCCTCAAAAAACCATAAGTTCATCAAGGGTATTTTTCTTATTTTAAGGACATGGAACTTTGGAAAAGGTATATCCATAATAGTTTAAGGTTTTCAAGAACCCGTGGGTGGTGGTTTTGTGTAATATTGTTAATTAGGAAAACCATTTTACCTTTCACTAATAGATCTCATGAATACAACGAAATCAAAGTGTCTCCCAGAAGATGAAATGTCAACATAAAATTTTATAAATAACGGGGTATTTATAGACCCTTTGTATATGGGGATGTGTGTTTCATGAAAGATGGATCCTATCTTGAAGATTTATGAGCTTCATGAGTGAACTAGGCTTCATGAGTCTAAATGAAAATACTTGGAGGTTACCATAAACCCTTCACATGGCCATGAAAAGGGGCTCTGTGACATGAAATTTTATGCAGTACATTGGTCACCATCAACCCTCCATGCGTCAGAGACCTCCACGAGCCATACCCTTTAATTAAGGTGGGGACCTTCATGAATCCAATCCCTTAAGTGCATTTTTGGGACATTTTGGTATTGATTCATGGTGGATTGTTTGTTCCCTACTCAACCTCTCCCATGACATGAATATTTTTCCATCAATAAATTCCTCCATCAAAATTGGAGGTGATAGGGAAATGGATGGTCAAATTATGAGGGAAAACTACTAAAAATTTACAATAGACTCTCATTTGTGAAGACCATTCACGGAGCCCATTCAAAGGCCTTGGGAAAATGTATGCCTATAGATAGCATAAGGGACCCCTAGAGGGACCCACTCAAGGGGTGTACACACAGCTGGGACCTGTTCGAAGATGTAAATTTTTTTGATGAATTGTCCTAGTATTATTGGGTATTCATATCTTTCTATGATATTGATTATGAGATGATGTAGATAGGACTTTACAAGGAATTACGAGCCTCACAATTCCACATCTACTTTCACCTAGAAATGACACTGAATCTCTTAAGTAGGTGGTCACCGTGGACCAATAATTTCCATTTTCATCATGGGGAGATTGGAATCAGCATGTTGGATCCTTACTAGATCACTTAGATCCCAATCCATGGAGTGATGTACGCAGAATGCCTCCCCATAAAGAATGTGTGGGAGGACCAGGAGTAGCTGCTAACACTTTTGAGGGAGTTTATGAATTTGGTGTAAGTGGAGGAAGAGCATAATATAGGAATGACAGACATTCCCTTAAATTATTGGTTCTCCTACATCCTGAATGTGCCAGTGGACATGCTACCCAGTAGGTCACACACATGGCCTCAGTAATTACAATGGGTCAAGAATCATTCCTAATAGAAAATTCAAGAGGTAATATAGTAGATTCTATGGGATTATAGAATGGATCCTGAGGTCCTAATCTAACACCTTCATAATTTTTGAATATTTTTTTTCAAGTAAATTTAATTTATTTTGATATTTTTCATTTTACTCAACACTGAGTATTTCTTGTGTTATATGAATACACCAAGTTATTTTTGCTTTGTACGCAACACCATGTAATCTTGTTCTACATGAAATAATTTGAAAAACATTCAGTACACACAAAACCATGTTTGGATCATGTTACATATAATTACGATTTCCTTTGATAGTTTGTGTTACATGTAAGGCCAAGTTTTACCAAACTACAATATACAATTAATTTTGTTATTAAAATATTTTTTTATTTATCACATTGCCATTAGAATAGAATTTATAAATAATATTAACTAAAGTGTTAAAATATGATTTAAAAATTCAAATAAAATTAGTCATTTGGTTATCGATTAGTTAGAAATGAAAGTAAGAACTATTTGAATATAATGAAATTTCTTTTTTAGGTAAACTATATTTCTATGAACAAAAAAATTTTATCTCAAAAAATTAAACAAACCAATTTTGATGAATGTTTTGAGAAAATTTATATATTATAAATTAAATAAAATTCTTAGAAACTCATCCCATATATTTTATTTGTATAAGACAAGAACAAATATAATTTTGTGAATAAAAACATGTATTTTTCTAAAAGTTAATTTTACCACTTTTTAATGGATAACATATTTTAAATCTAATTTTTGACCATTTTATTTTTTTTTTGAAAAAATAAACTTCATTTCTAAAATTTTAGTATGATAAATTAATTTGGGTTAATTTTTGGTATTTTTCGAAGAAGTTTCATTTTTTGATGAATAGAGAAAAAGACAGAATTTTAATTCATAAATTCCTTTTTGTCTAATTTATTTATATAGTTAAATTATATTTTAAATTGTTTTTAAAGTATAATTAGATAAATTTTTCATAAATATATAAAATTTATTTCATTAGAATAAATTTTATAATGAAATTTAATATAAAAACATTTCCAACTTTTAAACATTTTTGCTTAAAAAACTCATTGTCTTGTCTCGTTTGTGGCATTTATTTTAAATTAATTTAAGACAATTAGATGATTAGAATTTCAAAAAATGGATTAAATTTTTGGAATAATTATAATTTATAATTTCTAACAATGTTAACATAATTTTTTACCAAATTGATTATTGAATGAAATTACAATTAATTACAGTGATTAAGGTAAAAATGAGTTTACTTAATGGTTAAATGTTAAACTTATAAGGCCAAATGACCTAAAAACATGTCCAAAAAAGATATTTTATAGCCATATATCGATATTTTTTCATAATTAATCTAAAATTTACAATTATTTGAGGATCATGAATTAATGGATACCTCTCAATAATTTTTACGTTCTTATATTTACAGGAATGCTACTCCTCCTCCATTATAAAAATGCACTCAACCCTCACTTTCTTTAAACTATCAGGAAACATTGTATGGGAAAAAAATCGGAAAATATCCTCCCAAATAACCTTTATTAATCATAGAATACTCTCTATGGGAATAAATAAAACCCAGGAAGACCTTTGGTGCAAACCAATAAGAGTTACCCAAAGAAGAAGAAACATCCTTCCACAAGATCTTTTGTTTAATTTCATTATCCTCCAAGTATAATATTATTATTAAATGATTATATAATAAAATAAATATAATAAATATACTGATATGTTTTTTCCTAATTGTTTTACCAACACCTACATATACTTCCATCAAAAGGGTAATGAAATTATCGTTCGTGTGTAAGGAGGACTACCACCTCAGGAAATTATGTCATTCGTTTTTCCTTTATCACATCTCATGGTTGAATATTATTATAGTAATAATATTTTTATATGATATGTATGATATTTATGACATATTTACATTTTTGGTATTATTATATAAATCATACCTTCATTCTTCCCATTTTTGGAAAATACTGTAACTTCGTTTGTGGACTTGTGGACGACCTCCTCCTCAAAGCAATGTGATTCATTCACACTTTGCATTGAAAGTATTAAAGATAAGTTTATTAAATGTATATGATATGTATAAAATAATAATTATACTATAATAGTAATATTTATATATTTATATTTCATTTACTTTCTTTCTTTCAGTAGGACAAGAAAACAGAAACAATATTCATGCATACATATGGCCTACCTTCTCCATGAACAGTGTATTACATTTTATATTTATATCTTTGATAGATTATTATAAATATTTATATAATTAATATATATAATATATTTATTATTTTTTACATTATTTAAATAATTAAATAATGATCTACTTAATAGGAGTAATAATAACAATTCAAAACATATACAAAAAGCAAATAGGATAATATTAACATGGAGTTGTTCATAAAAGGGTAATATAAAGTCATAATAAAATTATATATGGTATTATACATAATAATATGGTTATTTTTTATATATATAATAAAATTATAATTATTATACAAGAGGCTTAAATGTGTATGAAGAAAATCAGGACTTAAGGTAAGGGGATTTCTCGTCTCAATTTTATTTCATTGATATTTAGACAATATTAACCTCTCATTTATTTTATTTGTTTTATATTATTATAATGAATATATTGTATTATTATTATCCTTAAATTTATGGGTATTTACATATCCATTTTATAATCTCTCTTTCACGGGGTTTATGGTACAAAAGTTACAAAATCAGTAATGTAATTTTGTCTCAATTTGATTGCTTTGAGGCACATGCCATGTTATGCAACTATATTATTCTAAGAGGTGTATAAACTTCATGATGACAAGTTATATCACTAATATAATTATTTAATGATATTTTTATCTTCATTTAATGTTATTATTTCATGTTTATTATGATTTAATTTTACGAAAGTGGTAATAGTTTATTGCTGCAATCTCATTGTTTATCGAGATGGTTTATGATTATACTTCCACTTATGAAATATTCTAATCAATATCACATTAACTATATTGAATTTTACTCTACTATGGTTATTCATGATATCATAAAGTAATGTTATCATTTTTACACTCTTTGGTACTTAAGATATTTAGGAATGCTTTTTAAGAATATCCAACTTTATCTCTCTCTTCAGTCAGAAATATGGGTTCTTTCAAAACCATGTTTATAAATATGTTTCAAAAAATTTTATATAATTATCCTTTTATATTTAAAATAAATTTTTACCCATGTTTTTCAATATTTTTTTGGAGAGAAAGAAATTTTCGTAATGTATGGATTTATCTGTCGTCATGACAGTCATTTCTTTGAATATTCCTTTACAAGTTTACAAGACTAATTTTCTTCAAGAATTTTCTTACCTAATATTATGGATATTATTTTTTTAAAGTGGTTCTCAATGAAAACTTTTTAAAAAAAATTATGATTAAAAAGTGTTTTATATATTTTCAAGATTAATACATAATTTTTCAAGGAAAATGGTTTTCCATTTTTTTCATGATTATTTTATAAGTTTTCAAGGAAAAAGTTTTTCAAACTGTTTTCAAGATTATTTTATAATTTTTTATTGAAAAAGGTTTTCAAAAGGTTTTAAATATTCTTTTATAAATTTTCATGGATTTTTATTCAAAAAAATTTCAAACTTCTTTTATATGTTTTCAAGGAAAAAGGTTTTCAAAATATTTTCAACCTTCTTTTATAAGTTTTAAAGGATTTTTTTATCAAACTTTTTTCTAGATTACTTTTTATGTTTTCAAGTTTATTTTTAATGAAAATTGTTTTTAAAAGAATTATGTTTTAAATTTTTTTTTTTAATGATGAAAGGATATTTTCCTTAAGAAATTATTTTAAAAGATATTTAAAAGTTAGTTTACATCTAAGATGAAATTTGATGATGTTACTCATTCCTTTTTGGGGATATGATCAAAGGGTTACATTCATATTATTTCTCTAAATGGTTTATGTTTTGATGTCATGATTTTTATGTAACCTGTTTCACTTTCACTGGTTATATTCTTACAAAATCCATTAGTATTTAATGAGTTATATTTTTAATGAAATGTATTTCTCTTTCATGGGTTATATATTTATTAAACCCACTTATTTTAATGGGTTTTTATTTGATTAAATTACTATGAATACTGTCTCTTTTAGACATTTTATGATATGAATACATGCTTATGATACCTATTTTATTTATGGGGTTATGATAAGATAATTGTTTATGATCATGTGTCTCATGTATGTATGATTTTATTATGATATGGGTGGGAACTAATCTCCCTATAATTAATTTGGTAATTATTTATATTATATGAGATATACATGGATGGAATAAGGTGTGAATTTGGTTCAGTAAATTACTTTTTCTGCAAATATGGTCCGGATAGTGATCCTTTACTAATAATATTGTCATGAGAGTGAACCTTTACTACCAAGATGGTTTGGGGAGTGATCCCATTCCACTAAGATAGAATTGGAATTAATAATTCAATATTATGTAAAATATTTTTTACATGTTTATGTGTCTGCCACAAATTTTATGTATTATTCCCGCGTTATGCTCTCATAGATTATGTTCTTGATTCCCTTATGATTAACATCGTATGAACACCCAATATTTATTTAATGACTCATGTATATGATCTATTTTATTTATGATAAAATATTAAAATGTTACTATCATGATCTCATACCCTTATGATCATGTTATTCATACATATCTCAATTATTTACCCTTACTAAGAATCTAATCTCACCCTTTCTTATGTTTACTTTACCTAGGTTATGAAGAAAGGTTTTATGTACAATTACTAATGGGTAAGTTATTTATGGAAAAAAGTTATGATATTTCACTAATTTAGAAGATTTTGTTCCAAGATTTCAAAGAAACTAAACTATTACAATCCTTGGGTATGTATGTTTTTAATTCTAAAAAATCATTTAAATTGATATAATATCCATTTATGTTAAGCCAAGGTTGATATAGTTATTATTGAAGGAAATATTTAGTTATCCTATGAAAACTAGGATGAGACAAATTTAGTGAGATCCCTAAGTATATTTCTAATGATATATAAAGGGGTGTCTGTAAGGATATTCATAATATCTCATATATTAAATAAGGTTTCATAATTTGGACACCCTATAATTGATTTTTCGTGGTTATGTGGTTTTACCCTATGATAAGTGTTTCTCAAACTAAGATGTTTTCTTTTAGTCAACAGAGGGAAACAGAAAGAACTGGATTAACATTTAATGTGATGGAAAGTTTTCTGATGGGTTGTCAAATGGGATTATCATAGGAGTGAAGGATGTTTTGATCATGACTAATTAGTTTTTATAGAACAAGATTAACAACATGTACTTTTAAAAACTATCGCACTCACCAAATAAGATAAAGAAAAATTTTGATTAGAGTCCAGGTAATAGATACCATGGAGGAAAGAATTTTCATCTTTCTACATGTCTTGAATGTAGAAAGAAACACCCAAGTGAATGTATCATAGGAATAAAAATATGTTTGGACTATTGAAAAGAAGAACACAAAACAAGTAACTTCAAAGGGAAAATAAAAAGGTCAGTTAATGTAATATATGGAAATATTTTCCTCCCTAAGTTATTATAAATAGTTGAATGATTTATGAGTAAAATGAATAGGAATTATGAAAATAGATATCCATAGAGGAAGGATCTTGAAGTGAATTAGCAAGGTTGTACAAGTAATGGTTATATTGATGATGATAATGAGACTACAAATGAAATTTGAAAAAAATGTCATATTAAGTAATAGGATAGGTTATCCTCATTAATATATTAAAGAATAAGTGGAATAATTTATGTTTTTATGCATTTGGATTCAATAATTATGTTATATGAATGGTGAAATATATAATGATTGTTTATTTTATGTTCTTTCATTAAGAAGTTATAATAATATGTTAAATGGTTCTGATGGACCAGAAAGGTGATTTAATGTCAAAGTGATGTTAATAGGAAACACATCCTTAAGGGAAAATATAACCCTTAATATATTCCGTAGGTTAGTATAATGGTGTTTGAATAATGAAATGTTTGATATGAATAAGTAAATTGGATGGTATTGATTACCTTATAACTAATTAAGGATTTTTAGAAAAGTGGTTTATACTATTGTTGATGAAGTTTAAAACATTTTTGGATTTATAGAATATATCCAATAAGATTCAGAATAATAAAACATTCATGTTCTCAATAATTATATTTGTTAATTCTGGTTATTACCATGTTTTAATAGAATAAATTATAATGGTATTCACATGATTAGTATGTGAAAACTAAGAGATACTTTATGAAATATAAGTGATCAGTGATAAGATATTTTTTTTGAAATATAGTGACATTATTTATAATGTTTTGGGATTCCATCTTTTGGAAGGGTTATAAGGATTACCATTTATAGAATGGTATATGTTAATATTTGAATGATGTTTTATATGTTAAAGTATTATCTAACTAAATGAGGATTTATTTATATTTTATAACATGTGATAACATTTTTTATGATAAATAAGGACATATAGAATCACCTATCGTTCTATTTATGGATATCGTGATCTTCTAATGATTTAGGAATGAAAAAATCAGTTTAATTTCTTAGAATAATAGATGAAGTGGAAAATGATCATAACACAACAACGGGTGAGGTTTTCATGAAATCATGTATATATATATATTCTCATGAAAATTTTTCAAGTTTAGGAAAAAGGTTCTTAAAATATTTTTTTTCCTATTATCATCATTTTTTATGATATCAATGACCTCTTTCATGCTTATTTAGTGAATAGTTTTTTGATTTTTAACTTTCTCTGGACCACCCACTTTCTTGTGATCAATTATCTTGATAAATATCTATGATTATTTAGGTTTTATTACATGACTATGTTTTGACTTGCAACTTGTATTCTTTTATGTGGGAACCTAATTATGATTTACTGTGGGTAACCGTTATATTTCTATCTTTCCCCTTTTAAAGGATGTTTTAGTATTCATTGTTATGATGTGTATTTATATAAAAGGAACTTTCAAGTATTAAACCTTTGATAACCTATATGAATTTTTATGGAGAAATTAAATTTAAGGGAGATAGAATGTAACACCCCCAGATTTTGTGAAATTTTTTTTTGAATTAATTTAATCTTTTTAATAATTTTCATTCACACCACACTTAATATAGCTTGTGTAATATTAAAACATCATATTATCCTTTCTTTTTATATAACACCAATTCATTATTAAGCCACATGAAACACATAAAATAGATTCTGGTTCAAAAAGATCTATGTTTGACTTGTGTCACACACAATTAAGAGTTCCTTCGATAGCTTTCATTAAACAAAAGACCGAGTTTTACTGAACTAAAATATAATATTTATTTTTTTAATAAAGTATTGTTATATTTACCACCAAACCATTATAAAATAAGTTATGAATTAGATTCCCAAAATTGTAAAAAAGTGATTTACAATTGTATATTAAATGAATCCGTTGGTTATCAATTATTTATAAATGAAAGTAAGAACTATTTGAAAATAAATATATTCCTTTTCTAAGAAAAATATTTTTATGTAAAAACAAAATTTTATCTAAATAAAATAAATAAACCAATTTTTTCTATTTTTCTAATAAAATTTATATATTATAAATTCATTCATATATTTTTACACTCATTTAATATATTTTATTAGTATAAGATTAGAATAAATCAAATTTTATAAATAAAAAGATCTTTTTTATAAATGGAAATTTTATTTCCTTTTAATGGAAAAAATATTTTAAATATAATTTTTGACACATTAATTATTTTTATTTGAAAAAATGAAATTAACTTTTTATAGTGGAATATAAAAATTTACTTTGGCCCAATTTTTGTTATTTTTATGAGAAGTTTCATTTTTTGATTAATAGTGTAAACACTAAATTTTAATTAAAAATTTCCTTTTTCTATAAATTATTTTTAAAGATAAATTATATTTTAATTTGTTTTTAAAGTATAATTAGATCATTTGGGCATAAATTAATTCAATTTATGTAATTGGATCTAATTTCACATTGAAATTGGGTTTTAATGCAATTCAAAATTTTAAACATTTTCTCTTATAAAAAATTCTCGTCTCGTCTTGTCTGTTGGATTAATTTAAAATTAATTTCTACCACATATATGGTTAAAATTTCAAAAAATTGATTAAATAATTATGATAATACTAATTTACAATATCAATTATATTCAAATTAATTTTTTACCTATGTGATTAGTGAATGTAATTAAAATTAATTACAGCGGTTAAGGTAAAAATGAGTTTACTTAATGTTTAATCTTAAATTTTAAGGGACAAAATGACCAAGAAAATTATAAAAAAGACATTGGATGGTAATATTTGTGAAAAGTTCTTCGTTGTGTTTTTATGATTGGCCGACTGTTATCGTTATAACGGGAGGAGACCGGACCGCACGAACACGGCTGATTCTCCTCCCCCTTCTAATCTTTGGTGTTGATTTAGCGAAGACAGCGCGGTGTCGTCGCACCGCGCAGGAACAAAAGAAAACATGGCCGGAGTGGGCTGCAATGAAGGAACGCGGCGCCATCATGTCGCGCCGTAGGTTTCAAACGAGGCCGCGGCCGGAGTTGGACCGCGGCGGAAGGACGCGGCGTCGTCACGCCGCGTCGAACGGATTCACGTTCATCTTGGAAGTGTTGGCCGGAAAAACCGGCCACCGGAGAACTCGAAAGAGGTGGCTGCAAATCCGGCTGTCGGCGCCGGAAGGAGCGGGACCGCGGGGTCCCGCGGCGAGAACCCGGCCGGCCCCGCGCTGGCCAGCCGTTACAGGGGGGGAGCCCGGGGGTGTAACCCCCCCGGCAATACACATGGCGCGGCCCCTTAAAGGGGCCGCCGTTTTAAAAATTAAAGGGGAGCAATGCCCCCTCCCTTTAGCGCGTCGCGCTGGCCGAGCCGCCGCGCCACCGAGCCGTCGCGCCACCGCGCCGCCGCGCCTTTGGCTGGGACGAGCCGCTGGCCGGGCCGAGCCGCCGGGTCGGGCCGCCACTCGGGCCGGGTCGACCCGGTTCGGGCCGGCCTAGGGGGTACTGTGCCGGGTCGGACGGGGCCCAGACCCCCCCGTCTTCGGACAGGATTGGTTCAAATGCCCATAACTTGGGCTGCAGACATACGATAGACGAACCGTCGGTTGCGTAGCGATCCTTGGATCGAGACGATCGTTTCGGTATACTATACTGAAGGTGCACCTTCCTTTTCGGGAGCCTACGTGGTTAAAACTCCATAGTTATGCGTGCTTGGCCTAGAGTAGTGATCAGGATGGGTGACCTCCTGGAAAGTTTCCCAGGGTGGGTGTGAGACGGAAAGGCCAATAACTCACATACCGGGCATCCGATTGACGTGCTGTCTGTCTCGTTGCATTCCTATTGAAGATACGGAACTTTTGGAATCCTTCACCCGAGTTTTGGATACAGTTGGTAGTGACCGGGTTGGATCGTACCCGAAATCTAACTGGGCCCCTGGAACGGAAAAGCTGATATCTTTCAGACTGGACATCCGTTTGATGAACCGTCAGCGGCGTTGGTGATCACGTTGAGAAACGGTACCTATGAGCATACCCTATGGGAGTTCGGGGTACAGTTGAGATACGGCCAGGGTGGTTCTCTTACGAAACCAACCGGGCCCCTGGGACGAAAAGGCTAATAACTCACAGACCGGGCGTCCGATTGACGCGCCGTCTGTTGCGTTGAGACCCCTATGACGAGGCGGTCCTTTGTGATACTTCGTCGTGGGACTTTGAGATACATGGAGTATCGACTTGTAGCTCGTGGAGCGGACCCTCCCAGAGACGAGCGTACGGAGTATGGAGACCGTGTAGCCGGCCGAGACCTGAACACTGCTTGTCCGATTCGATTCGGAGTGACTTACGTAGCCCAGTGGAGAGCACTACTTTGTGAGGTGGCAGACCCATAATGGATGAGCACTACGGTGTGAGGTGGCAGACCCGCGGTACTCGACAGGAGGAGTACCTCTGTAGGCTATGAGGGGGGAGCACTACAATGTTGGGTGGCAGACCCCGACGGGAAGCACTACTGTGTGAGGTGGCAGGCCCGCGGTACTCGACAGGAAGAGTACCTCAGCAGTCTTAGGTTAGTGAGCAGTACCTCAGAATCGTGACAGGACCACTGTACACTCTAGAGACGGAGCTCTTTAGCAGTTACGGTTTCGATAATGAAAATCCTGGTTTGAGCTGAGACTTTTGACCTTGTGTTTACCTCATGATTGAGATGGGTCACTTGATAACTTAGGTATATGTATGGGCATATACCTGGGCAGTGGTTATCCGTTGATTTCACAATCCTTGTGTTTCCTCATGATTGAGATGGGTTACTTGATAACTTAGGTATACGTATGGGCATATATCTAAGTAGAGGTTATCTGTTGAGATCTTCTTGTGGTTATCCTTGTTGGTTTAGTGAGACCTTGAGGGTCTTGGGGTCCCTACTGAGTATCGTTATACTCACCCCTGCACGGGCTATGCCCGCATCTCGTTGTGTTGGTTGCAGACGACGGGCAGTGCTGACGGAGGCCGAGTGTTCAAGGACTAGTCTGTACCCGGAGGTGGACTACACGACGAGCTAGTACCCGGAGGTGGACTACACGACGAGTCAGTACCCAGAGGTGGACTACACGACGAGTCAGTACCCGGAGGTGGAGTACATGACGAGACGACACACAGAGAAGGTTGACGGACGAGAGCGTGGAGGAGGCTATCTGTACCTACCCTTCAGGTAGGATCCGTGGTGGACGACCAGGAGCTGCGCTATCTGTACCTACCCTTCAGGTAGGATCCGAGGAGGACGAACCAGGAGCTGCTTCCTTCTTCCAGCTGTTTGTCTTTTTGCTGTTGTACCTTGTTCAGTTGTAGTTTTACTTCTTTTTGGGTTTGTATTATGGCCCATTTACTTTTCAGAATTTCTTTTGTACTTAGTGTATTGTTTCCGCTTGTACTCTATGCTGCTTGTTTCCTTTTATAAAGGCAATGCCTTCCCAATTATCGGGATTTACGCCTTTGGTGCTAGTCGCCATCCCCTGGCCTATGGAAGGCGGGCTTGGGGTAGTCACGGCCTGGGTCCCGAGGACGGGTCGTGACAAATTGGTATCAGAGGTGGTCGGTTCTACCGCAGACTCTGATCTTTCTTTCTGTGAAGCAGTAATGTTAAGGGTACCGATTGTGGTTTTCAGTTCAGGGAGTCCAGCGTTGGTGCGGGCGGCCGACGTATCCATACACCAGGACCCTGAAAACTGATTTCCGACTTTGTGCATGATAACACTGATTGCGTGTGTGTTTTCAAAGGTTTTCCCTTAAAACAGCTCGAACCAGGTCAGCTCACCAGGTATAATCGTTTGACCATGTCACGTTGTTTCTTTCAGGATGCCTTTTCTCGGACGACCAGCTAGAGCCCAGAGGAACGTGCATACTGACTGCTTGCCGAGCGACGAGGCTTCAGTACAAGGCCCTCTTGCAGTTGAGGCACCAGCGGAGGCACCATCGGTACTACCATATGTTGGGCCACCGATACCACCAGCCCTAGCAGTAGGAAATGCACGCTACTTGAGTATGCTGCATGAGTTCCAGCACCAGAGGCCACCCAGGTTCTGGGGAGAGATGGACCTGATGGCGGCTGAGGGTTGGCTGGAGGCTGTGGTGAGAGTCTTCAGGCTATTTGGGACGCCGATAGACTTCATGGTGATCTTTGCTGCCAGCCTTCTTCAGGTAGCAGCAGGCAGGTGGTGGAGCTACTTGTTCCAGTTTTTCGATGGGATGACCTTCACATGGGAAGACTTCGAGACCTTCTTCAGGGTGGAGTTTGTGCCAGTAGCTCTACACCCCGAGCGTGTTCAGGAGCTGCTGCCTTTGCCGCGTGTTTTTCGATCAGTAGCCGAGTCATATGTGGGCAGTAGACAGATGGTGTAGAGATCCAGGATGACCAGACCAGCAGTTGGGCGATCTCAGGTTTTAGGACTGGTGGTGCGGGGCACCCGGGGTGGGGTCAGAGCCAGGCGTGCCAGAAGCAGACTGTGTTACTCGTGTGGCGGAAAGGGTCATCTGGCACGTGACTGTCCGACTCCTCGTACAGTTGATCCGCAGGCTTTGGGGGAGCCACCAAGGCAAAAGCAGCGGCGAGTGCTTGAGCAACAGCCGAGCAGTGAACAAGGCAGTAGAGCTCCTGGAGCAGGTGGACAGGAGCGGAACTAGTAGATACGTCCCTTGTACTTCTAGTTCCACGTAGCTGTTGAATATGTGTCTTTGTATTATGAGCTGCAATAATAAAAATACACTTATCTCTGTGATGTTTGATTTCCTGTCCTTTTTGTTTGGTTGATACTAAGTTGTCCTGGTTAAGACTGTTGACTTGACCCTCACTTTTGAGATTCCTACTGGAGGAGACCCAGTGACCTCACACTGATGCCGACAGTGTGACTCGACCCTTGGAGGTGAGAGTGACAGTTGGATCTCTTAGTAGTTACGTCGAGGCTTGACGACGTCATCCATGGCATGAATGCATCCTTCATGTCAGGATTGACTGTATTAGGCAATGGGTGTGGTTCATCCAGGGGATGAGACCAGATTTCTCTTAATGGCAAAGGAGAAATTTTAGCAGCTCTTGTGGGACTAAAGGAGGTCCAGGTCATCCAAGAACGGATGAAGACTGCACAGTGCAGTAAGAAACAAGAAACCGGTGCCAGTCTTAGAGACTCGGGCGTGTTAAATGTTTCAAGAAGAGGAAGCTTTAAATAGAGTTGAGTCTACGAAGCGGCAGACGTAGAGCTAGGAGAGAAGAATGAGGTGGTGTACATCATAACATGCTACAAACACCCGCCTTAGTTATCCCCGCCAGGCTCAGGGAGCTGGAGGGCGGAGGAAGAGTGCGGCTGCATGTGGTCAAGGAGAGTGACCCAATGGCTCTAAAAATGATTCAAAGGACGTCTGTGTCCACTTCTAGCTGCTGTAGTAACAGACGTCGATATGAATCATTCCTCAATTTCACAAATCTTGTCCCAGACCTAGAGTTTCTGGTAAGCCGTGGACTTGACCCTCAAGTATGGAGATACCATGGGAGGAGACTTGATAATCACACTTACGCCGACGGTGTGGTCAGACCCTCGAGGTGAGAGTTTCGGTTGGAATCTCTTGGTGGCAGCGTCGAGGCCTTACGACGTTGGTTTGAGTATGGACTGGGAAATCACAGTTCATACACAAATTGACGGTATTAGGCAAAAAGGTTGTGGTTTAACCACGACGTCGGGATGGGTTTTCCTTGGTCGGTGGAAAGGAAACCCCAGGCAGCACAGGATAAACTCATGCACAGTAGGGTGCGACCGATCACTCTTGAGTCGGTCAACCTCATGGCAGAAGTTGTTTTGAGTTTCAATTCTAGCAAGAATTGGAGACTTCTGGAGTTCGAGGTTGACGATCACGTCCTTATACGGGCCTCACCTCGATGAGGTTTATGAAGATGTGGCCGAAGCGGCAAGTTATCTCCAAGGTTCAGCGGACCTTCTTAGGTCCTCAGCTGGGTAGGCGTGGTGGTTTACCGCTTGACCCATCCACCTCAGTTGCACCTGGTGCATGACGACTTCCACGTATCTCAACTGAGGAGATACGTGCTCGACCCTTCGCATATCATCGACCATGAGGAGATGGACGATGGTGATAGGGCAACAAGCATAGAGGTTCCAATGGGGATCAAGGAGCGACAGGGGTGGTCCTACGGGGACGATCGATTCCTTGGGTGCACTTTCTTTGACAGTACGGGAACCTCCAGGTGAGAACATGGGAGCGAAAGGCTCAGATGCGTGATTTCTACCGCTTTAGTGACCTTAGTTGTGATAAAGCTTTACGAGGACGTAAAGCCCTGAGGTGGGAGTAATTTAAAGACCCGGAAATTTCAAGGGAAACTTTTTTCCTAAATTTTCTTTGGAATTTTACAAGAACGCAGTTTCTGACGGCGCCTGATTCTGAGGCCCGGTGTGCCCAGAATCAATTTCCGAAGTTTAGCTCGGGTGCGTTCAGTGAACGAACAAGCGGGATTTTCTATCTTTTGAACCGGTGCTCGGAATTGAAATATGAGGGCACCGATGAACTTGAAATGCCGGTATTTTCTTAAAGAGACTTTTTCCGTAGTTGAGTTTTATCGAGAGCGGAGGTTTGTTTTTTTTTGGGGTTTTCTTTAAAAGTGTTATAATAAAATAACATGCCATGTTGCACTTTATTTTATTTCAGCCGCCATTGGGAGTGAGGTGGTTGAAACCTCCTCATGGAGGTTGGAGGTGGGTCCACCACACCTTAACCTCCCTTGAGAGGTTATGGTGGTGGGCCCCATCCAAACTAAACCTCCCATGGGTGGTTTATTGTGCTGTGGACCACACAGGGCTTAACCCCCCAATTAATGGGAGGAGAGGAAACCTCCCAACTCTCCCTCATTAATGAGGGAGAGCCTCTTAATTCCTCATCTCCCCATTAAATGGGGAGAAACTCCTTGGCACCCTCCCCTCTTAAGTGGTGCCAACAGACCTCTTTAATTGCGTCAAAGCAATTTATTTCACCGGACCCCCCCCCCTTTTTAAAATTATGTAACCACAATGGTTACATACCTCTCCCCCTCACCTATATATAGGGATCTTGGGAGAGGGTTTGGGGGACGGCTTCACCAAGCGACGGAACGCTGGTAAAGTACCGTGACGCCCAACACTTAGGAGAATTAGAGTTCTCCAACGAAGAACGCCTTTTTCCAAAGCAGAAAGACGACACTTCTTCTTTCTTTCCACGACCTCCTTCCGTGTTGAATGAATGGGCGTCGTCTGCAAGGAACATCGATGACTCTTCATCTTCGAACGTTTCCCGACGTCAACGAACCGGCACCGCTTAGATCCGTGACTTTGTCAATGACGATTACGGAGGCACGTTCCGCGAGGAGGTCTTCTGCGACAACGATTTCCGCATCGGCGACGAATGAACTTCGAATCCGAGGTAGGGGTTTTGCCTTTTTTTTTTCAAATTACGTGTTTCTTTCCCTCGAACATGAAAGAATAATCTGTTGGAAATTGTTTCAAATTTTATTAAAAATTGTGAAAAGTTCTTCGTTGTGTTTTTACGATTGGTCGACTGTTATCATTATAACGGGAGGAGACCGGACCGCACGAACACGGCCGATTCTCCTCCCCCTTCTAATCTTTGGTGTTGATTTAGCGAAGATAGCGCGGTGTCGTCGCACCGCGCAAAAACAAAAGAAAACACGGCCGGAGCGGGCTGCGACGAAGGAACGCGGCGCCATCATGTCGCGCCGTAGGTTTCAAATGAGGCTGCGGCCGGAGTCGGACCGCGACGGAAGGACGCGACGTCGTCACGCCACATTGAATGGATTCACGTTCATCTTGGAAGTGGTGGCCGGAAAAACCGGCCGCCGGAGAACTTGAAGGAGGCGGTTGGGAATCCGGCTGTCGGCGCCGGAAGGAGCGGGACCGCGGGGTCCCGCGGGGAGAACCTGACCGGCCCCGCGCTGGCCGGTCGTTACATGGGGGGAGCCCGGGGGTGTAACCCCCCCGCCGGCAATACACATGGTGCGGACCCTTAAAGGGGCCGCCGTTTTAAAAATTAAAGGGGGGAAATGCCCCCTCCCTTTAGCGCGCTGCGCTGGCCGAGCCGCCGTGCCGTCGAGCCGCCGCGCCGTCGAGCCGTCGCGCCGCCGCGCCTTTGGCCGGGACGAGCCGCTGGCCGGGCCGAGCCGCCAGGTCGGGCCGCCACTTGGGCCGGGTCGACCTGGTTCGGGCTGGCCCAGGGGGTACTGGGCCGGGTCAGACCGGGCCCAGACCCCCCCCGTCTTCGGACAGGATTGGTTCAAATGCCCATAACTTGGGCTGCATACATCCGATAGACGAACCGTCAGTTGCGTAGAGATCCTTGGATCGAGACGGTCGTTTCGGTATACTATACTCAAGGTGCACCTTCCTTTTCGGGATCCTACGTGGTTAAAACTCCATAGTTAAGCGTGCTTGGCCTAGAGTAGTGATCAGGATGAGTGACCTCCTAGGAAGTTTCCGAGGGTGGGTGTGAGACGGAAAGGCCAATAACTCACAGACCGGGCGTCCGATTGACGCGCCGTCTGTCTCGTTGCATTCCTATTGACGATACGGAACTTTTGGCATCCTTCGCCCGAGTTTTGGATACAGTTGTTAGTGGCCGGGTTGGATCGCACATGAAATCTAATCGGGCCCCTGGAACGGAAAAGCTGATATCTTTCAGACTGGACGTCCGTATGATGAACCGTCAGTGGCGTTGGTGATCACATTGAGAAACGGTCCCTATGAGAATACCCTATGGGAGTTCGGGGTACAGTTGAGATGCGGCCGGGTTGGTTCTCTTACGAAACCAACCGGGCCCCTGGGACGAAAAGGCTAATAACTCACAGACCGGACGTCCGATTGACGCGCCGTCTGTTGCGTTGAGACCCCTATGACGAGGCGGTCATTTGTGATACTTATTCGTGGGACTTTGAGATACTTGGAGTATCGACTTGTATCTCGTGGAGCGGACCCTCCCAGAGACGAGCGTACGGAGTATGGAGACCGTGTAGCCGGTTGAGACCTGAAGACTGCTTGTCCGATTCGATTCGGAGTGGCTTACGTAGCCTAGTGGGGAGAACTACTTTGTGAGGTGGCATACCCATAGCGGAGGAGCACTACTGTGTGAGGTGGAAGACCCGCGGTACTCGACAGGAGGAGTACCTCTGTAGGCTATGAGGGGGGAGCACTACTGTGTTGGGTGGCAGACCCCGACGGGAATCACTACTGTGTGAGGTGGCAGGCCCGCGGTACTCGATAGGAGGAGTACCTCAGCAGTCTTAGGTTAGTGAGCAGTACCTCAGAGTCGTGACAGGACCACTATACACTCTAGAGACGGAGCTCTTCAGCAGTTACAGTTTCGACAATGAAAATCCTGGTTTGATCTGAGACTTTTGACCTTGTGTTTACCTCATGATTGAGATGGGTCACTTGATAACTTAGGTATATGTATGGGCATATACCTGGGTAGTGGTTATCCGTTGATTTCACAATCCTTGTGTTTCCTCATGATTGAGATGGGTTACTTGATAACTTTGGTATATGTATGGGCATATATCTAAGTAGAGGTTATCTGTTGAGATCTTCTTGTGGTTATCCTTGTTGGTTTAGTGAGACCTTGAGGGTCTCAGGGTCCCTACTGAGTATCGTTATAATCACCCCTGCACGGGCTATGCCCGCACCTCGTTGTGTTGGTTGCAGACGACGGGCGGTGCTGACGGAGGCCGAGTGTTCAAGGACTGGTCGGTACCCGGAGGTATACTACACGACGAGTCAGTACCCGGAGGTGGACTACACGACGAGTCAGTACCCGGAGGTGGACTACACGACGAGTCAGTACCCGGAGGTGGACTACATGACGAGTCAGTACCCGGAGGTGGAGCACACGATGAGACGACACATAGAGGAGGTTGACGAACGAGAGCGTGGAGGAGGCTATCTGTACCTACCCTTCAGGTAGGATCCGTGGTGGACGACCAGGAGCTGCGCTATCTGTACCTACCCTTCAGGTAGGATCCGAGGAGGATGACCCAGGAGCTACTTCCTTCTTCTAGTTGTTTGTCTTTTTGCTGTTGTACCTTGTTCAATTGTAGTTGTACTTATTTTTGGGTTTGTATTCTGGCCCATTTACTTTTCAGCATTTCTTTTGCACTTAGTGTATTGTTTCTGCTTGTACTCTATGGTGCTTGTTTTCTTTAATAAAGGCAATGCCTTCCCAATTATCGGGATTTACGCCTTTGGTGCTAGTCGTCAGCCCCTGGCCTATGGAAGGCGGGCTTGGGGTAGTCACGGCACGGGCCCCGAGGACGGGTCATGACATAATATTTATAAATATTCCCATATTTCCTATAAAATGGTTAATTATCGAAGGATAGTTGTTTAATTGATACCTATCAATAGGGTTTACCTTTTTGTATTTATAATAATTACACTCCTCCTCCATTAAAAAGGGCACTCACCCCTCACTTCCTCACACATATCGAGATCTTTTGCCTCATACAAACCCAGAAAAAATATCCTCTAAAAATTTCTACCATAATACTATAATCCTTCATTTAGGAATAAATCCAACCATGGAATCCCGTTGGTGAAAACCAAAAGTTTTTAACCAAATAAGAGTTAACATCCTTCCACAAGAACTTTTATTTATTTTCATTTTCCACACCCTAAAATCATATTAAAAAAATTCTTATATAATAAAATAAGTATCCTAAATATACTTATAGGTTTTTATTCTAAGGTTTCAACCTACACCTACACACACTTCAATCAAATAGGTAACAAACTTACCATTCGTGTGTATGAAAGACCAACGCCTCACGAAATAATGTCATTCGTTTTTCCTTTACTACTTATCCTAGTTGGGAATTGTGATGAATATACTTTTTTTATATGATATATATGATATATATGATTTTTTTTGTTTTTTTAATAATTAAAAATAACATACCTTCACGCTTTACATTTTGTGTTAATACGATAACTTCATTTGTAGATGTATAGACTACCGCCTCCTCAAAGCGATGCGATTCATTCACACTTTTCATGAAATGTATTGAGGATGGGTTTAGTAAATTTATATGATATTTATGAAATAATAATTCTACTTTAATTTTAAAATATACATATACATATATTTAATTTACTTTCGTTCTTTTATTAAGACAACAAAACGTAAACATCGTTCATGCGTAAGTACAACCTATCGTCTCTATGAACAGTATACTCTATTTCACATTTATATATTTTATAGATTATTATAAATATTTATATAATGAATATATTTGATATTTATATTATTTTTTACATTTTTAAAAAAATTAAATCATGATCCATGTAATAGGATCAAGAATAAAAAACCAAAATATATACGAAAAACAAAGAAGATATTACATAAAACGTAACAAATAATGGAGTTTTTAATAAAAGAGTACTATAAATTCATAATAAAATTAGAAATTCTATTATATATAAGAATATTTTTATGTTATATATTTATAATAAACTAATATTTATTATATAGGAGGCTTAAATGTGTATGAAGAAAGTCAAGACTTAAGGAAAGGGGATTTTTTGTATCACAATTATTTCTATGAGATTTATGCCATATTCACTTCTAATTTATTTTTTATGGTGTATATTATTACCGTGAATATATTATATTATTCTCATCCTTAAATTTATGGGTATTTAAATATCTATTTTATGATCTCTTTTTCATGGTGTTTATGGCTCACAAGTTACCAAATCATTAAACTTGTTCTATCTCAATTTTCTTTCTTTGAGTAACATGCCATGTTATGCACCTATATTATTCAATGAGGTGTATACAATTACCTGTTAAATTTTATATCATGAATATAGTTATTTAAATTATATTGTAATCTTCATGTAATGTTAATATTCAATAGCAATTATGATTCAATGTTACCAATGTGGTAGCAGTTTATTACGACATCTTAGAATTTATCGAGATTGTTTATGATTGTGCTTCCATTGGTGAAATATTATAATCTATCTATCAATAAATATCATGTACTTTCTTATCATATTTTTATTGTAGATATCTTCATGTAATGGTACCATATTTTCATTCTTTGGTATTTAAGATAATAAGATAATTATTTTTAATAAACTCCTACTTTATCTCTCTCATTGTTCAGAAATTTATGTTCTTTAAAAACAATTTTTTATAAAAAAATTCACAAATGTAATAATATTATACTATTATCTTTAATAGACATTTTTATGCATGTTTTACCTTCTAAAAAAGGATTTTCAAAATAAATCTTCTTGTTATTTTCCCATTGAGTCACCTTTCGATTTTTTTACAGTGAAAAAGAAATGTTCAACATGTAAGGATTTATCATCCATAATGACCATAATTTCACTAAAAATTAATTTCCAAGTTTACAAGACTAATTTTTTGAATAAATTTTTTTATTAATATTCTGGACATTCATTTTTTAAGGTTGTTTTCAATGAAAATAGTCTTTGTAAATGATTTACTCTTGAAAAGTGTTTTATGTGTTTTCAAGATTCTTATATAAGTTTTCATGTAAAATATTTTTCAAACAGTATTCAAGTTTATTTTATATGTTTTCAATGAAAAAGGTTTCCAAAATTATTTCAAGATTATTTTATAAATTTTCAAGTAAAATGTTTTTCAAAATTTTTTTTGGATTATTTTATAAGTTTTCATGGAAAAGTTATTCAAAATGTTTTTAGGATTCATTTATATGTTTTAAAGGAAAAAATGCTTTCAAAATATTTTTATGCTTCTTTTATAAGTTTGTGAGGAAAAATGTTTTAAAAATTCTTTCTATCTTCAATTATAAATTTTCATGTGTATTTTAAATGAAAATGGTTTTCAAAATGTTTTATTATTTAAAAATGATTTTTCAAAGAAGAAAGGATATTTTCTTAAATTAAGGATTTTAAAATATATTTCAAAATTATTTCTCTTTTATGGTGACATCTTTTAATGTTACTAATGCCTTTTTGGAGATATTATACATGGTTTCCATTTATATTATTTCTATGAATGGTTTATATTTTGAAGATATGATGTTTATGAAACTCGTTTATCTTTCATATTTTATATGACTATGAAACATGTTTATCTTTCATGGGTTGTATGTTTATGAAAACCACTTATCATTAATGGGTTATATGTTTATGAAACTCAATTATTTCCACACATTATTCTTTGATAAAATTATTGTGAAAAATCTTAGTTTTCCATAGCATTGTATATGATTACATGTTTATGATACCCATTTTATTTTATAGGTTATGATTTGATGAATTTTTATAATATTGTGAAACATGCATGTATGATTTCATTATAAGATTTACGGGACCTATGTCTCTCTCAAATTCATTAGGTAATGATTTATATCTCATTTGATAGACATGGATGTAATGGAGAGTGAACTCAATTCAATAAATGACTTTTTCTACTAATATGGTATTGGGAGTGAACATTGACTACTAATATGGTAATCTATGTGAACAATGGATACCAAGATATTTTGGTGAGTAAAACCATTCCACTATTATGGACTTGGAATCAATCCTTGACTATAATATAAATCATTTTTATATTCTTATGTGTCTGTCACAAATTCTATTTCTTATTCCCATGTTATGCTCTCATAGATTATTCTCTAGATTCCATTATAATTCATATCTTATGATCTAACAATATTTATCCAATGACTCATGTATATGATCTTTGATTTGTACAGTATGATTTTAAAATTTTATTCTCATGTTCTCATACCCTTATTCTCATGTTATGACTATATATCTCCTTTAATTACCCTTATTGAGCATCTGATCTCACCCTTTCTTATTTTTCCTTTCCCTATGTTATGAATAATGGTTTTAAGTAGAAGTACTAAAGGGTAAGACCTTTGTGGGAAAAATTTATGATATTTAAATAATATAAAATATTATTCCCATGTTTCCAAATACAAAAAACTATCACAGTCTTGTGGCATGTTCATTTTTATGATGAATATTTATCTAAATTGAGGTAATACACATGTATGTTAAGCCCATGTCATTATAATTGGTATTAAAGGAATGGTTTATTCAATATTTAGAAACTAGGATGAGAAAAATTTAGTGATATCCCTAGTTATATTTATAATTATAATTATAGGTATGTATCTAAGGATAATGTTAAGGTGTTATTTATTAATGATGGTGTCATAATTTAAACATCCTATAAGTGATTTTCATAGTTATGTAGTTTTATTCTATAATATGTTTTGATCACACTATGATTTTTTCTTTTAGTAAATGGTGGGAAATAGAAATAACTAGGTTAATGTTGAATTTTATGGAAAATTTCCTGATGAGAATTCAAATGGGATGATCACTAGAGTAAATAATGTTGTGATCATTCCTAATAATTTTTCACAAAACATGATTAACAATGTGTACATTAAACAACTCTCAAAATCACTAAAAAAGATAAAGAAGGAGTTCACTGAGATTTAAGGTAATGAAGACCATGAATTAATGAATATTCAATATCTTACTTGTTGAGAATATGGGAAGAAACACCCACATGAATGTATTAGAGGAACAATAAGATGTGTTGATAGTGGAAAAGATGGACACAAATTAACTGCAAAGGGAAAATGAAACTTTTAGTTTATGAATTGGATGGAAATATTGGCCACCCAATGGTATTATCAATAGTTGAATGTTTTATGTGTAGAATGAATGGGAATCATGAAAATCTGTGTCCTAAGAGGGAAGATATCGAAGGGAATCATCAAGGTGGTACGAGTAATGGTTATATTGCTTATTATGATGATAATATCAATGAAATGTGAATGGAATGATGTATTAAGTAATAGGATGAGGTAAACCAGTTAATTATTTAAGTAAGAAGTGGAATAATCAATGTTTTTATGTATTTGGATTTAATAATTATGTTATATGAATTGTGAAATATATAAGAATGGTTCAATTTATGTTTTTCGCTATGGATTTACAAGAATATGTTAAATGGTTCCAATAGACTAGAAAAGTGATTTAATGTTCAAGTGATTTTCATGGGAAACAAATTATTAAGGGAATTAAAAACCTTAATATGTTCTTTATGTTATGATGGTGATGTTTGGATAAACATATGTTGGATATGAATAAGTAAATTGGATGGTGATGATTACCTTGGATCAAATTAAGGATTTGATGACAAATTTTTTATGATACTATTGATGATCTTTACAACATTTTTGGATTTAAGGAATATATAAAATAATCTATGGAATAAGGATACACTCATATTTTCAATAAGGATTTGTGGTAATTCATGTTATTACTATGTTTCAATAGAATACATGATGAATGTATTCCCATGTTTGGTATGATACAACCAAGAGTTACATTATGATATATGGGGGATCAATGAGAAGCTGTTTTTGAGAAATTTAGTGAGATTATTTCTAAAGATGTAGACTTCTATATTTCAAAATGGTTTTAAGGTTAACCATTTATGAAATGGTTTACGTTAAACATTTGATCAAGATTTATATATTAATGTATTATCTCTCAATATAAGGATTTAATCATATCATATAACATGTTATAAACTTTTTTTGTGATAAATAAAGACATATGGAATCACCTATCATTTTATTTATGGATATCATGATTAGATTATTCATTAGGTATTAAAAATTATCCTTTATTTTATGGAATAATATTTTTAGTGGAAATTTATTAAGAAACAAAAAATAGTGAGGTTATCCTAAAATTATGTAATTATATCTTCTCGTGAAAATTTTAAACTTTAAAAAAAGGGTTTTGTAAAAAAATGTTGTCCTATCATCATCATTTTTGATGATATCAATGACCACTTTCATGCTTCTGCAGTTTATGGTTTTTTTATTTTTATCTTTCTCTAGATCACCCACTTTCTTGTGATCAATGATATTTTTCAATATCTGTTATTATTTACACTTTTCTACCAATCTTGTGTTTTCACATTACAATTATGTTCTACTATGTGGAAGCTTAGTTATGAGTTACTATGGGTAAATATTATGTTTTCAACTTTTCTTTCTTAATGGAAGTTTTAGTATTCATTTTTACTATGTGGTTTTATATTAAAGGAACTATAAAGTATAAATATTTGATAATATATATGACTACTGAGGGTGAAATTTATTTTAACTGGGGTATAATATAACACCCTGATATTTTGTGAAATATATATTTCAAATTAATTTAAATTTTCTGATATTTTTCATTTAATTCCACACTGCATATATCATGTTTTTTATGAAAGAAATAAGTTATTACTTCCTTTTATGCAAAACCAAGTTCAGATTATGCTACAAAAAACACTTAGAATATATTTTATTACACACAACACTGTGTTTTAATTATGTTACACATAATGCCGAGTTCCTTCGATATCTTACATTACATACAGGGTCATGTTTTACCAAACTACATAATACAATTAATTTTTTAGTAAAATATTGTTATATTTACCAAAAAACCATTATAATTTAAGTTAATAATATTATTAACTATTGTTAAAATGAATCCTTTGGTTATTAGTTAGTTATAAATGAATGTATGAACTATTTGAAAAATAAAGAAATTTACTTTTCTAAGAAAACTATTTATCTACATACAAAAAACAATTTATCTAAATAAATTAAATAAACTACTTTGGATGAATTTTTTAATAAATTTATATATTGTAAGTTTAATAAAATGTTTTTAAACTTATCCAATATATTTTATAGGTATAATATAATAATAAAACCAACTTTATGAATAAAAAATGAATTTTTCTTAAAATAAATTTTACCATATTTTAATGGAAAAAATATTTTAAATATAATTTTTGAAATTTTAATAAATTTAATTTTAATAAATAAATATCATTTTTGAAAGAAAAATATCAAAATTTACTTTGGGTGGATTTTGGGTATTTCTCTGAGAAAAACACTAATTTTTTTTTCAAAACATCTATTTATTCTAATTTATTTATATAGTTAAATTATATTTTAATTATATTTTAAAGTTTTATTAGATCAATTTTAAATAAATTAATCCAATCTAGATAACTAGAACCAATTCCACATTTAAATTGGACACAAAAACATTTCAAACTTTTAAACATTTTCTCTTAAAGAACCCCGTCGTCTCGTCCCATCTAAGAGATTAATTTTAAATTAACTTCTAGGAATTTTGTGATTAGTATATGGAAATATGGATTAAATATTTTTAACTAGTAATTTATAACATTTAATAAGGTAAAATTATTTTTTTTCAAATTTATTAGTGATAGTAATTAAAATTAATTACATTGACTAAGGTAAAAATGAGTTTACTTAGTGGTTAATATTTAATATTAAGGGGCCAAATGACCTATAAACTTTTCCAAAAATCTGTTGGATGAACATATTTTGACCTATTACCCTCTTTTATCAAAAAAATAAAATTATTAGAGGCACAATTTGTAAGGGATTCCTCTCAATAGTGTTTACCTTTTTATATTAACAAGAATGCCACTCCTCCATTATAAAAGGGCACTCGCCCCCAAAATATCACCAAACCTATCAAGAAACTTTTTATTAAAAAAAACCTACAAAATATAATCTGAATATCCCTACCTTGATTCTATAATCCTCACTTTTTGCATAAATCAAACCAAGAATCCAATTGGTGAAAACCAAGAGGAGTTGCCCAAAGAAGAGGTAACATCATTCCAAAATATCTTTTATTTATTTTCAGTCTCCAACCCACAACTATTATTATTAAATTATTGTATAATAAACTTAGTATCATAAATATAATAGGATTTTTTAATTCTAAGGGTTTTACCTACACCTATACACACTTCCATCAAATGGGTAACGAACTTAACGTTCGTACGTATGATGGACTACTGCCTCACAAAATAATGTCATTCGTTTTACCTTGACCACCTCTCATGGTTGATAATTATTATGTAAATAATGTTTCTATATTATATTTATGATATTTATTATGTATTTATATTTATTTAATCATTATATAAAACATACCTTCATGCTTTCCATTTTGCATAGATACGATAACTTCATTTGTGGACGTGTGGATTGTCGCCTCCTCAAAATGATGTTATTCGTTCACAATTTGAATGGAATTTATTAAGGTTGAGTTTATTAAATTTAAATTATATGTATGAAATAATAATTCCACTATAATTATAATATATATATATATATGTCATTTACTTTCTATCTATCAATACGATAAGAAAACGAATTCAATGTTCATGCGTACATATGGCCTACCTTCTCCATGAATGGTATATTTCATATCATATTTCAATAATTTATATATTATTATAAAAATATATATAATTAATATATATGATATTTATACATTTTTTTCCATTCTTGAAATAATAAAATAATGATCTAAGTAAGAGGATCAAGAATAAGAATTCAAAACTTATACAAAAAAACAAAGCGTATATTACATAAAATGTAATATAAACATAGAGTTATTAATAAAAAGGTAATGAAAATTCATAATAAAATAATATGTGGTATTATATATATAAATATGGTTATTTTGAATATGTATAATACACATAAATTTATTATACAGGAGGTTTGAACTTGTTCGAATAAAGTCGAGACTTAAGGTTACGGGATTTCTCGTCTCACATTTATTTCTGTGAGATTTATGAATTATTCACCAGTAATTTATTTTATATGGTTTATATTCATCCAATTAATATATTATATGATTATTAACCTTAAATTTATAGTTATTTACTTATCTATTTTATTATCTATCTTTCATGGGGTTTACAATTCAAAATTTACTAAATCGGTAAAGTAATTTTGTCTCAATTTTCTTTCTTTGAGACATATGACATGTTATGCATCTATATTATTCTATAGTGTGTATACACTTACCTTTGACAAGTTATATCATGAATATAATTTTTTTCATATGTTTTAGTATTCATCTAATGTTATTATTTCATGGAGATTATGATTCAAAGTTACCAAAGTGGTAATAGTTTATTGCTATAATCTCATCATTTATTATATTTATTTATGATTACACATCCATTGATGAAATATCATGATTCATATCTCAATAAAGATCATTATTTTTCTTATAATATGGATATTCATGATATTTTCACATAATGGTACTATCTTTCCACTCTTTGGTACAAAATATAATTATGAAAGCGCTTTTAATAAAATCTGACTTTATCTCTCCCTTTAGTAAAAAATATGTGTTATTTCAAAACCATGGTTTCTAAAAATGTTTTAAATTTTTTTTCTAATATTCCATTATGATCATTAAAATAAAATTTAACCAATTTTTTAACTTTTAAACAAAAAGGGTTTTGGAAAGGAATCTTCTTGTCCTTTTCTAATTGAGGCACCTTTCTAAATTTTTTACGGTGAAGAAGGAATGTTCAATATGTACGTATTTATCTAATATCATGGCCATCATTTCATTAGAGATTAATTTTCATGTTTAAAATACTAAATTTTTTACGAGAAATGGTTTTCTTAATATTCTATACATTCATTATTTTTAATGTGGTTTTCAAGGAAAGAGGTATTCAAAAATATTTTATATTTAAAAACTATTTTAAATGTTTTCAAGATTATTTTATAAGTTTTCAAAATGATTTTAAGATTAATTTATAAATTTAAAGGGAAAAAGGTATTCAAAAGGTATTCAATCTTGTTTTATATGTTTTTATGGAAATGTGTTTTTAAAATGTTTTCAATCATCTTTTATAAGTTTCCAAGGAAAAAGGTTTTAAAAATGTTTTCAATCTTATTTTATAAGTTTTAAAAGAAAATGGTTTTCAAAATAATTTCAAGACTCATTTATATGTTTTCAAGTAAAAAAATTTTAATTTTTTTTTCTAGCTTCATTCATAGGTTTTCAAGTTTATATTAAAAGAAAATGTTTTTAAAAAGGTTTTATGTTTTACAAATCATTTCAAAGAAGAAAATATATTTTTTTCTAAGAAATTATTTTAAAATATATTTTGAAATTATTTTCCATCTAATATGAAATCTTTTAATGTTCCTCATTAATTTCTATGGATTTGATCCATGGGTTCCATTCATATTATTTCTCTGAAAGGTATTTGTTTTGATGGCATGATGTTTATGAAACCCTTTTCTCTTTCATGGGTTATATGTCTATGAAACCCATTTATCATTCACAAGTTATATGTTTATGAAACCTGTTTCAATTTTAGGGGTTATATGGTTATGAAAACCGCTTATTTTTATAGGTTATTCTTTGATGAAATTATTATGAAACCTATCTATTTTCCATAGTTTATGATAGGATTACATGTTTATGATACCAATTTTATTTCATGGATTATGATACAATGAATGTTTATGATCTTGTGGAACATGTACTTGTGATTTCATTATAAGATTGTTGGGACCCATATTTCCCTCAAATTCATTGGTTAAATATTTATATCTCATGATATAGAAATCATTGGAATGAGGAGTGAAATCGGTTCTGTAAAAGACTTTGTCTGCTAATATGGTATTAGGAGTGAACCTTGACTAATAATATGGTCATGGGAGTAAACCATGACTATACAGATGTTTTGGGGAGTGAACCGATTCCACTTGTATGAACTTGTAATTACGAATTGATTAATATGGAAATTATTTTTATATGATTATTTGTCTTCCACAAATTCTATGTCTTATTCTTATCTTATGATCTCATTGATTATCCTCATGAATCCATTATCTTTCATGTATTATAGACTACCAAAATTTATTCCATGGTTCATGTATATTATCTTTGATATGTAGGGTATGATCTTAAAATGTTATTCTAATGTTCTTATACCCTTATGCTCTTATTTTGGTTACATATCTCCTTTATTTACCCTTACTGAGCATCTAAGCTCACACATTCTTATGTTTCCTTTCCCATGTTTATAAAGAAAGGTTTTAAGTTGATATACTAAAGGGGAAGATCTTTTTGGGAAAAAATTATGATCTTTCACCATGTTAGAAGATTTTTTCCCATGTTTCCAAATACACTAAAATAGTACGGTCCTCATTCATGTAATTTTTTATGGTGAATATTCATCTAAATTGATTTAATATCCATGTATGTTAATCCTGGGTCACTATAATCATATTCAGGATGCCAGGGTTTATCACCATGATGATTTGTGGTTGGATGCTCCTGGTGAGGGATGTTTATATGGTGATGATTCAGAGAACCTTTATCATGGTAGAAATGTTAGTGATGGGATATAACATCAACATGGCTATCCCATTATTGGTGATTCTATAAAAGGTGATCCAGCATATCATCCAAGGGAAGACCCTTATCAGTGTGTGTAGGCCCCTATAATTTTTGTATAGTTGGGTTGTCATGCACATGGGGTGATATAAATACTTGAACCCCACCTCCCCTCTTAGTAAAAACTTCCTTCTAGTGATTCAAAATTTCTTCAAGAGTCACCCACTCAAATAGGGACCTATGGACATGATAGAAATGGTTGGGTTAGTGGATCACTACATATTTCACCTGTTTCTATTCCCATAGGGACAATGTTTGACAGTAGCATGGTGACCATTGAGAAACAGTCGTACCTTATGACCATCTGATGTAGGGAACAAGTATAGAGGGTTGACTGTAAGAAGATCTTTGAGCTATAAAACTTACACTTATTTGCAAGTTAGTTTTGATGCCTGTAGTAGTTAACCATGAAGTTTTACACATATACACTCTATGAGGGAAAAACTTTTGTCATCAAGAAAATCTAGGGCATGTTCACACATGAGGATGGGAGATGGTGGAACAAGTTACCTCTGCCTACCAATATCTAGGGGATCAACTATAAATATTCACTAACATGGGATAACGTGTATCCTATGGAGATTTTGAGGAACCTAACCGCTCATATTGATTAAAGAGAATCACCATACCCATGGTGTTGAGGATAATAACTAGTCAAAACAAGTTGTGGAGGTATGGTTGGTGAGGTGGGAAGATATGTGGTAGTTATAGAGCCATCAATCGCTAGCTAAGAAGAGGAAAAGTCTGTAGAGAGATGAGAAGAATCAATCTCAAATATCATAATCGAGATAGCATGAGAATAAGGTGAACCCTATAGGGAAGTCAGAAGGATGGGTATCCAAGATCTGTGGAAGTGGATATGCTGTCCAGATATCTCCAACGACGGAGTGTTTCCAAATGCTTGGGATAGATTGGTATCCTCATATAAATCAACACACTACATGAAATGTGGTATCATATCAGTATAGGGAGAATATTCCCCACTAGGTTAGGTCACACTGGTCCATCTTCTATATTCCCTAGAATGAGATTGTGAAATATATAAGGGAGTTAGAGGATTTGGTCCACTCTTAGGGCATTACGTGTGTGTTGACCAACTGAATAAATGTAAAATTAGGGATTACATTCTCTTTGGATATCTCATCTAGTGAGTTAGTTGATTACACACCACTACAAGGAGAGAAGGATAGTCTTATGAGAGAAAAACCTACTAGGATTCTCCCGCAGAAGGTGTCTCTATTGTTGAATAGGTAAATACTCTAATATCATGTGATTTGGAATCTACTAAACCCTTAAGAGTGTTTCCCAACTCTTCATGTCATTTCCATTCCATGTTTTTATAAATCATGATTATATATAGGTTCAGACATTGTTTATGGATTAACTATGAGCATCAACCTATGAATCAGTGTTGCTAGAGGTCGAGGTAGTGATATTTAATTATTCTCTCCAAGCGTAAATGTTGTTAGAGGCTATTGTGTTTGGACCAACAATAGAGGTTCCACCATAAGGGACTTCTAAGAGTGTTCCCTTAATATAGGGAGTCTAGATGGTTCTCAGAATAAGGATGGATTAGGGGTTTTTGGTGGGTGATCCTATCATATAGGTTCCAGCGGTGGAGACTATTGGATTTTAAGTCTCAATGGAGGAGGATACAATTGTGTCAGTATTAGGAGCAACATGGGAGGATTTCTTTGATGTGTATTCCCTATAATTGACATTAAGGGTGGATGTTGGAGCTAAGGCCTCAACGAAACTGTATGAGATCACACTATTAATGGAGGTGATTTAGGACGTTATAATGGTTGATATTTACTTGGATATGATATAGGAGACAAATAATAGGTCTTCCGCTATGGGTGAGGGGGTGGTGAGGGTATTTCCCACTAGGTATGGACTTCATACCACTTAAGGACATGCTTAAAGATGACACGACCATGGATGTCTTTCCAGTCTTCCCTACATATGATCTAATACCACCCAAGGAATTTTAGGATTCTGTAATAAATGTTTCTAAGGAGAACCATGTCATTTATCACATGGTGTGTAGGTATGTACTGAAATTCATCACCTGTACCCGGATGGATGACCTTCCAACTCGGGCGGGATCTCTTTACTGTTGGCTAGTCAGCCTAGAGACGAGTGGGTTGGATTTTAGCAGCCTTCAAAAAGTAGCTCGAGGCTTCCCTAACAATTAGGAGTGATCCAAATGAACAATTTTTGTACCTCTTGGAAGTATAAAAAGGCTAAGGGGTCTAAGGCACTTCAGGAAGATGAAGGGGAGACTTCCCATTTAGATGTTATGGCATAGAAGAAAGTGGAAGTGTCCAACGTTAATGCTTAGATAGTCAACCATACGAGGGACTAGATAGTGGTAGATGATGCTAAGGTGGAAAAGGTGAGAAATCAAGTGGATTCATGATGTTTCAAGTAGGACCAGATGTGGATTATGGCTGAATAAGTCTTACCTAAATTAGAGGAAGATGAAGATGACCTGGTGGAATGGTAGCAGTCTCTTGATTTTACTCAACAGAGGCTGGTTGAGCTCGAACCCTTGATTTTTGGGGTTGATCCATAGGGGAATATTATAAAGTAGAGGCTCTAATATGTGTGTTACCCAACATAACCTCAATTGATTTGTTTTAAAATTCCCATATATACTAATATGTTTCTTTCATAGCATCTTAGTACCCTATCTCAATCACGTTAACGAGGAAACCAACAATCAATCCCTAATCCCACATGAGTCTTACTAAGTGTGAGAAACAAGGTATGACCTTATGATTTCACATTTATATGATATTTTTAGACAATAATTGAACATTATGGGTATGCATTAATTAACTAAACACATGGTGTGTTCAGAATGAGAGTAACTATGGATAGATATTAGGGCTATTTGAATATAAAACTTTCTTTTCCAATGTGCGCTAGTGTCTGAATAGGGTAATTAAAAGGGAATTTAAATCTACTCAAACAAAGGGGAATGCAGATCATTAATTGAGATGCCTTGGATTTAGAACATGAATGGGGTGGCATGAATATGGAGGATAAATGTTGACCATATTCAAAACACAACATCCATTATAATTTTATAGGGATGGGGAAAATGAGGATTGACAATTTACTGTGTTCAAAACATGGGACCTCTCTCAAAATATCTTCCAATGTCTTCCAGGGTGCATTCTTGGGATGGTAGGTGATCCAGTGTGGAATGGGACCATTCAATAAAGGGGTCCCGTTTGTATGTGGAGGAGTATGAGGATCTAAATAAAAAGGACACATGTAGTGTGGAGATGATGCGATGGAATGTTTGAATGGAGTTCAACCCTCATGGAATTAAACCATCTTGGATTTTGGCACATTGGATAGGCGCATTGGTCTAAGAAAGGGTCAAAATCATATTCTAGGGGGAGTGTTTCCTTGGATGTCGAGTGAAAGTTGAAGAATGTGATCAATATAGTAAGTGACGGGCATAAGAGGAAAGTGATTCTTAGGGAATCACCTAAGATTCCTTATAGTTTAATGTCATGATATGAGGATGAAAAACATAAAATTTAACATCATACGGTGAGTAAAATTAATGAAAATATTTAAAATCTGGTGTTTGGGATGTTTAACACACAATTTAATGTTATAAAGTGAAGATGTTAGAAATGCAATTTAACGTCAAACGGTGAGGATGACGTATTGAAAATTCTAACATCATTTTATTTGGATGTTGGACAAATAGTTTAATGTCATAGGGTGAGGATATTGGATACACAATTTAATTTCATATGGTGAGGATATTGGGAATGATGTTTAATATCATACAGTGAGGATGATGTCTCACTTAGTTTAAAGTCATGTGATTGGGAAATTAGACACTTAGTTTAACATCATATGGTGAGGATTCTGGACACACAGTTTAATGTCATACAATGAGGAAATTGGACACACAGTTTAATGTCATATGATGATGGAAATGTATCATATATTTTAATTTCAAGTTACTGGGATGATGAGTTATATAGTTTAACTTCTTGTGACTAGGTCATGTGGATTGATATGAATAAAACATACCCAGCCATGCCGGCGGGGGCATAGGATAGTAGAACAATGGGGGTACACCATAGAGGGTCTAATAAGGATAAGGGGGTTAATAATAACTTCACCAAGAAAAAGTATATGGGGCGAGTCACACACCATTTAAGGTCATGATGCTTAGACTAAAGGGTTGTGTCTCAAAGGGGATATGTGTGGTATAGGGGAGAGGTAACCTGATGTGAAATGAAGGGCCTAAGAGGCCCTTCAACATAGAATAACATGATGAAATTTTTCACACATTTTAATGTCATTATGCTTGTACCATGAATCCTAGTTTATGGTTATAGTTCATGTTCTGTAGGGTGAGAATCTTAAAAGGATTTGTATATCATGGAGGACCAACAACCTGAAATGAATTGAGGGTCAAGAAGACCTAATGCCACATAACACATTCCCTATAGGACTGAAACATAGTTTAAAGTTATGATTTATGGAATTTTGATCTGATACTAGTTTAGGGTCATATATTTTTGTCCATGGGATCTTTGGTTTAGGTTACAAGGGTCAGAACATGGGATCTTAGTTAAAGGTTATAGAGTTCAGACCATGGGATCTTTTCTCGTGTTATTTGAGTTCAGATCATGTCACTATAAAGTGGTTGGCGTTGCATGAAGTATTAGTAACCCTATGTGAAATAAAGCCCAAGGGAGGCCAAATTCTATTAAAAACATAAGGGTAAGGTTTTAAAAAGTTTAATTTTGTGATGTTTAGAGCTAGTCTCTCAGTTTAAGGTCACATATTTCATATGAATTAAATATTGTTTAATTTCATAATTCTTGTAATAGAGGTCTTTTTGTCACAATTAAATGTCCAAAACATTTAAAAGGTTACCCAATGTGAAATAAGGGGACTAGGAGGCCACCTAATTCTACAAAAAACATCTCTGAGACAACTTGAACATAGTTTAAGTCCATGATTCTTAGACCATAACTTTTAGTTTATGGTTGTAGAGATTTGACCATAGGGTTGAGTGTCTCAAAGGAACATGTTCAACATCAAAAGGAAGTTTACTAGATGTGAAATGTCAAGCTTAGAGGTCCACCCAATGTTGAACAAAAAATATCTGAGATAACTTTCACAATGTTTATGGTTATGATTATTAGGACAATGGTTACTCATGCATCTCAACCGTTATTGAAGAAAAATCCCACCTAAATGCTAAAATCGCGTGATCTATGATTACTGAGAGAAACAATGAGAGGTATAAAGTTCTTGTTTCTTTCAAGAAATAACCCAATGATGGGAGAAAGATACCAAAAAATAAAACAATATATATTTCATCATTTAAGACCTAGATAGTGAATTTTGAGTAATAAAATGACTAGAAAAAATTGTTGATCATGTTCAAAACACTGGTTCTATACCTACATTGGATAAATATGGGAGAATAAATGCAAGATCAACCATTGACCATGTTAGAAACATGGGATATGCTATTTTTTCTGAATACTCATTGTGGTGTGAGCTATGGATAGTAGGTGTGCCAGTTTGGAATGAGACCATTCCATTAGGGACCTTATTCAGATCAAGAGGATGATGATTATGAAAATTAGATAAACTGTAATGCACAAAAGTGGAATAGGGGAATGTCCTAGAAGGAACATTAGGTACCCTTTAAGGTATTCCATGATACACTTGAACATGCTATATGACCTTATCAGTGGGTGAGAATCAAGCCCAACTCAGAGTGGGAATACCTCAAAATGAATTGAAAACTAGACTAGGCATCAGATATATGGGAATCACTATGTTTCCTATGAGGATGGAAATAAAACCACACATAGTTATATGGGTGTAATAGTATGAGACCAGTACCAGGGGTGATCCCTATCTAGAGAGGATATCACATCATCTTATATTAGTGGGAATCTTGGTTTTAAATGGGGTAATGTATAACACCCCGGTTCTGGAAGCCACCCAGAGGCACCCCATACCCAGTTGGTCACATGGCCTCAAGCGCATTCCCCCAAACTCCAAACGCTGTTGACTAGCAGCGAGGGCCTTGGGTTTGTTAGTGGGGAAACTATGCCCTCATTGGTAGAGTACACAGTAGAAGTAAACAACACATAAAATAGCGGAAGTAGTAAATATACAACAATAGTAAATAGGGGAATACTAAATAATAAACAACTAGAGAACATATATATATATATATGAAATGATGCATGATACATCTGTCTAAGAAAGCAGCCATACAAGTCACAATGATGAATACAACACTATGCCAAAGACCAAAAGAAAACAGATAAGCAACTCCTCAGCATCACAAGCCTCAGCTTGGTCCCATGCTCTCCTTATCCAATGCAAGTCAAGTACCTGAAGTCGAAGGGCGCTTGCCCTTGTCTATAACTGAAACAATATAATCTGTTTGGGCCCAAAAGCATGACCAAAACAGGGTGTGAGACTAAATCCCAGTAGGAAACCACCTAAAGATCTGTTCCTAACAGTCAGTGAGTATATGGCAGGTAATAGTACTGTAAGCAGTAAACAGTAAGTAGTAAACAGGATAATACACAGCATTAAACAACCCACAGATCAAAAAGCAACAGTGAATAAAATAGCTAACCACAAATAGGAAACCCTCTGGGAAGTACTCACAGCCATCCCCTCTGGTCCTATCCAAGAAGTACCAACAACCCTCTAGGTATTACGCTCAGCTTAACCCCTCTGGTTTGGTCATACGAAATTATAAGACTCTCTGAGAAAGCACCCTCAGTCAATTCCCCTTGTATTCTAAGGTAGTCAGGGACTCTCTCAGGAAGATCACGTGATCAATTCCCTCTTATAGCCCCATGTTCTAGAGAATATCTGAGAAAGCTCACTCAGTCCATTCCTCATATAGCCTCAGGTCTATCACAGACTCTCTAAGGAAGCTCACTCGGTCAATTCCTCCTATAGCCTGGTGTGGTTTAAGGAAATTAAAACAAAACAAAGACTCTTTGAGGAAGCTCACTCAGTCTATCCTTCTATAGTCTATACAGCTCAAGAATCTCTGAGGAATCTCACTCGGTCTATCCTATTGTAGTCTATAATATCCAAGACTCTCTGGGATGCTCACACAGTCTATTCCCTATAGTCTATAATGTACAAGACTCTCTGAGGAATCTCACTCGGTCTATCCCCTTATAGTCTATAGCACCAGGTTCTCACGACCCCATGGCATTCAGTGCATAATAATGCTATAAGGACAAAGTAAACCTACAGAGCTACTTGTCTAACCAGTCTATAGCATAACAGCATGTCAGGAAACAACACTCCATCCTACGGTCACAAGCAATGGAAAACTGGTATAATGGCCAAAGGCTGAACAAGAACAAAAAGTCTTAAGAAGAACAATGCATGGGAAAAACATCAAATCATAGAAATTATCTTCATACATAACCAAATTAACTCTAAAAAATCATACAATCAAGGCAGGAAAACAACAGGGGAAAAACCGTGAACATGCAATACCCCGTTCAAGGGTTTTGGTGGAAATTGCACATAAAACTCAAAGACTTTGAACTGAAAGGCACAAACCACCTACCTTGATGCTAAAAGATCGATATATTTGACTCACTAGGCTTGAATCTCCTTAGAACATCATAGATCTATAAAAACACACAAAACATTCAACCCACGATAACTTGTAAAAGAGGAGGAATTGGAAAACGATGATCTAGAATAAGGAAGAGGTTACTGCTGCAGTTCCAATGAAATTGACAACGGTCGATTCGGAGAACGGATGGAGGCTCAGGGGATTGGAGGAGATTAAAAGCCGTACAAGATGCTCTTGGTCGAAGAAGCTGGAGAAGAATCATGTTCTGGAGATTAGAGGCGACCCCGATCCGTTTAATGAAAAACAAGTATAAGCCGTGTACTTTTGGAGTACACGGCGTGTACTAGGCTTTTCTGTACTTCACATAAATTGGCCTCCAAATCACCCCACACGACCGTGTGCGTGGACTAGACACGAGCATCACACAGCCTCGCGTGGCGTCGAAGTACACTACATGTACTTATAAAGTACATAGAATGTACTTCAAAAATTTCCAGAAACTCATCTTTTCTCAAAAACTCTAGAAAAAGGAAAAACATACCTAAAAAGAAGTCCAGGTTCTTAAAAACATCCCCCCTTAAAAAAATTCATCCCCGAATTTCCCTAGCTATGCATAGAAGAAGAAACCCCGAACAGCTCTGGCCACTGTGATTGTACATCAGCCTCCCTCTCCCAAGTCTCGTCCTGTACTCGCTCGTGCTGCCATAGCACTTGTACCAGAGGAACAGACCGGCCACAGAGAACCTTTGTACTACAATCAAAAATCCAGAAAAGATGCTCCTCAAATGATGCATTCGCTTCAATCTCAACCTCCTCAGGTTGAAGGATATGAGACGGGTATGAAAAGTAACGTTGGAGCTGAGAAACATGGAAGACGTCATGCATAGCCCAGTACCTCTGAGGTAACTACAACCGATATGCAACCAGACGAACTCTCTCAAACACCTCAAATGGCACAACTTACCATGGTGAAAGCTTACCCTGTCTCTGAATCCTCTTGTGTCTAAACCTCAGTGCAACATGTAGGAAAACCAGATCCCCGACCTCGAACTCTAGAGGTCATCTCTGCTGATTAGCATAAGACTTCTGTCGAGACTGTGCCATAGTCATCCTCTTCCGAATCAACTCTATATGCTCTTAGGTCTCCTGAACAAGATGAGGTCCCAGCAAATCTACCTCTCCTTCCTCTAGCCAGCATAAAAGTTATCGGCATGGCCTACCGTAAAAATCCTCATAAGGTGCCATCTGAATAGTCGCCTAAAAACTGTTGTTGTAGGAAAACTCCACAAGAGGTATATGCTTCTCCCAAGAACCTCCAAAGTCTAGAATACAAGCTCAGAGCATATCCTCAAGCACCTGAATCATACACTCGGACTGGCCATCTGTCTAGGGATGGTATGCTATACTCAAAAGTACCCATGTACCCAAAGCCTTCTGAAGCCCCTGCCAGAACCAAGAAGTAAAATGCGCATCCCTGTCTGAAACAATGGAGTGCAGAACTCCATACAGACATACAATCTCTCGGATGTACAACCGTCCCATATCATCAATGTTGAAGGTATCCTTGATCGGCAAGAAGTGAGAATCCTTTGAGAGTCTTTCATTGACAACCCACACTACGTTGTTCCCTTGACGAGTCCTCGAAAAATTGGTCATGAAGTCCATCGCGACATCATTCCACTTCCACTTCGGAATGGGTAACTACTGCAAAAGACCTACTGGTCGCTGATGCTCCACTTTCACCTGATGATAAGTGAAACACCTCATGAAAAAACTAGTAACATATCTCTTCATAACTGGCCACCAATACTGACGATGTAGATCGTTATACATCTTGGTGACGCCATGATGAACTGCCCAAACTGAGAAATGAAAGTCCCTCATCAGCTCCTTGCGTATGTCTGCTGGCACCCATACACGTCCCTGGAAATGCAAGATCTCATCCTTGCCTACTGTCCATCCAAGAAGAGGGTCATCTCCTGACACACTCGCCCGCAGGACTAGGCTTTCAGAGTTTGATAGCTGCCTCATCCGTACCCGACCAAGAAGTGTAGAGGTAATAGCTATAGAAGATAGAAAGGTATGTCCCAATCTGCCATGAAACTCCAAATGCATCTCAGAGAACAAATCCATAAGATGCCACTCACTACTAGCCTCCTGAACTGCATTTATCTGAGTTCTCTTACTCAACGCATCAGCCACTGCGTTCTCCTTTCCCGACGTATAGGCAAGCTCAAAGTCGAAGGATTGAAGATACTCGACCCATCTATGTTGTCTCAAATTCAGATCACGCTGAGTGAAGATGTACTTGAGACTCTTTTGGTCATTAAACACCATAAAGTGCTCTCCCAAGAGATAATGTCTCCAAAATCATAAGGCATGAACAACAACTGCTAACTTCAGATTGTGCGTTGGGTAATTCCTCTCATGTGGCCTCAACTATCGAGACATGTACGCAACGACTCCATCTCACTGCATAAGCACAGATCCCAGCCTAATACCTGAAGCATCACAATAAACGGTATAGCTCTTTCCTGACTCTGGAAAGACTAGTATCGGTGCTGATGTCAACCTGCCTTTCAGCTCCTGAAAGGATGACTCATAGGAATCTGACCATAATAACTTTACCCCTTTCTTGGCCAGACCTGTCAGTGGTGCTGCTAAGTGTGAAAATTCCTCTATTAAACGCCTTTAGTATCCGGCTATCCCTAGATAACTCTGCTCCTCAAATACATTCTTTGAATGCTCCCAGAAAACTACAGATCTCACATTCTCTGGGTCTACTGATACTCCTATCTATGAGATAACATGACCCAAGAAGTGAATCTGATCCATCCAAAAGTGGAATTTCGAGAGCTTAGCATATAACTGATGTTATCTTAGTGTACTCAAAACAATATCAATATGGGTAGCATGGTCGTGTCGAGTGTGAGAGTACACTAATATGTCGTCCACAAAAACCACCACGAAGGAATCCATGTATGGATGGATCACCCGATACATTAGTGCCATGAAAACTGTCGGTGCATTCGTGAGGCCAAACGACATAACCATATACTCATATAGACCATACCTACTCTTGAAGGTTGTGAGAGGTATATAAGATAGTGTAACGCGCAACTGATGATAACCGGACCTCAAATCTATCTTCTAGAACAACTGGGCTCTTCGAAGCTGATCAAAGAGGTCATCAATCCTCGGCAAGGGATATTGGTTCTTGACTGTCAACTGGTTCAACTTCTGATAGTCCACAGAATGCCTAATGGTACTATAAGACTTCTTTAGAAACAGAACATGAAAACCCCAAGTAGAAGTACTGGGTCAGATGAAACTCTTTGCCTGTAACTCCTCCAACTGCTTCTTGAGTTCCTGCAACTCAGGTGTAGCCATCCTATAAGGAGGAATAGACATCGGTGCCGCCCCTGACACAAGATAAACTGAAATGTCTACCTCACGCTCTGGAGGAAAACCTGAAAATTCCTCTAGAATGACATCTCTGAAAAGATCCACCACTAGAGGAAAGTCTAACTGTGAAGTCCCCTAGTCATCCAAATATAGACTAGGAATTTGGGATGTAACTCCTCTTATCCCATGATGCTCAGGTCCTACTCGACTCTGCTAGACATCCCACTTGCCTCTATGAAGAAAGGATCCACACTCTAGTGATATGAAACTCACCCTGCGGCGATAACAGTCAAAGACTACCTGGAAGGGTAATAACTAGTCCATTATGAGAATGAAATCATAGCTCGTCATCTTTAGGACATAGAGGTCTCATACAAAGTGACACCCTGCAACCTCAAGAGGGCACTCTCTACACTAACGTACACTAACCTCTCTAGTCCCCAACTGTGTGTCTAGAGTCAAAGTATAGTTAGAGGAAAAGAGGCGGAGCCCAAGGCTCTCCACAACAGCAATAGATATAATATGAAGATATTTTTAGCACCCATATCTAAAAGAGTTGAAGATAAAACTGAGGCTACTAAGATCGTACCTCGAACTGTAGAAGGGTCGGGATCCTGCTCGTGATGGGTCGGCTCCACTGCAAAAGTTTGTCCTATACCGTGGCCCTGTGACCTTGGATGACCACTTTGAGCTGATCCACCCTACTGTCGCTAGTAACCTGGTGACTGACCACCATGACTGCGACCTCCACCTCAGCCCAAATGGCCGGAAGAACTCCAGTTTTCAGACTAGTGAGAAACTGGCGATGCATCTCCTATATGTGGGGTCATAGAAGAACCCCTACCACCAGTTTTAGGTGAGAAGATCTGGAAAAAATTCTTAAGATGGCCCATATTACCGCAAGATCGGCACTCTATCAGGTCTCTCTGGCACTGAGGCCTAGTATGCACACTCCTCCTACACTGGTAGCATACTACCTGGCTGCTCAAAGATACATTCCGCCTACTCTGATCTCCTCGAGCAGACTCCCTGCGGCATATCCTGCTATCAGTAGGAGGAACACTAACTCTGCATGTCGAACCTCCCTAGCTCACTACTCCAGAATCCCTTAGATTGTGCTCAGTGATTTGCACCTGGTTGACGATAGATGATATCAAATTCAACCTGAAGATGTTCACCTATGAGTGGATGTCATGCCTCAGACCATCCTCGAACTTCCACACAAGAAACATCTCATCACCTCTTGGAATAGGCGTGAAACTCTTTAGCTCAGTAAAGCGATACGAGTACTCCATAACCGAAAGAGTACCCTGCTCCGGACTCATAAAATCCCAAGATCGATCGGACCTCAAGGTCTTTGGGTATATGTAATCATAAGAAGACGCACTGAAACTCATCCCAAGACATACGGTACTGGTGTCCTAACTGTCATATCACCTCCCACCACCTCTTGGCGGAGTCTCAGAGCATATAGGTAGCAAGATTCACCCCCTTATCTAGAGGTATCAACAGATGCTCGAAAATTGTCAGTGTGGCCTTTAGCCATGACTCTATATCCTGAGGTCCTCCATCCCTTAAGAAAGTAGGAGGATGCTACTTATGGAAAACCAACATCAACTATTCCATCGATAGGGCAGGAGGCGGTGCTCCCTGGAAGGTCTACATCATCCTCAGAAAGTCTTCCCTAAACTATGCATAGGCGCCTGCAACTGGTATAACTACTGGTGCCAAGGCTGGCACAATAGGAGGATCTATAGGAGGTCCCTGATCGGCCATATCTGGTGTCTGATCACCATCTGGCAGTTGACGCACAACTGAAGGACATCTCGGTGGCATAATTCTGAAAGGTCAAAAGCCCACCTTAGATCAGGATTATCAAATATTGAGAACACAACAGTACAAGATGGTAATAGGAGAAGAAACATTCAAGTTTTACACAACATGACTACATGACGTGTATAAAAACTACAAGGTGTGTTCTCTTAAGCCATTTACATGGGCCTTTACTTCTACCACAATTGGTCGTGTAGCACCCCAAAAACACAGTGTGTTCTCAAAACACACGGCGTGTACCTGAACTCTCTTCCCCAACCTGAGTCTCCTTACACCACTAAACCACACGGTCCTCTTAATCCTAGAATACATGGAATGTTCACTAAGGACACGACGTGTAATAGACAAGGTTTCAAAACCCCGTGTTGTTAGTTACATGGTCGGCTACACGGTTCACTCTTACACGACGTGCTCCATGGAAACACGACATGCACTTGAAGGCTTTCCCCGACCCATGTTGTTCGTGACATGGCCGGGTACTTAAGTTATAAGGCATGGAGTGTAAAAAAATAACACGATGTGTAAAGTCAATCTTTCATCCATCCGTGTCATTAGCTACATGGGTAGATACATGGTCACTACAACACGACGTGTACTTACCATACACGGCGTGTTCCTGAAGATTTTTCAGAACCCCATGTTTCTTCCCACACAGTTAGTGACATGGTTTAAAATTTACACTGCATGTATTTATAATGTATACACTGTGTATTCTGGGTTATTCCTGGCAGTAGCTCAGAAACTGATCTGAAGCCCAAAAAACACAGAAAACAAGAGTTAAGGTGCCAAATTCCGATCCGTGAGGGCCCATACTCCACACGAATCAAAGCTTGGAATATTATACAAGTTATAACAAGGAAACCAGGAAATGATCCACCAAATTCTAGTCCATGAGGGCCCATAAAACCTCAAGACCAAAGTTTGGCGTCTATCTAAGAAAATTACTATACAAACAAATTATCTATCAAGCAGTAGAGATTCTATCAAAGAATCTATCACAACATCATGCATAATCTACACAACGTCTATCACAACAACATGCAATCAGTAATACATCCTGGATGGCATGGAAAGAATGCATGGCATGTGATTTCTAACAAGTTCCTATATGATGCATGAGATGGCATACCCTTATCTCATCGGGTTGCGACAGAAATAGAACTGGAGAAACATCAACGGTAATAGCAAAAAGCATATGAATCACCCAACGGTGAAATCAAATCAACCATAAAAGTGTAAACTAGTAAAACTACAATAAATGAGGTAGTATAGATTTTCCCTGTACATGGGTTAGCTACTCCTGGGCACAACTTATTACCAAGTACCTATTCTATCCTATCCCAGACTATAGGCTCCAAATAGTAAGTCAAGAAAAATAACTCCTCTGATACCACTTTTTAACGCCCCAGTTCCGGAATCCACCTAGAGGCACCTCGTACTCGGTTGGTCACATGGCCTCAAGCACATTTCCCCAAATTTCTGAGTCTGCCGAATAGAAGAGAGGGCCTTGAGTGTGATAGTAGGGAAACTATTCCGTCATTGGAAGAGTACACAGTAGAAGTAAACAACACATAAAATAGCGGAAGAAGTAAATATCCAAAAACAGTAAACAACGGAAAACTAAACAATAAACAATTGGAGCACACATAGATATATATGAAATTATTCATGATACATATGTCTATGAAAGCATCCAAACAAGTCACAATGATGAATAAAGTACTAATCCAAAGTACAAAAGAAAACAGATAAGAAAATCCTCAGCATCGCAAGATTCGGCTTGGTCCCATGCTCTCCTACTCCAATGCAAGTCAAGTATCTGAAGTCGAAGGGCGCTTGCCCTTGTCTATACCTGCAACAATATAATCTGTTTGGGCCCAAAAGCATGACCCAAATAGGGTGTCAGACTAAATCCTATTAGGAAACCACCAGAAGAGTTGTGCCTAACAGTCAGTGAGTATATGGCAGGTAATAGTACAATAAGCAGTAAATAGTAAACAATAAACAGGATAATACACACTAGTAAACAACCCGTAGATCAACAAGAAACAGTGAAGCAAACATCTAACCAAAAATAGGTAACCCTCTGGGAAGTACTCATAGCCATCCCCTCTGGTCCTGTCCAAGAAGTACTAACAACGCTCTGGGGAGTACACTCATCCTAACCTCACTGGTTTGCTCATAAAAAATTATAAGACTCTCTAAGGAAGCATGCTCAGTCAATTCCCCTTATAGTCTAAGGTAGTCAGGGACTCCCTGAGGAAGATCACACGGCCAATTCCCTCATGTAGCCCCAAGGTCTAGAGACTCTCTGAGGAAGCTCACTTGATCAATTCCTTCTATAGCCTTAGTTCTATCACAGAATCTCTAAGGAAGCTTACTCGGTCAATTCCTCCTATAGCCTGGAGTGGTTTAAGGAAATTAAAACAAAACAAAGACTCTCTGAGGAAGCTCACCCGATCTATCCTCCTGCAGTCTATAAAGCTCAACACTCTCTGAGGAAGCTCACTCGGTCTATCCTCCTGTAGTCTATAATATCCAAGACTCTCTGGGAAGCTCACACAGTCTATCCTCTATAGTCCATAATGTCCAAGACTCTCTGAGGAAGCTCAATCAGTCTATCCCGTTATAGTCTACAACACCAGGTTCTCACGGCCCCGTGCCAGTCAGTGAATAATAATGATATAAGGAAAAATTAAACCTACAGAGCTACTTGGCTAACTAGTCTACAACATAACAACATGTCAGGGAACAACACTCCATCCTACGGTCACAAGGCATGGAAAACAGGTATGACGACCAAAGGTTGAACAAGACCAAAAGGTCATAAATAGAACAAGGAATGGGAAAAACATCTATGCATAGAAATTATCTTCATAAATAACCAAATTACCTCTAAATAAGCATACAACCAAGGAAAAAACAACAGGGGGAAAACATTAAACACCCAATACCCCGTTCAAGGGTATTGGTGGAAATTGCACATCAAACTCAAAGACTTTGAACAGAAAGGCACAAACCACCTACCATGATGCCAGGAGATCGATATACTTGAACCATGAGGCTCGAATCTCCTTATAATCTCACAGATCTATGAAAACGCACAAAATGTTCAACCCACGATAACATGAAAAATAGGAGGAATTGAAAAACGAAGCTCTAGAAGAAGGAACTTACCGTTACAATTCTAATGCAATCGACGACGATCGATTCCGAGAATAGACAGAGGCTCGGGGGCTCGGAGGAGATTTGTGGCTGTACGGGACGCTCTCAGTCGAAGAAGCTGGAGAAGAAGCATGTTTTGGCTATTAGACATGACCTCAGTCTGTTTAATGAAAAAAAGTACATGGAGTGTACTGGGATTTTCCGTACTCCCCTTAAAGCAGCCTCTACATCATCCCATAGGACCATGTGTATGGCCCAGACAAAGCCATCATACGGCCTCGTGCGGCATCGAAGTACATGGCGTGTACTAATAAAGTACATGACGTGTACTTCCAAAATTTCTAGAAACTCCTCCTTTCTCAAAAACTCCAAAAAAAAGGAAAAACATACCTTAAAAGAAGGTCCAGTTTCTTACATAATGTTTTATTCATATCATACTTATCATATGAGGCATCTCGGTTTAATACAGTGTATATCATCTCACATTCCAAGGTATCTCAATTTTGTATGGGGGTAAAACCAAAGTTTAAAGTTATACATTGGGGACATTTACCTTCATCTGATACTTATCATATAAGGAATCCTAGTATCATTTAGCATAATAAAAAACATATTATCCCATGGTTATCATATGTGGTATACTACATTTTTCATACAACATAATACTATAGTTTATTTTCATGCATTAAGGATGTTGATATTTTCAGTTTAAAGGAATAAAACTATGACTATGGTTGATGTTAGTTTTAAGTCAAGATATTGGACTGTATGGGAGGTTTCTAGTTTAAAGTCACATATATTTTACCATAGGTGGAGTAAGAGTCCCCTATGGAGGTTCAAGAGGTAGGATAGAATGATAAAATGTTATGAAAGGAGGTCCATAGGGGCCCTCTACCACAAAAAATTCACGATCTATACCCTTGGTTGACCATACATTGTTGGGTAAGAGAGGAAACTATTATGAGTTGAAGAAGGGTGTTGCAGCTAGTATAAAATATATGAGTTTCACTAAATATCTCATGAGTATGGAAATCATGCCACACATTGTTCGGGATGATGGTGTGGTTAGAGACTGATGTCGGTAGGGGCTATCCTCTCCAACAAGAATATTGAGTCATCCCATATTAGAATACGATGCCCAAAAAACATTTACAGTGTATGAATACATATTAAAGTCATGTGATGAGGATGTTAGTGGGGGATTTCACAATGATCTGTCGATACTTTTCTTCCCCATGTCGAGTTATGAGGGTATCTCATCCCGCTAATAGGTCAAAGAAAATTAATGAGGATTATACCTAAAAATGAATCCCATGAGAGAATTTCAGGGTGATAACACCATAGGTAAAATATGGTCTTGTGATGATTTTGTGGCTAGGACCATATAAAAAAGGTATAGGAAACACTACATATCCCATGAAAATGTGAATCAAGACACTTGATGCTCTTGGATAGAGGTAGAGGCATAGGCTTGCTGAAACACCAAGGATAAAGGAAACCATGAGAAAAATGGGGGAATGAACAAAGTTTATGGTAATAATTCTTGGACCATGGGGATGTGCTTTGGGGATTTATGTGTAGTGAAAAAGTGTTAACACCTGATGTGAATGGATTTAAGGAGACTTTTCACCATATGAGGCATTCCTAAATCCGGTTTCACATATTTTAAGGTCATACAACCTAGACCATGGAAAATATTTAAATTCATGATTCTTGGACTATCAAAACATTTGTTTTTATGTAATTTTTGTTTCAAAAAAGATGTAGAATTCGACGTGAAATGAGGGAATGTAGAACCACATACCACATAAATAACACAAATCAAACAACATGTTGTTTGTGGTCATAATTATTAGACTGGGGTGATGGGGCTGAATAGTTTAAAGTCATGATGATTATACTAGGATGTAATATCTCGGATTTTCCATTTATCATTTTTTAAATATTATATGGAATTATTTCGAGACCAGGCGCAAAGACAGCACATCATTCTGAGGTCCAGTGAGCCCAGAATGGTGGTTTGAAAATTTTTTTAGTTAAGTGAGTCAGCGCTTGTGCGCGGTTGTGGCATTTTCCAAACAGATGTCCGGATTAAAAATCTGAGCACACCGTTGCGTCCGGGACGATGACTTTACCTAAGAATGAGGCTAACCTCGACTGACACGGGTCGAGGGAAAAAGTTAATTTTTGGACGTTTTAAGTAAAATAAAATAAAATAAATTAACCAGTTTATTTTATTTCATTTAAGGAATCATCCGCTGCAGTGTGGCGACGATGCAGCTGTTTCCTAAATTAATGACGCATCATAATAACTTCAAAATGGAAAGTCAACGTCATTAATGATTCTGCGTAATTAAATGTCAACTTGTCTTCCTTTTTAATGGGTTAACCAATTGTTGAATCGTTGGCAATGCTTGAGAAGAACCTCTGCCGAATCCGCGAGGCATTGGAGCAATTCTCGATGACGAACAACAACGGATCGAAACCAAGGATCGTTGCACCGACGTTGAAGGATGATGACGACAATGGCAACACGAAGCCTTTGTCAATGATCGATCCTTTCAAAAGGTAGGGGTTGTTGTTTTGATTTTCTTTTCCTCGTATTTGAATTTAAACAACGAATGCAGATCAACCACGAACAAGTTGATCCGCGGATTCGTACGTTTTTGTGGGAGGGTTTTCTTTAGGATGATTTTGGGGAATTAATCCATGATTTTTATTCATTTTGATCTCTTCTCTGTTTAAACCTATTAACGGGAGCAGATCAATGTCGTGACGAATGATGACGGAGGTTCACTCCTCAATTTGTTTATTTGGATCTCTTCCTCCTTTTTCCCCGCGCGTTCTTCACTTTATTCGTGGGGCGATGAACAACGGATCATTGCGAATCCATTCTGTGATGCAACAATCCCAAACCTAAGGTTCGACATCGCAACTTTCTTGTGGAGGTGCGACAACTATGGCAGACAACAAATCAGACCAGATCGGAAAGGGCGTTCTTCGAGCGTTCTTTGTGCGTGAAGATCAATCATGGTTTCAGAGCCGATCAGAGGCCTGAAAACGACGGAAATAGCTTCGTGGTGTTGGGGAGACCGAAAACTAAAGGTTTCGTGGCGATCGGATTGCCAGATCAATGATCGGAGCACCACCGGATGTGCGACAATGGAGGTCCACGTTTCTGGAAATTTCCAGAATACACGGCGTGTACTTCCGAAGAACACGCCGTGTAGTTCTGATGGTGGCGGCTAGGGTTTCGGTGTCAGAGAAGGATCACACGGCGTGTGACCCTGGTCACACGGCATGTTGGACCTTCCCCGAAGCTCGGCGTGTACTTCGGGTGGTACACTAACACGGGATGATCCACACGGCTTCAGGCGGAACGGCGTGTACATCTCAGCAGAGGCAGCTACACGGAGCTCGGCGTGTATCCCGGGGATACATGGACACGGGATGGAGTACACAACCGTGTACTCCCTCACCCGGCCAGACGAGGTCACCAGCATAGGTCACCCCGTGTACAGATTGTACGGGTTGGAATACACGGGTTGGTGACCCTGTACGGGCACATGGCTAGAGTACACGGAGCTAGCCCCAGTGACCTAGACACGACATGTACTCCGTACTACACGCCGTGTATAAAGTTTTCTACATGACCAACCTCATGACACGAGCCGTTGTACACGAGTAGTACCCAGGGTCGGACAACATTGCGTGTATCATTTCTACATGCCGTGTACTTTTTGGAGAACTACTTGGTCCTTTTGTTCACCGTGCCTTGAACATCTTTCGTTTGGGTTAATACCCCTTCTTATTTTCCCCTGAAGGTCAAGTATCATTCTCTCACACTGGATGATGATCCCTTCAGCAGGACTTTTCTGTGATAGAGTCAGGCATCCATCCGAGAGGCCTGGATCGAGATCCTCTATCCATTCCAGACCATAGGTACAGTCAGGAATCAGTGTGACCAACTTTACCAGGAATTGATCCTCTACTTAGCAGGTGAATTCTGGATGAGTCGTGGTATCCTCCATGGCCCTAGCAGTGATCCTCATCTTTGTATTGAGATCTTTCCCACTCAGGAGTGTGTCTCCCATAATGAGTGCTTCTATCTATCATAACCCTTCCACTCAGGAGTGTGTCTCCGGTAATGAGTGTAGCTATATCTTGTGACGGTTCCCGACGAACATCACTTCTCAGACAGACTCCATCATAACTATAAGACTAGTGGAGTGTGTTCTCTCAGAGCGACCATGTCACGACATCTTCAAACAGAATCCTTTGTGGGGGTATGCAGTTGCGTGACTTGTCTCTAGACCATGGGCCTGGGTTTTGAGTATATCTGGTTTGTTTTATATGTTTTGTAAACATATATTATGCTTTGCTGACTGTACCTTTACTTTTTTTATTCCCTTGAGGTTTTCAGGGTCCTCTACTGAGTATTGTTATACTCACCTCTGCATAGGATTTTCCCACATGTCTGGTGTCTTGTACAGATGAGCAGCCTTTTGACAGAGTCTAGGGCGGACCATGACAGGACCGGGATTTCTGAGTTTCCTACAGGCCGAGGCGTTCTGGCCCATGACAGTACCTTTGTGCTTACAGGTTGGACTTTGTAGTTTTTCAGACTCTTGTTTTTGGTGGGCTTGTATTCTGGCCCAGTTTACTTTTACAGTACTCTACCTTTCGTCGTTCTCTATTGGTTGGGTTTAGTTTTATGCATGCATTTTTGTTCCTTAGTGTTTTACATTTCAGCATTTGTGGGCTTGGAGATGTGTGTGTGTGTACAGGTACTTAGGCAATGCCTCCCATGTTAGTGACATGCCTACTCGGTGCAAGTCACCAGCCCCTAGCCTATTGGAGGCGGGCTTGGGGAGTCACAGCGCGGGCCCCACCGAGACGGGTCGTGACAGAGTGTTATCAGAGCTTGTCGGTTCTACCTTAGGACCAAGAGTCTGTGAGTTTGGTTGGGGAAATAGTGTTGAGTGTTTCGGGTTCACCTTTCAGGCCAGAGACTCTAGTGTTGGTGCAGCGGCCGACGTATCCATACACCAGGACTCTGATAACCTTCTTTTCGACCTGGTTCACGAAAACACTAGTTGCGGGGAAATAAAAGGTACATGCATCATATAAGAATGGGTTTTGTCTTCCATATCCTTGGTGTCAGCAATCCGGATATACTCATTGATCGTGACACATCTTGTTTCTTTATAGGATGCCTCGACGATGCATTCCCGCTAGAATTCAGCAGCACGATCACAAGGATGACCCCCTCAGTGACGAGGCATCGATACCGGGACCAGTTCCCCAAGCATTGCCACCAGGTGGTACACCTACTATACCACCACCAGTGGAGAAGCTAGTGGTAGCTGCAGTACCGACTGGCGAGGATCACAGGCTTAGCGTGCTCCATGAGTTTCAGAGACAGAGGCCCCTCAGGTTCCGAGGAGAGACCGACCCTCAGGCGGCTGGGGACTGGCTTGAGGTGGTGACCAGAGTTTTCCATCTAGTGAGGACACCAGCAGACTAGATGGTGATCTTAGGAGCGAGCCTTCTTCAGGGTTCGGCTGGACGATGGTGGCGTCTGACCACGCAAACTCACGACGAGGAGACTCTTTCGTGGACGGAGTTTGAGTGAATCTTCAGGGAGGAGTTCTCTCTAGTTACGCTGAGAGATGTGCGCATCCAAGAGCTTCTTCAGCTCTAGCAGGGCAGTATGACGGTGGATGTCTATTCATCGAGGTTCACCAACCTCGCCAGGTACTCGATGGATATTGTCAGGGATCAGTACTTTAGGGCTCAGACCTTTGAGCGAGGTATACGGCGAGACATCTGAGCCAATGTCATGCCTCTATGCATATCAACCTATGCTGAAGTGCTCGAGCGGGCCTTGGTGATCGAGAGATTCTTGGTGGAGCAGAGACAGCCGCTAGCAGTCAACAGCAGGCAGACCAGTGCAGAGACACTAGCAGCAGGGAGCCGACATCAGACGCAGGGATCTGGACGTGGGAGACATCATTAGAGGACCCAGGATAGGGGATCGACAGTCCAGGGCTCTCAGGATGTATCCAGTCAGCCTAAGGAGAAGCGATGATACGCATGCGATAGTAGGGGCATCTCGCTAGAGATTGCCCGACACGTCGGGCTGCTAACAGGGAAGTGGTGGATGGACCACCGAGATAGAGGAAGAGAATGGAGCAGGCAGATCCGCCAGGCGGCGGACGTGGCAGAGGATCTGGGAGAGCTGTAGGTAGTGACAGACGCTTCGACTTACTTCCACCACCACCCCCAGGAGGTCCGCACTAGGCTCAGGGAGCTGGGGGATAGGGATGGGGACATCTGCATGCGGTTGAGGCATACGACCCAGGGGCTCCAGGGATGATTCGAGGTACAATCTGTGTCTTTTCTACCTTAGCTTCTGTACTCATAGACATAGGTGCCAGTCATTCTTTTATAGCCACATGTCTGGTACAAAACCTCGAGATTCCGGTAGAACCGTTGACACGATCCTTACGCTTGGAGACGCCTACGAGAGGAGACTCGATGATCACGCACCTTTTCAGACATCGTGATCTTACCCTTAGAGGTGAGAGTTTCGGTTGGAACCTCTTTTTGGTAGCATCGAGGCCTTACGATGTCATTCTCAGTATGGATTGTTTATCTTCGGTCCATGCCCAGATTGACTGTTTTAGGCGAAGAGTGCAGTGTGTCTGCCGTGATGGAACAAGGTTTTCCTTTGTCGGAGAAAAGGAAACCCAGGCAGCACAAAGTGGGATCATGCATAGGAGGGGGCAGCCAATCACTCATGAGTTGGCTAGCCTTACCCTCGGAGCAGTAGATGTTGTGAGCTCTCAGTTCCCAGAAGTGGTGGCGGAATATGAGGACATCTTTCCGGAAGATGTTCCAGAGCTACCTCCCTGCTGGGAAATTTACTTCTGCATCGACTTACACCCCGGGACGACACCGATTTCATCATCGGCTTATCGGATGGCTCCCACGGAGCTTCGCGAGATGAGGGTGAAGTTGGAGGATTTGCAGAGCAAGGGTTTCATGAGACCCAGCATGTCACCCTGGGAGGCCCTGGTCTTGTTTGTCAAGAAGGAAGACAGGAGTCTGAGGTTGTACATGGATTACCGGTGCCTGAACCAGGTGACGGTGAAGAACAAGTATCCACTGCCGAGAATTGATGACCTCTTCAATCAGCTAAGAGGGGATCAGTGGTTCTCGAAGGTTAATCTTCGATCAGGCTATCACCAGCTACGAGTGCGGGATGAGGATATACCGAAATGGATTTACGATGTCGCTACGGTCATTATGAGTACTTGGTGATGCCCTTTGGCATGACGAACGCCCCCGCAGTGTTCATGGGGTTGATGAACCGGATCTTCTAGTCGTGCTTGGACTAGTTCGTAGTGGTCTTCATCAACGACATCCTTGTGTACTCGGCGTCAGAGGAGGAGCACGTGAGACACCTGCGGATGGTTCTGGACGTACTCCGAGAGAACCAGCTTTATGGAAAGCTCTCTAAGATTCAGTTCTGGATTCAGGAGGTCCATTTTCTGGGACATGTCATCTCAGCAGATGGAGTGGCTGTGGACCCAGCCAAGGTGGAGGCTGTGTTAGTATGGGAGCCACCTCGGAGCGTGATAGAGGTGCGAAGCTTCCTTGGGTTGGTAGGATATTACCAGAGATTCATCCCTGATTTCTCCCAAATATCAGCACTGATGACGGCCTTGACCAGGAAGGGGTAACCCTTCGTGTGGACAGAAACGTTCCAGCAGACTTTTGAGCAGCTGAGACAGAGTTTGACGAGCACCCGAGTCTTTAGATTGCCGGAGGAGGGTGTCAGGTACGTAGTTTTCTGCGATGCATCTGGGACCAGGCTTGGTTGTGTCTTAATGCAGCGGCATGCAGTGATTGCTTATGGTTCACACTAGCTTAGGCCACATGAGCAGAACTATGCGACCCATGATCTTGAGTTGGCAGCGGTAGTCTTCGCATTGAAGATGTGGTGACACTACCTTATGGGTGAGCGGTTCATTGTCTACTCTGACCACAAGAGCCTCAAGTACATCTTCTCACAGAAGGATCTGAATCTGAGGCAGAATAATTTTCTAGAGTTCCTCCAGGACTATTATTTCGAGATCATCTATACTCCTGGTAAGGCGAACAAGGTGGCATACACTCTTAGCAGAAGGTCGAGCTCACAACTATTGAGTGAGGCAACACAACAATTAGCCACGTTGCAGTTATCCTTCATAGATGGTGAGGACACAACTTACCTACAGTCGATGGTTGTCACCCCTCCACTCTTACAGTGAGTTAGGGAGGAAAAACTTGGGGATGTCGACTGTGTGGCTTTACGTGCTCGGTTAACCACAGGACATGCTCCTGATGGATTTTTGCAAGATGGGGAGCACATACTTCTTTTCATGGGACGCATTGTTGTACCAGTGGAATTCCAGGAGGAGGTCTTGAGGGAGTTTCATACATCCCCTTTTTTAGTACATACTAGAGTGGTAAAGATGTACCAGGATCTCCGATGACAGTTTTGGTGGTCAGGCATGAAGAAGGCAGTAGTAGAGTTCGTTTCTCGATGCCTCACATGCCATCAGGTGAAGGCTGAGCACCAGGTTCCAGCAGGGTTAGCTCACCCCTTGGAAGTTCCAAAGTGGAAGTGGGATGGAATATCGATGGACTTCGTGACAGGCTTACCACGGACATCCAAGGGGCACGATTCCATCTGGGTGATCATGACCGACTCACCAAGTCAGCCCACTTCCTAGCTATCATAGAGTAGCGTTCCGTAGAGAGCATGGGACACCTCTACATACATGAGATAGTTTGGCTTCATGGCGTCCCCTCAACTATAGTCTCAGAACGAGACGCTTGCTTCACATCTCGGTTGTGGAAGGGATTGTAGGAGGCTTTTGGGACTCACCTACGCTTGAGTACAACATTTCATCCCCAGATAGACGGTCAGATAGAGAAGACTATTCAGGTTCTAGAGGATATGTTGCAGGCCTATATCATGGACTTTGGTCGCAGCTGGGAGGACCACCTACCACTGGTGGAGTTTGCGTACAACAACAGCTACCACTCCGCCATTGGTATGGCACCGTTTGAGGCCTTGTATGGGAGACCCTTCCAGTCACTGTTTTTCTGGACCGACCCCGGAGAGTCAGCACTCATGGGTCTATAGTTAGTGCGAGATACCACAGAGAAGGTGCAGATCATCTAGAAGTGGATTAAGACTGCACAGAGCCTAAAGAAGTCTTATGCTGACAGATGACGGAGGCCTCTGGAGTTCGAGGAGGGAGACCATGTTTTTCTTTGGGTCTCACCTCGACGTGGGTTACAGAGATTTGGTCGAGGCAGCAAGCTATCTACGAGGTTCACCAGACCTTTCCAGATCCTGGGCAGAGTTGGCGAGGTGGCGTACCGCCTGGCTCTACCGCCACAGTTGCATTGGGTACATGATGTCTTCCACGTGTCACAGCTGAGGAGGTACGTGCATTACCAATCGCACGTCATCGACTGGGGCGAGCTGGACATCGAGGATGGAGTGACCTTTGCTGAGTACCCGGTGGAGATCGAGGATCGTCAGGAGAGGATCCTTCGAGGGCGATCGATTCCCTTAGTGAGAGTCCGGTAGCATCACAGGAATCTTCATGAGAGAACGTGGGAGCGTGAGGCCCAGATCCGTACCCAGTACCCTCATCTTTTTGAGTACCCTTTGTTTTGGCTTTTTGGGGACATAAAGCCCCAAGGTGGGGAGATTGTAATGTCTTGTATTTTCCGTTTATTATTTTTTAAATATAATATGGAATTATTTCAAGACCGGGTGTGAAGACGACACATCATTACGAGGTCCAGTGAGCCCGGAATGGTGGTTTGAACTTTTTTTTAGTCAAGTGAGTCGGTGCTTGTGCGCGGTTTTGGCATTTTCCAAACAGATGACCGGATTAAAAATCTATGCGCACCATTGCATCCAAGACGATGACTTTACCTAAGAATGAGGCTAACCTTGACTGGCGCGGGTTGAGGGAAAAAGTAAATTTTCAGACATTTTAAGCAAAATAAAATAAAATAACCAATTTATTTTATTCCATTTAAGGAAACATCCGCTGCAGCGTGGCAACGGTGCACCTGTTTCCTAAATTAATGACATGTCATAATAACTTCAAAATGGAAAGTCAACGTCATTAATGCTGCTGTATAATTAAATGTCAACTTGTTTACCTTTTTAACGTGTTAACAAATTGTTGAATCATTGGAAACGCTTGAGAAGAACCTCTGTCGAATACATGAGGCATTGGAGCAATTCTCAACGACGAACGACAACAAATCGAAACCAAGGATCATTGCACCGGCATTGAAGGATCACGACGACAACAGCAGCACGTTGCCTTATTCAACGATCGATCCTTTTAAAAGGTAGGGGTTGTTGTTTTGATATTCTTTTCCCCATATTTGAATTTAAACAACGAACGCAGATCAACCACGAACAAGTTGATCTGTGGATTCATACATTTTTGCAGGAGGGTTTTCTTTAGGATGATTTTGGGGAATTAATCCATGCTTTTTATTCATGTTTATCTCTGCTCCGTTTAAACCTATTAACGGGAGCGGATCAACGTCGTGACGAACGAGAGCGGAGGTTCACTCCTCAATTTGTTTATTTGGATCTCTTCCTCCTTTTCCCCGTTCTTTCTTCGCGTTCTTCATGGGGCGACGAAGAACGTATCGTTGCGCATCCGTTCTGCGACGCAACAAACCCAAACCGAAGGTTCGACATCGCAACGTTCTTATGGAGGTGCGACAATGATGGAAGACGGAAAATCGGACCAGATCGAAAAGGGAGTTCTTCGAGCGTTCTTCGTGCGGTAAGATTAATCATGGTTTCGGAGTTGATCGGAGGCCCGAAAAAGACGGAAACAGCTTCGTGGTGTCGGGGCGACCAAAACCGGAAGGTTTCGTGGCGATCGGACGACCGGGTCAATGATCGGAGCACCACGAGAGGCACGACGGCGGAGGTCCACATTTCTGGAAATGTCCAGAATACACGACGTGTAAGAACCCGGTTTCTGCTGTGAAAGACTTTGGAATATTCTTGATGTTATTCCAGAGTAGCGCCTTCAGACGGCGTGCGATTCCGAGCCCCGGAGTGGCTGAAATTAAATTTTCAGTGCGTTCACACTAGAAACGCCAAATAAATGAGATAACTCTTAAACAGAGTTTGGGATCAGAGATCCGAGTGTACGGATGGGTCTGGAATGGGGGTTTTACCCTAGGAACAACATAAAACTTGTCGGCGCGGGATTTTTGGACCCCTCACTCGCTTTCGGAAGGTTAAACGGATAAATTAATAAATTAATTAATTTGTTTAATGTTGAAACGCAGGTATCTCTTAAATGGTGGATCGTATTGGAAAACCAAGGGCACCATTGAGTTTGTAGTGTGTCGTTCACCCTAGGAGGGGTATAAGTTTCGCAGGTGCAGGCCATTTGTGAAAAATGGCCCCATGGGCGTTTTCTTAATTTGGCAGCCTTGGGCGCTAAGTTTTATAACTTTTGAACGAGGTATCAGATCAAAATTCTGAGACCTCAGTTGTGCTCAGGAGGTGTTTTTTGGCCTAGGGGAGTCTTAACCTCGACCTCGTCGGGAGTTTCGGGTGCGGGTCAAAATTGAGGATTAAATTAATTAAAATTTAATTAATTTTTTTTAAACCCTATCCCCACCCCTCTCTTTCTCATTCCCCCTGGAAGACCCTCCTCTCCCTCTCCTCCTACACCTCCGGTGAGGCGGCTTTGGCGAGGCAGCTCCGGCAAGGCGACGGTTCGGCGGCGAAGCTCCGGGCAACGCCCACGAGGTAGGATTTGTCGTTTTCATTTTGTTTTCCCGCACCTACTTCGAGCATGTTTAATCATGTCTAATTGCTGTTTTATTTTCAAAAAAAGCCCACGATTGTGTATTGCAGTTTTTCCCTTTCCAACTCATCTTTTGGAATCAAAATCTGAGTTCAGATGAGGCCGGGGTTGATCGTCGAAGTTTACGGGTCTTCCAGGCGGCGCAGGCGGATGGAGGGGCGACGGAGGCGCTTGGCGCGGCAGCGGGGTGCTCGGTTGGCGTCGCGGGTGTCTGGGGGAGTGGTCAGGCGAGACCGTGGCGCGGTGGACCTTCAGCAGTGGGGGAGGCCGGTGCCAGGCGGAGCGCCTCGGCGCGCCGGCGGGTCGCCAGGGAGCGGCGACCACGGGGTCGCAGCGCGCGACCCCCGTGCGGGGACAAAGACCCACGACGCGCGGGTCTTCACGCTGATGCCACGACCGGCCCTCATGGCTGGTCTGCGCACGGACTACGTGTCTGTGGCTGGCCCGCTCGGCTAAGCCGCGGGCCGGCCTAGGCCAGGCAGACCGGCCGGTCCAGGCTGGTCCAGCCCTAGGGGCCTTGCCCCCTCTGTGTTCGGACACACGTATTTTCCGCTACATGTGTCCGTTTTGAGTGCCGTCTGTGGCGGTAGAACCTTATCGATGAGGCGGAATTTTTGAGATGGTTTCAGGAATTTTTAATTCCTAAAACGAGGGGCCTCGATGGCGCGACACGTACATTGAGGGGTTAGTTGTTTCTTCGGGGGATTTTGTTTTGGATGGCGCGGACGCGTCCGACGTCCATTTTGAGCGCCGTCAGTGGCGTTGGGACCCTGGCATCGAGCCAGAGCTTTCCAAGGTGGTTTCAGGTGTTGAGGCCGAGGTTGAGGTGTGGGCCCCACCGCCTGTCTTTTGAGCTGCGTGCAGCTTTTAGCGACTTTTTCATCGGATGTCCGTTCGGGGCATGCGAGCAGTCGATGTTGGGTGTTTTTCCGAGGGAATCGCGTTGGCGCAGTCTGCCCGCTATAATTCCGCACGATGGTGCGGGCCCCACGAGGTCCATTATAGGAGTTGACGGTGATTTACAGCTTTATCACCGGGTGTTCGTTTTGGACAAGTGTTTATCCCTTTTCGTGTAATTTTTTCGAGAGGATCGCAACGGTGCGATCCGTTCATTGAGTTTCGGGACCAGGATGTGGGTCCCACGAAGCACCGCTCATGTGCGGTGTGCCAGAATGTATCTTTTTCTCCAGATATTAGTTACACTCAGGTGAGTTGTGCTTTTGATGTGTTTTCCCCAGGGGATCGCAATGGTGCGATGCGCTCGACTATTTTCGGGGCCGAGGCTCAGGATCACGGGATGCCGTTCGGGCATGAGGTGGTGTTGGCGACTTTTCCATCAAATATCCGTTTGAGGCGACTAAGTAGTCGATATCACGTGTTTTTCCATGAGGATTACAATGGTGCGATCCGTTTGGTTGTGCAGAGCCTCTTGCGCGATCTTGTTAAATGTGGAAGCATGAAAGGTGCTCCAGTGGTGGTTCGCCCTACCTTGTTTGTAGCGGGCCCTTGGCGTGTGATCGTGCACTCTTGGGAGAGTGATATAAATGGTTCACGAGATGTGGTTTACTGTTCATGGGCCTTTGAGGTGGAGTTGTTACGTCATGCCTTCGCATTGACGCTGGGTGCCGTGTGCACGATAGTCTTCAGGCTGGAACGATGTATACTCTGGGAGTATACAGGAGCGCTTGGAGGTACGTGTGGTTGTTGGTACCTGAGGATGTTTGTGCCCTCAGTTGGGGTTGAATTGGGGCCACACGTTGTGGGGGCCCCATGTGCATGACGTGATCTGCTTTACATGCTCTTGACCTCTCACGACGTAGAGGGTCCCTCTGCGCTCGTTTGTTTGACCTGCAGGGTGGAGTTTTCCCCTGGCTTTGTGCTCATTTGTTTGACCAGCAAGGTAGAGTTTCCCTTGGCCTGGTGCTCTTTTGTCTGACTAGCAGGTTTGAGTGTTCTCCCCTTGGTCTTATTCTCGATGGTTTGGCCAGAAGAGATGGTTTGCTTCCTCTATTTCTTCAGTTGTGAGGGATTTCAGTACTGTGCCCTTTCACCAGTCTGCGTCACCGTTTCCGGCTACGGGTGTCCGTGCAGCGTGGGTGTTTTCCCCACTCTCTGGGATGAAATGTCTTGGTCCGCTTTGATAGTGACTCAGCGGATTGGAGCGTGATCGCCCTGTGAGGCATGGGGAGTTTCTCCCATTGCTCTGTGTTCCCTGGTAGAGCTTGTGGTTTCGGTGTGACCAACACTTTACGCAGGCACCGATCCTCTACCCAGGAGGTTGTTACCAGCAGGGCTGACGTTGTTCTAGCAGGGATGAGGTTGTTCTAGCAGGGTTGAGGTTGTTACCAGCAGGGCTGAGGTTGTTCGAGCAGGGCTGAAGTTGTACCAGCAGGGCTGAGGTTGTTCCAGCAGGGCAAAGGTTGTTCCTGTAGGGATGAGGTTGTTTCCAACAAGGATGAGGTTGTTTCGAGCAGGGCTCACCAGTGGGTTACCATCCAGCAGGGATGGACAGTACAGCGGTGTTCACCGAGCAGTACCATCCAGCAGGGATGGCCAGAGAAATTCTGAGCTTACCTCCAGCAGGGCTGGGTAGTGGTCCCCGATGCCGGTCTTACCTCCAGCTGGGCTGGGCAGTGGTCCTCGATGCCGGGCTTACCTCCAACTAGGCTGGGCAGTGGTCCTCGATGCAGGGCTTACCTCCAGCCGGGCTGGGCAGTGGTCCCCGATGCCGGGCATACCTCCAGAGGGGCTGGGCAGTGGTCCCCGATGCCGGTCTTACCTCCAGCTGGGCTGGACAGTGGTCCCCGATGCCAGGTTACCTCCAGCTGGGCTGGGCAGTGGTCCCGTCGCCGACTTTAGCCGGTTCGCCCTCCAGTGGATCACCCTATTACAGGACTAGGCAGTGTGGAACCCATCGACTTTCCAGGTCTCCCTGTAGTGGGAACCCATTGACTTCTAGGGATCCTCCAGCGGGGCTAGGCAGGGGGTCGCCTGTCGACTTTGAGACCTCTCGACTGCGGGGCAATGACGAGTTGTGGTTGATGTTCCCCTGGAAATCTCAAGTACGAGGAGCATTTTTCCCCCCACCGAGACGCATACTTGTGACATGACCTATAACCATGCAGGCGAGTCAGTGCCACCCAGAGCGGATAGTGTCGAGATGCGGTGATTGATCCCTTGACATGTAGTTCGGGGCAGACATGTAGGATGTTGGGCATCGATGGTGTTACTTCTAGGACTGTTGGCTACTCTTTCTTGGGCTGAGCTACGGTATGGAGATCTCCTTACGACGTTGTTCGGGCTTCTTGTTGAGCATATGGACTTATATATACATTGTTCTAGTACCCACTTCTTGGGTTTGGTTACTCTCCTTCCAGGAGAGGCGAAGACTCGTGGGGTATACCACGTGCTTTCAGTGTCTAGCTTCTCGTGGTTGGACAAGTCTACTATCCTACTATAGGTAGTGAAGACTCGACGAGAAGTTCATCTTATCATCGTTTCTATCTCCTTGTCCCTAGACCAGTCTACCTCATTTCCTCATGTTGGGTTGAGATGGACTCTTTACTGTACTCCTTACTGCCCTTTCAGTTATACTCCTCTACTTTTCTGTTCGCTCTACTGCTCACCCTTCGGTACCTCCTTTGTTGCTCCCTCGAGCCTTCGGGGTATCCTACTGATTATTTTCATACTCACCCCTGCTTGGTCTTTTCCCGCACTTGGTGTGCCCTTGCAGACGACGAACAGGTGGAGCGTGACTTCAGTGGAGCATAGGAGCTTGGGAGCTTGGACCACGTGCGTTGGTCGTAGCCGGGTTCCAGGTGGGGAGACCCATCAGCTGTTTGTTTTCTTTACCTGTTTCCGGGTTGTGGCACTTTTCTTGTTGGGCGCGTGTTTTGACCCTTTTTTCCTTTTCAGATTACTTGTACTGTTTAGAGGTCGATGCACATTTGTGGTATTTATATAGCAGTTTCTCTTCTTACTCTGCTTGTTCTTTCTTTACTCTGCACTTTTTCATTGAGTGTGCTGCGTGTGTGTGTACAGGTACTCAGGAAAAGGCCTCCCCAAGTTTTTTAGCCTTCGGCACTTGTCGCCAGCCCCTAGCCTATGGAGGTGGGCTTGGGGTAGTTGCGGCTCGAGATCGGGTAGGGTCGGGTCGTGACAAAGTGGTATCAGAGGTGGTTCGTTCATTGGGACGTTGTGCGGACGTCCCTAAAAGAGGAATTGGTTGGGATATAGGGCAACTGTGTTAATGTGTCTTGAGAGCGACTCTCAGGCCAGGGAGTCCAGTGATGGTGCGACGGCCGACGTATCCATTCACCAAGACCTTGATAACCCGCTTGTCGACTCGGCATGCTAAGACACTTGTTGCAGGGAAATTTGTTTGTGCATCACATAGGATTGAGTATTTGACTACCCTTCTTGAGTCAGCTCCCCATTGTTGTTGATATTGGTATATACACATATGCTCATCTGACCACGGAACTCCTTAATAATATTCAAGATGTCTCTGTGAAGACAGCCAACCAGGATACCAGCTTTGGTTTGTGACGACGGCCCTGTGAGCTACGAGGAAACAGTCCAGGACCCATCATGTGAGCCCCTTTCTTCGGGTGGGCCGGTAGCAGCACCCCCACCTGTTGAGCAGCAGGCAGTTTCAGCAGAGTAGGCTGAGCCCGAGCACAGGTTGAGCGCGCTCCGTGAGTTCTAGCGGCAGGGACTGCTGAGGTTCAGTGGTGAGCCAGACCCTCAGGCAGCAGAGGTTTGGCTAGAGACAGTGGTTTGCCCTTTCAGGCTTGTGTAGACGCCGACAGATCAGAGAGTGTCTTTGGCAGCCACCTTTTTTTGTGGAGCAGCTCGGCGTTGGTGGAGTCTGGTGACTCAGTTCCATGACGAGTCGTCACTTTCGTGGGACGATGTACAGTTGTTGTTTCATGAGGAGCTTTCCCCCTCCTTCTTATGCTCCGTTTGGATTCAGGAGCTCCTACAGTTTCAGCAGGGAGGGATGACGGTGGATGAGTATGCGGCTAGTTTTGCAGACCGTGCATGCTTTTACCTAGACTTGGTCTATGACAACAACCTCTGAGCGCGGATTTTTGAGCAGGGTCTCCACCGAGAGATTCATGTTGTCATAGTACCCTTGGGAATTTCCACATATGTCGGGGTGCTAGAGTAGGCACTAGTGACAGAGGGCTTCCGGTCACGTTCTGTAGTTGGTGGTGGCAGCAGGCACGTCAGAGCCGAGACGTCTACCACTGCTAGTGGGTGTCGGCAAGCAGAACCTCGACGCAACTGGCTTTCTGACAACTAGACTCAGGGGCGTGGTCGTACACCATAGTGTCACCGGAGGGCACTAGTGCGGCCCAGAGAGGTTCTGTGCTATGATTGTGATGGGCGAGGTCACTTGGCACGAGACTGCCCGACCCGAGTTGCTGAAAGCTTTGGGTAGGCAGCAGGCGCACCACCACGACAGAGGCAGCACCGTGATCGGAGTAGTACCCAGAGAGTTGGTGCTAGCAGAGGAGCGGGAGGAGCTAGTAGTGGGGGACAACATTACGATACCCCCCATCCCCACTAGGTGGTCTACGTCAGGCTCCGGGAGCTGACGGTTGGGACCACAGACAGCCGCGAGCTTTGGATGTCTACGATCCTACAGAGCATGGGATAGTGAGAGGCACCCCTTGCGACTCTTCTACTTTTTGCAGTAGAATTGTTAGGCTCTGCATGTGAAAGGATTTTCTCCCTGATCCTTGTTTGAGGTGTTACCAGGGTGATGCAGGGCGTCGGGTGTAACCCTGTGTTGGTAAGGAAAAAGGCGTGAGACCTTTTCCTTTAGTCGATGGGGTTGACTCCTTCGCTTCCGAGCATGTAAGAGAGTTTTTGTTGAGAGACATCGACTGTGAAATCTTGCGTGACCAGATATCCTTGGGTGTTTCACCATATGGATATTCTAAAGGAGGGAATCATTGGGCCTTGTTCCAGGTGCGGGCAGTGAATCCAGTCATGGCGTATGACGTGGAGGTTCGGTCAGGTAGGTGAGCTATCCTCGAGGGCCTTTGGTCCGTTTGAGACCGTGCAAAGGGATGGCGAGGTACCCTACCACCTTGACCTAACCCCAAAGTCTGGAGTGGGTGCATGACATCGGCAAGGGCTGACCTCGCGTGAATGGATCAATCCTTTGGTCTGGGTGCGATGACACAGAGCTATGTGTGGGTTCTTCTGGGTATGGGAAAGCCAGGTGTGGGCTTAGTACCCTGTGTTGCTCCCTAGTTTTGCTTTTCGGGGACGAAAATATTGAAGGAGGGAATGATGTAAGAACCCAGTTTCTGCTATGAAAGACGTTGGAATATTCTTGATGTTATTCAAGAGCAGTGCCTTCCGATGGCGTGCGATTCCGAGCCTCGGAGTGGCTGAAATTAAATTTTCAGTGCGTTCACACTGGAAGCACCAAATAAATGAGATAAATACTAAACGAAGTTCTGTATCAGAGATCCGAGTGTATGTATGGGTCCGGAATGGGGTGTTTACCCTAGGAACGACATAAATTTTTTCGGTGCGTGATGTTTGGACCCCTCGCTCGCTTTCAGAAGGTTAAACAGATAAATTAATAAATTAATTAATTCTTTTAATGTTGAAATGCAGGTATCTCTTAAATGGTGGCTCAGATTGGAAAACCGAGGGCACCGTTGAGTTCGGAGCGTGCCGTTTACCCTAGGAGGGGTATAAGTTTCGCGGGCGCGGGCTGTTTGTGAAAAATGGCCCCAGGGGCGTTTTCATAATTTGGCGGTCTCGGGCGTTAAGTTTTATAACTTTTGAACGGTGTCTCGGATTAAATTTCTGAGACCTCTGTTGGGCTCAATAGGTGGTGTTTGGCCTAGGGGAGTCTTAACCTCGACCCCGTTAGGCGTTTCTGGTGCGGGTCAAAATTGAGGATTAAATTAATTAAAATTTAATTAATATAATTTTTTTTCTTTTTAAACCCTAACCCAACCCCTCCCCTTCCCCTTCCACCTGGAATACTCTCTTCTCCCTCTCCTCCTCCACCTCTGGAGAGGCTGCTCCGGCGAGGCAGCTCCGGCAAGGCGGCGGTTCGGCGCCGAAGCTCCGGGAAACGCCCATGAAGTAGGATTTGTCATTTTCATTTTGTTTTCCCAAACCTACATTGAGGATTTGAAGAAAGCCCATGATTTTTTAGTAGAGTTTTTTCCCTTTCCAACGCATCTTTTGGAATCGAAATCTGAGTTCGGATGAGGCCGGGGTTGATCGTCGAATTTGCGGGTCTTCCAGGCGGCGCATGCGGATGGAGGGGCGGCGGAGGTGCTTGGCGTGGTAGCGGGGTGCTCGGTCGGCATCGCAGGTGTCTGGTGGAGCAGCCAGGAGAGACCAGGGTGTAGGGGACCTTCCGCAGCAGGGGAGGCCAGCGCCAAGCAGAGCGCCTCGGCGCGCCGGCGGGTTACTAGGGAGCAGCGATCACGGGTTCGCGGCGCGCGACCCCCGTGCGACGACAAAGACCCGTGCCGCGTGGGTCTTCACGTGGATGCCGCGACCGGCCCTCGTGGCCGGTCTGCGCACGAACCGCGTCTCCGCAGCCATTACGCACGGCTAATCCGCGGGCCGGCCCAGGCCGGGCGGACCGGCCGGTCCAGTCCCAGGGGCCTTGCCCCCTCGGTGTTCAGACACCCGTATTTTCCGTTACGGGTGTCCGTTTTGAGTGCCATCTGTGGTGGTGGAACCGTATCGACGAGGAAGACTTTTTGAGGTGGTTTTGCAAATTTTTAATTCCCGAAACGAGGGTACTAGGTGGTGCGACACGTACGTCAAGGGGTTAGTCGTTTCTTCGGGGGATTTTTTTTTGGACGGCGCGCACGCGTCCGACATCTGTTTTGAGCACCGTCAGTGGAGTCAGGACCCTGATATCGAGATGGAGCTTTCCGGGGTAGTTTCAGGCGTTGAGACCGAGGTTGAGGCATGGGCCCCATGGCCTGTCTTTTGATATGTGTGCAGATTTTAGTGACTTTTTCATCGGACGTCCGTTCGGGGAGTGCGAGCAGTCGATGTTGGGTGTTTTTTCGAGGGCATCGCGTTGGCGTAGTCTTCCCGCTATAATTCCGTACGATGGTGTGGAACCCATGAGGGACATTTCGGGAGTTGACGGTGATTTCCATATTTATCACTGGGTGTCCGTTTTGGGCAAGTGTTTATCCCTTTTCATGTACTTTTTTTTCGAGAGGACCGCAACGGTGTGATCCGTTCGTTGAGTTTCGGGACCAGGATGCGGGTCCAATGAAGCACCGCTCATGTGTGGTGTGCCGGAACATATCGTTTTCTCCGGATATCCGTTGCACTCAGGTGAGTTGTGCTTTTGAAGTGTTTTCCCAAGGGGATCGCAATGGTGCGATGCGCCCGACTGTTTTCGGGGCTGAGGCACGGGATCACGGGACGCCATTCGGGCTTGAGGCGGTGTTGGTGAATTTTCCATCGGTTATTTGTTTGAGGTGAGTAAGTAGTCGATCTCGCGTGTTTTTCCTCGAGGATTACAACAGTGTGATCCATTTGGTTGTGCGGAGCCTCTTGCACGATCTTGTTAAATGTGGAATCATGAAAGGTGCTCCAGTGGTGGTTCTCCCTACCTTGTTTGTAGCGGGCCCTTGGCGTGTGATCGCGCACTCTTGGGAGAGTGATATAAATGGTTCATGAGATGTGGTTGTCTGTGCATGGGCCTTTGAGGTGGAGTTGTTACATCACGCCTTCGCGTTGACGGTGGGTGCCGTTTGCACGATAGTCTTTGGGCCAGAACGAGGTATACTCTGGGAGTATACAAGAGCGCTTGGAGGTACGTGTGGTTGTTGGTACCTGAGGATGTTGGTGCGCTCAATTGGGGTTGACTTGGGGCCACACGTCGTGTGGGCCCCATGTACGTGTCGTGATCTACTTTATATACTCTTGACCTCTTGCGACTTAGATGGTCCCTCTGTGGTCATTTGTTTGACCAACAGGGTGGAGTTTTCCCCTGGATTTGTGCTCGTTTGTTTGACTAGTAGGGTGGAGTTTCCCCTGGCCTGGTGCTCTTTTGTCTGACCAGCAGGGTTGTGTAGCGCCCCGACCCCAGCTACCCAGAGTCGGTGCATTACTTCGTAACATTGGCATGATCACAAAAGATCAAGCCTCGAAAGACCGATTAGTTTAGTAGCCTTGGAAACACTAGATACATTCATAAATGTTACATTACAACATAAGGTGAAAAACTACTACAATAACAAAGTCTTCATAGTCCACACTATTATCCCCTCATAATATCCCTGCAGGTCATTCATAATTTACTTCTTCACTTCCTGGGAAAAATAAAACATAGAAAAGGGGTGAGCTCAAATGCCCAGTAAGGATAAAATTATAGCAGAAACTTTCATAAATAAGAATAAACATTTAAGGCAATGTATAACTAAAACAAAAGCCTTTTAAACTTGAACATCAACATAATATGGCAAAAGTAAAATGAAATAATGCTATTTACTCATTCACATGGATATTCTACTAATCGAATAATCACATGAAAAATCACTAACCACTTTCATAAGGTTGGAATGCATAATTCCAGACTATCATAACCACATAGCCAAGGCCTCGTGCCAAGGCTACAAATAAGATTTTGTCAAGGCCTTGTGCCAAGACACTAGTTTGTCTCATGAGACCTACCGATGCAATTTTTTTAGAAGATACTTAGGTTTAAAATTGATTAAATTTACTCCAGTGTTTTTCTGAAAACATTATGCAAGATTTTGAAAACAAAATAACTAATTCTGAGACTGATCGACTAATTACAGGCCATGATGGGTCCACGCCCAATCCCTTCCTGTCTACCACACTCAAGAGTCAGGTTTTCTAAAAACATTTTTAAGCCTGCGTTAAATACGTATACATTTGCACTGAATTTTCATATATTTGAGAGAAATATCTATTTTTTGAAATCATTTATAAATCACATAATCATAAAAAAAAACCTTTTGAATAAATGTAAAAGTCAAAGGGGTTTATACACCGTATAAAAGAAAGTTGTGTATAAAACCAAATATGCCTCAATGAAAGGAGATTGAGACGAAGTCCTTAAAAAGATAATTTTTAAAATAAAATAGATCTATTATGTGTATTCACTATAGTTACACACAAAGAATACAAAATAAGAAATAATAATATCATGACATAATTTGAAAGTAGGAGATTAACCCAAAGAATGGAAATTGGGTTAAGAAATTCCCTTACCTTGTACTTTTCCCTGGTTGGGGTAGGTTAAACTCCTGTATAATGGTGAAATAATTGTTATTAAATTATACAAGAATCATATACATTCATATGATATCATATATGATCTTTTAACATTGCTTTGTTAACAATATCTTAGATTTATCGTTGTTTTGGGTGTTAACTTACTCGTTTTCTTATATGTTTTGTTACGTAAGTCATGTTTTTCATGGATAGGTTGTATCTTATTCATATACAGAATGATATCATGTCCTTAAACATTATTTTTAAATCATCAAATGATAATTATACTTGAATGGATACGACAGAGAATGAATCTCATCGTGTTCGTGGAGACGGTAGTCCGTACGTACGCACGAGCGACAATATCATTATTTTGATATTAAAATAATATATAATTGGATAGTATATATACAGAATCATTATCATGTTATATTTATTATTTACATGAATTACATATCATTATTATACCCATCTAAATAATAATATATTGAATAACAATTACACAACGACGTGGAGACGGTAAGCCGTACGTACGCACGTATGGTGACATGTCATTCAAATGATGGGTAGAATACTGAATATGGTTGTTCCATATTTATAATAACATCAAAATATATAGACGATACTGGAGTTATAATTTTAGAATTGAAATAATAAACAAAGAGGGAGTGGAAGAAGAAAGAAACATGAAAGAGGGTGATGAAAATGTTACCTCTTCTTCGGGTTCTTCCTTTTGATTTGATCAAAAGGACTCTATAGGATGGCTTTCTGACTAAAGTAAATCTTCTAGGATGAAGGGAGAGAAGTTGGGAGAGTATTTGGGCAGAGGTTGGCCGAACCAAAAGTCTTGAAAGTGTGAATAAGGTGGTAGAGGTGGGGGCCTTTTATAAGAGGAGAGGAGGGGCTCTTTTGGAAAGATTGAAATGTTACATTATTATACAATGCTTTTCGGATTCTAAAGGTCCCACACTTATATAATTCGTGGATAAGGTGATAAGGGTTCTAAATATCTTCATCCAATAGGCTTTGGACAAGTGTATGCCTTGGATTTTGCATTATCTTCTCATTTTATTTAAATCGTTAAATAATGAGGTCATCGCCGCATCATAATGATGTCATAAATAATTTAATTTATTTAATGTCTAAAAATTATAAAAAAAATACTATGATGTAGGAAATATTTTTACCTTTCTAATGAATATTTATAATCAAAATTTGGACTTGTGTAACCCCACTTAAAAACTGTTTTAGTAAAACAACTCATGTTTGTGTCAATTTAATTTTAACATTAAATAAATATATATTAATGTCACTTTCCAACTAAAGTGGCTCCATGGGGTCCCCAAGTTGACCCATGGGTTTTCTTGGTCGGCCATGACTCATCCAATAGGAGTAGGACAAGTGTCATGCTCATCTCATATTATTAAAATATTATTTGTACCTTAAACTACACTAATTACCTCTAATCGCGATTAAGAACTTAAAAGTTACTATTCACCAAAAATTTATTTTAATCTCATTGAACCACATTTTACTTCTTAATGAAAACCATGTATCTCGGATTTTTGAAAATCAAATCACAGAAGTGGTAATATTTCATTTAAATGAAAAATCAGTTATTTAACTACCACTTAGTGGTTTCACTATTCATCAAAAATTGATGTTTTTCAGAACAAAGCCAAAATTTCACCCTAAGCTATAATTGATATTCCGAATTCAAAAATGATGTTTATTTTAAAAAATTCCAAACATATAAGTTGCATTAATTAATTTTATAATTAATTCCTGCTGTTACAAAAAATGGCGTGTTTCTAAGAAACAATTTATATCAAAAGATTGGCAATTGTTTATGTCCGATTTCAATGTTAAATTAATTCTAATGACCACCATTGGATAAAATGGTAAAAATATATTTTAATTATACTTTAAAACCACTAAATAGTATAATTTTTCACTATAAATTATTTTGATTTAAAAAGTTGTTTTTAAGTATTTTACACTATTCATAAAAAATTAGAAGTTCTCAGAAAAATACCAAAAAATTCAACATAGGCTAATTTCAATATTAGGAATACAAAAATGAAGTCCATTTTGAAATATAAAATTTCTATAAATTTAAAAAGTGGTTATTACTATTCATAACGGCTACTTTGATTAGTTGCAGTGTTTTAGAACTTGAAGTTGTGTACAATGCAAGCTATTACATTATTGAATGAGAAGCGTATTGTGGAAGCTCGGGGTGTTACATTCTCCCCTCCTTCAATAAATTGCGTCCTCGCAATTTGAAATTTTTCTTGGAAAATAAAAAGTTGAAAATAGAAAATACCTTTGTGGAAAACCCACATCGGAAATAAGATTAATGAAATTTAGTCTTAATAAGAGGGAAATGGAAATAAGAAAGTCACCACCAAATTATGATCTCGATAAGGAGAACATTGGTGGAAATTAGAGACATATAATTGGAGGAAAAAACGTAAATATTTGTAGGGAGTGATTGAGGTCATCAATTACAATCAACTGTCAAATTGAGGGCCTCAAATCCTTCAATCTATGTTGATTTAAAATATCATCAGTTCAACAAGACATAAGGTATTAGGATAACACATTTTTTTGTTTTAATATCCATTTACTAAAGTTTAATAATTAATTTATTCATTGAATAAGAGATAGGTATATATATATTTATGCTTGACAATTAGAGTTTCAACCTTCAACTCATCTTTCACTCAAAAAGATAAAAGAACTCAAAAATATTATACTTATCCTAATTTTATAAGGTTCCAAATCTTAACACATACCATTTAGATTAGTAAAATTATTTTTTAATAACTAGGGACTTCTTGTAGGCTAGTGGTAGGAAATAAAGGCCTGTCGCACTATGATTGTGGGTTCGATTCCAACAGCTTTGTCCGACGCGACGGGTTATGCCCCACCCTGTAGGTTGTCCTTTTCCTAAAACTACAGTATTATAATATTCCAAAAATAATCTTCATAAATTTTTTAACCTTAAACAATACTATACAAAGATCAACTTAATCCACTCCAACCTTTATAGTTATCCAAAATACCTCTGTCCAGACTTTCTCTAAAAAGTCTCTTAATTCCAAAATCAATTTATCAGATTCCCCAAACAAAGTAAAGTTTCTCTTATTGTCACATACGAAAAATATAATTACCTTCATCATATTAAAACCTTACTGAAATCAACAAGTACTGCAGTACAACCCTTATATATATATCACATTATTCTAATAACCAGAATATAATCCATGAGTCCAAAAGCACCAATACATTAGTTATTCTGCTTCAACTGTAGTAACAACATAAGATTGTCCTTGATCCCTTGGCCTTTTCTGAGGTAAGTTTCCCTGACACTTAGGACATTCATTTGCATAATGCCTCATTTCCCTAAAATTGTAGCATTCAACATTGATAGCCTCTTTCTTTCCCTTGCAATCACGCGCCTGGTGACCTTTTTCCCCACATTTATAACAAACTCCCATTACTTTTAGACAAGTACCAGGGTGATTCTTCCCACAATTATCACATAATGAAAAATACTTCTTTCCATTTTTCCATTTATCTGTCTCTTGTTCCACCGTTCTCTTATTCTCTTTCTTTACTTTGTTGTCATAAGACTTAGAGAATTCCTTTTCTGTCTTGATAGAACACGAGACAATATCTTCGTATGACGAGAAGGTTTGTGAGACTAATGCTCGACGGAGAAATGGTTTTAACCCATCAAAGAAACGATCAATCTTACTTCTTGGGTTACGTATATAATCTGCAGCATGCCTCGCTAACCTTGTAATGTTGGCCTCATACTTTGCGACATTCTCATCCTCCTTTTGTCTCAGACTCAAAAATTGCCTTTCCATATCCGCTCGATGGTCTCGAGGAAAGTATTTTTCTAAGAACAGCTCTTTGAACTCCTGCCATTCCATGTTTGTTAATTCATCATCTTCCTTTGTGTTTTGAATTAGTGACCACCATTGATCAGCATCTCCAGTGAGGCGGTAAACTGCCATGATAACTTTTTCCCTTTCACTGCTCCCCAAAGCCTGAAATATTTTCTCTAGGGAATTTATCCATTGCTCGGCTACTAAGGGATTTGTACTCCCATTGAACGTTGGTGGTTGTTGCCTCATGAATCGATCTAACATTGATCCTCCACGCTGTGGATCAGGGTGCTCCATACGGGTAAGGTTATTATTCATAACCTGAGTAAGTTGTCCCAGTATGTTGATTAGCTGATCGGCACCAGTTCCATCACCAGCCCCACTATAATTATCTTGAGCAGGAGGGAAATCCCTACATGGAGTGTGTGCATTGATACGGTTTCCATTTCTTCCACTAGGCGCCATTTCTAAACAATGGCATAAACTAGATCAGTTTATGAATCAAAATACATAATCCCATACTTATAAAACACTTAACATAAATTGAACTATTTATGGATATAATCCATAATCATAAAAATGTTTTCTTTGAGGAAGTATATACTCATAAACCCTTCATAATGATTTGTAAAGAAAATGAGAGTTATCCTAAGCATATCCCCTGGGAGTGTCGTAACCAAGAGTGCAGCAAGGCTCGTTGTCGTGCACCAGTTCCCGTTCGAGTCTAGCTCAAAACGGTGTTTTCGGGTTTTCCCCCTAGGTACATCTGTGCCAAAGCCGCCTCTACCTGCTCGTATCCAGATAGGGATTTATTGCTCGGAAAACTCACAAAATCACTACAATAAAAAAATTCTAAGATGTTCTTCTATACTAATCCTCAAAGTCTATCTTTGGGCTATGTGCTCTAATCAGATTTTATCTAAATCTAGATTCCAAGGTTAGTACTAAACTGCCTCTGATACCAACTGTAGCACCCCGACCCCAGCTACCCAGAGTCGGTGCATTACTTCGTAACATTGGCATGATCACAAAAGATCAAGCCTCGAAAGACCGATTAGTTTAGTAGCCTTGGAAACACTAGATACATTCATAAATGTTACATTACAACATAAGGTGAAAAACTACTACAATAACAAAGTCTTCATATTCCACACTATTATCCCCTCATAATATCCCTGCAGGTCATTCATAATTTACTTCTTCACTTCCTGGGAAAAATAAAACATAGAAAAGGGGTGAGCTCAAATGCCCAGTAAGGATAACATTATAGCGGAAACTTTCATAAATAAGAATAAACATTTAAGTCAATGTATAACTAAAACAAAAGCCTTTTAAACTTGAACATCAACATAATATGGCAAAAGTAAAATGAAATAATGCTATTTACTCATTCACATGGATATTCTACTAATTGAATAATCATATGCAAAATTACTAACCACTTTCATAATGTTGGAATGCATAATGCCAGACTATCATAACCACATAGCCAATGCCTCGTGCCAAGGCTACAAATAAGATTTTGTCAAGGCCTTGTGCCAAGACACTAGTTTGTCTCATGAGACCTACCGATGCAATTTTTTTAGAAGATACTTAGGTTTAAAATTGCTTAAATATACTCCAGTGTTTTTCTGAAAACATTATGCAAGCTTTTGAAAACAAAATAACTAATTCTGAGACTGATCGACTAATTACAGGCCATGATGGGTCCACGCCCAATCCCTTCCTGTCTACCACACTCGAGAGTCAGGTTTTCTGAAATCATTTTTAAGCCTGCGTTAAATACGTACACATTTGGACTGGATTTTCATATATTTGAGAGAAATATATATATTTTGAAATCATTTATAAATCACTTAATCATAAAATAAAACCTTTTGAATAAATGTAAAAGTCAAAGGGGTTTATACACCGTATAAAAGAAAGTTGTGTATAAAACCAAATATGCCTCAATGAAAGGAGATTGAGACGAAGTCCTTAAAAAGATCATTTTTAAAATAAAATAGATCTATTATGTGTATTCACTATAGGTACACACAAATAATACAAAATAAGAAATAATAATATCATGACATAATTTGAAAGTAGGAGATTAACCCAAAGAATGGAAATTGGGTTAAGAAATTCCCTTACCTTGTACTTTTCCCTGGTTGGGGTAGGTTAACCTCCTGTATAATGGTGAAATAATTGTTATTAAATTATACAAGAATCATATACATTCATATGATATCATATATGATCTTTTAACATTGCTTTGTTAACAATATCTTAGATTTATCGTTGTTTTGGGTGTTAACTTACTCGTTTTCTTATATGTTTTGTTACGTAAGTCATGTTTTTCATGGATAGGTTGTATCTTATTCATATCCAGAATGATATAATGTCCTTAAACATTATTTTTAAATCATCAAATGATAATTATACTTGAATGGATACGACGGAGAATGAATCTCATCGCGTTCGTGGAGATGGTAGTCTGTACGTACGCACGAGCGACAATATCATTATTTTGATATTAAAATAATATATAATTGGATAGTATATATACAGAATCATTATCATGTTATATTTATTATTTACATGAATTACATATCATTATTATACCCATCTAAATAATAATATATTGAATAACAATTACACAACGACGTGGAGACGGTAAGCCGTACGTACGCACGTATGGTGACATGTCATTCAAATGATGGGTAGAATACTGAATATGGTTGTTCCATATTTATAATAACATCACAGTATATAGAAGATACTGGATTTATAATTTTAGAATTGAAATAATAAACAAAGAGGGAGTGGAAGAAGAAAGAAACATGAAAGAGGGTGATGAAAATGTTACCTCTTCTTCGGGTTCTTCCTTTTGATTTGATCAAAAGGACTCTATAGGATGGCTTTCTGACTAAAGTAAATCTTCTAGGATGAAGGGATAGAAGTTTTGAGGGTATTTGGGCAGAGTTTGGCCGAACCAAAAGTCTTGAAAGTGTGAATAAGGTGGTAGAGGTGGGGGCCTTTTATAAGAGGAGAGGAGGGGCTCTTTTGGAAAGATTGAAATGTTACATTATTATACAATTCTTTTCGGATTCTAAAGGTCCCACACTTATATAATTCGTGGCTAAGGTGATAAGGGTTCTAAATCTCTTCATCCAATAGGCTTTGGACAAGTGTATGCCTTGGATTTTGCATTATCTTCTCATTTTATTTAAATCGTTAAATAATGAGGTCATCGCCGCATCATAATGATGTCATAAATAATTTAATTTATTTAATGTCTAAAAATTATAAAAAAATACTATGATGTAGGAAATCTTTTTACCTTTCTAATGAATATTTATAATCAAAATTTGGACTTGTGTAACCCGACTTAAAAACTGTTTTAGTAAAACAACTCATGTTTGTGTCAATTTAATTTTAACATTAAATAAATATATATTAATGTCACTTTCCAACTAAAGTGGCTCCATGGGGTCCCCAAGTTGACCCATGGGTTTTCTTGGTCGGCCATGAATCATCCAATAGGAGTAGGACAAGTGTCATGCTCATCTCATATTATTAAAATATTATTTGTACCTTAAACTACACTAATTACCTCTAATCGCGATTAAGAACTTAAAAGTTACTATTCACCAAAAATTTATTTTAATCTCATTGAACCACATTTTACTTCTTAATGACAACCATGTATGTCGGATTTTTGAAAATCAAATCACAGAAGTGGTAATATTTCATTTAAATGAAAAATCAGTTATTTAACTACCACTTAGTGGTTTCACTATTCATCAAAAATTGAAGTTTTTCAGAACAAAGCCAAAATTTTACCCTAAGCTATAATTGATATTCTGAATTAAAAAATGATGTTTATTTTAAAAAATTCCAAACATATAAGTTGCATTAATTAATTTTATAATTAATTCCCGCTGTTACAAAAAATGGCGTGTTTCTAAGAAACAATTTATATCAAAAGATTGGCAATTGTTTATGTCCGATTTAAATGTTAAATTAATTATAATGACCACCATTGGATAAAATGGTAAAAATATATTCTAATTATACTTTAAAACCACTAAATATTATAATTTTTCACTATAAATTATTTTGATTTAAAAAGTTGTTTTTAAGTATTTTTCACTATTCATAAAAAATTAGAAGTTCTCAGAAAAATACCAAAAAATTCAACATAGGCTAATTTCAATATTAGGAATACAAAAATGAAGTCCATTTTGAAATATAAAATTTCTATAAATTTAAAAAGTGGTTATTACTATTCATAACGGCTACTTTGATTAGTTGCAGTGTTTTAGAACTTGAAGTTGTGTACAATGCAAGCTATTACATTATTGAATGAGAAGCGTATTGTGGAAGCTCAGGGTGTTACAGTTGAGTGGTCTCCCCTGGTCTTGTTCTTGATGGTTTGGACGGTAGAGATGGTTTTATTCCTCTGTTTCTTCAGCTGTGAGGGGTTTCAGTACTGTGCCCTTTCACTAGTCTGCAGCACCGTTTGCGGATACAGGTTTCCTTATGACGTGACCTAAAAACGTGCGGGCGAGTCAGTGCCACCCAGAGCGGATAGTGTTGAGGTGCGGTGATTTAGCCCTTGACTTTTAGTTCAAGGCAGACGTGTGGGATGCTGGGCATCGATGGTATTACTTCTAGGACTCTTGGCTACTCTTTCTTGGGCTGATCTACGGGATGCAGATCCCCTTACGACTTTGTTCGGGCTTCCTATTGAGCAAATGGACTTGTATATACCTTGTTCTAGTACCCACTTCTTGGGTTTGGTTACTCTCCTTCCAGGAGAGGCGAAGACGCACGGGGTATGCCACGTGCTTTCCGTGTTTAGCTTCCCGTGGTTGGACTAGTCTACTCTCCTTCTATAGGTAGCGAAGACTCGACGGGAAGTTCATCTTCTCCCCGTTTCTAGCTCCTTGTTCCTAGACGAGTCTACCTGCTTTCCTCTTGTTGGGTTCAGCTAGACTCTTTACTGTACTCCTTACTTCCCTTTCAGTTATACTCCTCTACTTTTCTGTTCGCTCTACTGCTCCCCATTCAGTACCTCCTTTGTTGCTCCCTCGAGGCTTCGGGGTATCCTACTAAGTATTTTTATACTCACTCCTTCTTGGGCTTTGCCCGCACTTGGTGTGCCCTTGCAGACGATGGATAGGTGGAACGTGACTTTAGTGGAGCGTAGGAGCTTGGGAGCTTGAACCGCGTGCGGTGGTCGTAGCCGGGTTCCATGTGGGGAGACCCGTCAGCTGTTTTTTTTGTTTACCTGTTTCCGGGTTGTGGCACTTTTTTGGTTGGGCGCGTGTTTTGCCCCTTTTTACTTTTCAGCTTTACTTGTACTGTTTAGAAGTTGATGCACTTTTGTGGTATTTATATAGCAATTTCTCTTCTTACTCTGCTTGTTCTTTCGTTTAATATGCACTTTTTCATTGAGTGTGCTGCGTGTGTGTGTACAGGTACTCAGGCAAAGGCCTCCCTGAGTTGTTTAGCCTTAGGTACTTGTCTCTAGCCCCTAGCCTATGGAGGCGGGCTTGGGGTAGTTGCGGCTCGAGCCTGGTTAGGGTCGGGTCGTGACACGACATGTACTTCCGAAGAACACGCCCTGTAGTTTTGATGGTGGTGGCTAGGGTTTCAGTGTTAGAGAAGGATCACACGGCGTGTGACGCCGGTCACACGGCGTGTTGGACCCTCCCCGAAGCTCGGTGTGTACTTCGGGTGGTACACGGACACGTGATGCTCTACACGGCTTCAGGCGGCACGACGTGTACAGCTCGGCAGAGGCGGCTATGCGAAGCTCGGTGTATATCCCGGGGATACTTGGACACGGGATGGAGTACACGACCGTGTACTCCCTCACCCAGCCAGGCGAGGTCACCAACGCATGTCACCCCGTGTGCAGATTGCACGGGTTGGAGTACACGGGTTGATGATCGTGTACGGGCACATGTACAGAGTACACGGACCCAACCCCAGTGACCCAGACACGGCGTGTAATCCGTACTACATGCCGCGTATAAAGTTTTCTACATGACCAGCCTCAAGACATGGGCCATTGTACACAGGTAGTACCTGGGGTCAGACAACACGACGTGTATCATTTCTACATGCCATGTACTTTTTGGAGAATGGCTTGGTCCTTTTGTTCACCATGCCTTGAACATGTTTCATTTGGGTTAATGCCCCTTCTTCTTTTCCCCTGATGGTCAGGCATCATTCCCTCACACCGAATGATGATCCCTTCAGCATGAATTTTCTGTGATAGAGTGAGGCATCCATCCTAGAAGCCCGGATCAAGATCCTCTATCCATTCCAGACCCTAGGTAGAGTCAAGAATCGACATGACCAAATTTACCGGGTGTTGATCCTCTACCTAGCAGGTGAATTCCGGATGAGTCGTAGTATCCTCCATGGCCTTGGTAGTGATCCTCATCTGTGTATCGAAATCTTTCCCACTCAGGAGTCTGTCTCCCGTAATGAGTGCTTCTATCTATCGTAACCTTTCCACTCAGGAGTGTGTCTCCCGTAATGAGTGTAGCTATATCTTGTGACGGTTCCCAACGAACATCACTTCTCGGATGGATGTCATCAGAACTATAAGACTCGTGGGGTGTGTTCTCCCAGAGCGAGCGCATCACAGAATCTTCAAACAGAATCCCTTGCGGGGGTATGCGGTCGCGTGACTTGTCTCTAGACCATGGGCCTAGGTTTCTAGTATATCTAGTTTTTTTATATGTTCTGTAAACATATATTATGCTTTGCTGACTGTAACTTTACTTTGTGTATTTCTTTGAGTTTTTCGGGGTCCTCTACTGAGTATTGTTATACTCAACCGTGCATGGTCTTTGCCCGCAAGTCTGGTGTCTTGTGCAGACGAGCAGCCTTTTGACAGAGTCCAGGGTGGACCAGGACAGGACTGAGCTTTCTGAGTTTCCTACAGGCCGAGGTGTTCCTACAGCTATGAGCAGCAGTCCCAGTACCTTTGTGCTAACAGGTTAGACTTTGCAGTTTTTCAGACTCTTGTTTTTGGTGGGCTTGGATTCTGGCTCGGTTTACTTTTACAGTACTCTACCTTTCGTCATGCTCTGTTGTTTGGGTTTAGTTGTATGCATGAATTTTTGTTCCTTAGTGTTTTACATTTCAACATTTGTGGGCTTAGAGATGTGTGTGTGTATACAGGTACTTAGGCAATGCCTCCCTTGTTAGTGACATGCCTACTCGGTGCTAGTCACCAGCCCCTGGCCTATTGGAGGCGGGCTTGGGGAGTCACGGCGTGGGCCCCACCAGGACGGGTCGTGACATAAGAAGTTTTTTTCCACAAGAAAATATGCGTGGTATAGAAGAAGTGAAACCCAAAGTAAAATGAGCTATGGAGGATTGCGGGCCACATTAACACCTTCAGATGAACATGATCAAGTTTAGGGTCATAATGATAGGACCATAAATGGGGCCAAGGGGCTGAAGGGAAAAATAAATTCATGGCTAGGCCTAGAGGAATAAATTATGGGCGTCTTTGAATATCCCATGGTAATTAAATCAAGATACAAATAGTTTCGAAGAATGGCATGGTATAATACCAACACCAGAACTGGGAGAATTCTCTTTAATTAAGTAACTAAATAATCCCATTGTTTCTATGGGGAATCTGGAACTTATGACACAAGGTAAGGCTATAGTTTAACATTATATGCTGAGGATGTTGGTTTTATTTTGTCTTATATTATAATAAGAATTCAAATATCTTTTAGGGTAGGGGGTTTTACCATATCATGCTTATCATATGAGGAATCCTAGTTGTATATGGGGTAGTACAATTTGGATTGTTCCATACTTATCATATGAGGAATCCTAGTTTTATATGGGGTAAGATAACAGTTTAACATTATGCACTGAAGATGTTAATATTTTCATTTAATTTCTCACAAATCTAACTATAAGGGATATAAATAGTTTATTGTCATAATTATTTGAACGATTGAAAAAAATTTAAGTTCATACTATATGGACCATGGGGATACTATTAGTTTAAGATCATAGACCTTAGATCACTTTAAAATTGTTTAAGGTCTTGTTGCATGGAACATTTTCAGATAGTTTAATGTCATGTTTCATGGACCATCTTGTTCTTACGTGATGTATAACTTGAGAAACATGGAATTTTTGGGAGGTGTGATATTCTCTCCATCCATGGTGGTTAAATATTTTTACACATTAGAATGGAACTAATGTATGAATCAAGGTCCTTTCCACTTAGTCTTCAACATTTTTGGATTTTCTCTAGATATCATTAGCATTTAGAAATCCAGTATCATGTCACCTTGGAGAAAGAAGATGAGGCAAACCTTCTTTTTGAATTCTCTCACTATGTTGTTGTAGTTCCTCTATGATTTATTAAAGGCTTACAACCTACTTTCCTCAAGGGATTCCAAATCAGTTATATGGAATTCTTCCATTATGTCTAGCATATTTTTGTAATAGATAAATTCTTGGAGTGGAAAAAAATGAAACTCAATGGGAAAGGATTCCATTTTTCAATATAACATGGATTATGGGGTCACCTAGGTGGAATTCTGGGTTATCATATGATAGTCTTAGAGGGTTTTGGGAATCTTGTAGGACCAAATTTTCTTATTTTTGCCTACCATTTTTTGTAGGATATTAGAGAGGGCCGTTTGGAAATATTCAATCTTTCCATTTACCTATGCATGGTATTGAGAATTATATCTAGACCTTATGTTATACTTGTAATACAATTTCTTCTAGATAGAAACCCATATTTGTTTTCCATTGTCAATGAGAATAGTGATTGGAACACCAAATCATTAGATGATGTGAGATCACTTGAACTTCATCATGAACTGGACTTCGACTTCCTTAAGGGGAATAACTTCAAACCATTTGGAGAATAAGACTATTGTGGTCATAATGAACATGTACTAGAGAGATATCACTTGTGGGTATGGACCCACATTTTCATGTCCCCATACTGCAAAGGGCTAAGAATACATGCTTTTATGATGGAGATTAATAGGTTTATGTACAAAGTTGGCATGGATTTAACATGTTTGACACATCTTATAGTACTCTATGCAGTCATGGACCATGGTGGGATTGATGTATACCAGTCTCCAACTCTATTGGGAGGGATACATACCTTCCTAGTGGGTTCCATAGGACCTGAAATAGACTTCCTACATAACCTAGGGGATCTTGTCTCCTAGGATTCAACAAAGCAGAATTCTATGAAATCCATTTCTATAGAGGGTTTGCTCAATGTTAGGCTCACTATGGAGGGTAAGTTGAGATTCATGCTAATGGATTCACTAATTCTTGGATTTTTCTAATGGGAGAATACTACACTGAAGATACTCAATGAGGGGAGTTTTCCAATTAGGTATTTTCTCTATTGTGGTTGGGACTTAAGGGTCCTAGCATAGAATAATCAGTAACCAATTGGTTTGAATATTGGTTTTTATCATCTAATGTGGTTGGGGAGATGACCCTCTACTGTTCTACATGAATGAATAGATCATCCAGGTCAGGCTCTACAAGAGACATGGATAAATTGGACATGGTGTGGGCTTGACCATTATGTGACTGATGGACATGAGAAACTTATGGATGATTAGGAAATTGGGTCATCAACTAAAGAGTAAAATCGATCAGAGGAACAAGATTTGGATTTTCAATGATGTAATCACCATTGATATGTTCGTTGAATAACTGAAAGTATCTCTTCACAGGATAGAGGGGAAATCAATATCGATCTCCAACTTGAGACTAGTAATTGAGGTCTGATACTCTACCTCATTATTTATGTATCCTTCTGAAAACAGGAACATGTATGGATGAAAGGATTGTGATGGGGTTATGAAAATGATCCCCCGGATTGCCCTATAATGTTTGTGGTTGTTGATCCTTTTACTGGTTGGGATTCATGAGGCACTATCAAAGTAAATATTCCAACATTTCAAGACCAGATCCAATGAAAAGATGACATCATCTTGGAAATTAATATCCAATGGTAGCTCTTTAGGGGATAGATGTGCGGCTAGGAAGTCTTAAAATTTCTAGAATTTGACATCCCTCAATGAGACCAACTTGATTTCAAAATTCTAAAGGATCACATCCTAGTTTTCAATAATCCCATTAGCATGGGGTTATTAAGGATATACTTCATTGGGTCCATTTGGGAATCCAACTATATCTCCTGATGTTGTAGATAATTACAAAAATTCTACACTGTGAAATACAACACAAGTAGCATAATCTCTATAGGTGGTTATTAGGTCTTCATGTTAAGGAGATTGAGATTATGATAATATAAAATAACTTTCCTACCCTCATTGTTTTTCTGGGTGAGAAGCGCACTGAGGGAATATTCCAGGGTGATCATAAAGAGAAGCAAATAATTTACTAAAATAGGAGGAATCCAAATTGGAGGTTGTAGAAGTAAATAATTGATTTCCTCATAGGTGTTATGGAACTACTCATCCAATAGGTAAATAGTACATTTGTTCATGGTTTTTGAGAAGACAATACACATGCCATCCAGGTTTGTGATAAATATGTGTATACAAGTTATGAGGAATTAGAGGCCCCGTTACTCTAAAAGATTTCTCAAGGGAGGAATTTGGATAATTTCCTTGGTCATATATTGGTTAATATCGATGCCAATTTATCTTCTGATGATTCTAAGAAACATACTACAGATAACCCCAAATGCACACTTCAAGGGATTGATCTCCAATTTCTAGGAGTGGAGGTATCTTAACACTTTCTCATGGTCCTTAAGATATTCCGGAAACTAGTGGGATTTGACCACTAAGTAATTAATGTATTATCCCACCAGTTTCCCATAGATTGGCTTATATATATGGTTTATGGTCCACTAATAAGAGGATCTAACATTATTTAAATAGAAGATCATCACTTGATAACCTAAGGTCCCATTTGGAACCCTAAAGGCTTTGGAATCCTCATCCTTGAGGGTCATCTAGATATAATTATACCCAGAGTATCCATCCAAGAAAAAAGGGGTCCTAGAACCCTACTATAGTGTCGATCGATAGATCTATAACTGGGAGGGTAAAATCATCATTCAGATAGTGGGGGTTGAGGTCCTAGAATATGATACCCACTCTACACTTCCTATTCTTCTTCAAAAATTTAATGTTGTTGGCTAGAAAAATTGGTTATTGGGCTTCCTTAATAATGGTAGATTTTATATGCTTTTAAACTTCTTCCTTGTCCACAACACCATGGTAGGGGTTCATATTTTTGGGAGGATTTTTATCCCACAATGAATTGTTTTGAGGAAAAGATGGTGAATGATGACCTAAGGGTCCAACCCCAAAATCTTGTCATAGATCCAAGAGAAGAAGTGACAGTGCTATTTCAAGAAGGCCACATACTATTACTGCTAATTTAGTGACATGGATGAACTAATTAATTTCTTCCTCAGATCCTCTATGGTTCTAAGGTTCACATGGTTTAACTCATCCATGGTGGCAGAGAAACCCTCTTCAAATGCCGGAGGGGTGTATTATAATTCCTCATTGTCATTTAAGACATGATAATCAGTGGGATGAGGTGGATCTTCCTAGATATATGATTATGAGGAATTATTGATGCCTACTTTTGAGGTCACGAAATCCTTGATATGGGGTTTGTACTCCACTGAGATCATGAAGATTGAATCTGTTAAGACAATTCCATATGGAATTTGACCATGGGGTCTATTATTGATGTAAAATCAATAGTGGAGAGTTAGCTTCTATCTAGTTAGTCATACTCTACATAATATGTAAGCATTTGGTGGATTTTTGGTCATAGGTAAAACTTTCTATTACTTCATATGAGTAGGGGCTTATGTTTTTACTGGAGACTATACAATTTAAGAGTGTGAGGAAATCTTTGGGGGATCCATTTTCATGGAGACGTTGAATCCGTTTTTCTTGAAGACAAAGAAACAATGCCCCTATTATGGTGTTATTGGATCAAACTGATGAATTAAGAGGAAGAATCTATCATCCAGTTCTACCAATGGATTGACTACAGTGGATCTCATATCATTAAGAACATTTTTGTTCTCAAACACATCGGTTTAAACATGTTTCTCCTACCCCTTGTTGTACCTAGCATCCAAATATTAGGGTTCAAAAGAGTCAAAGGGAGATACATCACCCTGGCGTACCCCTAATTGACCATTGAGGGAGTATTTGAGGCATTAGTGATATAAAGGGGGGGACCACAACATGAGAATGAAGCCAAGGTCTACCCAATAGTGTGTTGTAGGAGGTATCCTATGAGACTTCCATGAATTCTTTACTAGATATTAAGCTACCAAACATTGTCTTCATCCAAACTTTTCATCATAGTTTATACTCACATTTATCATAACCCTAAATTTTCATGTTGGTGGGAGTTATATATACTTCTCTCATTATCATTTTTTGGATTATTTGTGTCGGGTTGAGGTTGATTCAGGTGCTAGTGTCCATTAATCAGTGGTGGATCTATACACTGATAAATTTTTCTTTGATATATAGTGGATGTATGTACCCCTATATGATGTTAACCTCATCTTCCCTAGAAAAATAAATTATGGCTTGAAATTACCCTTGATCATCTTCTTCAACATATTAGGATTCAGCAGATGCTATATCAACATAAAATTAAAGTGGAATTTTTAATGCCTCTTTAAGAGACTAGTGTATTTCCTTTTATAAGTGGAGTTCCTCAAGGATTGAAATACTTTTGGGTATGATGACAAGGTGCATAAATACATCGTACTTACATACAAAGGGACTATTTTTCCTCTTGAGGTTCTCTCTTTATAAGGGGGAAAATGGGTACTAATGGATGAACCACTAGGTTTTGGATAGTGCTGGAAATATTCTACTATTTACTATCTAAATTTCTCTAGTGAAGTGGCTGATGACTATCATTTGGTTGAGGTATGGATCTTGATGGATTTGGATGATCATAATGCAATCATGGTTGTGCTCCTTAGTCAACTAAAAAGGTTAGTGACCTTTTCATCGATGGTGTCGGCTGGAGGAAACCAAGGGTTTCCATTGAATTCATCACTTTTGAGAATCATGAGGTGGTCTACTTTCTCGATGAAATTCATAGTGGCATTCTCTTTCTCAACATCAGTGGGTTAGTACAAGTCTAGGAAGTCACTGGGTACATTTCCTAACTCATGAGGCATGGAATCGACAAGAGTACAATATGGATTCATCATTGGTCAAGGACTATGATTTACCTTGCACTGTCGGCTTATTCTATTCTAATACTTATAGGGATATGATGTATATGTAGAGGGAGAAGCTGGAGGGGGCGCAACAACCACATGTGTTTATGGATTTCTCAAATTAGAACAAATGACACCTGGAATGTGAGATATTATCTTGAGATCCAAACATACATCATATTTTTGTATCCTGTGGTAGGGATCCTTCTATCATTCTTCAATCACTTCACAATCACTATTAGGGTCATCAGATACATGAATCACCTTCAACATAACATCAAAAAACATTATTAGTATACGATCCACTTGGACTTGGAGCCAAAAATTTAACTATAATCTTTCCTTGTTGGTGTGTTCGAGGATCATGTGGTATGGGTGATGATTGGATTGACTAGTGAGTCAGGACTCCTATGCCCTCTTTCACTCAAAAAGCATCATAATTACCTTCTCCATGTTATAGAAAAAGTATCATAGGAATTGTAAATCCCGGAAATAATAGGTATTTTTCTTCTATTTAGGAAATGAACTTAGGGTTATTGGCCTTGATGAGGGGTTATAGGCATGTTTTCTTGTCTAGGAAGTTGTGCTTAGTGAGGTGGGGCCTAAAAGGGTTGTGCAGGGTGAGAATTCACTAGGTACTAATACATACAATGAGGATATTATAACATAGGAGCCAGTAGTGTACCAGATCAAGAACCTCTACATGCACAATGGGGGTAGTATCTACTCTTGTAGGTTTACTCATGGGAGATAGAAGAGGAAACCATCATAAATATTTTTTGGAATGTAGCAAGGCTTCCCCCAGATGCTGAGAGGACTCATGGAATCCACCTTTATAGTTTTGGGTGAATAGGGTACGGACCAACTCACACTTAACATTTCACATTCAAATTATGTTCATTTGTTCCTAGCATAGTGGCTTGTTAAGAGATTACATGATGAATTTATACCAGAAGACATAGTTAGAAAATAACTCATCAGGGACATGTTTTCACTTGAATAAGTTAGAGGTACTTTTCTTACACATGGTGGGTTTGAATTGGTAGAGTAACTTTCAAATATGTCCCTCTCAATTAGGAATAGAACCTATGAGTATCTGCATATACCATAAAAACATGGGACCCTTTAGTGTCTTAATAAAGCATCAGGTTTTGTTGTATTCCTACTCTTCTAGGGTCCACAATATAGGTCGAAACCTCGAAGTAATGCATGATAAAAGATGTAGTGAATCAACCATCCAATTGATTTTGGAGAAATTAAGATTTCAAAAATTCAGTTGTTCTTACACATTGTCCAACCATGTATGTTATGAATTTCAGTCAGGCGGGATCTTCACCAGTTGTGTTTTTAGTTCCGCAAGGAGAGTAGTGAGACAAACAATCAAGTCATCTCAGTGAGGATATATGGACACCAATGTGTTGATATGAACATCATATTTTGGAGAGAACTCATCAAATCAGAGAATAACACTCCCTGTATCCTGAGGAGGATAATCAAGCTGTGTGGGTGGGGTTGATGACTTATACCTTAGCCGCTTACGATATCCTACAGCTTCGGTCTTGACTGGTTGTGTGGGGAAATCGAGCATGAATGGGGTTCTTGGTTAAGAAGAACCGGGATCCCCACTTGGGGAGAGATGGGGTCCCATAGGGACTTTCCATAATCTAGGATCCACTTAGTGATGATTTTAGTGGTCAAACTATTGTACTGGTCAAGCTATTGATGTGGGTTAGCTACCATGGAATTTGTCTCTGATTTTGGTGAAACCTTTATTGAGTCAAAGGGTTTGAAATGTCCTTTTTTCCTTACTGATATAATGATAGGTATGTGGCAACATCTCATTGGGTGGATCTTTGAGGCCATGTACCTACATAGGTTGATGAGTGATTACACCTGTTGGGGGGTATTTCTAGTACTGCATCACCCATTGAGGCAGTTCGTCCCAGTCAAGACCTAAATTAGGGTCCCTATTCATCTGATTCAAGGAATGCCAGTGATGACCCTATTAATGATTACTAATCTGGAGGGCAACTACCATCATTAGGAGAAAAGCTAGACTATCACAATATAGAGATGAATTGGTTAACAAAATTCTTTTTCCCAAACTCTAATCTGTACGTACATGGATGCTTCTTCATTTAATTGGTGGAGCATGGTGAGGATATCAAAGAATGTTTGTTGAATTTTTTGGTGTAAGATGTATGAATCATGGTGCGAAGCTATTGGGAGCACTAATATCTCAATAGTTCTATACAGTTGGGCGGTGGCATCGACATACTCATGGCTCTCCGATTAGTCCAAATGATGAACATAGAGGAAGCAAAACATACCGTGGAAAATCTAGTGGAAATACACTACCTGATAATATTTAAGGGACTCTAGTATTTCTATTTCTATATCATATGGTGGCCAAAATACAACTGATAGCTACTCAGTTCCCAAAACTTCCCACATGACCTCTTGCTCAGAGGAAGGGTCCTACTCTTGGTTGACCGAAACCGTTATAATAACTGGCTAAGATATGGGAAGTTGAACCATATTAGAACAAATTTTCGGTCTATTGTTTACTAGGAGAGGAGTCACATTATGATTCAAATGTATACTTTAGGCTAAAACATATATTAGGAGCGGTTCTAACCTTATCATCACATCCCAATAAAATGGGGTGTTCATCACTGTAACATGTATGAGGGAGGCAGAGTCTATATGTGGCTTCACATGGTGGTCACCATCTGAAGGAATCATCCTACACCCTAAAATAACTCCAAATTCTTTGGTGGAGGTTGGGAGGAGTGAAAATTGTAGTAATAAAAATGGATACATCACCCTCCACTATAAGGGTCCAAAATGCACTACACATGTAAGTACCTACAGAGGGATCTAAGGATCTTATAGACCTCATATTTTAGGATTGTAAGCCCCAATCGATGGAAATATGTCCCAAAATATGGAATTTGAGGTGATTTCTCCCTCTTCGAGTCATTTTTCACATTGGAATCTTGGAGACGAATAATGGTGTGGCACTTCCCAAGGTTCAGCCTCTGATGATTAGTGTTATCCCTCATACCCTCTGATGGTTCTTTTGGGAATATTATTTATTTGGAATGGGGAGGACCTATATGTTGGCTAATTATAGAATGAGGAGGAACTCAAGTCTAATTGAAAGGAACATGGGGAGGAACACAATGATGGATGATAAGAATACATGAAGTACCTTCATGATGACTGTCGATGAAGTGGGGATCACCTCTTATTTGGTTTGTAGCAGCTCAGGGAGGACATCCTTGTTCACTAGTGTAGGAGATAGGTGACCAGCTACCTTGATTTATTATGGTACTGGGTTGAACTCCATGATGACTTATGAAAGTATAGAGAGTTACTACACACTAGAAGTTGAAAGAGAGAGGAGGACCTCTACTATGGTGGAAAGGAGCATGGGTAGGAACTTTGTGCTAGTTATCTTCATCACAGGATGGCCTGTAACAGCTATCAATGGTGTTGGTGATTGATAGAGTGATCCTAACCTAATCGTGAGGTGGATGGGGTCTCGATATCAATCTGGAAATGATGTATTACTATTCACCTCTTGTAGAGATTTGGAAGGAGATGCTGGTGGTGGAAGGGTCCACTAGAGTTATGGAATATTTCACTTATTGGGCAGCTTCCTGATTTTTTCACAAAAATCAGTGTCTGGATCTTTAGAATGTGGCCAATGGAGAAAGGATGAAATCAACCAGTTCATTAGCCTATATGATTGGTTAGTGATATTATTTAAAAATCCTAGTTGTGAACCCTCCTAAGAGGCTCCCTAGTGGTAGTCACTATTATCATCACTCAACATCCCCTAACTCCTCAGTGTAGGTGATTGAGTCCTTAAAGAACAATAGGGAGAGACTCTAGAAGCGGATCATTGTCAAAATTTGGGTTAGATTTTCCCAGTGCGATCCTCAGGGGTGTTAGTTTTGATGAGCCTATAATGCCTCCAAGTCTAGCCAAGCCATATACCTCATCGGAATAACATCTTCCTACAATTATCAGTGCACCATGGTGTCAATCACCATCCTTTAGAAGATCTCATAGGGTGATATGAAGCCTAGGATCCCTGTAGATGAAGGTGAGGCAGAAGTAATGGAATTAATGTAGTTGTACATGATTTTCGCATCAATATTTCTCTGACACCACCACCTATGAGAACCAAGTTGCGAGTTTCATTATATGGAGTCCTAAAAGGCATATGTATTTAGCTCTCAGTATAGGTAGAGGGAAAGAGATTCCCAATTCACCAACTTTATCTAATCTTCTTGAAGGGGAGATGGATCTATTATAATTATATCATAGATTAGGATTCTCAATGCTAACATCCCCCTGTTCATATGTGAGTTTCAAGTTGGTCCTACCATTTTATTAGTGGGATATAGTGCTCGATATCTGAATCCAGTGACCTAAAAATCTATTAGTTCCCTCGACACTACAAGTCCCCATGGTTGAGCAGAAGAGTTTTATATCTGGTTTACCATTTTTTTTATAAAGTTTTCTCTAGGGTGAAGTCATGTCCTTTCACCTAATGGCTGAAACACTAATTTATTGTTTCCTTAAATTCCTACATTCCGAATGTGGAATGTTTTCATCACATTAATTAGTGAAGTATTATCCTAGTACGAAATGGGATGATGGGATTTCTATTCCTCCTTCCATGGATTTCTCCATAGAGATCATTGCATAGTAAGAGTCTCCGTTTTAGATTATTTCCTTGTCAGGTAAATAATTACGGGTATTATCTCAAGGTGGATGCTTGTTATTTATGCTACTTTTGATTCAATAGTGCATCAAACATTGATCAGGGTGAGTAGTCATGTTTTTAACTTCATAGCATGTCGGTACATTGGGTATATTGGGAACCTATAAATATTCTTATTTTTTAGGGAATCTCATATGAGGCATCCGAGGCCTAGAACCTAAGGCATCCCATTTCATCCACAAGGTAATTTACACCATGGTTTTAAATCCCCTAAGGGATTTTACATCAGTAATTTTACATGTATTAATTGGGGTAGGTACTCTAGATCTAGGCATGAGTGTATTGTATTGCAGAGATGGATCAAATCACCCTATTTCAATGGATCAATGAGGTTTGTCCCTTAGTGGGAATATATCACACTTGGATTACATATCAGAAAGTCCTATTGAGAAAAATATAGGAATGAGTTTAACATATTGTAGAGATAGATAAAAATTTCATATTGAGATAGATTGATGGGTTGTTTCTCAAGTAAGGCATATTTACACTAGGATAATGGATCACAAATTTTTATTGAGACAAATCCAGGGTTGAGTTTAACAACTTGTAGTGATGGATCATGACATCCTATTGAGATGGATATACGCGGTGTGTCCCTTGGAAAGAAGATTTCACACAAAGATTAGATATCAAAATGACATGTTGAAATAGATTAAGTCACATGTTCAACACCTTGTGGAGATGGATAATAGCATCTTATTGAGGTGGATCAATTAGGTGTGTCCCTAAGAGGGAAGATATTACACCATAATTATAGATCTGAACGAACTATTGAGATGGATTGAGGAAATATTTTAATTTCGTGTAGAGGGGGATCAGAACATCCAATTTAGATGGATCAATTGGATTTTACCTATGAGGGAATACTCTACACCATGATGATGGACCAAATTTTCCTATTGACAGAGATCGAGGCATGAGTTTAACATCTTGTGGAGACAGATCGTAATGTACTATTGACATGGATTGAGGGGGGGGGTGTCTCTAGTAGGGAGGATTACACACCATTATTACATATAAAAATTTACTATAGAAATGGATTGAGGCATGGGTTTAAGGTATTATATATATGGATCCTAATTTCTTATTGAGATGAATCAATGGGGTGTGTCCCTAAGAGGGATGAATTCACAACACGATTAAAAATTAGAATGACCTCTCGAGATGGGTCAAGGAATAAATTTTACATATTGTGAAGTAGATCAAAATGTCAAATAGAGATAGATAAATGGGGTGTTTCCCTATGTGGGAAGATTTCACAAAAATATTACAAATCATATTTCATGTTAAGATGGGTCAAAAAATGAGTATTACATCTCTTGGAGAAAGATCATAATGTCTTACTGAGGCTGGTCGATGGGTTCCGTCCATTAGATGGAATATTTAGAACCAATATTATATAGTAAAATATCATATTTTGACGAATTGAGTCATGATTTTATCCTCTTGTGGAGATAGATCCGAATGTTCTATTGATACAGATCTATGGGGTGTGTCCCAAGGAGGGAATATTTCACACAAGGATGATAGTTTTCAGGATTTAGCCTTAATGAGGAATCCTATGTACCATGTTTAATAGAAACATATCAAAACCCATGTATTTTTATGATGTAGTTTAATATTGTGCAACATGAATGATCCATGAAGTATTACATCATGAGGTAAGTACACTCGTGTTATGTAAGGAGAATCGATGAGGGATGGTGTAGGGATTATGTGTAGAGGCTATCCTATGAAATATGATCACTCTATTGGGAAACATATGGAGATTTAAGATGGAATATTCCCTAAAGAGGAGGATCATCCCATGGTTGGGGAGAATGTGGCATCCCATGATGATCATACATGGGGAATCCTTTGTTTATCACATAGGGTAAGAGGTGTGGGGTCATCCCATATTAGTCATACACGGGGAATATTGTGTTAATTATAGTGGGTTATGCTACAGTTTTATTTCATGTTCTAAGAATGTTGTTATGAAATTTAATGTCATATGAATTGTATGTGGAGCTAAGTAGTTTTAGGCCTTTCAGATCAGATGTGGATTGGGTCACTCTTCAAGGGGGACCCTAACAAGGAAAGAGAAAGATCGAACATAAGAACCCTCAAACAAGACAAGTTCATAGTTCTAATCAAATATTACACATCTAGGGATTAAATTACCACCTCTCATGTTCCACTATGTGGGACATGGTGATGGAAATTCCATGGAGGAGTGTGAATCAGAAGGCCTGACGTTAGGGTACCTTTTCATAGAAATAATAGGAATTATGGTCGTTATACTAAGAATAAACAAGTAGGATAAAGTCCAAGATGCACATGGAGTGAAGTGGGAGGACATAGGAGTTGGTGGTACCATTTTCATAGATATCTGGCATGTTGTTGAACCATTCCTGGATTGGTATGCCCCCACTGAGAAGTAAAATTTCATGAAGTGGTCTTAGGTAAATGGAGGCATCATGGAGAGGCCAAGAGGAGGTACTTCATGAATCTTGTTGCATCAAAAAAGAAGGGTATCATGAATCCCACATTCCACTCAAAGATTATGTCTTTTGAAAAGGGGTACGCTTCTTGAAATAGCATGTCCCAGCCTTGGGGTAAATTTATGTTTCCCACGGGGTGGGCTTCGTGATGGGTAGGTTCCTCGCAAAACCCCAAGTGCCTCAAGGGAATTAATTATTCCACGAAGGCCATGGACCTTCATGAAATGAATATCCAATATAGTATAAGGATATCAAGAACCCATGGAAGGCAGTTTCAAAATGTATGGATACCTTGATAGATCCATTTTATCATTCACTTGTAGAGCATAAGAGTATCACAATCTCATTTCATCTCTTCAAAGTTGACTAGTCGCATCCCCTAAAATGTCAAACATAAGGGGGTATTTATTGGACTTATGAAAGAGGATATTTTGGTTTCAAAAATCATGTAGTATATCTTAAAAGATTAATATATTCATGAGTGTACATGGCTCTATGATTCTGAAAGAAACTATGTAGAGGTTACCATCAAACCTCCCCACATCCATGAAAAGCTGGTATGTGACTCAAGATTTTATGTTACGTGGAGGTTACAATCATCTATCCTCTTGGTCATGAACTTCACGAGACATAACCATTCATTAATGAGGGTAAATTCATGAATCCAACCCCTTGAGTTATATTTTGGTCAGTTTTAGCCCAAATTTTCTCCGAAAAGGTCGTTCCTTCCTCAACCTCTCTGGTGACACCAATATTTCAGTTTCAACAATTGCATTAACTAAACTTTAAATTTTTTACATTGTTGTTACTTGTATTGAGTCCTTATTTTCAACACCCAATTTAGATTATATTCCCTTAGAGACATCCACTTGAGTGATTCTTCTGAAATTATTGACATATAGAATACTAAATCTTCTTTCTTCCATGGTCTCCACTACCTGAAATATTATTGAACTCTATCCTTATCTTCTTCAATGAGTCCAATAGATGATTACAATGTAATTTATTAATCATGTTCAATGATAAATGATTAGGAATAATAATAATATCCTTCACTCCAATAACCATCACATTTATCCACCCATTAAAAAAAATTCTTTCACATTCAATGTTAAATCAGTTCCTTTGAGTTCCCACTATTGACTAAAACAAAATAGGAACATAGTTTGAGAAAAAATTCAGTGTAAAACGACATAATAATGAAAAAAGAACCTAAAGAATGTATAAATAATTCTAAGTTATTTTTAATCCATGAAACCTTAGTTTTATCCTAGGTTATTCATATTTATTATCTTTAAAAATCCCTTATTATGGTTTGTATTGTGTTTGTAAATTTACAAATCATATCCCCAGTTGGGTTAGCCCATGTGTTTAGTACAACCCATTATTTCACAACAGGTGATGATCGAGTTGAACTCAATGTTCCATTTTTGGAGTTATTACCCCTAGGTGCCTCTATTCTAGAGCCACATCCACTTGTAATATCTAGATATATATGTAATTTCTTTTAAACCACTTATTCTAACCTTTACCAAAATTCTAGGATATTTCTCTAAAATTTTATTCTTCCTTTCAATTATAATTAGAGGAATCCCTAGAAATATATATAGGGATATGAAAAAAATTTATAATAATAGTTTCCAAAGGTTAATTAAACTATTCCTTTTTCACTATATAGAATGGACAAGGATTTTCATACATTGATATTTCATATTTTTAGATGAATATTCATCACATTACAGAAACACACCCCATAGGACCATACTATTTTAGTGTATTTGGAGACAAAGTACACAATCTACTAATTTGTAGAATGATATTAAAAATAAATCATAATGAACTTATCCTTTAGTAATCTTCATAAATATACCGTACTAAAAAAATTTCTTCATAAACTAGGGAATGTAAACATAGGAAAGGTTGAGCTCAGATACTCAATAAGGGTAAAAAAGGTAGATACACCAAAATAAAATGAATATAAGGGTATGAGAATTTTATCATAACATATGAAAACAAAATATTGAATATTAGAGGTCATAATCTTGAGTCAAGACATAAATATTGGAAGTTAATAAGACATGAATCATAAGGAAATAAAAGAGAACAATCTTGAGATAATAACATTGGAATAAGCCTTGGAATTTTATAATAAAAATAATTAAAAATAATAATTTTTATTTTATTTAAGGATCATTTCCAAAGATATCATAGTGGAATGGGTTCACTCCCAAAACCATCATAGTAGTCAAGGTCTACTCCCAATGCCACTATAGTAGAAAATTCCATTACTGAACTAAGTTAAATCTTCATTGAATTCACCTCCATCTCCTAATATAAAATTCTTTAACCAATTCATTATAGGGAGATATTGGTCCCACTCATCACATATTGAAAATCATATGTATGTGTGACACAAGATCATAAAATAGTAATTATATCAAAACCCGTGAAATGAAATGAGCTTCATACACATTTCATCATATCATACCCTGTAAGAAAGAGAAAAGATTCACAATCAATTCATCACTTCATTATATAATAACCTATAAAAATAAGTGGTTTTAAAAATAATTTTATCAAGGTAAAACCCATGTAAGAGTTATTGGTTTCACAAAAATCACGACATCATAAACATAAAAAAATCAGATAAATAATGTGAATGGTTCCAATAGATTATATCCACAATATTAATAACATTGATCTATGTAATCATATATGGAGAATTATTTTGAAAGAAACAAATATCTTGAAATGTTTCATGAAAAAAATGTCCTCTCCTATTTCAAACAATCATTTAAAAAAATTTTAAAATATTTTTCATTAAAAAAGCTAAAAAAATTAATCTTGAAAGAAAATAATTTTCATGGTAGTGGAAAATTTAATTTATGACATACACATTAAAAACAATGATTCTGTTCACATTTTCTATAAAACCCAAATTATAATTGTTTGAAAATAATTAACGATTCATTTGAAAATATTTTTTAAAAAAATTAAAAAATAGGTAGAAATGTCTTTAGTAAATAATTTGAATAATTTTTAAATCATTTTTGAAAACATTTTTCCAAATCAAGGTTTTAGAGGAAAAGGATTTTCATCTAAAGATAGAAATAAAGATGATTTTTCATAATTTTTTTTGAACTCATGTGTACATAAAGATAAGAAAATTAATTCAAAACACGTATTATCAATAAATAACCAGAGGATAAAGGCATTCATGATTATATTGAGATACATATCATAATATTTCATCCTGGGAATAATAATCATAAACAATCCTGACAAATAATGATACTTTAACACAAAACTCTTAACACTTTCGAAGATTTGAATCATAATCCCCATGGAATAATAACATTAAAAAAATTATATAACATGATGAAAAATAAATTCATAATATTACATGAAAATTGAGATGTTTATAGACCTCATAAAAGACTATTATTTCATAGCATAACATATGTCTTAAAGAATGAATAAATCAAAAAATCAAATGAAAAGTGACTCACAAAATTAAAAAGTGAGACATAAATCCATTACCACTTTAGTAATCTTTTCAATCATAAGAATGAATAAATCATAAAATCAAATGAAAAAAATAAATATTATGAAAAAGAGTATATTTATTATATATAATTTCCAATGTTAGTATATACACAACATTAAACAAACTAGTGGTGAATTTTCATATGTCTCCTAGAAATAAAAGAGAGAATAGAAATATGTTACCTTAAGTATCGAAATTCTTCATACACATTCAAACGTCCTATATAATACATATAATCATATTATAAATAAATTATAGAAACATAATAATATATATCATACAATATATTATTTACTTAGGACCATTTCTTACCCATATATTTCTAATTTTTTAAATCATATTTTGGGTAATAACCTCTTTGTCTGTCGTATATGTTTTTCTTTGTTATTTTTGGTACTATTACTTTAATAATTGTTAAATTATCAAAATTATAATAATAATCATGATATAATTATAATATTTATACATCAATTTTACTTTTAATACCAATCATGAATGATGGGTTTGAGAAATTAAGTATGTTACTGTCTTGGAGATGGTATATTAGACGTATACATGAGTAACATTTCCATTTTTCAACGATCATTATAGAAAGAAGGTAAGTGATAATTTATTTTTAAATAATGATAATAATATAATAAGTAACATATTATTCCTTTAAATTTACTTATACATATTATCCATTTGGCGGGGTGATGAAAAGATAGAGTCACATTGCTTCATTAGGGTGATAGTCCACACATACACAAATAACGTTATCATATTTCAGTGAGTGAAAATGTAAGAAATAAAATGATATATTACATTTTAATATTTATTAATATTTAAATTATATCATAATTATTTAATTTATATTACATATATTCATTAAAATTTCCCTTATTATCTTTCATGTAAAATGGTAGTGAAAAAAGATCCATATTCCTTTGTGAGGCAGTTGTCTGTCATACATTGGAGGGACATTATCATATCTTCTACAGAATGGATATTAAAAATTTATATATGATATAATTAATAAATATGTATAATTGTGTTACAAATATCATATATATACTTTTTTACATCATAATAACAAACTGTGATATGTGGTAACGAAAAAACAAATGACATCAGTTCGCGGGGCGATAGTCCGCCGTATAGACGAATGATGATTTTGTAACCTATTTGATGAAAGTGGTGATGGTTTAGGGAATGAATTTAACATAAAAAAATTTAGTATATGAAATATACTAGTTTTATTATATTTTATTTATTTAATAAAAATTTATGGATGTGTAGGAAGAATTAAAATAAAACGCTCATTGAAGAAGGATACCACTTCTTCGAGTATCATACATAGGTTTTCACAAAAATCCTAGAAAGGATAGATTAATTACCCAAAAGGCCTCTAGTATTATATGAGATAAGTTAAGAAGGTATTTGGGTATTTATTTTATAAACATAAATGGTTTTATGGTGCTATGAATAGAGGAAATGGGGATACCTTTTATAAGTGAGGTGAGGGGTACACTTGTAATTTTTTGAAAAAAAGGTGTATTCATATTTTTACAATGAAATTAAGATGCTAAATGGACTAATATAGAGTATAATACATTATAGGGTCTATATATGGAATTATAATATATTTTAGACAAGCCTTTATGTATTTTTGACCCATATCATTTTAGTTTAACCCCCTAAAAACCCATTTTTACATTAACTACTGTAATTGATTTGGACTTTTTTCCCTACTCATTTGGTCGAAAATTAATTTGAAATTATTATATAATATTTATTATTATGATTTAAAATATTAAATACATTTTTAAAAATTTCATTTACATAAATTTTAAGATTTAATTTAAAATTAATCCTATAGATGTGATGAGAAAACAAGGTTTTTTTAATGGTTGTGGCCGAATCTTCAATTTATTACTAAAGCAAAGACCTCTTTTAATCTTGGTAGAGGATGATCCATTACATAGCCTAAAGTAAAAAAGGGAATGTGGCCTGAATAAAAGGCTTGAAAGCCCAGTTTTTGGCCCAAATGACCCCTTAGGGAACAGTACCTACTACAGTACCACCGCCGCTACAGTTCCTACTATAGTGTCACCATTGCTACAGTGCCCTACTACAGTACCCCTAGAAAAGTTTCCTTGCCCGGATTTGATCCTGGGTCTTTTGGATGTCAAGAAGGAGCTTATACCACTAGGTTACAGACTCGTTGGAAAAGAAATGTGTTGTTGGGTAACGAGGTATTGGGGTGGCATCCCCACCAACGCACTGCACGTTCCCTGCGAGGCCCAAGGTGGCCAACCCTTGGGCTTAGGCAAGTTCCCAATGGGGTAGAGGGGCCAATGAGAGGTTTTTTATCATATAGTGTGTGTTTTATTACAAGGAAATGAACTCGGAACCTCAGGGTTAGTATGCCACCACCTTTAACAAACTCACCCATGCCCCACGGGTGAGAAAGCAGGTTTTTCAAAGAGAGAATATTCAAAATTTACAAAGTTTTTATATCGAAATTAAATATGAAAATGATTCTAATGACATAAATTGGATTAATAGATATGTAATTGAACTAATTTTAATTTTAACACCATTTAAAATATAATTTATCTTTAAAAATAATTTAAACTAAAGGGTTGCTTTCAATTAAAATTAATTAATTTTAATTATTCATCAAAAAAAAATTAATCATTCTAGAAAATTATAAAAAAATCAGCCTAAATTTTTTAAAATTTAATTAAAAAATTGATATTATTTTATCAAAAAATACTTATAAATTATTCAAAAATTATTTTTAAAATATGTGTGATAAAGGTGACAAAATTCTTTTAAAAAAAATACAGTTTTAAGAATACAATTTTATTTATTCTTATCTATTTTATAGAAAATAGAAAAGATGAATGTTAAAAATTATATTTAATATATAATATATAAATTTCATTAAAATAATACTCTAAAATTGGTTTATTTAATTTAATGATCCAAAACACATTTTTTTCATGAAAAAAGTTTTCCATAAAAAATTTCCTTTATTTTCTTTTTTCATTAAATTATCACCAAAGAATTACTTTTATATACATGCGTAAACCAAATATTTTCATTATTTAGGTAATATGAGTAATAATATCCTTTCAAATGTCTAGTTAATAACTATCAGATAATAATATTTTAATAATATGACATATTTTTTAAAATCATTGTTGTGTTTAATGAAAGCTAAGCTCAATGCTATGTGTAACGTAAAATATCGATAATATTAACTTTGTTTGGAAAAAATAAAAAAAATCATATTTTTATGGTTATAATATTTTTTTCATCCAATAAACTTCTTTATTTGGGTTATTCTATCGATTCCTTTAATTTGTGCAAAAATCTAAGAGGTAAAAATATAATTTAGAATAGACTGGATATATGCATGGGAAATATTCAGGCCAATTTAAGATTTTCAGGTACTATTATGACTCAACATACTTTGTATTTTTCTAACTCCCCCTTATCTTATTAATTTAAATCCTGTAAATAAGAGAGAAAATTATTCTTTTATACTGTTATCGGGATGCTTTTGGGCAGTTTTAGGGAGCTTGTGGAATCTTCATGGATGGATCTAGTTCATGGAATTTTATTGGTGGATCTTTTGATTAAGTTCAGAATGATAAAGGGTTGTATAATTTATTGGTTTAGTAGGATTCACATACCCAAAATGAATTTGGAATCCTTTCATGAGGACATCCAACATTTGGATGTTCAATTACAATACCACTGGGATAATGAAACTTATATAAACTTGTCCAGTAAAAAACATTTGTTGGGAGAATTATTTCTTGATATAGAGAAATATTATAGAGGGAGATATAGAGATACATGGAATAATAATGAGGATTTAAATACAAAATATATAAATATGTACATTAAAGAAAAAAAGGTTTGATGGAATACTGAATTTGACTATATTAAATGGTTCTCACTCTAGTGATTCTAGAAATGTTGGAACTCTAGAAATTTACTATTTCACACAATCTCGTATAGGTCTAGTTCGATCATAAAGGGTGACACCAATGATCATGGAGAGTTCATTTCTACCTTTTATATCACTCCTTATTCTATTAATGACGAGGATAATAAAAAAAATGTGTCTTCTTCTTGAAGAGGTGTATATTTTTCATGCCATTAGGGCTCTCAATCTAGATATCATTATAGTGCCTCATGGGTTTCATGATTCATTTTACTCTAATACTTGTGATATCATTAAAAGGGAAGTGTTGAGTGTTTTATAGGATAATTGTAGGGGGTCCTCTTCATAGAGTTACCTAAAATACTTTTATTTCCCTTATTCTGAAGATAACATGACCCAACAACATTGGGAAATTTTGATTAATTTTCATGTGAAACTTATTTTAGAATGCATTTTCCACCATTACAAAAAAGATAATATTATAAAATCTTTATCTATAGGATTCTATGGTAAAACATGAATTCCATAAAGGCATAAGTATTTATGGTGCCATTGGACTTTTCTAGGAGGTGAATGATGATCTTGATATATGAGCTATATGATCCAATCTTATGATAAAAATTCACATTAAACAGGATTATTATCATATATATAGGTCATTTATTCTAAATATACTCATGAAACTTAATTTTTAGAGTAGTTTTATGATATATTTTTAGGTTTTTCTCTTCTCTATGGTTCCCCATTTCACTTATGGGGAGTAGATTCATCTTTTTCAAATCAACCAAGGGTTTGATATAGGGAGATCCCATTTCTCTAATACTTTTCAACTTGGCCTAGGATATACTTATTAGAAATATTAAAAATGTTTTGTTTATGGTCTTATTCACACATACAAAGGGAGGTATGATTTTTCTCTAATTTTCCACATTTTATTTATAGATGATATACTATTTTTTATCAAGGGTAGTTATAATTCCATTCAAAATATTTAGTTGATTTTGAATTATTATTGAAATATATATGGGTAATGTATCATTTTTTTATAATGTAGTGTTTTCAAATCCAACAACTATTATTCTAGGAGATATCAGACAATTCAGGACAGAGTTGGCTTTGATAGTCAAAGGCATTTTTTGAGTATTTGGGGGACCTTTATCGAACAAGAGGGTGAGAATTATACACTATGAAAAAATTGTTAAAAGTATCATGGGAAGAATCATGAATTATAAAATACATGTCATTTTTTTAAAGAGGACTTATCTTAGTTAATTTTTTTTACTCTTCCATCAACAAGATCATTTTATCTATATGTAGATGTACTATAGAAGTGATAAGAAAAATTTATGTGATCCACTAAAGATTCATATGGGAATACAATTAGGAATTAAATCATTACTGGGATAGATACTCTAGGATTTCTTGACCCTTTTGATAAATTTGTTTTAATCTCAAGGGTATCGAGGAAAACATGAGCATTTCACATGCCAAACTCATAAGGAAGGTAATCTAGGGATACTCCCTCAAGTCTTATTTTCAAAAAAATAAGTATGGATACTCCCCCATTCATTAAGAGGATGAATAATTTGGATAAATTGTTTGGTGATGTTTTTAGTGTCTTGTGAAACCAATTATTGATCACTCTTAATGGGTCATTTGGAAAGGATACATCTCATTTGGGAAACACAATTAGGGTGGTTCTATCTAATATTATTATTTATTGCCTATTACAGATATCAGTTTATATCTATATATTCCTCAAAATCAATTTATTGAAGCAATACTTGTTGATGGTAAAAGGAAGTCTTTCACAACCTTTATATTAATGGGGGATCCAAGTTAGTTTTTTTCTATTTTATTCCTCTAGGAGGGTTGTCTTTTTTTGGAATCCATGACCTGATTAGTATACATTAACTTTTATATCATATGGGTAATAGAACATGGTTTAAATAATTTTTTCTAAAAATATAAATTCATTTTTTAAGGATTCATAATAAATAAATACCCACTGAAAAAAACATAAATACAATTAGAATTCCACTAGTTTCATGGTGTAAATGTTGCAACAAATCAAATCTGAATTTATGATTTATATGTTCATTAAGATTGAATGGGTGATCCAAAATTGGTATTTTTTTGTAGATATTAGTCTTATATATCTTGTGTTAGTTTTTTTTGAATGATTTCTCCAAGAGAGTTGTAATTTCATGTTGTAGTCTTATGCACCAGAAAGTGGTTTGTGTACTTCCACTACATCAATCTTCTGGGTCCTCTGGGATTATCATAATATGGTATGTCAAAAGGGTTGGAATCCTAATATAAAATACATCCATTGAAAATTTATGGATACAGTGTACTCTCTTATTTATCATTAAAATGGATTTACCATTCCACTAGATTTTTAGGTTATGTGTCCATCCAGCAGCCTCCCTAGTGGGGCATCTTCACATGGGTATACAGATATGGGCTCCTAGGTGGATTGGCTAGCTCTTAGTCTCAGTTCAAAACATAATACAAACATATCTGATGCCTATGTGATTATTTTTTTGGCTGTATTACTTTTGACTCTTATTGGTCAGTTATCTAGGATTTATCAACATTTTTTAAGTAGGGTTACAAAGTTGCAGTTGGGGATTTGGGAATTATTCAAAGGCATAATTAGTAAAATTCTTAAAATCCATTCATTAGTATAGGTGGAATATGATTTCTCCATTATGATCAATTACCTAGAGGGTATTTATAAATTCTGATGGATAACTATTTTCTATATCATTAAATTTATATCTTTAATTCATGAAGAGGTCAAGATGGTTCACACATAAAATGAGGGAAACATATCAGTAGATATTCTTGTTTCTAAAGTAGTCCATGATGACATTCCAATTGTGTATTATAAATTTAGATAACTTCTAGTTTATTATGTTGAGGTAGTTAAAGGTGATTCCATTGGACTCCATTATTTTATCACCCTATTATTACTTTTATTTTGTTATTTAAGTTCTATTTGGTCATTCTATAATTAATAAAAAAATCCATTATTAGTTAGAAAAGGGTGTCACTCTCCAAACTTATAAAATAAAACCAACTCTTAGAACATCTTGGTTCCACATGGTCCCTTAATATAAACCAAAAAAATATAAAATATATCTATAACATCTCTATCCATGTCCTAATTATCCTTATATTTTAAATAGATCAACCGAAGGTCCCATAGTTTAATTTTCATATGTGGATCCTTAATTAATATGTATATGTTATTATTGTTTTTTCCATGTTTCATTCCTTTTTAACCACCTACAAATATTCTATAACCATATATACTTGACTCAGTAATAATAATTACTATAATTTTATTTTGGTATGCAAATTAAACATCCAATTTATAACACCATTATTTCTAATAGAAAATAAAAAACATCGCTCATGCATACATATGGACTACGCTCCCCAGGAAGAAATGTCTTTTACTTTTCATCACTGCCTCTCATTAACTATTATATAGATGAATTTAATGAATATACAAGTTTTATATAAAATATGCATTATCACACACACACATATATATATATATATAATATAATATCTACCTTTTACAATTTCACCAATTGGATAGTGATAACTTTATTTGTTAGTATGTGTGGACTATAACCTTAATGAATAAATCTGATTCATTTGTAAGTTCCATTTCACATGGATGGTAATAATTATAGATTAGATAAATATATATTGTATTTATGATGTAATTATTATTATGTAAAAGTGAGTTATTGTTTATCATTCTTTGGTTCCATCATTCAAAAAGTGGAAACATCACTCATGCGTATGAACAGACTACCATCTCTATGAAGTGATGTAACTCAGTTTTCACCAAAACATTTTATTAATGGTTATAAAAGCATATATAATATTTTTTTGATATTTATGACACTCTTAATATTCTAGAGACTGTGAATTCAAGTCCGAGGTGAAATTACATGATCCATCAAATCAAAACATGCATGGAAATAAACTAGTTTCCACCACAATAATGATTTTAATAAAGAATTGTCAACAAAATGATATTTTGAATATATAAGGGAATGATGTATATTAATACATATATTTGTATAATTATAGTCTATATTTATAATATTTATCTATTTAATATAAATTATGTTTGAATTCATACATTGTGTGGTCATACTAGAGGTGAGGGTTTATGATAAAATATCATTTTTTTCTGAACAATATATGTTAAATTTTCATTGAAGAAAATTATATGATCCTTATCCTTTAAGACACATTTATTTTATTTTCCACTTTATATTTCTAAATTTTTCATTTTTTCATTACATTGTTCCTTATTATGTTCTTAAAATGACTGATACTGTGTTTTTAAGAAAAACTAACCTTATTTCTTCTTTTGTTTGGGAATATTTATCCTCCATATCTATGTTCTCTAAAATGTTTTAACATGATGTCTTTATTATGATCCAATTATTGTTTAAATTAATTTTTTACTATATTTTGAATTCATTAAAATTGTCTAAATTTTCTCCTCTATAATTTTTTGAAAAAATGTAGTTTTGATTTTTTTTCATAATGTGAATGGAATCATATTTTTAACATTTATTGCATGAATGATTTTTATTTCCTTTTGGACACTCTATTTTTATTGAATATTCCTTTAAAAGTTTACATATGTATTTTATAATAAATTATTTTTCTCAATATTCAGTGAATTTATTTTTTTTAAAACATTTTGGGAATAAAATAGAAATTTTTTCTTGAGTTTCAAAGACTTTTTTCAATGATTATATAAAAGAGATTATTAATCTAGGTCAACATCCTTTAAGGACTGTCATATTTCACTGATGATATAATCATATGATTTCATCCAATTGTTTTGGATGAATTATGATAATGATGTCCTGTTTATTTTTACATGAAACAAATTTCTTTCCATTAGTTAATTAATCTTTGAAAGGATAATTAATTATCTCATGATAATATCCAATTACTTTACTTGTATATATTATGATTATGTTATAATGATATCTTTACCAAACAAATTTATATTCCAGATGTTGTTTTACAATTAGAATAAGAATGTTTTTATGATCATATAGAAGACATATGGTTTTTATTATGTGATGGGTGGGACCGTAAATATACATCCCTCCAATTCAATGGGAAATAATGGACATATCATGAGATGATATGTAATAGAATGGGGACTTGACCTAGTTCAGTAAGGTACATTATCCACTATGATAGTACTAGGATTGATCATTGACTAAGGAAGTATTAGAATGGGAGTGAATATAATACATTCTGATAGTATTGGAACTAATCCTTGACTAAGGAAAAGTTTTTATATGCTTATCACTATGACAAAAAATTCATATGCCATGCTAAATGATTATGATATACTATCATGGATCATTATTGAGTTATGAATACTCTTATATTTTATGAATCATGTATTTTAAAATGATAAATTTGAATTCTATAACCCATGTTCTATGATCTTTGATAGATTGGGTGTCAAATTTGTATGTTATGGTCAATATATCATACACTTAAGCTTATCTAATGTCTGCATATGATCATCGATTGATAACTATCATGTTTACAATTAATTATCATCTAATATCATCATGTCTTATGTTTCCATTTTCCATAGGTTGTGAAGAATGGTTCTATTTAGGGCGTGTCTAAGAAGGATACTATGATATAAGAAATTTTTAGTATATATTAATGATATTTTATGAAATAAGTTCTTTATGTATCTAGTATCTAAAATTAATAAACCTTCACAATTTTGTGGCCTGAATATTTGTGTTATTTATTGAATATTATTGTAAAATGATGTAATATTTTTTTATTTTATACTCTAGAAAAATTAGTACTTTTTGTTAATAATTCTATTATTACGATCGTTATAATCAATGCATAATCGCATTCACCTATATTTCTTCTTAATAAAGGAAATGGTGCACAACATGGTAACACAATCGGACATATAAATCCCTTATCTACATTACTATTGGGTTATTATTTAGTTAATTTTATTAAATTGTATATATTCTATTTGGTTCTATTGGAATTGATGTGGAACCCTGTAAGAGATCTACTGAGAAATAAAATTCATGATATAAAAGAAGACAACAAAATTTATTATGGAACACATCAATGTATTCCCTAAAAATTGGTGTATCAATAAGTTTTTATTTTCTTCCCATCAACTGGAAAAAAATACAATTCATGATTATCTATGATCATATATGTGAATGAATTAATTTTTATCAGAGTTCTACCCTCATCCTTGCATCGATAAATAATCATTGGTTGATTCAAGATAACTAAGGTGGCTCCCCTTCCTCAAAAATTGATATATGCACTATTTTACGAGATCCAATCTAGGAAAAAAATAACATGAAATTAAATTATATGAAGAATACTATGATTTAAGGGACTCACAATCTCATAAATTTCTATTAGATAGGAGTTACAAACTTAAGATGAAATTGTGGACCATTAGGTGTTTTCATTGATAATTTAATGTCTATCCATTCTGGTGGGAAAATGAAACCCTTATAAGATTATCTATTTATAAAAGTGTGGGTTGAGAAATAGTTAAGTAATAAATTATAAATTATTTAGTGGATGATAAGTATACCTTTCACCACATCATTTTCCTGACCTAATTTAGTTTTCATAGTTAAGTACTTCCCAGTATTTTTTTCTTTAAGGATTAATGAAGACTTATAAAAAATTGTCCCTTAGATTAGAGAATTGATTCAAAAAATTACCAATCTAATTTCATTTGAAACATTGGATTTCATATGTTTAGTCCTTCATAACATCTATTATATTTTTTGATCTCTTCACCCCTTATTAGAAATTATTATCTCAATGGCCATAAGTTCAATAGTTAATGAATTTTTAGTTCATTCCAAATAATATCTTTAGTCCCTTACCCAATTTTTTTTTCATGTTGGTGGGAGGAATTATTTTCCTCTATGGTATTTACAATTTTAGATTCCATGAAGTTCCATTTTTCTCTTCTAATCACAACAACAAGAAGAATAATTGGTGTTTATACTCTCCATTTAAACCTTTAGAGAACATTTAATGATTTCTTTATAACATCCAATGTTTTTTATGGATAAAACCTTTAAAAGACATGGTTTTAGTCTACTAAAGAATTGATCATTTTTCTCATATAGTTTAAGATAAAACTAGAATCATTTATTTAAATCCTTGAAGTATTTTTTTCATAGGTATTTATGGATTTATAATTCTTCTTATTTAGCTCAAGAAATTCCCTCTCTACCACAATATGATGTGTTAGGTGTCAAAAATTATTAAGAAATTCCTCCCTTATATTCCTAGCATTCCATGGAATAAAGTTTTTACTCTTGTATCGAATGTTTTAAGATAGTCCACCATTTATCTGATTCAAAATCCAAATGATACACAACCAAAAAAACATTCCCATGGTTTGAGAAATGGAGAATAAAAAATATATTCTTCCATCACATTGATGATTTACTCAAAAATTATAATATCATAGGACCCTTTGAATAAGGGTAGATTCTATATCATAAAATAGTTAATTTAATGTTTCCATCACGTTGTTTTATTAAAAAGATCAAAATGGCACTCGTTATCACTCATATATTGAGAGTTGAGTGAGGATATTAACAAGATATTGAATCCCATATCCCAAGACATTTGGTTTCTCATGAGGAAGTTCATTGCATTTCCCATTACATTTATTTGTAGCATGATTTCCACTAGTTATATCCATTGAATAAAACCAAAAATAGAAATCGTAAGTATTGTGAAAAAGTAATCAATGTAAGTAGTCAAAAGAAAATCATTCTAGATATTTATAATTTCATTACACCTTGTAATCAAACTATGATACAATAGGTTCAAACAATATCACTTTTTGTTCATTATAGGTTTTCTTAGGTCCTATTCTCAGATGTTTCATAATATAATTTGAAAAAATAACTAAACTATACTTTGATACAAAATTATCTGACTTGAGAATAGCATACATAAACATTAAATTATTTAGATTAATATCCAATGCATATCATAATAATACATTCCAAAGAATCATAAATGATTGGCATCTTTGGTGGAGTATATACATAATCAACTTATTTATGAAAAATCATCAATATATCCCAAAAATTTACATCATATTTATTACCCTCCTAGAATTATCATACTTATAACCTTATTTTATAACATAGGGAATGTAAATATAAAATTTTTGATCTTAGATTCTAAATAAGGTTAAATATGAAAGATATCAATCATAGGTGGGAATAATATTATCACAAGTGTATGATAACATAATAAAGTTCATGTTCTCATCAAAAAATATTCAAAAAAAAATACATTAAATCATAAAAACAAAATCAAATAATATCAATAAGAATTATTATTAATGTTAAAAAAAATTAATCACTATTCATAACATGTGTAGTCATGAGAATAATAAATCATAATGTTGTGAAAATTTCTCTTGGAAATCATGTCCTCACATAATATTGTGAGAATAGATACAAATAATAATAATGCATCATTATGTGAATATATATATTTACAATAGTTATCTAAAATCATAAAAAGACATTAATATATGACCATAACTATTCACAATCATGTCCAATCTTATCATCACCTCATGAGTGATCTATATCACAATACCTAATGCATTGGATGGATATATAATTTTGATTTCACCCATCACATAGTGGTATTCATATATATGTTTGTCACATGATAATAAAAACAGATATCATAACATCAAAGAATAACCTAAGGAAAAGAACTATTTTTGACAAAGATTTCAATATGAATTAATTAATTGATGGGAAAAAATAGGTTTCTTAAAATCATTCCTGAAACATCATTACTGCAAACCATACAGAGAAAGGAATTTTCTAATATCATAATATAATGACTATAATAATTTATAGAAATCATTAAATGATGTTTGAATTGAAAAATATATAGTTTCTAAGAACATTTGAAATAATTCATTGAATATAATACAAAAAAGTAATTTTTATTTATATAAAAGATTAATAAATTTTTTGATAATATTTACAAAAGTATTTACTGACTGAAAATTAACTTTTTATTAATAAATTCACTTTTATGGAAAAGTGAGAAACCAGTCCCAATCAATCTGGAGGTGAAGCCTCATAGGAGAAGGCAATGCCATAAAAGCAAAGCCTCAACCTATTGGTAATTTCCTCTCTATAAAGATTCCAATTCATAAGACATACCTTAGAATTAGGGTCTTCACCGATAACAACTTTGAAACGAGACGCCATTTTGTCCCAGGTTCGAATATACTCTTCTTTTCTGATTTTCCCATCATTGAAGCCCCTCATCAGGATCATATCTTGTTTATCAATCCAATTAGCTTGCACACTTTTTACCTCCACTTGAATATGTCTTCCTATCATCTTAGCCTCTTCCTGTGGGGTGTTGACATAAAGGAATTCTTCCACCATTTCCTCCTCTGAGTGGAGGATAGGTTCGTTAGAGTCCTTTTCTGTTTCAGTGTAGTTTGCAGTAGCTTTACCACTCACAAGCAGCATGTCGTTTCTAATTCCACGAACCACAACATGAGACTTTTCATGCACATCAACCATGGAAGAAGATGATATTTCTTTCTCACAGGGTTTAGATTTTTTACCTGAACGTGTTTCCATCGGTTCTGGTAAATTCGAGTAATCCTTGTGGCCTCTCCCCTTATTCTTCTTAGGGATCTTCCCCTCCCCATGGACATTAGATACTCCAGAATCCTCCTCAGACTCCACACCCTCTGATGTTCCATCATCCAGCTCATAGTGAATTTCCTGTGTAGTTTAATCATTGTTCAAACACTCAAAAGAATTGATGGTTTGAACCCCACCCTGGTCCAATCCATTTCCAACTGGAAGCTTGATGACCCCTGAAGTGCCAACAATCTAAATTGAATTGATTTGGCGTTCTATCTCTAGCCCTTCCATCCAGGCCACCACCTCCTTCCCAGAGAAGCGTACTACTTCAGTTTGGTGTGGTTGCGAAGATGGATCATTAGTATGTTGTTCCATTGATTTACCAGTTTCCTAGACCCTCAAATCCTCCTTCAGCTAATCAAAAACCCTCGAAAGAGAGGGTTCCTAGAACGGTTTTTCTTCTGGTTTAATTTGCACCGCTTTGTTTGCCAAATGGATCGCCTGATTAACATTCTCTCCATTATTCCCCTGCACTAGAACCTTCCCCTGGTGAACAACTCATCTGCAGTTGGCGTCCCAGTGACCCAGTCTACGGCAAGATGAACAGAACTCCACCCAATGGTCAAAAACCACTGGTTTCTTGCATCGTACCTCCTCACGAGCTTCAATCCACACAGACTCGACCGGTGGCCTCGATACATCAACTTCCACACACATGTGTGGGTTGATCGGATGGCACATAGAAGCAATACGTATATCAACATAGAGAAACTGACCCACTAAATTTTTGAGCATACGTAGAATCGCAGGATTTTGAAAAGGTAGAGGTAATTGCGGAAGACTTACCCAGACCAGAATTAAAGTGGAATCACTATTCAAGTATAGATCGTAGCTCCAGCAAAATAGATACAATCTCCCTCATGTAAATGTGTATTCAAATTGGATTATGTTTTATGATGGGATGATATATGTTCAAGATAAATTCATCCAATAGGATTTTTAAATGTTTTTAGATTATTTTACCCCTTATATCTTCAGTTTAGACCCTCATTAACCCCGTTAACATTTACATAGTAAGGATTTTCACCTCAATTACCATTCTTAATGACCAAAAATGAATTTCACCTATCAAAAAACTAAATGTTGATTTAAAATATGGTAACCATTTTATTTTATTCAATTTATTTAATTTATATAATTAATTTATTTATAAATACCTAAAATACAATGAAATCTATTTTTATAAAAAATATATATTTATGAATAAAAATAAATTTATTATTATTAATTAACTAGTAAACACTATTTCATGGATGTTACTACTTTTCATTGAGTATATTATATAAAACATTCATTAAAATCATTTATCAATACTAAATAATTTAATTTATAATTATAAATACATAGTGGACAATAAAAACATTTTTCTGAAAAATAAATTTTTACAAAAAATGATTTGATCTTCACTTATAAAAAATTTATCATCTATGTATTAAATATTATTTATTTATTTAAATTCAATAAAAATATATCTAATAAAATTCCTAGTTCATTAGGGATGAAGAAATATAAAATACTTTTAAAAATTAATCTTGTAACATAAAATGATATTATTTTTATCATTTAAAATTGTGTAATTAGTTTATGGGAATAAGTAAATAAATTTTCTTTAAGGATAAAATTTATTAATACTTTTCATTATTTATTTAATATTATTCATACATGTCAATACATCATCATTGTGATATCATTCACATTTTATAATAACATTTCAGTATTGATTCATTTATGTTTAATTTTGTGTAATGATCATGTTATTGAAATATTTAAATTTCATAGAGAAATATATCAAAAAAATATCATGTTTTAAGATGATAATTCTAATTTAGAGGTATTATATATCTTATTATCAGTTCATATGACTAAAATTACATCATACATGTCAAATATTTCACTAGTAGAATAATAGTGTGGTAAAATATCTGCATATTCTTCATTTTAGAGACGAAATAATTTCTTAATATATTTAAATTCCTTATTTCTTATATTATTAATTATATTGGTATAACTAATAATATAACCACTAATTTTTATAACTCCGTTATTTTTGAATTCCATCATCCTTCATGTAGTAGGAAAAAACCATTCCAATATTGAAATAATAGAGAATATAATTGACTTGTTTCTTAAAAATATAATTCAAATTCAAAGTTTCAGAAAGGGTTATCATTAACACTGGGAGGATGGTAGAATCATTATTGGTGGTATTATAACAATTAAAAACATTATCTGTATTTTCACCACTTGACTTATTCAATGAATGTATCTCTCTTACAATTTCATTGTGTTTATCCATTAGTAGAAATATAAATATAATTGCATCAAAACATATAATAAGAAACCATCATTTATTAATGAGCATTTCATTCTTGTGGTTGATTATTTCTCTGATGACATGTGGTTTTCATCCCACAAAAAACAACATCCTTTTTATTATCAGAAAACCATGGTAAAGGGTATGACCTTGGAAACATAAAATCCCTAGCCCCAACCAGTTTCATAAAAAAAATCATATTGATTCTCTATATACAAGAATAATCATTTATTTAATCAATTTATATCAAAAATGAAACTCCGATGTCCCTCTATAGAAATATATATGATATTCTTACTCGAATTAATTAATTGTGCTAACAAAATATGCTTAAAAATTTTATAGTAAATGTTGTAGACTACATCTCTCTAATATTTGGACAGGGTATCATATGTAGTAAATAGGGTTGGGATATATCTTCTTTCTATTCTCCTTATTTGTGAAGAATAAAATTTTTATTGTAATGGGATACCACTCTCTTTATTCTTGGATGTAATATAGAAAAATAACATCAATGATTAATGATATAAATTTTATATGACACGCAAGATATATCCCCTGAACTCAATTTCATGGCACTCAATCTCATTCTCTTCTAATTATTCTTTATTCTATCTTCTCTACAATTGGAAACTATCCTTTACTTTTAGCAGTAGTTATGTCACTCTTATTATTCAAAACACCAATGTTTAGAACATGTATAATATTATATCCATTTTTGTAATTATTTAAATCATCTTTCTGAATATATAGAGGTACATCTTGACAATATCTTCATCAAAATTATTTAATTTTATTATTTCCTAACTCCAATGAATGAATATAATTCTGAATAATTCACAAAATTTTATTCTTATATGATCTTTGACATTGTGTACCCTTCTTCTGTGATCTTTCTGAATACTTGGTACTCTCAAACTCATCCACGCTCACAATCTCTATTTAATATCCCTATATATATTTCATCTAATTCTTTATAAATATATTCCTAAAAATATTTTTAATAAAAATCCTCATTTGAATGTAAATAATTCATACTACTATCATGGTTAATGTTCTAATTCTTTTGTAGAGGAGTAATCCTTCTTCATCAAATTATTTTGAATAAAGATCCTTCTCATTTTTCATCCATTAGTCATTTATTTTTCTCAATCCTAACAATACAAGAATAAAAACCCTATTCATGTGAATTTTGATATTTTTAATTGAATTTATAACTTAGTTCCTCTTGATATAGATTTCATAATTATTTAAAAAACTTATGAACTGAATTTATATAATAAAATTAAAATGATTCAAGTTGTGAAATCTCAAATTAAGATGATGGTTCAGAGCCATATTATGAAGAGTCATAAAATCATAAAATTAATATACTCAAATGGGTATTTTCCACCACCATGTAGTCCCCTATCATGGATAAATCCTTATTCCTATTCACAAGTTACAAAAAAAACTTCTCTATTATAGGTTATAGGAACAACATAAAAACATCTATGGAATAGCCACCTCTAGATTTAAGTCTTAATTTATGAATAATAATTTTTTTATATATTGATTGACATCACGATAAATGAAAATCATAGATTTATTGAATTGATTAAATGTTGGAAAAATAAGACAAGGATCATCACATGTAATTTATAATTAATTTATGTTAAGATCTATAATTACATGAATAAGTAATAATTCTTTTTATTATTGATTTAGTTGAAATGAACCCATCATACCATTGGTGTACTATAGGATCCAAGAATAGAATCCCCCTAGTATTGATCCACAAGTGAAAAACTATTATTAAGCATCATAATATAATCATTGGGAGATTTAATGGAATATCTTGATCATTTTCATTATCCACAAACGATCACATCAAAACTCTTCTTCAAGGATGGAGAACTCTTATTGTTCTCCCAAGTGAGTTAGAGAAGTAGAGAAGAGATCAAATTCAGAATCCATTAAACTATCTATTGGTTTTAGTATAGATTTTTGAAATCTTTTTCCCAAAAATTTTATCATATAAAAGTTATATAATTATTCATTTATAAAGGATGTCTAGGGCTTGAAATTGTCACTTGATCCTATTTCCAATTCCTTATTTAATAATGAACCCAATGTATTAATAATCATATAATTATTATTTCCCATGACATGTGAATCACCTAAGAATAAATATAATTTATATTTTTTCGAATCCAAATAATAAAATAATCCTTCTTTTCCTCCTCGAAATTTACTGATAATTGAATAATGAATAATTATTTAATAAAAAAATATCACTACATTGCTTGTCAATAAATACAATAAATATTTTATTAACAAAACTATGAAAATAAATATTTATTATTATTATTTAACACAAATATTTTTCTGAATGACTTGTTCTCAAATCTTGAGGATAAACTAAAACAAAATAAATTTTATTTAATATAATTTGTTAAATTAAATAATTAATTGAATAGATATTACTGACACACTTAGTGTGTGACCCTCTAGACCTCTTTCTCTATGGAAATAGGTAGAACCACCCAATTTACAAGGTTATCATCTATAAAAATTACAAATCACCCATGGATAAATAATTTAAACTTCATAATGGTATAAATCCTTTTACTAATTCTTACCATGTAATAAAATTAATTTATCTTGATATCTCAAATCAAACTAGTTGCATGAAAGCACCATCAACCTATACGATCGATGTCTGTTTCTTTGAATCTTTATAAATGAACTCACCCATATAACACAATGGTTGTGAATATATTCAAGCAGTTTCATTCCAATCAAAGGCCTTGGGATATCAACTTCCATCCTTGGGTGGAAGGGAAAAATCATTTCTCACATTATGTATTAACGAAACATAACTCCAATGCAGCCAATATATCCTAACATTCCATAAAAAATGTCATTTTGGTTTTATTAAATACTTAAAAGTACAAAAATCATGATATTAATAAATGATAAACATATTGTCTAAGATAAATATACATTTCCATGGATTGGAACATCGAATGAGATAAGTAAATTTGGATTTTGTATAAGTGGTTTTTTTTCTCATAATCTCTTTCACTTGAAATTATTAATGGGTAACACCATGAGAAAGCGAATAAATTTATTATGATCCCCATAATTCCAATAGATTGAATCTTATGTGTACCATTATAGAATATCATCTCACCCCAGAACATGGGTTGGAGGGATACTATGATAGAAAATAATATATATCATAATATCAGGGAACTACTATGTACTTTTGACAAGGCATGTTTCCTTTGGAAATTATCACAAACTACTGTCTTGTAGAGGAAAAATCATTATGTGATATGAAATTTCATTAACAATGGATACATGGAATAAAGTACATATAGTGTTATTTCTATAAAACCAACTCCAACATCCTTCAACTTTCATTAGATCTAACTAATAACAATGTCAACCCACTACCTCTCACATGATACTCATTTATATACTAAGATAGAGCCTTCATGAAGGTGTCTGTCACATTTTCATACATGGATACTATTCTCATTGAAACATTATTTTGTTATTAAAAATATCTTTAGAGAAAATAAATCTATATTATATGCTTAGTCCTTTGATTTGATCTTGTATCTTTGGAAAGTTTCATCAGTATAGTGTTATTAAAATAATCAATGATAAGGTATTGAATTCTACGTACCACATCATGATATTGGATTTTTTTGGAATCTATAATAATTCCCTGGCTGGATCATAAGATGTGATATATTTATAATCTATATTTGAATCAGTGAAAAAATTCTTTATTAAACTCTTAAAAATCATAGATCCATTTTTGTAATAACAGAAATATCCTAACTATAACTTCATATCATTAAAATATTTGTAAAATATTAAATCTCTATAAACATTTATGATGATCTCCTCATATTATTTATAAATAAGGAAATCATCCTTTTTTCACCTAATATATATAATAATAGCCTTTTAGATCATTCATATACACATCCTCATGGTGGTTCCTTTTATAAAATGAAGTTTTCACTTATATTTTCTAAATCTCATCATCATGGTAAGATAATATCTCCAAAAACATTCCAATGGATTTAAGCATGAAAATTTGAGAATTTTTTTATCAACAATTCCATGATATTTTATAAACCCTTTATCAACTATTCATTCTTTATATATATTTAACTAGATTTTAATGTCTATATATTTCTTAAAAACACATTTTCATCCCATAGGATTTACATAAACTGGAGAATTTGTCAGAATACATACTTTATTGTGATTCATAGAATCCATCTTAGAATTCATGGAATCTCTCCATCCTGAAGGTTATAAGATCTCTACCACCTCTTTATAGGAGAGAGTTTCCTTTGGGTCAAACAAAAAAGATTCAATGACATCAGTGATTAGAAAATAATATATATATAGTTCTCATTACCTATACTTGTTTTTAAAAAAAATAATCTTCCATTGGGACCTATAGAATTTATTCCTATACCAACTATTGTGTATCTTGATAATCAACTTCATCAAACTGAATCATGCTGTCACTATAATTCTTACGTATGTTATCCCTCTCAAGAAATAAGTTATGTATTGTGATGGATACTCTCTTTCTTGATGGTTTTTATATATAGTATCCCCATATTTTTTATGATACTCTCTAAAGATACAATCTATGTCTTGGGATTATAGTTTGTTTCTTGAGTTGGCCTTAAAAAATCCTTGCAACCCCATGCATGAACATGTTACAAAAAGGATATTATTCCACTCTATAAATCTAAGGAAATAACATATATTACTTATACATGTTCTCAATTTATTAAATATGTTTTCATCTATAATTTATATCCCTAGTAAGATAATGGAAGTAATTATTAAATTATCATCAACTCTATCATTTACAGTAGGGTACAGTTCCTCTATCCAATAATACCATCCCACTATAGTGTATAAGGTGGAGTGAGTTGAGATAAACATTCATACTCGAATAGAAAATCGATAAATACTTGGTTAAAATATGCACCACCTAAATATGATTGATGTTTATTTATCTTTATATAACGTTAATTCTAAAATTCATTCTTTAACTCTTTGAAATAATAAAATGATTCAGACTTATATATCATCAAGTAGATATAATTATTTCTATTAAAGTTTTTAGTAAAATTCATTAAATATGAGAATCTACCTCTAGAATCCACTTGAAAATATATTTAGATGTAAGTGTATACCAATTCTATAATCTCTACAACCCTTTTAACTTATCCCCAAAATGGTGTTTTGGTCATCATTCCTTATAAAAAAATATTCCATATTTCATGTTGGTTAAGCTCCAAAGAGTCACAATAACCATCTTGATAGAGTAGTGTCATATGTATCATGATTATGTGACCATGGTGGTGATTCCACAACATGGTGTTAAATGAGGTGCACCTTTTTATTCGTCATCAGTTTCCAATATATGGTTTTCTGCTTCAATAAATAAAAATAATAATTCAAATGTGTCATACCATATCAAATGCTACCATTATAAAATTAGAAACTCTTACATCTAAAGACGAAAATAAATCTATCCGCATCTAAAAAATATATGGAAATGATGATATTTGTAATACTAGGATCATAATAAAAGTTATTTAAAAACAAAATCAATCATATTAGAAATGTGATATTATAGTCTCCAATGGATAGGGAATCCATCCTCGCACCATTTGTAGCCTGTATATCTACCTCACCACTATAAACCTTCTAAAATATAATTTGTTCTTATATTTGGACACTAATGGTAGAACCATATTTAGTATATAACACCCGACTTATAGATGTTGAAAGAGTACACTTGAAAAAAATGCACATGAAGCTTCCTATTTCCACTTTTTCTAGATATAATTTCTATTCCTATCTCCTTTATTACTACATGAAAATCATACCACATTCTCAATCTTCCATTTTTTGTGGTTCATCTTCTATTTTAAGGATGTTTCTCTGGTGCCTTAAGCTTAGAATGAGTCTTCAATATTTTTTTCTTATTATTTATTTTAGTATTTGCTATAATGACCATGGGTTTGTCTCTCCCCAATACTTTAACAACATGGTAAATATGTTTGATAATTGTAAATGTGTCTTCTCATTATTAATCATCTTTGAATTCAAAATGAAATTAGATATGTATTTAGGAAATTGGTATATATTTATATCTATTTGAAACTCATCAGGGATATTCATCCACATAAATTATAATCATTATATATAGACAAAAATCAATATTACATGTATCCTAGATAGTATTGCCTCTCTATGATTTCATGTAAAGAGTGCATTAGGGATCTAATCACTCACTTTTTACCACATTCTCTTGATATAGATCATGATGTTGAGACATAATGTTATATGCATCCATATCCTCATATTTTTTTAGAAGACCACTAATTATGGAGTATAACGTGAAACATTAGATATCCATTCATCTTCCACATGCTTCATGTACAGAGATACGTTTTTTTCACTAGCCTTTTTTGAAAGTTACTTAAGGATTAGAGTTTTTAGCATGTATAACATCAATTCATTCTTTATTATAACGTGTATGATCATGTTCCATTCCTGTAAATTAATTTAAGAGATAAGATTACCCATTTTTAGTATGAATCATAGTAAAATTATTGATACCTATTGATTTTCCCTTTCTATAAATTAAGAATTGATAATTAGTAATTTATTGATTATAAAAATATATTAATAAATTTAAAATTAAATTTCATTAATATCCCACTACTTTTTTAAACCTAATATCCCTTACCATTAGTTTTATAATATCATTTTTCTTATATATTCTCATAGAAAGGATCCCTATTCCCCTTCTCATAACCCATACATTTCTTGTCTGTAACACGCTATGATTTTAAATGATGAAAATTGTGTATAATGAAATATATTACACATAACACTCATCTTATAATATAATATAACATCTTATGACTTTATGATATTTTTATTTCTAATGTAATTCAATCTCTTCAGTAGCTTATGTTATATGCAACACCAAATTTTAAAAAACAACGAAATACTATTAATATTAGTAATTAAACAATTCATTTATAACCTCGAATTTAAGAATTTAACTATGAATAAGAATAAATAAAATTATAAAATTAAGAATAATTTTTTTGATATGGGAAATATATAAAAAATTTAGTACTTAATTTTTCTTAATGTATTTAATGTTATGAAAGATGATTTTTTCAATAATAATTTTTATTTATTTTTATTAAAAATAATAAAATTAATTTTATCCAATTTTTGAAAATATAATTGAAAAATAAAATTCATTATTTGAGTCAACATGAAAAAGTTATCTTTAGGTTAATTTCTAGAATCTTTTTGAAAAGATTAATTTTTTGATTAATAATGAAAAATACTTGTATTTATTGAAACATTTATTTTCATTTAAAGAAATTATAAGGATCCCTTATTTTTAAAATGGTTTTAAAATAAAGGTTATCTCACTTTTATTATAATTAATACATTTTTGGACATTGTAATAATTTTTATATTGAATTTATATAAAAAATCTTTTGAATGTTTTGAATGTTTTATCTCTGGAAAACCTCTCTTCTGACAAGTCTATGGGTTTAATTTTAAATTAAATTCTTCCACTTCTGAATGTTGAATTTGATAAAAAAAATTCAATAATTGGAATGATAATAATTAATATTATATAACATGGTAAAAATAATTTTAACATTAATTACTAGTAAAAATAAAAAAATTATTTATCACGGTTAAAGTTAAATTGAGTTTACTAGGGGTTAAAATAAAATGTAAGGGTTATAAATGACCAAAAACATTTTACTTTTCTATTTTATGGTCATTTTAAGTAATATATTTTATATTTTTTGATAAATATACATTTTTTATGGTTGGGTATTGTGAAAAAACATGGGTATTAATTTTTGTTTTCAAAAAATCCAAGTGTGTCCTCTCGCCCACGTATAAAAGGCCACCCCTCTCCTCCCCAAATCACACTTCCACAACACTATGGACCTGCAAAGAACTACCCAAGAATCCCCATTATATCCCTTTACAAATGATTGAGGGCATAGTTTTATTAGGAAATCCTCTTAATAATTCTTTAGGTATAAACCTAAAGGGGTTCTCTAAAGAAGAGGTAAAATTATTGACAAGCGTATTTAATTTATTTATTCATCCACATTCACAAAACAAAAGTCAAAAATGAAAATGAAATAAAACAATTTTCAATAATATACTAAAATTTTTTTATTTTAGTTAAATAAAATGTATACATCTCCACTTCTATCAAATGTAAAATGAAACCTTTGATCGCGTGTTTGATGAATTACGGCCTCCCAAACCGATGTAATTCATTTTCCATCACTATTATTTATGGGTAGATATAATGTTTTATTTAACACATATATATATATATAATATTGGGTACATATTTATAAATTTTGAAGTATGATATCACATATACCTTCTTTACTCTTATTCCATGGGGGGATACTATAAGGTTACTAGTGTGTATGGAAAACTACCGCCTCACAAAGAAAAGTTATTCATTTTTCTATTATGATTTATAAGGAAGGTATTAAAGATATAGTTTCTGAATATATGGGATATTTTTGATATAATAATACTTATGGAAATATTATATCACATCTTAATTCATACTTTCAATTCTGTTGGAAAATAATAATGTCGCCCATATGCACATGTGGACTACCGTATCTATATATCGATGTAAAATGTTTTTCATTATATTTTCACATGGATGGATATCAGGATGTATTTTACTAATATTAATTATATATATTAAATAATAATAATTTCCAAAAGGTGAATTAATATTTATTTTCCTTTCATTCCATCTCTTGAGAAAATGGAAAGAGTATTCATGCGTACGTACAACCTGTCGTCTCAATTAACAGTGTATTGAATTTTATATATTTAACATTCATGGATTATTATGGATACATATGTAATTTATATAAATTATATTTATATAATTTTTTACTTTTTTTTGATGATGTGGCCAATATCTAATTAAAAGGACCAAACATTACAAATCAAAACATACATGAAAAACAATGTTGTTAATACCTAAAACAAAATTTTAATAAAGAATTGATAATAAAAAATTAATAAAATTCCATAGGTAAATAATATTTGGTATGACATATATAATTATGATTTAAGAAAATATTTATAATAAATCTATACTTTTTATACTGGAGGTTTGAATGTAAATCAATGAAGTTAAACCTAAGGTACGGGTTTCTCAGCACACTTTTACTTCTATGATACGTATTCCATATTCACCACTTATTTATTCTATGTGGTTTATATACTAACACTTTTGATATATTATATCATTAATTTCATTATAATCATGAAATTTAAGGTTTAATTTTAATTTATTTCTTTTATGGGGCTTATGAGTCTGAAATTACCAAAGAAGTAATGTTTCATTATAAAATCTCATTATTTATCAGGATTGATAATGATTATTTTCCATATGATGAAATATTATAATCTAACTCTAAATAAACCCAATAATTTTATCCCCATTTTTTTATTCATGAAATTTGCAACTAATATTACAGTTTTCCCACTATTTGGTAATTATGATGTATTATAATATGTTTCAAGGAATGGTGTCTTTTTATCACTCTTCAGTCGAAAATCCATTCTCTTAAAAAATTATGTTATCTAGAAATTATCTTAGAAAATTTTATTAAAATTATATAACTTATTTTTTAAATATATTTATAACCATGATTTTCTACACCATGTTTTAAAATTAATCTTCATATTGTATTCAAAACAAGTCCTATTTGGATTTTACTTAAATTGTGAAAGGAATATTTTCTTCAACGTGTAAGGAATGAACATAATTTCTAAGAATAATGACCATTTAATGTTTTATATCATTATTTATAATATCAAAATGTTATTTTAAATTAAATATATTTTTAAAAATTTTTGTGGAAGTTTAGTTTTAAAAGAGATATTTTCATTATATAAAGGTTATTTCCCTCTGGAATTTTTTAATTATATCTATATGGAATTTTTATTCAACAACATCAAAAACCCTGGTTCTACTTATGATACACTGAGAATATATTTTTATAATACCATCCTTATTACTTCTCTTAAATTTTTATAATTAATTTGATCGTGGATGCTCTATTTTATTACTATTCACTGTACTACTCTAGATTGTTTAGGATTATGTCTGTTAATTTGTGTATGTATTAAAATTTCATATATTAGGTTTTCAATAAGAATGTTAATGTTTATTTTGTTTCAAAATATTAATATGATAAAAGTATTCACCTTATTATGTGATGGGTGGGTCCTATAATTAAAGAGATTCTCGATGATTCATTAGGTATCATGATAATTATCCATTGGAAAAATTAAATGGGTTTTTACCCATTGTTTTAAATTGTCTTATGAAAGGTCTTGATACTCTATTTATGATGTATGGAGTTATTTATTCCATTAATATGTTGTTAATTATTGATTTACCTGAGAGTATGATAATTTTTATAATATACATGGATAAATTTTAACCACAGGTGATTACTTATATGGATTTATATAACCTTCATTTATTCCTTCCACATTATTATCATGTTATTTTTTAAATGGAATGTGAATCATTTATTGACTAGACTGTATTGGTTCTGCTTATTTATTCACGATAATATTCATTATATGAAAAACCTTACTAAGAATCTAATATCACCACATTATTATTTATTATTTTCACAAGGATACCTTGATGAGTTTTATGATTGATATGCGTGGGTACTCTAAGAAGAATAATGGTATTCTCAAAGAAATAAGTTTCTATATTTTATGTTTTAAAATGTATTATTGATTTTCAAGAATATATATTGTTTAGAGAGACTACTACACTATTCAGTCCTTTGGGATGAAATTAATTGGGTTTAGTTCCATGGTAGTAAAGTAACTGTCGATTCTAGGCTACTAAATTTATGGTTTTACATCTGGTATCAGAGAAATTTTAGTAGAATCTTTGGAAACTAGAATAAATAAAACATATATTATAGAATATAATGCTATGAAAGTATTTTTGGAGAAGTATAATTATAGAATAAAGTTATAATGATATGGTAAAGTAGATATTATCTGGTTTACCTAGAAATACATCCATGATTTGATAATATAAATGGATGTGGATATAGAATAGATGTACATAGGGGTAATAAATCTAAAAAAAGGAACACTGGGCTTTATCAAATGTTACTTGGTATAAGAAAATGGGCCTTAATGTGCAATCGGTTTGACACTCTCGATGGATATGATTTGGTTAATTCAAATTTTCCTTACATATAATTATGAAGTAAATAAAATATTTTTATTATTTGAAATCAATCCCAAAAAACCAGGTTTAAGATTATGATACTATCCATGCAGAATTCATTCAATTAATGCTAAGTGTCTCACCTTTCTTGGTATTATAAATTATATTTCACAATATCAAGATATAATATACTATATTCCATTATTTTCAAATAGATCCCAGTATAAGGAATGGGAGCCATATCAATGTACACACTCCATGTAGCAATTTCCCTCATAAGAATGATAATGAAGATAGGACTAGTACTATAGCTAGAACTGACAAAATTAAAACCATATTGGTGTAGCTGACTCAGGTTATGAGAAATAACCTTGCCCATATGGGGCAGAACATTTATCCACAACATGGTACATCAATTCTAGACCAATTCACGAGTTATAATACTCAATCACAAAATTAAACAATAAATCCATTTGTTGCAGAGAAATTGATATGTTCCTCAGAGAAGTTATTCTTATCTTTGGGTACTTATGAAATGAAGAAGTTTTTCATTATATTTTATCATCTCTTAAGAGATATAAATCAATTGTAGTTATTGATTCAAAATAATAATAATACATAAGAAATAAAAGGCATGGAAAGTAAGGATTTTATGTTACTCTTCATGTAAAATTATTTCCTTCATGGGAAATGAGGGGATATGCATAGGAAATTCCTGAGTCTAATACTAGAGGAAGATAACAAAAATTCCATGTATGATGAAAACATTATGAGGTTATAAAGGAATTCTATGGAATATGTACGTAATCCATTGATCAATATTGACTGGTTCATTAATTGGTTAAAGGTGATTCTTTGAATGGAACTAGTCTCCTTAGAATTTCAATCATATGAGGAAATAAAATCAAGTTATATAAATATAGATAAAGATTTCATCATGTATTATGGAATTAAAGGAAGAAATATGAGAATACGATGATATTGAAAAACAATGATAAAGGGAGGATGGAAAATAAGGATTTTCACACATGTGGAAATTGATGAAAGAAACACCCCGGTACTTGCTTAAAGGGAAGGGAAGTTTGCTACATGTGTGGAGAAAAATTCCACCATGCTCATGATTGAAAGTTTAATAATTAAGTTTCCAATTTTCAATGTTTAAAATATATGGATATGAGTAATTATAAAAATAAATTCCCTAAGATTCAACAAAATATACCTCAGAAGAAGCTAAGGGACCAAGGCCAATCATATGCTATTAACATAGATTAAGTAGAATGATAAAAGTTCTTGTGTATTTGGATTCAATAATTATACTTTAGAATTGTTTTATTAATAATAATCTTGCAATATATAAGGATTTTACTATAGTAATTTTTATATAAGGGTTTGAAGACACATGTTTATTGGTACTAAGAAATTTTTTTATGTGGAAATTTTATCTTTATAGAAAACACATGATTGAGGGAAGATAAACCATAATATTTTTTCAATGCTGAGACTATAATGATAAATATAAATTTATGGGAGGTTATTGGTAACCTTGAAATTGGTTAGTGATTTAATGGTTTATGTTTATTTTATGGAGTAAACTACATGTTTTCATTAAGGTTTTATAGTGATCAATTTTTTTACATATTTGTAATGGGATATTAAGCGCCCCTTTATATTGTTTGGGGAATATAAATTTGATTTAGTAAAAATCCTTTTAAATTTTTGGTATTTCTATTTGTTCATACATATTTTGGATGATTCATAAGTTTAACCATTTATGAAATGTATTATTTTGAATTTTGGGAGTCAATATTTAGGTATAAGAGACTAACTTATTATATTGGACAACTTTTTTAACCAATTTTGGTTCTTGAAACGCCATGAGGAATAACATTTTAATTTTTTAAGGATATTATGATCAATTAAAAGTTAATAATTTTTCTTCAGGAATAATGAAATTCATCTTGGATATTCATTTAAAAGAGTAAAAAATGAAGTAGAGATTTATTGATGAATAACAAAAGGATGAAATTGTATGTATATTTTTTGGTGATCTTTATCATAATATAAAAGGAATAACCCATCTCTACATAAAGGATCTTGAAACAAAAAATGACCATATTTCATTCATACAAGATTAATAGATATCCTTTTCACTCATTATTGATTTAGGGTTTTGTGAATTTAAACATTCTCATTATCATTCAATTTCTTTTTATTAATGGACTCTATCACCCTCTACATTATTTGGACATTACGCTTTTCTTCCACATCCTTTATTCACATCCTACCTATGTTCTCCTTCTTGGAAAACTAGTTATGACTTATTCAATATAACCTTTGTATTTCCATTTCTCCATTTTAAGATGATGTTTGATTATCCCATTTTATGATCTGGGTTTACATCAAGGGTTCATTAAAATTTCAAACCCTTGATTATTGAGACCGTGATTAAATTTCTAGGTTTCTATTTATTTAAGGGGGTAGAATGTAACACCTTAAGATTTTAAAAGAATAATATAGAGTTTGATAGCATATATGAAACAAAAAAACAATATTATATTAGAATTTAACACCCTGAGATGTTATGATGTGTTTCTATTTAAATAAATTCAATCTCTTTGATAGTTTTCATTACTCACAACACTGAGTTTTAATGAACCTTAATATAATATTAATATTATTATTTAAACATGACCATTATAAGCTATTAGATAAACATGGAAGTATGAATTATAATAAACACATTTTATAATACTTATGTAATAACTTTATATAAATAAAATATATTTATAAATAAGAACTTAATTTTTGGTAAACTCTTTATATTCATAAAAATCATTTTTTTCTCAAAAATGTTATTTATTTATTTTTTTGAATAAATAATAAAATTTATTTTTTCTACTTTTAGAAAAATAATTTGAAACTATTACCTTAATTTTTTGATCCATTTTTCAAAATTTTATTAGGGATAATTTTTTGGATTTCAATAAAAAATAATTATTCAATGAATAGTGAAAAATACTACTTTTTATTAAAATCTAATTTTCATTATTTATTTATGTTTAATTATATATTAAAATGGATTAAAAGTTTATATTAACTCAATTATATTATATTTAATTAAGTTCATTTCATTGGAATAAATTTCATATTTAATTTAGATATAAAAAATTTTCAACAATTTTGAATGTTTTCTCCTTGGTAAACTGATTTTTCGACACGTGTGGGTTTAGTTTTAAATTATACTCTACCAATTATTTTAATTTAATTAGATAAATTGGATTAAATGTTATTAATATTAATAATTAATACTCTATAATATGTTCAAATATTTTTTGACCATAATAAATAACTAAAACATTAAAAATTATTTACCATAGTTAAGGTTAAAATGATCTTACTGAGGGTTTAAACTAAAAACATAAGGGTTAAAGATGACCCCAAAAATTTATAATTCTTATTCTATGGTCATATTATGATCTTATATCTTATAATGATAAATAATGTTATATTTTATAGTTTTTTAAATTTGAAAAACATGGGTTACACTTTATCTTCTCAAAAATCCCCAGTGTGTCCCCTCTCCCACTTATAAAAGGCCACCCCATATTATCCCCTAATAACACTTCCAAATATATTTCGTTCAGTCCATATATACTATAATATCTTTATAATATCCCTCCACAAATTCTAGATTAATTATTTTTATCCTTAAACTCCCTTATGATGAATTTAGGAATAAACCTAATGTGGTTCTCTGAAGAAGAGGTGAAATTATAAACACATGTATTTTTTTATAACATCCTCCAAGTACTTCAAATTTTATTCTATTATGATAATATAATAACACCAATATTTCCTATATAATTATATTTTATTATTTTGATATAACAATAGATATCATTCTCCACTTCCATTAAATGGAAAATGAAACCATCGATCGTGTGTACGATGGACTACCACCTCATGGATAGATGTAATTCATTTTACATCATAGCTTTTCAAGTATGAATATAATGATGGAATTAAAATATTTATATTATATTTATGAAATTATTATACTTTTATAATTATGATATCACAGATACCTTTTTATTATCCATTCTGTGGAGAATATGAGAAAGTCACTTGTGTGTATGTCTGACTACCGCCTGAAATGATATGATTTATTTTTCACTTATTCTTTACAAATATGGTAGTAAGGATAATGTTAATGAATATAGAATATATTTACAACCTAAAAAAATTATATAAATATAGTATTACATCTAAATTCTTACTATCCAATCCATTTGAAAACAATAATGTCCTTCTCGTGTACATTCGGGCCACCGTCTCCACGTAGCAATGTAAAAGGTTTTTCATTTTATTTCTTCATAGATGGGGAGAAGGAAATATTTGATTAAAATAAATAATATATATTACATATTAATAATTATTAAATAAAGGTTAATTATTTTTTATTACCCCTTTTTCAATCCATTTTGAAAATGGAAATAACGTTCATGTTTTTGTACGTCCTTCCATCTACATTTTTATTTATTAATAAAAATAATTATATAATTAATATATATGATATTTATATAATATTCATAAATTTTCAGGTGATTTTACTATTTTCAAAGTAAAATCAACAAATATACTAAATCAAAACACACATGAAAAATGATGATGTTATTATGTAAACAATAATTTTAATAATGAATTGATAATATATTTGTCAGAAAAGGTTTAAAATTAATCATATATGAAATTATATATATAATTAAGTTTCTATAAAATATTTATAATATACCTATATTTATTATATTGTAGTTCTATACATATACATAGTAAATCGAACCAAAGATAATTTGTTCTCGCATAAATTTTACTTCTATGAGACATATGTAATATTGACCACTTATTTATTTCTGGTGGTGTATATTAATACCCCTAATGATATGTTCTCTCAATAAATACATTATAATTGTTTTATTTAAGTTTTAATTTGAAATTATTTATTTCATGGAGGTTATTATTAATAAATTAATTTTTTTTAATATTTAAGATACAATAACATTTTTTGTCGGTATTGTTTACAATTAAGTTTCAGATGATAATATCATTTGATATACCTCTTAATAAACTCATGATTTTTATTATAATTTATTTATACATGAGCTTTTTTAGTAATAGTATCCTTTTTCCTCTCTTTGGTAAATAAACATGTTAACAAAACATTTTTAAGAAAATTTGACTTCATTTCTCTCTTCGGTCGAAAAACCATTTTATCCAAAATCTTGTTTTCAAGAAAATGTTTTTGAAATTATATAAAGGTTTTAGAAATGAAATATATTACCCACTATTTTAATTTTATAAAAAATAAGCCTACATGAATCCTCCTTTCATTTTGAAAATAATGCATGTTTGTATTTTTCTAAAAATGTGAATGAAGCCTTTGTTTTAATGTGTTTGACATGAACAGAATTTAACATAATCATGAAAAATAATTTTTTTAAAGATTACATGATACGTTTCAATGTTTATTTTTAATTAAATTTATTTCAAAAATTTATTGGGAAATTATAGTTAAAATAATGTGATTTTCAATGTACAATGGTAATTTTCCTCAGGAATATTTTAATAATTTCTATATGGAATTTATATTCATCAATATCAGAGACCCTTATTGTACTTGTGATCTACTAAGAATATTTTGAAATGATACGATCCTAATTATTTCTATGGATGTTTTTTGATTAGTTTGACTAGGAAAGCACTAATTTATTTCTATTGACCATATTAGTCTAGTTGGTTTATGATTATGTTTATTTATTGGGGTATGTATTAATATTTTTATGACTTTTTTTTCAATTTGAATGTTTATTTTGAATATGTTTTTCCCCATTCATATGAATAATACATTGGAATTATTATGTTATGGGTTGGGCCTTGAGTAACATATCCCCTCGATCCATTTATAATCCTCATTAGACAAATCAGTTAGGAAAATTTAATGAGTTTGATATATAGTTTTAAAATTTATTCTAAATGACCTTGAAAATATGTTAATGATGTTCAACATTATGCATTTCAAAATTTTTAGATTACTTATTTATGTCCATGTAATTATTTAATTAGTTATAATATTGATGGATATGTTTCACAATCATGGGATTATTTATGTGGATTTATTTTTTCATCATTTAGTCCTAACATATTATGATCATGTGATTTTAATGGAGATGGTAGAGCAAAGGGGAGACTCTTGAAAGTAAGAAACTCACACACATATATAATATGAAGATTATTCAATGAATTATAGGGTAGAGACATATTCATCTCATCATTATCTTGTTGAGAAGAAGGATCTATTTCATCTTTGTGCAACTCGACAAAATTTATATGAAAACGGTGAGATATCGTTGGTGTATCCTTGACTAAAGAAAAATTTTATGTATTTTTTCAAATACACAGTGAATATATCCTTATCTGATTTTGGTATCCCCTCATTGAAGATGATCATCAAGAAACACCGAGTTACTGATGTTTTTTCCAACCAAGAAGCTGTCAAGGAAATGATAAACCTATGAAAATTATCTATCATTGTGATATTTCTAACTCCAAAGGGTGAGAAGATGTGGAGGTTCAATGATCTTTCTAATATAATTTCTGTTGTTTAGGGTTTTGAGGATTGTTGGATGATCTCCATGGGAAGAGGACACTTCCACATCGTCTTTCCCTCTAATGAAAATAAGAGGTGTCCATAATGATTCAACTCCATTTATTTGAGACCAGTAATTTTAAGGATATATCAATGGGATCAAAAAATTGATCCACTTAATGTGAGGAACACTCACACTCAGGTATGGATTTTTATCTGCAAGCTTAATTGGATTTATTGGAATCCATGAATTTTGTGAGATATTGCCTCGTCAGTTGTAAATTGAATTAGAGTTGATATAAAAACATATAATCCATGATTTGGGATCATTTCTCGAGTCCTATTAGAAGTCGATATGGCTACCACATTGGTGGAAGAGTTTGTTCTTACAATAAGGGACGGTAATATTATGTTGTAAATCATTTATAAATAGAGGATAAATTTCTGTAGGGACTATTGTTTATTAGAACACTTGGGATCTGAATGAAAATGGTGCATAGTTTGTAGCCATTTCAATATTAAAGGACATGATGAGAAATCCTTTTGGAGGGCCGCTGAAAAAGGTAATGGGATTGAATAGGCTCTTTACAACTTTAATGAGCTTGTAGGGTCCTACCTTGTGAAGGAACCTCAGCCCGAGTTAATGGAATACAGTTTCTCTTCATAGAACTTAAGTAGGAATGTAATAGGGTTGTTAGGGGAGACTCATACTTTGGAATCTAAAGAGGATTCACTTATAGGTATTGTTAAGGTGGAGGATGATTCAAAGACCATTAACATTTATCAAATTGAAACCTCCCTGATGATGGTGGAAATAGATGTCTCCTATTTTATAGAAGGCGAGGTCCGTGACTCTCACACTCATAGAGTGGGTACCTCAACTGATTACAAGGAGTAATGACTGATTTCTAGTCTCACCACTAATGATCAGGTCACTATGGTGGTTGATTCCCCTACCACACTAGAACCTAATTTGAAGATGATTAATGAGCATTCTATTCAAGACACTTACAATGTAGATGTTAATAATCATGTTCATAACATTATAAAGGATAATTTTAATGCTATATTTCTCATACCACCATCAACGTATTTCAAGATAATGAGACTGATCTAACTGAATCTAATTTTGTAATGTTTAGTGGTGGAAAAATGGTTTTTATTTAAAATCATAAAACTCTTCATCATGTTAACCCATCTAATGTCACCCTTGAATTGGGATTGACTGTGATAGACCCTACAGATAAGAACAATCATGAGAAATAATAAATGCTTAATGAATGTAATGGGCTAAATAAGATGATTTATGGAAGTGATCAGGAGATTCCCCAATATACCTCAGTTGTTCTCAGAGATTCTCTAATAATTTATGAAAATTCACCTAAAGAGGATGTTTTATATTCTAAATTAGTCACATATTTTTCTTGTGGCTCAGTATAAGACACATATGGATCCCTACAAAATTACTCAATCACATTTAATGATTCCAAAATTGAGAAAATGGTTCATCTACATGAGATGGAGGAACCTTTTTATCAAGTTACCATAGGAAAAACTACTAAGAGGGGGATCCTTCAGGATCCCTCTATGTGAATTGGTCACTCTTCTAATAAATTCACCTCACTTAGTGGAAGGATATGGTCTGATCATAGTGAGTCCTTATCCCCCTATGATACCCCTTTGATCCCTTTGATAAGATTGATGAATTGATGAATTCAGGCACTTTATTATCTTTATGACCTTCTTCTACTTCAGAAAAGATTGTCCAAAAAACAATATAATGCCAAATGGATACAAGTAGGGGATCTAAATTCAATATTCTTTCTTTGTTTTCACAGAGATAAGAAGACTCAAAGAGGTGTTACTAATCTTTAACTTTATGGGTCCTTATATAGCTTAGAGTTTGAAATATCCAATGTTGTGGTTAATTATTTTGAAGAACTATAATTAGAGAAAGGTAATAATGAAACAAATAATATGATTGATAATATTGAACCCACTTTTGACACTCAACAAATTAAGATTCTTGTTGAAGACCCCCTAGAGTGGGAAATCAAGTCTTCCATATTCTCGTTGAATATTGTTAGTTTGGAAAAAAATGTATGTGTATAACAATAAATTATTAATGTTAAAATGGGATATTATGTGTCATGAGGTCATCAATGTTGTGAGAGGGTTTTTTCAATCATGCATACATACCCTATGATTTCAATTCATACTTCATTGGTTTGACACCAAAAAAGGAAAATGCATTGGATATCAAGGACTTTAGGCTAGTTTCCACTGTGAACAAAATTACCAAAATCATCAACTAGATCATTGACTCAAGGTTAGAAAACATTTCTAGTGATCTGATAACCCCTAATAAATTTGGGTTTCTCTAGGATGAAATATTCATAATTATCTCCTCACGTCATCAGAATATGTCAACATCATGAAATGGAAAGTAAAGGATAGATGTTTTCCCCTTAAATTGGACATCTCCAAGGTATTTGACATAATAAAATGGAACATCATGTTTGAAATTCAAAGAAAGTATGCATTCTATAGTTATCTCATCAAACTGGCCAATAGCATCCAAAATAGTTTCAAGCTTTTTATTTTTATTAATGGGCCACCTAGAGTCCATTTTCAATCCTCTAAGGGGTCACATAAGGGGACCCTCTTTTTGGACTTATCATTTCCATGGATAAAGAGTATTTGAGTGTTTTTCTTAATTATCTTATGTAGGTGGGTTTATACTAAAAAATTTAGGTTGTAAGGGACCTCTCTACCCCTTCCCACCTTCTTTATGCTATCGAACGTTTTTTATTTGGTCAAGCTGATAAAGGGAAAAAAATTTCATCAAAATTTTTGTTTCTCCTTATGAGGGAATTTTTTCACATGTGATAATATGGAATAAATCCTTTTTGGCGTTTGGGAATGGAATGAGTGTGTCCAAGAAGAATAGGATATCTAGGAAACTTGGAGTGAATAAAGGGAACCTTCCCACTAAGTATCATGGGGTGCCTCTATTCTGGGGTAGGGTTCAAAGATGTTACCTTGAAAGTATATACTCCAGAATTATTACCCAAATGGATACCTAGAAAGAGAAAAACATTTCCCAAGATAGGAGAACTTTCATTTTGAACTCTGTTATCACTTCATTATTTGTCTATGATTTTTCAATTTATATATATCCTAAAACACTAATCAAGGAGATTCAATCCAAGATCATTATAATTTTTAGACTACATCCATTCATGGAAAGAAATGAATCCACGTAGCATAGAAAGATTTCATTAAACCCACTATCTTGGGGGGGGGTATAGGAATTAAAGTTTGAAGACCTTGAATGATGATATTATCAGAAAATTCACTTGGAAATTTTTGACATCCAATGACATATCTATAGATTACCTTTCTAATAGATTTCTATCAAAGCTACAAAATAGATATTCCATGTATGTTTCTTCTTCCATTTTTCCTTCCATTAAACATGCCTATCATGAAATCATGCACTACAAAACATGGATGATCTGCAAGAATTATAACCTCAGTCTATAGGCCACAACATGGATGAAAAAACCCATTTGTGAAAGAATAGATGTGACTCCTTTGGTGGAAAATCAGTCCATTACTGATATACAAAAGAATCCTAACGTATAGGGTTGTCTGTCCACTCAAATTAGATTCGAGATATATAGATACACCTTCATTAAGTATGATACACTAATTTGGACTCCTAAATTGAATGGTAAGTTCAATTATAGAGAGTATTATATGTATATTTGTGATAGAACCAGTCTCATTACTTTGTGGCCATAACATTTCAACATACATTTCATCTCTCTTGCTCATTTTTTGCTGTTGTGGACATCCTAGAAATGCAGACATCCTGTAAAAAATTTTATACAAATAATAGGACTCCTCCTTGCTTATGTTTATTACATTTTTCTGTATGATGATGAATCAATCCATCATTTTTCACTTTCCTATATATTTTCATGAAGAATTTGGAAGCACCTTCAGGAAGTTTTTTTGTGTTAACATGTCCAGAGATAGTTTAGATGGTTTCATGAAATCTATCACCAGTTTTCTTAAAAGTGAACAGATTCATTTATTAATGATCACAACTGTTTTTTTAACATTTTCTTATATCTAGAAGGCAAGAAATGAAATTAACTTCTAGAACCATAGTCCCTCTTTGCGGGTTGGTCTGAATGATGTGTATAGAGAGGTTATTATAGCTTCCAAAATTCAAATAGGTTCCATGAATAATGGTTTAACTAATCTAATTATTCTGAAACCTCTTGTTGTAAAGGGAGTGGTAAAGAATCCTATGATGTTGAAATCAATTTGATATATCCCACTTATACCTCTATGGCTGAATGTGAATGTGGATGGGGCAGACTTAGGTTCACCAAGACATTCAAGATGTGGCGGTGTCTTCCACACCCATCGAGGGTTTGTTAGGGGACATTTTTATCATTATATTGGGATTAGATATATATATATATGAAGCTGAATTATGGGAGATTATTAAATATATCAAATATGATATCTATCATGGATGGAGATACATTTTGGTGGAATATGACTCTACTATAGTGGTGCATATTCTGAGGATGTTGTCTAGGAATGTCCCACAGATAATGCTTCCATTATGGATTTAATTCCTTTATCTTAATGAACTTATTCATCTGGATGTTAGTTGTGTTTATCAAGAGGCCAACTAGGATGTTGATGCTCTGTCCAAGAGAGTAATTATAGAGGATTCATCAAGATGATATTTTGTTACTCTGAACTTCTACTCACATCTTGTTGAATTAAATGCATGCAGTGTGTTTCATTCTTGATTTTGTAAACCCTCTTATTCTAAAACACTTTACATTTTCTAATAAATTTTTACGAATGTGATTTCTCCCAGATCCTAAACCTCTATGATCATTTTAATCATGTTATTATGTAAATTGTATCTGTTTTAGTTATTTACCTATCCATATTGATCACTCTTATACATTCATGATATCTTCCTCTATATGCATACCCTTACTAAGCATTTTTAGTTCACCCCTTATGTTATATTTTACCCTAACTATGAGCAAGTGTTTTTGATTAATATTCTAGGATATGATATAGGGAATAGTGGCTTCATCAAAGAATATATATTATGTATTTTATGTTTTAAAATGTAATGTGGATTTTCAAGTATGTATCTATTTTATAAATGCTAAAAAAATTCTAACATTTGGGAAGATATTACTTGTATCTAGTTCTAATTTAGTAAATTAACCACCATCTTGAGGCTACTAAGGTAGGGGTCTTTAAAAAACAAGTTTTTTAAAGTGTTTTTTTATAAATAACATTACAACAACATTATATCATGGTTCCTTGATCTGCTGAGTGGACTATCCAATCATAAAAACCTGTTTAAATATTTCCAAAACCATTTATTCTTAGTTACATAATATCCTTCTTGGGCAGTCAACCCTAAATGTGAACTATGTCATGTTAACCCAAAACATCAAGCTAAATTTTTTCCAAAATCTAAAACCACCCTGACTTGGTTTGGTCAAGAAATTTGAATTATGAGGTCAATTCTAACTTATGTAATGTAAAGAAATAATAATATAATATTTTAGTTGACAGATTTTAATAATTATAAATAAAATCATGGTTTTATTTTTTCACATTCCTTGTAAATATTTTTGTGAATTTCACTTAAGTGATTAACATTTCCTTATAAAACATTTAAACATAATTTGGTTATATTTGATTCCATCATGAATAATTTTTAATTAATTTTTATATGATCATGAAGATACCATAAACATATATAATTATCCATGAGACTAACAGAAATAAAATATTAGTGTCTTGATAACGAGATTCTCAAATGCCTAATTTATCTAAAAGATGACACACTATTCATCAACCCTAGTGGAAAAAACATTAATCTATACCTTGGTTTTTATTATAGTATTACACCATAGATATTATGTATCCCCTCAATTGGATTCACTTATTATCCAATACTTGGACCATATAGTCTCTATAAGAGCTCTATCCTTACATTTTATTTTACTCACATGCAGGTGAGGGGATCCAACAGATTGGATAAATGAAGTTTACATAAATAAAACATCACGAACACATGCCCTCACATAATATAGATGATGTGATGAAACATAGTCCCTAAATATAAATATAATAACAATAAATATAATGAAACAATTCACATATATAGGGATAGTCTAATATGATGATCATTTATAAAACATGTAACGAGGAAACATTTTCATTCTAGTTATCAATTAATTAAATTAATTATTTAATTAAGATAAAATTAAACAAATTAATCCAATTAATTAAAATTTATCTTAAATGAATCCAAGAATTCTTTCCATCATATATAATCTTAAAAAAAAAATATTAATTTCAATTAAAAATAATGATGTACCTTATTGTACAAGGAGGCAACGACATGTACTAATCAAAACTACCTAAAATGATATTTGCACTTGTGTATTCCTTAGAATCCAACACATATTTCATGATAGCTAATAAATGGAATGAACTATCAAAAAAATCATACATGGAAACCTTGTGAATTACACTACATGTAATGTTATTAATGTGTGAAAAGCAAACTCTACGCAATGACCACGCCAAAATAGTAGATTTGGAATTTAACACATAATTAACTAAATTTATAATTTAAAATCCTATGAAATGTAATATATTGTAAAATAAATAACAAACATAATTTTATGTAATTGGTTTATATTTATATTTAATTCTTTCCTCTTTGTAAAATTTAACACACTATTCTTATCATACTAAACGATATGTAGCCTCAGCTGCCCGGGTCTATGAAACATGCCTTAAGGACAAGGCATGTTTCATGCCATAGATATGTTTGAGGTACACAATGTATTTTACTTCACAGAAGGCATGTTTCCTCAGAGTTTCAAATTATGCCACTCCACTTTTCATGTTATCGATACAGAAGACATTGGGACCCCTACAATCTTAGTCCCGAGAAAACGATGAGTACATATCATGTACAGGTGTTACAGGATGTGTATTTCTTCATACTATGCACCAACCTATATGGATAACTTTTTGGTCCTATTTTATCCTATCACATATTCTATTTCATTAGTATAATCATATTTTATCATGATATCTAGATGATATACACAGGTAAATCATGTGTAGTTAGGAGGCACAAGCCGTGTAGTCTTATGTTTTCCTTCTAGAGCTTTTTGGAGCTCTATATTTTTTTAAAACGACTATTTATCTTAATATTAACTGTTTATTGGTTATGTTAATGAGAATGAGGAAATTGAATATATAATGATGATCATATTTAAAAATATGATTGACCTGAATCAAAATTAAATTCAAAATCAAGAATACGATCATAAAATAGTTAATGATACTAAATTAGACATGTGTTTTCTATGATGCCACTTGTAGGTTTCAAGTGATGTGAATGTTCTTGTATGGTATTTCCATATGTACTTTTGAGTCTTCATTTATGAATAATTGTTGATATATATAATGATTAACATCATGAAAAATGAAAAAACTTAATTTCATAATTTTATTAAAATCTAGAATTAGAAGAGAATGATCATCACATGTAGTTTATAATTAATTTATGTCAAAATAAAAAATCATCCTCACTTGTTATTCCAAAATTAATTAATGATTTAGTAGACATGATATCAATTTTCTATAGGATTCAATTTTATAATCCCTTAATAAGTCTCCTACACATGCTCCATAATCTTGAAGCATTGTCATAGAGTAACTGAGTTCTAGTACGGTCAATCTTGAGAGATTGCATCATTCATGGTAGATTGCAAAGAATATCCACTCCATAGATGAGAAATCTTATTATTATCTCAATTAATTGAGAAAATAGGAGGAGTGGGAGTAATATATATAGCATCCCTCGATCCCACATTCTCTCACATGGCCAAAAAGGGTTGGTTATGAGGCCTCAAGCACACCTCCCTGCATGCCAAAGGCTACCGACTAGTAGTGGGGGTGTGAAATTTATAGTGGGGAGACTATAACCTCCAGTATGAAGTATCATAGTAGTATAATAATAAACCATATAAATAAAAGGAATAAAAGTATATACAAAGAGTAAAGAATAATAAGATCCAACTAAATTATACAATAAATAATAACGGAATAATGTAATGACATGATGTAATGTAAGTAAATGTAATTATAAAAACAATACAAGTAAAAGACTAGAATAATCAAATAAATAACCAAAATTACCTTGTCCCAAACCCCAAGTATGTCTCATATCCAAAATCTTGCCCATCCAGTAAGTAAGAAATCAATAGTAAGGTCCTTTTCCCTTATCCAAACATACATCCACCTAATGTGTTTGGGTACAAAACTGCTGCCCAAATTATGTGTGTGTATAACTATGTAGGTTGAAACCATCATGTATAAACTAACATGTCTGATAAGAAGTCTATTAAATAAATAGATAAATAGGTTTATTGATTAATTCAAAAATTAATAAAATAAAACAACAACCTACTTCAGCTCTGTTCCGAAATATCTATGAGCTTGTCTTACGACCAAACCAAACACAACCATATATCCAAGGTAAAGTAAAATTATTTGGTGCCATGCTAAAATTTATTTTAGAATATATTACAACCATGCTGACCACCACCATATCAGCATGGTATAGTCACAAAAATTTTCATCAAACTCTAATAAGAGTAACATCATCTAGGTCTAATCCCTATAAGCATTACAACATGGGACTGGAAAAATCACACTCTCTATAATCATTACAATATGGGACTGGGATAAGCCTACTCAATATCATAATTACAACATATAAGTGTACATGTTCCAGTTTCGAGCCTGATATATAAGAAGTACATCATATGACATAGTTCCTATCATACAACATGGATTTCACAATATCAAATCATAAATCTCAATGTTTAATTATGTGAATAACCATTTATATTTCATATACCATATTCAATTAAATAAAAATTTATTAAAAGTTATATCAATAAAAAATAATCCACAACTTAGGGATTCTTTATCAAATAATCACCTAATGTCTCATGTCATGCTAAACACACATTAAGCTACTAGACAATTTAATTATTTTCATGGTTTAATCATCTAATGGGTAGCCATAATCTAGGTCAGAATCTAATTGATAGTAATGTACTCTAAGGAAAAATAATGTTCATTGTGTAGTTGGTTCAAGTTCATAGTACATTGTAAAAATCAAAATATTGCATAAAAATCGTAATTATCAGACAACTGGGTAAAGTTTTAGACCCATTTACCTTTAATATATGATCCAACAAATCTTCCAATGGAAGAAACTCATGAGGAAAAAGGTGAGGAAACTTGCCAAGGTAATACTAGATAAAAAATGATCAAGATAAAAAAAAATTAACATGGTCAAAGGATTTCACCACAATGGTTAGAGAACTAATGATGTGAAGGAAGAAACTCAACCAAAAAAACATTCCACAGATTGAAGGTATTATAGGGACATCTGAAAGGGATGTTGGAACTCAAAAATCCCCTGGTGGGTTAACTTAGGATGAGGGGAGAATAGTTTTTGTGAATTATAATAGAATTAAACCGCACAACATACATTAAAATAACAGTTCGGGGAGTTACATGGCCTGTAATGTATTTACACATCGTTTAAATATTTTTAATGGGATATGCCAAAAAACCCAACGCCTCAGATTTTTTTATAAAAATAATCAGACATTACGTGGTGTGTAACAAACTTAAATGTTCTGTAAATGTTTTTTTGAAGTCTTTCATCCCATTTTCCCTTTAAATGACCCAAACCCCATTTAAATATTCTCAACATACAAAGAAACCATGAAAAACTTAACCCATTTAAACTTAGACTCCATTAAATCAGATAAAAATACTTATATGTACATTAATTCATTTTACCAAACAAATATCTTCACATGGATCCTATCTATTTTCTCTTGTTTGGTTTAAAGATGCGGAAATACCTACCTAAAATAAAAGTTAACAAAAAAAAAGAGAGAGACAAACCATAAAAAAGATGGGATATTACAACCTCTCCACTATATAACATCTCATCCACAAGGTGATCCAAGCATCACTATGAGCTCTCAGGGAAAAAGTTTGACCACTCTGTTTACATCATAGGCTCCCTCCCCCAGGTATCCTTCTAAACTCTCCCATGCTACCACTTCACTCAAACCAATGATATAATCCTACCCAAAAGATAAAGATATTTCTCACTATGATACACAAACCGTATCAGATGATCTGCAAAGGATGCATCATCACAAATATCAACATCTTCTATGTCTATTACATGGGAAGGATCTGGATGATATCTCCATAGATTAAACATGTAGAACATGTTGTGCATGGAACTATATCACTGTGGAAGGGGTACACGATACACAATTGGACTGACCCTTACCACAATCTCAAACAACCCAAAAAACCTGGGTGTTAGATTTCCCTATTTCATGATATGGTGGTACCAAAACCTAGGAGACACCTAAAAGAAAATATGATTGAAAACTTATAATTACATATGTCATCTTTGAAGGTCAGCATATTATTTCTTCTACCTCTGAATGAACCCCAACCACTCTCTGATCAACTGAACATTCTCAGATGTGTCTTCTATGAGACCTGGCCTAATAAGTACTAACTCGCCTATTTCAAGCCAAAAAATAGAAAAATGGAACAACCTTCTATACAAAGCCTCAAAATGGTCCATTTAGATCTATTCCTAGAAGATATTATTATATGAAAACTCCATGAGTGTTTTATGTTTCTCCCATGAAACACAAAAACAAAAAACATAGGCTTGTAACATATCCTCTTTAACCCAAATAGTCTACACAGATTATCCATCAGTCTGTAGATGATAGGTTGTGCTCAAAAGAACTTTCAATCCCATTTCATTTTGAATACCCTTCCAGAAATGTGATATGAAATGAGGAACTGTTTTTGATACTATATTACTTAGAATACCATGGGAAAAAACTACCACACAAACATAAAGACTGTGATAATAATCAAATATAAAGGTTTTCCTGATAGGTATGAAGTGGGATACCTTAGTCATTTGATCCACAATAATACATACATCAGCATTATTACTGGTTTTAACAGGTAATCTTGTCACACAATCTATTTTGACCCCATCCCATTTCCTCTCAGGAAAGAGAAAATTTTGAAAAACACCAGATGACCTAAGATTCTTGGATTTCACCTACTAACAAATGAATAACCTAGACATGAATCTTGCCACCTCCTTCTTCATCCCTTACCACCAGTAGTATATATAAATATCATGATACATATTTGTTAAACTAGGATGAACCACCCATATTGATGTATGAAAACCCTTCACTAACTCTATGTATAAGCCCATAGGAACCCATTCTCATCCATAAAAAAGAATATATTTTCCACATTTGATTGTCCATTATAATGGTTTCTACCCACCATATAATTTTCCTCTCATAAATGAGTCCTCCAGATCATAAAACTAATTGTTCTTAATTTTTTTCAAAATCACAGATATAATAGATGTCGAATTCAGAGCTACCCATCCCAAAGACTCCTGAAAATCTAGAATCATTTCTACAAAGAGGGACATTATCTGATAGACATCACAAGACTCCTATACTACCTATGTCTATGTGATTCATCTCATAGATTCCACAATTTCATTTACCTTCTCTAGTGTATAAGATAATTCAATGTCTAAAGATGGATGATACTTGACCCACATCCTATGCTGAAGGTTCAGGTCTCACTGAGGAAATATATACCTATTGCAATTGTGGTTATGTATAACAAAAACCTATCACACATGAGATAGTGTCTCCAACACCTCATGGAATGTGCCACTATATATAAATCTAGGTCATGAGTAGGTAAATTACCCTCATGTGTTCTCAGCTACATAGAGATATAAGAAATTACTCGATCCTCCTATATTAGAACTGCTCTGAGTCTAACTCTGGAAGCATCACAGTACATTTTATATGCTTTACCCATCTTAGGTAAAGTGAGGATAGTTTATGTGGTCACCATTCCTTTCAAATCCTAAAAATATCTTTCACAAGATTTAGACCAAATGAATTCCACCCCTTTCTTATTCATCCCTTACATTGGTTCTTCCAAATGGGAGAAACCTTGGATAATGTATCGATAATAACTTGGAAAACCCAAAAATCTCTGAATTTTAGAGACATTCTTGGGCTCTCCTTAAGATACCATGACTGTGACTTTCATTGGGTCCATAGACACTCTTTCATCCGAGATGACTTGAACTAGGTAGTACACTTTATTAATTCATAAACTACATTTAGTTAGCTTGGTGTAAATAAGATTCTATCTCAATGCACTCAGAATGATGTCAAGATTTTTTTCATGATCATCTACTTACTGGAAGTACACTAAGATATTGTTAACAAAAAACATTAAAACAACTCCAAAAAATAATGAAATATCCTATTAATTAAGGAAATGAATACATTCAGTGTGTTTTTCAACACAAAAAACATCACAAAAAATTTCTACAAGCCATAATTTCTCCTTAAAGAAGTCTGAGGTATGTTCAATTGTCTTACTCTCAACTAATGATACTCTGATCTCAAGTCTATCTTTTAGGATATCTAATAACCTCTCAACTGATCAAAAATATCATAATTTCATGGTAGAGGATACTGGTTCTTGACCATTATCTTCTTCAAACTTTGATAATCCACACATAAGCGTAAAGATCCATCAAACTTCTTTGTGAAGTGAACTAGGGAATCCAAAGGAGATATACTATGCTGTATGAAGCCTTTAGATTCAAGATAATCCATTTTAACCTTCAACTTCCAAAGCTCTATTGGTTATATTATATAAGGTGGGGTAGAAAATGACTCCTCTCCCATCACCAACTTGTTCGTGAATTCGATCTCTCACTCAAGATGTATACCATAGAACTCATTATGGAAAACATCCTGGAACTGGTATAACCCTAGAAGAAAAGAAACCTACTACATTCCACCATCATTTAGAGCAAGACTGACTATCTAAGTAGTGATATAGTATAATCTTCATAGAATTGGTCCAAAAGGACCAGCTTGAAGATTTCACTCACCTTGGTGAAAATAACATCCTCCTTCTAGAGCTAAAAAGGTAACTCTATTCCTATAACAGTCAATATGAACTTGGTATAGAAATAACAAATTCATACCATGAATCAAGCTGAAGCTTGTCATCTCCAGCAAGAACGATTCCCAAAAGCAATGGTAACCACCAATATCTAGTGAACATTCCTTGAGACATTTGATATTCTATGACCGCACTCCCAAACATATATCGATGGTAAAAGAACCATCCAATATTTCCACATATGATCCCAAACCATTTGAAAATATCAAAGATAGAAAATAATGTGATTCTCTTATATCAAATAAAACACATGCTATGGTAGTTGATAGAAGAATCATACCTATAACAGTATCCAGTCCTGCATCAATGATATAAAGAGTAGTCTATATAACATGCAATGATTTTTCCCAATTCCCTAGGCTCTAGTATGACTACCCTGATTTATTTCCCTTGACTGGGACTGCTACACTTGCACTAGGGTACTACATATCATTCCTTGGTCTAAACAACTAGTGGAACTCTAGATACCAGCCAGGTGAGGGGTGCTTGAACCCCTTCATAAGCTAGGTGCCAGTCCTAATCCCCTACCACTAGTATGCTATGGGAGTTTCAAATAGAATCTATGATTTTGACATAGTCTTTCACAAGTGCAATACTTCACTTCAGGGTAAGGACACTACATGTGCTTGTGGCCAAACATTCCATACAAATAGTACTAGAATGGAACACAATGCTGAGATGGCTATCCACTGCCCTAACCCCTCTTCCCACTACTTTCATGATAGAAACTAGCATAGTGGTTCTTCTTAGCACTTGAATATGATCTCCTAATCTTCCATACTAAAATAGGAAGACTGCTACTCGGGCCCTCTCTCATATTACCTTATATGATGATTGTTTAGTTTATCACATCCTCAAGGATGCTAAAGTGAAAAATGTTTACCTGTGACCTAATATCACAACGAAGATCATCATGAAAACTTCCCACCTTAGAGATATCTTTAGCTTCCAAAGATGGTGTAAATCATTGTAGGTCAGTGAAAAATCTATCACAGTCCATAACTAGAATGTTGACCTACGTCAGATGCATGAACTCGCACTATTTTTCATCCCTCAATGTTGGAGGATAGAAATGGGTTAGGAAGTTCATCTTAAAGTCCTTGCAATAAATCTCACCCTACTACCTAGATTCCTCCAGAATATCCCACCAATACTTAGAAGGTCCACAAAGCATATATGCAGTAAGATTTACCCTCTATCCATTGGTGTATCGAGATGCTTGAAGATCATCTGGACTAACTCAATTCATAACTCGGCTACCTGGGTTCCTCCATCCCCAATACACATTAGTGGGTGTTGTAGCTGAAAATATATTATTTTCTCATACATCGAAGGAATGGTATGACCAAACTCCCTTTTTATGGATCTCATGACCCCCAGGAAGCTGTTGTAAAGATGTAGATCAATTTGATTCATGGTAACTAAAGTAATTTCTTGTTCAGATACATTAGGAGTGGGATGATTTCCACTCTCTTGATGCTCAAGTCAAAGATGGAGAGGAGGACTTTTCTCTACAAGAAAAATGAACACTGTAGATAACTAACTATCAATACGTTCAACCTAAATAGCTGACTACAATAGAGAACTAATGAATCCTAGTATCCCTAAACATGTCATAAGAGTTCTTTAGAATGGCACGTCAACTCGTGTCATTTATCCAGGGAAACAAATATCTGAAATCATAGTTCAACAGAAAACTATATATCACATGAAAGAATATTTATATGGAATTATCATGAACAATTCAAGTCAATATATCCCTATGTTTCAATTATGATTCATGTTTTATCATATTATGCCATATTAGGCTAAAATAACATACCTTAAGAAATAGTAACATCATAAAACAATATCCCCACAGAGCATGCGAATCACCAAAGGTGAAACAACATCAACTGCAATAATCACATAGCATAAACAATAATCCCAACCCTAGGAACTCGGATTTTAAACCATTCATGGGTTAGCTAATCCCATGAAAATGATCATTACAATATCCTGACACATCCTAGTCTTATTTCTACCCTTACCAAATAGTAAACCATATGGATATAGATAATTCTCATTTGATACCACTTTGTATCATCCCCCTATCTGACACACTCTCATGTGAAAAAAAGGGTTGGTTATGGGACCTCAACCGTGCCTCCTCGTATGCCAGAGGCTACTGACAAGAAATGAGGGTATAAATTGTATAGTGGGGAGGCTATACCCCCTGGTATGAAGTGTTATAATAGTAGAAAAGTTAACCATATTAATGAATGAAATCAAAGTATATACATAGAGAAAATAATAATAAGAGACAACTAAATTATCCAATAAATAATAATGGAATAATGTAATGATAGGATAGCATGTAACTAATTTTCATGATAGAAAAAATATGAGTAAAATACTAGTAGAATAAAATAAAGACTCAAAATTCCCTAGTCCCAAACCCCATGATAGTCCCATATCCAAACTCCATCCCATCTAGCAAGAAAGAAATCAACGACAATGTACTTTTCCCTTATACAAACCTGCATCCACGTAATCTACTCGAGTACCAAACAACAACCCTAATAGGGTGTGAGTATTACTCAGTAGTTCAACACCATAATGTCTAAACTAACCAGTTTGATAAGAAGTGTATGCAATAAAGTGAAAAAAAGTGTATTAATTAATTCAATAATTAATAAAATACCCCACTAACCTACTTCGGTTCCATGCCAAAGAATATTTGACCATGTATTATAATCATGCCAACCACAAACATATAACCAAGGTAAAATAAGATGCTTTGATTCCATTCCAGAATATCTCGGAGCATGTATTACAACCATACTAACCACCACCATATAACTAAGGTATAGTACCAACAATTCAGTTTAAATCCCTATAAGAATTATAGTATCCCGGCCAAACACCTATAAGCATTACAAAATGGGACTGAAAATATGATGATCTATATAAGAATTACAACATAGGACTAGGGAAAGCCTACTCAATATCAACATCACAACATATAATTGTGAAAGTGCCAGGGATAATCTAGATATATAAGCATTACATCATAGAATAAAGGTATGATTACACAACATTGATATCACAATATCACATAATAAATATCAATGGATAATTATGAAAATTCCGATTTATCTTTCAAATATCACTTTAAATCATATTTTAACTGATTAATAGTTAAATAAATAAGAAATAATACATAAATTAGGGATTTTATATCAAATAATCAACTAAGAACTCATGTCATGCTAAAAAAACATTAAAACATTATCCAATTTAATTATGTTCATGGTTTTATCACAGAATGGGTAGCTATAATCCAGGTCAAAAGCCTATTGAAAACAAATGACTCTATGGAATAATACTGTTCATTGAATAATTGGTTTGAGTGCATGTTATGTTGATGAAATAACAATATTTGATAATCTTGAAAATTATCAAACCATAGGTTTAAGATCTAGAACACATAACTTTAAATTATGATTCAATAATGCTTATAATGGGAAAAACACACAACAAAGAAGGTGTATATGATCACCATGATAATCCTACATCACAACTAATTAAGATAAAAACCCAAAACACATATAGTAAAAGGATTTCACCTCAAAAGTTGGAGAACCAAGGAAGTGATGGAAGAAACTAGGAAAAAATCACATATAAGGGATCAATGGTGTTATCAGAATGTTCGGAAGGGAGGTTGGAAATCCAAAATTATCTAGAGGGTTTTCCTTGGTCAAGAGAAGAAGAGCTGCAATGAATTAGAATTGAATTCAACTGTATAAAAAATATAAAATAGCATGTTGTGGAATTACATGGCATGTAATGTAGTTACACGGTGTGTGAATATTTTTAATGGGATATGCCAAAAAATCCACCTCCATGGATTTTTTTATTAAAAAGCTAGAACATTATAGGATGTGTAATCCATTTACACATTGTGTAAATTTTCTGCTGATGTTTTTTCAGAAAATTTTCCCTTTAAACAACCTAAACCCCCTTTAAATATTCTCAACTTACCTATAACTTGTGAAACACTTAACCCATTTAAACCTGGACTCTATTAATTTAGATAGATATAATTTTCTAGAAATTAAGTCATTTTCCCCAGGAATTCCCCCCACATGGATCCTCCTCAGTTTTCCCAAGATTGGTTTAAAGATGGGGAAAAAATAACCTAAAATAAAAGTTAAAAAAACTTAGAGAGAGATAAACCTAGAAAAAATAGGATCTTACAATATAGATCTCTATAACTCCCTATATGGATTGGGATATCTTTAATTGATCTATTGTTCACAACAAGTGTCTATTAGGAATGTGATATAACTATATATTAATAAAGGAAATTATAGGGTCTTATATTTCACATGAGACACTTTCCAATTCATTATTTTGTAGTAAACCCCATGTAATAATAATAATATAATAATTATTCACATTAAATGTGCATCAACTCTGAATAAATATCATTTATATTATTTATAATCGGACAATTAAATAGGTCTACATTTCTTCCCCAACATTTATGAATCATTGAATAAGGACTATTTATTTATTAAATAAATATCACTGTATTCTTTTTTGATAAATACAATAAATATTACATTTTATAAACATTGATAATAAATAATAAATATTATTATTTAAATATTTTATTCGTAGTAATAAAATACGATCAACTCTCTGTAATCAACCCAACAATAATAAATATAATTTATTCTAAATTGATAAATTCAATACTAAATTTAATAAATATTGTGTATATACTTAGTTTGTAAACCTCTAGGCCTATTTCTAAATGTAATTATAAAAAACCACCCAAATTTCAAGGTTAAATTCTAGAAACATGCTAAGGAACCCATATAGAAATAAGTTAATGTGACAATAATATATAAAATCACACTATTTCTTACCAAGTAATATAATCCTTTTAAATTGATATCACATATCAAGTAGGTTTCATGCAAGTGCCATGAACATATATGCTCAATGTCTCTTTCTTTGAATTTATATAAATGAACATAACTATTTAAAACCATATTGAAAATTTTATCTAGGCCTCTCCATTCCCATAAAAGGGACTTATATATCAACTTCCTTCAAGAGATATAAGGGGTAAATCCTTTCTTGAATTATCTATTAATGAGAGATCACTTGTGATGCCCACAATGTATCTTACCTTTCTATGAGCATATATCATCCCATTTTTCATAAATACATCAATGTATGTGACTTATGATATTCTTTAATGATAATTGTAATGTTTAACAATCAATACATATGTTTATAGATTGGAATATCCAATGAAACATGTAAACATGGATTCCCTATAGGCAGATATTTTTTCATAATCTCGTGCACTTAAAATTACCAAGGGAGAAACCCATGAGAGGTTGTCTCAAAGTATTATGAGCCTCTATCCCCTGAAAGCATGTATCATATGTGTCCCATCAAATAATAGCATCCATATATAGAACATAGGTTTGAGGGATACTATTATATAATCTAATGTATCTCATTATAGTAGGTAACTACTATGTACTTTCAACACAATATGTATCATTAATAAATTATCGCTTATAAATTCTATTCAGTTAAACAATAATGGTGTCATAAACAAGTTCATTAACAATTAATACCACTAATAAATAACTTAAGAAGATTTTTCTAGGGAACCGAATATAACATCTACTATATTGCCTCATCTCCTTATGCATGTTCACTCCTCAAACAACTATATCCTCCTTGACTAGTTATTCAATCACTATGTCCAAAATCCCAATCAATATTGATGATCTTGATATTTACTTTAAAATACTAAAATCACTAATGAATCCTCTATTTAACCATTATGAATAGGGAATATTACCTTTATGCTAATAAATATTACCTATACATAGATCTCATGATAACTTAATGTATGTAATTTAAAGATAAGATGTCTTTCATCTATTATGATAAGTGATAATTATGTTTCTAGTTAGATATATAGTTTAGCTTTAATCATGTTTGGTTTTACTATTTTGAAGTTTATCCTAACCTATATGAATCTAACTAATTCTAGACCACAGAATTATATAAAAAATACCATTATGTATAAAGTGATACTTTTAGAGTACCTTTTCAAACCTATATATTTTATATACTGCCTTTACATAGCCTAAAAATTTTATCCTTCTGTAGATAATTTAATTATAGATTTACTAAAAATAGCTTTAGAACAACTTTAATTAAACCATAGGATTCCTAAGATAATTTATTAATTAAACTATGCATTCCTGACACTAATTTAGGTTCATGTTAATATTAATTATATAATTATGTATTACAAAACACCTCATATTAATCATTCTTTCATTTTGGAGACTTTATATATTGTTTATAAAAATATAAAATGTTATACATAGTAGTCATTCGTACACTCCTTTAACAACTATTAAATAAGGATAATCCATATCCTGAGAACATATTATAAACATGAAGATTATATCTCTTAATTGAAACATGTAATTATAAAATCATCCATATAGATGGAAAATCATCATCCAAATTTGTCAATACATAAATCAATATCGATAGAAAAAATTATTTAAAATTATCAAAACTAATCTAATATGATTCAATATATTTTCTAAATGAACACCATTATGAAGCCTCACTCTTTTCAATATAAATAGTAATGGAAGAACCTCACTTACTTCACTTCCAATCTTCAATTTAGTTCTATAATCCCATAATAAGAGCAAAAAATTAATACATTTCTTCGGAACATTATACTACTTCTCAACATTATTGGTAACATCGATCAGTATTCCAATACATTATACCTCCAAGAAGTTCTCCAATATCAAATATTGAAATCATAAAATCAAAATATTCTCCAATACACATTTATAAAAAATAAAACACCAACACAACATGGGTTTAACTTGTTTTAGTTATGATCATTGAGTGGTTGGTTATTGTGATTCACACCGAGATCACTTATTATGTGAAAAGTAGAAAAAAGACACTGACATGGGACCTTAACCTATGTAGATGGTTCATATTGTGGGAGTGATTAGATACTTTAATGCACTCATCAGATCACTTCATGGGGTTATAGTGTTAATCTCATGATATATAGTCACCCCTTCCTTCAATATTGACCACATTAGGCATAATTAGGTTTAATAGTGGCTTACATTTCAGATGATGACCAGACATGACTTCATTTATGTTATGTGATATGTTTTTCATAAATACACAAATAACATATTGGGTTGGGATAGAGGAACCCTATAGGTGGTTCCCTACAAATACGTATTTCTCACAACCATCACGGGAACCATGGTGCATGTACAAAATATTATGTTTTACTTTTAGGTGGAAGCTTATACATGAGCTCTAGTTGGTGTAATTAAATGGTAGATAATAAAATTATCTAGGTTGGTCCATGGATATTAGATTTTAGTTCCACATATATTTTTCTGTAGTTTATGTTTTATCTAATGATCATGATAGGAGATCCTTGTCTAGTATGAATGTTTATTGAGAATGAGATTCATTTTTATAGCATGTTTATATTGTGCACTATTAATGGTTGGATATTCATTATAAATAATTCCAATTAATCTTATATTTTAGGATTGTTCTATTATTTATATGATGTGGTATTTTATGTTATAGAGAATATAGTCTCCTCACAATGGTAATAAACTCCTTCTACCAGTTGGAAGCTACATACTATGAGGGGTGTTTGAGGTTATATGGTGACCAATCATGGTCATGTAGAGAGTCAATAGGTGAAGCAGTTAAATTATGAATGAAATTAGTTTAAATATTTATTAATAATTATATATTTGAATTTGGTTTATTATTATGTGTTAAAATGTATTACTATTTTTAATAGATTTCCAGATTTTTTTTAAGAATTTATCAATTAATATTGAATCACCTCATTAAATAATTTTTATAATTTATGAAAGAAAATTGAAAATTTTCATAAATTGGTAATTTAAATATAATTAAATTATTCTCAATAGATAGATTTAATTATTTAATTTCCTTGATAAAATTGAGGAGATTTTATTTCATATTTTGAATTAAAATTTAATAGTGTTCCCTTACAATATATAAGGAAATGTTTCACATAATCAAAGTAGAAAGGAACATATATAATAATTATTGCTTATTATTTTTTGATTTTCATATGATCAATTATTAATTATTAAATGATCTATTGATGAATATATATCAAATTTATCCAAGAAGATAACCAAATTTAAATGGGTATTCATTAATTATATTTTATCTACTATAGATATGCTTCTTTAATGATGAATTATTTCTCTATAGGTGTATCATCAATAGTCAGCTATTATTACAACTATGTTCTATCAACTACAACTCAAAATTATAAATATTCTCAATTATCTTCGTGTTCACACTACTTATTATTTGTATAGATGTGAATTTAATGATAGTTTTAGTATTTTATATTCCCTTTTAAATATTTTATAACATATAATTACTATGATTTATATTTTTAATGTTAAATTTAATTTAATAAAATCACAATAACTGAATCTGGTGTTGGTAGTTTAGAGTAGAGAAGGTTTCTTTAAATCCATGTACCAATATAATAATTACTTATATAATTCCTTCACATATATTTACATAATTCCAAAGTATATATAACTTTTAAAAATGGATAGATATTAAGAATAAAATTGAACGAGTGAAGATAATGTCTTAAAACATGAGATTCAATTACCAAATTCTATATCTTCTTAAGGAATTGTATTAAAGAACATGGATAACACTTTGTATCAATGATGATTTTTTTTCTTTACATATATCATTTAAAGACTAATGATTTTAATTGTTTTCTATTATAGATGATCAAATATAAGGTATTTCTATGGTCTGATCTCCCTACTTCAATATAAATAATTCTGATATTGTAAAAATAAGAATGATTATCCATCTTAAGAACACATTTTTAAAATTATAATTTAATTATATGAAGACATACATATTTCATACAAGTAAACAGTAACTGTATAGTATTGAATAAGAGGTAGAGTTTGATCTTAATTCTAAAGCACGGAATGTTATGAACTATGGTTTAGGGCTTGATGAATTTGAAAGAGTTTATTATTATCTGCTTCTTTTTATATATGGAAATAAACTTTTATTGTTTTTAATGGTATATAAAATGAAATCAAATGGATATATAATAATCCTAAATTTAATTTTGATACTTTTAAGATTTCATATGGTGGATATATTACTCATGTGGATGTATGTCTTACTAAAATTGAAAATTACTTTCCCCCATAGGAGTGGTTCCTCTAGTGTCTGATCAATCCTTTAAATTATTCTGAGTTTCACCTTTTATATGGGGTTTTATAACATTATCAATAAGATATTATACACCTTTAAATAGATGAAAATAAAAAAAATATGCGAGGTTCTATCATGAAGTATTATTATCAAATGAAATAAAATTATAAATTTTTTAAATTAATAAGAAATGTTAGTATTACACTCAATGTTATAACTTAAAAAGAATAAAATATTTACAAATAAATATTTTGTAATTCATATGATGAAACATATATTTAAATTTCATATTTTGGTGATTAATTGGTGTAATTATAAATAAGATTAAACATGTTTTACATGAGATGAAATGTTTCTAGAAATCCTATATAATGTTCAAGAATAATGGTCATAATTAAAAGGATATTAGATAGAATGATTTTAAAAATAATGGTCACCAGAATCCTAATTCCCCTTAGCATAAAGAAAAATAGAATATGACTAATTTATTTATTTAATATCATATAATAATAATAATGGAAAAAAAGTCGATTCAAACTACATAGAGTTCTTATAAAGACACAATATAGTGACCCATACTTTTCATACATAGATATTACATCTTATTAGTTGTATATTTATTTCATTTTATTAAATAAAGAATGAGTACTATAATGGTTTAGTTTCATTAGAGACTAGATACACGATATTCTTATTTAATTATTGATATTCAACATCTCCCATATTGATATTGTCATTAATTACTATTTATATACATACCATGTCTAAAAATTTCTTTATAACATGGGAAAAAACATAAGAAATAGTCAGTTTAGATGATCAATAATGTTAAACATGGGATATATCAATCGATGGTCATATGAAAGCATAAGATAATTAGAAGGGTATGAGATTATGAATAAATATTAAATTTTTCATACGCAATATATCATGGATCGTAAACATGATCCATTGCTTAAAATATTATTATTTCAAAAGACATGAATAAAAATATTGAGAAATCTTCATAAATCAACCCTTAACAATATGTTCAGTCATATAATTGTTGTATAATCCTATGTATAGAAACCATTTAATGTTTCAATATTATTTTCCAAATGCCTAAATTCATAATAGATCAGGAATAAAAACCCATTTCACATAGAATATCAAGAACATAAAGTTCTTTCTTATAGTGGATCAAGAACATTGTATTGTGTACCATTGTGGACCAATCACATTGACTTATTTCCCATAATAGTTCATGAAAATTGAATTGTTTCCAACAGTTATATCATTTGGTAAAATAAATTACCCAATGTATTGGAGGGATATATAATTCCATTCCAACCTATTAAATAATTAAAACCATACATACATGTTCTATAAAATCATTAAACATTTATTATACCATCATATAATAACTGATGTAAAGAAAATATGCTTTATTAATATTTCATTCATCCATCATAGCATATCCCCTTGAAAATAAATGGGTTTTACAAAAATATCATCATCATTATAATAAACCATATAGATAAAGAATAAGGATGGTACCATTGGATCATATCCCTAGTAATAACTAATCAATACAAAATATTGTTTTTTATAAATAAAAACACCATAAAAATATCATTAAAATCATTCTTGAAGAAAATTAACTTTCTTCTTTGAAAAATACATATTAAAATATAAAAATGTACAGAAAATTAGAAAAAACATTTATTTTTAATATTCTTTGAAATATGTAGTGGATATTTTCAATAATTGAATGTTAATTAATATAATAAACACTACTCATGATTTATATATAAAAACAAATACTCCTTTAACAATTTTAGTAAAAAGTCAAAAGTACCTCATTTTGGAATGTGAGATGAATATTATTTGTTAACCATTTTTTAAATATTTGAAAATTGAAGATATTACATTTAGAAATTATAGGATAATTTAAAAATAATTATTTGAAAATTTATATAAAACATGGATATGGAAGAAAATGGATTTTCTACTGAAGAAAAAAATAAAGATGATTTTCCTTAAAAAAATCTTTTGATATATTGAGTTTTTAACAGAGAGAAAAATGAATAGGAAAAAATTATTATAAATAAATTACCAAATTATAATATATTTAATATATTTTATCATGAATGGATCATATAATTTCCTTCAATTTAAATTTAATTATAAATAGTTCTAATTAAAATGAGATCGAAACATAAATCCCTTACTACTTTGGTAACTTTTGAATCATAATCCCCATGAAAGAAATAAAATAATATGGATATTTAAATACTTATTATTTTCAATATAATAATCATAAAATTAAATCATGGTATGCATATAATACATATAAAATAGTTAAGTGGTGAATATGGCATGTATCTCACAGAAGTAAGAGTGAAAAAGAAATCTCTTACATCAAGTATTAGATTTCATTTCACATGTTCAAACATCATGTATAATAAATATAGGTTTCTTCTAAATCTATAACATAATAATAATATTATATATAATACCATATATGATTTTCTTATAACCTTTTATTAGTCTTTTATTTACAATTCTTTGTTAAAATCACTATTTTGTGTTATAATTGTTTTTCATGTATGTTTTGGTTTGGTTGTCTCGTTCCTTATACTCTAATCATGGTTCAATTTTATAAATTCTATTATCCATGATATAAATATAATTTATTTTAATTATATAAATATTTAGTATCATCTGTAAAATTTATAGATAGAATAGTGAATTGCACAATTCCTAGAGATGGTAGTGTGTACAAACACATGAATTATATTTAATTTTGTTTACTGGGTAGAAATAAAGAAAAGTAAATAATAATTAACCTATATAAAATTATTATTATGTCATATATATAATAAATATTCATTAAATATATCCTTATTACAAAGAAATAAAAATAAAACAAAAAATGAATGACATCACTTCATAGAGGCGGTAATACACATGTACGTATAAGCGTTGTTTCCATCGTCCAATGGATTGAAATGTAATAAGGTAGATGCGATATTATAATACTAAAAGTATAATATTGTAATAAATATTATATATTTAGATTGATTAAATCATTATATCCAACCATGATAGGTGGTGATGGAAATAGATTTACATCAGTTCGTGAGGTGGTAGTCCACTACACACACTATCGATGATTTAATTTCCCAATTAATCAAAGTGAAGATGGATATAGGTTATTCCATAAATATAATAACGTATAATTATATAATATATATTGTTTTAATTTTATTTTAAATAAAAAAACATGAATGATGGTGGTAAGAGAAGAACTTAAAAGAATAAGAATAGTGAAGACAATTATATTCTATTAGAAAAAACCTCATTTGGATCACTTATTAATGACCATAGGGTTTAAATTTTTAGAATACTATTATCTCAATAACATGTATAATTTGTTTGTGGAGAAAAGTTTTCTGGGACTGGTTATTTTTCATGTCTTATGTGGTTTTAATAAGTGAGGTGAGGATGATCCTTTTATACTCAAGTAGGAGTCGTATTTTTGTAAATACCAAAAAACTATTCAATAAAGGGAAGTCACTCTCAATCCATGTAGATCAATTTTATTTTTAAAAAAGAGTGGAGGGATGATATTGTCAAGCCGAAACTTAAACACACAAAAACATAAATATTCTAAACCTATTATTCCCTTAGCCTCATGTTTACTCACTTTTTCCATTTTACTTTTCCCTACAATAACTTGTCTCTTTGTTTACCTAGGTAATTTATCCTTTATGAATAAAAATAAAATTATCCTTATAATATAATTATTAAAAAATGGTTCTAAAAATTAAATCAAATTTATTAATTAAAAATACTATGTGATTTTAATAATACTTTTAATATAAGTTCATTAACGCAAAAAACCTTGTTTTAACTTTCACCACATGAATTAATTTTTTTTTGTATTTACGTTTCATTATCATAAGAAACTATCTTGGAATTATTAAATAATATAAATTATTCTTATTCAAAATATGGAATCCATTTTTCCCAATTCAATTAATAGATCTAGTTTAATTTAATTTAATTTAAAATTAATCTCATAAGTAATACAAAAAATGGGTTTCAAATGAAAAAGTTTTCTAAAGTATAATTTTTTTACACAAAAATTCAATATAAAATTGATTAAAATGAGACCAATTTTATTTTTGATAATTTAATTGAACTAATTTTACATTTAAAACCATTTTAAAATAATATTGGACTATTTAAAAATAATTTTCTTTTTTTTTCAAATATAGTTTATAAAAGTGATTAAAATTAAATTTACTCTTTTTTTTTCAAAAAACAATAAAAATAATTTTTTTTGAAATATTATATTTATTAAGAATATAAAAAATATGTAAATATTTATGAATATATTTAATTTATCTAAAATCAAATTACTAAATTTTCAAAATATGTTTTTTTATATTGATATTCTATGTTTAGTAGTAAGGTTATAATAGTCATTTTTAACATTAATAGTATATGTGGTTCGTTGATACATGCTGTTGTGTGTAAAAAATATATAATTTCGATAAATTTTTAAGAGAAATATATTTTAAAATATCAGGGTCTTACATTATCCCACTCTGAATTTAATAAAACATTTCATCATGATTTAAACTTGATCTCTGTAATCAACGACTTTCCTTCTAAAAATACCTTTTTTGAAATCCCACGTCACATATAGGGTTAATAATTCTTCTCTTGATAAGAGAGAAATGGAAAAAAAAATCATATATAATAACACATAACTTGGTCTCCAGGAAGTAAAAAATTATTTGGATGTGAAAATATATAAATCAAGTGAAATAATGTCCATAAATAATTGATCAAAAGAAATAGAATCATCATGAGAAATCTGACAACCAAAAAACTATGAACCAGTGAGGTGATAAAAATACAATCAATTCATTGAAAATGTTTGTAATATGATAACATTATTGTTTGAATATCCATTTCCAAAACATAAGGGATTATCTTTCTATCCATATATGGAATATGATAAAATATACATAATTGATTTATTTCTATATCAGAAGCACAATTTCATCCTTTGGTTGTTCCTTGATCACTTTTCCCTTAATTTCATACTCCATGAAATGAATATCCAATATTAATTTTTTAATTCTATAAGCAATAAAATTAACTTTAAAAGGATTAGAAGATCCATAAATAAGGGACAAGTCATTCTATTCAACTCTAAATATTTACGAAAATGATAATGGTTAGTAGAAGTTATCAAATATGGATAAATACATATAATTATGTTCAAAATATCAATAATAAATACCAAAGATCAATTTAACCCATTCCATACATTTTTAATCATAAGGCTTCTCTTAAATATGTTTAACCAAAATTGAATCCAAAATATTAGAATAATTTAATCTCACTTATTTCCATGGTCAATGTAAAAAATTACATTGAAATAATTTTAATCACTCATAAATTGTAATTTAAAAATGTATATAATATAATTATTTTCTACAATAAAGTCACAATAATGTCAAATATAATTCCTAAAGAAAATTCACATTTTTTTCCTTAAATAAAATCATAAATTATCAAAAATATTACATGAATTCCAAAAATGTAGTAAACTCCAACATAAATTTAAAATAACCAATAATTTCCATGGATACCTATAATGTACAACACACATTATCAATGTAAATAATATATTTATCCCAATTAAAAATTATTACTTCAATATCAGGAACTTATTAAGGGATATCTTCCCCGTAATCATGTGTTTTACATAAAATATCACCTTACCTTTAAATCAAATTCCTAGTTCATCTATACCATTCATCATATACTATAATATCCTTAATGAAAAACTAATGTGGAATGATACATGGGTGTTAAAAGATTCTTATAACAAAAATATAATTGATATAACACTTCTACAACATAATTCACAAGTAACCATATATAAAATGTTCAGTCAATCAACATCCTTCTCAAACCATTAACCATGTTTCATCATTTTATTAATTGACACATTATTCCAACAATATAATAAATGAACCATGTACTATGATTCATCCATATCAATTAAATCATGCTTGATTATTTAAAAATTATTTTTAATAGATTCAATACCTATTATATTTCATTTGTAGTAACTTAATCATCACTCATTAAACCATTACTCATATAACCTTAATGATTCTCCTATCAATACTTCCCCCCATTACTGCGATTTTCAAAATTCCCAAAAAAAATCCATAATTAAAATATTTAACAGTCAATGATACCATAGGGAAACAATTATTCTAATCCATTGGGTTATCCAAAATTTTAATTTTCTCTAATTAATTACTTTCTTTTTGTTCTTATTTCCACACTCGAAGAATCGTCCCATTTCTATGAGGCATTTTCATGAGTTATTCTTCCCAAATTATAGAAATTTCGGAAGATTAATCTTATTTCCTCTATGGAATTCATGAAATTAAATATGTCTCACATTAAGTGTGTCAAGACACCCACTAATATTGATATTTTTTATCATATAACAAGATATATGATTAGGAATATTATTATGGTTTCACATTCCAACTCTCATTTCACATGTTTTCTCATGTAAAAAATCATTCCACTGGCCATCACATTCAACGTTACGTTATTACTTCATGATTTTGTCATTTAGTAATTTCAAAAATAATTCTAACAATAAAAAATGTAGTAGGAAATTACATAACCATGAGAAAAAATTTATCATACATCTTAATCTTATGACCTTACTTTAAATATATAAGACCTTAGGCTTTACCTAGGCTATTCATGATCATTATATTTTCATAACCTTCATGATAGTACATAAAGGGTATTTGAATTTACATAACATATCCCTTGAGTGTGTCAAACCAGGTGTGCAACAAGGTCCATTATCCTATACTAGGTGATGATCTAGTCAAATCCCAATAATCCCTTTTTGAAGTTATTACCCCTAGGTACAATTTTTCCATATCCACAACCACATGTAGTAGCCATAAAGGGATAGAATTTCTTGTAAACCACTATTTATATCCTTCACCGAAATTCAGGGATATTTTTTATGTACTTAGATATATCCATAGACCTATCCCTATGGTTCTCACAATGTTTTCTCAAACAAGATTCCAAAGTATTACTAAAAATGTCTTCTAATATGATCTATATTAATCTAGGTTTTTCATAAGTAGATTTTACATATTAATAGATGAATAATATTTTCTTTTTGTAAAAACACATATGAAGGCAATAGAGGTTTCATGTCTTTGGAGACAAGATACACAATCTTCTTATTTAATGAACGATCTTTAGAATATCCCTTAAAGATCTTCCCATTTAGTAATAATTATAGAAATTCCCTAAAATAACTTGTATTAATAACCTAGTCAATGGAAAAATAAGAAATGGTGGTCTTAGATGACTAGTAAGGGTAAATATGGTCGATATTGATCAATTATCATATGGATGCATAAGATAAGAATAAGGGTGTATGATCATTAATATGTCATAAAATTTTCATTATTAGTCTATAATAGATCTTAAACATTATATGTTGAATAAAAAATCATCTTTGAAACACAAATGAATATTATGAGTGATATATAATCATAAATCAATCATGAACCATAATTTCATGTAATATAAGTGTGGTATCATCATAATTATTGAAACCATTTCATGTGTCATGGATAAATACTAATACCATAAAATCATAATGGATTAGGAGTAAACACATTTTTATCATAGTGGATTATGCACATTGACTTATTTACCAAATAATATCAATAACATCATCTTGTTTCCTGTAGAGGATGAAGCACATCTGTTTGTTTTCTATAATAGATCAAGCACATCATCTTGTTTCACATAGTTATATCATGATATTTGAAAATTTTATAAATTCATTAGAAGGAATTATAATTCTTATCCAACCCATCACATATCATAAACTATACATATGTTTTCTATAATAGTATTAAACATTAAATATATCTTTATAATATAACTCGCACAATGAAAAAGATTTTGAGGCCCATTTATTCAATCCATATTAGTATATCCCATGGGAAATAAATGTATTTTATGAAACTTTATTCATAATAATCCTAAACCATATAGAGAATGAATAAGGTTCATACCATTGAATCATATCCATAATAAAATATAAGCAACAATAATGTTTGTTAACTTTGATAAATAAAAATTTCATAAAATGAAAATTAATAACATTTCTGAGTAAAAAACTTATTCCACATTAAGATTCAAATTTTAAATTCAAAAATTTTATGAAATATTAATGAAATTTTTTTATTTGAAAATATCCTTTTAAATTTATGAAGTAATCTTTAAATAATCAAGTGGTCATGATGGTGGTTAATCCCATTCATTACGTACATGTAAAAACAATGATTCATTTCATATTTTCAGTAAAAAGTACCCCATCTAAGAATGTGAAATGAAGATGGAATCTATAGAAATAAAATCCTGGTTAAAAATAACTTTAAAAAATAATTGGATAATAGTAATAACATTATTGAAAACATTTTTAGAAATCATTGATAAGGAAGATAATGGATTTTTGACTGAAGCGAGAAATTAATTCAAATTTCTAGAAAACATTTATTTTTGTTTCATAAGATCATAAGTAGAAAAAATGAAAGGATAACATTTATTCTCTATAAATAGCTATAGGATAATAAAATTAAATGATTTTATCATTAATTTATTATATAATTTACTTAAATGGGAATCTAAGAATAAACAATCCTGATTAAAATGAGATTGAAACATAAATCCCTTGCATATTTGGTAACATTTGATTCATAAGTCCCATGATTGAAATAGAAATAGATTGATTTGTATGTCCCCATAATTTTTATGTGATAAATTATAAAATAAATTCATTTGATGTATATACACCACATAAAATAGATAAATGGTGAATAAGGAATGTATCTCACAGAAGTATGGGTGAGAGGAAAATCCGTTTCCTAAGGTCTCAACATTATTTTTAGACAATAAAGCCACATATAGAAAAATTATAGTTTTATTATAAATCTATTATATTAATATATTTATATATAAAATACCATATAATATTTAATTATAACCTTTTACCATCAACTAATTAATAATAGTAAAAATTGTTGTTTTGAGTGATAATTAATTCATTTTTAATATATTTTTTTGATCAATAAATTCCATCCTTATATATTAATCACTGTATAATTATATTAAGAATTTTGAAAAAGATATTAATAAAATATATATTAATTATATATATATATATTTTTATAGACATAAATAAATGTTATAGATATAAATGTAAATTACATTATTCATAAAGATGGTAGGTTGTATATATGCATGAACAATATTTCTTTTTTTTGAAGGATGGAATGAAATAATGGTAAATAATATTTCAAATTTACATAATTTTTTTTTATATATTATTTATCATATATAATAATTAGATAAATCTTTATTACCATATATTTTATAGTAAAATAAAAAAATGAATCACATCACATCGTGGAGGAGGTTGTCCACACATTCACACAAGAGAAGACATATTCTTCAAATATATTTTAATGTAAGATGGTAGATATGATATTATAAATCCAGAATTATAAATATTTCATAAATATCATAAATTTAGATTAAATTCATCATTATATCATACCATGAATTGTGGTGATGGAAAAATAATTTCATTAGTTTGTGAGGTGGTAGTCCTCCGTACACACGATTGATGGTTTTGATTCCCATGTGTTGGAATAGGGGACAAATATAGATTATTTAATAAATTTAATAACATATTAGTATAAATTATATATTGTTGTTATAATTTTTTAATTATATAATAAATGAATGAATCTGGTAGGATAAGAAGTGAAAATGAATAACTTAGTGTAAACAATTACCTTCAATTAGAAATAACTCTTGTGGTTCTCTAATTAAGGACCCTAGGGTTGGTCTTTTGGGAAGAAAATAATTTATAGGATGTTCCTATAGATTTTTGGGAGGGACATATCATTATCTGTGTTGAGATAAGTTGATTAATAGGTGGTAATATTTAGGGGAGGAGGTTTCCTTTTATAATTGGGGAAGAGTGGTATTTTGTAAATACCCAAAACTATAAAAAATGGGAAGTGAATATCAATATATTTTACTACATAAGATATAATAAATTTACTTGAGGAATGATATGGTTTATCTAAAATTCTATCAAAAAATAAACATGTTTTAAATATGTTATTCCTGTAGTCTCTAGGTTTACTTACTTTTTACATTTTTTGTTTCCATTAAGGTAAGTGATCTCTTTTTATTTACCAAGATCATTTTATCAATTAAGAATAAAATTAACATTATAAATATTTTATAATTTGGGCCTAATGGTTCAAAATATGAAATAAAAATTATTAAATAAAAATCTTATTTGTGTGGACAATTAATTTTGTCACAAGCACATGAAATGTGAAAACCCCCATTTTAACCCCAAATGCTAGAATTAATTTTTACTATATTCACAATTAATTATGACTAGATAATAAGTTTAAAATATTAACCAATATTAATCATTCTAATTAAAAAAATGGAATATATTTTAACAAATTAAGTTCATTAAATGAGAAATTTTTAATTTAAAATTACACCTGTAAGATTGGAGAAAAATAGTTTTCCAAAGAAACTTTTTCTGTTGCATAAAATGTTTGTATATAAAATTTCTGAGAAAATTTATTATAATTACATAAATCAAATTATTAATAATATATTTTAGAAAATTTAACTTTTGATAGAATTTTATATTAATATGGAACTTTTAAAATGCCTTAAAAGAAAAGAAATTTTTTAATAAAAATCGGTATTTTTAGAATTCATCGAAAAATTAATCACTTCATAAAATTCAAAAAAATTTACCATATGATAATTTTGACATGTTTATTTCAAAAATCATGTTTTAATTTCCAAGTATTTTTTTTCAAAATGTTTTGAAAATTTATTTTATTATTTTTTCAGAGAAAGCAATAAAGAAAATAATTTTTGAGAGAAAAATATATTTTTGAATCATATAAAGATAGTACTAACAATTAAGTGACTATATATCAATATATTTTCTATAAGGCCCCAGCCTTAAGCGTTACTTAATCTTGAGTTATTACAAGATTACACATTGAGGATCTTTTCAGGTTTAGAGTTTTAGAGAATTAGATCATGAAACTTGCATTACATTCCACATTTAAACAATGTGGTTACATAAAAGACAGTATTCATTTTTCCCATCAATGGAAACATATTTAAAATATAACACGGATTCTTTCTTGACACATCCTTGACACTATCATCACATCATGTACCTTTCCCTTGACCTGTGAAAAAAATTGCAAAAACTTGGGATGAGCATAAAAAGCTCAGTAAGGGAAATAAAAATATGGAAAGGAAACATGAGTACATGTATACATAATAATGAAATCATACTTTACCCATAAAACATAGGCATATCAAATCATGAATAAATCATAGAAAACATAAGACATAAAGATAACATGAGGCATTCATAACATTCTTACGTAGGGAGTAACCCTCTTGGTTACGTTTGGAATACCCATCAGAGTATATTCCCTAAATCTCTTCGGAGAAACCTTAACGTTTCACTCCTTCGCGTTACCCAATGCATTGGAGAGCTATATCGGGCTCACCCGCCCTTAGTTTATCACGGAACCACCCGTTTTCATAACAATTCCCAAGAACCATAACATGAATGTATCACATAAAACATGCAAAAAAAAATGTAACATTCCCACATTTCAATCACAATATAACATTTTAGTATATTGAAATAATGAATCCATTCAAAAAGAAACCATTTCCAACCCCATTTAAAACATTTAATAAATAGATTTTTGAATCAAAGTGTCCCATACCACCTTGAAGCTTAAAATTTTAAACCATTAATATCCATATAATTAAATCCTTAAAACCATTTTGAAAACATGGATATTAATAAGAACAAATAATTAAAACATTTAAAACGATATTTTGGTTAAAGGAGTTTTACCAAAATTAGAGACACTTGAATACAATAATTGAGGAATAACACTTAGTCAGAACTTTATAATATCATGAGAATAAATGGATTCATGATATAATACTCCAAAGGACAGTATATACACCATATAAGAGTGAATTGGTGCATAACAACAATGAACCCTCAATAGAAATGTCAAATGTGATGAAATCCCTTATAAAGAAGGTATCCTTAAATTAAGGACAAATCAATCTCAAAAATATGTGTGAAAAATATAAATACACCCAATATAAGTGGATATTATGTGTAAAACAATAAAAGGTCATTCACACATATTCAATGGATGCCATATTCAATGACTACATGTTGAACCCAAAGAAATCGAAATTGGGTTAAAATGTTCCCTTGACAGCCTAACGACATCACATCAAAATGAGTTGATGAGAGATAAAAAGTGTATCTCATCACTTGGACATAAAATTTACATCAATAGGGATATATGAGAACATATCCCAACATAACAATATGTAAATTAAAAGACCCAACAAAAGAAGTCTTTTAAAAAAGAGGAGGGTGAAAGGTTCCCTTACCGACTTGGGTATCTTTCAAAACATACGCCCCATGAAAGTAGAACAATAGATCATTGATGTAAATACTCATAAACGAAATTATATTACACAAAGATTAGAATAATGGGCAGTACATACACCACTCAATGGAATTTGTGGCAAATGTAGCATAAATCTCACGGGAATAAAAGTGAGATGAAAAATCCCTTACGAAAATTCTGCAGCCTAACGGCGCCACTCAAAACTTCCAAAACGGATCGATGAGAGGAAATAGGGTCTCTCATCATATGAACATAATAAGTACAGTAGGAGTAATATAAAAGAACATCCCAATCATAAGAAATATGAGCTTAAAAGGAATGACATAAAAGACTGTACTTAAAAAGAAAGAGAGGTGTAGGATCCCTTACCTCGGGTCCGACTTGACTCGATCGTTCTTTAATCTCCTGAATAATAAACTTGAGTTAATTTCTACTTCCTTAAGAACCTTTTTCAAGTTAATTATTCCTTTTATATCACTTATTACCATGTCATAAACATTATGTAATCATTTAAGTTAATAATATTTGTTTTGCCGATATTGGGTTCTTAAGTCGAAAGTGGACTTCTTACAATTACATGTTGTTCGTGTGGACAAATGTTTATTATATCCAGAATTGTATTCATGATTTAGATATCATTTATTTCATATATATCCAGTACATTCATGCATTTATAACATTACATAATCATTTAGAGGTAAGAAATGAAATGCACTGTTCATGGAGACGGTAAGTCGTACGTACGCATGAACGCTACTTTCATTTCTATTTTATATTTTATAGAATGGAATAATAATGATATAAAGGTATATTATAATTCCAGTATAATATCATATATAATATTATAGTTCCATCCTTTATACGTCCCACATATGGTATTTAACAAATCAAATCACTTTGAGGGGGCGGTAGTCCGCACTTCCTTAAATGAAGATATCGCGTTTACCCATAATGGAAACCATAAAGGTATGCCCAAAATGAAAAAAAAACAGAAGCTTAAGGAAAACATAGACATATTATATATCATATATAAAAATAGTGACATCATAATGGACACCTTTGAAGGTGTTAAATGAGTATTGAACAATCATCGTTTCGGGAGGCAGAATTTCGCCATCCACGGAGACCGTATGTTCTTTAACCATTTGATGTATTTGTGTGAGAGTGTAGCTCGAATAAATCTTATAAAAACATCCTAGTATATTGAATATACTGTTTTTGTTACATAATAAGTAAATAAAAAGAGTTTAGGGGGTTGGAGAAGCAAAATAAAACAAATGAACATGAGAGAATGAATTACCTTTAAAAGTGTAACTCCTTTTGATTTGAGCCTAAAGGCTTCCTTTGAAAGGATTCTGCCCAAAGGGATTACACTAGGATGAGGATATGGATGTGGAGAGAGTAAATGGGCAGGGTTTGGCCGAGCCAAAGGCTTGAGGAGTGAGTGAAATGAGGTAGAGGTGGGGGCCTTTTATAAGAGGAGAGGAGGGGCACTTTTGGAAAGTAAAGAAATATTACATTATTTGAAAATGTTTTTCGGTTTTAAAAGGTCCCACATTGATATAATTCGTGAATAAGGTGATAAGGAATCTAAATCAACTCATCCAATTGGTTTTGGCCATGTGTAGGTTGTATAGTTTACATTATCTTTCCATTTTATTTAAATCGTTAAATAATGAGGTCATCACTGCATCATCATGATGTCATAAATAATATAATTTATTTAATGTCTAAAAATTATAAAAAAACTACTATGATGTAGGAAATCGTTTTATATTTCTAATGACTATTTATAATCGAAAATCTGATCTTTATAACCCCACTTAAAAATTATTTTAGTAAAACATATCATGTTTGTGTCATTTTTACATTTACATTAAATAAAAAGTTATTTATGTCATTTCCCAACCAAAGTGGCTCCATGAGGTCCCCAAGTTTACCCATGGCTTTTCTTGGTCGGCCATTACATATCCAATGAGGGTAGGACATGTGTCAAGCTCATCTCATTTTATTAAAGCATTATTTTTACCTTAAACTACACTAATTACCACTAATCGCGATTAAAAACTTAATAAGTTACTATTCAAAAAAAAATTATTTTTATCCCATTGAACCACATTTTACTTCTTAATGACAACCATGTATGTCGGATTTTTGAAATTCAAAACACAAAGATGGCAAAATTTCATTTAAATGGAAAAATCAGTTTTTATAAGTACCACTTATTGGTTTCACTATTCATCAAAAATTGATGTTTTTCAGAAAATTACCAAAATTTCACCCTAAGCTATATTTGATATTAAGAATTAAAAAATGAAGTCTATTTTAAAAAATTCAAAATATATAAGTCACATTAATTAATTTAATAATTAATTCCCGCTGTCAGAGCAAATAGCGTGTTTTTATGAAACAATAATTATCAAAAGATTGACACTAGTTTAAGTCTGATTTCAAAGTGAAATTAATTCCAACGACCACAATTGGATTTAATGGTAAAAATATATTATAATTTAACTTTAAAACCAATTCAAAATATAATATAATCATATAAATAAATTAGATTAAAAAGAGGTTTTGAATTAAAATACAACATTTTACACTATTCATAAAAAAATGAACTTTATCGGAAAGATACCAAAAATTTACACAAAGTAAATTTTGATGTCCCGATTCTTAATAAGAGTTTTATTTGGTCCAAAATAATGTTTAAGAGTGAAAAAAACTATATTTAATGATGGTTTAACATCAAAAGGTGATAAGTTAACCTTTAGTGAAAACTAGGGCATATACGCCTAAAATTGAATTCTTTCCGTATTTTAAGCCTTTATCTTTTATTGTATAAATGTAAAAACATTTAAGAAAATATATAATAATATTTTAGTTATTTATATCCATTCCCTTCATTACAATGGCTACATGTTAACTACCATTTAAAATAATATTATTTTATTATTAGAGTGCAACGTAAGATTCCCAAGAAACTCGTTGTTGCGTGTTGGGTACGCTATTGAGCATAGCGTCCCCTTTAAAGTCTTATTAATATTTCATTCACAAATATGGATAAAAATAAAAATGTCATATTCTTTATTTACCTGGGGTGTTACATCCTTCCCCCCTTTTGGGAATTGCGTCCTCGCAATTTTAAAATTGCGCTTGGAAACATCCTTGAAAGTCCCACATCGGAACAAGAGTCGGTAAAACAATCACTTTAAAATAAATAAAGATAAGTACAGAGGTCACCTGAGTTAACCCATACTAGGACTCCGTGTAGGAAAACATGGACATGGAGGAGAAAACATAGGGTCATGTTCTGATGGAGAGTGATAGAAAACATGTTTAGGAGAAAGTTAACAATAAGAAAAATCACAAACCTGTGATGGGTTAAACGGTATTCGATACCCCAGTAGGAAAAGTTAATAGACAACATTTTTGTTTTAAGTTACTTTTTATTGAGGAATTTATTCATAAGGAAGCATAATCACTTATCATGTTGACTTTCAACTTTTACTAGATTCCTTAATCAAACTCATATTTTTTTCCAAAAGGCGAGTATTTAGGGAGACTTGTTCGCATTAAGAGTACTATAATAAACTTCTAGAGAATCACCTAATACAAAAAAGAGAACTATATACATCCCATGTCTTTAGGCTTTAACCAAAACCAAAACCAAAAAGGTTAGTACAAGGTCAGATAATCCAGAAAAGGATAACCCATTAAAAAGAAAATCTATGCTTAATCTCCAAAATTTGTCCAACAAAACCCAAAGTTCAACGAGGACCATTATATAATCAATTTTTCCATAAAATTCATCAAAGTAAACCAATATAAGATTGAACCCAAATATTTGAAGGATTTAGTCACATAGTATTCCAAGTTAAATCGTAACATTTATCTCCAAACAACATCAGTTGCTCCTAAAGTCTCGTATTGAAAAGTAATTAACCTAATCACATATCCTCCATGATAGGTTAATAATTTTCATAAATAACCCAAAATAAACTTACTCTTAATTCAAAAAGTCATCTAACTAAAAAGAATCGGTCAAACTAACCAGGGACTTCACGTAGTCCAGTGGTAGGTGATAAATATCAGTCGCACTTTGGTTGTGGGTTCGATTCCCACTGCTTTGTTCGATGCGACGGGTGGTCACACAGTCTGTGTGTTGTCCTTTTTCCAAAACTATATAATTCTTAAAACATTCCCCAAAACGAGATAAAATCTTCAAAAATAATCATAACATATTTTAACCTCAAGTTTATCTCATGCCCTTCATTTTCCATCATATCATATAATAACCCATAATTACCTCAAAAGTAAGGATCATATAAACCCTAATGGTTACCTTAATAATTATTACCTGAATTTCCACATCGAGTTGGCCATCTCGTACATGATGCATTAGAGAACTCACCAAGGTTGAAGTGGTTGATCATGAATCCTTGATAGTTGGTTTAGAACAACTATGAGATTCCTCATTGAATCCCCCATCTCATCCAGTATCTTAATCAGAGAACCACCACAGTTTCCTTCAAACTCATTTTCACTTTGGTGCCTGCTAGATCCAGCCATTTACTAAAACCAAAAAGGTCAATGTGAGTATATCAACAAAACCATCATGTACTAATGAGGAAGGTAAACACTAAGATATACTTACTCATTCACTTTATCTAAAACAAGGACTCTTTCTGAAATCCTAACCATTATAGTAATGTCACTTATGCTTAAAGAATACCCTAACCTCTAAAGTTATCTAACCTGACCTCTGACACCAACTATAAGGCCCCAGCCTTAAACCTTACTTAATCTTGAGTTATTACAAGATTACACATTGAGGATCTTTTCAGGTTTAGAGTTTTAGAGAATTAGATCATGAAACTTGCATTACATTCCACATTTAAACAAAGTGGTTACATAAAAGGCAGTATTCATTTTTCCCATCAATGGAAACATATTTAAAATATAACACGGATTCTTTCTTGACACATCCTTGACACCATCATAACATCATGTACCTTTCCCTTGACCTGTGAAAAACATTTCAAAAACTTGGGATGAGCATAAAAAGCTCAGTAAGGGAAATAAAAATATGGAAAGGAAACATGAGTACATGTATACATAAGAATGAAATCATACTTTACCCATAAAACATAGGCATATCAAATCATGAATAAATCATAGAAAACATAAGACATAAAGGTAACTTGAGTCATTCATAACATTCTTACATAGGGAGTAACTCTCTTGGTTACGTTTGGAATACCCATCACAGTATATTCCCTAAATCTCTTCGGATAAACCTTAACGTTTCACTCCTTCGCGTTACCCAATGCATTGGAGAGCTATATCGGGCTCACCCGCCCTTAGTTTATCACGGAACCACCCGTTTCCATAACAATGCCCAAGAACCATAACATGAATGTATCACATAAAACATGCAAAAAAACCTAACATTTCCACATTTCAATCACAATATAACATTTTAGTATATTGAAATAATGAATCCATTCAAAAATAAACCATTTCCAAAACCATTTAAAACATTTAATAAAGAGATTTTTGAATCAAAGTGTCCCATACCACCTTGAAGCTTAAAATTTTAAACCATTAATATCCATATAATTAAATCCTTAAAACCATTTTGAAAACATGGATATTAATAAGAACAAATAACTAAAACATTTAAAACGATATTTTGGTTAAAGTGGTTTTACCAAAATTAGAGACACTTGAATACAATAATTGAGGAATAACACTTAGTCAGAACTTTATAATATCATGAGAATAAATGTATTCATGATATAATACTCCAAAGGACAGTATATACACCATATAAGAGTGAATTGGTGCATAACAACAATGAACCCTCAATAGAAATGTCAAATGTGATGAAATCCCTTATAAAGAAGGTATCCTTAAATTAAGGTCAAATAAATCTCAAAAATATGTGTGACAAATATAAATACAGCCAATATAAGTGGATATTAAGTGTAAAACAATAAAAGGTCATTCACACATATTCAATGGATGACATATTCAATGACTACATGTTGAACCCAAAGAAATCGAAATTGGGTTAAAAAGTTCCCTTGACAGCCTAACGACATCACATCAAAATGAGTTGATGAGAGATAAAAAGTGTATCTCATCACATGGACATAAAATTTACATCAATAGGGATATATGAGAACATATCCCAACATAACAATATGTAAATTAAAAGACCCAACAAAATAAGTCTTTTAAAAAAGAGGAGGGTGAAAGGTTCCCTTACCGACTTGGGTATCTTTCAAAACATTCACCCCATGAAAGAAGGACAATAGATCATTGATGTAAATACTCATAAACGAAATTATATTACACAAAGAGTATAATAATGGGCAGTACATACACCACTCAATGGAATTTGTGGCAAATGTAGCATAAATCTCACGAGAATAAAAGTGAGATGAAAAATCCCTTACGAAAATTCAGCAGCCTAACGGCGCCACTCAAAACTTCCAAAATGGATCGATGAGAGGAAATAGGGTCTCTCATCATATGAACATAATAATTACAGTAGGAGTAATATAAAAGAACATCCCAATCATAAGAAATATGAGCTTAAAAGGAATGACATAAAAGACTGTACTTAAAAAGAAAGAGAGGTGTAGGATCCCTTACCTCGGGTCTGACTTGACTCGATCGTTCTTTAATCTCCTGAATAATAAACTTGAGTTAATTTCTACTTCCTTAAGAACCTTTTTCAAGTTCATTATTCCTTTTATATCACTTATTACCATGTCATAAACATTATGTAATCATTTAAGTTAATAATATTTGTTTTGCCGATATTGGGTTCTTAAGTCGAAAGTGGACTTCTTACAATTACATGTTGTTCGGGTGGCCAAATGTTTTTTATATCCAGAATTGTATTCATGATGTATATATCATATATTTCATATATATCCAGTACATTCATGCATTTATAACATTACATAATCATTTAGAGGTAAGAAATGAAATGCACCGTTCATGGAGACGGTAAGCCGTACGTACGCATGAACGCTACTTTCATTTCTATTTCGTATTTTATAGAATGGAATAATAATTATATAAAGGTATATTATAATTACAGTATAATATCATATATAATATCATAGTTCCATCCTTTATATGTCTCATATATGGTATTTAACGAATCAAATCACTTTGAGGGGGCGGTAGTCCACACTTCCTTAAATGAAGATATCGTGTTTACCCATAATGGAAACCATAAAGGTATGCCCAAAATGAAAAAAAACAGAAGCTTAAGGAAAACATAAACATATTATATATCATATATATAAATAGTGACATCATAATGGACACCTTTGAAGGTGTTAAATGAGTATTGAACAATCATCGTTTCGGGAGGCAGAATTTCGCCATCCACAGAAACCGTATGTTCTTTAACCATTTGATGTAGTTGTGTGAGAGTGTAGCTCGAATAAATCTTATAACAACATCCTAGTATATTGAAGATACTGGTGTTGTTACAGAATAAGTAAATCAAAAGAGTTTAGGGGGTTGGAGAAGCAAAATAAAACAAATGACCATGAGAGAATGAATTACCTTTAAAAGTGTAACTCCTTTTGATTTGAGCCTAAAGGCTTCCTTTGAAAGGGTTCTTCCCAAATGTATTCCTATAGGATGAGGATAGGTATGTGGAGAGAGTAAATGGGCAGGGTTTGGCCGAGCCAAAGGCTTGAGGAGTGTGTGAAATGAGGTAGAGGTGTGGGCCTTTTATAAGAGGAGAGGAGGGACACTTTTGGAATGTAAAGAAATATTACTTTATTTGAAAATGTGTTTAGGTTTTAAAAGGTCCCACATTGATATAATTCGTGGATAAGGTGATAAGTCTTCGAAACCCACTCATCCAATTGGTTTTGTCCATGTGTAGGTTGTAGATTTTACATTATCTTTCCATTTTATTTAAATCGTTAAATAATGAGGTCATCGCTACATCATCATGATGTCATAAATAATTTAATTTATTTAATGTCTAAAAATTATAAAAAAACTACTATGATGTATGAAATCTTTATACCTTTCCAATGACTATTTATAATCGAAAATCTGATCTTTATAACCCCACTTAAAAATTGTTTTAGTAAAACATATCATGTTTGTGTCATTTTTACTTTTACATTAAATAAAAAGTTATTTATGTCATTTCCAAACCAAAGTGGCTCCATGGGGTCCCCAAGTTGACCCATGGCTTGTCTTGGTCGGCCATTACACATCCAATGAGGGTAGGACATGTGTCAAGCTCATCTAATTTTATGAAAGCATTATTTTTACCTTAAACTACACTAATTACCACTAATCGCGATTAAAAACTTAATAAGTTACTATTCACCAAAAAAATTATTTTTATCCCATTGAACCACATTTTACTTATTAATGACAACCATGTATGTCGGATTTTTGAAATTCAAAACACAAATATGGAAAAATTTCATTTAAATGGAAAAATCAGTTTTTATAAGTACCACATAGTGGTTTCACTATTCATCAAAAATTGAAGTTTTTCAGAAAATTACGAAAATTTCACTCTAAGCTATATTTGTTATTAAGAATTCAAAAATGAATTCTATTTTACAAAATTCAAAATATATAAGTCACATTAATTAATTTAATAATTAATTTCCGCTGTCAGAGCAAATAGCGTGTTTTTATGAAACAATAAGTATCAAAAGATTAACACTGGTTTAAGTCTGATTTCAAAGTGAAATTAATTCCAACGACCACTATTGGATTTAAGGGTAAAAATATATTCTAATTTCAATTTAAAACCAATTCAAAAGATAATATAATCATATAAATAAATTAGATTAAAAAGAGGTTTTGAATTAAAATACAACATTTTACACTATTCATTAAAAAATGAACTTTATCGGAAAGATACCAAAAATTTACACAAAGTAAATTTTGATGTCCTGATTCTTAATAAGAGTTTTATTTGGTCCAAAAGAATGTTTAAGAGTGAAGAAAACTATATTTAATGATGGTTTAACATCAAAAGGTGATAAGTTAACCTTTAGTGAAAACTAGGGCATATACGCCTAAAATTGAATTCTTTCCGTATTTTAAGCCTTTATCTTTTATTGTATAAATGTAAAAACATTTAAGAACATATATAACCATATTTTAGTTATTTATATCCATTCCCTCCATTACAACGACTACTTGTTAACTACCATTTAAAATAATATTATTTTATTATTAGAGTGCAACGTAAGATTCCCAAGAAACTCGTTGTTGCGTGTTGGGTACGCTATTGAGCATAGCGTCCCCTTTAAAGTCATATTAATATTTCATTCACAAATATGGATAAAAATAAAAATGTCATATTCTTTATTTACCTGGGGTGTTACATTTTCTTTATATTTAAAACCATTATTTTTTTTAAAAAATTTGGTTTTTCTTATTCATACCATCATGTTTAATGATTATGTTATACCATTCATCTTTAAATTATAATATTAATATTATATAATGTTAGTTAAAATATTGTGTTTTCTATATTCCATTATATGAAAGAAATTAAATTTATTTAAAGATAAATTTATTATAGAAATGAAGGGTGTTAAACTCTAATGAACGAAGAAATCGATTATTTCTACTATAATCTTCCAAATTCTATTTATTTTCCATTTTATGAACATAATGTGTTTTACTATATTTTAGAAGATAAATATGTTTTTTTTCAAAATATCATTAATTTAGTAATAAGTATTTTGGTTATTTTATTTATTAGAAACCAAGTTTTTATACTCAAATTTAAATGTTGAAATCAAAATATGTTAAATTAATATATCCTATTTCTCTGGTTTATAGTCAGACTACTAGTTTTTTATCTAATTTATTTAATTTAAAGCGTTATTTTAGTAAGTTTACTTTGAGGGAGTAGTACCTTAATAAAAGTTTTAGTTATCAAATTCTTGTTAATGGTTAATAAGTTATTTGAATATATGGATAAAATATATATTATTTATATTATTTATTTTATTCCTAGTTATAATAACAATTTCTTATCTATGATTATTTTTCTTCGTTATAGTACATTTTAAAATTATTCAAGTAATTTTAGTTTTATGTATCTAAAAATGAATGGTGTTACTGATGCCTATATCTCAAATGAATTCCCTTTTCTTAGGGTTCTAATTTCATCCCATAGTAATATGATTAATTTACATAAGTATTTAATTAGTAAAATAGTTTCACATAAGAGAATATGGGTACCAAATATTCTACTTGATTAATTGTTTTTTCATTGAAAGATCCGTAGAAATATAAAATAAATTTTTTTATTTGAAGTGGATGATCAAAACATATGAGTAAAAACATTACCATTTTATATTCATTATCCATGACTGATAAATTTCATCTCACATTTGGTGATATTGAAAAATTAAAAATAATTAGATTTGGGTCTATTCAAATTCTAGAATCAAGTATTATTAAAAAAATAATTTATATTGAATGATTAAATAATAATATTATATTTATTTATCAAATATTTCATTGTGGTTTTTTATTTTATTTAATAATTTAAAATTTTCTATTTATAATTATAAAAACATTAGATTTAAATAAAATGCATCAAAAAATGAACATACATTCTATCTTGATTATTTTTATAAATAAAATATAAATTACATTCCTGATCAAATTTATCAATCATTTATTTAGAATAAAATAATTTTACATTATTTTTTAATTCCATGAGAAAAATATTTAATTAAAATTTGTTTTTTAATTATTCTAACCTGTGATTTGATGAAAATGGAATCTGTCATGAATATCAAATCGAAATGAATCATAAATCTTCACTAAATTCAATTAATGATGTTGTTACATGTATACATTAATATCTTATCGAAACAATTTTTATTGGACAAACTAAAATATAATTCCATCGATTGATTTCATTTTCTTCCTAACAATATCTTTAGATTTATGAGGATTTACTTTTTGAGGATTAAAATTGAAACATGTACTATCTTGAAAATTTTATATGTACTTTTTTAAAGGGAAAATTCCTACAAAATTATTTCTTTAGAAATTTTCCATGGTGTATAATTTTAATTTGATTATTTTTACTCATTTCTTTCATAAAATAGTGTAAAATATAAGTTTTCTTCCCCAAGAGAACCTCAACATAATGGTGTATTGAATGATGAAATAAAAAATTTCAACAAATTCCTAAAAACATTTTATGTGAATATAGATAGAATACTCATTATTGTGATGAGGATACCAATATTTCATTAAATTTCAAAAATAGGGTTATAATAAAACCCATTTTAACAAAATATATCTATATGTTATAGATAGGGAGAAATCTAAAACTAAGAATCATAATTTTTTTGGATACATTGTTTATATTTTTAATACAATGGATAGTCTTTAAAAATTTGATATATATTTGATGAATATATTTTAATTTATTATTATAATAAAAATAATGGTTATAAATTTTTCAATAAAAATTCAAAGATAGATGAAGAATCAATTCGTGTGATGTTTAATGAAAGTGACTATTTTTTCTCAAAAGATAACATCTATTAATGATCTTAAAGATTATCATAATAAAATAATATTTAATACTTTTATAAATACAATATGGGATCACGATGAGGAACATGTTCATGTTCAATCAAATCCCAAATAGTTATAAAATGATGAACGAGAGTGTGTACAACCTATATAGACTAGACCACTAAAGGACCATACTTCATAAAGTGGTATGGGTAGTTTAGATGAATTTGTTAAGACCATAGGATGTGATATAAATATAAATTTTTTATCTTCCATTATCTCACCTCTTAAACCTAATACTATTTGGGAATACATGAGTAATGAATGTTAGGTTTTATATATGCAATAATTGTTTAACAAGTTTTAAGGGAATAAACATTGGGAATTATTGGAGAGGCATTTTAATAATGTTTTAATTTAAACTAAATGTTTTTTGGAATAAGATATAAAATCATGGTCTGATCATAATAAATAAGACCATGTTAGTAATAAAGGGTTATAATCTTTATGAAGGAATATATTATGAAGAGGTTTTTTCATATACTGCAATATTATAAGACAATATAATCATTATGGATTATATATCCCATATGAATTTAATTTTATTCCAAATAGGTGTTACATCTAATTTTTTAAATGATTTAATTATACAAGAATTTTATTTTTTACAACAAATTTATTTGAGAAATCCCATTTTCCCCAATTATTCCGTCAAACATATTAAAGCTTAACATGTTCTTAAACATAAACCTTGTCCTCCATCAAAAAGTAATAGATATTTTATTTTGAAAAATTATTCTCCTATATGATTAGAATGACCAACATTGATCAATAAAAAAATATTATAATATAATTTATTTGATTGATTTTTTTTGTGATGTAAATTTTAATTATAAGAATAAGAATTTTTTAAATGAATTTTACAAACTCATGGAAAAACATTTCGAAATGAACTTGATTGGTGAATTAAGATTCTTTCTTAGATTTAAAATCATTCAAGAATACTTTAGATGTATTTTAAAATAATAAAAGTACACATTTGAGATTATTAAATTGTATGGAATTGAAATAAGTAAAGCATATAGAACTTATATGTGCTATAATACTAAAACAGATATAGATGAATATGGGAAACTTGTTAAAAGAAAATCATATTGTAAAATAATTGGGAGTTTGTTATATCTTTTTGTGTGTAGAAAATCCAACATATTTATTATATATATATATGCACGATTTGATTAAAATATTAATGAATCTCACTTAGAATCATCGAAAAGGATTTTAGCATACCTAAAAGGTTATCATTTTCTTATTATTTTGTTTCATAAATCCATTAGGTTTAAATTAATAATTATTTATATTGATATCTTTTAGGATATATATTATAAAGGAAATTAACCACATGAGCCAATAATTTTTTTGGAAAATATGGGGTTTCTTAGATTAGTAATTAAAAAACAATATTTACTTATTAAATCCAAAATGAAAATATATTTTAACTTTTTAGTTATAGTTCTCAAGTGTTGTTGACGAACCACACACTAAAGTATTCATAAATTTTTTTAAGACACTTGTGTTTTCAACCATTTATGAAATTCTATAATAATTTTAATAACTATTAACATTGATATAAGGAATTATTTTGGAAACATAAAACTCAAAAATGTTATATTTATTTTTATATTATTATAGTAAAACACCATTTGGAATATATATTCAATATTTCTATTTCTTTTAAACTTTTTTATTTTATTAAGAGTGAGTTGGTTTGATTGAGTCTGAATTATTTTATTATATTCTGGTTTTGTTTTCAATTTTTTTACTGTGATATTTTTAATATTTTATATTTAATTTATAATTTTAAACATATATTATTTAATATTAAATAATGTGATAGAATTTGATAAATTACATAATTGTTTATATTTTATATTAATATGGTGTTATGTAATATTAAAATTTTATAATAAAATAGTTTTATAAAATTCCTAGTTAATCATTTTGTTTTTAATTCATAATCATCATCATCTTTTCAAGTTATAGTTGGAATTAATCATGTTTTAATTTATTACTTAAATTCATTATATTTTTGGATTCTAATATTAAAATTGATTAAAACATCAAGATTCATTCATTTTTCGATAGGGAATCTGAACACATAAAACGTCATTCCTCATAATAATTTTTGGTAATGGTTATTAAAATGGGAATTAATATGAAATATTATTCAAAAATCATAATTAATGAACAATATAATGATTATATGACAAAAACCATTCTATTTAATGTTGTAGACTCTTTATGGTCGAACTATAGGATTTTATTACTAAATAATGAATCCATTTTTCAAAAAAGGTAGTATATGGTTGACTTGAAAATGGATGATATTTTAAATGATAATAATTTTACAGAGTTGTTTTCAAATTGTAGAAAACAATTTGGATGTACCAAAGATAATTCATCTTTAAACAATAGTGTGAAAGATGTCAATTTTTATTAGTAGTTATTTCTTTTATTTTTCATTACCCCTATGATGAAAATTATTTTTTATTCAATATCTAATGGATTAGAGATATGTTAAGTATGAAAATGTTATATTTTAATTTTTTTAAGAACTCTTATATAGAAGTATTTGAAAAAAAATAATGAACCTAATTAGAAGGATAATATGAAATTTATTCATACTATTATATCATAAATGAATATAGGATTTTAGAATGTTCGATATCATGATATTTATCAATTGTATCTACTTTTAAATGGGGAAAAGTTGAATTTCATGATGATATATTTCTAGATATATAATTCAACATTATTATGGATGGAATAGGTTAAATTTAAATCCTTATGTAATGATTCATACATTTTTTTTGATAAAATAGAAGTTCAGTTAAAAGAATTAGAAGCTCTAAAGTGACATCATTACAATTCCATGAAAATTGGAATGTCTATAGAAAGAAAACACACCTAGAATATATCTTTAAAGAAATTGATGGTTATAAATTAATATTTTTAATTATATTATGAGGATAAAAAATGATATATCTTTTACATAGAACTAGAAGAATACAAGAAAACCTATTGCTGTTGAGATAAATAGACCTACTAGTCTAGATATTGGGTCTGTTATGGTAGAATTTTTTTACTATTATATATATTTTTAGCTATTTATGATTAAAATGAAATATGATGATGAATATTATATGGAATTTGATGACAATGACATAGTTTTTGTTGAAACTGGTGTTGAAAAGAGGGTTAAATAACATGATCATGTCATTTAGAATAATCATGTGGATTATTGGGAAGTTAAAAATAAGGTCAAGAATAGATTAATTAATCGTAAAATATAGGAAGTATAAGTTTTTACATATAATTTGGAAACTTTATAGTTTAATAATGATTATAGAGTTAATATATTTTATGATAAAATTGATAAATCGATATAATAAAAGTTTTAAATATATTATAAAATTACTAAGGATTATATGGTTTAGGATACCAATGTATAAGTGAGTTTTCTATCAATTCAAAGATATATAGGATGAAATTGATAATAATTATATTCAAATTACATATATGTGCAAAGTTATTGTGGTGTTAGATGAAGAGAATAACTTAACTACTACCAAATAGAATGATCATGATCTTTATGAAAATTTCATAATATTTAATAATGATATTTCCATTAAATTTCAATAGTTTCAAGATGAGATATTTGATTTGAAAAGTGGTTTGAAAAATTTTAATGAATGGATTACTAACATAATGTAACCCTATATTTACAAAGAATATTTTGAGGATTTAAAATATCTATTGGTTTTAAAGTTATACATTGAAGATATTAAATATATGTTGAAAGAATAAATAAAAATACTGAAGGTCAAAAACCTGTTGAGATAGGTGTTCTTGATTATGTTAGGGGATATTTGAAAAATATTAAGGAGAGAGTAAATTATTCATCTATATTATGATATGTTTTTGTAAATCATGATAAAGTGGACACAATTCAATGTGATATTGTATCTATATATAATTTTCAGGAAGTAAAGAAATAACATTAAGATGAAGTCAATCAAGTAAGGAATTTACCATTAAATTTTATAGATAGATTTCTTATGATGAAACGTATTACATTGATGGGGATTTTTAGTCATCATGTTAATATGAATATTAATATGATTATTAATGATTCAAATGTAGTTAACACAACATTAAGATAAATTCAACATGATTCAGTTTCTTAAAATTAATATTCTTATGACAATTTTGATCAAATACTAGTTATAGATACTAAAAATATAATGAAAGAGTTGAATAAAAAACAAGATTTGTTACTCCAATATCATGATGTATTTCATGGTGTTTGCATAACCATTCTTATTATTCATTAGTATATTAATACAAAAAGATGAGAAACTTTAAAATCATCTAATAAACATTAATAAATTTAGAAGGATAATAGATTTTTTATTATAAAGGATCAAATTATATAAAAATTGGTTAACATGTTACAGAAAGAGAATTGTTTGGAAAAATTATTAAGGAAAATAAAAATTCATATATATCAGTTGAAAAATTTAAAAATTATTTGTTGGATGTAGAAAGTGTGGAATGTTACATTATTATATTGTTTAAATTTTTTAAAAATTCACTGATAGAGACTATTCACTAAATTTAACAAATATGGTAATTAATGATAGATTAGTTCTTTGCTGATTATGTTAGAAGAGAAGATATAAAATAAAAAAATATTCTCTAGCTATTGAGGTGAACACAAAATCACATAAAAAAATATTACATCATTTTAGATGAATATTAAATACATATCATAACAATAAATTCACTACAACTATAAATTTGTAGTGTCATTGGATACCACATACATAATCAACATATTTCATAAAATTTATTTAACACCTATGACTGTGTTCTTTTCAAATATTACTACTCTTCTACATACCCAATATATAACCCTTTCTGATAACGTATGGAAATTAAACAAAATAAAGTGTGAGATCAAAAGGTCAGTAAGGGTAAACATTCGATATATCAATCGATGATAATAAGAGATCATTAGATAAACATTAGGGTTTTAGAACATAATCAGAACCTACGAAAATCATGCCTAGTCAATTAAAGAACAGAAATTAAAAATTATTGAACATGGATTATCATACCAAAAAACATAATTCATAAGAGTTTGGAACCATAAATATTAAATCATGATCCATGAACCCAAATCATATTCATAATACATAAATAATGAAATATAATAATTTCTTTAGTAAAGGTTCACTACCAATACTATAATAGTGAACATAGTCCCATAGTTGATTTGGTTCACTCCCCATTCCATTATTTCCTTATTTAATGTTCACTTGAAAGACTATTGTAGTGGAAATATTACATTTTTTAAATCCTATGACTTTTAAAGGAAGCACTATGTTCTATAGCGTTCATGATACGCTACATCAAGCTTCACAAACAACTAAATATTATTATTTAATACGATAGTTATCATATATCGGTTAAAATGGAGGGAATTAATAGGACTAACTGGGTTATGAAAATATGGTTTACACATGTATATGTAATTAATTATTTTGTGACTTATTAATAATAAATTGAAATAAATCCCTTTTAAAAATAAAAGGAATTGTTTTCCCGAAACACTATCTAAATATACACAAGTATGCTTTCTAACAATTAATAACAAAATCATAATTTTTTTATTTTATTAATGAAATATATATATATATATAATATTTAATTTAATATTTAACATTTATTTTATGTGTTTTCTTTACATGATATATGAACAAATACAATTTTATGTATAAAAGAAGTTTTTTTTCTAAAAATGCATGTTTGACGCCTTTAATGACGCACTTGTTTTAAATACAGTTTTTGACACTTTTATAAATTATTTTTGAAAAAATAAACTTATTATTTTTAATAAGAATAATAATATTACTTTGGTAGAATTTTTCCTATTTTTTGATAAGTTTCATGTTTTGATGAAGAATGAAATCAAATTGCATTTTAATTGAAAACTATTTTTTTAAAATAATTTATGATGTTAAATTATATTTTTTGTTGGTTTTAGATTATAAATATAATAATTTTATATCATATAATCCAAATTAAGTTGTTATAATCGATTTAAAATTGAAATTGGATATAATGACTTTGTGAACTATTCAATGTTTTTTCATTAAAAGCTTGTTTTATCGTTCCGTCAATGAGATTAGTTTTTAATTAATTTATAATATTTTTGTGTTTGGAATTTTTCAAAATAGATTCCATTCTTAGAATAATAAGGTCTATATTTAGTAAATATTTCCCCTTTATTTTTGGATAGTATGAATAGTAACTTTAGTAATTTTTTTATTACCACAGTTAAGGATAAATCATATAATTATGTGTAAAGATAATATTATAAATATATAAAATTACCCTAACACTTGACATAATTTTATTTAATATATAATTTTCATCCCAAATAATTAAATGATTGGTTATGAGACCATTTATGTTCTTTTGGATGAGAATATAACCTTTATAATATTATATTCAAAGGAAAGTCCATTTTTTAGTACTTTTATTTTTTTCAAACATTTTTTTCATTTTAGGGTTATATAATGTATATGTTTGAATATAAATAGTATTCTATAATATATATGTTTTATCTACATCATGGTAATTTATTTATAATCTTTGGTGATAGAATAATTACCTTAAATGGTGACAGAATGATGATGCATTAATTGTTTAATTAAAGGATATATCAAATAAATGATATTAAAAATTCTAAAATAAATATACTTTGAGATTATTAAGGTCATCCAAGAATTTTATATATACCTATGAAATTTTAGAGATTTTTTAGAATTATTTTTTCTAATTTAAAATATTTTTATGATATTTTTAAGAAGTCATGTAAGGAATAGTGTCAAAATTGACATTATTGATATTTTCAAATAAATAATATTTAATAAAATGATATAAAATTTATAAAAATATAAATTTCTTCCAAATGATGTGGATAAGTATTAAAATTTCATTAATGACCCATTTATTGTTCTTTTGGAATTTTTTTTGTTATATTAACCCTCAAATCATATATTACATGATATTATGACAACATTTAAAAGGGTTAAAACAAAAAGATATGGATTAAAAAATTATAAAAAATTATATAATTTTAATTAGATGAATATATTTTGACCCAAAATGAATATATATTCAAGTTAAATCTTTATTGAGCCATTTTAATATAAAAGTAATTTATATTAATTTAATAACTTAAATAAATCCAAGAGTGACCATCCATTATACTATAGGAGGAACCCATTCTTATTCTTTATTGACACTTAAAAACATTTTTTCCGACAATATGTGAAAAAATACCTTCCTATAATCTATAACCACATTCTAACGGCGTTATTTTAGGCAGAACACCCTCCTTTGATGTGTTATGGTGTTAATCAAAGGAGAGAGTCCAAAGAAGAGGTATCATATTTAATTATTTATTTCTATTTTATATCTTCTTCCACATAATTCAAATATTATTCAACCATGATGAAACAATACATCCAATATCCTAAATATAATTAGATGTTTTTATGTTAATATCATCACCTAAATCCATCCCCACTTCTATCAAATGGTAAAACAATTATCATTCATTTGTACGAAAAACTGCCACCTAATGAACTGATATAATTCCTTTTCCATCCCCATTTCTCAAGACTAGTTATAATTATCAAATAAATGTTTATATATTATATTAATTAAATATTTTTAATTATTAATGAATAATCTATTATTTATGTTCTAAACATTCCATGCACATAAAAATGATAACGCCATTCTTGCGTACGTGTGAACTATCACCTCCACAAAGAAATGTGATTCATTTTTAATCACCACATAACATGGATGATATATATTAGTATATTTAAATGATTAATATTATATTTATGATATTATGATAATTATTTAAAGATAAAATAATAATTAACTTCTTTCCATGATTATTATTGAGAAATGAAAATGTTACTCATGCGTACGTAAGGCATACCGTCTCAATGATTATAATGTAGTTTAGTTATCATAAACACACTTAATGGTTTGATTTAAAAAATAATATTGATGTATAGTTTTTTTGGTTATTTATTGAATAATATTATAGATATGATGGACTAATATAATTTTAACTATATAAATCAAACCAAAGTTATTTTGGACTAATATACTGAATATCATCAAAGCATCCAATGTTAAATTATATAATTAATTAATTGTTATAAAATGACATCAAGTGACATAAAAGGAATAATAAACATCAAAATGTTTATAGAGAAAGTAAATAATTATCAAAATTTTATTATTTAGGATTATTTTAAACATATGTATTGAATCAGACTCAAGCTAAGAGACTTCATCTCAATCTCCTTTCATTGAGGCATATCTTGATGTTATACACCCACCTTCTTTTACGAGGTATATATAAAACCATTTTGACATATAATATCATAAATTTGTTTATTATAATGTAATTTAATGTTATTTTAAATGTTATACATTCTTGGGGATTATTATTTAAATTCTCAAAGTGGTATAGGTCATCTTGAATGTTTAAAGATTTAATTATCAAATATTTTTATCCATGATAATATGATTGATATTATTTTATATTTTTGTTTAATAATAGGATTATAAAATATATATTATATATATATTTTTAATTTCATTCAAAGTTTTTCAAAAATTAATCTTTTTATTTTTTCTATATATAATGTTTGACATACTTTACAAATGATAAAAAGAATGTTCTTTTTATCTTATATTGTGAGAAAATAATTTCCACTACCATGACCATTATTTGATAGTAGGATTCCCCTACAAGTATTCATGTTTAAAAAAAGGAAACACCTATTTTCATTTTTTTGTTTTCTTTATTAAAAATTGGATTTGAAATGAATTGATTATATCTATGTCATGAAATGTTTTCCTATGAGTGAAAAATAAATTAGAAGAGTGATATGTTAAAAATTAAAGACATATATGTGTTATGATTATATAATGGTACATAGATATTTTATGGGTGGTTACATGAGAAACCAAGTATAGGCGGTTCCATGATAAACAAAGGATGATTGGTTACATTATAACCTATAATTCATTGGGTATGGAAGTTGGGTGTATGGATATTCCATTTATAAGAGTGACATATATGGAAGTCAGCCACCTGTTTATTCCATTTATAAGAGTGAAAAGTATTATTATGTCCCAATGTACCTTTATGTATTTTATATACATTATATAGGATTTTTGGTAATTTAGTGATTAGAAAAAGAATTATTAAATGATTTTATTTTCAAGGGATTATATATGCTAAGTATTAAGAGTGAAAAGATATAATTTACGATGAAGTTTTAATGTATTTTATTATTTGTCAATGGACTAAAGGTTTATTTCTTTCTATACACCTTACTAATGTTTTTAGGCACATCCCACATTTATTAATGTTGTTAATGAGACTTAAGGATGAGTTTGGATTTGGAGATGTCATGTGAAATTCCATGAAGTGTTTTTATAAAAATATCATGTTTTATTTTAAAAGTCTTCTATTATGGGAAAAGTGGACACTATTCAGAAGTCACCACTTTGTAATGTTACGGTTTTTTATGTATGATTTGTGGCCTAATTATATAAAGATATAAACCTGATAAGATCCTTATTTTGAAGGAAATAAGTTTTTTGACTTAACTCAAGATTATGTAATGTTTTAAGTTAGGTTCCATATATTTGGTATCAAAGGGGAGGATTATACAACTTCAAAGGTTAGGATAACTCTAATAATATTCCCTTTATAATATACTTTATGTTTAAGTTTAAATGATGTATAATTTTAATATTAACTTGTTTATTTGTCTATGATAAGTCTCTTCATAATGGTTTTCCATAGTTGAAAAAGATTAGTTGTGGTGGGAAGGCATCGAGAGTAAAACATTATTCCAAATTAGTATTCCGAGATGGATGAAATCAAAATAGAACAGTTTCTTGTAGTGATGTAATATTTGATAAAAGATATAAACCATGGTGGTATCCATGCTAGAGAATAACCTGATGTCCCATTAAGGAACACTTTTATAAAGTAACATTTCAAGAGGTAATATCCCTCATAATTCAGATGATCATTTGACCCAGTGGTATCCTAAGGATGAATCAATACACTGAAGAAGATATTTGAAGTCATGGGATATTTGAATATCAAAATGTAACTCTTTAAATTTATTTTTTTGAATATGAAATTGACTAATGATGTTCTTTGGTGAATAATATTGGATATAAAGATGATATTGATGTCAGGGAATGGGAAACAGTTAAGAATATCTTCCTTGAGAAATATTTCACTATAGTTGTTTTAATTATTATGGAAAAAAATCATGGAATTTAATAAAAAGATGATGATTCAGTGGCCACCTCTGAAGAAAACTTTAGAAGATTGGAAAGGTATGTTATGAATTTTATTCAGTAAATTGGCATTAAAATTAATAGATTTTACATAAGATTGAAACTAAGTTTATGAAGAGATTTGGACTCATGAGAATTTAAATTTTTTAGAAATTGGTTTGTTGAGATGAAAAATTTTAGATGGTGTTTTCCGAAACCTATGTGCCACAAGATGATAAGGGTAAGAGGTGGTCAAGGTGGCAAGAATTAAAGAATCGTCCAGCTAAGAAATCTAGAGGTAATCCCCCAACATGTTCTAAGTGTTGGAAACTATATTCAAATGAATGTTTTACTAGATCAAGGAAGTTATTTTGGTGTGGTTAATTTGGCCACATGATTCGTGACTATAAAGAAAAGAGACATAAATAGGCAATTAATGGAGTAACCAATATCCATCCAACGGTGTTTTAGTTACAATGAGTAGGGTCATTGTGATAATGCGTGTCTAAAGATAGTTACACATGATGAAAATAATTATAATAAAAAATAAAAATATTTAGGAAAATCTTTTTCTTCTACTGCAGTTGATTCTAAGACATCTAGTGATGTGATGGAAGCTCCAGGGAGCTTAGTATTTCTCAAAGGATAACTATAAGTACGAGGTTTTAGACACCCCTTCAGATATTTTATGTGATGTGATCATAAAGTTATTAAACAATTTTGGGTGATGTTTACTTGGGTTAAGGTTTATTTATGGTTTTAGTTTAATGATAAGTATGCATTTAGTTTTGGACATGATTTTTATGGTACTCATAAAAATTAGGTTTTATATAATCCTTGGTGATTAGAGTTATTTTTAGGCATGTTCGTCAAATTAGGATGAAATTGTACTTATGAAATGGAAATATATATATATAGTAGGTATATTTACTTATAATCATATATGGTAAAATAATTCCAAAACTTTATAAAAAGGATCATAAAACAAAATCTTTATCCATTTACATTTCTTACTATGAAATCAATGACCTTTTATCCCATCACAGATTTATGGTTTTGTGATTTCTAACATTCTCATGGCCATGTTATCTATCACTCTCTATTTGAACATGATAGTTAGTTTCCTCTTCCATGTCCATGTTTTCCTATATGAAACAATAATATGTGTTATCTTATGTGACCTTTGTACTTCCCTTTCTTTATTTTAAAGTGGATGTTTCAATTATCCTATTTCCAATGTGGGATTTCAATAAAGGTATTTTTAAAATTCAAACATTAGTTACCGATCCTGAATTAAAAATTGAAAGAACTCAATTTACAAAAGGGGGGATTGGAATATCTTATGTTTTCAAATGAAAAAACTACATTTGTTAGCCTGCATGATACACCACATCGAGGTAAAATAAATAACTAATTATTATTATTTAATATAGTAGTCATCACATAGCCATTATAATGACGAGAATGAACATGATTATTTGAATTATAAAAATATGGTATACACATTTATATATAATTAATTCATTGGTGACCAATTAATTATAAATGTAAATAAAACCATTTTTAAAATAAAAAGATTTTTTTTCTTCTGAAAAACAATTTAAATGTGCACAATTGTGTTTTATAAAACTAAATTATAAAATCACTATTTTTGTATTTAATAAATATATATATATATATATATAATACTAAATATAATGTTTGACATTAATCTTCTATGTTTTATAAACATTATAACTGAAAAAATTTAATTTTATGTATAAAAGAATTATTTTTCTAAAAAGGAAGATTTGTCATCTTTTGGTGGTACACGTGTTTTAAATCAATTTTTTGACACATTTATAAAATATTTTTTAAAAAATAAACTTCTTATTTGATATAGTAATATCAATATTGACTTTTTTTTAATTTTTTGTATCTTTCTTATAAGTTTCATGTTGTGATTAATAGTGAAAACATATTGCATATTAATTGAAAGGAACTAGTTTCTTTAAATAATTTATGGTTTTAATTATATTATTGATTAGTTTTAAATTATAATTAGATAAATTTTATATTATTTAATCTAATTTATGTTAGTTAAATCAATTTCCTATTGAAATTGGAAATAAAAACATTGTGAACATTTGAAAAATTTTACTTTAAAAATTCATTTTCCCGTTCTGTCAATGAAATTAATTTTTAATTAAAATATGAAATTTATATTTTTCAAATTTTTAAAAATGGATTCTATATTTTTAATCACATGGTACAAATTTATTAAATTGTTCTATTTTATTTCTATACATTATGAATAGTTACATTAGTAATTTTTTTATTACAACAGTTATGGGTAAATTAGGTAATTAACGGTTAACATAATATTATAAATACTATAAAATTACCTTAAAACATGTCATAATTTTATTTTATGATTATTATTCATCTTTAATAATTTCATTATCGATTATGTGACCATTTATGGCTATTTGGATGAAAATATAACCTTTATAATATTATGTTCTAAGGAAATTCAATTTTTCATACTTGTATTTTCAACAAGAGAAATATTTTTAATGTTGGGTCATATACGAGATATGTTCAACTATTAATATTATTTTAAAGATAAAATGTTTATATACATGATTTTATTTTATTTATAATTCTTAGGGATAACATAATTACCTTAAATTATGATATAATGAAGTTGGAGTAATTGTTTAATAAAAGGAAATATCAAATAAATGATATTAAAAATACTATAATAAATATAATTTGAGATTATTAAGGTCATGAACTAATTTTTGAGAAACTATTTACATGTTATTTGTGTTTTATAAATATTGGTTCGAATTTATATTATTTTTATGATATTTGTAAAAAGTCAAGTAATGAATAGTGTCAAAATTGACATTATTGATATTTTGAAATAAATAATATTTTATTAGATGAAATAAATTTTATAAAAATATAAATTTAGTCCAAATTATAGTGATAGGTATTAAAATTTCACTAATGACTCATTTATGTTTAATTTTACATTTTATAGTAATTATATTAACCCTTAAAATATAAATTACTTGATATCATGGTAATTGTTAAAATGGTTAACTAAGGGTTAAAACAAAAGATAAGAATTACAAGAAAAGTAAAAAACTTGTCTAATTTTAATTAGATGAATGGTTTTAGACCAAAAATAATCATATATTTTATATAAATATGTTTGGATTCATTTGGAAGTGAAAATAAATTTATATTAATTTAATAATTTGAAGAATTCCAAGAGTGCCCCACCCCACTCCAATAAAAGGTAGCCCATTCTTTTCTCTTCATCACGTTTCAAAACCTATTTTTTTCAAAAAATATCTTTAAAAATACATTCCTAGAATCCTTAACCACATTATATAGGCCATAGTTTAGTCATAACACCCTCTTTAGTGGTGTTAAGGGGTTAATCAATTGGGATCCTTTAAAGAAGAGGTATCATTTTTATGTAAGTATTTTTATTTTATTTCTTCTTCCAAATACTTCAAATATTCTTCAACCATGATGAAATATGATCTATAGTATCCAAAATATAATTAAATTTTATTATGTGAATATCATCATCTAAATCCATCCCACTTCTATCAAACTGGAAAATAATTATTGTTCGTATGTACGATGAACTGCTGCCTTGCGAACCAATATAATTGGTTTTCCATCACCATCTCTAAAGACTTGTTATAATTATGGAATTAATTTTTATATATATATTATTAATTAAATATTTATCAATATGAAAAAAATAATATATCATTTATGTTCTTAAATTTTCATCCACATAAAAATTATAATGTCGTTTGTGCGTCTGTGTGAATTTTTACCTCTACGAAGCAATGCGATTCATTTTTCATCACCACATCACATGGATGATATATATAAGGATATTTAAAATAGTAATATGATATTTATTATATTATGATAATTTAGTAACTATAAAATAATAATTATCTTCTTTACCAAATGATCATTGAAAAATGAAAACGTTACTCGTGCATACATACAACCTACCATCTCAATGGTTATAATACAGTTCATTTTTTTATGACCACACGTAATGGTTTGATCTAAAACTATTATTGATGTATAAAAATTATTATTATTTAATGAATATTATTCTAGAGATTATTGACCAATACCTTTCTGACTATAGACATCAAACAAAAGTCATTTTGGACCCGTGTATCGAATATTGTCAAAAATAAAAACAACTTGAACTTATATAATTAAGTAAATGTTATAACATGATATTAAGTGATATAAAAATAATAATAAACTTGAAAATGGTTGTAGAAGAAGTAAATAATTAACATAAGTCTATTATTTAGGAAGATAAATAACATATATGGTGAATTGGACTTAAGGTAGGGGACTTTGTCTCAATCTCTTTTAATTGAGGAATATCATGATGTTATACACCCACATTATTTTATGAGTTGTATATATAGCCATATTGACATATCATATCATGAATTTATTTATTCTAATTTTATTTAATGTTTTGTTAAATTTTATTCTTTCATAAGGATTATGATCTAAATGTTCAAAGTGTTATGGGACACGCACAATCTTTTAAGATTTAATTATTAAATCTTTTTCTCCATGTAAGTATTCTTTAAATTATATTATATTTTTTGTTAGAATATTATAAAGGAAATTTTATGTCTATTTTTAGTTTAATTCAATGCTTATCAATAATGAATCTTTTTAAATTTCTTGTATAGAACATTTGGATTCCTTTACAAATGATAAAAGGAATGTTCTTTTTAAAGTATACTATAACAACAACCTCTTCACCTCCATGACCAATATTTGATATTTGGATTCCACTACTACTCTTAATGTTTTTAAAATGAAATGAAACCCTTATTTTACTTTTTCGCTTATTTTTTATGAAAAATGAATTACATCACTTTCTGGAGACAGTGGTATGTATATACACAGTGATTTTTACACTTATTGAAGAATTGAAAAAATAAAGATAAATAAAAAATAGCCTTTATAGAATCATATATTTATCATAAATATCATATAAATTCATTATATAAATCCTTATTACCATCCATGTAAAGAATAAATGAAATAAAAATCACATCACTTCATGGAGGTGGTAGATGAAACATGCACATGAGTTGTATTATCATTTTTCTATAGATGGAATGTTTAGAAGTTATATAATGTATTATATTTATATATTCATAATCATGTAAAAAAATTATATATTTTCATTTAATTTATCTATTTTACCATTAATGAGAGAGGGTAATGATTATCAAAACATATCCTTTCATGGAGAGGATAGTTCGTATGAGTGCACGAGTGATGCTTTAATTTTCAATTAGATGGAAATTGAGATTAAAAGGTTTTATGAAATAAATATAATAAAATTTAATTATATGGAATATATGTATATTATTATATGATAATTATTATATAAAATGTCAATGATTTTTTAAAATGAATAAACTTAAAAACACTCAGTTAAGAGTTATACCTCTTATTTGGAAAATGCCATTCAGGTTACCCTTAAATCCACCTATGTTTGGTAATATTTTAAGACCAAAGACTCATTGAAATTTTGAGATATGTTATAAAGGATTTTTTTGTGATCTTGGTTAAGACAAAGGGCACAAATGGGGTGGAAAATTAGGGTGGGGGGGGATGAGGTACCCTTATTTAACTGAGTTCGATCGAAACTAGTAAATATAAGGAACATTAAAATATAATAGTGTCTTTATTAGGTAAAAATGATTCAGAATTGGATAAATTTTTATAATTTTGTGGGTAAGTGTTGAAATTCATTAAAAAAATATTATTTAGACATGTATTCTGGTTATTTCAACCCTTATCTATTCATTTTAACCCCTTGTTAATCCTTTTAAATTTTATTTAAGTAGTGAATTTTTACATTAGTTACTATTCATTATTTCCAAAAAAAATTGGAATGTTTAAAAAAATTACATTATTATTTAAAATATGAAAACTACTATTTCATATTCAATTTTAATAATATGTAAATATTAATTTAAAAATAAACCAAAAAAATGAAATGAAACCCGTTTCGAGAAAAATGATTTTTTAAGTAGGATATAAATTTAATAAATTCATTTACTAGTAACCAGAAATAGTAGAAATTTAATTCATTTAATTTAATATAGGATCAACAAATTCAAATAAAATAATTCATCAATATTGATTAATTTTATAAAAAATTTCATTTTTCACTTAAAAATAATGTTATAAAAATTTTAACTTTTTAAATTCAAATGATTGTTTTCATAATATCTATAAAATTGATAACCAATGCAGGAATTGTTATTCATTAGTTGCAAATATATATAATCAAAATAATATTTCCTTAATGATCATTATACATAATGTACTAAAAATCACAGTATATTGTAAAATAGAACTCTTAACATTAAAATATTTTATTCTTAATAACTCAAATTCTGTACTCATTTCCCTTGATATTATTTAATAGATTTATAATATGTAAATATTATATTCATATATTTCATAATTATTTTTTTCTTATCAGTACCCTCATATCAAATAGCTACGTCATATATAATATAATATTTTAATCATGGTCCATTTAATTTAAATGTTTCATGCAAAGAAAGAAATAAAAAAATTATTTAAAGAGAAAAATATATTAAAATATAGTTTGCTACATTATACCCCATTAAAGTAATATTTCCCCATAATTTTTATTAATTAATAAAAAATCAAGGATGATACACCCACTTCATCACATCCTTGATCTCCCATGTAGCATCATTAATTTAATGGTTTGACTATAAAACATTGGCTAGGTTAATAGATTTGTTTTATCACACATTATCATAGTTATAAAGAATATCCATTGGGTTTTCCTATTATGATTGATCATTCACTCATCTAACAACCTCTAAATTCTTAAATGTAGTGTATCATGTATATTCATCATAAAATGTAATACATGGAACAAATCATAAACTTGGGAGAGGTTTAGTGGAACCACCAAGAGATAAACTACCATCCTAAAAGGAACAATAATCTTATAAGGACTAATATATTGAAGGATAAACTTATACATATTTACAAACCATATTACCGTCTTCCATAGAGAATTTAAATGGAATGCCTTGTAACCATATTTTATCTTAGGATATCACCGATGATTGTTAGCATAACATTTCTATAGACACCAATATGTCATAATATATAGTTAAATGGATATAAAATTCTCTATTATTTTCATATTTTTCTCATATCCCAATAACATTCATTTTCAAACATAATCATAGAACATTGGAGTTCTTCACAACCTACCATAGAGGTCTTCATAAGGATCTATCAAAATCTTTTAGTGGAATATAAATTGAATGAAAATTATAATGGAAAAATGTGTTGATCTCAATTAGAATTTAAATATATAGAACAAAATCTCAACATATATTATAGGGATTGAAATGTCCACTCATATTGGCCATATAACTATGGATGATATGAAGTATTTAAGTTCAACTCTATATTTAATCTAAACTAAACACTTCTCTAAAATATTGAGGTAAATCCTAAATCTTGGTCAGATAGAGTAGAATATGGTTCTCTGTGAAACCTTACCACTTCCTTAATTTATATCATAGAAAGATGTTCAAGGGAAAACTATCTAATAAAAATATAATTCACTGACTTCTTATGGTGATTGACTAAAACCCAAAAGGCATTTTGTCCTTTAAATGTTTTTGGGAGTCTGATAATGAAATCCATGTTTACTTCTACAAAATTCTTTTCTCTATGGGTATTGGTTATAAAATACCATAATACCGATTTATATTATCTTTAATATGTTTTTATTCTAATAATTGAGAAACATACTATGTAATATCCCTTTTCATGTTGTCCCACCAGAAATGATCTTTAATATCTCTATACTTATTCATACTTATAGGATGCATAGAGTATTGTGAAATATGAGATTCATACAATAAATAATTTATGTATGGTTTTTATGATATGTAGAATCAATTATTTAACCTCTTTATTCCATAAAAATCATGGTTGAGCTTATGAAAAATTCTTACCTTCTTCTGGAATTCCACATTTTCCTTGATCACATATTTAACTATCACATGGTTTGACGATTGAACATCTATATGATAAAGATATTATTTCCCCTTTCCTGATGAGTCCAATATCCATATTCTACAAATATATAAGTATATGATCTATTTTAATCCTCATAATGTATAAACTAGCATATTCCTTCTGAAATAGAGGTTCATCCACCATTTTCACTTTTTTTGGTGGTAATATATTGGGGAATCATAATATTTTATTAACTAATATATAATATTTCATATTTAAATATTTTATATGAAATTATACTTCAAAATTTTATGATCAGTATAAATATCTCACCTTTTAACATGTAGATTATTCATCCACTTTATCAATGAAAAAATAACTGATGCCGGATCTATATCATTATTTAGGTAATTTTTCATAAGGACACTAAATTATGGAGAGGAATATGTTATGAACATATTATTCTATATAAAAACACGTATAATTCACTTCTTCAATGAACCAAAATAGATTAGAAACCCTTCTCCGGTATACGGTATAACGATCATAAGTTCACTAACCGACCTTCTTTTTAGCTCATTAATATTTTTCTCATATTTATATGTCTATTGTAACTAGAATCCATTCAATATCAACATGGTTATTAGATTATTTATCAATGATAAATCACTCCCATATAATTTTTTGTATCTAACCCGCCACAGAAAACTATGGATCTTAGGAAGTATGGTTAGTCTACTCCATTAATCAATAACTTCCTTCTTTTAAGGAACCATTGATGTAACCTCATTTGGTATTTTATGAATCAAGAATATAGATTTATTTAATAAAAATTCACACATGGTAAATTTTTTATACAGCTTCATCTTATTCAAGGCCTTTGAAATAGTCATCACATGTTCTTCATGCTCTTCCTTTCTCATTGAATATAAAATAAAATCTTCTAGGAAGGCTACCATGAATTGATCAAGTTATTTCATATAGTATATTTTATTTAAATATATAAGTATATCAAGGTAATTGTTAATTCAAGATGTAATTAGTACAAATTTTTATTGTCTATACCTCATACAGAATGTTGTCTTATATATATCCTCTTTCATGACACTCAATTGATGATATCAAAATGAATTTAAGTCATTGAGAAGTATTATGATATACATAAATGATCAAATAGGTTATGAATATATGTATAAGGATACTTTTTCTTAATAGTGATCATGTTATGTTCTTTATAATCAATGAATAGATGAATTAACACAAAATTCTTATTAATAAAAATAATAGATTCTCCCCAAGGTGATGAAATAGGGAATAAAAAACCCTTATCCAAATATCATAGAGTTTTTTATTTAATTCCTATATTCAATTAATTCCACTCCATATGGATTCTTGGCAATATGTGTACTACCTTTTATGTTTTATATTTAAGATTCATCTCTACGTTTCTAGGTAGACTCAGAAAGTCTTCTGGAAATACATCATCATATTCTCAAAAAATAATATCCCCAATGTTGTTTTTCTCCCAAACTATTTCATATAATTACCCCTCATGAATAATTATAATGACACATATATTGGATTAAATTACCATTTTAAGTTCATGTTTATCTTTACATTGACAAACAATCATAGATTAATTTAGAATATCAAATATATCATTCCTTCCCTAGTAACGGATATGGGATATATATAAAGTAAGTCAATCCATTCCCATAAGAATATTAAATACATATAAATGGAAAGTAATAAGATATTATGTAATGAAATTACAACAAAATTTTATTGTAAATGAGCTATAAAATTGAGATGAGATCATCATACCATTATGATTTTTTATTCAAATCAAAAAAATCTAGCTGATGAGATTGTGATGTGATATTCTTAGAAACTGTTTTACCCACAAATGAGTTAGTAGATCCATAATCAAATAATACATTTTCATATCAGGAGTATATGATTATTTTTAGGTTCCCCTTTTCATTCTCGTGACCCATTTCTACGGTTGTGATTACATGATACAACAATTTCTCTCTTGGATTTAGAGGTTATTGGAGATGATTTTCATCATTAACCCTTTGATTAATGCTCTAATTTTTTTTAATTTAAATAATCCATAAAATTGTAACATTAATATTTGTGAGTCACATTTTAATGATCTTTATATCCATTAATTTTATTTACTATATACTTTACATAAAATGGATATTCATTTACTTTATGGTCATCTTTTCCATAGTGAACCATTTACCAACCCCATTAAGGAAATTTCCTTCATTATTTCCTCTACACTTATGAAATGAATAAATATTTCTTTTCAGTCCTCAGTGGGTTTAGCTAGTATAGTTTCTTAAAAATTATATCTTCCTCATATTTTCTCAAAAACCATGGGAATGATGACAGTGTTCACTTTCCATTTCACCATTCAAATAACTTCAAAAATTTTATTCAAAGATTCCAAGTTCAATTTTCTACAATACCTTCTGAAGATTTTTTATTGAGACATAATAGAATCATTAGAATATACTTTTTGTGTAAATGATAAATCTATAAGAATACCATTAATTCATGGTGAAATATTCCTCATTAGTACGGATAGATTCCCCATCATTCACCATTAGTTCAAGAATTTCCATTTATATTTTTTGGAGAATAGTTTATGAAAATTACATATTTAAAATCACCCTCTTAATATCTTCCCATTTTAAGGAGATAATGTACTCATATTTTATCATATTCTTGATAAGATTATATAATTGTTCATTTTCCCCTTTCAAATAATGCACATCCAAAATAACTTTCTTGTGTTTTGAGAACAAGATCATAGAGATTATATTTTCATTAGAATATACCAATTTTTTAGAAATAAGTGGTTCTAATGAACCACTAAATAATGGTGGGATTTCATATGTAAAATAATAAATGATTATTTGTTCTTTACTTTGGATGTTTGGATGTTCAGAAAGATCTGTATTATTATTCATAGAATGAGAGATTAGAGTGATCATATAAACAAGATTATTCATCCTAGCTCCAACTTCATTATATTTATCTTCAGTACATTTTTTTTAATGTTCATCATGATAATTTATTAAATAATTCTTTGTATTTCATCAATCAACTAAAAATAAAATGATTTCTGTGAGTATAAATCATCAATAATCAATATAAGTGATCATATGATTTTGAAGATAATTATTATGATGTGTTAAATTATGAAACCTTCATTAAACCCATGAAAATATATGTTCATCCCATATAACTATGGATTATCATAGTTTTCATAGATTATATCATCTCATTCATCATTATTGTTAATAAATAAAATGTGAATTAACCATAGCATATCACAGAGGATTGTCAATCTGGATGTGTAGTTAGGCCTCATTATCATCCATTGGTTGGATAATACCACACTAAAATTTTCGGAATTATTACGCCTAGGAACACATATTCTTGATCCTATATTCACTTTATTGTATCAAGATAGATATTTCACTAATAGGAAGCAATAAAATATTGAAATTACTAGAACATATGGTTCTTATTATAAAAAACCTACTCTTTATTTTATATTAATACATGAATTATTACATAAAAATACACTTAATAAAACCTAGAAAATCAATAATTATAGTGTATTTTTTAATTAGGTACATAGAATAAAATCTTGAACATGGGATACAATGACAAAATTGAAAGATTCCTTTAAATACTTCTAAAATTCCATGGATTTTTAAAAACTCATGAGATAACCTCGATAAATATATATGAAATGGGTGATCTATAAATCCCAGTAGGGGAATAAATATGGAATAAGGTGATACATTTTAGACAATAAAAATATCAATGGGTCATGGAAATAGTAGGAATCATAAACATGAATAATGAGACTTGATATAACATGATAATGATAACATGGTAAATGTGGATACAACATAAAACACTGCATTATAAAAATAGATCAAGTATAAACTGCAAGAAATAATGGTGGAAAAATTCTGATAAAGGAATCAAGTTCACTCTCTATCCCAACATGATGTATCAGGATATGAATCATTACCCAATTCCTTGGTGTTTTATATGATTCTTGTCACACCAATCATTTTTATTTTAGTCTCATTATTAAGTGTTCCTCATAGATCATACAACATGGATTCATTCAACATAATATTTTATTCCAAGATTAAGGAATGTGGAATAAATACATGTAAGTACCTAATAAAATAAGTATAACTGTATAAATCTGAACACCCTCGATAGGTAATGTGTATGGAATTCAACACACAATAGTTTTGTAATAGAAAATTGGGGTGAAATTTCAATAACATAATGACATCACTTAAATAATCATAAAATGGGTTGATGAAAGATATAGGGGCCTCTCAAAAATTATAAATTAAATGGATAGTAATAATAACATGGATAAATAAATCCCAACATTAGAAATTATATAAACTTGAATAAAGAAAGGAATCCTAATTATAATTTGGCATGGTACTATGTGTACATAAATAATCATGGGAGGATTATTGAGTGTGAAATAGGGATCTAATAATTTATACATCAAATTTAATGTAAGGGTAATATAGAAGAATATATCCCAACATGATAAAACTAAAATTACTAAGCATGAAATAAAATGGGGTGCTTGAATAAAAAAGGTGAGAGAAATACTTTAAAAATTTTTTGCATAGTAATGACTTAGAAAAATATCGAAATGAAAGAGGATAAATGATATATCATTAAAATACAATCAATGGGATTGTAAGGGAATTATTTTAAGTAAAATATAGTATAAACAATTTTAATTAAGAATAAAAATTCCAAATAAGGTGCTTGAATTGAATGGAAGAGAGAAAGGTAATTTACTTGAGTGTGTGACTCCAAAGGATTTGTAGGTGATTCTTGAGAGCTTGGGGGCACCATGAGAGGACTCTATATAGTGGAGGGAATAGTATAGACATTATCAATAGATTTTTAGTGAAGATAAATGGGAGATTATGTGGATTTATATAGGAAAAGAGGGGGTTTTCTTTATTATTTCGGTTTTGAACTCTACATAAAAGAAACAAAAACCAAAAACCATCCCTTGGTTTCTACCATATGGTAGTGGTTATAATTATTTTATAAGGACAAGGGATTAACTTAATACAATAATTACCATACTTATGTAGAGGTGTGTCACTCCCTTAAAGAAATAAATTAAAAACCCTAAATTATATTAATGGTTTTGGGGGAGTCCTCAAGGAATTATAAAATTAAGAAAATAAAAATAAAATATAAATATTTAAAATTTAAATAATATATTTTTTCTTCTATACCCTTTATAGTATTTATTACAGTACTTATGGGTTATTATGAGGTTATAATACATAATGTTTATTTATACAATATTTAATTTTTTCCCGAAAATTCATTTGTCTCAGAAAATTATAAAAAATTTACCATTGGATAATTTTGGGATTATTATTATAAAAATAATATTCATTTTATCTAAATAATTTTATAATTAGATGAATTTTTATATTTAAAATAAAATCAACATTTATTAAGACATGTTTGGTTTTTTGACAATAACATTTTTCAAACCCTTAGAAAAATTACACTTTACTTCATAAAAATTATTTGATAATTTATATTTTATAAACATTATTTAATAAAAATATTTAATTAAAATATGATTTAACTAAAAAATAAATTAATGATTAAAAAAAAATTATTAAATTGAATTTTAATATTACCAAAAAAATTATTCGTGTTTTATATTATCAAAATAAAAAATATCTACAATGTAAAAATAATATGATGAAAATACAATCATTATTCTATAAAAAATAATATAAACTCTCATATTTCTAGGGTCTTGATATATATCCCTTTAATAAACCAGAAAATTCCAAAAGGGTAAGGTGCGCGATGGTGGGACTTTCATGGGGTGGTTTGGCAAACATGGTTTGGGTTGTGATCTTGATGAGTTTAAAATTTTCCTATAAACGGTTTCACTCATGCTTAAGTTGTCAGATCTGAAATTGGGATTATTCAGGGGTGAACACCAATGATGCCATCTCCCTCAAAAGATCTGATAAATGGTCTTTATAGGGTACGATCCTACTGTTTGAGGCCATCACTTCCTTTGTTTATTTCAATTATATTTTTCAAAACCCTATATTGATACTAATCATGTGATCACTATTCAACGACTATATTATCAATAGTAATGACACTTAATGTTCATTTAAATTAAATTGGATATAATAATACAAAATAAGTTCATGTTTTTTATATAACTATAATAAAACATTCAATTAAATCATAAGGGGGATTCTATTTATAATAGCCCAGGTCATTACAATATTCCCCTCTTAAGAAACTTCACCCTCAAAATTGTCTTTTACCAGACTAAAATAGATGAGGGAAACTCTACTTCATCACATCCTCCAGTTCACATGTTTCATATTCAGACTTTTGTTTTCTCTACAATACTTTGACAAGGTGCATTGTCTTATTTCATAAAACTTTATCTCCATGATCAAAGATTTTTTCCAGCTGCTCCTCATAGGAAAGGTCATTCTCTAATGGTACCACCTTGGGATTGAGTAATGTGAGGGGTCTGGTATGTACTTTCTTAAGTGGGATACATAGAATGCACCATTTAATAAAGATATGTTTAGTTGGAGTTCTATTCAATACACCACCACTCTGATGTGATCATGGATATCAAAGGGGATAATGTATCTTGAATTAAGCTTTCCCTTATTCCCAAATATCATCACATTCTTTCATAGAGATATGTAGAGGAATACCATGTCTCCAATATCAAACTCATGTTCAGGTCAATGATTTTCAGCATAACACTTCTTTTGACTCTGATTTTCCTTTATATGCTACTAAATTTTCCTAACCTTCTACCCCATTTCCTCGACCATTTTAGGACCTAACAATTTTTCTTCCAAAACATCATCCCAGCATAAAAGTGTTATGCACCTCTTCCCATAAAGGGCTTCATATAGAAGCATTTGGATGCTCAAGGGGAAACTTTTATTTCAATAGAACTCTATAGGAGGAATATGTGTGTCCCATCATTCTTTGAAGTCAATTAATCATTCTACCAACATTTACTCAAGTGTCTGGATAGTTCGATTAGATTGGACTTTAGTTTGGGGGTTATAATCCATGTTGAAGATTGGTTTAGTGTTTAAGGAATGTTGAAGACTTTTCTAGAACATGGAGGTGAATCTTAGATATTGATCAGATACAATTGATAGTGGTACTTCATATAGCCTCATCAATTCTATGATGTATATCTGTAAAATTTGATCCAGTGAGAAATCCTCTCAAATCGCAATGAAGTGTGTAGTATTAGAAAGATGATCCATAATAACCCATATAGAATTGTTTTCCCTAGATATATTCATACATTTGGTGACAATTTCTTTGGTGATTTTTTCCTATTTCCATGTTGGTATGGGTAATGTTTTCATCATCCCCTTATAATTATTCCTTTCACCCTTTACATGCTATCATACTAGGAACATTGATGTATATTCAGCACTATCCTTCTTCATATTGTCCCACCAATAGTGCTCTTGAAGATCTCAATATATCTTCATGCTTCTTAGGTGAATGAAGTAATTTAAACTATGCGCATCATCATATATATCCTTATTTAAATCTAGATTTTATAGTACACATATTCATGACTCAAATCTCACATGTACTTCTTTATTAACATTGAACTCCACGGATTTACATTTCATTATAATTTCCACTTTCTTTTGAATTCCCTCATCATCTTTTGGAGCATCCATTAACATCTCTAGAAGGGCTGGTTGAGCAATAAATTATGGAAGGATTTATTATGTTCCTTCCATGATTATTCCCATGTCCATCACTTCCACATCTATGAAGATTATATCCCTACAAATTTTCATCAATGATAGAACTGCATGATCCATTCTACTTATAATGTCCACTACTTTATTCTCTTTATCAGGATTGTAGTGGACTGAGTGGTCATAATCTTTAACCAGGTATGACCATATTCATTGGTACATATTCATCTCTTTCTATGTGAATATATACTTAAGGATTTTTTGATCCCTTTATATTTTAGACTTATCCCCAAAGAGATAATGTCACAATATTTTAAATGTGTAGATCACTACAGCCAACTCCTAATCATGCATTGGGTGTTTGGTTTGTGAACGTTCAACTTACTTAAAACATAATCTATTTATTTTTCATTTTTCATTAATACACATCCCAATACCATATTCGAAGCATCTATGAATACCACACAAGGTTATCCTCTTGCGAGTACTGTGAGTACATGAGCAACGATAATCCTCCTTTTCAACTCCATGAAGCTCTCTTCAAATACATCATTCCATAAAAAATTGGCTCCCTTCAAATTAAACTTGGTTATAGGGTTTGAAAATCATGATAAATTCCTCAAACAACGATGATTGTAACCATTTAGTCAATGGAAACTATGGATATCTATCAAAGAGTTTGGCCTTGTTTATTAATCAATTGCTTCTGTTTTTTAAGGGTCCACTGATATCCCATTTCTTATGATGATATTCCCCTAGAATGAGACTTCATTAAAAAAGAACTCAATTGTACTATACTTGTCTTAGATATTATCTTTTAAAAAGGTCATTATTACAGTGCTCAGAAGCTCCTCACACTCCGCCTTACTTTTAGAGTATATTAGAATTTAATCTATAAAGACTACCAAAAATTTGTTAAGGTATTTTACAAAGACTCTATTCCTAATGTCCATGAGGATTTCTAGAGAATTATTAAGTTAAAATGAAATCACTATAAATTCATAGGGCCTATACCTTTTATGAAAAGTGGTATTGGGGATATCTTCCTTCTTCACCCTTACTTGATTGTAAACTGACCAAAGATCCACCTTGGAGTATTATTGTGCTCCACGTAGCTGATCAAACAAGTCAAAAATCCTAGGTAGAGGATAATTTTTCTTTATCGTGATATTTTTGAGCTCATGATAATCACTAAAAAGGTGCATTGACCCATCCTTGTTTTTAATGAATTGGACAAGTTCCCCCCATGGTGAAGAACTTGGGAATATAAACCATTTATCCATATTATTTTATAGTTGTTTCTTAAGCTCATCAAGTTTCACAATAACAGTTCTCTATGGAATCTTGGATAATATAAAGGCCCTAGTTATAAGATCAATTGAATATTAAACCTCTCAGTTAATAGAGATACCAAAAATTCTATGATAAGTACATCAAAATTTTTCCCTACAATCGGAATCTCTTCAAGGATGGTTATTTCCCTAGAATCAATCATTTGAGACAAATACACATGTTCTTGGGGAAATAATATCAATTCTTGTGATGATGTTACTAAATAATATTTATCGTTATCCTTGAATTTGTACAAAATAAGGGGTCAATTCATAATATAGATAGTGATTTCCTTTGGACTAAATTTTTTTGTTGGATCTATATAGGAAAAGCTAATCCATTCCCACAATTGCATCAAATTCCACCAAAGGGAGTGTGAAAAGGTTCACTAGGAAGTTCAGCCAACAAAATATGATAATAAGGAGTTATATACTTGGGGTGAAATAATTTCCTCATTTGCCATTTTCACCAACATCTCAACTTTAATGCTTTGTTGTGGTGTTTGGATAGTTATACTAAACATTCATGATATAAAAGAATGTGTAGAAATAGAATAAAAAATCACATTATCTTTTAATGAATGAATAACTAGTGTAACTTTCACCAATTAATTATAGGGATCCACTTAAGCAATAGTGATGGAAGAAATCTTTCCCTCACTTCCTTGGAGGTCATTCTTTATCTCAAAAAACACTTGGATTAGTGAATTGGTTTGCAATGTTCTAATGTTTCTTGAAGTTGAATCAATGAAAAATGTGATAAGGGTTGACTAGATAATTCCTTTCATCCATTGAATTAGTATAATTATAATGATGGAAATTGATATCTAGGTTTCCTTCCTTCACACACCTAAAATATTTCCTCATTCCCCTAAAGATATTTTTAGGATTCTTCTTCCCGCACCTTTAAAATGTTGGATGTTTCAATTTCTTGTCACCATTCAATTATCAATCATACTGTAATAATTAAAATCCACTTTATTATTTTTTACCCCTATGATACCCTTGAGATCATATAATATATATTTCTACTTTTAAGGAACATCAAACAATTTCCCAATATTTACAGATGTAAAAGATCACCAGGGCTTTTCATTGGCTAGGTTTTGGCCCACCAAAGAGGCATTCGACCACGAATTCAAGGGTAATGACAAAGATGGTGGTGTGTCATGAATGTCTTATGAAGTATGCCTCATATATCCAAATATATTCATCGCCTTTCAGATTACAGGCATGTAAATCCCATTCCATTTTAATTCAGAAAGTGTGAGACAAATATGAATCTAAATACATTTTTTGGAATTTCTTCAACTTCATTGCTTCAATATATTCATCAGGTTTCGTATTCTAGATCAATTTCCACCACTGATCAGCTTATCCCTCCATATGATAAACAACTGGTAGAACCTTCTCTTGCTCATAATATTGAATGATAGATCATATCTTCTCAATGGAGTTGATCCATTGTTCTTTGATTAAAGGATCAGATGATCCATTGAACGTCATAGTCCTTTGCCAAATAAATCATTCAATAATAGCTTGTTCTATCTTAGGGGGATTAGGACGCTCCTCTTGATCCATGTTTATATTTAGAACATGAGTCAGCTCAGAGATTATTGTGACAAAGTATGTGATTCCTTATCCCATTGGGTTGAGAATCTCACTGGGGAAATCATCACATTTCCCATCTTATTGATTGTTTATTAGATTCCTCCTCTTTCTAGACATTAGATAGAATAAAAGAAAAATCAAGGATTATTATTTTAAATAATTGAACACATAAAATGGAATCCAATGAAATTAAAGGAATAACTTATAAATTACATTTATTTCTTTAAATTATGAATTTATCGTCTTCAATCTCTGTAATCGATGATCTATTTCCTATCATATATTCCTATGGGAATTTTTTTATTCCATTAATAATGGTTAATAACGATATTAGGAATTTAAAAAAGCCTATCCCCAAGGAGTACCAAACTAGATGCGTAATAAGGCCTATTTTTGTGTACCAGTTTACCCCATGTTAGGCCCAGGACACTTTATCAGAGTTTTTACCCCTAGGTACATCTATGCCAGAACCACATCCATTTTTGTAATCTAGACATTGATATATTTTATTGATAAACTAATTAATCTATACTTACAAAAAATTGTATTTTTTCATATACTTAGTATTATATATATAGATTTCACTAGATTTTTCTAATCATAATCCCAAAAATAAATAAACATTAACTCTAATACCGACTATAACAAACTCACACTTTATTTCACATTAATACATGATTTATTACATAAAATTACACATAATACAACCCAAAATATCTAAATTATAGTGTATTTTTTAATTAGGTACATAGAATAACATTTTGAACACGGGAGACAACAAAATTATTGAAAAAATCCTTAACATGCTTCTAAACTTCAATGGATTTTTAAAACTACATGGGATAACCTAGAGATATACATAAGAAAGGGGTGATATATAAAGCCCAGTAAGAGAATAAACATGGTATAAGGTGTTAAATTTTAGAAAATATATAAATCATCTGGTCATAGAAAGAGTGGGAATCATAAACATGAATAATGAGACGTGATATTGCATGATAATCATAAAATGGGAAATGTGAAGACAACCTAAAACACTACATAATAAACATAAGTCAAGGATAAACCTCTAAGAAATCATGGTGGAAAAAGTAGCATAAAGGAATTAGGTTTATTCCCTATCCCAACATGACATATCATGATAGTAAAAAATACCCAATGTATTGGAGCGCTATATAATTTCAGGCACACCCGTCACATTTATTTCATTCTCATTCTTAAGTGTGCCACATATATCATAGAATATGGTTTCATTAAAAATCATATTTTCATAAATTATAAATTAATGAGAATTAAATACATTTATGTCCCAAATAAAATAAGTATAAGTTTATAAAGTTGAACACCCTTGATAGTAAATGGGTATGGTATTCACTACACAATTTTTTTGGCATGGAAAATCATGGTGAAATTTTGGCAGCATAACATCTTCACTTAAAGAATCATAAAATGGGTTGATGGTATATAATGATACCTCCCATAAAATATAAATTAAATGGTAAAAAATAGTGAGCTGAAAAAATATATCCTGAAATTATAAATTATAATTAAAGGTCTTAAGGTAATGAGGAAAGTTAAATAAAAAAATGAATCCTAACAATAATTTTACATGGTAAAAGCTTTACAAAAAGGATCATGGGAGGATTAATGAGAGTGAAAGGTGGAATAACATCATTTATAAATCAAATTTATAGTAAGGTAAATATGGGATAATATAACCCAACTTGATCAAACTAAAATTAAGAATCAAGACATGAAATGGGATGCTTGAAAAAAAGAGAGGAGAGAAATCCTTTACAAAACTTCAGCATATTAATGGATTCGATAAAATTAAAAATGAAAGGGGATAAATAAAATATCATTAAAATAAGATAAATTTGATAGTAAGTTTTTTTATAAATAAAATACATTATAAACAATTTCAATTTAGAATACAAATCCCAAGGAAGGTGTTTGAATTGAAAGGAGGAGATGAAGGTCCCTTACTTGACTATGTGACTCTAAAATCATCGGATGGAATTCTTGAGAGATTTGATGAAACCTTTTGAGGACTGAAGAGAGTTTAGGGCAGATTATGGACGTTCTTAAAGGAGTTTGGGGGAAGAAAATGGGATCTTGGGTGGGTTTATATAAGAAAAGTGAGAGATTTTTTTATTTTTAGGTTTTGGATTATACATGATTAAATAACCAAATGCACAAACAATACCATGGTTTTAGAACATGGTTTATACCAAATGGTATTGGTTATAATTTATTTACAAGTTAAATATACTAACTTAACAAAATAATTCTCTTTATCATGTGGAGGTGATTCACACTCATAAAAAAATAATTTTAAAACACTAAAATATATTAATGGTATTCGAGGATTCCAAAAGGATTTATAAAAATACAAAAATAATCATAAAATAGTATTATTTTAGAATAAAAAAACATATTTGGTCTTGGATACCATTTATAGTACTTATTACATCACTTTTGGGTCATTATGATGTAATAATGCTCAAATTATATTTATATGGTATTTGATTTTTACCCAAAAATTCGACTATCTTAGAAAATTATGAAAAATTAACCATTTGATAATTTAGATGTTATGATTCCAAAAATAATATTAATATTATCTACATAATTTTATAAATATATGAATTTTCACTTTTAAAATAAAATATACATTTGTTAAGAAATGATGGGATTTTTTTGACAATAGCAGTTTTCAAACCCTTATAAAAATTACATTTTACTTCATAAAAATTATATGATAATTTTTATTTGATAAAAATTATTTAATAATAATATTTTATTAAAATTTATTTATTTAGAAAATAAATTAATTCACAAAAATGAATTCATTAATTGAATTTGAATATTGCACAAAAATATTATTCATGTTTTATAGTATCAAAATAAAAAAATCATTTACAAAGTAACAATAATAGGATTAAAATATGTCCATTATTATATAAATAAATGTACATAATCAAATTTCTATGGTCTTGATACCTATCCCTTTAAAACACTAGAAAAATCACTAATGGTAAGGTGCATTATGGTGGTACTTTCATGGGGTGGTTCAGTAAACATTGTTTGGGCTATGATCTTGATGAGCTTGATCTTCTCCCACATATAATTTCCCTCATTCTTAATTTTTTGGATCTTAGGTTGGGATTGGTTAAGCGTGAAGCCCAGTGATGTTATCTCCCTCACAAGCTCTGATAAATGGTATTTATAGGGTATGATCCTACTATTTGAGGTCCTCGCATCATTTTATTATTTCAATTTGATTTTTCAAAAACATATATTTAAACAAATCATGTTACCACTATTCAACAACTATATTATCAATGGTAATGATACGTAATAGTCATTTAAATTCAATTGGATATAATAAAAAAATAAGTGCATGTTTTTTATATAACCATAAAAGACTTATAATTTATTCAAAAGAGGAATTTTATTTATAATAGTTTTAGTCGTTAAGATTATACTAAATAAAGAATTACCCTAATGGTTTTCACCAATTTTTTCTAATAATAATCTCAAAAAACTACTAAAAACTCTTCTAATACCAACCGAGGAGACCTTATAATCACATAAATAATTATTAAATCATCTTAGATGAATACTCTATACATCTCATTATAATACCCACCATAGAACCATCATGGTTTATAGAAATGTGATACTATATATATAATAAATATATTTCCTAAATGACCTTCAATATATACCATAATGTTTAACTAAAAAGTATTATTCTTATACATACAATATTTATATCATTTCATCAAAATTGAGGGAAATGAAATCTTGATAATGGGTAATCTTAGTTTCCATGTAAGGGTAAAAATGTGAGATATCAATATATGATAATAAGAGAGACTAAGATATGTGTAATCTTATGAGATCATGACTATATCTTATGGAAATAAAACATAACGAGTGAAAAATCATAAATCATCATTCATGGAATAAATATTTTTTGAAAAATTCACAAATAATAAGATTAAGTAATCATCAATATTCAATCATTATTCATGATCACAAAACCAATGAATAATAAATATGTTTTTCAAATATACATAATAATTTAGAATCATTTCCTTATTCATGGATCTCTACTAGTACTATCATATTAGTTACAGTTCCATACTAAACATGGTTTAAAATTAATTCATATACGTATTATCTCATGAGATATAAATATTTACACAATATTTTATAGGATTATATATTTCTGGTCCCACCCATAATAGAATAAATACCATACATAATTATGAACCAAGATCATAAAAACATTCATCATTTCAACATAGCATACCCCATGGAAAATAAATGGGTTTCATAGAGTCATTCTTGAATTATTATCTTCATAATCCATACTGATAAATTAAATGGATTGTATCCTTATATTATATCACCAGTGATTAAAAGAACCATAATGGATATCAACATAGATGAAAAATATCATTTATAAAACCATTGAATATATTCTTTTAAAAACATGATAAAAATTCATTTTATTTTAATGTAATTGAAAATAAAAATTACTCAATTATTTTGATATTTATATTAATTAAGTAAGATCATTTAAGTTAAAAAAAATTCTTCGAATTAATTAATTGTGATAATGGTAGGAAAAATCATTCATTCTTTAAATGTAAAAACCAAGATTCTAATCACACTTGCTGTAAAAAGAACATCATTCAAAAAAATATTAGAAGATTACTTTTACAATGTTTTAATTAATGTCAAATAAAGTGGAAATGTCCTTTCTCAAACATTTATGTATAGATAAAAATATACATAAAATATTTTGAGGAACATGAACATGGAGAAGAAACATTCCTGAGGTAAAATGATGAAATAAGGTCAGCTTTTATTAACAATATTTTCTCAATAATTTTCAGTACCAGAGAGAGTAATATGAAGAAAAAAATGTAAATCCCATAAATAAAAAGATTAAAATAAAATATATTTGGTTTAATGGATAAAGATAATATAATTTACATGAATATAAATTAAACATAAACAATTCTAAAAATAAATGAGACTGTAAGATAAACCCCAACCTCAGGGTTATCATTGCTTCATATGAATTCAAACCTCCTATATAATAATTATAGATTAATTATACATATATTTAAAAATCATATTTATACATAGTATAATATATATAATTCAATTAAAATTTCCAATTACCATTTTATTAACATTTCCTCATTAAAATCATTAAAATCATTAATAGGGTGAAAACTAATCTATTTTCAATTCAGGTTTCGGTTCAATAGTTAAGGTCCTTAAATAATTTTTCTAGTTCTATGATCTTAAAAATTATTATCATTTCAGAATTATCATATTTATTCATTATATATAAATTTATATACATCCATATATGGTAGTGATTAAAAATTAATTACATCACTTCATGAAGATTGTAGTCCATAGATATACATGAGTGAATTTTAAAATATTAGATTAATAGAAAAGAAGATAATTAATAATTAAAAATTTTGAAATAATAATTTTATAATATATTTCATATATATTTATTAAATATGTCCTTATTACCTTCAATGTATAGAAGAAATGATAAATTTATCATATCACTCTGTGGAGGTGGTAGTTCACATGTGTACACGAGTGTCGTTATAATCTTTCAACATATGGAAATGTAAGAATGAGGATAATATAAAATATTTTAAGAATCGCAATTATGTTATTAAAACCATATATATCCATTAAATTAGTTTATATAACCATCAAATATAGATAATTATGAAAAGTGACACACATTTCATTGTGGAGACGATAGTCTTTATATACACATGAGTGATGCTTTCATCTCCCATTAGACGTAAAATGTAATTAAAAAGGTTTTCTCATTCAAAATAAAAATATTTCAGTATATGGAAGATATTAAAGTAATTATATTATCATTATTATATAATATTTTAATGAGGTGAAAGAAGAAAGAAAGATGAAAACACTCAGTTATGATTTACACCTCTTTTTTGGAAAACTCCATTTTAAAACACATTTATCCTTCTAGAATTTTTCCTCTGATGAGACGTGGACCTATTTGAAGTTGAAAGGTACATAATTTTTCATTTTTATTACATAAAATTTTCATTACATGTATCATAACATATGATCCTTTATAGTGTAGTTTCATGGAAATCGGAAACATAATACTTGATAACCTAAAACATTGTTCTAATCTAATTGAAAATATTCTTAACAGTTTTATTCTACATTATATTTAATACCTATCATAACCCATGGAAATAAATCAAATGAGAGGGGTCAACATAAGGCCTAGTAAGGGAATAATAAATAGAGAAATATAGCATGTGATCTTGAGACATATCAATAAGAACATGAGGAAAACCGATAATGCATGAGAAAGAGGAAGATCATGATAATAATTACATGAATCATAACATGTAAATGAGGATACATGATTTAAATGAGACTTTTATAAGCGTATCACCAATGTTTTCACCTATTTTTCATAAATTAAAATTACATAGGAACTTCACGAATGTATTTTAAAACATTTAATTAGAATTGATTAACTTTTTTACCCAATTCATTGGAGCACTATCATTGAATACAATTCATATGTTTTAATTAATGTCAAACACAGAGATCATAATCATTCATTTGATTAATATCCCATTGATAATAAAAAGCAAATTTTTTTATCAAAACCATTGTATAAAAAATTTCTTAAACACATGATCATTACGTAATTTTTATCCCACAAAAATGGAATGTGGGTTTCTTATGTGTAAATCCATGAATAAAATAAATAATTTTTACATATAGGATAATACCCATAAAAAATAAAAAGGTTTTTATATCCATACAAATCAATTAAAAGAGATTTTCTTGAGAAGAGGTAAGAAATTTTTGGAAGTAAATTCAACAAAAAATAGGTATAAATGTGGTTTTAGAAAAGGTTAATATGAGCGGCGGAAAGGTTCTCCCATTGATAAATCATAATTTGGAATTAAGGGTAAGTGGAAGAGGGTAATAAAAGAGAGTGACACCTTGGGTGTTAAACCACTATAAATTAGTGGATGGTAGATTAGAAGAGATGTCGATGGATAAATGGGTTGGTATTTATAGAAAAGGTGGAGGGTTTGGTTAATAATTTCCAAATATAGGCCTTAGAAATCTTGGTTGTGGAAAATGAAAAAACTATTGGCATTCCCATGGGGTTTTCTAATGGATTCATAAAGTTGGGTCATATTTTATTTTATTTTAAACCACAAGAATCATGAATCTTTTTTATTACTTGTTTTGTCATGTAATAGTAAGGTTTCTATAAAATAATGTTTTTAAAGTCAAAGATTCCATTTTATACTTTGGAAAGTAACTTATAAGTTTGGAAATTGATTAAAATATATTAAAAATGTTGACATTAATAAAACACATATTTAAGGTCATGGATTGTGGTTAATTAATTATTACATCACTATTAAATAATAATGATGTCATTAAACATACCAAAAACCTCAAATTGTATTTTTCCTATTCATGGAGAAATAAATTATTTTATAAAACTATCATAACTTTAACCTGACATAATTTTGACATGATTATCTAAAAAAATATTTTTATTTTATCATAATAATTCTCTAGATATTGGGATTTTAACTTTTAAAAATAAAAAACCTTATTTGATAAAAAAATTAGTGGGTTAATAATGGATTGTTAAATTCCTAAAACATAAATGTTTTCAAGGACATAATAAAATTATTTATCATTTGTATTTAAATAAGTGTGTTTTTAAAATAATTTTTCCTTAAAATAATTTTTACTCATAATATCTTAGTTTATTTTAAAAATTTATATCCTTTATTAAAATAAGTTATTTTTGGAAAAATTAATGTATCAAAATTCATCTTCATTAAACCAATATTTTATTAAGAAAAAATATTCTAAGAATTGAATTGATGGTATAATAATTTTATTAATAGAAATAAATTAAAAATTAAGTAAACAAGTTTGGGACACATAACCTCTTATAACACTCATGTACAATCTAAAGGTAATGTGTGTGAAATTTCCATATTCATGGGGCGACTCAATTAACATTTAACATGTTGTAATTTACACTAACTTGAAACTCTCCCATTGGTGATTTCATTCTAGATAGAATTGTTGAAGATTGGAATGGGAATAGTCAAGGGAAAACCCCAGTGATGCTAACTCCATCCCACGTTTTGAAAAAAGGGCTTTATAAGACATGACTCTACTACCTGAGGTCATTGATTCTCATTTTCACATTAATTATCCTTGGTCATTTCAACTTATAACACAAATTATAACAGTAAAATTATTACCAAGAGTATAGTTTACAAATTTAATATTGAAAAATGATCATATTTGACAGACAGTCATATAACGGCTGAATCATGATGGTCAAATTTACCTTTATACTCTATAAATAATACATCATTATTATACACATATGGTTTTGTTGTTAGTATAATGAAAATTTTATAAGGTAAAAAATATCATTTAAAAATTATGGGTCATTACATTCTTCCCCCCTTAAGAAATTCTATACATGAAATTTCAACTTGTTCGCTCAGTTGAGAAAATGTGTGGGTACTTATATTTCATTTATTCCTCTGGTTGCAACATCACTTATTCATATTTATGGTACCTACCAAACACTTTGATGAGGTGGGTAGTCTTGTTGCGTAGAAATATGTCTTTATGGTCCAAGATCTCTACCAGATGGTGCTCATAAGAGATTTCATGTTCCATTTGTACCACCTCTATATTTAGTACATGTGAGGGAACATGTATATACTTCCATACGAGAGTTAAAGGAAATAAATAATGAACTTCAGCTAGATTTGGTGGAATTTCAATCCGATAGGCCACTGCTCCTATGTGATCAAGGAATTAATAAGGGACAATGTACATAGGGTTAAGCTTCCCTTTCTTCACAAACCACATGACTCTCTTCCAAGGTGATATTCAAAGGAAAAAAGTGTCGCCAACATCAAACCCCAAGTCCATTCGATTATTTTCAACATAGCTATTCAGATGACTCTTAGAATCCTTTATGTGTTGTTTGATGGAATGAACCTTTTTTATCATCTCTTGCACGATATTAGACCCATGTAGCTTTCTCTCACAAACTTCATCCCAATAATTAGGAGTTTCGTATCACTTCCCATATAGAGCTTCATATGGTGCCATTTGAATACTCGATTAGAAGTTATTGTTCTATGAGAACTAAAATAATGGTAGGTGTTGATCCCATCCAACATTAAATTACATTGACCATGTTCTATGAATGTCCTTGAATGTTTTATTAGTCCTTTTACATTTGCGTTCAATTTTCGGGTGATAGCCCATACTGAATTTTAATTCGATACTCAGAGAATGTTGAATACTTCCCCATAATTTTGAAGTAAACCATGTATCATGTTCAGAAAATATAGAAAATGGTGGCCTATGTATCCTCACCAATTCTTTTATGTATAACTTTACATGTTTTTAAAGAGAGAAATATTCTCGAATATTAATATAATGGGCAGTCATGGTGAGTCGGTTCATAATAAACCATACCACATTGTTTCCTTTAGATATTCTTGGGAGACTAGTGAAAAATCCCATAGTGATATTTTCCCACTTCCATGTTGGTGTGGGTAGTGGTTTTAATACCCCTTTTATAAAGTGGTCTCTCCACCTTCACTTTTTGACACACCAATCACCTTTTAATGTAGTCAACAATATCCCTTTTTCATTTTATCCCACCAATAATGATCACGAAGAACCTTATACTTTTTATTACTTCCAAGATGTATAGAGAATATAGATCTATGAACTTAATACATACTCTCCTTATTTATCTTCATAATAGATGGGACACATGGACTTGTATGAAAATTCAGTAAAAATTCATGATCAATATTGAACTAAAGAAGATTACCATTATTTACATCCTCTAACTTCTATTGTAATAAAGGATATTCTCTTTGAGCCTTTTTAATCTTATATAGTAATGATGGTTGAGAAATAATTTGGGATAGGATTGATGATTTACCTTCCCTCTTGATTCCCATATCCCACCTTTCTAGGTCCTTGATCAATGGATCTCCCTAAATACTCATCATTTGTAGAAATATTGGGCCTTTCCTGCTTAATGCATCATTGAATTTGTTTTCTCTTCTATAGTGGTAATGAATTAAATAGTTATATTCTTCAAGAGGATCCAACCATATCCTATATATCATGTTCAATTCATTTTACATTAATATATACTTAAATATCTAGTGTTTTGTGTATATATCACATTTACCCACATAAAGATAGTTCCTCCACATCATAAGATAAAAAATAACTACAGGATGCTCTAGGTCATGCATAGGATAATTATGCTCTTGAGTCTTTAACTGTTGAGATGCATAAGCAATCAACTTATCATTTTTCATGAGGATGCACCAAATAAAATTCATAGATGCATCACTAGGAATAATAAATCCTTCTCTAATAGAGGGTAGAGTTAAAAATGTGTGGTAACCAATCTCTTCTTTATCTCTTGTAAACATTCTTCACACTCCTTGGTCTAGATGAACTTATCCCCTTTTTGAGTTAACATTATTAGTGGATTAGAATGTCATGATTTTTTTCACAAACCTCCTATAATATCCTACTAAACCAATGAAACTACAAACCTTATTTATTCATCTAGTATTTGGACACTCTTATACGACTTTTTTCTTGGTAGGGTCAACTAAAATTCCTTTATTGGTTACAATGTGCCCCAAGAAAGCAACTAGTTGTAAAAAAAATACCATTTTCCGAATTCTTAATATATAATATACTTTCCCCTAGTTTTCAATATAACCCTTTTATGATCCTCATAATCCTTACTACTTTTGAAATATGTCAAAATATCATCAATAAAAACCACCACAAATTTATCAGGGTAGTCTTTAAATATTCTACTCATAAAATCCATAAATATAATAGGAGCATTAATCAAGACGAAGTTCATAACAACAAAATTATAATGACCATATATTTATAGAAAGGTATTATTTGGGATATCTTCTTTATTTAACCTGAATTGATGATAATAAAATTGAAGATAAAACATTGAGATGAATTGAGCCCCAGGATGTATGTCAAATAAATCCTCAGTTCTTGGGATATGGTACTTGGTCTTCATTATGATCCCATTAATTTATCTATAATCAATTCATATCCACATTGATTAATTCATATTCTTCACAAATAGAACATTTTATCCCCTAGGAGACACACATGGTCGAAGAAACCCCTTCTACAAAAGATCTTGAGGTTAATTATTTAATTCCTATAGCTAAACATTTTCATTTCTATACAGTGTCTTTGATATAGTTTTGGATCCTGGTATTAGTTCAATTGGTAAATCTATATCTTTTTATGGGTGAGTTCTAGGTAAATCCTCCTGAAATACATTGATGTATTCCTGAACAATGGGGACATTTTCTATTCTTATATATTCATTTACTTCTTCCCCTTCATGGATCGTCTCCATAAATATGGATATGGGAATTTCTTCTTAACAAAGCATAGTTCATGGTATCTCTCCTTTGAAAATGATGGTAGTATGTCCATTCAAGACTACTAAAATATCTATAAATTAGAAGTTGATCTCAAAGTTATACTTTGATAGCTATTCCATCACTAGTATTATGTCAAATTCCACCATTGGAATGACTTCTAGATTTACGATAAGATTGTACTCATAATGATAATACTAGAGCTTATGTATAGTACTGATGCAAAGATAATCCATCCAGGATTCATGACTGACCACTTTACTTATAGCATTTCATGGATTGATTCTATATTCATTACAAAAATGTATGAAATAATGGAATGCATTGAATCATAATTAAACAAAGTACATTCTATATTAGAGAGAACCATTAGAGTACCTACCTCAATATCATTTGGATTCCCTTCTTCAGCTTTTGGGATTGAAATGCTTGACCTTGGTTCCCTGTCCTATGTTGTGGTTGATGGAGATTTACCAACATTATATTTTCATTTCGATATTGATCGAAAAAGTGGACAAGATGTCCACACATGAAGCATTGGACTTCAGAATGATCTTGTTCCATATTTCCTTTGTCATTTTTATTGATAAGTTGAGGCTTCACCTCAGCATGATAGTTTCAAGATATATGGCCATCTCTTCTACACTTGTAAAATTTTACACTCTTGAAGAAGCAGTTCCCCAAATGTATCTTCCCACATTTTTTGCACATGGGTAGTTGTACATTCTTTCTTCCTCTTCTATGATCAAAGATCCTCCCATATTTTGGATCCATAACTCTCTTCATTTCATTCAGTCTATGTGACCAGTGCATATCTCTGAACTCTAGTTCAACCTTCATAGAACTTTACAATATCTCCTCATAGCCATCATAGTCTCGATTGGATTGATTCCTCTTTATATGGGGTCTTAGTCCACTGAATATCTTCCAAGATTTCCCTTAGGACCCATAACATAGCTATAGGTGTAAAAAGAATTTCTTGTAACGTTTATCTTATAGCTTCCCACCAATTCATTTTATTTATGCTTTGTCTCTAAGAATTCATTCTATATTTTTGTTATCATCTAAAAGGGGAAATATTTTTTGAAGAATATTCCCCTAAAATATTACCACTACATACCATAAATCTCCCTTATTGTATTCATTATTTTAATCAGTTTCCACCATTAATTAGTTCCCCACTCTAAGAATTTAACTGCCAGTGTGACTTTATCCTACTCTATAGAGCTTATCCATTGTTCATAAATCAATGGGTCGATATATCCACTGAAATAAGGTGGTTTTTGACACATGATGGACTCAATGTAATGTAATTATCTTCATGGTGAATCCATACTCTCAACTTGATTCATGTTTTTTTTTCATAAGTTGAGATAGTTGATTCCCCATTCTCATGAACTTTTCCATTCCGAATTCCATCAGAGGGTCATCAGTGCATCATCCATTGTGCTCAAAATTTATGTGGTTCCTCTTATTTACCCCAATTTTCTAATATTGCAAAACCTTAGTTAGAAACATGGTCATTTTAAGAATATTATAATTATAAATAAATTTTATGTCTTAAAACATTAGGCTTAAATATGTTATTCTTTAAATACAATTACATTTTCTATATATCCTTCATAATTTTTTTTAAAAATCTTATGATTGAACAAAAATATCCACCATGAGTGTCAAACTAGGAGTGATACAAGGATAATTACTATGTTGTAGTTCCTATTCAAGTCTAGATAAAATAATTATTTTTTGGTGTTACCCCAAGATATATCTATGCATGATCCACATCAACTTATTCATATTTAGAAAGGAATTTATTTTCTCAGAAACTAATTACTTAGTACTTCACCAAAATACATGGATGTTTTACATTATTTAAACATTTCCCTAGGGTTCTTCCTAAATTTTTCAAGTTGTAATTTATACAAAAAAACTAAACCATATTTTAATACCAAATATGTAATCCTGCCTTTTTATTTCCTAAAATTTTCATTACATGGAACCAAATTTAGGATCTTTGAAAGTTTAGTTTCTTAGAAATCAGAAACATAATACATAAAAATATAAAATATTAGTCTAATCACCATGTAAATCTTATATACGGTTTCATCCTAAATTATATTTACTCCCTCTTATAACATGGGGAGATACATCAAAGGAATGGGGTGACCATGAGGCCCAGTAAGGGAATAAACAAGAGAAACATATTACATGGGATCTTGAGACATATCAATAAGAACATGAGGCATAATGATAAGGCATGAGAAAGAGGTATATCATATTATTAAGAAAATGAATCATAACATGGAAATATAGATACAACATTTAAATGTGACATTCCCAAACATATCATCATATTTATTCATCGAGGTGTCATAAATGAAAATTTAAATGGTTATTCACCACAGAATCATAAAACATATAATCTCTATAGATTAAATTATTTACCCAATGAATTTGCGAAAAATAATGGTTCACCATTCAAATGTGTTAATTAATTCAAGACACATATATAATAATCAATCATTTCATTACTGACCCATGGAGAATAAAGAATGGGTTTCTTATTAAAATCATGGTGTACAAAAGTGCTTAAAGGCATGATAATTATGTCATTTTTATCCCATAAAAAGGGAGAGTGGGTTTATTATGTTTAAATATGTGAATAAAATAAATCATTTTTAAATATATTCTAATACCCATGTATATTAAAAATGTTTGGGTATCCACACAAAGAAAATAAATTAGAGTTTCTTGAGGAGAAGAGAGAAAATTTGAGAAGTAAATTCGAAAACATAGCAGGTTTAAACATGGTTTTAGAAAAGGGTGATTTGAGACGGGAAAAGGGAATTTGGATAAAACAAAAAAAATGGAATATTTTAATGGTAATAAATAACAAAATCTCCTCACATTGTGTTAAATATATTTATTTATAGAATGTTTGGGATTAGATCATTCATTAAATATTTTATGAAAATTCTAGTTTTACCATTTATAGTGCGCTGTAGTAGTGTAGATATAAATATTTTTATATTTACTATTTGAAATTAAATTATTTTATAATTATTCATAAATCAATATTATAAAACATTTATTCAGGAAATTGAAGCTATATATTGGATTTGATTTGACTAAATGAACCATGAAGTCAAAGATTGGTTGGACCAGCCAGATTGGACATCATTGTAGTGTTTAGAAAATATATCCTTCCTTCGTGACTGTATTGGGGAAAAATTTTGGGAAGGTATTGACAACACAATTTCTTACAAATAATCCTTATTGAGGGAAATATCAATGACGCATTTTTGAGGTAAACAGGCAGTGCAAGTTGAATTAAAATATTGGGCCAAAATTCCAAATTCACACTTGAAACCACTTGTAACCCAGCCTCCCCTCCACTCAATACATTTATTGTTTTCTCATTTGGAGGGATTGGGATGTGAATTAGGAATTTTAGGGCATAGTAGAAGTGTTTCCACTCTAATTATCCAATAATTTCAATATGGGTAGCTCTTAAAGCAATGATCTATTCGTCGAAGCCTTCTTCTTCTTCTTCATGTTGTAATGCTTGTGTTTGCGTAATATACTTATTAGTTCCACTTTAATTTCTTCTGTTTTATTCTATATTTTTAAATTATCTTATTCTTTAATCTTCATATTTGGTCTTTAAATCATTATTAGGAATGAGATTGGGTTATACCCTCTCTAAACCTTTGCAAAAGCAATTCGTTTCTACGATGACTACACAACCCATAGAAGTGTAGTTTTCTTAGTAATAGATCTACCTTATACCTTATTTATTTATTTATTTTGAATCATTAATCTACTGTAATTTAAAAAATAAGATCCAAAAATTGTGTTTTAAATTAGAATAAACTAAGTAAGAAATTGAACAATTGACACAACAACACGGGAGGTCGAGATTTGTGTAAATGTTGAGAGTGCAAACTTAATCGATGAAACAAAAGAACAAGTGATATATTTGTAGAGTTAAAATATAATCCCTAAACACAATTCATCATCATTTTCCCAAATTTATTTTTACCTAATTTACCACTGACCATAAGCTAGATTTAGAACATCAATCAAAGAAGGGTTCTACGATTGCATGTTCTGTAATTAGCCTCGGGTTCAATTCACTTCATCTTTTTGGTTATGTTAACTCTTGTAGGGTTCGATGGTTAAAAAATTAGGGGATCATAATTTAGTGGATATTAATTTAAATGATAATTATTAATAAGTAAGTGAAGATTTTGAGTTAGATCGATGATGCCTTTTAAAGTATTTTTTAAAATAAATATCTTCTTGTTGTGTCTTTTTAATCGAACTTCCTTTCGAAAATAAAACCAAAAAATGTAATATTATTCTAGAAAAAAATATGGGTATTTTTGTCAAATATTAATTATGTGGTTTCTAAGAAAAGAAGTCCTTTTATGGATACGAATAAGTGGATTTGGATCTATCTCAGATGTTCCTAGGTGTTGGAACTCTAACTAGGTGCATCAGTACTAACTTTCAATAACCTAGTAAATGATAATATGCCTTTATAAACTCCCGGTTTGACACTATAAAGGGATATTTATGGTTAATCACAAGATTTTTATGAATAATTATGAAGGATTTATAGAAAATGAAATTGTTAACATATTAAACCATGTTGTTTTAAGGCATAAAATCCATTTATAATCATAATATTATTAAAATACAAAAGTTTCTCACAAAGGTTTCATTCTCTTAGAAAATGGCTGGAAATAAGATAAACTGCGTAAATGGTGAGCCCAACGGACCTAGTGCTGAAAAAAAATCCGATGGAAGGGAAAATGGAAAATTTCTTGAGAATGATGAATCAACTGGCTCATATTAGGAATAATAACTTGAATAAATATGAGATAACAGATTCACCAATAATAGTAAAACTTTATATTGAGTCCTTTATGCATCAACGACGACTTACTTTTAGTGTATCTACTAACCCATTGATTGCTGTAAAGTGGATAATCTCTATAGAAAAGAGATTTTGTGTTCTCCATTTTTTCAGAACAAGAAAAAGTCACCCTGGATGTGTATCGATTATAGGGAGAAGCTGATCATTCGTGGAAACTAGTTAAAAACATGATGCTATGAGGGGATATTGATGTTATGGAGTTTGAAGATTTCAGGGGAACTTTTTTGAAAAAACTATTTCCCCCATGCAATGATAATGAAAATGGAGAAGTAATTCCTAGAGCTGAAGGAGAAGGAAAATGAATATGTGGGAATCTATGAGATGAGCTTCAAAATAATATCTTGTTACACATATAGTTTTGTCATGGATACTAATGGGAAGGTTGATAGATTATTCATTAGACTAAGACCCCATATATGAAAGAATATTTTCAATCAAGACTATGACATCTACAAGGAGATAGTGAGAAGTTCTATAGAGGTTGGACTAGATTTTGGAGATACATAGTTGTCCCATAGATCGAATAAAAATAATAGATCAATGGATCCAATATTAGGGATTAACATTGATCATGTAATAGGAAGAAAGAAAGAAAAACCTTTAACATGAAACAAATGTGGTAAGAAGAATTCGGGGAACTTCTTGCTCGAGAGTGGATAATGATACAATTGTTGAAGAGAAGACCATATTTATTAGAACAATCTTAGTGAGGTGAAGCATCAACTTCTTAATACTAAACACAAAGAGAATATGGTGCATTCCCTACATGAAGTCCAATGCTTCATGTGCGGATATCTTGGGCAATTTTCCAATCACTTTTCAAATCCAATGTTAATGGAGGGGAATCACCATTAACCTTAACAAGGTCTAAGGGAGTAAGGTCATGATTTTTATATCACAACACCTAATGTTGAAGCTCCAAATGATGTGGTGGTAGTTACTCTCATTGTTCTCTCATAGCTATCAAAGACATTTTTTTATTCTGGTTCTACGCATTCCTTTATTTCCACCATGTTTGAAATGAATATAGAATCAATCCCTAAACATATGTAAGTAGAACTATCATTCAAGAATCTTGGAGAGATTATCCAGGCATCAATAGTGTATAGAAACTCTAGTATTTACATTGGTGATAAAAATTTCAATATAAGTCTAGTAGTCATTACAATGATAGAATTTGATATTATACTAGGTATAGATAGGCTCTCAAAGTATAATTATAAGATCAACTATAGAAGCATGAATATATCGATTTTATTGGATAGGAAACCTGATTTTATTTTCAATGAATATATATATCAATCTTATATTTTCCTAGAATAACCTCTAATAGATTTCTTTATATAAATGATCAGTGAAGATGAATAAGGAAATAACAAAATATGAATAAAAAAAGTCCCCATAATTAAAGAATACATTGATGTATTTCTTGAGGTGTTACCAGGACCTCCATAATAACTAGAGGTAGAGTTATCCATTTAGTTCTTTTCTAGTTCCATGTTGATTTCAAATACCCCATATAGAATGGAAAATGAGAAGTTGGAGGAATTAAAGAAATAGCTCCAACATAATTTGGAGAAGGTGTTTATCAGACCAAGTGTGTCTCCTTGGGGAGCACCTATTCTATTTTTGAAGAAGAGGGGTGGATAAATGCGTCTATGCATTGATTATATAGAACATAATGGGATCACAGTGAATAACAAGTTCCCTATTCCATGAATTGATGATTTATTTGAACAACTTTTTGGGGCTTAATTCTTCTCTAAGATTGATCTTTGATCTATTCATAATAAATTGACTGTGAAGAAAGAGGATATTCCAAAGAACACATTCTGATTGAGATATAGGAATTATGAGTTTGTTGTTATTCCCTTCAACTTGACTAATGATCTTGAAATTTTTGTGGATTTGATAATTAGAGTCTTTAAGAACAACATTGATAAGTCTGTGGTAGTTTTTATTGATGATATCCTAAAATATTTCAAGAGTCATAAGGAGCATGCGGATCATCTAATGGTTTTATTGAAAACCATAAGGAATGGGAGGTTATTTGGAATTTTTAGTAAATGTGAATTTAGTTTACAACAAGTTTATTTCTTGGGTAACATTGTAACCAATGAAGGAACTTTAGTTGACCCTGCAAAAAAAAGGTTGTAGAGATGTGGCCTCATCCTACAAAAGTGACTTAGATTCATTGTTTCTTTCATTTAGAAGGATATTATAGGAGGTTTTTGAAATATTTCCATAATTTATAATCCACTAACCATGTTAACTCAGAAAGGTGTCATGTTATTATGGAAAAAGGAGTGTGAAGAATGTTTCCATGAGCTAAATAAGATATTGGTTGCTACACCCGTGTTAACTCTACCCTCTATTAGTGAAAGATTCGTTATCTTTAGTGATGTATATCTGAAAGATATTGGGTGAATCCTCATGAAAAATGTCATGGTGATTTTATATTCATCTTAACAGTTGATGCCTCATGAGTATAACTATCCTACAAATGATTTGGATCTAGATGTCATTGTTTCTTATCTGAAGATATGGAGGCAATATCATTATGGGGAGAAATGTGATATATACACAGACTACCTAAGTTTTATGTATATTTTCACACAAAAGGAATTGAACATGAGACATAGAAGATTGTTATAACTTTTTGAAGTCTATATTTTTTCAATTCATTATCACCCCGAAATAGAAAACAATGTTTTTGATGCATTAAGTGGTAAAGACACTATTGTATTGGAAATGATGAGGATTAAAGGAGATATATTGATTAAATACCTAGTAAAATCATAAATTAGAATCATAAGGAAATGTACATCATCAATCCTATCCTAAATGATATAACAACCATCATTAGTAGAGAAGATTAAGAAATTTGAAAGGGAATATCCTTTATTATAGAAGAAGATAGTGGTTGTAAATAATGGAAAGTTTAATGAGTTCAATATTGATCAAGAACGTGTACTAAAATTTCATAAAAGCCTACGTGTTCCATATATTACAAAAATAAATAAGGAGTTGATGTATGAAGCTCATAACTCTAATTTCTCTATATATCAGAGAAGAACTAAAATGTATAGGGTCCATTGTGGTTATTATTGGTGGGATAACATGAAAAGGAAGATTGTCAGTTACACAACAATGTTCCTGGTGTGTCAACAAGTGGATATAGAGAGACATGTTCCTAAAGGGGTATCATAACCCCTACCCATACCATCATAAAATTGGGAAAATATCACTATGGACTCTGTCACTAGTCTCCTGACAATATCCAAAGGAAACAATGCGATATTGGTTATAGTGGACCGTAGAGACAAGGTTCTACCCAATAAGACTACCCACCTCATTAAAGTGTTGTAGAGGAATCAAAAATATGAATAAGACATGTGGGAACTAGAGGAAACAATGAGGCAGAAGTACCTTCACCTTTTCTAAATTTAGGGAATGAGTTGAAATTTCGGTGGAAAATTTTCTTAAAGGGGGAAGAATGTAACGACCTGAAATTTTTAAATATTTTTTCCTAAAACTATGTGTTAAATTATTTTTTACTCAAGAAACTATATAAAATTAATAATGAAGTGAATATATTTGAAATATGACCATTAAGTTTTGACTATTATATGATTTTTAGTCAATATGATCATTGTAAAGAATACTCTTAATAAAAATTTATTATTGTTATCAGTATTACAAATTGAAAGGAAAATGGTTAATTAATTCAGAAATAAGAGTCCATGGAATCATCCAGTAGAGTCGTATCGTAAGAAGAACATTTTTTATAAATTGAGAGGGTGGTAGAAACTTTGGTATTTTCTCTTGACCAAGCCCAATCCGATCTTCCACATATGAAGTTACAACGAAATCGCCTATGAGTGAAGTTCAAGTTCGGGGAGATTACCACTCAGGCGGTGTTACCAGAGCCGCCCAAAGAATTTATCATCATCACACAACTTACCCTTAGGTCATATTCAGGTTTTATAAGGGGTTATGTTTCAAGTACTTAGTTACTTAATTTATAATCACATTGTATAAATAAAATTTTTGTTCCATCATTTCTGTTTTGAGTTTTATTTTTCTTAAAAATATGACAAATTTGATAAATTGATTTTTTGGATAGAAATTGTCATTTTAAGAAAATATATAATTATTATAATTACCTAAATGATTATTATTGATGTTTATTTTAATTAAATATTATTATTATAACACTCTTATTTAAATTTAAATGATGTTTTTTAAGTGTGAGATATTTTACTATACATTTTCTGTCCTCTATTATTTTTAATAAATAAGGTTTTTATTTTTAAAAGTAAAATTTATCATACATAAAGAGTTATTATGAAAAAATAAACATAATTTTTGAAATAATCATGTCTAATTTTGGTTAGGATGAATTTATTAGAGTTTTCTAAAAAAAAGGTGAATAGTAAAAATTGAAATTTGAGTTTTCTGTATATTTAATGACATAAAAATGATATAGTGATAAATATATAATTTTGGTCAAATATTTGGGATTAAAATAACATATTTGGTGTCCGAAGTGGAAAATATCATGGGTGAATACTCTGCGAAATCCCATGATTTTTCAAATACCACTACTGAGGTGTCCATGGAAATCAATAAAAAAAAATCCCTCACTTTTGATATAAATATACAACAATGCCTCCATTACCATTCATTCCAAATTCATAATCCTTGAATATTTAAATGTTTTTCTTCCAAAAGATTCATCTGAAGTTATCCTCAATCCCCAAAGGACCCAATCATTGCGTTGTAAGAGTTAATCTTCAAGGTATGGGAAATATCAACTTTTCTCTTACTTTCAAGTTCCTTTTAAGAGTGGAATGTCTTTAAATTTTCCATAAAATATTATTATGTTAATTTAATTGAATATCATTACAGGATTAATATTATTTTATTAATGGTATAAACTTTTACTCTCACCAATTAATGTTTTATAAAACCATGTTTCATACCCATTAGGCATGATTTTCTTCTCAAAATTTCTATATTTTTCTCAATAAATTATCTTATTTAATTTTTTGAATGCCCAAACCTCTTACTTTACTAGGTGTATTCACATATATTTCAAAATGATCTATTTTATTCTGGGATTAACATAAATTAAACCCACCTACCTTTTTTATTGGTTAATAATGACATAAAGAACATGTCTATAAGAACTTATTTTTAAAATTCCATGATTTTTATATGAAACCCTTTTATATTTCACAAGGATTATTTAAGATATGTTTTATTATGATATATGTGGTTCAAATTAATTAATACATATAAAGGGTGTGCATGTATAGTTCTACAATATGTTGGGTAAATAATTTAATCTCTAGAGATGACATGTTTTACGATATCTCAGTGAATAACCTTGGTAATTTTTAAGACACCTCGGTGATAAACATTGGTGATATGATCATGAATGAATCAATTAAATATTTTATCAACATTTCAATGTTATTAATCAGGTAATTATTAGTATTATATGCCTATTGATCACGCCTTTATGTATTTCCTCAAGTTTTTATTGACATTTCTCAAGATCATAAGTAAATTGTTTCCCTTATTTTCTCTTACCGGGCATTATGCTTACCCTTTCCTTTGATATATGTACCCTGGTTATGAGATTCAATAAATGTACATTAGATTAACCTTTAATAATATTTTTTAGTGGAATAGAATAATTTTTTATTTTTTTATGTATTGTTTACCTTATTTCAATGAAACTAAACATTAAAATATCATATGTTTGTACAATGTAATGAAAAGTTATGTAATAAAAATGTGGGATGCCATATTATTCACCTAGATTAAATCTAAATATTAGTCATAATATAATTCTTAGAATCCAAGGGAGAAATAAAACATATGAAATAGGTCCACTCAAATGCTCAGTAAGGGTAAAGTACAATGGAAACTAACATAAATTAATAATGAATAATAAACATGGAACAGATAAAAGATTATCAAATAATGCCACATAAATAATCATATAAGCTTAAAACAAAACCATAGTTATTCAAACTAATTAAATAATAACATGGAATAATAATAATGGTTTATTGCATAATTTTGGACATCTTCACTATTAAAATATGTCCTAAAGATAGTTACATCCATGATCTATCCTCAAGACAGTTTATGTCTATGGGTAGAAATACGTCTGATTTGTGTCAAGATCTATCCTCCTGACAATTTGAGTTTTAGTGGAAACAAACTCGAAGGGTTTTTAACCAACATATTTCATCTCAAAAGACTATTGATGCATAAAGGGGTTATATCAGGCCCCAATCGTTACATACTAAGTCAAATGAATTACTCATATGAACAAATAATATAAAATAATAAATATGTACTAAAAAATAAATAACTAGTCATATGGTACATCAATAATTACCTAGTAAAACTGATTATAAACCATTTAGTAAATTATGGAAGATGGTATCATAAGAGATAAACCTCAATGAAGTACAAGTTTCAACAAAAAATATTGAAATAGATGAAAATAATTTTAATAGGATCACTAAAATATTATTGAGAAATAAATATTATTAAACCCTTTTGAAAAACACTTTCGTATAAAAATACTCATTCCTTTTTAGAACACATTTTTAATACCAAAACACCCTTTCCTTGAAAAAATATTTTTAGTGAAAAAATACCTAAAAGTATAAATATGATTTTATATTTTTGGAAAAATTAAATCATGAGAAGGATGATGAAAATATAATAATGACTATTATGAAAGAAAAGTCATTATCACCTTATATGTTAATAATAAAACATTACTTATATTGTTGGTCAAAATGTTCCATATTATGCATGTAAAAATATTATTTTTTTAAAACCATTGAATGCAATTAGAAATCGTCATAAAATTTACTTTATAAACCTTTTATATACATATAAATAAATATGTAAAATAATATCAAGAATATTGAAATGGATAAAAATATTTGATAATTAAATGTTGAAAAATTCAAGGCATCCCACACAACTTTGAACATTTAAATAATAAGCCCCATGAAAGGATAACATTTAACAAAACATTAAATACCATGATAATATAGACATTAATATCATGATAAGTCAAAGGGGAGATATATATATATACACCACATAAAAAAAGGTGGGTGTATAACAACAAACTATGCCTCAATGAATGGAGATTGAGATGAAGTCCCTTACCATATCCTTACCTTAGCTGATCATGCTTTAACATCATCTTATTTGGAAGACTTCCTTTAAATTATTCTCATGTGATCTAGGGTAGTACTTTTAGAAGGAAAGAATCTCTAAAAAAGAACTAAGGTTATTGAGAAGAGAAATGGTTAGGGGTGGGTTAAGGTAGATGGATCAAATTGATTTGAGCATGTGAGGTTGGAGGTGCCCTTTAATAATTGAGTTGAGGGAAACTTTTGAAAATCCACAAAATATTGGAATTTAAAATGGCTATTACAGAGAAAAATGATTTAAAATGGACTACAAATGAAAAAGGGTACACATATTAGAACATATACTATCTCCGTTTAAATCATTTAAAATTTTTATGACTTTTCAATAATTTAAAATAATATTTATTTAAAAAAATATCATTAATATCAAATTGGACACTATTCATTTAATTTTCATTAAAATACATCAAGAAAATGTGGGAATTCAAATATAATTATTTCAGACTACTCTAATATATCCTATAGGTCTATAAAATTCATTAGACACATTAAGTCATCCAAAATGTATCAAAATTAATATTATTAAAATAAATTGTTTTATTTTTATGTTAATTAAATAAATAATGTTTTAGTATTGAAAAATATTTTAAGTGAATTATATAATTTATAAAAATTCCTAAATAATTATATAATGAAACTAATTTCATTAATATCAATATATACATTTAGTTTCATTGATATATTTATTTTTTCCCTATATGGACACATAAAAGATATTAAATACCAAGAGAGTTAAATTTTAGAACTATCTATTATTTAAATAAAATATAAGTTATTTTTATGGATATGTGTCAATTAAACAACTAAAATTCTATATTAATGTGATAAGGTTCTAATAGTCTTTATTAAAAAGTTTTAGACATTTTTAGGTCATATTATTAGCCTTATCTTTTGGGATTAGTTGTTATTTAATCCATTTAACTTTTACCATGATAACATGTATTTTTATTAGTTGAAGGTTAATATAGTTACTATAAAATTCCAAAAAAACATGAATGAGTAATGGATTTTTTTCTTCAAAATTATCCCAATCAACAGACTGAATTTTATATTTTTAGTGAATATTATATCATTTAATAAAATATTATTTATATTAAAATCTAATTGTTGTTAATTTGACACTATTCATTAAAAAAATATAAATTCACTTGATAAATAATAAAACGATTAATAAATACCTAATATGTATTGGTCATCTATAAAATTTATGGTTGATATTAATTATTTCAAATTATATATATTTTAATATTTTTAATACCATTAATTTGATATTTTCATTAATTAAATCTTTGTTTCATCATCATTATGTTATCCCTTTAACCTAATTATTTATTTTCTAAAAACTGAAAATAATTTATCACGGTGTAGATAATCATTTTATGTTTGAAATGAATATTTATAATCAAATATATATTCTGAATAAACACATATAGAAAATGTAATACTTATTAAAAACATGAGTATGACATATTGGACTTTCATTAGAATAAAATACAAAAAAATTCTTGAAGTCATCGAAGTGGCTACAAGAAGCCATAAAATCATACCAATGATGATTTGGTCAAAAATAAATGATTAAATAAATCTAATAAAAGTGTTATTGTAATTTTATAATACTTATAATCTTATTTTTACCCTTAACTACCATATTTATCCTTATCCGTGGTAATTAAAAATATAATAAAGTTACTATTCATATATTCGAAAATAAAATGTACCTATTTACTAAATATGTAACCTATGATTAAAAATATGGAATACATTTGTTAAAATTAAAAATATTAAATTTTATAAAATTAATTTAAAATTAATCATGTTGAGGGAAAAAAAATTAGTTTTTAAAGTGAAAACGTTCAAAAAATTGAAGTGTTTACATCCAAATTCAAGGTGAAATTGATCCCCATCATCTAAAATTATATTAATGATAAAAATTATCTAATTTTAATTTAAAAATAGTTATAAATATAATTTAACACTATAAATTATTTAGAAGAACACATTTTTTTCAATTAAAATAAAATATTTTATCACTATTCATTAAAACATGACAATTATGAGAAAAATATAAAAAAGTCATCCAAAGTAAATTTTTATATTCTGATTTAAAAAATAATTTTATATTTTCAAATAGAATTTATTAAATTTTCAAAAAATATATTTAAAACAAGTGCTCCATTAAAATGTAACAAAACAACTTTTAGAAAAATTTAACCTTTTATGCTTAAAATTGTTTTTATTTTTTTCATAAGCCTATAAAACTTATTGGATGAATTTTAAAACATTTTTTGGAATATATAACATACATATTTCATTAATACCTTTCAATAAAAGATTTTTATGTAATTTTTTATGATAAATTTACATTTTCTTCATAAAAATAGTTATTTAAAAAAAAACATCCTTCGTATTCAATTGATTTTTGTTTTCATTTACAATTACTTGGAAATTTATTAATTTATATTATAAACATGTTCATTCAATATTTTCATAATTTTATTTAATCCTATTCACAACCGCCAACTTAACACCTATTGTTAAAATAATAATATTTAATAGTATATCATAGTTCGTGTAAACTAAATGTTACGTATAATGTATACTATTGATGAAAATTGAATTTATTTAATAAGATACATACCATAAAATCTTGGGTTGTTAAATTCTCCCCTCCTTAAATAATTGTTGTCCTTATAATTTGAAATTACACTTTGAAAATCAAAGGGTGATACATCAGAATTTCTTTGTGGGAAACCCACTTCAAAAACAGGATTAATAAAACACACTCTTAATGAGAAGGAAAATTAGATTTTTATAGTTACAAAAAAATTAATCATTTGAATAATATATCATTAGTGGGAAGTGAAAACCTAGACATTGGAAGAGAAATCAATAATCATGTTTTGATGATGAGTAATAAGTAACATGGTCATCATTTCGATTTTCATTATCTACTGCTCGACTCCCTCTACTCTGTTACAGAGATCTGTTTTTCTACCCGCCCGTCTCTTTGCGATCTATTCTTGCGGTCCCTAGCTCCTCTCCAGGTCGGATTTGGAACATGGGATACGCTGAGGATTTGGGAAAGCAATTTTGTGGACATATATTTTCAGGCGTTACAGGAGTCGTTTCCTCTTCCTAGGGTTTCATTCCCATTCTCCGTTTTGGGTATTGTCCCGGTTTATTTTTTTTTCTAGTTCAGGTTGTTTACTGGTTACGGCTCTCCCTCTATGTTCGTTCTAGGGTTTCAATCCCATTTTTTTTTCTTCCATGTTCAATGGTGCTATGGTTTGGGATTCTGTTTCTGTCGAGTGATGTTTGTCTCTTCGTTGTTTTGTGGCAGTCGTGTGTATGGGTGGTTTTTCAGTGTCGCAGACGATGTTATCTTGCTGCGGAATGTTTGCGTATGTTGTAGTTTCGTGCTTGTTCAAGGTGAAGGGCTCAATTCTCTGTGGGGGATTCAATCGCCCAAATATGCCCTGGCCTCGAGTCCTATTTCTCCTTCCCAGGTCGGCCAGGTGCAATGGTTCTTCGGGGCTTTGGGAAGTGGTGTTTGGGTGGCCAAGAGTTTTCCAAGGGATGAGTTATTCGATCGGCAGTCTGATGCGATGGAGTATGTCCATTCCGATGAGTCTTACAGGTTTTCATTTCTGATGGTTGGAAATATTGTGTTCATGGAAGGAAGACTGCGAGGGCATGAGGTAAATGGTGATTATGCTTCGATCCTCGACGTTGAGACTGTGTCGAGTGATGAGGACGACGACGATGGTGTTGGAGGCTCGGACGATGTATACGGTGATGATGATGGTGGTGATTTTCGAGAAGCGGTGGTGACATAGATGTCTGGTTGAATCGAGGTAGGTGACCGAATCAACATTTTCACAATTCGAGGTGGCTCTTGGATCAAGTCATGATGGCTGGACAACTGGTGTGATGTTTGTGATCTCGAGGCAGGCGCGTGAATGATGGAGGTTTTTGAATTTTGAATGTTGTGTTTTTTGGAAGGCGGCGATGGAAATATTGATCGGGGTTGGCTGCAATGTCTGTTTGAATTTGAATGTTTTATGCTGTAATTCTCGTGATGGGTTGAATCTTGTGGTATTGTGAGGGTCTACACTTAGCCCCATAAAAGTGTTAGAAAATACAAAACAAATATGGATTTTGTGGATTACATTAAAGCACTTGATAAAATAAACTTACAAGATTTATTTCCATGTAATAAATATAATCTCAGCCTTTTGTTGGTCTTTGATATATTTCCACTTAATTTCTTACATATGTAAAGGGTTATTCAAGATAAATTTTTATGGCTAAATCACTTGTAATAAATCATAAGTTCCATAAGTAATTTCTTCATCTTATAAATTTTTACTGAAACTAAAATGGTGAGCACATAATATACAATTTGATAAATCATAATTTAATATCAAACAATAATATCCAACATTCATATTAATCTATTCCAACCTTAAGGCTCATACAAAAACCTTCTGTCTAAATTTACAGTCCTAAAAGGACTCTAAATTTCCAATGAAAATCTTAACATCATATTCCACAAACAACGTAATTTACCTCTTATTGTTACATACTAAATATTCAATCACCTTAAAACCATAATGAAAATTTCCATGATTCCAAATCCATAAAGAATAAGTATTATAGTAAAATCCTTATATATCTCATGATTCTTATAAACATATCACCATTTATGAAAAAATTCTTGAATAAGAAAACACATGAACATTAATCATTCAACTTCATTGTTAAACCATTAACCACACTTCATAATATTATTACTTAATAACTCCTTCATTTCATTTAACTTTTATTGTATCTTTATCATCTGTAGTATAACCATTACTTCTGTATTCTTTCTGATTATAAGCATTGACCAAAACCCAAAAAACAAAGTTAGAAATAAAAATAATATTTATATTGTCATGAAGAGTAATTTATAGGATGCCTTAATCATGACAAATTCTTTTCAATCTATGAGTCTATTGGTTTAGCCTAGGTCATCCATGGTATTATAAATTCTACAGGATGACATCCAATACTTAGAATTATCCTCAAATTAATTCATAAGGTTACATTCCCTAATCTATATTTTCCTAAATCTAGATCCCAAGGTTTCTACTAAACCTACTCTAATACAAACTTTAAAGACCGAACATCAGTAACACATAGATGGTGCATTACTTTTTTGAATTGGCATAAGATACAATAGATCGCATCCCAAAGGACCAACTAGTTTAGTAGTCGCAATAAAATAGATAAATATTAGAAATTCAAATTACATATTAAAAAAAATTAAAAAGTATTTTCTTTGAGAACAACATTATTCTCTTAGCTTAACCCTATATATTAGTTATAATAGAACTCTTGGCATCCTATGGAAAAATAAATCATAAGAATGTGTTGAGCTCAAATGTTTAGTATAGGTAGAGTATAGTTGAATCTAACTTGAATTGATAATGAATAATAAATATGGACATAATAAAGGATGATTGAATAATTTCATATAAATAATCACATGATCTTAAAATATGAAAATTAATATTCTAACTAATCCAATAATCATATGTAATAATAATAATATTGTATTTCATAATGTTTATGTTTTCACTATCTTGGTCTATCCTCAAGGTAGTTTCTATCAAGATCTATCATCAAGACAGTAAAATTTTGTGGGTATATTCTCATCTGATTTGTGTCAATATCAATCGTCCTAAAAATTTTAAACTTCTTGGAAACAAATGAAATGGTTTTTTTCACCAAGTAGTTTCATCTCAAGAGATTAATGATGCATAAAGGGACTATACTAGGTCTCACAAATCACCAACTAAGTCCAATTTATTCCCCACATGAACAAATAGTAAAATTGAATCACTTTTTCATAAAAAACCAATAACTAGTCATATGTTATATCAATATTTCCATAGTAAAACTGATCATAAACCATTTATTAAAGAATGGGAGGTGGTATCACAAGAGACAATCCTCAATGAAGTACAATATTCAACAAAGGATGTTGATATAGTGGAAAATGCATTAAATTAGATCACATAAAAATTATTGAGGAATTTTTTTTTATTAAAACCATATGAAAAACACTTTCTTATAAAAGTACACTAATCTTTTAAGAACCCATTTTCAATATGAAAACACCATTTTATTTGAAAAAACATTTTTAATGAAAAAATACCCAAAAAGGTAAAGATGGATTTTCATTTAATGGAATATGAAATCTTGATAAAGAAGATGAAAATAAAATAATGGATACATTGGTTGAAAAGTTATTTCCACCATATACATTAATAATATAACATTCCTTTTTTCATTTGTCAAAACATTCCAGATAAAACATGTAAAAATATTCATTTTTGAAAACCATTGAATTCAATTAAAAATTGGCCTAAAATGTACTTTATAATCCTTTTATATACATATAAATAAATATTTAAAATATATCAAGAATATTTAAATAGAGGAAAATATTTTATAATGAAATTATTAATCATTCAAGGTGTCCCATATAACTTTTAACATTTTAATAATATTCCCCATTAAAGGATAAAATTAAAAAAACATTAAATAAAGTGATAATAAATAAATTAATTACATGATAAGTTAAATTGGATATACATTCACCTTATTAATAAATGTGGGTTTATAAAATCAAATTATACCTTATTGAAAGGGGATTGAGATGAAGTCCCTTACCTTATACTTCCCTTAGTCGAACATGATTTAGCCTCCTCTTATTCCTTGGATATCCTTTAATCTACAATAAAGTGATCTAGGGTTGGTATCTTGGGGGAAAAAGAATATATATAACTTAACTAAGGTAGTTGAGAATAGAAATGGGTAGGATTTGGTCAATATAGATGGCTCAAATTTTTGTGATGAAGTGAAGGAGGAGGTTCCCTTTTATAATTCAGGTGAAGGGAACTTTTGGAAATCCTAAAAATATTAAAATATAATAAAACTATTATTGAGTCTAATACTTCCTAATGTACTATAAATGAATATGGGAATCAATTTTACAGCTTATTTTACCCCCTTCGTAACTATTTAATATTTTTGTGATTTTTAAATAATTTAATAAAATGTCATTAATATAAACTTTTATATTATTAATTTAGTTTTACGTTAAATACATCAAGAAAAAGTAGGAATTAGAATATAATGATTTCACACATCTCTAATATATCATATAGATCTATAAAATTCATTAGACACATTAACTCATCCAATATATATCAAAATTACTATTTTTAAAGTCAATTATTTTATTTTTATATTATTTGAAAAAATATTGTTTTAGTATTGAAGAATATTTTAATGTTATTATATAATTTTTAAAAATGAAAAATAAATTTCAATAAAAAAATCATTAATATCAAAATTTACATTTAGTTTTATTCATATCTTTAATTTTTTCCCAATGTCGAGACATAAAAGATATAAAATACGGGTCTACCCATTGGAGATCATGTTTATGTTTTTTGACTCATAGTATATGTATAATGGCTCATTTTTATATAATATGATGGATATTATTTCCAGGTAGTTGGTATTTAGTTGTAATTTCTATTTTCATACTATTTTTGTATTGTAATTACTACATGTTGATACTTAATTCACCATGTTTTTGTGGTTATATCTACCAATGGTTATTGTATCCCCTAGTTTATTTTCAATCCTCACCTCTAGTCTTTATCCACTAGAATATAGGGAGTTATGTTTGAGTTATGTGGTGACTAAATTTTCTAATGATAGAGGTAAAATAGAATAGAGACAGTTTAAACTAGTATCAGGGACTTGTTTGTTTATTGGATTACTATTTTTCATAGTGTATATAAGTGATATAGGTTTTGAAAGCCTTTTATTAATAGTATTCCTCAATATAGGTAACCCACATATGAGGGAATTACATGTTAACATGTATGGGACTACTTTTCCTAGTTTTTTGTTTTATTTTTGGATCATATATCTGAGTATGATACAATATAATATTCATTTAGGGTTTATGAGTTTTCTACTCTTGGCTCATGTTGGAAGAGAGTGTACATTCATGCATCATTCTTGGCATGTAGGGATCATATAACATTTTTATTATTTCTTGTTATTTATGTGATAGTTATAGTGTATGGTTGGGATATTTAATGTTCTAATAATAACTTATATTACATTTTCATTAATAACTTATTGTTAAAAATCTACAAGATCATCCCATGATTTCTGACTACTACTATGATATTATATAACTATTTTATGATCCAATATAACATTTTTACCTTAAATGATAGTGGTTAGGTTAGTTTATACTCAATTCTATATGTCATACCATTGTATAGAATGGTGAAGATATAAGGTGGAGTGTTGCGTGACTATTATTTTTACCAAAAACTAGGATATCAATTTTTTTGATAAAATTTTAATCTAGTTGGGTGCTTTGAATTAAATACATATGACTTCATGGAAACAAACAATTTTGTTCTAGGTGGTGGAGAATGAGAATGAACCAATGGTTGTGGATATAGATTAAAAATAGCACATGTTACCCTTATCGGTCGGTCACTCATAAAGAGTCTACTTCAAGTGTTTCAGTCTCTATGACAATGGGATTCGACATTTTGGATGACCATGTTAGATATGAATCATGAGTTACACCTATAGAATAAAATTCTATTTATATGTGAGGTTTTTCCAACATAATAATGAGTTATATAAATATTATATATATACGATCATTGATCAACTTGATACCCCCTAATTGGATAATGATACATGCTACAAAAATTTATGGGCAACAAAAGAGGAATAGGTGGGGTGTTCTATTCTAGGAGGACCCATATATGGGGAATTCAAAAAAAAGTATTCAGTCCAATATTTTTAAAATTTTCTTCTTGAATAATATGTTGGATAATATAAAAAGGTTGTTTATTCATTTTTTATAGGGTAATTTTCATGATTGATTATTCCACATTACTACCAATATATTATGGTTTTTACCTATATTGGTCGATATTGAGACTACCAGTTTCAGGTATTTTAAAGATTTTTTGAGGGATTATATATGATTATAGGTGAATATAATTTGGTTGAAATCATTTATTAAGATTATGAATTTGGATTTAATGATTGATTAGGACTAAATAGTGGTTAAACCATCTAAGAAATATACTTCATCTATCATTTCTAAGAGTGAGTCTTTTGGAAGTATGAAGTGGGGGTTTTATAAGTCTTGATATAGAAGTGGATGGTTTGTTATCCTTGGTACAGGTTTGTCACTTCCTTTAATATAGATATACTTGGTTGATTGTTATCAGTGTGGTCAACAAGAGAAAATTTATCCTCATTGTCATAGACAAAAGAATGAGTTTAATTCCTATAGGTAGATGGGGAACCTACACATGTATTTCAGTATATAACCATTGTTTTCTTCTATATATGGATATGCTCAATCCTATGGGGTGATAAGGGATTGGAGTGTATAGAGAATTGTGTAATTAGAGATCATACCATTGTTTTGATCATATTAGAGCTTGAGGTGCCTATGGTTGGAGTAGAAGCCCAAGCAGGGCGATATCCCTCAAGGTGTTCAAGAATCTAGAGGGTAAGGTTAGGGTTTCAGAAATGCTCATGGATTTGAAAATACACCTACTATACTGATCAATGATCCATTAACAATTGAGGTTTTGATTTTTTATATAATGAAACATTTTGTTTTTTTATTTGATTCAAGTACATAACACTCATTGATACCTACTCATATACTTAGTGATCTTGTACTTGTCATAGAGTATCTGTATAGGGTGATATATGTTTATGTTCACATATGAATACAATCATAGGGTATCTTGAGAAGTAAAAAGTGTGATATAGTGATATTTGGGTGTAGTCTTATTAATGAATTATTCATGTTGGTGATGTATTTTTTTTATGTGGTCATTGAGATGGATTGGTTAACTCATTATCAAGTACACATTGGCTGATTTTATTGATGAGTATCAGTGATCTCTTTATAGGGTGGTTTTCATACACACATCTATTAGTGGGACCTACAAGAAGGATATTCGAGATATACTAATCATCATCAAGGAGTTATTTCTACCAATTTTAATAGATTTTTTCTTGTGGGTGAGGAGATTAACCAGTTGATGCATCCTCTAATTGTTGATTAGATTAATGATTATTTCCCATGTATTTCTTTGGGTTTACACCCATGAGATAGACATAGGTAGAGAGATATTGATTTCATGATTGAGCTTATCCAAGGAATGTGACCCATATTTATTAAACTAGATATGATGAATCATTTAGATATTTTGGAGTCTAAGGCCTATAAAATGAATCTAAAGGTAAAGAGATTCACTGTCCTATGAACATGTACTTAGGGTGCTTGAGTGTTATTATCCAAGGGCGCATAATAATCATTTTGTTTATGTATTCATTACTCGATACTAAATTAGCTATTAATATAGAGGTAGAGTCCTATTCCTCAAATTCTAAAAATGGAAAAATATGTTTTAATTGCAGTTATTTATTAAAATATAATATTGGTTAAAATATTATATTATTTCATCCAAAATTTAATGTATTGTTTCAATGTTGGTTTTTATAACGGATGTTAAAACATTATTCCACCATTAATATTATGTATAACAAAAGTGGTGATATTTTATTAATTTACTTTTACTATAACTTATGACATATATTATAATGAAAACCAATGTTGAGTGTCTAAAAAACCTCAAGTTGGATTTTCAATGTCGATTATAGGAGTGAAAGAGTATTTTAACATGGGATATTATAATAAATGATGTCCAAAGAGGATTTTAATGTAAATTTTCCAATTAACCACTATTGAAACATAATTTAAAAAATTTAATAATATAGAAAGACAATTCCCTATCCCTTATTATATAAACTAGAAACATAACAACATACAATATGAAAACAAAATATGTAGCCGTGGTATAAAAAAATACCCAATGAAAACATGTATACAATATTTTTTCTGGATAATAAATTGAATTTTTTTAGTAAAATCGGATAACTTTCACAAAATATAAAGAATATTTTATTGAAAAAGAGAAATAATATTACAAGTGTCTAGAGAGATGAATTTTACATTGATCCCCTTGAAAAAGGGGAACGAAATCACGAGGAACCTGATTATACCACATATGGTCATTTCCATTAAAAAAAATTTAGGAATGAATATCCACAAGATAATTATCCTCCCTATAGACATTAGTGATAATGTAGTCGATGGATGAGAGAAAATCCATGAAATTTCTCTATTTATTAGTTAATTTCCATGAAATATGAGTAGCGCATGTCCTGATGGATTGAACAATGATAGTGGAGTCACATTCTAGCCAAAGATTATTCCATTTCCTCTATCTAGATTGCTCAGAAGAAATGATGACACCAAGAATTTCAGATTCATGGTAAGTGGCCACACCACGCAATACATAAAGACATCATAACACATCCCCATGATGATCCCTAAAGACAGAACCATAACCCAATTGACCTGAATTACCTTGTGATTCCCCATCACTGTTAACATTAATCCATCCTAAAAAAAAGAAATATTATAGAAGAATTAAAATGTTACTAGTGGAGGAGAGAATTTTAACTGATACCAATCTATTTGAGGACTTAATGATCATGAATATAATTGTAACAAAAATCACTTCAGGAGGGATTGGATTCTCTAATAGCCACCAAAAAATGCACCAAAGTAGAATGCATCAAAAAATGGTAATGATCATGGATCAATTTATTATGAGCCTTCCATAAAATGAAGATTATTTATATTTTTACCACTTGAAATAAATTAGATATATTATAATATAATGATAAATTTAATAATAATTTTAGAAAATCCATGATAGATAAATTCTGTGGTATTTGAACTTCAAAATTATTTGAGAGAGACTTTCACAATGTTGAGGCTATAAAAAAAATTCATGAACAGATGATCCAGATCATCCGTATATTGATGGAAGATAACACATGAATATAAAAGTGAAATTCCATAATTCATTAAGTATGAATTTTGTGGTATTATAATGTGCACCAACCTCCAAAAGAGAACAAATATGGAAGGTTTTATAAGGCTCCTATTTATCCTTCAAATCCACTGAAGATCTACTGTAGGAAAAATGTAATGGAGGTATATGATTTTATAAGTGATTACATCATACACTTTAGGTTTCCACACCTCAAAATGTTCCCTCAAAAAATGTTACAATAGAAAACTTCAGATTTGCTGTTATCCGAAAGAGCATCCAAATGTTTAAGATGATCCTTGATTGAAATTCCCAAACCATGATTAGTATCATCATCCATGAGAGATCCAAGTAGTGGAACACAAGTCCAATTAGTAGTCAAAAAATTGATAGATTAATCTCTAGAAACCAACCATCTAGAATGAGAAGAAATTATAGAAAAAATATATTTAAAGGCTCACCAAACAGAGGATCAAATAATATTATAATTCCCATATTGGAGCATGATCATAAATCTAGAACAAATACAACCAATGGCCTCTAAATATATATTCACAAGCCTCCACATAAAAAGGTATGTTAAATATTGATTATATAATTTAATAATTTTAATTCTATTCCCCTATATATCTTAGGGAATATATCAAACCATCCATAAAATAGTGGCTAACATTATTTCCATGATACATCCACCATATATCAATTTTTTTATGGATAAATTTATGTGTTTTATGAGATAATTATTCCATGAATACAATATTAAGGAGTAAAAAAATTTGAAAAAAATTGAATATTTTACCAAACAATCCCGACCAAACATAGACATAGATTTACCTTTCCGTGAGGAAAAAATCCTTCTGATTTGACTAATAATACCCAAAAAATAAAAAGCATTCATTCTTCCCAAAAACATAGGTAGAACAATGTAAATAAGTTGAATAGATCCCTCTATAATTCCAAAATCATGAAGAGAATTAATTTTACTGGTATGATAAATGCCACTAAAAAAAGAGAATAAGATACATGCTCTAACTAACCTCCCTAACAGAGACCTCCTCATAATGTGGGAGAGATTTATTGATGTTTTAATATCCCACATATTCTTTTGGGTAAAAATAATGATATAATCAACATAGAGAATGTGAGTAGGGGCAGAAACACCCCTACCAACACTAATAGATTTAAGTTTCCCATTAGCATCTATAATAGAGATAATTGCATTGAGATAGTCCTCTATAATGAGAAAGATAATTGTAGATAGGGGATCATCTTTTCTGAAACCCCTAGAAAAAGAAATGTAACCTTCTATATATACATTAATAAAGATAGAGACATTTGAAGATCCCAAAATGATTTTAATTGAGTTAATAAAAACACCATCAAAACTAATAATAACACAAACCATACAAATGATATTCCAATCCATCATGTCAAAGAATTTTTATATCAATTTTTAGAGAAATGTTTCCTCCTCTAATGGGATTTTTGATAAGGATGACACATTGAGAGGCAGTAATGGGGTAGTCTTGAATTTTCCTCCATTTAATGAAGCCAAACTGATTTAAAGACACAATATTACCAGATATAGAAACCAACCAACTGGATAGGATTTTGGTAATAATTTCATAAACATAATTAACCCAATAAACTATCCTAAAGAGATGAATCTCATTTTTATTCTACACTTTACTAATGAGGGAAATGAACTGAGAATTCAACACATGATGAAGTTAACCAGCTTTGAAAAAGTGAAAAACAAGACTCCAAACAACAGATTGAATAATATCCCAGTATAATTGAAAGAAAAATTTGAAGAAACCATCTGGGTTGGGGAACATTTAGGTTTGAGATCAAAAATAACCTCCATAATATCTAATTCAAAAGGAGGAGAAATAATCCTTATGTTTTCCTCATGAGTAACAAGTCTTGGAATAATACCATCCACAAGGTCAGAGGAAATATAGGATCCATTGAGAATATTCTTATAAAAAGTGACAACATGATCTTAGAGGGCCTTCCTATTATTCAAAATCTGATCACCTTTTTTATGAAAGGATAATCGCCCTGAGACAATTCTATCTCTTTGAATGGAATTAGAGAACATAGAATTTTTGTTATCCTCTTTTAACCAAATGGATTTAATGGAATCTCTTTTCATGGAATATTTAATATTCAAATGATCATTAAGCATTCTTTCCATCTAGAATTCCACCACAATTCCATCAGAAATTTCACTGAAAGTTTTATTATATTCCAAATATTGAAGATGTTAGGACCAATATAATAAGGATAATTATCATTTTCAGGTATATTATATTGTTATTAAGGAAATATCATGGAGGATAAATTACATCAATTGTTTTTTGGTAAAAATCGAACTGACAATCATATTCTGAAAATCAAACTCACATGATTAAGAAAGTCCATCGGATTGAGGACAATACTTCTAGAAGAAAAGGATTATTGGACTCAGCTTGAGCTCGGATTAAATGATCTAATCCTAATATGGAAGAGAATCAGATTCAACATGGATTCTACATGAATCCAATGATTTTAGTTGTTTTAGTATTTCTCACAAATCATAAGTTGGTTTTAAAACTTGTTATATAAGCTTTATGAATGAAATGGTGGGAAAATGTGATGTCTATCATATTCATATTTAGTAGGAATGAAAGATGTTTTTAGAAGAATGAAAAGTTATAATAATTTACAATATAATTCAGAATATTCTAAAGCTGATCCTAAATGTTTTCAAAGTAACTAATAAGTTATTCATTCAAGAAAGAAGTTGAATAAAAAGAAAGATTATGTAAACAAACCATTCTAATCTCAGCCCATCGGTGTAAGATTACCAAATGAAAAATTGATCAAATGATAAGAAAGATTATTATAGTGAGAGAAACCGAAGGTGATGGTTTTCTATTAGGTCAAAAGATACAATATTTATATCTTTAAATAAATAAGTTTAATGTTTAAACTTTAGTGGTATCATATTCAGAAAATAAAGAAGTTACTAAAGTCGAAGCTACTGATATTATTCCATCTTGTACAGAATATATTAATAATCATCAGAAGAATAATTATTTTTGGGAGTTTTTGGAATAAATTAAAATTAAAAATAAGAAAAGCTACTAGGGGCAATACAAAAATAAATTAATAGATCAATCAATAAGTTTTTCAACCATTTTCATCAAAAACATATTGTTGGTTGTCTATATGTGACTCAAGAGAAAAGAATAATTTTATTATAAACTGAGTTAATAAAAAGAATAAATCTGATTTTACTTCATGTATTCTTATCTACATGTGGGTAAAGATCCATCATATTGAATAATCTAATACCTTCTTTGTAATGTTGAAAACAGAATGAGCAGAATGGTTTTCCAATTGATACAACGCAATGCAATGGGATGTCTTCAATTCTGATTTGTTTCTAGGTTGGTCAAGAGAATAATAGTGATCAAATTCCATAATTTTAAAGAATAAATCATAATGTAAAATCTAAATCAGACTGAATTTTATAATAAGATTTAATATGTCTATTTCTTCTTATATTAAAGTGGCACAAATCATTATAATGAAGAAATTGTATTAAGAAATCAGAATAGAGAATTAGAATCAGGTTGTTGTTTATTAATAAAGATAGAAGCAATTTGAAGTTATTATTAGATTCAAGAAAATTTGATAAGAGTTTAGAATCATTGAAGAAGTCATAAATAAACACAAAATTAAAGGAGAATTTATATTCAAAGAAAATTTGGTTGAGTGGGAAAGATTTTCAGAATCCCACCCAAACCTCTTTTGGGTATACAATAAAAGTTGAAAGTAAATTGTAAATTCTAACAAAATTACTATTCAAAATGGAATAGAGAGAATATATGAATTTATATAGAGAATAAGAAGTTAATGTATTGGGTTTTGATGATAAAATTTTCTGGAAAGAATAAAGGAGAAGAGAAAAGATCATATTAAGTATTTTGGGAATCAGGCCGAGCAATATGATTGGGTTTTCCAAACTCAGATAGATGTGGTTCAGAATTGTCTCAACCATATTCTGAAAAAGAAATTTTATTGTGTTGAGTAATGATACTTAAGAATTGGTCTGAGTATCATTACAAAGTACAGAATACGATCTTACTGGGTTTTGGGTAAGAAATCCATGAATTGTTTTTAAGGATTTTATATTTGAAAATTGATCAAAAAGCACCGTAACATTTTTGTTATGAAAATATTATTATATAATTATATAATATTTTAGTAACATGAGTTTTTCTATTGATCATAGTTCTACATGAATGTAAGGTGATATCTTACTTGTTGTATTCTACACAAAAGTATTGTTTTCTAGTCCATTGTGTGGTATTGGATCATTTCCTAACCATACCAAGGACGTAGCTACTCTTGTAGAGTAGTGACCCTTGTAATTTATTATGTTATCATGCATGTGTGTTTGATTTATTTAGTATGTAAATACATATTTAACATGTCGATAATGTTGTTTCATAAGTACAGAAACAAAAAAGATAAAGATATTATTGATTCACGCCCTCCCCCTCTCAGTGATACAATAATCTTGACTGGTAAATTACAACTGGTATCAGTGCTGAAGGTTCCCATAATTTATTATTTATTGAAGTTTTTAAGTGAAATTTATGGAGAATATAAATTGTTTCAATATTAAAGGTGTTTAGTTTTTTATGGGATGAAATATCATATATATAAAGATAGAATGCTTCCTTATATTATATCATTATCATGTGATGTTCTGGAAGCTATAATTGATGGTTTTCCTACTGTTAATGATAAAGTCCCTCTAATATATATTTACATGAAGAATATTAATAATTATAAAAGAACTAAGAATGATTTACTTTTATCACTTTATGAAAGTGAATTTTTAACAGTGAAGGATGTTTCCACAACCAAAGGTATATGGGATAAGTTGAAAATTATATACGAAGGCAACAAAAAAGTCAAGAAAGAAAATTTACAAATTTGGAGGGTGAAGTATGAAAATATAATGATGGTTGACTAAAAATATATTGGTGATTTCATTACCAAGTTAAATGACATCATCAGCACTAGTAGATATCTTGGTGAAAATTAAAAGATTCTACGGTTGTTAAAAAGATCTTGAGAATCTTTCATGAAAAGCTTGATGCTACGGTTTCTTCAATGGAAGATAAAGATCTTGAAAAATTTTAAATGGATGACTTTCCTATCAATATCATCAATTATGAAATGATAAGGGAGAAAGATACGAAATAAAAAAAGAAGTTGATAGAGAAATGACATTCAATGCTATAAAGAAAGAGAAGCTAAGGGAAATTATAATTAAAGAAGATGTTGGTGATTATCATTCAGAAAATGAGGAATATAAACATATTGATGAATTTTTAACCTTATTTTATAAAAATGTGAGAAGTAGTACAGGTAAATATAAAGGAAAAATTCTATTGAATTGTTTTGAATGTGGAGTCGTTGGGCACTTTGTGGCTAATTTTCCTCAAAGAAATAAAGATAATGGTGAATAAGATGATAGAAGGAAGAGATGATCATCGAAGAAAGAGGGTGTTAAGGCTAAATATTTTCACAAAGGGAAAGATAAGTAGTTTTTTAAATCCAAAAGAATAAGTTTCGTCTCTAATGATAATGATGATGAAGAGAGTAAAGATAAATCCAAAAGCTCTATTGCGAAGGTTTGAAATACTTTTACTAGAATAGTTAACAATAAAGAATTCAGAAGCATGAGTTCTGAAGAAGAATAGAATTAGTTTTTGAATAAACAGCTGGGAATAATGGTTCAAAAAAATGAGAAATATATCAAAGTTAGATAGTGTCTAAGATATTCTTGATAGGTTAAGAATAAGAGATTGGTGCTTTATTTTTTTTCAAAAGTGAAAAATTACTAACTCAGTGCATATGAAATTTGAAATTTTTTCAAAAAAACACCTGGAACTTATTCATTCAGATATCTATGGTCCAATGTGAAAATAATCAAAAAATGGAGATAAGTACTTGATCTTTTTGAATGATGAATTTACTCACATTTCATGTGTCATATATATGAAATAAAAATCAAATTCTATGAAAATGTTTAAAAAATTTAGGAAGAAATCTGTGAAAGAATGGGAATATTCATTGAATAAGTTGATAACTAATAATGATGGTGAGTAAAGAAATGAATATTTTTAATGTTATCTTAGAAATCCATGAAATCGGCATCAGTTCAATTAATTATTCAATCGTCAACAAAATGGGGTTGCTAAAAGAAAGAATAGAAGTTCGGTGGAAATGATAATAACTATGCTAATTGATCATGATATTTCTTATTGCTTTTGGAGAAAATCCATGAGTACTGCTGTGTATATCCAAAACCGATGTTTCTATAGTCCAAGTGGAGATATGACTTCATATGAAATATTTTATGGAAAAAATACATGTTTGAATCACATAATAATTTTTGGGATTCCTTGCATTATAAAAAAAAGGTGGAAACCTCAGTAAGATTGATTAGAGAGGCAAAGATTGAATTTTTATTTGCTATAATTTGGAAGGAAGAGGATATAGATGTTTCAAAAAAGTGATATGAAATTTTTTTGACGATGATGATGTCAAAGTTATTTAAAATGATGAGGAATAAAAACATATATATGCTAATACGAAAGTTGACAAGGATAAGGAGTGATTTGTTAACAATACTATTAAGGATACTAATTATTATAATTCTACTCATGAAAACGAATCCGAATTACCTATTTTAGTGATGAGTATGAATCATGAAAGTCTCATCCTAGGCTGATGAAGAAAGTGGAAAATCAGAATATTATTGGGGATCAACATCAAAGGGTTCAAAAAGGAATAAAAATTTCTCATACTTATATGTATTCTAATGTTGAGACGAATGATGTGAATGATGATTTTGAGCATCTGAAATGGGTTAGGGATATGAATGACGTGTTGGATTAGATTTAAAATAATGATTCTTGGGAACTCAAACCCAAGATGGATAAAAAATTCTTATAGGAACAAAATGGGTTTTCTAGATCAAGATGAATGAAGATGGTGAGGTAACAAGAAACAAATAACGATCAGTATGCAAAGGTTAATCCCAAATTGAGGGTATTGATTTTGAATAGAAACTATCATAATACTTATTTCTATTACTGCATAACTAAGTTATAATTTTTTTCAATTGGATGTGATATCCACATTTTTGAATGGGGATCTTGATGTGGAAGTTTACATTGAAAATGCTTATGTATTTGTTGTTGGGAATAATGAAAGTTATGTTGGTAATATAATGAAATCCTAGTATGGGATAAAATAATCTCCAATAGCATGTTATTCCAAATTTGATACTTTATTAAGGAATATGGGTTCCAAGAAAGGAAGAGTTCATAACAATATTTACATAAAATAACATCATGAGTTTTCCCTCACCATAATTGTTATGTTGATGCATTTATCTTCACTGGGAATGATTAAAGAACTTGGGAAATATTTAATAAAGAGATTTTTGTTTTATATGTCCATGATGGGAGAAATGAAATACTTTCATAGGTTACAAATTTTACAAAACAAAGAACACATTTTTTTCTCACAAGAAACGTATGATAAGGAACTTATTAATAATTTATGAATGGAAAATTTGAAACCAGTTTCGACACTAATTTTAGGGGGAACAAAATTTCCTAAATATCGAGAAAGAAAATAAGTTGGTCAGAAAGAGTTTTAGATGATGATAGGAATTTTGTTATATTTGAATGCCTCAATACCCAAAACTGCTTATGTTAACTAGTGTGAAAGACTCCAGAGTGATCCTAAAGAATCACATTTTCCTGATGGAAAAAAACCATAGATATATTAAAGGGAAAAAAATTACGGATTCAGGTTTGATAGCTCAGAAGGTATTAACTTGTTTGGGTATTTAGATACTGATTGGGTATAAAATATTGATGTTCTAAGATCCACATATGGTGCAGTTTTCTTTATAGAGAAAAGATGTGCTAGTTTGAATATAGAGAAATATAATTATCTAACTCTTATTATGGCTGTAGGTGTGTATATTGCTGGTACTCAAACCGCTATCCAACTTATGTGGATAAAGACTCAGTTAGATGATTTACATATAGAAGAAGTTACCCTTGATCTTGGGTTCTGATAATCAATGTGAAGTCAACCTTACCAGGAATCTATTACAACATTATCATTAAAATCTTATTGATGTCAACTATCATTTCTTCAAATATCATGTGGAAAAGAATGAATTAAATCTGGTGTATGTTTATACATAGGAACAAGTTACTGAATTTTTAAAACAAACCTATATCAAAGGAAGGGTTTTCTATATTGAGGTTGACATGGGTGTCCAACCTCTTTCTAATCAAGGTTTTGGAACATATTTTGGTATCCTCTCTCATCTTACCTTTGGATAGTGTTGTCACGAGGGATAATTTTTTCATAAATCTATCCTAATTGAATCATTAAAAAGGGGGAGTTGTGGGTAAGATATAAATCCAGCATGTAATTATGTGAACTATTCTAAGTATTTGTTAGAGTGGTTTCTGGAAAAGAAAACTTTTTTTAATAAGAATATTGAAATGGTGGAAAAGAAATTTTATATTACTAGAAATGTTAAGGAAGAGAAGAATGTTTTGAAGAAAATATATAGAGGTTTCATGAGTCACTACTTTTGGATAACATGGATTTTTTTGTTAATAATTCTTATTTATTATGATGAATTAACTCATGTAGGCTAAAAATTATTCAAAAGTAATCCATATTTTGAGATTAAAAAGTTCAAGGATTTATGAATCTTGGATGATAGAAAAATATAAGGGGGGATTTTTTAGACCAGTATGATAAGAACAATTATCATTTTATGGTATTATATTTTTTCATAAATGTAATATCAAAGAATAAGAAATCATGTCACTTTATTTTTGGTAAAAATTGGACTTACCATTATATTCAGAAAATCAAACTCAAAATTATTATGAAAGTTCATTGGATTTAGGAGAAGCTTTCTGGAAGTAAAGGATCATTGGAATCACCTTGAGTCTGGATTCAAATATTTTATCATAATGAGGAATAGAATCAGATTCCGCATGAATCTGATAAGAATTTGTGGATAACTTTCTATTTTTTATTTCACACAAATCATAAGTAAGTTGTAAAACTTTTGATGTAAGATTAATGAAAGACATATGGGGGAAAACATATTTTCAATCATATTTAGGATGAGTTGGAAAGATAGATGTTGTTGTAATAATAGGAAGTTATAATAATTTCTATTATAATTTAGATGATGATGAATCAGATCTTAATTTTTTTTCAAATTCATAAATAAGTCTTGATTACATGAAATAAGTTAAATAAGAATAATGTTTATGTAAACAAACATTTCCGGTCACATCCCATTGGAATGAGATTACCAGATGAATTTTTTTTCAAAGGATGAGAAGGATGATCATAATGAGAAAAACCAAAGGTGATAATTTTTAGAGGGATAAAAATCCAAATGATTTATATCTTCATAGAAGGAAGTTAAATGCTGAAACTATAGTGGTATCATATTCAGAAATGAAACAAGTTGCTGAAGTCAATGAAGAAAAAAAATTAAAGATGTGGGGGCCAATACAAAAAAATACATAGATCAATGAACAATGTAGTCAACCATTTTAATCAAAAACAAATTGAGTGTTTTCTACAAGTGACTCAAGAGAAACGAATAATTTACATATCAAGTGAGTTAAGAGAAAGAAGAAATATTATTTTATTTCAATTATTATTATCTACATGTGGGTCAAGATCCATCGTATTGAAGAATGTACTACCTTCATTTTAATGAATAAATTAGAACAAGAATATTAGTTTTATAATTGATATAGAGCAACGTAATGGGATATCTTGAGTTCTGATTTGTTTCAAGGCAAGTCAAGAGAATCAGTGTGATCAAATTCACTCATCATAATGAAAAATAGGAATTGGAATGACTATTGATAAGAATATTTAATATGAATATTTATTCATATATTGAAGTGGTATGGATTATTGTAATGAAGAAATGGTATTTGTAAATTATAACGAAGAACCATAATTGAACTAATGTTTTTTAACGAAGTCAAAAGTGACTTGAAGTTATTAGAATAATCAATAATATTCAAGAAGATTTGATAAGAACAAAAAAGATCATAAATAGACCCAATATTCAAGGATAATTTATGTTTAAGGAAAATTTGGTTGGTTGGGAATATTTTTTAGAATCCTTCCCAAACCTATTTTGGGTCAACTATAAATTGCAGAAGTACTTTATACATTCTGGAAAAAGTATTTTTCAGAAAGGTAGAGAGAGAAGCTACAAATTTCTACAGAGTAAAATAATTTTCCATATTTAATTTTGTTGAAATTTTTTTCCAGACATAATAAAGGAGAATAAACATGATTGTACTCAAGGTTTCTAGAAACGTGCTGAACAATCGGATTTGGTTTTCCAAACTTAGATAGAAGTGGTTCAACATTGTCTCAACCATATTTTGATAGAGCAATTTTATCGTATTGAGTAATAATACATGGAAATTAGACATGGGAATTGGACTATGTATCATTACAAATTGTATATGATGTGCTTAATAGATTATAGGTAAGAAAGTTAATAATTTTTTTGAAATATTATATTTGTTAAAGTTGATCAAGAAGCACTATAAAATTATCATTGAAAAAAAAAATTAAATCATTATTTTTTATTTAAAGAACATGCACTGTTATATTGATAATTATGCTACATGAGTGTAAAGTCATATACAACTCATTGTATTTCATATAAAAGGATTATTTTCTAGTGGATTGTGTGGTATTTCATCATTTCAAAACCATACAAAGGATGTAGCTACTCTTGTTGAGTAGTGAACATTGTAAATTCTTATGTTATTATGGATGTGTGTTTGATTTTTTTTAGTAAGGAAAGAAATATTTAACAGTAGGAGAAGATTATTTCATAAGTAATGAAAAATAAAAGGAAATGATGTCACTGATTCACCCCCCCCCTCTTAGTGATTAAATAATCATGAATTGGATATTATAGAACAGAGGACCAAGAGAGGATATGTCACTATCAAGAGAGGTAAATTGATCATTGATCCATTTTTTCAACTTCCCTTTGAGAAAAGTTTTTAATAAATCATTAAAGATAATCGTTATTATAATCAATAGATCATCAAAATTCCGGAATAATTTTACCACAACCATTATGAGTCACCAAATTATTGTTAAATCTGAAATGAAATGGATGTTTTGAGTCCTTTATAACAGACCAATCAGAATATGATTGTGATCAAAAATAAGTCTTGATAAGGTTGAGGAGGAAATAGAATCCCATGTATCCTAGGTTGAAACATTTTCAAGATACCTATAATGTTTTATTTCAACCATTCCATTGAGATTCTTCCTATACTAGTTGTATTTGGCACTAAACCAATTCATTTCCATCCATACATTAAGTGTAATATAGTTTCTGAATTCCTTGGATGAAATAGAGTTAGTTATAGAACAAATATTTTCATCTGGATTTAGAATTTCTTTAAATCCTCCAAGAAAAATACATATATCTGTGTTATTAACTTTGAGAGTCTCAATTTCCTTCCATAGACTTCTATTATCCTATTAACTATTGTGAGAATAAATAATGAAATAGAAGTGATGAATTATGATGAATTTAAAAGAATGTAAAAAATTATTTTCATTAGAAACAACCAAGGAAGGATAAACTAAAGAGGAGTGAGTCAAAACATAGATATTTATAACCTCAGGAAAAGATCTATTTTTACCCAAATGATGAAAAGCAATATTTTCCAGACTGGTAATTCTAGAGGAAATATCTCTTTATGTTCATTCAACCGTATAAGAATTGTCTTGGGTTTCTGAACATAAATCTTTAGGGACTCGACAGTTTTAATATTATCTAGTCATTGGTAGTTCCAAAATAGAATCCTAATTTGGATATTGTTATGGGGTGGGATACCCATTTTCTTGTCCCCCCTGCATACTTCTTATTGGACTTAATAGGTATTCCTATATTCCTTTTATAGATTCTAACTCCTTGTTGAAGATTATTTATATTAGAGGTTTTTACCAGCTCATATTTATATTCCACACTATTTGCTTCCCTTTCATCATCCCATCAAGGAGATGATAAATTTTGTGAACCACATTTAATTCTATCTTTGATGGAATCAACCCTCACTACTGGAAAGGGGGTCTATCCCCATGCATCTATACACACGGTTTAGAGAACCAGTGGGGATAGGTGTTTTTTTACTATCTATACCCACAATTTTATTAAATTCATGGGTATTCAATCCCCAATTTCACTGCACCTTCAGGCTTCTCCTCCTCACACTTTCATCGCACACCCCCGCTTGAACCCTTTCTTCCACGAACATCACCTCCTGGCCCTATCCTCCTCTCCCTGACCACCACCTCCCGGCCATCCGACCTCCACCTCCTGGCCCTCTTCTCCCCTCTTTAACCTCCGCCTCTTGGCCATCCGACCATCACTTCTCAACCATCTCCTCCCCTCCCCGACCTCCACCTCCAAACTTTTCCTCCACTACCAACCTCGACCTCTCGGCCTTCGACTCTGCCTCAACATCCCTGAATCCACCTCCCTACCCCTAGCTCTAGTGATGTCCCCCTTCCTCCTCTCAGCTCCCTCTCCTCCGACAACATCCCCTCTAATTCATTGCATCTAGGTTTGGAATTTCTTCTCTTTTATTTTTTATTCTTTTTAAACTAATCAATTATTCTTATATCAATAGACTCAACAAGTTTACTACACAATTTACCTTTTTCATTTTTTATTTAATAAAAAATCATTCATCATAGAGGTAAATTTTACTTCCCCTCATTCTTATTGCAACATCGATTTTCATTTACAATGTTTTATACCACTGCATTTTGTTCTTTGGATTTAACAAAAAACACTACTAATTTTGGATCATGTAAACAACCTCAACAATTTTACTATACAATTTATCTTTTTCATCATTTATTTAATAAATAATAATTCATATTAGAGGTAAATTCTACTTCCTCACATTTTTTATTACAACGCCATTTTTCATTTATAATGTATTATACCAATGCATTTTGTTCTTTGGATATAATCGAAAACACTAATAATTTATGATCATGTTTTTAGGTCCTTTATAATATGCCCTTCCCACATAAACATTTCATTAAGTCCCCTATATGTTCCTCCCTATTCTATGATCCATAATTTATTTCATTACAACTGATTATTCATAGTAGTAGAAGTAAATTTTTTCATGGATTTCTTATATTCTTGAGCCTATATCATTGATTATAGGTAATTAAGAGACTAATTTTTATTTCCCATTGGTAGAAATATTCTCTATCTAGGTTACCTAATATTCATGGTTTAAATTGGTTATCACATAATGTCAACCATATTCATTTCCAATTTTTAATTTAACTCTAGTGGCTTGTAATCATCAACTACAACTGATCACTCATGAGACTAGTCTATAATCAATTATGCCCCTTCATTGTCGAGTTTCATTTTATTCTATAGGAAATGAGAAACTACAGTGAAATACCTATAAAATTACACCATCTCTTTCACATATTTTTTCTAGTGATAGTGTCGATGCATGGCGTTCTCCACCACCGAGGCCATCTTCTTTTCCGAGACATTCAATTTTTCTAGATTTGTGACAACATAGTCTAGGAACTACTCTAATCCCCCAATATAGAAATCATAACTCATATATATATTTTATTGAGTTCCCCCCACTTAATTGATCAATAAGACTTCCTTTTGGTTCTTTCTTTTTCACTATATAGGATATATTATACTATAAAGAAAAATATTTGGTTCCATACTTTCCACAACACCAATAAAACCCTTGAGATCTTTAAATTTTAGGTTGAATAATGATTGATTAGCACCATGTTCTAGTTTTCATGATTCAGTGTAAGAGTAATCAATAATTTATACAATATATTGTGTCTTCGCACATGGGTGGCTCCAAGATTACATCAAAACTCAGCAACTACATGCTAATGCACGAACTTATCATGAAGACTATATCCAAGATACAATGATCCACATTTAATCTATAATATACCCATATATCCAAAAAAAACTATACATTCCTATTCTATATTCAAGTCTCACCAAGCATAAAGGACCCTTATTTTTTCTTGAAAACATAGGAATATCACCATGTCAAACCTTGTAAATGAAAAATCATAATTATATATTCCTTTTATAATTCAACTTGAGTTCATTCATAGTCTCACCACTATTCTAAAATCTCAACTTGTATCTATAGGGCCATGCGCATGATCACTTTTAAATTAAAAACTATAAATTCTATTGAAACACTAACTCATAGAGTGTATTCATCTCAATATCACCAGGTATATCCATATGCCTGAACCCAAACTCCTCCAAGAGTGTTATTTCCAATGGGAACCAGATATTCTATCCACCATGAATATAATTGTTCTACCTGACATGTACCGATTTCACCTAGGATAGGAATTGGAATAAGACTTCACTTCTCAAAACCATCCATAAGGATGAAAGAACTAGAACATAAGTACTTATCTCAGAGAACCCAAGTCACCTAACACACTTATTAAAAATACATTGTCAAATTTGTGTGAATTGATATCATAAACCAAAGTTCTTACTTATTCCTGCACACCTAAATGTTCCTAAAAAATGTCCAACCAGTCTGATGGGTTACCCTCAAAGGTCAGAATGTACAAAATTCCAAACCTAGAGTCATGATAAATAAGGTAATCAATCTCTCAAATCTATTCCACACATTATGCCTAACAGTGGTCATAACTATGGGTTGCGCCTATCTCCATCTCAAGGTAACGAAACATTTAACATTCCAAATACGTACTTTTATGTTTCATCCACCCATTGAAATTAATTATGACCTACCCACTCATAGGTCAAGCATAAACCAATAGTTTCACAAGTAATCACTAAACATCTCAAAATAAGATCACTCACACTATGACCTATATAAGAATTCACTATAGTTTTAGAGCCTCCTCATCATAGGGATACCACATAACTCTAACACTCTCAATATCCCCAACCACCCAAAAAAAGGGTCCACATCAACTACCCACCATGTCACCAATATATATATATATATAACGGAAAATTATTTTCATTATACTTTAAAATTTTATATTAACCCAAAAATTACACAATAATGGCTTAGAAAAATGAAATTTCAATGAAATATTATAGATACAAACACTCGTTATGTTGTACTTTGAATTTTATTTTTGATAGTGCCTCATAATAATAATGTTTAGGAAAATAATAATATAATGAAACCATTTACTTTTACCCAAAACTCCATAGCTATGCCTCAGTTAAATAATATTTGAATGACATGTTATTTAGGAAAAAATTATTTATGTCATAATTGGAATTTTTTTAGTTAGAAACTTTTGATAATATCTCTATGTAGTCATAGAACACATCTTTTATAATTTATGGGATTTGATATTTAATATGAAACCATACACTTATATGAAGAAACATATAAATTTTATCAAACAATTGAAATAACTAACTCAAGTCATATTTTATATAAACAATAAAATTCCATCATGCACAAGAATGCTACATGCTAGATAAGATTTCTGAACACACCCCATCTTTTCAAAGCATGTCATGAGACGAATCCTATCAATCCTTCACCTCATAATCAAGTGTATCACCAATGGTTAATTTATATCAATTATATAATCAAATAGTATAAATAGAAATTTAGTCATAGATAACATGGACTTTCCCCATACATAGGTTAGCTAGTCCCAGGGAAAAGATCCATACCATATCTCGACACATTCTTATTCTATTTTGTACATTTACAAAATATTAAGACTAAAAAAACATCTAATAACATTTTACTAGGTCCTACCACTACTTACCACCAATCAGTGCTTCGTTCATTGGAAGATATAATACCCTTGGAATTCCTCCTCATATGATGGAGGATTCTGACTAACAATGAGGGTGTCATGTAGTATGCTCGGGAGAATATACCCACATATTCGATTAAAAAAAAGTATAAATAAACCTAATAATATAAAAATATTTAAATAATACATTTAATTACACAATGAAATGTTTTAATAATAAAAAATGATCCACGTAATAAAAAATTAATTTTACTCAATACATTCATGTAGTCATAATATAATTTAAATATCAGAAGATAAAACTATGAAAACTATGACAGAAGGTCTTGAGTATCAACCTGGACCCAACACCAATGATTAGTCATAGAAACCATGCAATTAAAAATATCAAGTGCTTTCCCAAATCTAAATATAAAATATAATAATGATAATAGCTCAGGTGCCCAACTTCCATGGAAGAAAGTGCAGGGATTTATTATAACTTGGTTAGACTCAAAAAATGGTGCCCCTAAAATTAAAATTCAATTTTTTTTCATTGAGATGTGATTTAATAATAAATTAATTATTATATTATTAGAATTTGAAAATTTTATAATTTAAGATAAATTGTAATAAAAATACTACTGATTCTTGATCTCTACAATGACGCTCATCATCATTTTGCATCTACTTTTTTCATCACTAGCGAGTCTATAGTCACGGTACATGTCAATTTGTAAATGGTAATAATGTAAAAATTCAAGAAAACCAATGGAATAATAATCCAATAGAACCAATATGGATCAATATAGAATTATTTATCAATAAAACTCATATAAAATAAAAAGGGGCGATCCTTTCCATTCTTCCAAATCCATTCTTCCCTTCTAAACTCATGGAACTACCCGTGACATTTAGATGAATGGTGGTATTATAACCCATATCTAACGATGGAGGTTTTCCAACCAAATATATCACATCTAATATAGTTTAACCATCATTCAAAAATAAATTAGGGTACACCATAAGAATCCAAAATAGTAATCGATGACATTTGATACATAAGACATTACATAAATCCTAGGGGAGATTCCCCTAGTCATTTTACTTCGATTTCCCTCATTTTAATTTCATATGAAAACCCTAATAACAATGTGTTTAAAATTTAGTTTTCAATATTAATATAATAATGTGTATTTTATTTTTCAATAGATTTTAAATTCATTTATTTTACCAAAATGACATTTTCCTTTTTAAGAGTCTTGTTGTGACTTGTTCTACTTTGTATGCAGTCGGTGTTTCTAGGTAATTATTCTATTAAAAAAAATTCATGAAGTGAATTATTTTATTAAATTCATCTTCTATAATATTTATACCAATATTTTATACCCATGATTGTTTTATATAAATTATCTAAATGATTTTCATTCTTGGAGATTAAGTGGTTTTCTTTAAATTTATTTTCTCTCATTGAATTAAAATTTTACCCATGGAAAATATTAAATTCAATGAATATGGGGCTCATTTAAAATATTTTTGATGATAGGTGAATTTTTTTATCTATACCTTTATTTTTAAATTAAATAACCCCTATTTAAGGTTCTTTTTTAATGTTAATAGTTTGTTTTTTATGTTACACCTAAGGGAGGAAAAACTTTTTTATCACTCCCTTAGTTCAACTATAATGAAACATACCACTCTATAATAGACATGAAACCTTTCTTGAACCATTATGGTATACCTTTTTTATCATCCCTTTATAGGATAAAGGTAATAATTTTATCTCTGATACTGAAAGGGTTGAAATTGGTTATAAAAAATAAGGCACATCCAATATAAATGTGAATTAACTATTAAGTTTTTTTGTTCTAATAGTTTTATTTTCTATAGTATATATCCTATTTTTAATTATAGTTTACATTATTGATTGGAAAATAACTTTTTTTCATGTTATAAAATGGATAGAAGATGGATGTATCGTACTAATAGGATTTCAACCACGTTTCAAAATAATTGGGATAATTTTTTAGATTTCTCATTTGGCAATGCTTTAGATGGAGGTTGTATATAGTGTACATGCTACAAATTTGTTGGAAGACCACAGTTAAGCCAGGAAGAAGTTAGCTATAATATAATAAAATTTGGATTTAAAACAAACTATTATGTTTGGTATCATCATGGAGAGACAAGTCAATGATCTACTGGTCGTGAACAAAATGAAAGAAGTGGCATGGAGAATTTGATATTTAATCAGTTTCCATTTTTCCATCATCTCGAGAGAGACACTATGCCAGTGCAACAAGACAATGATATCAATACACATGAGGAAAATACTAAAGACGATTATTATAGAGTGAAAAATTTATTGGATGATGCCAGAACTCAAGTATATCAGTAATTTACTAAAATGACCAAGTTGGAATTTTTAATGCAGTTATATCATGGGAAAACCATGTATGTAATTTCTAATACTGCTATTGATTATATTATTACATTTCTTAAGGACTTTCCTCTTGATGGTGCAAATATTCCCTCAAATCATTACAAGGAATGGAAGTAATTAAGCAGCTTGGATTTGATACTAATAAAGTTCATGCTTGTCCGAAAGAATGTAGTTTATTTTGGGAGGAAACAACTGACTATAATGATTTTAAGGAATGGGGTACATCTCGATGGAAAAAAATACAGATGGAACACCATCTCATGTGACATAGGAAGTCATGTGTCACTTTCCATTGATTTCATACTTCAAAATCTATTCATGTCTACAAAAATATCATCCAATATGTGATGGCATGATGCTGAAAGAATCAAATGGAACGATGAGTCCGTTCATCCAGCATATGATTAGAATGTAGGAAATTTGATGCAAAACATCCTTATTTTTTAGTTGAGGTGCGTAATGTCAGGTTGGTCCTATCCTGTGATGGTTTTAATCTGTTTGGTTAGATGTTTAATTCTCACAGAATGTGGCCAGTTCTTATTCATGTTTATAATCTTCCTCTGTGGATGTGTATGAAAAAACCTTTCGCTTTCTTGAGTATAATTATATCTGGACCTTATGATCCCAGTAATTATATAGATGTATACTTTCAGCCTTTAATAAGATATTTGAAACAACTTTGGTATTTGGGTGTGAGGACATTCGATTCTTCTTCAAAGAAAATGTTTCAGCTGTGTGTTTCCCTTCTATGGACCACAAATTATTTCCCTGCTTATGCAATGATTTTTAGGTGGAGAACAAAGGGAAAATTATCATGTCCTATTTGTATAAAGAATAAGCGATCGAGAAGGCTTCAATATCATCATAATGTCAGTTTCCTAGGGCATTGACGATTCTTGCCAATAGATTATCAAAATAGGACAAATCGTCAGAGGTTTGATAATACCGTTGAGACTGAACAACCACCTCAACATATGTCAGGAAGTTATCTGATTAATGAATTGAAAGAAATATGTTTTTAATTAGTTAAAGGTCAATTTAAATCTAAAAAGAGGAATAATGTTTACACTGAAACAACTTACAATTGAAAAATTAGAGGTATTTTTTTGAGTTTCCATATTGGTCTACCAATTTGTTAAGTCATTTTTTAGACATAATTCATATTTAGAAAAATATATGTGAAATGTTTCTTGAAATTCTACTGAATATCAAGGGAAATACTATAGATTACTTCCGATCTCCTCGTGAATTATTGTATTGGGGTATTCGACCAGAACTGCATCCTGTGTATATAGGTGAAAACAAATGGAATGTTCATTGTGTTTCTTAAGTGATGACACTCTCAGAGAAAAATAAATTTCTATAAATATTAGAGAATATCAAGGTTCCCAATGGCTATTACAGAAACATATCTAAATGAGTCAATAGAAGAGATGTGAATCTAAAATCTCTGAAATCTCATGATTATAACATCCTTCTTCATGAATTGATTCCAATAACAAGTTGGAATTTTCTATCAAATAATGTAAGGGTGATATTGATTCACTTGTGCCATTATTCTAGATAATTTTTTATTAAAAGGTTATCCAAGTCATTCTTTATAGAAATGCAGTAGAAGGCTCCATCAATTTTATGTGAGATGGAAAATATTTTTCCACTATTTTTTTCACATGCAAGTTGCATTTAACGATTCATCTTACAACTGAAACACTTCGTGGGGGACCAGTTTCTTTTTGGTGGATGTATCCTATAGAAAGAAATATGTGCACAATGAATTCATATGTCCTAAATAATAATTATCTTAAAGGTTTAATTGTGAGGGGTTGTCTGGATCAAGACTGTATGGATTTTTGTTCAATGTCTTTTTCTGATGTCAGCACAAGATATAACTGGCCAACGAGAAATGAAGATGACATGTATGGTGAAATTGAGCCCTTGTTTCCATCTCTTCCCCAAATAGGATGAATTATTGGGTCTTATACATTAGCTATATTGAGCCTTAAAGGGCGGGAGATGGCACATCGCACAATCTTGTTTAACTATGGTTTCTTCTACGACTATAACAAGTTAGTGGCTTGGATATTTATATGTTATTTCATATTATGAAATTTCACATATACCATACAATTTTATTATAATTTAATGTAGGGAACATGAACAAATTCTATGTAAGGTTCATCAATATTTTCCTTTAAGAAGGATATAGTCTTTGTATAGCCTAGAGTTTCCTGCTTGGTTGAAATCAAAGGTATTGCCATTATTCTAATTAGTTTAAAATATATATATCCATTTAAATGTATTATTTAAATATATTTTAGGTGTTGAGTTTACCAATTGACTCAGTTTATCAAGAATTAATAGCTTTGTATTTTGACCCTAATTCTTTGGTTCATGAATGTAAATCATTAATAATCAATGGGTATAAATTTGATATAATGGATCGAGAGATGGAAATGTGAACACAACATGATGGAATTATGTTAACTGCTACAACTGATTGTTATGATAGTGTATCATATAGTATTCCTCGATATGAAGATGCGTATTATTATGGAATTTTTGAGAAAATACTTTTATTGGATTACTACTCTCAAGGTAGAGTCACTATGATGAAATGTAAATGGTTTGATTCAATGAGACGATATGGTACATTTATTGATGACTGTGGATTCAAATTTATTAATATGATTTGATTCCTATGTACTGATGAACCATACAATTTGGAATTAACGGTTAAAAAAGTGATTTATGTGATGGATCGTCTGAGACCTGATTTTGGTGTCATTAATGATGTAATCCCCAGACATATTTTTCATGATTCTAGTGATGAAATTTCCAATATTGACCCCCCGATTGGTTTTGGCCAAAATATTTCATTTCATGAATCAAATTGTCCAATTTTAAGAGTTGATGTTGAACCTAAATTAGCGGTCAGTAAAATATAAAAGCAACCGTATATGTTCACTATTCATTCTTTTTAAATATACATGAGTTTCTTAGGTTAGTATTATTGTAATTTAATTAATTATGTTTCAGTTTGGAATGATATGTTTGTTTTTTTTATTTTTTGGTGTTGTTTCATTAAATCACATTTATTCTAATGTACAAAACATGGTTTAAATATTGTGTTTAAAAAATGTATAACATGGTAATATAATTTTAAAAAATGTGTTAGTAATTTCCTTATAATCATATGTATAATTAGTAATTAAAAGAAGTCAAATTGGTTCCTCTCATAAATTGCTGATAGATGTAAGTTGTATTCATGATTTGTAAAAACTATTTCTAAAAACATTACATTTCATTTTTATGTAGATTATGCCAAATACTATAGAAGGTCAAAGGAAGTGACTATTTGATCCCAATCGACCGGGGCGTGAATGTGTGTTGCCTTCGCTTCCATAAGTGAGTATTATAATTGTAATTTTTTCCTCTACAGTATATATAATTTCATGTTAATATTCTTTATCAATTTTTTAGGGACATTTAGTTCCACTGGATTTGACTCCTAATCCTGTTACATGGTTATGAGTGGGGATGCTCTAAGACCTTGATGGAGCACCCGTCATACCTATTTCCACACCAACCCACCATCAGATACCCCTTACATCACATACTTCCATCTTAATCTTGAGTCTCCAAGGATGTTTTTATCCATGCCTCCATTAACAAATCAGCTACCCTCTTATTTATATTCCATGTATTTACTGCCTTCATGGATAATCTCACTGATGCCTCCATCATGAAATCTTTCATCTTCTTCGCATACATTGATTACACCACCTCCACAGATTTTTACACCTTTATCATATTCATATCTGATGATATATCCCCTATACTACTACCCATATACTTCCATGTCTACACCACCTCTAATTCCTACCATCCAGCCAGTATCTCGCGAGTCTATTCCATTAGCTTCCATAACAGTGCATGAAGTCCACCCAGAGCCTGAAATGGAATAGAAACCTCCTCCAGAGGCTGCTGAGTCAGGACAACAAACATATCCATCATAGTCTACTGAGTTTCCTACATATGGTTTTTTATTATAACTATTTCAAATCATATCACTTTATTTTTTTCATATTGCACAGTGACTTAATTATTTATCCCCCCCTCTTTTTCTTATTCAGTGGGATCTTCTACTATGTGATGTGGGCTCACTCAGATGAAGAATGTTTGGAATCTCCAAACATAGCTAATGGTGGATTAAAATCTACAAAATCAGATGGTAAGTCCAAATACAACTCAATGTAGAAGTTTCATGGCCACTTTGTCTAAGTATCACGATATCATTCTGGTGGAATCAGTTTCATGGAGGTGTATCAGCATCAAGGAAAAATCATGAGAGAAAATATGGGTAAGAAAATTTTATAAAGTAATATCTATATTATTGGTGTATTTAAATTAAATAACATTTTCATTATAGATTTGATTTAACTTCCCCAATGGAGAACCTGCTAAGACTATAAGGTTGATGGATGTTGGGGAGTTCTGGTGCTCATGCATGCGTGAGTTGTATGTTGGTTAGAAGATCAAGGTTGGTAATAACTTATAGGGGGTACCCATTTTCCATGACTGTCCAAATAGTCAATATGAAAAAATGATTTCACATTGGAAGACTACTAAGTTTAAGGTAATCTTGTTCTTTAATGGTTTTCATATGAAATTTAATTCTTATTACTTGTGTTGGAATTTTTTTAGGAATTTTCGAAGAAAAACATAAATAATAAGGATTCAATGAATTTTTTTTACACATTGGGGTGCACTAAAATGCTCAATCATGAAAAGAACTGGGTACTTTAACCAATTATTATGATGTTATACAGGATTTTCTACTGAAAATATTATTAAATATACATAGGCCAGAATTTTTCATTTCTCATATATGTTTCTAATCTAGATTTTTGCATTTCTCATTTGCATAAATCTGCATTGGGCATCGAAGGTCATGTACCTCGTGCAAAATTATTTTGCTCCAACAGAAAGAAAAAAGATGGAAGTGTAATAAATGCACAGACACAAGATAAAATTTTAGGGTTTTTTATTTGTATTTTAAAAATTTATACAAAATTCATAATTTAATATGTTTATAATTTCAAATGTCTACCTTGGAGTCCCTCGATGGTATAAAAGATAAAAACTTCGGGCCACAAGATCATTTAAGTGAGGTATTAGGTGAGGAGCACCTGAGGAGAGTACGATGTCGACTAGGGAAAAAAATCATCCCCTATAGTTATTGTTGTTCATAGGGATCCTCTCAAGCCTCCCAGAACTCTGAGTTAGAAATCGTTTGTGCTGAAGTAGCTGAGTCAAAGAAAATAGCTTTTGAGGAGCATGAAAGAAGTAAGCTGGTGACCGAGAATTTCATGAAAATTGTTGCAGTTTTGAGTCAGTTGCATCCATCAGAGGATATTTCTACATTTGAATCATATATGGAATTAATTATCTATTTAAATTATGTGTCGGGTGATTCCAATGAGGGTCGTAATGGCGATGAAGGTGGTGGAGATAGAGTTGTTGGTGGTGAGGATGTTGCTGATTATATTGTTGGTGATGAGGTTACTAACGATGTTGCTGCTGCTGATGATGATGATGGTGATGATGATGATGGGCATGGATATGGGGATGGAGATGTTAGTGATAGGGGATATTAATCATCTCTATTTTTTTACTTAGCATGGAGACTTATGTATGTACTTTAAAAACATAAATTGAATTCTTCTATGGATGATAATGGCCAATTTATTTTCTTCTGAAAACATCTGCATAAGGTTTCACATACATTTACATAAAGATAACATTAGAATAATTAGTTATGAATATGGGTAAGTTATTCCCTTAGTACAATAGAATACTTATCTCTAAATGATATAACATATAGTGACATTGGATTCCTTTTACTATCTCTTTATTCTTTATTAATTATTGAATTGACATGTATAAATTAACAGAGGTAAAAATGAATATATTCATTATTTGTTTTTTCTAAAATTTGTATTTTGTGAAATCTGATGTTGTTTTATTCATTGAAATGGTTAGGTTTTTAAGATCTCGTCTCCATGAATGATACGGTATACACTATAGATTTTTTTGGGTTTATAGGTAGTTTTTTAAGAAGGTTGTGTCATTTCAATACCTTGTTATCAAGGCTTGACTCAATGACCCTTTATTCTTTTATTATGAATGTCGTTTTTTGATCTATTATTTAAATAATTTTGTTATTTACTACACATTTTAGCACCTTACTTGAGTGTTTTTTTATTTTTCATACATTTATTCATTTGGATTCATGTGTTCTTCCATGTGGTCATATTTTTTATTCTTTGGATTTTTATTTGGGAAATGGTTGTTATAAAGAGTAGTGGAAAACACCTGCACATGTTAAATTTTTTATTTTTTGATTTAGTAAAAGTAAACTATTTTAAACTATATAGACATATTTAAAATGAATATTAATAGGTTATTAAAAATAACCATGAATTTTTTTTATTGATTTGGTTTGATCTTTTGGGTTTTGATTCTGCAAGAGGTTAAAATTTTCCAAATTATAGAACATTTTGTGGAAATAACCTTCTAGACAAGGTAATTATTTTGTTCCTATTGATTCTCAATGACATTACCCTAAATATTTCTATTCAAGATCAAAATATCACTATAGAATGATTGTTAACTCTGATTCTATTGTAGAAACAGATGTCTATATGATAGTTGTAGTCATGTATAGATAGAATAAAGTATGATTAGTCTATTATCGGTATCGTGTTAATATTATGTTATTACACATATGATGATGTTATGTGGTTTTTTAGTTCCATTACTCACCCACCTTCCTGGGTGGGGTCTCTCTTCATGATTGATAGGATTGAGGAGGTTGTATTCATCACAATTTTAAAGGAATTGGGACTTTAAGAAACATCGAGTTTTTTTGTTACTTTCTTGTGGGAACGTGAAGGTGGTCGATGATGGACATTATGGATGAGGAATAGAAGGATTAGATACTCCATAATTAACGGTTTTGGAATCTATTTTTCTAATAGTTTTATCATGACACCCTTATCTAGGTAAAATATTAATAATGTATAGAGATTAGGTAAGGAATGACGTTTGTGTTGGAATGTATTTCCAAATTCATTGTTCTACCCTGCTTTTCTCCTTATATAAGCACAGAAGAAAAGTATGAAGTGAGATAGTTTGAGATAGGATTGAGGGAATCATTTTAGACCCAACTATAGATAGTCAATTTCTCTTCCTTCTATGAGGTGGTGAAAAAGGCAGTGTTTGTTGAAACATGTTCCCATACTGGTATGTGAGTGAATGGTTATTCTATTAGTCATAAGCGATGATAGAATGATATAATTTGTGGAGGATCCTAAAATATATGTCAGGGTGGGAGTTCCCTTCCTCATAGGTGTAAAGGTTATCAAGTTTAATGATGATAATGTGGCTGAGAAGGAAACACTATGATTACATGTCATTATAAGATAATGTAGTGACATCGATGTTGAGAATAAGGTAATATCTAGAGGATCTTCACATATAAAGTATATGAGAAAATGACCTTAGTAGAGTCATACATCATTGATTCAGGATAATTAGAAAGTTACTGCATGAATTTCTCCACCCCTTGAAATGTCTAAGTGGGGTAACATGTAATAAGGTAAAATCTAATAATCATCCAAACCATCACCAAGGTAGGTATCTAAGGCATAAGGTCATCATGATATATCTAGCTTGTTTTTTTATGCTTGATTAGTTGATGGATGATGATGAATATAATCCTTGGATGGAGACATGTGTTTTTCTAATATCTTATACCCTCATCTATGTTTTATTTGATATTATAACCTCCCATTATTTTATTTCAAAGAAACTAGTGTCTCACTTGTGATGAAATTGGAATTAACTTAGAGTATGATGAGTATATATTCACCTTTTGGTAAGTGGTTAAAAATAAGTAAAAAAGTATCACTCAATTACTATTTTTATAGGATTGTTTTGACACCTTTTAGTCTTTTATACTTTAAGTATGAGTATATTTGATCATATCATTAGCAAGGATAGGATAACCAAATTCAAAGACTTCATTGATTAATATTAAAAATTTGCCTCATTATCTTTTCTTGGTGGAACCTTATATGACCTTATGGGAGAATGGGATTATCTTGAATGTGAAGTTGGGTGGGGTCATTAGAGATCTTGAACTATTACAACTAAATTACTTTTTTAGTTCTCATAGTATTTTAGACAAAGTGACTTTAAGTAATACCTCCAGTGGTAGGCTTCTTCCCTGATGTGTTTCCCACATTTTTTTGGGTTTTGTTGTAAGTGTGAGGTGGAGTTATTGATCAAGATGTATCGTAGAACTAATCTAATTCAATTCCACTGTATTATATGGCATCAAAAAGTTATCCAGTTCCCTTATCCAAGAACTATTATGGAATTGTACACTGATTCATAAATTTTTATAAGAGACTATAATGAAAGGATACATATTTTCTACAATAAATGATTTGGTTTGATAGGTCACGGTGTAAATAATGGGAAAATTCTTCAATGAAGAAAATTATAGTTCAATTCATTGAAAAAATTAATATATTTTTCATAAATACAAGAGAAATTTATAAATCTTATAAAAAAACATTGAAGATAGTGTATACCTATACATGGTAGAGTGATTAAATAAGTTATATTTGATCTAATCCTCTAATAGTGATTTGTTCTTGTTATATTTAGGAAAAAAATTTATTTGTATTGAAGATAGTGCATACCTATACATTGTAGGGTTTTTGCAGCTAAGTGGTGACCCTGGATCATGCCCCATAACTATTCCAAGATGGATGATTTTCATTAAAATATCCATGATTATCCCTTAATTATGTAATGACCATGATGACCAACCAAAAAATTTAGAAAATGAACTAAAAACTCCCATGTGTAAAGGTAGCTACATAGATTACCCTAGGCATGATATCCATTGTGCACTAGTAAAAAATATTCCGAAGTATATAAAACTCAACCCAATGATAATGAGACACACCTAAGAGGTCAAGGCACCTCATAGAATCAAACCATATCAAAATAAAATCAACTAAAAGTTTCCCAAATCTTGAATTCAATTCCAGATCTAAATTTTCAAAAAACATTCTTATGCCCTCATTCCACAATTTCAAAATATTACTTGAATTCTAAAAACAAAGAGAATTATGGTTCTAAAACCTCCCCACCATAGCACTTTTCATCCCTAAGAAAACATAGTGGAATTTCATCCATTAAACCTAACCTATCCTAATCACCATTTCATGTTCAATTCATTGATTTCTACCCTGGAATGTTGAATGAGCTTCTACTACACGAATACATCAACTACGTATACTATTCAACAAAAAACAAGAAATTTATTAGCATCATAGAAAAATATCTATGAATATCCATACCTATTATCATATATCTATAGATTCCAATGTGAAATCAAATAATTCATCTTTTGGTTTATGCTGCTCCCCATCATAAGGATCGGCACATAATGTATGATTCTGTATTGTGATGTGATTAAGATTTATTTATAAGCATAATAAATCTAATGATTATCTCTTTTTGATTAAAAAAAATACGCCAAATTCTGTTTGAAAATGTGAAAAGGTCAACACAAAAATTAGTTCTATAGTGCTTGACTTTTTCAATATTTCACTCGGATTTGTGAAAAACTTTCCTTTTCTGTAAAGTTTGTCAAAATATTCTCAAATAAACTTTTCTTTGCATCCATATTTGGTCTTTCATTTCTCTCACACTTTTTTTGAACATAGTCTTATAGAACATAAGCTCTATCTTTCTTATCTTCCACTTATTTCAACCTATGTCTTTATCTCCATGACACTAAAGACCAGTCCTAATAATATTTGATGCATGATTCAACTCCTGGGTATCCACATTGCATGATGATCTAAGAGAACCCATAACTTATGGTGTTACAACCTTTGGAAATTCAACTCAATCTCGGATCAACTGAGATTATTTAAATTCTATTAAACATGGCTTTGACCTCCATCTTCTCAACAAGGGTGATATGATAAATTCTGAAACATATAACTTACGGTCTAAATATTAATCACAACATTCAAACTATCGTAATTTTTTTACTTTGAAAGATCAACAAAACATCATTTGATTTAATCCTTCGAAATCTCCCTTTGGAAACATTGACTTCTCAAATATTATCCAACCACTCCTTACTCTTCTAACCTCCAACAACTAGATGAAATATTCAAATGCACATGCCCCTTTTCCAATAACTCACAAACCACTTGGAACACGAGTACCTTCTAGATACTAAAACATGCCACCTTCTACGAGCGCTACATCCGATTATTAGTTGTTGTGACTCAACTTGTAACTTTAGTGATCATATATTCTAGCCACAAAACACCTATAACTTCGGATGATGAAACAATATGAATTTGGAACATGTATTTTCCTCCTGATATCTATCAGAAGATTAACTTCCAGACCACATAAGACCTTAAAATCAATAGATTGTCATCAACACTCTTCTACACAAGGTGAGGAGTATACTCACATGTAAGTTTGACATCAAATATAACACTTTCAATGAATTCATGGATTCTTCAAACTTCTTCAATTTAATGGGTTCATATATTTATGTTTTTAATATAAAATGTTTTATATAAAAATTTATTTCTGCGGCATGAAATTGATCCCCATGTAATTTTGAGTTCAAGAATTTTTTTAACATCCATGAAAAAAAAGGATGTTTTATAAAACTATAATTTTGAATTCAGTATTTTTGAGAGGTTTTCATCCTTTCAAAAATTTTAGTACCAATTCTCTGTGGTTATATAGGGATAATAAGAAGTAAATATAATGAAATAGTGTAATAAAATAAAAGATAACCAGGGAAGTCACCTATCCCCCCATGACTAAACAAATGAATTTTAGAGCGAGATTCAGTGTCTATTTGTTATTCTTGCTATCATCGAGCTTCGAGTTCAGTCATGAAAACCAAAAGGAAAATCCTTGCTACTTTGTCAGAGATTGCTAAATTCTTCCCCCCTTACAGGAATGGAATCGAAGACCTCTTCCTTCATGAATCTGGTTTCCCTAGCCACCTAGTATTTTTTTTGGGATGAGAAGGAATGGAAAACTTTTGTCTGATTTTTTCAACACCCTGATTGTGTCTTGTATATTTAGGTTATTCATTGAAGTTCCATCTGTTCATTTATCTAGTGTTTTGATCTGCATTTCATTAAAGAGATACTTCTCCATGATTCGATTCTTAATATGTTTGATTATGTAATGAAGGGATTATGAGAGTGGTCTGTTGCTTCAAAACATTTTTCTTCTAGTCCTATGGATTCAGAAGCTGGTGAAATCATGTTATCCAGGACTTCCTTGTGACCGGGCATATTTTCATTTGCCATCTATTTTTTTGAAACACATACTTCTACTTGTGAAAAGAAGAAAATTTATGGTAGGAACATTTGGTGGACAACTACTCTGAAAAGAGTTGTTTCAAGTAGCTCGATGAGGAGGATGCATGACTGGGTGTTAGGTCCCTGCAGGACGGGCATTTTCAATTCAAATAGTTACATCTGGATTCTTGGTTCGTGCTATATATTTTCCCCAACAGAGTCACTTGCAGATGCAACTCATATGACCAAATTACATTCATTTGAAATCAATTTATTGTCAAGAATATTGACTACATATCACACAGGTTAGTTTTATTAAAGTATTATGGAATTTAGACAAACAATTCTGGATGTATAGTATTTACTATTTAATTGACTAAAGGATTCTATGCTATTAGTGATTCAACCTACACCAGTGATGTTGGATGGGGTTTCTTTCTCAGGAGAAGCCAGATGCTTGTTGCTCAGGTGTGTGTCCTTTACATTATAACCTTTGTTCCTGGTGTAATAAAGTCTGTTTTTTCCTCCATTTTTCTCTCTTAGTGGTTAGTGAACCACAAAAAGTGGTATCAGAGGCAGTTTCGGTGAAATGGTGGTGGGCGGTAAATTTTTTTTCAGTGGCCAGAAAAATCAAGTTTCCAGGAATCATGTTTTGAAGGCATATTCCAAAAGCTTGTGTCAAGACGATTCCAACGGCGCAAACGGCATAAAAATGGATCTAAAAGTAGCTTCCTAGTCCCGGTCAAAGTTCGGTCAAACATTGGGTGAACAGTACCCCTTCCGGAGAAGACGGAACTGTTCCTGCACCGGCGACTTTTCCGGCGAGTTTCTGGCTGCTGCTCCGGCGTGCCATGTCATCGCCACGTCATCGGATGATCTCGGCCGTTGATACTATTTTGATCATAACTTGATCAATTGGTATCTGATTTTGGAAATCTAGAAGTTGATTCCACTATTTTTGACCATTCCAAACGCAACGGTGAGGCCCATTTTTCCAGATTCGGCACCAATTTTTAATTTAATTGAAATCCAATGGAGGGATCATCCACGGGAGGGATGATCATGTTGAATTCTTCAAACTACTCTATTTAGAAGTCTTGAATGGAAGATCTTATCAATGATAAGGATCTTTTTGACCCCATTGACAATGAGGGAGTCAAACCTGATGCCACCAATGAAGTAGAGTGGAAGAAGTTGTACAAGAAGACAATCGGTCAAATCCGCCAATGGATCGATTACAGCGTTTACCACTATGTTTCTCAAGAGGCTAGTGCATATGGCCTTTGGACAAAGTTGGAAAATATGTACCAGTAAAAGACCGCTCGAAACAAGATCATCTTATTGAAGCAGTTGATAAATCTTCGACTACAAAGTGGAAACTCTATAGACAAACACACCAGCGAGTTCCAAAGCCTGGTGAACTAGTTGGTGGCTGTTGGTAAGACTCTAAATGATGAAGATCAGATGAACCACTTACTCTGCACACTTCCTAATAGCTGGGATATGCTTGTCGTCTCACTCAGAAACTCGACCCCTAGAGGCAAACTTACCATGACAATGGTAAAGTATGAACTGTTCAATGAGGAAGCCCGAAGGAAGGATGCAAGTTTCAACCAGACGCATGCTCTCATTCTAGAGAAGCGAGGGAGACAATAAGGAGGAGGTCGTGGGGTAGGAACCAGAGGTCGAAGCAAGAACAGAGGAAGGTCCACAGATGGTAGGAGGCCAACATACAAACGCTGCCATTGTAGAATGGAGGGAAACATGAAGAAGAACTGCCAAAAGTTGTTACAAGAAAAGGGTCAAAGTAACAACTAGCAAAGAATAAATGAAGACGCACATGTCAGCATCACCGGAGAAGTTGTTATTTTCTCCAAACATGAAGAACAGACATGCTTTCATACATCAGGCTAAGACACAGAATGGGTGGTCGATATTGCAGCATCGTACCACGTCACGCCACATCGTGAGTATTTCTTGACTTATCAAGCTGGTGACTTTGGTACAGTCAAGATGGGGAATACCAGTTTGGAGGAGATTGTTGGCATGGGTGATATCCAAGTCAAGTTGAATGTTGGATACACAATCACCCTGAAGGATGTTTGACATGTTCCAAGCCTTCAGCTCACCCTGTTATAAGGTATAGTCTTTGATCGACAAGGCTATGACAACATCTTTAGCAACGGATCATGGAAGATGACAAATGGATCCATCATCATCGCTCGAGGACACATATGCGGTACGTTGTACAAAAATCATGTGAAGATATGTGCAGAAATCCTCAACATGATGGAAAGAGAGATGTCATCTAATATGTGGCATAGAAGGCTCGCCCACATGGCTGAAAAAGGGTTATCTTCCCTAACAAAGAAGAAGTACATCAGTATTGACAAGGATGTATCACTTGATCCTTGTAAATACTGCTTGTATGGGAAGCAACATAGAGTTTCATTCAATACTACTTCATCATGGAGATCAGAGTTGTTGGATCTGGTGCACTCTGATGTATACGGACCCATGGAGGTGGATACACTCGGAGGTAACAGATATTTTCTATCCTTTATTGATTATCCATCTCAAAGGGTGTGGGTGTTCTTCTTATGAATGAAGGACCAAGTACTGGAATACTTCAAAATTTTCCACACCATGGTGGAGCATGAAACTGGAAGGAAGCTAAAGTGTCTTCATTCAGACAACGGAGGAGAGTACACATTCATGGAATTTGATGCCTATTGTAAGATTCATGGCATCCGACATGAGAGGACGGTCCCTCTCACCCCAAAACACAATGGAGTTACAGAATGGATGAACATAAACATCATGGAGAAGGTCAGAAGCATGATGAGTTTGGAAAATCTCCCTAAGCCATTCTGGGGAGAAGCTGTTCAGGTTGCCTACTACCTCATCAACTGATCACCATTTGTCTCGTTGAATTTTGAGATTCCACAGAAGATATGGTCTGGTAAACATCCCTCTTACTCTCATTTATGAGTATTTGGATTTTTGTCATTTGTAAATGTATCCAAGGAGCTCAGGAATAAGCTATATGAGAGATCTAATCCATGCATCTTCATCAGCTATGGAGATGAGGAGTTCCGATACATGCTTTGGGACCCGAAGGAGAAGAAGGTGATCAAAAGAATAGATGTCGTGTTCCTTGAGAACCAGATGATTGAGGACATTCAAAATCCTAGAATGACTCGAAGCGAAAGTGTTGAGGACACAATTCATGATCCAAAACCTATACCAGCACCACCTATCATTGAAGAGGAGGAGGTGCATGAAGACTCATCGGCATCAGACCAGGAGGCCGTGGAGGAGGATATTGAGCAGGGGGAGACTCAATACTCTCCACAAGAAGTTGCAGAACCATCAAAGGAGCTAGGTGATGTTGTGCCTCCCAATCCTAAACTTTCAGAGGTTCGAAGATATTCACAAGGAATGATTCCATCAACAAGATATTCGGAGTCAGATTACCTACTGCTGACTGATGAAGGGGAGCCAGAAGGATACCAGGAAGCAGTGTCTCATCCCAAAAAACTCAAGTGGCTACATGAAATGGAGGATGAGTTGAGTCTTTGATGAAGAACCAAACATATGATTTGGTGGAATTACCCAAAGGTAAGAAGGCACTAACGAACAAATGGGTGTTCAGGCTGAAGAAGGATGGAAGAAAAAGGGAGGTAAAGCATAATGATCGGTTAGTTTTCAAGGGATTTTTTCCGAAGAAAGGAGTCAACTTTGATGAGAATTTTTCACCCGTGGTGAAGATGGCTTCAATCCGAGTCATTTTCAGATTAGTGGCTAGCTTGGACTTGTATCTTGAACAGATGGACGTGAATACAACTTTTCTTCATGGTGACCTCTCCGAGGAGATCTACACGAAGTATCCTGAAGGATGTGAGGTTTCTGGACAAGAAAACCTCGTTTTCAAATTGAAGAAGAGCTTGTACGGACTGAAACAGGCTCCCAGACAGTGGTACAAGAAGTTTGACTCATTCATGATGAGTCATGCCTACAAGAGGACATAGGAAAACTAGTGTGTCTACATCCAGAGATTTCAAGATGGTAACTTTGTTTCCCTTCTACTTTATGTTGATGACATGTTGATCATTGGGAAGGATGCATCGATGATTATCCAATTGAAGAAAGATTTATCCAAGTCTTTTGATATAAAATACTTGGGAGCAGCTCAATAGATTTTGGGGATGTAGATCATTCGTGACAGAAAGAGGAATATGTTATGGCTATATCAGGAGAAGTATGTTGAATGTGTTCTAAAACGTTTTAACATGGACAAAGCCAAACCAGTGATCATTCCTCTTCCCGATCATTTAATGTTGAGCAAGAGTTCATGCCCGTCATCCAAGGAAGATGTTGAAAAGATAAAGATGATTTAATATTCCTCAGAAGTTGGAAGCTTGATGTACGCTATGGTGAGTACGAGACTTGACATTGCCCATGCAGTGGCAATCATGGGCCGATTTCTCTCCAATCCCAGGAAGCATCACTGGGATGCAGTCAAGTGGATTCTGAGGTATCTTAAAGGTAATTCAAATTTATGTTCGTGTTATGTGGGAGATGAACCTATCTTGGAGGGCTATACAGACGAAGATATGGCTGGAGATCCTGATAGAAGGAAGTCTATATCAGGATACATCTATACTTTTGCAGGAGGAGCTGTATCATGGCAGTCAAGGTTGTATAAGTGCGTCGCTTTATCCATGACGGAAGTAGAGTACATTGCTGCTTCAGAAGCTAGCAAGGAGATGTTGTGGCTAAAGAGTTTCCTTCAGGAGCTTCGATTCATCCAGAAGGAGTACAAGGTTCATTGTGATAGTCTAAGTGCTTTGGACTTGAGCAAGGAATCCATGTACCATTCCCAAACAAATAACATTGACATTCGCTATCATTGGATATGCGAAGTGATGGATCAACAGCTACTGCGAGTTGTGATGATCCACACGAAGCAGAACCAGGTAGATATGCTGACAAAGGTGGTCACTCGGGAGAAGCTAGATCTTTGCAGATACTCCAGCAGATTGCAGCTGGAGGGGGAGAATTGATGAGATATTATTCCAGCTGCCATGGTTGGTGGGTGTTGCACTAACCACACCCACCATAGGAGGACTTTTATATTGAGGGATACACATTTCACATGTGCAACAACTATTTTTTTGGCTACCATTGGAGTTTTTGGCCACCATTTTTGAAGTCCAAGGTTGGTGGGAGATTTGCTGGGGCAGTTGTGTCAAACTTGACACCCCCACCATGGCTATATAAGGAAGCCTTGGGGAGCACCCAACATAGATTAGAGAGAGAAGTGAAGAGCTCTATTGTGAGAGGGATGAGAGAGCTCCATGTGAGATTAACAAAGGGAGGTGTGGGAGGGGTACATTGTAACCATTGTTCTTGGTTTAATAAAGTCTGTTTTTTCCTCCATTTTTCTCTCTTCATGGTCAGTGAACCACAACAATAATTGCAGGGCCTCATTGATTTGATTGCTCATGTTGTTATTAACATGATCATGTGGTTATTATAATTGTCTTTACAGGAATTGATTTTCCATCGATTAGGAAGATCATGGAGAAACCTAGTGGATAGGGTAAAGCAAATATTAGAAGAGAAAAATAAACTGCAATCATTTTTTTCACCCTTTTAGAATTCTTATGTTTCTTCCTTATAATTATATAGCCATTGGATCCAGAATATATTGAAATATTGTACCATTTTGTGGATTCCAAGACATCATATCTCTCAATACACAATCTATTGTAGGCTGGGAAACCATATGGTCTTGCTCTAGGATCATGGGTAGGCCCTTATGCAATGTGTTGCTCATGGGAAGATTTAGCTCGATTTAATCATGTGGAAGATAATCTTGATGACCAGTTACTATCCATGGCTATTTATATTGTTTCTATCGATGATTATGTGGACCATGGTGGAGCACCAGTTGTGTGTAATGAAGATGAATCTCAATGCTGTTTTGAGTTTTCCAAAGGTCATCTTACGTGGACACCGGTTCAGTTATTCATTACATTGGTTCTCAGACTTGGAAAAGTCAAACCCAGGTTCTCTATCTGTGATTCTTTTTATGTAAATTCATGATTGTAATTGTAGGGTAACCTAAATTCATTTACATTTTATTAGAGTTCCCAAAACATCTAAAAATCACTACATTTAATTTTAACTCAGGGTGGATAATTTTTTTGCCTTAGTCAACCTGTTAAGTTGTCTATTCTATAATTTTTAATAATTTGTATAAACTATAGTGTTTAGATATAATGTATACATTTTTCCACCATAACTAAATCCTATGATCTCTTTGTGTGCTATGCACATGTTATTAGCTGTTCTCGTGGCTGTAAATTAAGAGCCAGTTTAACTTCTCTACTTTTTTTAGCTTAACATCATCATCTTCTAGAAATTGATATTATTACAGATCAGAAGTACTGTTTATTACTCTTGTAATTTAATTTTTTTCCTTGTTTAATCATAACTATTTACTAAAGTATCATTTCAATAGATTCACCATTTAATGTTTCTTGACTGAATATTGAGTTTGTAAGACTGTATTGGATTATGGATGAATGTCTAGACTGCCCCCAGATCAGTTGACGATAGGGTGAAAATGTTACATAGGTGTAGATGAGCAGCGAGTGGATGGCTGTTTGTTAGGCATAAAAATGGTAGTTTTTTAGGGATTTAATTGTACTAAACTTTAATTGGTTTATGATAAAGTGTAAAATTAGTTTAATAGGTTACCTTATGTGAAGAAAGAGAAGAGAATGTGTGACACAGTAACTTAACAGTTTTTAGGAAAGGTGAAGTTCTGGGTTAGGTGTGGTGCCCACCTATTAACATCTTTGGTGCCTTTTGGCACCTAAGATGTCTGCCTGACTTAAATTGATTCCTAACATGATAACCAAAAAAAAGTCCAGCCAAATGATTTTATGTCTTACAGCTTCATAATGGCTGGTGTTTGTTAATTGAGCAGAGAGGGAGTGAGTGAAGGTCAATTAAACCAAGTTTTTTAGTATGATATGGATTCCATTTGAAAGGTCAATTCAGTCTTTTTCATAGCTATGTTTAATAAAAAATTTGGTCATAGAAAACAACAAATTTGTTTTTTCATAAAAGAAATAAAAAGAAAATAATGTTTTATAAAATAAATCAAAAGATTTGGTTATAGATAACAAATGATTTGTTATCATTTATTTCCGGTCTCTATTGTGTGCAACAACTTCTATTTTGTGGGAACACAACATATTCTGCAAGAAATAGTAATACTATTATTGAACTATAGATGTCCAGTCCATACCTATAATTATGTGTCAATGATATAAATAGATCCAATATGAAGTTCTATCCTTATAGAGTCAGGTCACACAATCAGAAAAATTGCAAAATCCCTAAATCACCCTGATAGGAGACTCGAACGGTAAAGGTCGAGCCAATGTCTCTAACAGAATTTGTAGGAATTTGTAGGTTGAGAAACCCCCTTACCTCCCACACCTCAAAGTGAGGTGAAGGAATTATTTTATAATGAATGAAAAGGACCACATCAGACCACAATTCTGATGTGGGATACAGACTCCAACACTCCCCCTCAAGCTAGGTGTACCTAGCTTGGACACATAATGAAAAGAAAACCACAAAACAATAGATGCTAACACTCCCCCTCAAGCTGGACATGCCCAGCTTGATGAAAAATACAAGACAAAACAGAAGAAACAGAAATAATAAATTCGTTATTGATGTTTCTCCCCCTCAAGATGGTAATGTGATGCCGCTGAAAAAAAGGATGGGTCATCGCCGGAAAAGTGCGGGGCCAGACAACAAAGAACCGGGAAATCCACACTAGCAGGTCGGTCGTTAGAGCGTCGGGAAAATCCGCACTATGGTCTGGTCGTCAGAGCGCCGGGAAATCCATAATGTCGAGCCGATAGTCAAAGCGCCGAGAAATCCGCTCGGGAGGGTCGGTCGTCAAAGTGCCGAGAAATCCGCAATGGCGGTGCCGGTCGTCGATGCACCAGGAAATCCACAAGAGGAGGCCGGAGATTGAGGCGGGAATGCCATGGAAAGAGGAAGAGGCCGACATGGAGGGAGCAGTTGAGCAGCAGATAGGGGAGGTGACGTTGCAGCGGGATTGCAATGGAGGTGCACGGGGAGGGATCTGGCCGGAATAGTCTGAAACTGCCCAGAACTGGAAGGATCAGCCTGGATCTGGCTGGATATCACCAGATCTGGCCGGATTTGGGTAGATCTAGGAGATGCCGCGTGCATGGTGTGGATCCGGCCAGATCTGGCCGGAACTGATAGATGGAGTCGCCGAGAGGCCACCGCGCGGAGGAGGGAGCTGCACGCTATTAGAGGAGGGATCTGGACACGGTGGATCTGGGTGCCGGGAGCCTCGACGGGAGCTGCGCCGGGAGGAACGCCGGAGAGATGAAAAGACTGCCGGGTAGAGCGGGAGGAGCACCATCGGGGAAAACTGCCGCGGGAGGGGCGGGAGACGCGCGCATGGAGTATGGGAGACACGCCAGGATCTATAGGGGAAGGAGCTCCGCGGGAGGACTGTCATCGTAGGAGGACCGTCGCGCGAGGGAACCATCATGATGACTGTGAGAGAGGCAGCACTGGAAGCCGGTGCCGGTAGGGGGGAGATCCGCGTCGGATGCGGAGGGCCTGGAGGGAGTCAGCCGGTCGTTGGGATCTCAGGAGGGCGCTGGAAAGCCACGCGCAGGGAGCCACGTTGGGTAGGCCGTCGGGGTAGAGGATCCGCGGAGGGGTGCGCAGAGGACACAGCAGGAGGTTCACCCATGAAAGGAAGTTCCAGCAGGGGGTGAACCGCCGGGAGGGCAGGGTCCGGGCAGAACTGTGAGGCCGCCTGAGATAGATAGCCGGAAGTGAGGGAGATCCACCGGACAGAGCCACCGACAGGGATAAAAAAGAGAGAACCTGGAGGGGCTATGGAACAATTAAACCCTGCCCTACATGAGGGGGGGGGGGCACCCCTCATGGGGTGGAACACTAGAGGCCGATGAAAAAAAAATAGACGAGAGGAGGAGGGTTTGAGATTAATTTCGCTCTGATACCATGTAGGTTGAGAAACCCCCTTGCCTCCCTTACCTCAAAGTGAGGCTAAGGCATTCTTTTATAATGAATGAAAAGGACCACATCGGACCACAAGCCCGATGTGGGATACAAACTCCAACAGTATTGAAAAATGGTTTTAGAAAAAATGGAATAGATCAGAACTATGTATATCAATAATGTGTCCAAATTAAAAAAGGAAAATAATCCCTAGAGCCTCTTGGTCATAAGCCTCTAAATCTTACAAATTACCTTATCCCTGAAGACCAGATCATTGAGGATATCGTGGAACAATTGTGGTTGGTGGTGGTAACTGGTCATACTATTAGCCACCTTATACTACCCTCTTGTCTCCTTGTACATGTCTTCTTCCCTGGGGAACTCCCTGCTCTAGTTGATGTGCATACCTAGGTAGTCCATTACCCATTCTACTATCATTTGGATATCATATTATAATATAATGCATGCCATGTCCATGTCCATCATTAGAGTAGCCCCACATCTATCTCAACTGACTAGAACCATCCATGGAGATCTGAAATGTAGACTATCTATCTTGTGAATATCTTCGAACCCTTCTAGCTCAATTGAATCTATGTTTCTGAAATCGGCTAGAAGATGCTGATGTCTCAAACCTAGGGTGCCAAATCCACTGCCAACTATCAGATACTACTCTACTTAGAATCCCTACACAACCAAAGCACACTTGAGAACTCTAACATATGTTGGAATGTAATGAGATATCATACTATCCCAGATATTTCTAAGGATATTGTTCAAAAATAATTTATCAAAAAAACACATATAAAACCATAGATACAGAGTATCGTGAGTGATTAATGGAAAACAAGTGATCTATTTTCATTTATTCCTAGTCTATATTTTGTGAAACTACTTATATTTTGTTGTTTTAAAGATGGCTGGAAGCAAGAAGTGGGAAGGCGGGTAGTAGCTGGAAGCAGGTAGAAGCAAACAAGCCACTAACTGCTGTTGCCCAAGGGAATCACCTATCCCCACGGTTCATTGAACTGTGGGAATAAGTATATTTTGGTAGAAATATATATCCATGATTCAGGAGAACCGTGGGAATTATTATATTCTCGGAATTACCTACACCCACGGTTTAGTGAACCCTGGGTATGTTATATTTTGTTAAAAATATTTTCCCATGGTTTTAAAAACCGTGGGAATAGATATATAACCAACAGTATAAGTAAACCATGGGTATAACGAAATTTCCTACAGTCTCCCACAGTTTCGAGAAAACCCTGGTTATTAGGAAATCTCAACTCCTCGGGAGCCCACGGTTTCATGGTCTATACCCACGGTTTGAAACCCTGGGTAAATGGAAAATTTCAAGTAGTGCCTATCACCATGGGTAATAATAATTGGATTCAAGACATGCAAATTTACTATATGTGGAATTAGAACTCCTTCCAGATGAATGAAAGTCTCCGAGGTGACCAAAGAAATCCCACTAACAATAGGAGGAATATCAACTATAGGATTCTCAGAATAAATGATTTCCTTGATATAAGTAGCCCTATCACCATATGCAATATCACTAGGACTCAAGGCTTGAATACATACTGCAATGGGGATCAGGACTCCTTTAGGACTACTGGGATACCATGAGATATATAAATCCATCCCATTGACAACAAGAGAAATAATATCAGTAGTGTTATCCTTTCATAGAGGGTTTTCAATTGCATCTTTCCCCTGAAACATAACAACCAACTCCTTGATTTCCTGATAAATTTCCTCGACCAACTCATTATATTCCATTTCCTTTTTCAGAATGTACACAAACTCAATTATATAAATTGGGATAACCAAGGATAAGAATTAATGTCCCCTAATTCTAATCCCTTTTCAATATTGTTCTCATATCCCACCATAGGGGGTGAACATGGTGGATTAATATGAATATTCCTCTCCTCTTATGCCTTAGTAATACTAATGTAGGATTTTTTCAAGTGGACCAACAATGCCGAAGGCCCTACTTGTTGTCCAATATGCTTCATAGTCTCAGGATATACCTCCTTCACAATAATTACACTCCTATTATTATGATTTCTATTTATCTACTTCCAGTCCATTTCATTGGGTACATCCTTCACCTTCTTATAGATCTCTCTTCAATTAGTAACCAAATAGACTAAAATTTTGAAGACATCACAAAAATGAGGTACACATTCATACTCCACATTGACATAAATATTTTTTTTTCATTGGAAGGTAACGTAATGAAACTTTTGAGCATAACTTGTAGACCAATATCCACCATAATTATAACAATGAAACAAAGATCCCCTTTAAAATTTCATTGATACATCCTGATAGGGGTACTAAGACAAGCGGCAATATCATTGAGAATATTGGTGTACCAATACTCCCAACTCAGCCCGTGAAGTCTAAACCATACTTGAGAGTTGGAATGATTTTGATTGAGAGGATTTAAATTAAAATCACATTTAGAGATTCTAGAAACACTTGGACTATGTTTCAGATTACTAATGTTCCATGCCACATTAAGATCATCTCTATAATGGAAGATGATATGAAAATAACTTATTCCAATCTGAATGATTTTCCCATTAGGATTCCCCTAACTCTGAACAATCCTATTATTGAGACCACATATGACCAAGGCCTATCACCCTTCTTGTAAATGAAACATATTAGAAGTAATAATTTAGAGATATTAAACCTTTTATCAAGATCTTATGGATCTTTCACAACCAAAAAGATACCATCATCATGTTTTTTTGAAAATAGAATATATAGACGCAACCTCCTTAACCAGATCTATGAATGCAGTTAACACCCCCGTGAAGGATAAACCTTTCCTCTTAGAATGAGGATGATCAAGCAAATCCATTTTCTTTCCCTGACATCATGATGTGGATCAGGATTCACCCTTGAAGGAAAAATCCCAATCAGGATGAAATGATTCCATGAATAATGATCATGCATACATAAAAAAATGAGAATCGTCACCATCACCAAATTGAAAAATCACATTCCCACTCTCACTATCTTCCAATTAAAATCTCACCTCATTTTTGAGAAATTTAACTATTATATATACATCAATAAATTAATCAAACCTAAATAATAGTTTGAAAATAAATTTCTATTGTTCAACTTTTATGTATAATAAGAGTTCACATCATCAGTTACCTACAAGAAATAATAATTTCAAAAAAACTCCAATAAAACATATTTGTTTAAACCATAAAAGACAAAGTTAAAAAATATCCAAAATTTCACCATTCTCGTCATGATAGTATCTTAAATGTATTATAAAACATAATACCCATAATAAATATTTCTATTATGACAATGAACCAAAATTTATAAAATAACACATTAAAAATAAAAAACAATACATGTAAGATAAAAATCCATTAAAAATAATATAATAGATATCTACCAGCAATTAAACCTAATTAATATCAATTAGGTTCTTTTCCCAGAAGTATTTTTAAACCCCTTCCATGACCTATTGTGTTTTTATATATTAATTCCTAAATCAAATGTAAAATGAAACTTGTTATATTAATAGAAAAATAAAATAGTATAAAACATGCAAATTTAAAACTATCAAAAACTATCTTGAACTCAACCAAGGAAAGAGAATAACCCATATTTTGTATAGTCATGTGAATATAATATTAAAAAACAAATGTACACAAACATAACAAAGAAAAAATTAATGATATTATAATTAACAGTAGTTCACAATTATATAAGTCTTATTACCCTTCATGGAATAGACAAAACCAACACTTAGTATTTATGTTTTATAATCTTTCAGCTAGAATTTCTATCTATCATTCTTCCTCATATGTTTCAAAACTATTGAAATAAATTATATATCTAAAAATAAATAAAAGGAAGTTCTCACATATTATAGGTGAAGAGTATACGAGGTACTAATTAGATAACTAAATTAATTAAATTACGACAAGTTATATTTATTTAAAGACATGAAATTTAAAATTGAAATTTACTTACATAGAAAACAACTACACTATGGGTATAAAGAGATCATCACTGATAACTACATACATGGTATTTTATTATAATAATATTAATTCATAGTCTCTCCCACATATAATGGAAGTCACCAAAAAATCATAAATAATCTCCAACAAAATAAAATTGTTTTCTACTGTACTTAAGATATGGAAAATCTATCAAATATCTAGAGGTGTGGGTTCTCTAAACATTTGTTTTATTTGAATGGAATACATATATTTTATATAGTTTTATAATATATAAATCTATGGAAAGTATAAAATAATTATAATTAAATGTAAATAAAAAACAAAAAAAAGCACATACCTCATATGAAAACTTTAACTAATGGTTAGCTTTCTAGGGTAAAAATTGACCCAAACTGTGTGAAACTATGGCCACATTCTCAATAGGTAGAAACACTCGAGTAGATGGTTCAATAATATCATACACCACTAATATTACGTAATATGTCTACATAATTAGATTATGTATGTAATCCCATAGATTATGTATGTTACCATAGGCTATAATATTTGGATGGGAATCTTCAACATGTGACTCATTATACACAATCAAGTCTGAATGTGGAGGTGGAGGATCAATCTTGGTGGGATATATGGGTTGAGGAGACCGGGGAAGATACGACTGTTTCACCATTTATTTAAACAACTTTTGCAGATAGGATTTAATTTGATTGGATAAATTTAGATTAATGTATTGTAGCCCAATATTCAAGGACACTATTTCTACCATGTATTATGTCTCCCATGATATTTTAATAGAATGTCTCGAAGAAATTCTTATATATACATCTGACTCATACCCTCTTATTTGGCCTAGGTTCTTCTAATTTCCTTAAGCATTAACTAAAATATCTATACATTCAACATGGATAAAGGTCCCATGCATTAATTGAACCTCAATAGAATCGTAAAATAACATATGATAAGGTTTTATTTGTACACATAATTTATAAAACATACATACTTATGAAAAATAATAATTATCTTCTTAGAGTCTTCTCAGAAACTACTATTTAAAGACTTATATGAAGCATCACTATTTTTTCATTCTCACTGATTTCTGTTTTTCATGTTCTGTGGGTAATGAAGAAGGTATATGCTAAATTTCTTCCAAGTTGCTCCCATATTTAACTTTTAATTCATCACATTTTACAACAATCACTTTGTCCTCCAATAACTGATATTCCCCATTTGATAATGTATGTGGGTATACATTCTGAAACTATATCTCATATTGGGGTCTTCTAGAGGCCTATTATATAAGAATAAATGATTAATATTATAGATAATTAATAAAAAATTATAAAAAATTATTTTATAACCAGTAACTGACATTTTATAATGCCTTACTTCCACATCACGACACCAAATTTATACAAGGTCTCTATATATTGAAACTCATATTTGAGGCATGGTGTTTCAATCAGTGATTTACCAAAAATATAATTCTAATATAATTTTTTTAATATCTCTGTCTAATTGATGTAAAAGACAAAAAACTAATTTTAATATATTTGATATCATGAAAATAACTTGTCATCGATAATTGAATTAATTAAATATTAGCCCTGAAATATATAATATTTGAAGGATTGAAAAAAATAACACAAAATAGAAGTTATACCATTGCGGGCTTCGAAAACTAATCTTTTTTTCTATTGTATACGATCCTCCAAATAAAATATAAATTCTATTACAACTCTATCTAGACATATAAATCCTAAATTTAATTACATTTGAGGCAATTAGATTATTATTTTCCTCAAACTCAAATATCAACCTCTACTCCCCATGAGAAAGTGAATGGTTTTGTAAACATGTAATCACTTATCAACCAGTATTAGGTATCATTTTCATTGAATAAAAAGATGAATATTATCTAGAATTATCAATAGTAGTGTTTAAAATATAGCAGGACAAGAAAAAAATCAATATCATTATATATATTTTTTCTTGAAGATATATAAATATGAAAAAAATGTAGTCAAAACCCAATATATTTTCCACTCCCTCGGTACCCTTTATTTATATAGATAAATTAATGTAAATAAATTCTCTACAGTTTTAGTTTTTTATTTGTAAATTATTGTTTAATTAAAAAAAATTATTTCTATAGAAGAAATAAAATGAAATCTGTTATGTTAACTAATACAACTGATAATAAATTAAAATTTCCAAATGATAAATAGAAAAAAATTGTCATAGAAATATAATGACATTCGACTTCTTGAACCATAAAATGTGTACCTAAAATTGATTAATATAATAATTTATATAAAAATAAAAGAAATTTTCATCATTTATATTAAAACTGTTAAATAATGTACCAAAATTAATATATATATATATATATATATTAATTTTTTATATATAAAATTCTAATAAATCGTCAACCCCTTTATCATATTTATGACCGATTACTCAGGAACTTAACCTATTACGATCCATTGTCTAAAATTACAAAATAATTGATGAATACATTAAAACATATATTTCAATTTTTTTATAAAATATCCACATATAAATATGTAACCCTCATATTTAAATTGTACATATTAAAAATATAAATACAAATATATTAAACATATAATGATGAAAAATAACCAATTAACCATTTACTCATAAACATTTAATCAAATTACATAATTATAAAAAATGAATAAATACAAAATAATAATTGAACTAAACATTAATTTATGTAGAAGTAATCAAAACCATTAATTATAAAAATTTAATGAAAATTAAGAATTATATAATATAAAAATTAATATGATAATTAATGAACACAATATAATAAATAGGTATATAAATAATAACAAAAAATAAATAAATGAATAAAATTGATATATCAAAAATATTTAAGAAATAAACTTAACATTATAAGAAACAATTTAAAAAAAATAATTGTAAATATACACAGTTTATTTATTACAAAGAAAGAAAAAATAGTGATACAAATATTAGATTATATGAAATTTACATAGATAATGGATAGAAATAAATAAATGATTAAAATTTAAATCATAAACCTATAACATGTCTTTAAACAATGATAATACCAATGTCATATCAAAAAAATGGGGATTTTGAGAGGATATCAATGAGGAAAAAAGATAAAATGGAGTTAAAAAACCTCAAATTGAATTCAATTAGTTGTGACCTTTGATGAAATATAATTTGGCATTAATAATCATCACGGTTGATGTAAATTCATAAAACTAAAAAAATGAAAAAAATAAAATGTAACGCCCCGACCCCAGTTACCCAGAGTCGGTGCATTACTTCGTAACATTGGCATGATCACAAGAAAGATCAAATCTCGAAAGGCCGATTGGTTTAGTAGCCTTGGAAACACTAGATATATTCATAAAGTTTTACATTACATTTCAAAGTGAAAAACTAATACAACAACAAAGTCTTCATATCCACACTATTAACCCCTCATAATATCCCTGCAAGTCAATCATAATTTACTTCTTCACTACCTGGGAAAAATAAAACATAGAAAAGGGGTGAGCTCAAATGCCCAGTAAAGATAACAATATAGCGGAACATTCAAAATAAGCATAAACATTTAAGGCAATGAATTACTAAAACAAAAGCCTTTTAAACATGAACTTCAACATAGTATGGCAAAAGTAAAATGAAATAATGCCATTTACTTATTCACATGGATATTCTACTAATCGAATAATCACATGAAAAATCAATAACCACTTTCATAATGTTGGAATGCATAATGCGAGACTATCATAACCACATAGCCAAGGCCTCGTGCCAAGACTACAAATAAGATTTTGTCAAGGCCTTGTGCCAAGACACTAGTTTGTCTCATGAGACCTACCGATGCATCGAGGAGCTATAGCGGGCTCCACCCGTCACTTATTAAGTCCAATGCATTCTCATATGAAAAGGTTTAAACATAACATAAACATTCGTATTAAAACTAGCATACGAAATGTCAATAATTTCACCATAAACTATGAATGGTATAAAAATAGCACATCCATAGTCAAACATATCACAAAACCTTCAATACAATATAGAAGTTTTGTATCATAATAAATCAACTTCAAATAATCTTAAAATCCGTCAAAGGATGTTGACATAGATGAAATCAAAATTCTTTTTAAAGAAATATCTCCTTTTATTTTGAAATCATTTAAGATCCATATAAAATAAAACATTTTCTTTGAAAATAATCTTATAAGCTTTTAAGGGAAGCTTTGACGATTTTATAACGGCGGAAAATAACCGCACCTGCCGTATAAGTTAAAAAAACATTCTTATCTTAATTCTGTCGAAAAGGTTAAAAAGCACCTTGTTTGGAAAACGACGGAAAGATTCCCTTATAAACCTCTTATAAAAAAGTCAAAAAAGGGTATAAATTACTTTAACCCATATTCTTGTAATTAGTAAAAATGTTTTGAAATACATTTTTAAGAAACATGGATGTGGATGATAAAGATATCCCAGTAGATTATTACGTATAAACAACCTTGGATAATGAAGAGGTTGTAAAGTAAACCGTTACCTTGTACTTTTCCTTGGTTGAGGTAGGTTAACCTCCTGTATAATGGTGAAATAATTGTTATTAAATTATAAAAGAATCATATACATTAATATGATATCATATATGATCTTTTAATATTGATTTGATAATATCTTAGTATTATCGTCGTTTCGTGTGTTAACTTACTCATTTTCTTTTATATGTTTTGTTACATAAGCCATGTTTGTAAAGGATAAGTTGTATATTATTCAAATCCAGAATGGTATCAAGTCTTTAAACATCATTTTTAAATCATCAAATTATAATTATACTTGAATGGATACGATGGAAAATGAATCTCATCGCGTTCGTGGAGACGGTAGTCCGTACGTACGCACGAACGCTACTTCCATTTAATTTTTATTTTAAAAGAATCGAATACCAATGATACATAGGTATATTAATATTCCAGTATAATATAATATTTTATACATGTTACTTAAGTTCATTAACACCATCCTTTATACGTTCCATGTGTGGTATGAACGAGTCATATCATTTTAAGGGGGCGGTAGTCCGCACTTCCTCAAATGAAATTATCGTATGTATATACAACATGAAACGAATAATGGTATGAAATAAAATGGAATTACAGAAGCTTATATATAAAATATATATCATTAATATCATATTTAATTACAGTGCCATCATAATGGCCACCATGAGAGGCGGTAAGATGTATTTGAACAATCATCGTTTCGTGAGGCGTTAGTTTGCCATCCACAGAAACATTATGTTCATCATCCATTAGATGGAGTTGTGTGTATGTGTAGTTTGAATCCTTCTTATAACAACATCCTAGTATATTGAGGATACTGGTGTTGTTACAAAAGAAAGGAAATAAAAAGAGTTTGGGGGTTGGAGAAGAAAAATAAATGAAAATAATTTAAGAGAAATCGTTACCTTTAATTTAGGTAACTCACTTTGGTTAGAACCAAAGGACTTCTTAAAATGCTTTCTGCCTAAGGGTAAGCTTCAAGGATGAGGAGAGTGATGTGGGGAGCTTAGTTGGGCAGAGTTTGGACGAGCCAAGTGGCTTGAGAGGTGTGAGGAATGAGTAGAAGTGGTCTCCTTTTATAAGGGAGAGGAGGGACTCTTTAGGAAAGTGTGAAAGTATTACTTTATAATATATTTTTATTCGGTTTATAATGGTCCAAAAATCATTGAGGTCGAAGATAAGATGACTCATATTCTAAATAACATCAACCAATAAGAATTGGACAGGTTTTAGATAATATTTTAATCATTATAATCTTATTTATTTAAATGATTTATTAATGAGGTAAACATTGCATCATTATTGTGTCATTAATAATTTAAATTATTTGATGTCTAAAAATTATAAATAAAATATCATTATGTAGCTAATCTTTTTAGCTTTCTAATGAATATTTATAATCGAAAATCCAACATGTATAACCCTATGTAAAAATTGTTCTTCTAAAAGATGTAAGCTTATGCCATTTTTATTTTTATTTTAACTTTATTAATATAATGTGTCCCTACCACATACAAGTGGCTCCAAGGGGTCCCCAAATTTACCCAAGGATGCCCATGGTCGGGTATGTGTCCACCAATAAGGTTATGACACGTTTTAGGGTAATTTTGTATTATTATAATATTATTTTTTAACCCTTATTTACCGGATTTACCCTTTAACCATGGTAAATAAAATATTTACCACAGTAACTATTCAAAATGTCTAAAAATAAAAGTTACCTATTTACACAATTTGAACATCCTGATTCCAAATATGGAATCCATTTTCCTAAATTCAAAACACAGAAGCGGCAGAAATTAATTTAAAATTAATTCCCGCTGTCAAAACAAAAAGCGTGTTTTTAAGAGATAATAACTATAAAAAGATTGACACTTGTTTATGTTCGGTTTAATTGTAAAATTATGTCCAATGACCAACATTATATTAAATGGTAAAAATATATTCTAAATATAATTTAAAACCACTCAAATTCACAATTTATCACTATTAATTATTTTGATTAAAAAAGTTGTTTTTAATTAAAATTTAGTAATTTTCACTATTCATCAAAATATAAAAGTTATCCGAAAAATACCAAAATTTCACCCTAGGCTAATTTCAATATTCCGAATCCAAAAATGAAGTCCATTTTGAAATATAAAATATATATGATTTCAAAAAGTAGGTATTACTATTCACAATGGCTAGTTTAATTAGCTGTGGTGTGTGTTAGAACTCGAGGTTGCGTACAACACACGCTATCGATTATTCGAAGGGAAACGTACCGTGGAAGTTTGGGGTGTTACATTCTCCCCTCCTTCAAATAATTGCATCCTCGCAATTTCTAGGGTATTACTGCATAAAAAGACTCGGGTGGTTCTTCATCATAAGTTCCTCGGGTTCCCACGTTGCCTCTTCCATCTTATGATTTCTCCACAAAACTTTTACCAGACGCGTCGTCCGGTTTCTCAGTACTTGTTCTCTTGTATCAAGAATCTTGACGGGCTCTTCACAATAAGACAGATCGGGTTCCAGTTCTAATTCCTCATAGGTGAGTACATGCATTGGGTCAGGCATGTATTTTCTCAACAGAGATACGTGGAACACATCGTGAACTTTGGAGAGACTTGGCGGCATTGCCAATCGGTAAACTACAGCCCCAATTCGTTCTAGAATTTCGAAAGGTACGATGTACCTGGGACTCAATTTACCTTTCTTTCCAAAACGTATGACTCCCTTCCATGGAGATACCTTTAGGAAAACATGATTACCGACTTGAAATTCCAAATCCTTCCTTCGATTATCGGCATAGCTCTTCTGCCTACTTTGAGCTGCTTTGATGTGATTTTGGATTACTTTCACCTTTTCCACCGTTTCCTCCACCAGCTCTGGGCCTACAAGTTTTCTTTCACCAACGTCATCCCAACAGGTTGGTGTACGACATCTCTTTCCGTATAACGCTTCATATGGTGCCATCTGTATACTCGAATGGAAGCTATTGTTATAGGAAAATTCTACTAGTGGTAAATATTGATCCCACATACCCTGAAAATCAAGTGAGCAAGATCTCAACATGTCTTCTAAGGTCTGAATAGTCCGTTCTGATTGTCCGTCTGTCTGAGGGTGGTAAGCAGTGCTCAAATGAAGTTCAGTATCCAGGGATTTCTGAAGACTTTTCCAAAATCTTGAAGTAAAACGGGGATCACGATCAGAAACAATCGATAGGGGAACTCCATGAAGTCTCACAACTTCATTAATGTATAGTCTTGCTAGACGTTCCAGGGGTAGATCTTGTCTTATAGCAAGAAAATGTGCTGACTTGGTAAGACGATCAACAATAACCCATATTGCATCGTTCCTTCTAGGAGTCTTTGGTAGCCCCATGAAAAAGTCCATCGTAATATTGTCCCATTTCCACTCCGGTATGGGAAGAGGTTGCATGACTCCTCCAGGCTGTTGCCTTCCAGCTTTCACTTGTTGACAAACCATACATCTTGACACAAAATCAGCAATCTCCCTCTTCATGTTGTCCCACCAAAAATGTTCCTTCAAATCTCTATACATTTTGGTGCTCCCAGGGTGTATAGAGAAATTGGAACTATGAGCGTCATCCAGCAATTCCCTTTTTAGATCAGGTATATTGGGAACACAAAGTCTCTTCCCGAATTTCAAAATTCCATCTTCATACACAAGGTCTCTCAATCTCCCATCATTCAAAGCTTTAATCTTCTTCTGAAATTCTTCATCATCGGTCTGGGAACTCTTAATCCTTTCTAGTAAAGATGGTTTGGCAACCATTTGAAAAAGCATTGATGTTTCACCTTCCCTGGTTATTCCCATGTCCATCTTCACTAGATCCATGAAAATTGGATCCCTTTCAATTCTCATATTGTTCAAAACTCCATGGTCTTTTCTACTCAAAGCATCTGCCACCTTGTTTTCCTTCCCCGGGTGGTAGTGTATCGTACAATCATAGTCCTTGAGTAATTCAAGCCATCTCCTTTGCCTCATGTTGAGTTCTTTTTGTGAGAAAATATACTTCAAACTCTTGTGATCAGTATAAATCTCACATTTTTCACCATAGAGGTAGTGCCTCCATATCTTCAAAGCAAAGATCACAGCTGCTAACTCAAGATCATGAGTAGGATAGTTTTGTTCATGAATTTTCAACTGTCGTGATGCATAGGCAATAACTCTATCATTCTGCATAAGGACACAACCAAGTCCTTTCTTTGATGCATCACTATAAATAACGAACCCATCATTCCCCGATGGTAGAGTCAATATAGGAGCATTGACTAATCTTCTATTCAGTTCTTCGAAACATTCTTCACACTCTTTTGTCCAAACAAATTTAACCCCTTTACGTGTGAGCTTCGTTAATGGGTTAGCCAATCGGGCAAAATTCTGGACGAAACGTCGATAATAACCTGCCAAGCCAATAAAACTACGTACCTCAGTTATACTCATAGGTGCTGGCCATTCTTGGATTGCTTTGGTCTTAGAAGGATCAACATAGATTCCATCTTTAGAGACAATATGGCCAAGAAAAGAAATCTCCTGAAGCCAGAATTCACACTTGCTAAACTTTCCATATAATTCATGCCTCCTCAGAGTCTTCAAGATAATGCGCAAGTGATTTTCATGATCTTAGTAGGTTTTGGAGTATACCAAGATATCATCAATAAATACCACCACAAATTCATCGAGATACTCCTTGAAAACTCTATTCATCAGATCCATGAATACAGAGGGTGCATTAGTCAATCCAAACGGCATTACAGTAAACTCGTAATGCCCGTACCTGGTTCGAAATGCTGTCTTCGGAATGTCTTCCTTCTTTACACACAACTGATGGTATCCAGATCGAAGTTCAATCTTTGAAAAGTATTGAGCTCCATGCAGTTGGTCAAATAAATCATCAATACGAGGTAGGGGATACTTGTTCTTTATCGTTATAGCATTTATCTCCCTGTAGTCGATACATAACCTCATAGATCCATCTTTCTTTTTAACAAAAAGAACAGGGGATCCCCATGGAGAAACACTAGGGAGAATAAATCCCTTATTGCTCAATTCCTCTAGTTGTTTCTTTAGTTCGACTAACTCTACAGTGGCCATTCTATAAGGGGACTTCGATATAGGCCTTGATCCAGGAATCAAATCAATGGAAAACTCAACTTCTCGTTCTGGAGGATGTCCAGGTAAATCTTCTGGAAATACATCTACAAATTCTTTCACAACAGGTACATCCTCTATTTGAACATTACTTTCCTCACCGACAGTTATTTCATTCTCTTCCTCCCCAATAATTGAATTAAGTTGAGCTACTGGGGGTGGATCTAAATAAGAATTAGGTGGTGACGATTCTGCTCTAAAAATAAGGTGTTCCTTATCATTATCATCAAGAATCGTAACCTCTTTCTTCTTACAATAAATCTTCGCATCATAGTCCGAAAGCCAGTCCATACCGAGGATTATATCAAACTCAATCATAGGTATGACAATGAGATCAGCAGATAAAGAAAATTTATGTGCTCTAATTGGGACTGATTCACAAAAATTTGTTGCAACGATACTTCCCTTAGGAGTTTTGACTGACAACTCCCTTATTAAATCAAATTGGAAATATCTAATTTTCTTAGCAAACTGTGAAGATATGAAACAATGCGATGATCCAGAATCAAATAATGCATTTTCTAAACTTGAGGAAACCATTAAATTACCTGCCACCGCGTCTTTCAGAGCTTCTACCTCAGCAGTAGTGATAGCATAAGCCTGGCCTTGATCCCTTGGACTTTTCTGAGGTAAGTTCTCCTGACGCTTAGGACATGCATTTGCATAATGCCCCATCTCCCTGCAATTGTAGCACTGAACGTTGGTAGCTTCCTTCTTCCCCTTTCAATCATGAGCTTGGTGGCCTTTTTCACCACACTTGTAACAGACTCCCATTCCCTTCAGGCAAGCACCGGGGTGTTTCTTCCCGCATTTACCACAAGATGGATATTCAACCTTTCCTTTCTTCCCCTTATTTCCATTCCCAGATTGATCAGCATGTCTCTTCTTCTCTTGCTTTGCTTTAAAGTCATAAGACTTAGAGAATTCCTTTTCGGTCTTGATAGCACATGAGACAATGTCTTCGTACGATGAAAAGGATTGTGAGACTAATGCTCGACGGAGAAATGGTTTTAACCCATCAAAGAAACGATCAATCTTACTTCTTGGGTTGCGAATATAATCTCCAGCATACCTCTCTAACCTTGTAAAGTTAGCCTCATACTTTGTGACATTCTCATCCTCCTTTTGTCTCAGACTCAGAAATTGCCTTTCCATATCCGCTCGATGGTCGCGAGGGAAGTATTTTTCTAAAAACAGATCTTTGAATTCCCTCCATTCCATATTTGATACATCATCATCTTCCTTCATGTTTTGAATCAATGACCACCATTGATCAGCATCTCCAGTGAGGCGGTAAACTGCCATGATAACTTTTTCCCTTTCACTGCTCCCCAAAGCCTGAAATATTTTCTCTAGGGAATTTATCCATTGCTCAGCTACTAAGGGATTTGTACTCCCATTGAACGTTGGTGGTTGTTGCCTCATGAATCGATCTAACATTGATCCTCCACGCTGCGGATCAGGGTGCTCCATACGGGTAAGGTTATTATTCATAACCTGAGTAAGTTGTCCCAGTATGGTGATTAGCTGATCGGTACCAGTTGCATCACCAGCCCCACTATAATTATCTTGAGCAGGAGGGAAATCCCTACATGGAGTGCGTGCATTGATACGGTTTCCATTTCTTCCACTAGGCGCCATTTCTAAACAATGGCATAAACTAGATCAGTTTATGAATCAAAATACATAATCCCATACTTATAAAACACTTAACATAAATTGAACTATTTATGGATGTAATCCATAATCATAAAAATGTTTTCTTTGAGGAAGTATATACTCATAAAGCCTTCATAATGATTTGTAAAGAAAATGAGAGTTATCCTAAGCATATCCCCCGGGAGTGTCGTAACCAAGAGTACAGCAAGGCCCGTTGTCGTGCACCAGTTCCCGTTCGAGTCTATTTCAAAGCGGTGTTTTCGGGTTTTACCCCTAGGTACATCTGTGCCAGAGCCGCCTCTACCTGCTCGTATCCAGACAGGGATGTATTGCTCGGAAAACTCACAAAATCTCTACAATACCAAAATTCTAGGAAGTTCTTCTATACTAATCCTCAAAGTTCATCTTAGGTCTACGTGCTCTAATCAGAGTTTATCTAAATCTAGCTTCCAAGGTTTGTACTAAACTTCCTCTGATACCAACTGTAATGCCCCGACCCCAGTTACCCAGAGTCGGTGCATTACTTCGTAACATTGGCATGATCACAAGAAAGATCAAATCTCGAAAGACCGATTGGTTTAGTAGCCTTGGAAACACTAGATATATTCATAATGTTTTACATTACATTTCAAAGTGAAAAACTACTACAACAACAAAGTATTCATATCCACACTATTAACCCCTCATAATATCCCTGCAAGTCAATCATAATTTACTTCTTCACTACCTGGGAAAAATAAAACATAGAAAAGGGGTGAGCTCAAATGCCCAGTAAGGATAACAATATAGCGGAACATTCAAAATAATCATAAACATTTAAGGCAATGAATTACTAAAACAAAAGCCTTTTAAACATGAACTTCAACATAGTATGGCAAAAGTAAAATGAAATAATGCCATTTACTTATTCACATGGATATTCTACTAATCGAATAATCACATGCAAAATCAATAACCACTTTCATAATGTTGGAATGCATAATGCGAGACTATCATAACCACATAGCCAAGGCCTCGTGCCAAGACTACAAATAAGATTTTGTCAAGGCCTTGTGCCAAGACACTAGTTTGTCTCATGAGACCTACCGATGCATCGAGGAGCTATAGCGGGCTCCACCCGTCACTTATTAAGTCCAATGCATTCCCATATGAAAAGGTTTAAACATAACATAAACATTCATATTAAAACTAGCATACGAAATGTCAATAATTTCACCATAAACTATGAATGGTATAAAAATAGCACATCCATAGTCAAACATATCACAAAACCTTCAATACAATATAGAAGTTTTGTATCATAATAAATCAACTTCAAATAATCTTAAAATCCGTCAAAGGATGTTGACATAGATGAAATCAAAATTCTTTTTAAAGAAATATCTCCTTTTATTTTGAAATAATTTAAGATCCATATAAAATAAAACATTTTCTTTGAAAATAATCTTATAAGCTTTTAAGGGAAGCTTTGACGATTTTATAACGGCGGAAAATAACCGCACCTGCCGTATAAGTTAAAAAAAACATTCTTATCTTAATTCTGTCGAAAAGGTTAAAAAGCACCTTGTTTGGAAAACGACGGAAAGATTCCCTTATAAACCTCTTATAAAAAAGTCAAACAAGGGTATAAATGACTTTAACCCATATTCTTGTAATTAGTAAAAATGTTTTGAAATACATTTTTAAGAAACATGGATGTGGATGATAAAGATATCCCAGTAGATTATTACGTATAAACAACCTTGGATAATGAAGAGGTTGTAAAGTAAACCGTTACCTTGTACTTTTCCTTGGTTGGGGTAGGTTAACCTCCTGTATAATGGTGAAATAATTGTTATTAAATTATAAAAGAATCATATACATTAATATGATATCATATATGATCTTTTAATATTGATTTGATAATATCTTAGTATTATCGTCGTTTCGTGTGTTAACTTACTCATTTTCTTTTATATGTTTTGTTACATAAGCCATGTTTGTAAAGGATAAGTTGTATATTATTCAAATCCAGAATGGTATCAAGTATTTAAACATCATTTTTAAATCATCAAATGATAATTATACTTGAATGGATATGATGGAAAATGAATCTCATCGCGTTCGTGGAGATGGTAGTCCGTACGTACGCACGAACGCTACTTCCATTTAATTTTTATTTTAAAAGAATCGAATACCAATGATACATAGGTATATTAATATTCCAGTATAATATAATATTTTATACATGTTACTTAAGTTCATTAACACCATCCTTTATACGTTCCATGTGTGGTATGAACGAGTCATATCATTTTAAGGGGGCGGTAGTCCGCACTTCCTCAAATGAAATTATCGTATGTATATACAACATGAAACGAATAATGGTATGAAATAAAATGGAATTACAGAAGCTTATATATAAAATATATATCATTAATATCATATTTAATTACAGTGCCATCATAATGGACACCATGAGAGGCGGTAAGATGTATTTGAACAATCATCGTTTCGTGAGGCGTTAGTTTGCCATCCACAGAAACATTATGTTCACTATCCATTAGATGGAGTTGTGTGTATGTGTAGTTTTAATACTTCTTATAACAACATCCTAGTATATTGATGATACTGGTGTTGTTACAAAAGAAAGGAAATAAAAAGAGTTTGGGGGTTGGAGAAGAAAAATAAATGAAAATAATTTAAGAGAAATCGTTACCTTTAATTTAGGTAACTCACTTTGGTTAGAACCAAAGGACTTCTTGAAATGCTTTCTGCCTAAGGTTAAGCTTCAAGAATGAGGAGAGGGATGTGGGGAGCTTAGTTGGGCAGAGTTTGGACGAGCCAAGTGGCTTGAGAGGTGTGAGGAATGAGTAGAAGTGGTCTCCTTTTATAAGGGAGAGGAGGGGCTCTTTAGGAAAGTGTGAAAGTATTACTTTATAATATATTTTTATTCGGTTTATAATGGTCCAAAAATCATTGAGGTCGAAGGTAAGATGACTCATATTCTAAATAACATCAACCAATATGAATTGGACAGGTTTTAGATAATATTTTAATCATTATAATCTTATTTATTTAAATGATTTATTAATGAGGTAAACATTGCATCATTATTGTGTCATTAATAATTTAAATTATTTGATGTCTAAAAATTATAAATAAAATATCATTATGTAGGAAATCTTTTTAGATTTCTAATGAATATTTATAATCGAAAATCCAACATATATAACCCTATGTAAAAATTGTTCTTCTAAAAGATGTAAGCTTATGCCATTTTTATTTTTATTTTAACTTTATTAATATAATGTGTCCCTACCACATACAAGTGGCTCCAAGGGGTCCCCAAATTTACCCAAGGATGCCCATGGTCGGGTATGTGTCCACCAATAAGGTTATGACACGTTTTAGGGTAATTTTGTATTATTATAATATTATTTTTTAACCCTTATTTACCGGATTTACCCTTTAACCATGGTAAATAAAATATTTACCACAGTAACTATTCAAAATGTCTAAAAATAAAAGTTACCTATTTACACAATTTGAACATACTGATTCCAAATATGGAATCCATTTTCCTAAATTCAAAACACAGAAGTGGCAGAAATTAATTTAAAATTAATTCCCGCTGTCAAAACAAAAAGCGTGTTTTTAAGAGATAATAACTATAAAAAGATTGACACTTGTTTATGTTCGGTTTAATTGTAAAATTATGTCCAATGACCAACATTATATTAAATGGTAAAAATATATTCTAAATATACTTTAAAACCACTCAAATTCACAATTTATCACTATTAATTATTTTGATTAAAAAAGTTGTTTTTAATTAAAATTTAGTAATTTTCACTATTCATCAAAATATAAAAGTTATCCGAAAAATACCAAAATTTCACCCTAGGCTAATTTCAATATTCCGAATCCAAAAATGAAGTCCATTTTGAAATATAAAATATAAATGATTTCAAAAAGTAGGTATTACTATTCACAATGGCTAGTTTAATTAGTTGTGGTGTGTGTTAGAACTCGAGGTTGCGTACAACACACGCTATCGATTATTCGAAGGGAAACGTACCGTGGAAGTTTGGGGTGTTACATAAAAGGTTGAAATACTTTTATAATGGAATTTCTATGAATGAATTGGAAGTATGGTGTCTTTTAGTTGTGGAAGACATAGATTGAGTGTTTTTTGTTTGACAGAATGATATTATGGAATATAAATATATGTGTATTTGATATTTTTATGTGTTTTAATGTTAGTTACAATAATAACTAATAATAAAAAATAATTTCTCAAATGATTTTTTATAATAACTGACATGAACATATCATTAACGTGGGTTTACAGGCTGATTAGTATGATAAACAATATCAAAAAAATTACGATGAATCTTTCCATGTCAATCATTAAGTCAAACAATTTGAAATCCTTCACTTTATAGTTTTTCATGTCTGCTAATAATAACTTACTTGAAAAACAGGATGTGATTTCCACCTTTTCTACCATGGTTGATAACTTATTTGTTTAACTAAGGGGAGACAAGTTGTTCTAAAAGATTTACATTTGGTATGGATATCACCAATTTTGGTTGAGGAATTATGACATTCTATGTACCACATCAAAAGTATGTATAAAATTATGAGTACCTCATGGAATATTTTGTGTCCATGAATGTACAAATAGTGTTTCTGCCCCAATTTATAGGGACTTATATCTATATAAGGGTTAATTGGGGTCATCTACAATGATAATTTTCTAGTGTACTTCTAGTTACACTAATACCATGCTCAAAATTTCTATATTTTTCTTATTATATCGATGGAGAATGAGATATATATCAATATCATAATGTGTAAGTTATGGATCATTGTGTTTCACTTAGGTTAAGGCATTTGTTTCTTGGGAGTGTCCCAAATATGTACATGAGATTCAAAATTTTCTATGAATTTTAGGATATCTATTGTTTTATCGATGAATTATTCCACTTACAAGTGTTGGTGATAGTCTAGTCCGAGGAGTATTAGAATATTATGTGTTCATATGCCTGTGGGAGAACATTTTCTAAGTCAAAGGGGATATTGATATCCATATTAATCTTAACCTTACCTGAGATATTTAAGGATAAAACATTATATTATGATGCATTATGATTCAATATTGGGGAAATTATAATATAAATTGGGTAACTAGTCACTTATGGTTCTAGGTCGAATTAGTGAAAATAAATGTTGCATTATTTTGATCTATCAATTTTGTTCCACATTCTCATATATTGGTGTCACCAGATTTTGAGATAGAGTATTGTGGAATAGAGTAACCATAAAACCCTTAATTGTTCAATTGTTAGATTCTTTTCCCTTAATAATATAAAAACTATTTTAGAGAGGATATATTAGTTTTTATATGAATTTGATATCATTGATATCATTCTTTACAGACAACAACGATTTTAAATGAACCATGATATACTATTAAAATATTATTATTTAATGTGATATTTATCAACTAACAATGAGATTTGAGGGTATTAATAATAATAAATAAATAATAAAAATAATTTTATTACACATGTATGAAATTAATTCATTGTTTGTGAATTTATTAGAAATTAAAATAAAATCATTTGAAGGTAAAAATATAAGATTCTTTTAAAAACCTATTTCCTGTATACTATGTTTCTCCATCATAACAAATTAAATTAATATATACTCATTTATGGTTTTAATTAAATTTTTATAAAAAATATTTATAAAAATATTCTCTCATTAAAAATAATTTTTTACTAGATAGGGCATAAGAATAAATTCATTTTTAGGCTTGAAAATTATTTTTTATAATAATGGTTTTCATTCCATTTTGTAGAGTTATTTTAAAATGATTTTATAGTAATTATAGAAATTTAATATTTATATGATTGGTTAAATATTTTTGTTATACATAATTATTATTATATTATATTATCAATTAAATTTTTGGCTCTAATTAACAGTCACCACGGTAAAAATCAGGTTACCACTGTAAGGGTTTTTTTAATCAAAAGTGGGGTTAACTTAAGAGATAATATATCAAATATCACAAAGGACAGGATTTAATTTAATTGGTTAATGGTATTTCTACCATAGCCTTATTTGTTATGAGTATTTGGAATTTGTTTCCACAAGACTTGAGTAATAAATATATTATATAATAAAGTTTCATGTTTTTATTATTTTTACACCCAAATCACTTATAAAATAATACCTCCTCTCCTCTATTTACAACACCACATGAGCACATAATAATTGAAGGGATATTCCCAAGTAATATCCCAATATCCTTATCCCAGACATTGAGGTAATTCTCTTCTAAAAACACCCATTCATCAATCGTGAACTTTCTTTTCAAAAGAGGATACCTGGTGAAGAGGTATATATTCAAACCGATCATAATCATGATTCATTTTTCTTTAACTGCCTTTAAATGTTCTATATCCAACCTAAAAATATGGATTCATAATATTAACCTTACTATGGTTTTCATATGATAATTTTTTATCCATTTTATATCTCCTTCTCATCCTCTGGAAAATTAGAAAGTCACTCCTATATATGTGTGGACTACCACCTCCATGAATTAATGAGATTTTTTCATTTACACATTACGTGGATAGTCATAAGGATATTTTAATTGAATATATATAATATTTCTGATTTAAATATTATTATATAAGTGTTAATTATTTTATAAATTTCCTTCATTACATCCATATAAATGTTAAAACATCACTCTTGTGTACTTGTGGACTACCTCCTCTATAAAGTGTTCGAACTAATTTATAAGGAAAATTTTATATGAATGGTATTAAATGTGTATATAAATAAAATAATATTATAATAATTATATGAAGAAGATTATACTAATGAAAAATCCAGCACCAAGGTGAGTGTACTAGACCAATAAAATCAAAACATTCATGAGAAACAAAACAGTTTCTTCTGAATGTTCATTTTACTGAAAATTTTATTAATAAATGGATAACTATAATTATAAAAGTTTTATAAATATTAATTTATCTATTAATATGGATATATAATATATTAATAATAAATTTATATTTATTATGCATAAGGACTAGTTGTGTAAAAAGGAAAAAGGTACTTGAGGTAAGGGTCTCTCATCTCACTTTTATTTTTGTGAGACATATTCCATATTCAAATTTTTTTTCTTTTTGTGGTTTATATACTCCAAATACATGAATATTATTATTACTTTTATTAATATTTTATTTGTTTAAAAATAATATTATTTTTCTCTCTTTCATGAGGTTTTGATTCAGAGATTACTAATGATTTAAGGGTTTTTCATCTCCATAATTTTTTGATGAAACAGGGTTCATGTGAGGAACCTATTTGTGTTTATATAATATATATACCTCACATACATATTTTATTTGATGGATATATTTATATTAATTTTATTTAATGTTATATCTAATTTTATTTTTTTTCTATGAGGTTATGATTAAAACTTTTCCAAAGTGATAAGTGTTTATGTTTTAATTTCATTACTTTTTTGGATTTCCTATGTGAAAATTATAATGATGGAAAATATATGATCCTTATATTTTAAAACCCATAAATTTGATTAAAATATTTATATTCATGAAATTTTATTTCTTAGTACCATTTTTATCTCTTCAGTACATAAAATTATTGACAAATAATTTTAAGAAATCCCAAACCTATTTCTCCTTTTGAGGTATGGAAACCTCCCCTTCCATGAACATATTTCTAAAAATATTTAACAATATATTTAATATATAATTAATGTTTGGGAAAGTTTATTATCACTACTGTTATCTTAATAACAAATTATTAAATGGAATATTTACAAAAAATATTAAATGGCTCACTTGTGACTTTTTACAAAAGTGTGCAAAAATGTTATCTTTAAAATTGTATATCTTGAACAGAGTCTCCCACCGTCCTGAACATTCTTTTCCATAAGGATTCAATTAATTTTATCTATAGTTATTTTAAGTTATAATATTTTTATCCATATTCTCTAAAATTTGGGTTTTTAAATATATTGATATAAAACTATAGTTTCCTATATTTTCAAATAATTTTTGAATTGTTCTTTTAATGGTATTTTTCATCTATGTCATAATTAATGGTTTTTTCTTATGATTCAGTATGGATATGGTCTTACAATAAAATCTACAGTCACTCTCTAGATGACTTATGATTGAGATATTTTAAGGATTACGAATTGAAACCTATTATATTCATATAAGTTAATTATTTTATTATGGAATCTTTATCAATCATGTTTAATTTCTATGGGTTATGCAATAATGAATGATTTGATGATCTTGTTATACACTTACGCATGGTTTTAATTATGTGAAAGGTGGACTAATAATATTTTATCTGACCAATTCATTGGGTAGTGAATGATACCATGTGAAATAATATATATGGAATTGGGGAGTGGATCAAATTTAATAAGGGGCACATTTCATTATAATAGTATTCTTACATATCCTTGACTATGGAAGTGATGGAATGGTCTAATAAACCGAATCCACTATGGAAATAAGTACACTTTGATAGTCTTGAAATTTATCCCTAACATGGGATATTATTTTCTATATTTATGTGTATTCTAAAAAACTATACCTTATTTTTATGATATTTTCTCATGGATCATAATGTATTATTTATAATTATACACACTTATGATTTATGTATTTTTTATGAAAAAAATGTATGCCAATATTTATATTTAGATAACATTGTATAATTGGTTATGAAATTAGAAAACTATGATATTGTTATAAAACTATTATTTTTATCTTATGGTCATTTAATATCATTGATTGTTATATATTATCTTTACTCTTATTGAGCCTCTAAGATCTCTATTTCTTATGTTTCCATTCCCCATGTTGTAAGGAATGGTTTTAATTAGTGAATGTCTAATTAATATAATATGTGGGAAGGAATTAATAAGAGATATGACAAAAGTATTTTATGAAATAATAGGATTATTTATCTAGTATCCAAAGACAGTAAAACTTTTCTATTCTCAGGTGTGTATTTTTATGAGATGTATTGAATATTCATCTAAATTGATGTAATATTTAGGTTTGAAATTCATGGGAATCCACAATTGTTATCAGATCAAGGTTTAGTTAATATTTTGATATTAGGTTTAGAAACAATTTGAAAAACCCATAGGGATATGTCAAAACATAGGATAACATCATGATTTTTTATAAGATTGATACTATGTGTTTTCATTGTAATTACATCCTTTTATAGATATCAGAAGGTGGATACAGTTGTGGAACATATTCGACTAGGTTTAAACACCATAAAAAATATTGGATGAGTATCAAATTGATCTTAAAATGGTAAAGCATGAGTGCACCTAGGACTGTAATCTGATCTAGGAACTCCTAGGGAATATTGTTTGGTCAATTCACATTCTCTCTATGAACTGTTATCTCAAATGAGAGGTTATGATCTATAAAATCCTAGGAAAATTCATAATTATATAAGATAAGCACAATGTGTTATAGGTTGATAAATGGTTTCATAATTTATTGTAACACCCCAAGCTTCCACGGTACGTTTCCCTTCGAATAATGCGATAGCGCGTGTTGTACGCAACCTCGAGTTCTAACACACACCACAACTAATTAAACTAGCCGTTGTGAATACTAATACCTACTTTTTGAAATTATATATATTTTATATTTGAAAATGGACTTAATTTTTGGATTCAGAATATCAAAATTAGCCTAGGGTGAAATTTTGGTACATTTCGGATAACTTTCATATTTTGATGAATAGTGAAAATTACTAAATTTTAATTAAAAACAACTTTTTTAATCAAAATAATTAATAGTGATAAATTGTGAATTTGAGTGGTTTTAAAGTATATTTAGAATATATTTTTACCATTTAATATAATGTTGGTCATTGGACATAATTTTACAATTAAACCGAACATAAACAAGTGTCAATCTTTTGATAGTTATTACCTCTTAAAAACACGCTTTTTGTTTTGACAGCGGGAATTAATTTTAAATTAATTTCTGCCAATTCTGTGTTTTGAATTTAGGAAAATGGATTCCATATTTGTAATCAGGATGTCCAAATTATGTAAATAGGTAACTTTTATTTTTACACATTTTGAATAATTACTGCGGTAAATATTTTATTTACCATGGTTAAAGGGTAAATCCGGTAAATAAGGGTTAAACAAATAATATTATAATAATAATAAATTACCCTAAAACGTGTCTTAACCCTGTTGGTTGATACATGGTCGACCATGGGCATCTTTGGGTCTGTTTTGGGACCCCATGGATCCACTTGTAAGTGATAATGACACATTATATTAATAAAGTTAAAATAAAAATAAAAATGGCATAAGCTTACATCTTTTAGAAGAACAATTTTTACATAGGGTTATACATGTTGGATTTTCGATTATAAATATTCATTAGAAAGATAAAAAGATTTACTACATAATGATAGTTTATTTATAATTTTTAGACATCAAATAATTTAAATTATTAATGACACAATAATGATGCAATGTTTACCTCATTAATAAATCATTTAAATAAATAAGATTATAATGATTAAAATATTATCTAAAACCTGTCCAATTCTTATTGGTTGATGTTATTTAGAATATGAGTCATCTTATCTTCGACCTCAATGATTTTTGGACCATTATAAACCGAATACAAATATATTATAAAGTAATACTTTCACACTTTCCTAAAGAGCCCCTCCTCTCCCTTATAAAAGGAGACCACTTCTACTCATTCCTCACACCTTTCAAGCCACTTGGATCGTCCAAACTCTGACCAACTAAGCTCCCCACATCCCTCTCCTCCTACTTGAAGCTTACCCTTAGGCAGAAAGCATTTCAAGAAGTCCTTTGGTTCCAACCAAAGTGAGTTACCTAAATTAAAGGTAACGATTTCTCTTAAATTATTTTCATTTATTTTGCTTCTCCAACCCCCAAACTATTTTTATTTCCTTTCTTTTGTAACAACACCAGTATCCTCAATATACTAGGATGTTGTTATAAGAAGGATTCAAACTACACATACACAAAACTCCATCTAATGGATGATGAACATAATGTTTCTGTGGATGGAAAACTAACGCCTCACGAAACGATGATTGTTCAAATACATCTTACCGCCTCTCATGGTGGCCATTATGATGGAACTGTAATTAAATATGATATTAATGATATATATTTTATATATAATCTTCTGTAATTCCATTTTATTTCATACCATTATTCGTTTCATGTTGTATATACATACGATAATTTCATTTGAGGAAGTGCGGACTACCGCCCCCTTAAAATGATATGACTCGTTCATACCACACATGGAACGTATAAAGGATGGTGTTAATGAACTTAAGTAACATATATAAAATATTATATTATACTGGAATAGTAATATACCAATGTATCATTTGGATTCGATTCTTTTAAAATAAAAATTAAATGGAAGTAGTGTTCGTGCGTACGTACGGACTACCGTCTCCACGAACGCGATGAGATTCATTCTCCATCGTATCCATTCAAGTATAATTATCATTTAATGATTAAAAAATGATGTTTAAGGACTTGATATCATTCTGGATATGAATAAGATACAACAAACATGACTTATGTAACAAAACATATAAAAGAAAATGAGTAAGTTAACACACGAAACGACGATAATACTAAGATATTATCAAATCAATATTAAAAGATCATATATGATATCATATTAATGTATATGATTCTTTTATAATTTAATAACAATTATTTCACCATTATACAGGAGGTTAACCTACCCCAACCAAGGAAAAGTACAAGGTAAGGGTTATTTCACAATCTCTTCATTATCCGAGGTTGTATTATACGTAATAATCTACTGGGATCTCTTTATCATCCACATCCATGTTTCTTCGAAATGTATTTCAAAACATTTTTACTATTTACAAGAATATGGGTTAAAGTCATTTATACCCTTGTTTGACTTTTTATAAGAGGTTTATAAAGGAATCTTTCCGTCGTTTTCAAAACAAGGTCCTTTTTAACCTTTTCGACAGAATTGAGGTAAGAATGTTTTTTTTAACTTATACGACGGGTGCGGTTATTTTCCGCCATTATAAAATCGTCGAAGCTTCCCATAAAAGCTTATAAGAATATTTTCAAAGAAAATGTTTTATTTTATATGGATCTTAAATGATTTCAAAATAAAAGGAGATACTTCTTTAAAAAGAATTTTGATTTCATCTATGTCAACATCCTTTGATGGATTTTAAGATTATTTGAAGTTGATTTATTATGATACAAAACTTCTATATTGTATTGAAGGTTTTGTGATATGTTTGACTGTGGATGTGCTATTTTTATACCATTCATAGTTTATGGTGAAATTATTGACATTTCGTATGATAGTTCTAATACGAATGTTTATGTTATGTTTAAACCTTTTCATATGGGAATACATTGGACTTAATAAGTGACGGGTGGAGCCCGCTATAGCTCCTCGATGCATCGGTAGGTCTCATGAGACAAACTAGTGTCTTGGCACAAGGCCTTGACAAAATCTTATTTGTAGTCTTGGCACGTGGCCTTGGCTATGTGGTTATGATAGTCTGGCATTATGCATTCCAACATTATGAAAGTGGTTATTGATTTTTGCATGTGATTATTCGATTAGTAGAATATCCATGTGAATAAGTAAATGGCATTATTTCATTTTACTTTTTCCATACTATGTCGAAGTTAAAGTTTAAAAGGCTTTTGTTTTAGTAATGCAATGCCTTAAATGTTTATTCTTATTTATGAAAGTTTCCGCTATATTGTTATCCTTACTGGGCATTTGAGCTCACCCCTTTTCTATGTTTTATTTTTCCCAGGATGTGAAGAAGTAAGTTATGAATGACCTGCAGGGATTTTATGAGGGGTTAATAGTGTGGATTGTGGAAACATTATGTTGTTGTAGTAGTTTTTCATTTTATGATGTAATGTAAAACTTATGAATATATCTAGTGTTTCCAAGGCTACTAAACCAATCGGTCTTTCGAGATTTGATCTTTCTTGTGATCATGCCAATGTTATGTAATAATGCACCGACTCTGGGTAACTGGGGTCGGGGCGTTACAGTTGGTATCAGAGGAAGTTTAGTACAAACCTTGGAAACTAGATTTAGATAAACTCTGATTAGAGCACGTAGACCTAAGATGAACTTTGAGGATTAGTATAGAAGAACTTCCTAGAATTTTGGTATTGTAGTGATTTTGTGAGTTTTCCGAGCAATACATCCCTGTCTAGATACGAGCAGGTAGAGGCGGCTCTGGTACAGATGTACCTAGGGGTAAAACCCGAAAACACCGCTTTGAGCTAGACTCGAACGGGAACTGGTGCACGACAACGGGCCTTGCTGCACTCTTGGTTACGACACTCCCGGGGGATATGCTTAGGATAACTCTCATTTTCTTTACAAATCATTTTGAAGGGATTATGAGTATATACATCCTCAAAGAAAACATTCTTATGATTATGGATTATATCCATAAATAGTTCAATTTATGTTAGGTGTTTTATAAGTATGGGATTATGTATTTTGATTCATAAACTGATCTAGTTTATGCCATTGTTTAGAAATGGCGCCTAGTGGAAGAAATGGAAACCGTATCAATGCACACACTCCATGTAGGGATTGCCCTCCTGCTCAAGATAATTATAGTGGGGTTGGTGATGCAACTGGTGCTGATCAGCTAATCACCATACTGGGACAACTTACTCAGGTTATGAATAATAACCTTACCCGTATGGAGCACCCTGATCCTCAGCGTGGAGGATCAATGTTAGATCGATTCATGAGGCAACAACCACCAATGTTCAACAGGAATACAAATCCATTAGTAGCTGAGCAATGGATATTTTCCCTAGAGAAAATATTTCAGGCTTTGGGGAGCAGTGAAAGGGAAAAAGTTATCATGGTAGTTTACCACCTCACTGGAGATGCTGATCAATGGTGGTCATTGATTCAAAACATGAAGGAAGATGATGAAGTATCAAATATGGAATGGAGGGAGTTCAAAGATCTGTTTTTAGAAAAATACTTCCCTCGCGACCATCGAGCGGATATGGAAAGGCAATTTCTATGTCTGAGACAAAAGGAGGATGATAATGTCACAAAGTATGAGGCTAACTTTACAAGGTTAGCGAGGTATGCTGGAGATTATATACGCAACCCAAGAAGTAAGATTGATCGTTTCTTTGATGGGTTAAAACCATTTCTCCGTCGAGCATTAGTCTCACAATCCTTTTCATCGTACGAAGACATTGTCTCATGTGCTATCAAGACCGAAAAGGAATTCTCTAAGTCTTATGACTTTAAAGCGAAGCAAGAGAAGAAGAGACCTGCTGATCAATCTGGGAATGGAAATAAGGGGAAGAAGGGAAAGGTTGAATATCCATCTTGTGGTAAATGCGGGAAGAAACACCCCGGTGCTTGCCTGAAGGGAATGGGAGTCTGTTACAAGTGTGGTGAAAAAGGCCACCAAGCTCATGATTTCAAGGGGAAGAAGGAAGATACCAACGTTCAGTGCTACAATTGCAGGGAGATGGGGCATTATGAAAATGCATGTCCTAAGCGTCAGGAGAACTTACCTCGGGATCAAGGCCAGGCTTATGCTATCACTACTGCTGAGGTAGAAGCTCCGAAAGACGTGGTGGAAGGTAATTTAATGGTTTCCTCAAGTTTAGCAAATGCATTATTTGATTCTGGATCATCGCATTGTTTCATATCTTCACAGTTTACTAAGAAAATTAGATATTTCCAATTTGATTTAATAAGGGAGTTGTCAGTCAAAACTCCTAAGGGAAGTATCGTTGCAACAAAGTTTTGTGAATCAGTCCCCATTAGAGCACATAAATTTTCTTTATCTGCTGATCTCATCGTCATACCTATGATTGAGTTTGATATAATCCTCGGTATGGACTGGCTTTCGGACTATGATGCGAAGATTTATTATAAGAAGAAAGAGGTTACGATTCTTGATGATAATGATAAGGAACACCTTATTTTTAGAGCAGAATCGTCACCACCTAATTCTTATTTAGATCCACCCCCAGTAGCTCAACTTAATTCAATTATTGGGGAGGAAGAGAATGAAATAACTGTCGGTGAGGAAAGTAATGTTCAAATAGAGGATGTACCTGTTGTGAAAGAATTTGTAGATGTATTTCCGGAAGATTTACCTGGACATCCTCCAGAACGAGAAGTTGAGTTTTCCATTGATTTGATTCCTGGATCAAGGCCTATATCGAAGACCCCATATAGAATGGCCACTGTAGAATTAGTCGAACTAAAGAAACAACTAGAGGAATTGAGTAATAAGGGATTTATTCGCCCTAGTGTTTCTCCATGGGGAGCCCCTGTTCTTTTTGTTAAAAAGAAAGATGGATCTATGAGGTTATGTATCGACTACAGGGAGATCAATGCTATAACGATAAAGAACAAGTATCCCCTACCTCGTATTAATGATTTATTTGACCAACTGCATGGAGCTCAATACTTTTCAAAGATTGACCTTCGATCTGGATACCATCAGTTGTGTGTGAAGAAGGAAGACATTCCGAAGACAGCATTTCGAACCAGGTACGGGCATTACGAGTTTACTGTAATGCCGTTTGGATTGACTAATGCACCCTCTGTATTCATGGATATGATGAATAGAGTTTTCAAGGAGTATCTCGATGAATTTGTGGTGATATTTATTGATGATATCTTGGTATACTCCAAAACCTACGAAGATCATGAAAATCACTTGCGCATTATTTTGAAGACTCTGAGGAGGCATGAATTATATGGAAAGTTTAGCAAGTGTGAATTCTGGCTTCAGGAGATTTCTTTTCTTGGCCATATTGTCTCTAAATATGGAATCTCTGTTGATCCTTCTAAGACCAAAGAAATCCAAGAATGTCCAGCACCTACGAGTATAACTGAGGTACGTAGTTTTATTGGCTTGGCAGGTTATTATCGACGTTTCGTCCAGAATTTTGCCCGATTGGCTAACCCATTAACGAAGCTCACACGTAAAGGGGTTAAATTTGTTTGGACAAAAGAGTGTGAAGAATGTTTCGAAGAACTGAAGAGAAGATTAGTCAATGCTCCTATATTGACTCTACCATCGGGGAATGATGGGTTCGTTATTTATAGTGATGCATCAAAGAAAGGACTTGGTTGTGTCCTTATGCAGAATGATAGAGTTATTGCCCATGCATCACGACAGTTGAAAATTCATGAACAAAACTATCCTACTCATGATCTTGAGTTAGAAGCTGTGATCTTTGCTTTAAAGATATGGAGGCACTACCTCTATGGTGAAAAATGTGAGATTTATACTGATCACAAGAGTCTGAAGTATATTTTCTCACAAAAAGAACTCAACATGAGGCAAAGGAGATGGCTTGAATTACTCAAGGATTATGATTGCACGATACACTACCACCCGGGGAAAGCAAACAAAGTAGCAGATGCTTTGAGCAGAAAAGACCATGGAGTTCTGAACATGATGAGAATTGAAAGGGATCCAATTTTCATGGATCTAGAGAAGATGGACATGGGAATAACCAGGGAAGGTGAAACATCAATGCTTTTTCAAATGGTTTCCAAACCATCTTTACTAGAAAGGATTAAGAGTTCCTAGACCGATGATGAAGAATTTCAGAAGAAGATTAAAGCTGTGAATGATGGGAGATTGAGAGACTTTGTGTATGAAGATGGAATTTTGAAATTCTGGAAGAGACTTTGTGTTCCCAATATACCTGATCTAAAAAGGGAATTGCTGGATGACGCTCATAGTTCCAATTTCTCTATACACCCTGGGAGCACCAAAATGTATAGAGATTTGAAGGAACTTTTTTGGTGGGACAACATGAAGAGGGAGATTGCTGATTTTGTGTCAAGATGTATGGTTTGTCAACAAGTGAAAGCTGGAAGGCAACAGCCTGGAGGAGTCATGCAACCTCTTCCCATACCGGAGTGGAAATGGTACAATATTACGATGGACTTTTTCATGGGGCTACCAAAGACTCCTAGAAGGAACGATGCAATATGGGTTATTGTTGATCGTCTTACCAAGGCCGCACATTTTCTTGCTATAAGAGAAGATCTACCCCTGGAACGTCTAGCAAGACTATACATTAATGAAGTTGTGAGACTTCATGGAGTTCCCCTATCGATTGTTTCTGATCGTGATCCCCGTTTTACTTCAAGATTTTGGAAAATTCTTCAGAAATCCCTGGATACTGAACTTCATTTGAGCACTGCTTACCACCCTCAGACAGACGGACAATCAGAACGGACTATTCAGACCTTAGAAGACATGTTGAGATCTTGCTCACTTGATTTTCAGGGTATGTGGGATCAATATTTACCACTAGTAGAATTTTCCTATAACAATAGCTTCCATTCGAGTATTCAGATGGCACCATATGAAGCGTTATATGGAAAGAGATGTCGTACACCAACCTGTTGGGATGACGTTGGTGAAAGAAAACTTGTAGGCCCAGAACTGGTGGAGGAAACGGTGGAAAAGGTGAAGGTAATCCAAAATCACATCAAAGCAGCTCAAAGTAGGCAGAAGAGCTATGCCGATAATCGAAGGAAGGATTTGGAATTTCAGGTCGGTGATCATGTTTTCCTAAAGGTATCTCCATGGAAGGGAGTCATACGTTTTGGTAAGAAAGGTAAATTGAGTCCCAGGTACATCGGACCTTTCGAAATTCTGGAACGAATTGGGGCTGCAGCTTACCGATTGGTAATGCCGCCAAGTCTCTCCAAAGTTCACGATGTGTTCCACGTATCTCTGTTGAGAAAATACATGCCTGACCCAACGCATGTACTCACCTATGAGGAATTAGAACTGGAACCTGATCTTTCCTATTGTGAAGAGCCCGTCAGGATTCTTGATACAAGAGAACAAGTACTGAGAAACCGGACGACGCGTCTGGTAAAAGTTTTGTGGAGAAACCATAAGATGGAAGAGGCAACGTGGGAACCCGAGGAACTTATGATGAAGAACCACCCGAGTCTTTTCATGTAATAAGTATTCTAGAAATTGCGAGGACACAATTATTTGAAGGAGGGGAGAATGTAACACCCCAAGCTTCCACGGTACGTTTCCCTTCGAATAATGCGATAGCGTGTGTTGTACGCAACCTCGAGTTCTAACACACACCACAACTAATTAAACTAGCCGTTGTGAATACTAATACCTACTTTTTGAAATTATATATATTTTATATTTGAAAATGGACTTCATTTTTGGATTCGGAATATCAAAATTAGCCTAGGGTGAAATTTTGGTACATTTCAGATAACTTTCATATTTTGATGAATAGTGAAAATTACTAAATTTTAATTAAAAACAACTTTTTTAATCAAAATAATTAATAGTGATAAATTGTGAATTTGAGTGGTTTTAAAGTATATTTAGAATATATTTTTGCCATTTAATATAATGTTGGTCATTGGACATAATTTTACAATTAAACCGAACATAAACAAGTGTCAATCTTTTGATAGTTATTACCTCTTAAAAACAAACTTTTTGTTTTGACAGCGGGAATTAATTTTAAATTAATTTCTCCCACTTCTGTGTTTTGAATTTAGGAAAATGGATTCCATATTTGGAATCAGGATGACCAAATTATGTAAATAGGTAACTTTTATTTTTACACATTTTGAATAATTACTGCGGTAAATATTTTATTTACCATGGTTAAAGGGTAAATCCGGTAAATAAGGGTTAAAAAAATAATATTATAATAATAATAAATTACCCTAAAACGTGTCTTAACCCTATTAGTTGATACATGGTAGACCATGGGCATCTTTGGGTCTGTTTTGGGACCCCATGGATCCACTTGTAAGTGATAATGACACATTATATTAATAAAGTTAAAATAAAAATAAAAATGGCATAAGCTTACATCTTTTAGAAGAACAATTTTTACATAGGGTTATACATGTTTTATTTTAGATTATAAATATTCATTATAAAGATAAAAAGATTTCCTACATAATGATATTTTATTTATAATTTTTAGACATCAAATAATTTAAATTATTAATGACACAATAATGATGCAATGTTTACCTCATTAATAAATCATTTAAATAAATAAGATTATAATGATTAAAATATTATCTAAAACCTGTCCAATTCTTATTGGTTGATGTTATTTAGAATATGATTCATCTTATCTTCGACCTCAATGATTTTTGGACCATTATAAACCGAATACAAATATATTATAAAGTAATACTTTCACACTTTCCTAAAGAGCCCCTCCTCTCCCTTATAAAAGGAGACCACTTATACTCATTACTCACACCTCTCAAGCCACTTGGCTCGTCCAAACTCTGCCCAACTAAGCTCCCCACATCCCTCTCCTCCTCCTTGAAGCTTACCCTTAGGCAGAAAGCATTTCAAGAAGTCCTTTGGTTCTAACCAAAGTGAGTTACCTAAATTAAAGGTAACGATTTCTCTTAAATTATTTTCATTTATTTTGCTTCTCCAACCCCCAAACTCTTTTTATTTCCTTTCTTTTGTAACAACACCAGTATCCTCAATATACTAGGATGTTTTTATAAGAAGGATTCAAACTACACATACACACAACTCCATCTAATGGATGATGAACATAATGTTTCTGTGGATGGCAAACTAACGCCTCACGAAACGATGATTGTTCAAATACATCTTACCGCCTCTCATGGTGGCCATTATGATGGAACTGTAATTAAATATGATATTAATGATATATATTTTATATATAAGCTTCTGTAATTCCATTTTATTTCATACCATTATTCGTTTCATGTTGTATATACATACGATAATTTCATTTGAGGAAGTGCGGACTACCGCCCCCTTAAAATGATATGACTCGTTCATACCACACATGGAACGTATAAAGGATGGTGTTAATGAAATTAAGTAACATATATAAAATATTATATTATACTGGAATAGTAATATACCAATGTATCATTTGGATTCGATTCTTTTAAAATAAAAATTAAATGGAAGTAGTGTTCGTGCGTACGTACGGACTACCGTCTCCACGAACGCGATGAGATTCATTCTCTATCGTATCCATTCAAGTATAATTATCATTTAATGATTTAAAAATGATTTTTAAGGACTTGATATCATTCTGGATATGAATAAGATACAACAAACATGACTTATGTAACAAAACATATAAAAGAAAATGAGTAAGTTAACACACGAAACGACGATAATACTAAGATATTATCAAATCAATATTAAAAGATCATATATGATATCATATTAATGTATATGATTCTTTTATAATTTAATAACAATTATTTCACCATTATACAGGAGGTTAACCTACCCCAACCAAGGAAAAGTACAAGGTAAGGGTTATTTCACAATCTCTTCATTATCCGAGGTTGTATTATACGTAATAATCTACTGGGATCTATTTATTATCCACATCCATGTTTCTTCGAAATGTATTTCAAAACATTTTTACTATTTACAAGAATATGGGTTAAAGTCATTTATACCCTTGTTTGACTTTTTATAAGAGGTTTATAAAGGAATCTTTCCGTCGTTTTCAAAACAAGGTCCTTTTTAACCTTTTCGACAGAATTGAGGTAAGAATGTTTTTTTTAACTTATACGGCGGGTGCGGTTATTTTCCGCCGTTATAAAATCGTCGAAGCTTCCCATACAAGCTTATAAGAATATTTTCAAAGAAAATGTTTTATTTTATATGGATCTTAAATGATTTCAAAATAAAAGGAGATACTTCTTTAAAAAGAATTTTGATTTCATCTATGTCAACATCCTTTGATGGATTTTAAGATTATTTGAAGTTGATTTAATATGATACAAAACTTCTATATTGTATTGAAGGTTTTGTGATATGTTTGACTGTGGATGTGCTATTTTTATACCATTTATAGTTTATGGTGAAATTATTGACATTTCGTATGCCAGTTCTAATACGAATGTTTATGTTATGTTTAAACCTTTTCATATGGGAATGCATTGGACTTAATAAGTGACGGGTGGAGCCCGCTATAGCTCCTCGATGCATCGGTAGGTCTCATGAGACAAACTAGTGTCTTGGCACAAGGCTTTGACAAAATCTTATTTGTAGTCTTGGCACGAGGCCTTGGCTATGTGGTTATGATAGTCTGGCATTATGCATTCCAACATTATGAAAGTGGTTATTGATTTTTGCATGTGATTATTCGATTAGTAGAATATCCATGTGAATAAGTAAATGGAATTATTTCATTTTACTTTTGCCATACTATGTCGAAGTTAAAGTTTAAAAGGCTTTTGTTTTAGTAATGCAATGCCTTAAATGTTTATTCTTATTTATGAAAGTTTCCGCTATATTGTTATCCTTACTGGGCATTTGAGCTCACCCCTTTTCTATGTTTTATTTTTCCCAGGATGTGAATAAGTAAGTTATGAATGACCTGCAGGGATTTTATGAGGGGTTAATAGTGTGGATTGTGGAAACATTATGTTGTTGTAGTAGTTTTTCATTTTATGATGTAATGTAAAACTTATGAATATATCTAGTGTTTCCAAGGCTACTAAACCAATCGGTCTTTCGAGATTTGATCTTTCTTGTGATCATGCCAATGTTATGTAATAATGCACCGACTCTGGGTAACTGGGGTCGGGGCGTTACATTTATAACATCATAGGAATAATTTTCAATGTCATATGATGGTTTAATTTTGTTATTGACTTATGGTACTCATACTTTTATTTTCGGTCTTATTCAATGGTGGGAACCATGGGGAATCATCTGAACAATGAATGTGGAGACTAATGAAATGATTATACTCATGACTAAATGATGGAAATTTTAGTTAGAATTTGGAATCCTGATGATATTCTCACCCCACACTCTCAATATATAAATGGAAACATGAATCATGCTAATCTTGAAAACAACCAAATTAAGGAACAACTCACTATTTATTTTTTTAATGAAGAAATATACACCATCCTTTAGTGGTACCTGTGATATGAATATCACCAAAAAATTAATTAATTTTAAATAAATATTATATTTTCCATTATTTAATTCTCTGACCATTATATGATTATTTTGAGAATTTATCATTTGGAAACTGAATTTGATCAATGGTGGGCCCTTATAAAGAATACATAACAAGATGAGTAAATTTACTCCATGACATTGGAAGGGTTTAAGAAGTTATTTTTCAATAAGTAAATTCATATTCTCTTAGCATGTAAATGGAAAGGGGGTTTATTGAACTAAATTAGAAGGATTATAAATGAATTAGTTCCATTAAGGAAATATTCACCAAACATGAATGGTATGCTTCTGGATTGATCATTATTTAGGAAATAATAGTTGATGAGTTATTCATTGTCTTTTGAACAAGTCTATGAATGTATTTTGTTATAATAATCTTTGATATCAATGAATAAATAATTGGATGTTCTCTGAAGCTAGAAATGGATATTTTGGGCTTTCATTGTTCTCATTGTATTGGGGAAGAAGATAAATCTGTAATTTATAAAAAATTATAGTAAAAATATCCATAGAGGATAGAAAATTAATCTTCCTTAATGTCAAAAGTGTGGAAGAAGATATAGTTTTTTATATGATGTTTGAATCCGATTTTTTTTAAACCGGTATTCTCAGCAATATAAAAATGATTATGAAGAAATTCCCCCTCTGAATAGTCACTCCGGATTTCTTGGATCCTAACTTTTGAATCTGAATTTCTCAGCAAGTAAATAATGGCTCTGATTCTCTTCTTCTCAAACACTCGAGAAAACTTCTTTAAGATGGTAGATGCTTTTCACTTTGAATTCTCTAGCGCTCCTCCTTTTCCGTGTGTGTAAAATTTATAAATGAGCGAATGATCTGAGCACATATTTATAGGAAAATCGTAAAACAAAGGCAAGAATCTTGAAAAATTGCCCGCTTCCTCAAATTTCAAAAACACCGCAAATCTCTCGCATTTAATCTTCAATCTTTGACTTCTTCAAATCTCTTTAAATTTCTCTAAGATTTATGAAAAGTTGAAATTCAGGTTCTCTTGGATTCTTCATATCTTCCTCAGAGTTTTCATTATGAATTTCTCAGCATATTTCTCCGGATTGTCATTCCGGATTTCTCAGCATGTTGCTCAGAATTTTCATTACGAATTTTTGGCTCAGGATTGTCATTCTGAATTTCTCAGCATGTTGCTTAGTATTGTCATTACAAATTTATGGATTAGGATTTTCATTCCGAATTTTTTGATCACGAAGTAGACTCTGAATTTCTGGCTCTAGAAGTAGACTCAGAATTTCTGGTTCAGGATGTAAACACTGAATTTCTGGTTTAGGATGTAGACTCTAAATTTCTGGGTCAGGAAGTAGACTCCAAATTTCTGGTTCAGGATTTAGACTCTGAATTTCTGGGTCAGGAAGTAGACTCTGAATTTCTGGTTCAGGATTTAGACCCTGAATTTCAGGGTCCAGAAGTAGACTCCAAATTTTTGGTTTAGGATCTAGACTCAGAATTTCTGGGTCAGGAAGTAGACTCCGAATTTCTTGTTCAGGATTTAGACTCTGGATTTCTGGGTCAAGAAGTAGACTCCGAATTTCTGGTTCAGGAAGGAGACTCTGAATTTCTAGCTCAGGAAGTAGACTCCGAATTTCTTGCTCAGAAAGGAGACTCTAAATTTCTGCCTCACGATGTAGACTCAAAATTTCTTGCTTAGGAATTAGACTCTGAATTTTGTACTCACGATGAAGACTCTGAATTTTTGGCTCAGGAAGTAGACTCTGAATTTCTGGATCTGAACATTCTCATAATTTTTCTTAGAGAAAAACACTAACCTTCTTCACCATTTCTTCAACCAGCTTTTATCATGAAATTTTCATTATTTGTGAGAACTTTAATATCAGCAAAGCATCGTCTGATTTGTTTATGATGTTTGAGACACTTTCTTAACTTTTGACTTCTTATTCTTCAACATAATCTTCTTTAATGAAATCATCAGCAACCAGTAACTTCAACATTCTGTAACTCAAAAAAATTCCTCAACAAAAAGATTACTTGTCAACAAATACAAATCATTTTTAAACAAAACACCATAAAGGTTCATTAATATCCCCTTTGGATTTTTTGGCAACTCTTGTTAACAAGTTTTCACCTCTAAAAAAATTTTACATCTCAAGTTATTGAATTTTTCCAAAACATAGACTTTCTCAAAAAGAGTGTCCTGACAGTACACTACTGGATAAAGTAATGTTTTTGAAGGATTTTCATCCCTCTGTGACAAGAAAAATTTGCGGCCATGTAAAGATAAACTTCACCTTACTAAAAATCCCCCACAACTTTTATCTTTTTCCTTCTCACTTTTCTTTTCTTCTCTCATTTTTCTTTCTCTCTCCCCCATTATATGATAACCACGACTTTATATTCATAAAAGAAAACTTAATCTTCCCGTTTTTCAACATAATCCAAAGCACGGTGGGGGACACTTCCTTATGTGTTTTAGGAAGTCATGAGAGGAGCCGGAACATGGAGTTGCAGCCTCAGTTCAACAAACCTATCCTTTGACATTACTTTTGTGAAAATATCGGCAATCTGATACTTTGTTGAAATATATTCCAGCAAGACTTCTCCAGAAACAAATTTATCTTTTAAAAAATGATACTTTATATCAATATTCTTTAATCTTGAATGTTGAACAGGATTATTAGAACGATCAATGGAACTTTGATTATCACAGAGTATTTTCAAAGGTTTAGAAACATTCACTTTCAAATCTTCCAGCTGAACTTTCATCCACATCATTTGAGTACAAGACTAAGTAGGTGCAACATATTCGGATTCAGCTGTACTTAAAGTTATTGAGTTTCTTTTCATGCTGTGCCAACTCACACAACATTCCCCTAAGAAAAATGTTCTTCTTGATGTTGATTTTCTATCATTACAATCACCAGCCCAATCCGTATTAGTATAACCATGAAACTTCTTCTCATTGTTCCTCTTGTATAACAACCCATGTGATGTTGTTCCTTTAACATATCTCAGAATCCTCTTAACTGCCAACATATGTGATTCTTTTGGATTACTTTGATATCAGGAACAGAGATTCACAATATAAGCAATATCAGGCCTTGAGGCTGTAAGATAAAGAAGCCTTCCTATTAATTTTGAAATGTCTTTCTGATTCACACAGTACCCTGAATTATATTTGATCAAATTTGTGCTCACTGAGATAGGGGTTGAAACTTCTTTTGATTCTTCCATGCCGAACTTCTTTAAAAGTTCCTTGGAATACTTTTCTTGGGATAAGAAAATATAGTTTTCTTGTTGTTGAACTTGTAAGCCAAGGAAGAAAGTTAATTACCACAACATTTAAATTTCATATTTTTTCTTCATCTCTTCAGAAAACTCTTCACAAACCTTTTCTTCATCTCCAAAAAAAATTATATCATCCACATAAATGATTACAATTAATGTTCTGGAATCAACATATTTAAAATACAAGTTTCTATCAACCATTCCATTAGAAAAGTTCATCTTTCTCAAAGAATTGTCAAGATTCGAATACCATGCTTGTGGATCTTGCTTCGGCCCATACAAGGCTTTCTTTAATTTGAAAACTTTTTTTTCATCCTCATCAAGTAAAAACCCACAAGGTTTTTCAATGTAAAATTCTTCCTCAATATCACCATTTAAGAAAGTTGACTTTATATCCATCTGATAAACCTTGTAATTCCGATGAGCAGCTACTGCAAGAAACATTAGAATAGTTTCCAACCTTGCAACATGGGCAAAGTTTTCATCAAAATCCACACCTTCCACCTATGCATACCCTTTACACACAAGCCTTGCTTTGTTTCTTGTAACTTCTCCATGCTCATTCAATTTGTTTCTGTAAACCCACTTTCGTCCGATAACATTCTTATTTTATAGCCTTGGAAGAAGTTCCCATGTTTCATTCTTCTCAATCTGATCCAGTTCTTTATTCATAGCATCCACCAATTATTTATGTTTAATAGCTTCTGAAACTGGTTCTGGTTCAACTTTTGAGATAAGGGAAGTCTGATTTTCTAATCTTAACTTCCTTCTTGTCTGAACTGGAGCCTTCTGATCCCCAATAATATATTCAGATTCAACATGTTTTTGTAATGTAGTAAAACTCACATTTTTTTCCTGGCATCACTTTCTTCCACATGTGACTTATCTGAGTCACTCTCACTCTGGTGGGGATTCTCTGATTTGTCATCCTCAGTATTCTTAACTAATTTTGTGAAATAACATGGATTTTCAACTACCTTCACATCATATGAATCCACCAACTTCTGTAAACATACATATGTAACTTCTTCCATTCAGTGAATAACCCATAAATATTTCTTCTTCAGCTTTCTCTTCATTCTTTCCTAAGTCTAGATTTTTGATTTTGAGCAAGCAAGGACTTCCAAAAACATTGAAGTAATTAAAAGAAGGTTTTTTGTTATACTACATCTCGTAAAGAGTCATATAGGTTTTTGGTCTCAACAAGCATCTATTTTGAACATGTACAGTAGTGCTAACACCTTCTCTCCAAAAGAATTTTGAAATTTTGTATTCTAATAACATACTTCTTCCCATTTCCACTAAGCTTCTATTGTTCCTTTCTGCAACTCTATTTTTTTTGTGGTGTATAGGGAGAACTATACTGATGTTTGATACAATTCTTCCATAGGTAAGTTTCAAAATAATTTCTTGTGAATTTGGTACTGTTTTCAGTTCTCAATTTCTTTATGGAAGCCCCCAATTCTTTCTCGAAATCTCTTCTGAAGAATTTAAACATTTCAATAGCCTCTAACTTGTGCTTCATGAACATGATGTTTTTCATCCGAGTGAATTCATCAAAAAAAGTGATAAAGTATAAATATATTTTTGTTGATTGATGTCTCATCGGGCCACACATATCGGAAAGAATAAGCTCAAGTGGTTTGTTAGATTGAATCTCAACTCTTTTATGGCCTTTGTTAGTCATCTTTCCTTTCTGGAAAGTAATACAAACATTTTCATCTCTTCTTTTCAGTTTTGGAAAATTCTGAAAAACATCAAATTTATAAAGCATACTCATGTTTTTATGCTCAAGGTGGCCAAGTCTTCGATGCCACAACTTATTTTCATCTTCAGCACTCAAATAAAAAGAGTTATTGGATTCTCTAATTTGAAAGATATTCCCACTGGTTCTTTCTCCCTTTGTAATCACTTTTCCATTTTTCACACTTTTGATGATACAAGAATCCTTTCTGAAGATAACTTATTTTACATTATCACAAAGTTGACTTACACTAAGTAAGTTATGTTTTATCTCACCAACAAGAAAGACTTTCTTAGATTTCAGTTTCTCTGCTTCAATCTTTTTCGTTTCAATTACCTTAATTTTTAGGGAACTATCATTGCCAAATGTAACCGCTCCTCCATCACGACTTTCAACATGTTCCATGATATTTATATCACCAGTCATTTGTGAAGAACAACCACTATCAAGAATCCATGTTTTGTTCCTCCCACTTGATTTAAAAGTTGTCTAAACAACAAAAGCTCTCTCATCAACCTTCTTATTTTCAGCATTCTTTTTTTTCTTATCATAAGAAACATGTTCTGGTAGAAATGTCATACATCGTTCAGCATGATGACCAAACTGATCACATCTTCCACAAACTTCTTCCAAACATTCAAATTGATTCTTTGTTGGAATGTTTCTAACATATTGAGAATTCACCTTTTCAACTTTCTGTGAGTATGGAGAGTTACTCATCCTTCTTTCACTATTTCTTCCACTTCCCTCAAACATTTTTTCGGGTAGAGATAAATTGTGCCAAAAATTATAATCTCTACGCCCATATATTCCAAAACACTAGAAATATCCCTCAAATCATGATTTTCTATTAATGAATGATCTTTCATTATAGAAACTTTGTTGAGGTTGATAACTTATTTCAGCTCTAGAAAACCAAGGATGTAGGCCATCTCTTCATTTGAGAGAGTCTTATACTTTTATAAGATTGATAGATTTCTTACATACTTTATTATCACAAGATTTACTAGCACTTCTTCCAAAACCTGAAATGTTAGAAGAATCCGATGAAACATTATTTTTGGTAAGAGAAGATTTCACCTGATTCTCATAATGATCCTTCACAACATTTTTAGAGGTCGCAGCTTTTACTTTTTTAGCTTTGTTGAAGTATTTATTCATCTTCCTCAGGGTATTTTCGGAATCAAGGAGTTTTGATTTCACATTGTTTGATTCTTCTTCCTTAGCTTCTAGATTCTTGCTATAATCTTCAATCATTTTTCCTTATTCAGCAATTCTAAGTTTGTAACTTAAAATGTCTTGAATGTATTCATCTTCCTTCATGGTGACATCTTTACTTCCATCATGAACTTCTTTACGATTTTTTTTTCATCACAAGAATTTCATTCCTGAGAGATTTGTTTTTCTCAAGACATGAAAGGAGTTCGAATCATAGTGGATATTTTCTGTAAGAATCTTCACCACCTTCTTCACTTTCTGAGGAAACATTTGTTTTCTCAACTTTCGAAATGAAGGTTATGAATCTTTCTTTACATTCATCTTCTGAGGAATCATTGTCAGATGATTATAATTCAAACCTCTTTCTCAACAAACTTATTTTCTTTCCGGAGAACTTCTTCTTGAATTCTTTTGAAGTCTTCTCTTCTTTTTCATTCTTGTTATACTTCTTCCACTAAGAATTCTCATTAGAAACATCATGATATTATCCAAAATTTTTCTTAGGAAAATTCATAGCAAAGTGTCCAATTCCACCAAACTCAAAACATTTGAGAGGAAGTTTCCCTCCATACTTTCCTCTTACTATTCGGTAGTTCTTAGATATGAGATACATGATTTTTTCATTCAACTCTTCATCTTAGTTATCAACAGACTCACAAGGGTTATCTTCTTCATCATCTTGGATTTTCATCTTTCTCATACCTTCAAAAGCCATTTCAAATTTCATATTATTCTTAAATATTGGAGATTTCCTCATTTCATAGGAAACAAGAAAGTTATGGAGCTCATCAAGAAATAAATCATTCTTATCTTCTAAAGCTGAAATTTTAGAATCAAACCTATCTGGAAAGTTTCTCACAAGTTTCTTCACAATTGTAGAATCTTCCACATTTTTTCCAAATCCCCTGATGTTGCATACAATTTCATTAACTCTGGTGAAGTATTCATCAATTTTTTCATCATCTCTCATCCTGATGTCTTCAAAATTACTACGCCATATTTGCATCTGGGCCTCCTTGACTTTTGTGTTTCCTTCAAAAACAGTTTCCAGCTTTTCCCACATGCTTTTTGATGTTGTGAGACCCATCACCTTATGATAAACATTTTTTGATAAGGACATGAGAGTAGAATTTCTATCCTTTCCATCAACTTCTATGTTTCTCTTTTTAGAAAATGTCATATGAGCATATTTCTCAATAGGTGGAAATCCAGTACTAGCAGCATCAACAACTTCAAGGACAATAGATAGGAGATAAGGAATAATCCTATTTTCTATCCATAATAATTCTTGCCATAAAACGTAGGAATTCCTCTATTATTGATAGGATTGATATTCTCCATGATAAGGATTAAACAAGGGAACTTCCCTCTGATACCACTTGAAGTTACATGGATCGAACGACAAATAAGAAGGGGGGGGGGGTTGAATCAGTTGTTAAACATTTATAAGTTTCGAAAATTTAAGAAACTCAACCCCTGAAACCTGTTAAGATTTATTTCCTTGTCAATATTTAGCAAGAAAATCACGCATGCAAGAAAGGTAAATCAAGAAAGTCACACAAGATTTACAAGGTTTGGACTCAATAAGAGAACCTATGTCCTTGCCATAGCCACTCCTGTGGGTCTATGGAAATCCACTATGATGAAGAAGTGAATACAACTTGTGCCAACTCACGTTAGAAACCTTCTATCTCCAGATAGGAAATATTATACCGACTCTCGTCAGTTTACAATGTTTACTTAAAGAACAAGTGAGCTAAACACAAGAATAAGAACTTTGATAAGCTAATCCACAAATACTCACTCCGAATGATCACTCAGAATCTTTAATCTGATTTCTTGAATCTGATTTTCTGAAACCGATCTTCTTAGCAAGATAATGATGGTTCCGCACAAATGCTCACTCCGAATTCTCAATCTGGATTACTTGAATCTGATATTCTGAAATTGGTCTTCTCGGAAATATTATAATGATTCCGAAGAAATGCCCACTCTTAATATTCAATCCAGATTTCTTGAATTCAATTTTTTTTAAACCGGTATTCTCAACAATATAAAAATGATTCTGAAGAAATACCCACTCCGAACAGTCACTCCTGATTTCTTGGATCCGAACTTCTGAATCTTAACTTCTCAGTAAGTAATTAATGGCTCTGATTCTCTTCTTCTCAAACACTCAAGAAAACTTCTTTAAGATGGTAGATTCTTTTCACATTGAATTCTCCAGCACTCCACCTTTTCTGCATGTGTAAAATTTGTAAATAAGTGAATGATCTGAGAACATATTTATAGGCAACTCAATAAACAAAGGCAGGAATCTTGAAAAATTTCCCGCTTCCTCGAATTTCAAAAACACCGCAAATCTCTCGCATTTAATCTTCAATCTTTGACTTCTTCAAATCTCTTTAAATTTCTCCGAGATTTATGCAAAGTTGAAATTCAAGTTTTCTTGGACTCTTCATATCTTCCTCAGAGTTTTCATTACGAATTTCTCAGCATATTGCTCAGGATTTTCATTTCGGATTTCTCAGCATGATGCTCAGAATTGTCATTATGAATTTCTGGCTCAGGATTGTCATTTCGAATTTCTCAGCATGTTGCTCAGAATTGTCATTACGAATTTCTGGCTCAGGATTGTCATTCTGAATTTCTGGTTCATGAAGTAGACTCCGAATTTCTGGCTCAGGAAGTAGACTCCAAATTTCTGGTTCAGGATGTAGACTCTGAATTTCTGGTTCCGGATGTAGACTCCAAATTTCTAGGTTAGGAAGTAGACTCCAAATTTATGGTTCGGGATTTAGACTTTGAATTTATGGGTTTAGAAGTAGACTCTAAATTTCTGGTTTATGATTTAGACTCCGAATTTATGGGTCAAGAAGTAGACTACAAATTTCTGGTTCAGGATTTAGACTCTGAATATCTGGGTCAGGAAGTAGACTCCGAATTTCAGGTTCAGGATTTAGAATCCTAATTTCTGGGTCAGGAAGTAGACTCCCAATTTCTTGCTCAGGAAGGAGACTCGGAATTTCTAGCTCCAATAGTAGACTTCGAATTTCTTGCTCAGGAAGGAGACTCTGAATTTCTGCCTCACGATGTAGGCTCTGAATTTCTTGCTCAGGAAGTAGACTCTAAATTTCTTGCTCAGGAAGAGACTCTGAATTTCTTGCTCAGGAAGAGACTCTGAATTTTTGGCTTAGGAAGTATACTCCGAATTTATAGCTCTGAGATTTCTGAGAATTTTTCTTAGAGAAAAACACCAACCTTATTCACCATTTCTTCAACCAGATTTTATCATGAAATTTTCATGATTTGCGAGAACATTAAGATCAACAAAGCATCGTCTGATTTGTTTAGGAAGTTTGAGAAACTTTCTTAACATCTGACTACTTATTCTTTAACATAATATTCTTTAAGAAAATCTTCAGCAACCAACAACTTCAACTTTCTATAAGTCAAATACATTCTTCAAAAAAAATATTAGTTGTCAACAAACACAAAACTTTGTTAAACAAAACACCAGAAAAGTTCTTTAATTGAGGGTCCAGAAGGTGGATATAACAGACAAGATTTTTTATGAGGTTTGGTCATTATGAATCTATAGTGAGGACATTTTGACATTCAAATTCCACTAGTATCATTATTGATTTAATAACAAGAGGCATTAAATAATAACATGATAAGTTTTTTTATATTTATAGATGATATTATTATATATTCAAAGAGAAAGGAATATAATGAAAATAATTTGGGGATTAAATTTAAGATGTTTAGGAAGAATAATTTATATTACAAATTTATAGATTCTAAATTGATACTATAATAAGACTAATTATTGTGTTATATAATCTCTAATTAGTATATATCAGTAGATTCATTAAGGAATGATGTTATCAAGTAACGGTATAGACCAAAAATGGTGAATAAGATCTATGGTTTCCTTAGGTTTTATTGATAATACATTCACATGGAGAGATATTTCTCATGTTTATCTAATAAAATAACTAAAAAAACATGGAAGTAATCAATGTTTCTTTATACAAATTAATGTAATGAAAATTTCAAGGAACCTAAGACAAAGTTGGTCAATTAACCTGTTCTCACACTACCCTAAAGTCTATATGTTTTTGTGATATATAAGAATTAATTGATGAAGGTATTGGGATAAATCTTCATGTTAAATGACATGGTGATATATTATACCTCATTATAATTGAAAAATAATTATCCACACTACTCGAATCATGATTTGGATTTAGAAAAAATAATTTTTTCATTGAAAATATGAAGTCGTTATCATTATATTGAAAGTTGTGATATACATACTGATTATAAAACATTGAATTCTATACTCATACATAAATGGTGGAATTTATATAAATGGGGATAGTTATAGTTAATTAAGGATTATGAAAGCTCAAAATATTACAACCCTATGAAGGTGTACAAGTTAGCTAATGCTATGAGTCTAAAATATTGTACCAATTTATCCCTAATAAGTATTTAAAGAGATCCAACACATATGTTTTTCAAATATATTGAACATAAAATCATGGGAAATAGGGACATATCAAATCATTCTCAAATAATTGATTAATCATTAATCCAAGTGATGATTAACGAGGAATATAAGGAAGATGTGGAACTAAATATGAAGGTGAGAAATGTTCATGAGTTCAATAATGATTATGATGGAATAAAAAGTTTATTAACTAAGTATGTGTCTGTTAGATTCATTTTTTATGGATTTGTTAGATGAATCTCATTGTTCATCATTCTATATTTATCATCAATGTTTTAATATGTAATTATATCAAAATGTGTATTTTTTTGCAATAACATGAAACTAGATAATTCAGAGTACATATCATGATGTCTAGTATGTCAACAAGCGAAGGGTGAAAGGCATAATTCGAAGGCTCTGTTACAACGATTACCCATACTAGAATGGAAATGGAAAATCACCACTATGGATTTCATTTTAAGACTCCCCATAACATCTAATTTCCATAATGCTAATTGTGTTGTAATTAATCATCTTACAATGCAATCATATTTTATTGGAATATGAGAATATTTCTATATTGATCAACATTCTATGATAAAAATAGTGTATGTTTTAAGGTTTAATGGAGTATCACATTCTATTGTCTCTGCATGAGATCTTTGAATTACATATATGTTCTAGGGTATAGTTCATCAAGATTTTAATATAGAGTTGAACAATATCACTACATATCATCCAATGACTTATGGTCGGTATGACAGGACCATCCAAACTCTATAATTCATATTGAGAGTGTGTTTTATGGATTCAAAAGGATTTTGGTTTCAACACCTTTCACTGGTCAAGTTTTCATACAATAATAGCATTCACTCAAGCATTCAAATGGATCATTATGAAGCATTTACAAATGGAAGTGCATAACGCCAATGTGATTTCATGGAATTTTATAAAAAAAATATTAGGACCCAATATATATACAGAAATGGAAGAGAATATTATTTCCATTCAACATCGCATCATTAAATCTTAGAAATGATAGGAAATTAATGCTTATATTCATTAAAAAAATCTAGAGTTTGAAGTTAGTGTCAAGGTATTCTTTAAATATATCATTGGAAGAATGTTATTAGATTTAGAAGGAAGTGAATGTTCATCCCAATATATATCAGTAACATATAAATTATTGAGCATATTGGATGATTGATTATCACATTTTGCCTCTATAAAATCTCTCTTATGTTTACGATCTATTCCATGTATTTATCTTGAGGAAGTACATACCTGATCATTCATATGTACTAAACTAAAGAGTCATACCACTAGAAAATGATATATCTTATGAGGAAAAACTAATGGATATTATGGACGAAATAGTTAATTTTATCCAAAATATGACAACACATATAGACACTATTTTATGGCAAAACCAAAAATTTGAGTAAGCTACATGGGAACCCAAGGAATTATGAGTCATAAGTATACTCATTTTCTACATCAAAATGATATAATTTAATGTAAAAAATTCATATAAGGGGGTAGAGTTTAACACTCTCTGATTTTTCAATATATTTATCTTTCAATAAATTTTAAATCTTTGATAACTTTCTTTTAACACAATATAGAATTTAAATTAACCACAATATACTATATAAATTAAATTTTCTAATGTGATAGTTATCTCCTATCTATTATATTTTAGTGTGTGGATTGGAATAACTATAATATGAAATAAGTTTTTACAAATTTATAAAATGAATTCAATTTTTATCGATTCATTTCAAATGAAAATTAATGAATTTTAAGGTAAAAAGTGATCACTACTAGAATCATAGATATTTGCGATGGACTATTTGCGATGGGATGCCATCACAAATAGTCTTTAGCGATGGGGACTCTTCACAAATAGCCCATTGAGGAAAATGGCATCGGAAATACTTTTTTTATGATGAGCCCATCACAAAAAATAGTATTTGTGAGGAGAAACTGTTCCGTCGCAAATAAGCCTCCGATTATATACATTATATATCAATCAAACTATTGTGACGGGCCCATCGTAAATACTATTTATGATGGGGAACTTACATGTCGCAAATAACCGTCTAATTATATACATTATATATATATAAACATTTTGTGACAGGTCCATTGCAAATACTATTTACGACGGACCCACTGTCCCGTCGCAAATACTAATAAAAAAATTATATTTAGATTATTTGCGATGGGAGCCCGTCATAAAAGGCCCCATCACAAATACTAAACATAATAAAAAAATATTTATTAAAATTATGATTAATGAAAAAATTATATTATTATTATTAAAATAATAAAAAAATAAAAAATATTATTATTATTAAAAAAAACAATAAAAAATATAATATTATAAAATATATTTAATAAAATTATGATTAATAAAAAATTAATATTAATATTATTAAAATAAAAAAAATATTAAAATATTAAAATTATCAATATTTACAAAAAAATATAAAAAAATCATGAATATATTATTATTATTATTAAAATAGACAAATATTAAAAAATATAATACTAATAATAAATAATAATGTATTAAAAATAAAAAAAAATTAAATTATGCAACATTTGCACAAATATAAAAGAGAGAGGCTGTAAATAGTTCATATTACTAAAAATCTTGAATTCAAATGGTTTTGACATAAAAAACTAATCACTGGGGGGTCGTCTTTTGGAGGAGGTGGAGGAGGTGGAGGAGGTGGAGGAAGAAACTCCATCCCTAAACTACGAGTCAGACGACACATGTACTCCATCAGCTCGTGATGTTGCTGCTGCTCCTATCGACGTATCTCCCCCTTGTGTTGCTTTTGTTCCTACTGCTACCACCGACACATCTCTTCATGCTGCTTCTACAAACTCTCTATAAGCTCAACCTGAGTTCGCAACTTCTCCTAATACTATGAGGAAGAAGATGATTCCTCTCCATGAGCTCCTCTCGAGTTGGATGCCGACATCGGAACAGTACCATAATATGTACCAGGAGTCAAATGATAGTCGATACCAACTACTCAGCTCTCCTCAAAGACACATTGAGTCACCTGCATCCATGCCGCCTCATCGAAATGGTGGGCACTGGTCTGCTCAGTTGTCTCGTCCTGACTCTCAGCCTGTGTCTAAGAGGTCGTAGCCTCATATGACTCCTTCAATTCCAATTTGAAATTAAAATGGTGAAAATATTATACGCAGTTAATTTTCAAATTGAAAAAAATAATACTAACCACAATCTGATGCTGGTGATCAACTTTAATCTATCCAGTGGCTGGATCACTATACATCCTCCGATAAACATCGAACTCTGTAATATCGGGATGCTCGAATGCCTATAGAAATATAAAATAAACTATTTATATTTAAAGTTATATAAAATATTTATAAAATATACTTACCGGATGCTCTCTATGCGTACTGAATGTACGAATACCAGTTTAATGTGTCACCTCCTGTCTCCCTTGATTCTGTCATCCCACTGAAGATCTCCTCTGAAATTCACTACCCAATGAGTGTAAACATAATCCATCCCAAACATGAGATTAAATGTACTTAGGTCGGTGGGCTCTACATGAATAATCAAATTATGTCACTTCTACTTTCTTAATGGATGCTTTCTCAGATTGTGTAAAATATGATGGAAACAGTCACGCATAGACACTTGCCGTGCTGCGTGGATAGCGTCACACATGCTATCATTGATGGGATACCATAAAACCTATAAATAATTTATAATATCAAGTTATTAATAAAAAAATTAAAAATAAATATTTTTTATTTACATACCGGCCAATGATCGAACATGTCACGATGCACATCAATAGGAATTTGTTCCCATGTGATCCATGGATGAGAAAAATGATTGCGCAAGATAGTGCTCCCTATCCAATAGCTACTTGCACAAAACTATGAAAAAGGAATAAATAATCAAACAATTATTATATATATAAATAAATTAATGCAAGATAACTAAAATATACAGGTTACCATACCTCTGTGTGCATGGATAGAAGCCAAGGTGTGGACTCTGCTCGAGGATAGGGTTAGGAATCATCAATCGCACAAGACTACACCCCCTTTTTATACCCCTTGAACTGGCAGTAGGTTGAGGGTCAGATGATTCAAAATCCCCCTCATTCAAAGGTAGATCAACCTCCTATAACTTGCGAAATATAACAGGATCCATCTGAAACAAAAAATAATTGTTGTTTGCAGATAGTTGAAAATAACTATTATATATAGATATATATTAGTTATTATTATAACCAGTATTTAACTGTGTCAATGTCCATATTCATCCTCATCTTCGTAGTTGTCCATGTCAATGTCTTCATCTTCCTCCTCAGCATCATCAATATTCATATGAGTTTTAGTTTCATCATCTCTTGTCATTTCAAATTCATTTGTAACATCATTAACATCTTCGTCATCATCGATCCTTAATTATGGGGTGTCATCATCGATATTCAAGTCCCTTTGTAAAAAAGATGGATTTTTACCAATCTTTTAAAAAATTTCAATTTCTTCCACTTCAGCAGAACCATATTCAGTTTGAGTAAACTGATTTTCCCAAGATTTCATTTTTATTATGCTCCATCAATCACTGAAGTCTCATGAAGTAGCATAGTATATTGCATAATAAATTTCATGTGCCTATTGATCAAGTAAAAATGGTTCAATTACTACAAGAAGACTTTTATATTTAATATCAACGATTTCATGAGTCAGATGAACACACAAGCCTCTCTCAGTATCCAACCACCGATCAGCATAAATGCTTTGTTTCCTTTCATACAGTAAGGACATGATTTCAAACCATGTGTAGTCCCTCCAAATAATATGCCATATACCGGAAATTCACTAATCGTCCACATCAACACAGCTTTTGTATGAAATTTTGTTTTTCAGCAACATCATATATACTAACACCATCACTCCATAATGCATTTAACTCATCAATTAATGGATTCAAAATAACATCATTATTCATTATTCCTAATTATTCATAAATATTCCAAATTATTCCTAATTATCACTAAGTATTCCTAATTATTACTAATTATTCTTATTTATTCCTAATTATTCCTAATTATTACTAATTATTCCTATTTATTAGTAATTATTCCTATTTATTTCTAATTATTTCTATTTATTACTAATAATTTTTATTTATTAATATTTATTCCTATTTATTACTAATTATTCCTATTTATTACTAATTATTCCTATTTATTACTAATTATTCCTATTTATTACTAATTATTACTATATATTACTAATATTTCATATTTATTAGAATTTATTATTATTTATTTCTATTTATTATTAATTATTCCTATTTGTTATTAATTATTCCTATTTATTATTAATTATTCATATTTATTACTATTTATTCCTATTTATTACAATTTTTACCTATTTATTAATAATTATTCCTAATTATTCTGAATTATTACAAATTATTCTTAATTATTAAAAATTATTCCAATTTATTTCTCATTATTTCAATTTATTGCTAATTATTTCTATTTATTGCTAATTATTTATATTTTAAGCTAATTATTCCTAATTATTCGTAATAATTTCTAATTATTCCTAATTATTCCTATTTATTACTATTAATTCCTATTTATTACTTTTTATTCCTACTTATTACTATTTATTCCTATATATTACTATTTATTTCTATTTATTAATAATTATTCCTAATTATTACTAATTATTCCTAATTATTACAAATTATTCCTATTTATTACCAATTATTCCTATTTATTACTATTTATTCATATTTATTACCATTTATTCCTATTTATTCCTATTTATTACTAATTATTTCTATTTATTACTAATTATTCAAATTTATTACAAATTATTCCTATTTATTAGTATATATTATTATTTATTCCTATTTATTATTAATTATTCCTATTTTTTATTAATTATTCCTATTTATTACTATTTATTCCCATTTATTACTATTTATTTCTAATTATTCCTAATTATTACTATTTATTTCTAATTATTTCTAATTATTTCTAATTATTAGAAATTATTCCTATTTATTGCTAATTATTCCCAATTATTCTTAATAATTACTAATTATTACTAATTATTATTAATTAGTGCTATTTATTATTATTTATTCCTATTTATTACTATTAATTGCTAATTATTCCTAATTATTCCTAATCATTACTATTTATTTTTCTAATTATTTCTAACTATTCCTATTTATTACAAATTATTCTTATTTAATGCTAATTATAAATATTTATTCATAATTATTCCTAATTATTCCAAATAATTACTAATTACTTTTATTTATTACAAATTATTCCGATTTATTACTAATTATTCATAATTAATACTAATTATTCTTAATTAGTACTATTTATGACTAATTATCCCTAATTATGCCTATTTATTACTAATTATTACTAACTATTACTAATTATTACTATTTATTACTAATCATTCCTATTTATTACTAATTATTCCTATTTATTACTAATTATTACTAATTATTACTATTTATTACTAATTATTACTATTTATTAATAATTATTCCTATTTATTACTAATTATTTCTATTTATTACTAATAATTCCTATTTATTACTAATTATTCCTATTTATTAATAATTATTTCTATTTAGTACTATTTATTCCTATTAATTCCTATTTATTACTATTTATTCCTAATTATTCCTAATTATTCCTAATTTTTACTAATTATTCATAATTCTTACTATTTATTTCTTATTATTCCTACTTATTACTAATTATTCCTATTTATTACTAACAATTTCTATTTATTACAAATTATTCCATATTATTACTAAGTATTCCTAATTATTACTAATTATTCCTATTTATTACTAATTATTCCTATTTATTACTAATTAATTCCTATTTATTACTAATTATTCTTATTTATTAAAAATTAGTACTAATAATTTCAATTTATTATTACAAATAAATACTATTAACAAAACAATTTAAATCTAGTTAAATTAGAAGTAATAAAAAATAATTAAAATTAACATAATTAAATGAAATAAATATTAAATAAAATAAAATATAAATACCTTTAAACTTGATCTTCTATTGATGTAGACGGCTTGAAAACATTATCATAAAAAAACTAACTCAAACAAATTTTTACTCTAAAAATAGGGTTGAGAGGGGGAGAGAAAATGAGAATTGAGAGTGGGATTTGAAAAAACAGATGGGGGGTATATATAGGTTATATTAGTTGCGACGTGTCTCGTCGCAAATACCTTTGCCCGCATTAATTTTTTGTCGGCGGTTAAAAGGGTATTTGCGACGGGACCCATCGCAAAAGATACCTGTCGACACACGTATTGCGATGAGGCAACATCCCATCGCAACAACCCATTTACAATCGCCGGGTATTTGCGACGGGACCCGTCTCAAATACCCTCCGGGTGACGAACTATTTGCGACAGGGGAATTCCCCCGTCGCAAATAACCTTCCCATCCCCAAAACCCCAGTTACCGCTGCCGGGTATTTGCGACGGGTCCCTTCGCAAATACCTCTGAGCGACGAACTATTTGCGCCGGGAATATTCCTCCAGTCGCAAATAACCTTCCCGCGGTTTGGCATGAAAACCGAGCCAAACCGTGCTTTACTTTTTGCAACGGGCCACCAGAACCCGTCGCAAATAACAATTCATTTGCGACTGGATAACCCCCCCCGTCTCAAATAATCTCTAGGAAGGACTATTTGCGACAGGATTATTTATCGTCGTAAATAGCCCGTCGCAAATGTCTGTTTTTCCCGTAGTGGATGTTTTATGAAAGAACTGTTTATGTGCAGGAAATATGTTTTTATAAAATTAAACTAAACTAATCCATTTCTATAAACTATTTTAATTAAAATTATATATAATATATCAATCAAATATTTTATCACTAATCTTATGTTTGTATGAGTCATTTAATAATAATAAAAACTATTTTATACTCAAAAATTATTTTTTCTAAAAAAAATTTTGTTGCATTTATCACAAAGTTTTTAAAATAAATTTCCAACACTTATTGAAATAGAATATTTTAGAATTTATTATATATTTATAATCAACCAAATTAATATGATTTAGTATTTCAGATTAATTTTTAATCATAATGAACAATTACCATGTTAAAAATCTTATTACTACGGTACAATTTAACAGGGTTAAAAGAGTGGGGAGGGGCAGTGGTTAACTAAATAGATAAGGTTTAAAATATAAAAAAATAGATTTAATTTTTTTAGATTATTTTATTTAAACCACATTCATTTTATCATATAATATTTGGAATTATTTAGCCACATTACTTGTGTAAGAAAAATATTATATAATAAAGTTTCAAGTATTTACAAGTTTTCCACCCACCTCACTTATAAAAGGGAACCTTCTATACTCTGTTCTTCACACAACATGTGCTCTTTATATTGTACAATATCTACCAAAATACTCTCCTAACAAACTTATTCACAGCCTTGATTTCATATTCTTCCCAAGAGACCCATCATAGAATCCTTGTGGTTCTTTTCGAATGTGGATAACCGAAGAAGAGGTATATGTTCTTACCAATCTTCTTCATGATTATTCCTTCTTAAACCTCCTCTAAATGTTCTATATAAATAATAACTTTATGAAATAATTATATATATATATATATATTCATCTTAAAATTTTACTCATTTTCTATCTACTTCCTGTCCTTGGAAAATTGATTACATTGGTCGTGCGTACGTGTGGGATACCATATCCATAAAGCGATGTGATTTTTTTATTTCCTCATTAAATTTATGATCATAATGATATATTTAATTAATATATATGATATATATGATATAATTATGATTATTTAATGTTTAATTATTATATACCTTTCATTCGTTCCATTAGTTGAAAAATTAAAACATCGCCTATGCGTATGTCTGGTCTACCACCTCTATAAAATGATGAAATTTATTTTTCATAACATATTAATATGAATGGATATAATACTTCATATAATGAATAAATATTATAATTATTTAATGATTAATAATATGGATATTATGAACACATGACCATGGTGAAAATACCACAACAATCTAATTTGGACATGCATTAAAAATATGCTAGTTTGGACTCGAATGTTCATTTTAATGAAGAATGTTTCAGTAAATGGATAATTACATATTAATAAGTAATGATAAAAAAATATGTTATTAATTAATATGGTATTGGTATAGACTTATAATTAATCTATATTTAGTATGTAAGAGTTTTGAAGGTATATGAAGGAGATAGGACTCGAGGTAAGGGTTTCTTATCACACATATATTTTTATGAAATATATGACATATTCACCAATTGTTATTTTGTGTGTTGTATATACTAACCATGAATTACTTATATGATTATTTAAAAAAAATATTAATGTTATTTTAAAATAAAAATAAATTTAGCTCTCTCACGAGGTTTTGATTTAGATATTACTAAAGTTGTATGGTTCTTTATCTAGATACTATTTCATTGTGACATGTTTCTTGCTATGCCCATATTTTTGTATAAATGGTATATAGAATTCCATTTAATATTTTATATATTGAATATATTTATATTAAAGGTATTTAATATTCTATTTTAAGTTATTTCATTCTATGGGTTTATCATTCAATAGTTACCAAAGTGATAAGTGTTTCTTCTACAACATCATTTCAATTTAGGATTTCCTATATTTTTTTCAAATGATAGAAAATATATGATAAATATCTTTTAATCACCATATATTTTCTTTACATATGTTAATTTATATACTTTTCAAGTATGATAACAATTTATATCTCATTAATTATTAAAATTATTTAGAAAATGCTTTTAATAAATGTTGACATTATTTTTTATTTTCAACAAGGAATCTTTTTATAAATGTTCATTTTCATAAATTTGTTTTATAGAATTCATTATCTATACATAAACATTTTAGAAATATTAATTTTTTTTTTCATTTATATTTTAAACAAAATATTAAAATGAATATTTTCAAATGTATCACATATGGCTCACTTATAACTTTTTACAAATGTGTGAATAGAATTTTCATTTTTAACATTTATGAAATGAACGGATTTTCCTACCAACATAACCAATATGTTATTAGAAGAATAAATTATAATATATATTTAAAATTACTTTTTCCACCATTTTCTCAAAAATGATCATATGAACTTTTTAACACATATATGATATCTAGGATCAGAATTAATATAACACACCTATATTAGAATAATATTTCTCAAATAAATTTAATTTCTTGGATAGCTTTCATTACTCACAATAATGAGTTTAGATGGACAATGATATACTATTAAAATATTTTTATCACATTGCTATTGGAATTGAGGGTTTGAATTGGACTAAATAAATTATGAAAATTTATGGTTTTCACATGTATAAAAAATTAAATATTTATCAACTAATTAGAAAATAAAAATAAAATTATTTTAAAATATAGGCGATGTGTTCATGAATTATACTATATTAATGGTTGCTTTGTAAAGTTATCCTAATAAATTAAATTTATTTCTATTTGTGAATTATTTTAATTAAATTTATATATTATATATTAAAAAAATGTTTTAACATTGATCAAATATTCCTATTATACATTGAATAATAATAAATCCAGTTTTTGTTAAAAATATATTTTTTGTAAAAATGTGAGTTTCGTTGCATTTTTCACACATACTTTTAACCAATTATTCCGTTAACAGTTAATAAATTATATAAAATGAATTAAATATTTAGGGTCAGTAGTTTCAAATTCATTAAACAGACCCCTATTATTTTTTATCAATGTATATAGTAAAAATGGTAAAATTTATCATCTTAGTAAAGAGTAAATTGTGTTTATTGAGATTAAAATAAGGTTATAAGGCCATATTTTTTTCCTTCTAATTGTTATTTTATGAAGTTAATTCCACCCTTATCACCAGTTTCTTGAAATGTATTAGTTTTCGGGGAAATATTACTTAAAAATCAGCTATATACAATTTAAATCAATAAAATTTATAGAATGACACTAACTTTATTTTTAATATCTCTTATGTGTCAACATAGAGAAAAATGAATTCTATGAACGAATATATGTGTCTATTTTTATAGTAACGAAATAATTTTCATGATGATAATTTATTTTTAATTTTTAGTAATTATATAATATCCTTAATTTCTTATGAAACATCGATGATGTTTTTTTTGAAGTAATAAACAAATATAATAAATTATTTTAAAAATGTTAAAAGTGATATAATTTTAATGAGATAATGAATCCCAATAAAATTATTGATCTATATGATATATTAAGTAGGTATTAAAACATTATATTTTAATTACCACTTTGCATTGATGTATTTAATGCTAAATTAAATGAATAGTGTCAAAAAATGGCATTTATGATATTTTATAAAAAATAATATGTTATTAAACAATATAAAATTAATAAAGATCTTATATTGAAAAAATTATGGGGATATGGTAGTAAACATAATAAATTGTCCATTTAATCAGAATTTCTAGTTTTATAGTAACATTATTAACCCACAAAGGGTATAAAACTTTAATAGTGTGGTAATTGTCAAAAGGGTTAATGAGGGTTAAAACTAATAGAAAATAGTAAAAGTGTGCACTATAATTGTCCAATTTTTATCTTATGAGAGGATTTAGATATATATTCATATTATATTCAAATATTATCAATTTGAAGACCTTTTCAAAAGGAAATTAATTTATATTAATTTAATATTTTATAAAATTCAAAATTTCCCCTCCTCTCAATTATAAAAGGGCACCCCTCATTTATGTTATTCACACTAATATGGTCCTTCTATGATAAAAAAATATCTATCAATTAATCTACTACACTTTGTGAGACACATTCTAGTGGTTTTTATCATCCTAAAATGAAATCCTCAAAGCCTTTTAGATATTATATAAAAGAGTCATTCCAAAGCAGAGGTAATGACATTAACTGGTCACTTTTTTTGAAATTTTATTTTAACTCATATATATCTATTATATACTTCATAAAATAATAATATATGTATCTTAAATATATATAAATGTTAATATTTTTTATATCTCCTCTAATCACTCTCTTTCTATTAAATTGGAAGTGAAAGTACCATTCGTGGAAATGTATACCATACCATCTCCACGTAAATATATGATTCATTTTTTATCACCATCATTTATGGATGGTTATTATGATGGGTTTAATATTTTAATATGATACTTATGAAACATTTACAGTTCTGTAATGATAATATAATGTATAATTTATTACCATACAATCATTTGGGAAACAATAGCATCATTCGTGTGTATGTGTGGGCTACCACTTTCACAAAGAAATGTGATTAGTTTTTCATTTATACTTTTATTAGATGGTAATGAAGATCAAATAAATGAATATATTATATATATATTTATGATATAATAATGATATTTTAATGTTTAATTAAAATTTACTTTTCTATTTTTCCATACTTTTAAAAAATAAAATAGTGTCTATACATATGTACGATTTACGGTCTCCATAAACGACATAATTCATGTTTCTATCCCTAATTTTTATGGATGACTATATATATAATGAAAATATATGATATTTATACCATGATTAACATTCTATAGATGATGTAATTATGATCAATGTACAAGGACCAAAACTACCATACCAAAATTAATATAAAAAATCAAAGAAATTATCTGTCATAATAGTGATTTTATTAATGAATTTTTAATAAATGGGTTATAAAAGGATAAAATTTAATCATATTTGATTATATATATATTATAATAGTTCTATAGTAATATTTTTAATAAAAAAAATTTATTATTCAAGAGTTTCCTAAATTAATGAAGGAATTCAGATGCAAGATAAGGGGTTTTATGTTACAATCTCACTATTCATCGCTATTATTTATGATTATGTTCAAATGATGAAATATTTTAATAAAACTCTCGAGATAATAATTAATTTTATTCTTTTCTGGTAATTTATTTAAAATAAATGTTTTCCAATCACTTTTACCATCTTTTATACTAATGAAAATATAATTTTTTATGGAAAACCATCTTCATCTCTCACTTCAGTTGGAACACTTTTTTCTTCCATATCCATGTTTTTATAAACATCTTAAAGAAGGTTTTTACTACTCTCTTATCAATTTTAAAATTCATTTTTAACCATGTTATTCTTTTTAACCAAATTTTTTTAATGTAGTCATCTTTTTGTTTTCCAAATGGTGTACATTGTGACTTTTTCAACAAATGTATGGAAGGAATGTTTTTTTTAAATTGTTTGAATTAAACTGAATTTCGTACTATCGTGGATGGTAAAATTTTTGAACCGTAATTTTCAATTTAAAATTTTTATTTTAAAAGAAATTTTTGTCACTAATATTTTGTAAATTTTTAGATTTTACAGAAGTGATCTAAAAATGAAATGGTAATTTTCCTTAAGAATGTTTTAATTATCGTTATATTCATCAATGAGAACAACCATAAATGTTTCTTAGGATTTTTAGGGAATATGGTCAGATGGTAAATTCCAAATTCTTTATATTAATGGATTTTATTTATTATGGCTTGAAATTTAGGAAACATTTTCATTTTCTACGGGTCATTCTTTGATGAAATGTTTATGAAACCCATTTTTCATTGTTTCCTATTATGGTGAATGGTTTATTATATTGTTGAACATATATTTATGATTTTAATTATGATATGGGTGAGACCTATATATCACTACAACTAATTAGGTAATGACTTATATCTCATGAAAAAAACAAGATAAGAATTTGGAGTGAACCCAACTCAGTTGGGGACTTTTCCACTATGATAGTCTTAGGAGTAAAAATTGACTACTATGATGTATTGGAGAGTGAACCCATTACACTATGATAATATTGGTAGTTATCCTTCACTACTATGGAATTATTTTTTATGATTATTTTTTTCCCTAATACCATGTATTCTACCTATACTATTCTCTAGTGGCTCTTTTTCTTTGATTCTTTTACGGTTCATTTACTACGAACTACCATAGTTTTATGACATGACTCAATACTATGAAAAATGATATATTGGGTTTGGTTTTAAATTATTAAAATAATGTTCTCATTCCATTTTTTCTTGTTATTCTTATGTGATCATTGATATCTCCCTTCAATACACTTATTAGTTATCATAACTCTCCATTTATTAGGTTTTCATTCATAGATTATGAGAATGTTATTTTCTATGATATGTCTATTAAGATTTATACTTATTAATATGTTATTGGGAGATAATATAGAACTTATTTGAATATATTTGTTTAGGTTTCCACATTTCCAATGAAACTAGACCTATATTAGTGTGGAATGGATAATTATGTTATGTAAATAATATTCATATATTTAGATGTAATATCTATTTATGAATATTTTAGATCATTATAATTGGTATCAGAAAAACGTTTAGTTAACCATTGGAAAATAGGATAAGAAATATTTAGTGAGAACCAAATGGATAAGAATTAGTATAAGATAACATACCAAATATTTTGGTACTAATAATGAATAACCTAGGTTAAACCAAAGGTGTCATAGAATATGATTTTCTGATTTAAACATCTTATAAATCAATTTTAATGATTATGTGGTTTTCCTCTATGATTATTGTTTCTCACACTACACTTTTATTTTTTGCCAATGGATTTAACTAAATGGAGCTATGTTAATGATTAATGAAATATATAATATAATTAGTGTACTATTTAATTACTAAATGTTCTAGGAGTTATAATGAAATGTTTTATTGCTATGCCCACACAACTATGTCAAGATATGAATCATACAGAGCTTCCTAAAAGAAAAATCAGGGAAAAATGATATATTAAGTCCTTCATGAGGGAACATATAACTTATTTTATTGGGTCCAATGACCCACTAGTCTATGAGAAATGGATCAACTGTAACACCCCAAGAATCCATGGTACGCTTCTCTTTGAATAATACAATAGCATGTGTTGTACGCAACTTCGAGTTCCAACACACCACAACCAGTCAAACTAGCCGTTATGAATAGTAATACCCACTTTTTAAAATTTGATAAATTTTATCTTTCAAATTGGACTTCTTTTTTGGATTCGGAATATCGAAATTATCTTAGGCTGAATTTTTGGTATTTTTCTGAAAACTTTCAATTTCTGATGAATAGTGAAAAACACTCAATTATAGTTTAAAACCAAATTTTTATTTAAATAATTATTTATTTTATTTAAATTCATCTTATGTCAAAATTGATACATAATACCAATATAATTTCAATGTAATTCATTGGAGTCAATTTATAGTAATTATATATATATATAAATTTTATCGAACTTTTCACCGTCTTTTATCCACCTCCTAGGAGAATTTGCAAATTCACATAAAACATAATTTTACCACTTCTGTGAGTGGATTTCAAAAATCTGAGAGACATGGTTAATATCAAGGTGTAAAATGTGGTTCAATAAGATAAAAATAAATTTTGGTGAATAGTAACTTTTACTTTTATTTCCCACGGTTAAAAGTAAATAGGGTAATTTAGGGTAAAAATGATATTATTATTACCCTAACACATGTCCTAATTCAATTTTCTAAGTATAATTCGACCAAAAACAACCTTAGGAATAAAATATGAACCCTTTTGATCCTCTTGGATTAGATTAGGACATTTAGTATTATTTAATTCAATGAAGAGTTAAAAGAGATAAAATCAAAGTTTAATAATTAAAACATTTTTAATATAGGGTTATACATATGATAATTTAGATTATAAATATTCATTATAAATATAGAAAGTTTTCCTACATAATGATATTTTCTTTATAATTTTTTGACATTAAATAATTTAATTTACTTATGACACAATGGTGATGTAGTAATTACCTAATTAATGAAATATTAAAATAATTGATATCATAAATATAAAAATAAATGTAATTTAAGACTTTTTATAAATTAAACTAATTTTCTTGGTTAATATAACATATTAGGGTAGGTTATATGAATTTTTTTCGAAGTAATAATTCTGTTATGAATTTTGAAGAAACAAAATACCAAATAGTGTCAAAATTGACATAAAAGAGTTTTTAAAACAAATATTATATTATTAATTGATATTCAATTCCTAAAAATCTAAGGTTCGGCCAAGAGACTTATATAATGATATGTGTATTATTAATGAACCACTTGGGGTTATATTGGAAGTTTATAGTATGTTTATTAACCATATAATATAAAAATACAATGAGACATGGTAAATGTGATACTAATTAACTAAGAGTTAAAAACTAAATGATAAGGTTAATATAGTGGCCCAAACCAATCTAAAACCTATTGGTTGTGTGGTTTTCGACCCATACCCACCTTAGCCTCTAAATAAGTCACTTTATATCCATTAGAACCCGAATATTAATTTATTATAAAATAATATTTTAAGTTTTTCCTACGGTGCCCCTCACCTCTCTTATAAAAGGGCACTCTCCCTTCTCTCAAATTTATACCTTCAAAGCATTTTGGTTCGGCCAAAACCTGCTCACATATTCTATAAACATCCCTAAATTGAACCTAGAGGCCTTAGTTTGATCAGAAAGCCAACCTAAGGATCCCTTTTGATAAAATCAAAAGGTAGAACCCGAAGAAGAGGTAATGTTTTCACCACCCTCTTTCAAGTTCCTTTCTTCTTGATCTTCTTCTTTATTTGTTATTTCCATTATAAAATAATAAATCCAGTATCTTCTATATGCTGTGATGTTATTATAAATATGGTACAACCTTATTAATTATTCTATCCATCCATTGAATGACATGTCACCATACGTGCGTACGTACGGCTTACCGTCTCCACATCGTGGTGTAATTGTTATTATAAACATTATTATTTGTATGGGTATGATAATGATGTGTAATTTAAGTAAATAATAAATATAACATTATAATAATTTTATATATATGATATACCATCTAATTATATACGATTTTAATATCAAAATAAGGATATTGTCGCTCTTGCGTACGTACGGACTACCGTCTCCACGAACGCGATGAGACTCATTCGCCATCGTATCCATTCAAGAATAATTATCATTTAATGATTAAAAGTAATTTTTCAATACATGATATCAATATAGATATGAATAATATACAACCTATCCATAAAAAACACGTCTTACATAACAAATCATATAAAGGAAAATGAACCGATTAACACCCGAAATGACAATAATACTAATATATTATTAACAAAGCAATATTAAAAGATCATATATTATATAATATTTATGTATATTATTCTTGTATAATGTAATAACAATTATTTAACTATTATACAGGATTTTAACCTACCCTTGACCAAGGAAAAGTACAAGGTATGGGTTTATCTCACAATCTCATCATTATCCGATTCTGTTTATACGTAATTACCTACTGGGACCTCTTTAACATCCACATCTATGTTTCTTAAAAATTTATTCCAAAACATTTTTACTATTTACTATACTATGGGTTAAAGTCATTTATAACCTTGTTTGACTTTTTATAAGATTTTTATAAAGGATGATTTCCGTCTTTTTCCAAACAAGGTCCTTTTTAACCTTTTTGACAAAATTAAGGTAAGAATGCCTTTATTTAACTTATATGGTAGGTGTGGCTATTTTCCACCGTTATAAAATCATTTAAGATTCCCTTAAAATCTTATAAGAATATTTTCAAAGTAAATGTTTTATTTTATAATTATGTTAATTTTAAATGATTTCAAAAAAATAGATATTTCTCCCAAATAGTTTTGATTTCATCCATGTCAACATCCTTTGATGGATTTTAATCTTATTTGAAGTTGATTTCTTATGATACAAAACTTCCATATTATATTGAAGGTTTTGTGATATGTTTGACTGTGGATGTGTTATTTTTGTACCATTCATGGTTTATGGATAAAGTATTGACATTTCATATGGTAGTTTTAATACGAATGTTTATGTTACGTTTAAACCTGTTCATATAAGGAATGCATTGGACTTAGTAAGTGACAGATGGAGTCCGCTATAGCTTCTCGATGCGTCGGTATGTCTCATGAGACAAACTAGTATCTTGGAACAAGTCCTTGACAAAATCTTATTTGTAGTTTTGGAACAAGGCCTTGACCATGTGGTTATGATAGTCTGGAATTATGCGTTCCATCATTACGAAAGTGGTTATTGATATCGCATGTGATTGTTAGACTAGTAGAATATCCATGTGAATAAGTAAATGGAATTATTTCAATTTATTTCTTCCATATTATGGTGAAGTTCAAGTTTAAAAGGATTTTTTTAGTTATACATTTCCTTAAATGTTTATGCCTATTTATGAATGGTTCCTCTATATTGTTATCCTTACTGGGCATCTGAGCTCCCCATTTCTATGTTTTATTTTTCCTAGAATGTGAAGAAGTATTTTATGAATGACCTGCCGGGATATTATGAGGGGATATGAGTGTGGTATATGGGGATGAGATGTTGTTGCAGTTTTTCACTTTATGATGTAATGTAAACACTTATGAATGTATCTAGTGATTCCAAGGATACTAAACTAATCGGTCTTTCGAGACATGATATTTTGTGATCATGCCAATATTATGTAATAATGCAGTGACTCTGGGAAACTGGGGTTGGGGTGTTACAGTTGGTATAAGAGGAAGGTTAGTAAAAACCATGGAAGCTAGATTTAGATAAACTCCTATTTGAGCACATATCCGTAAGATAAACTTTGAGGATTAATATAGAATAAATTACAAGAATTTTGTTATTGTAGAGATTTTGTGAGATTTCCAATAAATGACTCCCTGTCTGGATACGAGCAGGTGGAGGCGGCTCTGGCACATATGTACCTAGGGGTAAAACCTGAAAACACCGCTTTGAGCTAGACTCGAACGAGAACTGGTGTACGAAAACGGGTCTTGCTGAACTCTTGGTGATGACACTTCTAGGGGATATACTTAGGATAATTATCATTATCTTTACAAACAATTATGAAGGGTTTATGAGTATATACTTCTTCAAAGAAAACATTTTTATGATTATGGATTATATCCATAAACTGTTCAATTTATGTTAAGTGTTTTACAAGTTTGGGATTATGTATTTCGATTTATAAACTAATCTAGTTTATGCCATCTTTTAGAAATGGCACCTAGTGGAAGGAATGTAAACCATATCAATGCACACACTCCTTGTAGGGATTTCCCTCCTGCTAAAGATAATTATAGTGGAGCTGGCGATGCAATTGGTGCTGATCAGCTAATCACCATACTGGGACAACTCACTCAGGTTATGAATAATAACCTTACCCCTATGGAGCACCCAGATCCACAGTGTGGAGGATCAATGTTAGATCTCTTCATGAGGAAATAACCAGCAAAATTCAATGGGGGTTTAAATCCACTAGTAGCCAAGCAAAGAATAAATTCTTTAGAGAAAATATTTTAGGCATTAGGAAGTAGTGAAAGGGAAAAGCTTGTCATGGAAGTTTAACAACTCACTGGAGATGCTAATCAATGGTGGTCACTGATTCAAAATACAAAGGAAGATGAAGAAGTATCAAGTATGGAATAGAGGGAGTTTAAATATATTTTCTTAGAAAAATACTTTACTCATGACCATCGAGCGGATATGGAAAGACAATTTCTGAGTCTGAGGAAAAAGGACGATGAGAATGTCGCAAACTATGAGGCTAACTCTACAAGGTTAGAGAGGCATGTAGCATATTATATACGTAACACAAGGAGTAAGATTGATAGTTTTATTGATGGGTTAAAACCATTTCTCAATCGAGCATTAGTCTCACAATCCTTCTCATCATACGAAGATATTGTCTCATGTGCTATCAAGACAAAAAAAGTATTCCCTAAGTCTTATGACTTTAAATCAAATAAAGAGAAGAAGAGATTTTCCGATCACTATGGGAATGGAAATAAGGGGATGAAGGAAAAATTTGAATATCCATCCTGCAGTAAATGTGGAAAGAAACACCCTAGTACTTTCTTGAAGGTAATGAGAGTCTGTTACAAGTGTGGTTAAAAAGGCCACCAAGCTCGTGATTGCAAGGGGAAGAAAGAAGCTACCGATGTTCAATTCTACAACTGAAGGGAGATGGAAAATTATGAAAATAAATGTCCTAAACATCAGGGGAAGTTACCTTAGAAAAGATCAAGGGATCAAGGCCAAACTTATTCTATCACTACTGCTGAGGTAGAAGCTCCGAAAAACCTGGTGGCAGATAATTTAATGGTTTCCTAAAGTTTTGTAAATGATTTATTTGATTCTAGATCATTGCATTGTTTCATATCTTCCCAGTTTTCTAAGAGAATTAGATGTTTAAAATTTGATTTAACAAGGGAGTTGTCAGTCAAAACTCCTAAGGGAATTATCATCGCAACAAAGTTTTGTGAATCTGTTCCCATTATAGAATATAAATGTTCTTTATCTACTGATCTCATCATCATACCTTTGATTGAGTTTGATATAATCCTCAGTATGGATTGGATTTCATACCATGATGAGAAGATTTATTATAAGAAGAATAAGGTTGCGATTTTTGATAATGATGATAAGGAACACCTTATCTTTAGAGAAAAATCGTCACCACCTAATTCTTATCTAGATCCACCCCCAGTAGCTCAACTAAATTCAATTATCGGGGAGGACGAGAATGAAAAAACTATGGGTGAGGAAAGTAATGTTAAAATAGAGGATGTACATATTGTGAAAGAATATGTTGATGTGTTTCTAGAAGATTTACCTGGACATCCTCCAAAACAAGAAGTTGGGTTTTCCATTGATTTAATTCCTGGTTCAAGGCCTATATCGAAGACCCCTTATAGAATGGCCCATATGGAATTAGTTGAACTAAATATATAATTAGAGGAATTGAGTAATAAGTGATTTATTCACCCTAGTGTTTCTCTATGGGGAGCCCCTATCATTTTTTTAAGAAGAAAGATGGATCTATGAGGTTATGTATCGACTACAGGGAGATCAATGCTATAACAATAAAGAACAAGTATCCCCTACCTCGCATTGATGATTTATTTGACCAAATGCATGGAGATCAATACTTTTCAAAGATTGAACTTCGATCTGGATATCATCAGTTGTGTGTGAAGAAGGAAGACATTCCGAAGACAACATTTCGAACCAGGTACGGGCATTATGAGTTTATAGTAATGCCTTTTGGGCTGACTAATGCACCCTATGTTTTCATGGATCTAATGAACAAAGTTTTCAAGGAATATCTCGATGATTTTGTAGTGGTATTTATTTATGATATCTTGGTATAATCCAAAAGCTACGAAGATCATGAAAATCACTTGCGCATTATATTGAAGACTCTGAGAAGACATGAATTATATTGGAAGTTTAGAAAGTGTGAATTATGGTGTCAAGAGATTTCTTTTCATGACCATATTGTCTCTAAGGATAGAATCTCTATTGATCCTTCTATGACAAGAGCAATCAAAGAATGGCCAGCACGAAGAAGTATAACCGAGGTACGCAGTTTTATTGGTTTAACAGGTTATTATCGGCGTTTCGTCCATAATTTTGCCTGATTGGCTAACCCATTAACAAATCTCACCTGTAAAGGGGTTAAATTGTTTTGGAAAAAATAGTGTGAAGAATGTTTTTAAGAACTGAAGAAAAGATTAGTCAATGATCCTATATTGACTCTACCATCGGGGAACGATGGGTTTGTTATTTATAGTGATGCTTCAAAGAAAGGACATCATTGTGTCCTTATGCAGAATGATAGGGTTATTGCCTATGCATCATGACAGCTGAAAATTCATGAGAAAAACTATCCTACTAATGATCTTGAGTTAGCTTCTGTAATCTTTTCTTTGAAGATATGAAGACATTATCTCTATGGTAAATAATGTGAGATAAATACCGATCACAAGAGTCTAAAGAATATTTTCTCACAGAAAGAACTCAACATGAGGCAAAGGTGATGACTTGAACTACTCAAAGATTATGATTTGACGATACACTATAACCCGGGGAAGGAAAATAAGGTGGAAGATGCTTTGAGAAGAAATGATCATGGAGTTTTGAACAAAATGAGAGTTGAAAGGGATCTAATTTTCATGGATCTAGTAAAGATGGATATGGGAATAACCATGGAAGGTGAAACATCGATACTTTTTCAAATGGATGACAAACCATATTTACTAGAAATGATAAAGAGTTCTCAGACCGATGACGAAGAATTTCAAAAGAAGATTAAAGCTGTGAATGATGGGAGATTGAATGACTTTGTGTATGAAGATGGAATTTTGAAATTTGGGAAGAGACATTGTGTTCCCAATAAACCTGATCTAAAAAGGGAATTGTTGGATGATGCTCATAGTTCCAATTTCTCTATACACCCTAGGAGCACCAAAATGTATAGATATTTGAAGTAACATTTTTAGTGGGACAACATGAAGAGGGAGATTGCTGATTTTGTGTCAAGATGTATGGTTTGTCAACAACTGAAAGTTGGAAGGCAACAGCCTGGAGGAGTCATGAAACCTCTTCCCATACCTGAGTAAAAATGTGATAATATCATGATAGACTTTGTCATGGGACTACCAAAGACTCTTAGAAAGAACGATGCAATATTGTTCATTGTTGATCGTCTTACCAAGTCAGTGCATTTTCTTGCTATAAGAGAAGATCTACCACTTGAAAATCTTTCAAGACTATATATTAATGATGTTATGAGACTTCATGGAGTACCCCTATCGATTTTTTCTGATCATGATACACGTTTTACTTCACGATTCTGGAAGAGTATTTAGAAGGACTTGGATACTGAACTTCATTTGAGCACTGCCTACCACCCTCAAGAAGATAGACAATCAGAACAGACTATTCAAACCTTACAAGACTTGTTGATATCCTGCTCACTCGACTTTCAGGGTATGTGGGATCAATTTTTTACCTCTGGTAGAATATTCTTATAACAATAGCTTCCATTCGAGTATTCATATGGAACCATATGAAGTGTTATACAGAAAGAGATGTTGCAAAACAACCTGTTGGAATGATGTTGGTGAAAGAAAACACATAGGCCCAGAACTGGTGGAGGAAACGATGGAAAAGGTGAAGGTAATCCAAAACCACATCAAAGCATCTCAAAGTAGGCAGAAGAGCTATGCTGACAACCGAAGGAAGGATTTGGAATTTTAGGTAGGAGATCATGTTTTCTTGAAGGTATCTCCATGGAAGGGAGTTATACGTTTCAGTAAGAAAGGTAAATTGAGTCCCAAGTACATTGGACCTTTAAAAATTCTAGAATGAATTGGGGATGTAGCTTATCTTTTGGAAATGCCGTCAAATCTATCCAATGTTCACTATGTGTTCCACGTATCACTGTTGAGAAAATACATGCCTCACCCAACACATGTACTCACCTATGTGGAATTAGAATTGGAACCCGATCTGTCTTATTGAAAAGAGCCCATCAGAATTATTGATACTAGAGAACAAGTGCTGAGAAACCGGAGGACTCGTCTGGTAAAAGTTCTATAGAGAAACTATAAGATGGAAGAGGCAACATGGGAACCTGCAGAACTTATGATGAAGAACCACCCGAGTTTTTTTTATGAAGTAATATTCTAGAAATTTCAAGGATGAAATTATTTGAAGGAGGGTAAAATGTAACACCCCAAGCTTCCACGGTATGCTTCTATTTGAATTATACAATAGTGTGTGTTGTACGAAACTTCGAGTTCTAACAGACACCACAGCCAATCAAACTAGCCGTTATGAATAGTAATACCCACTTTTTGAAATTTGATAAATTTTATCTTTAAAATTGGACTTCATTTTTGGATTCAAAATATTGAAATTACTTTATGGTGAATTTTTTGTATTTTTCTGAAAACTTTCAATTTTTGATGAATAGTGAAAAACACTGAGTTATAGTTTAAAACCAAATTTTTATTTTAATATTTATTTATTCTATTTAAATTTATTTTAGGTAAAAATAGATAAATAATACCTATATATGTTCAATTTAATTCATTGGAGTCAATTTATAGTAATTTTAGATATATAAAAATTTTATTAAACTTTTCACCGTCTTTTACCCACCTCCTAGGAGAATTTGCAAATTCACATAAAACTTAATTTTACCGCTTCAGTGAGTGGAATTTCAAAAAATTGAGAGAAACGGTTAATATCAAGGAGTAAAATGTGGTTTAATAAGATAAAAATAATTTTTGGTGAATAATAACTTTTTACTTTTATTTACAACGGTTAAAAGTAAATAAGGTAATTTAGGGTAAAAATGATATTATTATTACCCTAACACACGTCCTAATTCTATTGGCTAAGTATAATTCGAAAAAAACAACCTTAGGAATAAAATATGATCCCTTTTGGTCCACTTGTATTAGATTAGGACTTTTATTATTATTTAATTCGATGAAGATTTAAAAGAGATAAAATCAATGTTTAATAATTAAAACATTTCTAATATAGGGTTATATATAAGATAAATTCGATTATAAATATTCATTAGAAATATAAAAATATTTCCTACATAATTATATTTTATTTATAATTTTATACAATAAATAATTTAATTTATTTATGACACAATGGTCATGCAGTAACTACCTAATTAATGAAATATTAAAATAATTGATATTATAAATATCAAAATATATGTACTTTAAGACTTTTTATAAATTCCACTAATTTTCTAGGTTAATATAACATAATAGTGTTGGTTAGATGATTTTATTTCAAAGTAATTATGGTTTTATGAATTTAGAAACAACAAAATACCAAATAGTTTCAAAATTAACATAAAATGAGTTTTTAAAACAAATATTATATTATAAATTGATATTCAATTCATAAAAATCTAAGGATCGGCCAAGAGACTTATATAATGATAGGTTTATCATTAATGAACCACTTGGGGTTCGATTAGAAGTTTATAGTAAGTTTATTAACCATATAATATAAAAATAAAAAGAGACATGGTAAATGTGAAACTAATTAACTAAGAGTTAAAAACTAAATGATAAGGTTAATATAGTGACCCAAACCAATCTAAAACCTATCGGTTGGGTGGTTTTCGACCCATCCCCATCTTATCCTCTAAATAAGTCACTTTTTATCCATTATAAACCGAATATGAATTTATTATAAAATAATATTTTAAGTTTTTCCTAAGGTGCCCCTCAACCCTCTTATAAAAGGGAACTCCCCCTTCTCTCAAATTAATACCTTCAAAGCCTTTTGGATAGGCCAAAACCTACTAAAATATTCTATCAACATCCCTCAATTCAACCTAGAGGCCTTAGTTTGATCAGAAAGCCAATCTAAGGAGCCCTTTTGATCAAATCAAAAGGAAGAACCCGAAGAAGAGGTAATGTTTTAACCACCCTCTTTCAAGTTCCTTTCTTCATCAACTTCTTCTTTATTTGTTATTTACATACTGAAATAAAAATCAAGTATGTTCTATATACTTTGATTTTATTATAAATATGGTACAACCATATTCATTGTTATATCCATCCTTTGAATGACATGTCAACATACGTGCATACGTACAGCTTACCATCTCCACGTCGTGGTGTAATTGTTATTCAAAACATTATTATTTGGATGGGTATGATAATGATGTGTAATTAAAGTAAATAATAAATATACCATTATAATGATTCTGTATATATGATATAACATCCAATTATATACGATTTTAATATCAAAATAATGATATTGTTGCTCCTGCGTACTTACGGACTACCGTCTCCACAAACGCGATGAGATTCATTCGTCATCCTATCCATTAAAGAATAATTCTCATTTGATGATTAAAAGTAATGTTTAAGGGCATGATATAATTCTGGAGATGAATAAGATACAAACTATCCATAACAATCATGGCTTACGTAACAAAGCATATAAAGGAAAACGAATCAGTTAACACCCGAAACGACGATAATACTAAAATATTATTAACAAAGCAATATTAAAAGATCATATATGATATCATATTTATGTATATGATTCTTGTATAATGTAATAACAATGATTTAACTATTATACAGGAGTTTAAACTACCCTTGATGAAGGAAAAGTACAAGGTAAGGGTTTATCTCACAATCTCCTCATTATCCGAGGTTGTTTATAGGTAATTACCTACTTGGACCTCTATATCATTGACGAAGCGTTGTCGTGCACGCTCTCAAAAATATTTATAGCTAAGTGCAGCACAGGGGCTGACCTAGGTCGTTCTCTTGAGGAGCTTTTGTGGTTAATAAATCACTACTTCTATTCCACCTAATCTAATTCTTTTTGTTGTTTAATATTTTATGAAATAAATGTAATTTAATAAAATAAATGAAATTCATAAATCATATGAAACTAAAATTTAATTCTAAATTACCATGCAATGCTAAACAGAATGTAATTAGGGAAGAAAGGAAGTTCTCCCGAGAGAATATTCAGGGAGCACCTTCATTGGCCAACTTCAAATATTCTTAGTTTACACACTCCATCGTATGTGTGCACACCTTATTCTACACCGGTTATGAATGAAAAGTCTACTTAGTGATCGCCAATCACACCTTCCATCCACCTCCTCAATCGAGGGAAAATGGTTGTAGATTAAGAAGTTAATCTTTAGACAACCATAGTGAGGATTACACCCACTATAAATTATCCTTAGAATTAACTCAAAGAATATTAAAAACATGGTCTTGGGTTCAAAAACCTGATTACTCCCTCGGGATATTCCTCAGATTAGTTACTCATGATCATGAGTATTATAGTTCACGATGGTAAGATGAGAGGAAGAAAAGAGGGTGAATCGGTGGACAAAAATAAAAACAATGCATGAATTTATTAGAAATCTAAATTACAATAAAAAAACTAAAAATAAAGAAAATAAATAAAATAAAAATAAAGGTGGAAGATTTGCGGCCGGCCTCCCTCGGTAGAGATCTCCTCCTTGGTGCCTTGAAGGAATGGATGGAAAAATGGGATGATTTGGGAAGGAGGTGAGGGCCTCCTTTTATAGGCAGAATTTGTCTCTCAAATGTCGACGCATTTTATACCCCTTTAATGACATATTAACGCGTTACACCCTTCATAAATGTTGTTCATAAATGTCTTGGCCGTCTCCTCTCAAAATATCAGCTGATTTGGAAACCGTATGTAGGAGTTATTAATTTTTCATTCTCGGTTGCTGTTTCTGGACGAACCATCCAGGAAGGTTCCTCCAAAATAATGTCATTCAATTGCCTCGTTAAGGATCTCCAAAATCCTCCAAATTTATTGTAGAGACTCTCCTATCTGTTCTCAAGGTACCCCAGGTGGAAACATATCATTTGGATATGTTTAGGCCGCGTTTGATGTCCGTTACTTTGGGTGGGTCCATGCTGTCCGCCCGGAAAAACTCCAATCTTCAATGATTTGTTAGACCCTTTAGATGACCGAATCAGCTCCTGGTCCAGAAGACAAACATGAAGGAAATAAAATATGGATTCTAACAAAATTTTAATCAGAAAATTTGGAATTTTATGTTTCCTGAAATGACCAAAATACCCCTGACGTAAAATTCTGTCAAAAATCCAGAATTAGTCGTTTTTCACATTTGGGTTCAAAATAGCACTAAAACCTAAAAACATGATAATTACCCATTCAATAACACTTTTGTGGGATTATAAACAATGTTTTACAGTATAAAATATATGAAAATGTGAGCTTCATCAATCATCCACATCGATATTTCTTAAAAATGCAATCCACATTTTTTACTATTTACTTTACTAAGGGTTAAAGTCATTTATACCTTTGTTTGACTTTTTATAAGATGTTTATAAAGGAATATTTCCATCGTTTTACAAACAAGGTCAATTTATCCTTTTCATCAAAATTAAGGTAAGGATGTCTTTTTTAACTTATACGGAGGGAGCAGCTATTTTATGCCGTTATAAAATCATCAAAGATTCCCATACAAGATTATAAAAATATTTTCAAAGTAAATGTTTTATTTTTTAATTATGTGACTTTTAAATGATTTCAAAAATTGAGATATTTCTCTCAAATAGTTTTGATTTCATCTATGTCAACATCCTTTGACGAATTTTAAGCTTATTTGAAGTTGATTTAATATGATACAAAACTTCCATATTTTATTGAAGGTTTTGTGATATGTTTGACTGTGGATGTGTAATTTTTGTACGATTCATGGTTTATTGATAAAGTATTGACATTTTTATGCTAGTTTTAATACAAATGTTTATGTTATGTTTGAACCTGTTCATATGTGGAATGCATTGGACTTAGTAAGTGACAGGTGGAGCCTGCTATAACTTATCGATGCATCAGTAGGTCTAATGAGAAAAACTAGTGTCTTGGCACAAGGCCTTGACAAAATCTTATTTGTAGTCTTGGCACAAGGCCTTGACTATGTGGTTATGATAGTCTGGCATTATGCACTCCATCCTTATGAAAGTGGTTATTGATATTGCATGTGATTATTCGACTAATAGAATATCCATGTGAATAATTAAATGGAATTATTTAAATTTATTTCTGCCATATTATTATGAAGTTCATGTTTAAAAGGCTTTTGTTTTAGTTATACATTGCCTTAAATGTTTATGCCTACTTATTAATGTTTCCGCTATATTGTTATCTTTACTGGCCATCTGAGCTCACCCCTTTCTATGTTTTATTTTTCCCAGGATGTGATGAAGTATTTTATGAATGACCTGCAGGGATAGTGTGAGGGGATATGAGTGTGGTCTATGGATACAAGATGTTGTTGTAGTTTTCACTTTATAATGTAATGTAAAGACTTATGAATGTTTCTAGGGATTCCAAGGCTACTAAACTAGTCGGTCTTTCGAGACATGATCTTTTGTGATCATGCCAATATTATGTAATAATGCACCGACTTTGGGTAACTGGGGTCATGGAATTACATCCACTTCAGTAAAATGATATTATTTTTAATCCAGTGTTCGAATCAGAAGAAATTTATTTTATATTTTTATCATTTGCAAGGAGGAGAAGATTAATGGTGAAATCCTATCAAAAAACAAAAAAAAAATAATACAAGAAATTAACTATATAGAGTGGGATGAGTTTAATAACATAATTATAAATAATTATTTTCCTCATTTTATTCATACAAAAATGGAGAAGTAATTCCATTGTGGTGGAATAAATTTGGAGAGATAATGTAATTGGGACATGATCTAGACAAGGAAATGGAAGAGAAGGTTAGATCCATTCAATATCACATTAGAGAAGATGAAAGTTGGAAAAAGGGTTATTATGATTGTCTCTTGAAACATTTTGTGTTTTAAGTTGGTGAAAATTTATTCATAAGAATATATACACAGAAGAGGGTTGTAACACCCCGAGATTTTATGAATTTTTTTCCATATTAATTTAATCTTTTTTATATTTTCCATTTCACACAACACTAAATGTAACTTGTGTTATATGAATGAATCACATTATTCATGAATTTTATACTACAAATTTTTATGATATCATTGTATTCTACACAATGATATGATTTTTCTACATGAAACACTAATATGTATTTCATTACACACAAAACTAAGTTTCTACGAAACAACATGTCATTATTATAATTATTTAAATGAGACAGTTATAACATAGGTGTTAAAAATAGTAATATGAATAATAATAAATATTTTTTAAATATTTTTTATAATTTTTTTATATAAAATAAACATAATGATGAGAAAACATAATTTTTTTTCAAAGTCTTTATATGTTGGGAAATATTATTTTCTCAAATGAAATTGTTTTTATGTCCTTATGTGAACAATAATAAAAGTAATCATATACATGTATATAAATTTAATTATATAAATTAAACATCATATATGAATACATATAGTCAAAAATACTTGAGTTTGGATTTCAAGTATTCTTCTGAAATATTTCATTTTTGGATGAATAATGAACAGTACAAAATTTTAATTGAAAACTCCATTTTCATCTAATTAATTTATATAGTTAAATAATATCTTAATTTTAATTTAATGCTTTATTATATAAATTAAATATAAATTAATCCAATTTTGATCATTGTAACCAATTTAACATTGAAATTGGATATAAAAACAATTCAAAAGTTTTAATATTTCTCCTAAAAAATATGTTATCTCACAGCGTCTGTGGGACTAATTTTAGACATAATTTTTAAAATTATTTCAATTAAATTTGAAAAAAAATACATAAAAAGTTTAATTTTTATAATATTTATATTCTAATAATATGAAATTAGTTTTTTTATAAAAAATATTAATGAAGGTATTTAAAATTAATTACAACGATTAACATAAAATTAAGTTTAAGAAGGGACTAAACCTTAATATTATGGTACAAAATGTAAGAGACACTTATAAAAAAGGAATTTGATACCAATATTTCCACCATATCACCTCATATTTTTAATTTTATGAGTCATTGGGATACTATTGCATGAAGATGACCTATATAATATGTTATGTAATAAAAAATATAATAGGTGATCCTTCATTACCTTTAATATTTATAAATATTTAGAGTATCAAAGAAGGTACATAACATCAATTAAAAAAATTATTTTTAAAGTTAAATGAGATTTTTATAATGACAAATTTAACTGTAAATTTTATATATAAATTAGATATATTAAACACTTAACAAATTCTAACGCTTGAATTATTTTGTTAATAATTAAATAAAATAGATAATGCTAAAAACATTAGAAGGAATGTAAATTTAATGAATTATTATTTTCCATTATTTTTTAAATGATTATGTCATGTAAAAAATATGTCAACTTTATATATTCAAACATTGATATTTTTATGATATGTTTAGATTTAAATAAAAATAATAATGTCAAAATTGACATTAATATTATTTTACAATAAATGATATTTTATTAAATGATTTAAAATTAATAAAAATCATAACTTTTGACCAGATATTTTTAGGTTTTATTAAATATCAAATATGTTCCATTCATAGACAAATATGTTTTTATAATCAACATAATAACAAATAGATAGTTAAAACATTGATAGAACGGTTTAGGTTAAAGCAGTGTTTTTCCCGTTACATGTGCTTGATTTAAAATTAATTTTTAAAACATATGTAATTTCATATTTTTTAAAATTATATATAATATTTATAATTCAGTTGGTGTATATTTTCTAATAAATCTCAATTTAATTTAGTCTTAATGGGTAAATCACTTAGGATAGAAAACTTGTTACTTTAATAAAAACTAAGATGATAAAAATAATAAAACATAGAAGTTAAAGAAACAAATTATAAAAATATAGTTATTTTTGTGTGGTGTAGGTTTTTATCTTCTATAAAACAACTTTAGTACATTATTTGTCTATTTTTGAATAACATGAGGTATGTGAGACCTCCCGATAGTGATTACACTTTGGTATTTACAAGCAGGCCACTCCTCCTATATAAAAAAAATTCAATATCCCCATTACTTACACCTCTCAAGACACTTTCACTCATAGAAAACTATCCCAAATAAGCTCCCAAAATTCCTCCTCTGAACTACAGGAATAAATTTTTAAAACATCTAACCATGGAATCCCATTGATGAAAACCAAAAGGAGTTACTCAAATAAGTGGTAACATCCTTTAACAAGATTTTTGTTTTATTTTCATTCTCCACCACATCAATTTTTATTATTACATGATTAGATAATTACCTAAGTATCCTAAATATATAAATTTATTGTTATTATATGTATTTGACCTGCAATTACGCTCACTTACATCTAATGGGAAACTAACATGTCGTTCGTGTGTACAGAGGACTATCGCCTCGTGAAATGATGTTGTTTTCCCTTTACCACCTCTCATCGGTGGGAATTATGATGTATGTAATTTTTTATATGATATCTATTCTATTTATTATGTATTTATTCAAATTTAATTATTATATAATATATACTTTTAGGATTTCAATTTTTTGTAATTATGATAACTTCGTTTTTCGATGTGTGGACCACTGCATTCTAAAAGTGATTTGATTCATTCAAACATTAAATTGAATGTATTGGGGATAGATTAAGTGAAATTATATTATATATATGAAAAAATAATTCCAATGGAATGATATTATATATTAAAATATTTAAAAATATTTCTTTTATTTTTCTTTTAATACGACGTGAAAATGGAAACAACATTCATGCATATGTACAACCTACCGTCTTTAGGAACGATGTATTCAATTTCATATTTATATATTTAATATAATATTATATGTATTTATTTAATGAATATATATGATATTTATATCATGTTATACATTCTTTGAATAAGTAAATCATGATCTATAAAAGAGGACCAATGTCACGACCCGTCCCCCAGGGCCCGTACCGTGACTACCCCAAGCCCACCTACCATAGGCTAGTGGCTGAAGACTAGCACTGGAAAGGTGTATACCTTAAAGAGAAGGCATTTACTCTAAAAATGTATAAACACACAATCCAAGAACACAATAAGAAGTAACCACAGAGTAAACTGTTGTAGTAGAAAATGTACTAAAAGTAAAAAGGTCGGAATACAAGCCCAATTGAAAAGTTCAAGTACAACTGAGAAGAAAAAACAAATCCTGGATCATCTACCGGGGATCCTACCTAAAGGGTACGTACAAGTCAAGATTAGTAGTCCTATGTCACATCATGTCAAATGGTCCACCTCTGAGCACCATCCAGTCCAAGCTCCCTCAGCCTTGATCAACGTTGTCTGTCATCTGCACAAGACACAACAAGGTATGGGAGATGCTCGTGCATTGGTGATTATATCAATACGCAGTAGGGACCCTAAGACCCCTGAAGGTCTCCCAAAGTTTCACAAAGAAAAAACCACAAAATAAACTTTTATTACAAAGCACGAAGAATTCAACAACTCTACTTAGGTATATTCCCATACCTATACCGAAATTATAAAAATATACTCATATCATATGTGAGGGAAGAATACCACAAAGGTAACTCTAAAAATGTAAAAGTATCACACAGGTATCACCATAAAGATAACACCAAGAAGGTAAAAGTACCATATAGGTAACACCATGAAGATAATACCACAAAGGTGAAGGTACCACAAAGGTATCACCACGAAGGTAAAAGTACCAAACAGTTATCACCGTGAAGATAACACCACGAAGGTAAAGTACCACATAGTTAACACCACGAAGTTAAGAGACTCATCTCAAACTAGGTATATAATTAAGGCATATAAGTACATGAGATTAGTTGAGAATCTAGATCATTATATTCTATCGAGAGGTACTACTGCTGACTATACGGAGTCTGACCCACATAGAATTGATAGGTAATAACCCTCGCTGACCCACATAGGATCTAACCAACATAGGATCGGTATGCACTGAACCGCATAGGATCACTGAGAGCTAAACCAAACAGGATCTGACCCACACAGGATCAGTGTTGACCCACACATAATCACTCAGTATTAACCTCTGTTTGATCTATCTCCAACCTCCGCCTCACTGCCTGCCACTGGATTCCCGCTCATAGCACGTTTGGGAGAACTTCTCCTCAAGCCATCAATCATACCTCAACCACTAATATGTTCCATTATAAAGTATCCCAATGGACCGCCATGTCATATGGGTTCCAACGCGACAGACGACACATCAATTGGATGCCCGGTCTGTGACTTATAAGCGTTTTAGTTTCGAGGGCCCGATTGGATTTGGGTTTGATCCAAAAAGGCTTCACTCCAACATTATCCAAAACTCAAGTGGAGTAAACCAAAAGGACCATCTCATTCTAAGAGTTCTGACACCGTAGATGGTTTTTCAAACGAAAGTTTGGTCTGTTAGTTACACCCCTTTCCGTGAAATAGGGGGTGATCGCACCTTGGTCAGGCCAGGCTCGGTCCGGCCAGCCAGAATTTGTCAAAGGGACCGATTCCCAAAAGGGATCCCAAAACCACTGAAGGAGTGTCTAATAGACACTCAGTTCATTAGTTACATGCATTTCTTTATTCGAGGACCGATTGGGCCTGGGCCCGGTCCGACTCGGTCAGGCTGACCCGATGCAACAGGTCCCATGGTCCACCTGGCCCCGCTTGGATCAGACTTTCAAAGGGTCGGCCCGATTCGGTTTTTGGGCCCAGGCCGTGATGGACCAACCCATTGGGTGGGGCTTATCCCACCCGCGTTGGGCTACTGGGCTGCAGGTTCGGCTCTAACTACAGGCGGGTCTGGCCCGCTCAGTCGGCCCGTGTCCAGCCCGGTCTGCCAGAGGGTGGACCGATCTTCCCGGCTGGCCCGTGGGCAAGGGGTCGTTTCGACCAGCCAGTGGGGCGCTACCCCACCACGTAACAGTCGGTCATTTTGGATGATCGGGGGTGCTCCAACCCAGTGCGGCGCGTGGCCGCACCGCTCTCCCCCTCCTGTGGCTTCGAGTCGCAGCCTCCTCTAGCAGTGCACGGCGGTGCGCCACTTCACCTCCACCTTCCGCAACCGGCTTGCGCTGGTCTCCTTCTTCAACAGTTTTGGATTCGGCCGCGACAATTTCCCACCGGCAGTGCGCGACGGAAAACCGCACCACCTCCATGGCTAACTGTTCTGCAAACCAACACGGTATAGTATCATGGCCTCCTCCTACGGTGCACGACAGCACGCCTCCTCCATCGTGGCTGGCCGGTGCCACCACGCCAGTGGTATTTCATGGATAAAGCAAATGTAAACAAGGTAGTGGAGGGTCCAGTCCATGTTCGTTTAGCTCATGCCCTCCACGTTACCTTGAAACCCTAAGTGAGGAAAAAGAATTCAACAATCACTTGAAATTTTAACAAAATAAAATCCCTACCTCATGATCATTGGAGAATGCATGTGATTGAGGAAGAGTCAGTGTTCGTCGTTCGATGGAACTCATCACTGCCCGCTGGAACCGGATCCATCCTCTAAGTGATTGACATCGTGAAAATTTATCAGAACTTCGTCGCTTGGTGAAGTCATTCCAATACCTCTCCTCATGCTCCATATAAATAGGAGAGGGGGAGGGTGAGTAACGCTTGTGGAATTAATGGGGGTTCATTTAATAGGAACCTTCCTAATTCCGACGACAATGTTACAAAGGATTTTAGGAGTCAATCCATTTAATGTCTTGACACGTCATTGGACCCGCCACTGCCGCTTGTCCATTCACTAAAAAAATGACTTATACCAACATATATTTTGTATCAAATAATATATTTGTTGGTAAAAATAATTAATTACAACATATATATCACTATTTTGATATTCCTTATAAGTACCGAAAATTATTTTTACCAACATATACATATGTTATTATTAACTCTTTTATACCAACAAATTATTTAGTATCAATTAAATTTGTTGCTATATCACATCAACACCAACATTTATGTTACAAACAAATTAATATATTTTTATTATTTATTATTAATGAAAAATTATTTACCATTAAACACACACATCACAATAAATTATTCAGTATCAATAAATATTCTACTAATAATTTATATATATTTTATTAATTTTCTTCATAACCAATATATTTTTTAATAAACATGTATTCTTATATAATGAATTAAAATATTGATAATTTAATAAATTTTCATCAAACTAATATATATAATTTAAAATTATTGATAAATGATTCTAATTTATGTTGAATCTAACCAAATAAATTAAAAACTCATAAATAAAAAATAGAGAATTAGATGTATGTATAATAATTAATTTATTTTAGAAACATATAATTTTTATTATTAAAAAAAATGAGGCTCGGCCTCGGGCGACGGTGCTCCTGCGGTTCCAGAGGGGTTCAGTCAGCCACTCATTATTCAATGGTAGCACAGATCATGGGTGTTCTTCCATCCATGGTTGTCGACTTCAGTAGATCGGGGGTGGGATCCCCTCAGTGGCCTCAACATTGTTCAAACAGCTACGAGTTCGGACGTCTTCAGTGTTTCAGATTGATCAAAATCCTAAGTTTGAGGCTCAGTTTCTATAATCAGAGGTGCGAATATTTGGTGGTGAGTTCTTCAGATTTATCTTCAGTGAGTTTTGATTTTTAGGTGGAGTTCAGCTGTGGCTGTATTTTTAGGGTTAATGTGCATATATCATCTGGATTCATCTAAAAATTAAAAACAAAAGTTTAATTGAAATTATTTGTTATATTTATAAAAGAAAACTTGTGCCCAAATTGACATTGTCATGGAAATCTATTCCCAATTCCAGTGCCCCGATAACCCTAAAGATACAGATGAAATCAAGCCTTCATTGCCACAACGTTCATCCCTATTTAGTTTGTCACTACAGAGGTCATCCCTTCGGTTCATCACCACAAAATTCACCCCCCTTCAGTTCCGACAACGCTAATCATTTCTGGTAACCATTGACCCCCTTTGGTTCGTCTCCATGTCGTTCTTCTCCAGGTTTCCTTTAATCAACTCCCCCTTTATTTCATCGATATCACCCCCTCTTTTTTTCATTCCCATCCCATCATTTTTATGCTCCACTTTTGTGATAATTAAACAAATTAGGTTGTGAAGAACATATTTGAAGTGAATGAAATGTATACTGTCTATTATGATTGCTCAATTCATGATTATAAATGTTGGGTGAATGACATTGTTTTACATTTCAGCATAGATAGATAATAATTTTATGGTATTTTGAAGACTGAATTGACTCGTTTATAGATAAATTCACCCCCAATAATCCTATTAGAAATAGATTCATTTTTTGTTCTGTGAATAATCATTTTCTATTTATTATTTGGTCATGATAGTGTGATACTATTTCTTTTGTAGATCAATGAATTCTATAGAGATCACCATTTCGGGCTTTAATCTCAATAGATTCACTTCTATAATTTTTTCATTAAACTCTAATGTTGTAATTATTATTTTCAGTTGTATTTTTATGAATATTTGTTTTGATAGAAACAACCTGGTTTTATTTTTTGATAAGAAGGTGTATGATTTTTTTCAATTCAATTATTAGGATAACATCAATTGTAAAGGATTTTTATTTCTTTTTAATTAGTTTTTATGTTAATTCAATATGAATTAATTTTCGTGTGTTGTAAACAAATCATTTTGAGCCTAAAACTGTGAAATTTCAAATGTGTTTGATACTAGTTGACACTATCTCGCATGCTGAAATTGATGTTTTACATGTTTTGTTTTTGGTTTCCTTGAAAATAAGTGTGAGGTTCCAATGAAATTCATACAAAAATTAACATCTGACCTTTAGAATTCATTTCATCACTCATCCATCAGTTTCTAACCTGGTTATATCTCATTTTGAACTTCAATGTTACAATTTCATGTCTAATCATTCTGTTTTGCGGGTAATGATATAGGAATAATCTCTTTGAATATCATTTAACTTTAATGTTGTAATTAATATTTTTTGTCAAATTTTATTAATAGGTGTTTTGATTATAGCAACCTGGTGATATTTTTTGATAAGAAGGTGCGTGATTTTTTCAATTCAATTCTTAGAATAACAACAATCATCATGGGAGTTTTCTTTCTTTTATATTATTTTTTTTATGTTCTTTCAATATGAATTAATTTGTTCAGGATGATAAAAAATTATTTTGAGCCTCAAACTGTGAAATTTCAAATGTGTTTGATACTGGTTGACATTATCTTGCCTGCTGGAATTTTTGTTTTACATAATGTTTTTTGTGTTTCCTTGTAAACCAATGTGAGGTGTTAATGAAATTCATACAAAAATTAACATTTGGACTTGGGAATTCATTTAATTACTAATCATTCTGTTTTGTAGGTAATGTTATAAGAATAATCTGTTTGGACATGAATGACAACAAGGAAGTGCGACGCTCTTTCTTTTGTAGATCAATGTCTTCTCGTGAGATCATCAATGTCTTCTCTTGAGATCACCCTGGCCGACATGAATCTCATTAGATTCACTTATTTATTTTTAATGAGGTTTCATTATTTTCATTGCATCACTAATCCTATACTATCTCATGTTTAATCAATCAGGTTTCATTATTTTGTAGATCAATGGATTCTCAAGAGACAACCTTTCCCGTCTTGTATAGGTGTTTTGATGATAGCAACATGGTTTTATTTTTTGATAAGGTGGATGATTTTTTCAATTTTATTCTTGGGCTAAAAAAAATCTTCAGAGGATTTTTCTTTCTTTTTGGTTATTTTTCATGTTCTTTAAATATGAATTAATTTGTTTATGATGTTAAAAAATAATTTTTAGCTTAAAACAGTGAAATTTCAAATGTGTCATCATAATTTTCACACTGATTATAGTTGACCGATCATACCAACTGAAGAAGACTAATCATACTTGACTTTTACAAACAAAATTTAGTAGACTGACCACACACATACAAACTAGTATACTAATCATATAGACTAGTACTTTTCACGCACAAACTATATTAAACTTGCAACAGTACATCAAATATCAAATCAGCAGAGCCGCACATAGATTGTAGTAGACTTTTCTATGATGTATGTTTATTTACTTTGCTTCTATTATACACACAGACCTCCACTTCTATTCTAGATCCTATGCTCGATTCATTTAACCTCTGTAATCTTGAATTACTATGTAATCCGTTAAAATCATGTGTGTTCTATATATGTACTATGTGAAATCTGGAATTTGTAAAATCTGAAATATGAATAATCCAAAATCCATATATGTTATCTGTGTAATATTTGTAATAGATTATTTTTTATTATATAATATCTGTATCATTCATTACAATTCGTTGACAGATTATCTATATAATCATTGCAGTATATTATTTATAAAATATTATTTTTTTATCATTCATTATATGTAAAATATTACAACTTATTCATTATCAGTATATTTTTACAGCCCATCCATTATCTGTGTATCATTTATTACAATTTTTTTACCATCCAATTTTTTCAATTGAAGGGGTGAAGAAAGCCCAAAACATTCCCAAGAAACATGGGAAAAGTGGGAGGAAAATATAAACCCAATAAGTTACACCAGAGATATTTCCGGTCTTCTCTTCCAGTAGCTTTTGCACTGGAGTGATCCTCCTTCCAGAAAAGCAGTGCTTTCAATAAAAATTGTGTTTCATGGATGAATTTATTGGAAAACAGGCAGCAAGGCCGATGCTTTCTATTCTATAAACAAGGACTCATCTGCATTGCCTTCTTTCTTTTATTTGTAACATGCACTCTCACATCGAATGTTCAAGTGGTCTATCAGTTATTGCTACACTGAATTTGTATGAAACCACAGTGTGGCATGGGTTCATGTTTGTTAGCTATAATGGTGGCTGTAATTCGCTATTTATATGATACAAGTTTTTAATTTTTAATCTAGTGTCTTAGTGACTTGAGTTCAATGTTGTTCAACTACTGTTTGATGATTCAAGGTGAATTATAGTTTTTTCTCTTATCTATAAAAAATCGGTTGAACTATACATGAATGTTTTTCCCATTGGGTAATTCTTGGACTTACTTATAATTCATTAACTTTTACACATTATAATTCATTAATTTTTTTCAGATTGGATGAGGTGCCTTCTTCCATTTCATTACGACACGACTTGGTTCATTGGTTCAGCATCTCGATTCTCAATTTGGATGATGCGGAAGGGATTGTTGGTTTAGAATCTCTACTCTATGTTTGGATGATGTGGCGTGGCTCGCTGGTGGGACTGAGCAAGCAGAATGAGTAGAGACTGACTCCAGAACACAAAGGGAATGCAACAGAATGAGTTGGATCTCTTTCGCCCGATCCATTCGGAAAGCGAGTACCGAAGAGAATGGAGTGAATGAGGGGGAGAGAAAATGCATGTGTTTATCTTATTAAACAAATTTAAAATTATGTTTGATGGGGTTTCATGTAAAGTGATTGGATTATGTTTGTTGGAGCTTTATGTATTTTATTAGTTGTTAAATATTTTTATAATATTATGATTGGGCATATTTTGTTCAAATAAAGAGTTTCATATAATAAATTTTTATAATTATATATAATAAATATATTATAATTATATATAATAAATTTTTATAATTATATATAATAAATATATTATAATTATATATAATAAATTTTTATAATTATATATAATAAATATATTATAATTATATATAATAAATATATTATAATTATATATAATAAATATATTATATAAAATTAGATTAATATATATATATTATATAAAATTAGATTAATAAATATATTATATAAAATTAGATCAAGAAATATAATATAAAATTTTTGTAATAAATATTGAAATACCCAAATGTAATATCGTATTTAAAATATACATTACAAACAAATATTAATTATTGATATTGATTATGAATTTTGATAATAATATTAACAACATATAAATTTTTTATATAAATCTGTTGCTAAACATTTTTACCAAAAAATATATTATATGTTGGTATTATTATAATTGCAACAGAACTGTTTTATCTGTCGCAATAACAGTTAATGACAGAGTTTTTACCAACAGTTTTGTGACAAGACAATTTTTGTTGGTAAAACATTTTACCAATAGAAAATGCACTTTCACCAACACATATACCTTTGTTGGAAAAAGATAATTATTTTGTAGTTATTGGAGGAAAATAAAGAATGAAATAAAATAACAAAGTTATTTTATTATTCTTTTAAAAAGCCCAACATCGAACTTTTTCTCCAGACTTACTGCGGTCGAAGTAAGGCATCCCTTAATAGAATCTCGACACTGTGGATTGAAAAGTGCCCTTATATTTTTAATCCGGGCACTGATTCAAAATATAGAAAACGCCGCCCATGCATTTACTGAACATACCTTAAAAAAATTTCAAAAATTCATTCCGGGAACACTGGGCCTCATCATCACGCGCCTTCAATTTTTGTAGATTCAGAATGATTCTATATAATAAAAAACAATTTCCATGGAAAATATGGGTCTTTATATTCTCCCCGCCTTAGGGATTTTCATCCCCCAAAACCACAACATAGACTAAGAAAACAAATGGGGGTACTGAGCACAAATCCGAGCCTCCCGCTTTCATGTTCTCTCTTAGAGGTTCCCGTAATGCCAAAAAAATCACACCAGATGAATCGACAGCCCATGAAGGACCCACTCCTGTCGATCCTCAATCTCCACTGAAACCTCTGAAAATGTATCCCCATCATGAAAGTCAAAATCACCATGGTCGATGACGTGATATGGGTCATGCACGTATCTCCTCATCTAGGATATGTAGAAGTCGTCGTGCACCCTCTCCAACTGTGGTGGCAGTGCCAAGCGATATTCAACCTCGCCAATCCTTCGAAGTATCAGAAATGGTCCGATAAACCTCAGTGAGAGTTTTCTTCCACGGCCAAATCTTTATAGTCCCTATAGAGGGGATACTCTCAAGAATATGTGGCCCCCCTCCTTGAACTCCAGAGGTCTCCATCTATTGTTAGCATAAGACTTTTTTCTACTATGTGAAATCTTCATCTACTCCTAGATGATCTGAAACTTATTAGTTGTCTCCCATACCAACTCTGGACGCATATGTGTTGACTCCCCCGAGTATGTCCAAAATAGAGGTGATCAACATGGTGGATCGTACAAGGCCTCAAATGGTTCCATACCAATGGTGGAGTAATAGCTTTTGTTGTATGTGAACTCCACCAAGGAAAAGTGATCCTCCAAACTATGACCAAAATCTAGGACGCAAGCACGTAGCATGCCCTCCAGTGTCTATATGGTATTCTCTATCTGACTATCTATATGAGGATGAAAGGTTGTTCTCAAACATATCTGAGTCCTGAACACCTCCTATAATCCCTTCCACAACTAGGATGTAAAATGTGCCTTTAGGTCTAAGACGATCGTTGATGGAACCCCATGAATCCATACAATTTCTTGTACGTAGAGGCATCCCAATCCCTCTACTGATCCCTGCCCTCGGATGGGTTGAATGTGGGCCGACTTGGTGAGTCGGTCAATGATCACCCAGATGGAATCATGTCTCTTGGAAGTATGTGGAAGCCCCGTCACAATGTACACAGAGATACCATCCCACTTCCACTCCAGTACCTCTAGTGGTTGTGCTCAGCCTACTGAAACCTAATTCTCAGCCTTCACTTGTAAACAAGCGAGGCACTATGAAATAAAATGTTCTACTGACTTCTTCATCCCTGGACACCAGTACTAACATCAGTGGTCCTAGTACATCTTCGCCACTCTAGGATGTACCGCTAAAGGGGATGTATGGAACTCCCTCAACAACTCCTCTCGGAATGCCACTGAGACCATGGTGCGTCCTCAGAGGAGGATGACATACTCCCTACCTTCATAAAATCAATCAAGTGCCTATCCTATGGATATATGAGCACGTTGTGACTTGTAGTCAATATCCCCAAGCTGTGCCTACCGCACTCGTTGAATAAGTGGGGGAGTGACATTCATAAACTAGAGGTAAGCTGCTCCATCTCTATCCACAAAGGATATCTGCAATGCGGCTAGCTTCTCTGTCACCTCACTCAGCAACTGTAGACCAGATCTTTTGATGAGTGCATCTTCTACCACGTTCCCCTTCCCAGGAGTATAGACTATCTCAAAGTAATAGTCTTGGAGGAACTCTATCCAACGTTGATGTCTCCGTTTCAGGTCCTTCTGTGATAAGATATACCTGAGACTCTTGTGATCAGAGTAGATTGTAAATTGTTCATCCATCAAGTAGTTTCTCCACATATTAAAGGCGAAGACCACTGCGGCTATCTCCAGGTCATGGGTATCATTGTTTTACTCATGCTGTCTCAGTTTTTGATAACCATACGTGATCACAGCTCGCTCTCGCATCAAGATACCTCTAAGTCCAACTCATAATGCATTGTACTAGACTACATACCCAACGACCTATTTCGGTATCATCAAGATGGGGGCACTCGTCAGTCTCTACCTCAGCTCCTGAAAACTGTACCGACATCTCTTCATCCACACGAAGGGCTGTCCTTTCTTCGTCAATGCTAACAGGGGTGCTACAACTCTGGAAAAGTTGGGTACGAATCTCCGGTAGTACCTAGCTGACCCCAAGAAACTCCTCACCTAGATTACACTCCTGGGTGGATTCCATGCTAGCACAACATCTATCTTTTCTAGATCTACTACAACTCAAGCCTCTAAGATAATGTGTCCTAGAAATTGAACCTCTCGTATCCAGAACTGGCACTTCGAGAGCTTACCATATATATGGTTCTCTCAGAGTGTATCCAGAACTATCTATAGATGATAGGCATGCTCCTCCCCCGTCGCTGAGTACACCAAGATGTCGTCAATGAACACCACCAAAAAGCGATCGAGGTATAGATGAAATATCCAGTTCATGATTCCCATGAATATTGTAGGGGTGTTGGTCATTAGGAAAGGAATATCATAGAAATCATAGTGGCCATACCTACATCTAATGGATATCTTCTACACATCCTCATCTTGTACCCTGAGCTAATGATAACCTGATCTGAGGTCTATCTTCAAAAACCATTGGGTTCCCTTCAATTGATCAAAGAGATCATCAATCCTCGAGAGTGGATACTTTTTCTTCACAATCACCTAGTTTAGGAACCGATAGTCCACACAGAGTCTCAAACTCCCATATTCCTTCTCTACGAACAAAACCAGGGCTGACCATAGAGAAACACTGGGCCTTATGAACCCCTTTCTCTGCAAGTCCTCCAACTATACCCATAACTCACGAAGCTCCATGGGAGACATCTGATAAGCTGGTGTAGATATTGGTGTCATACCGGGGTATAGGTTGATGTAAATGTCTACCTCTCTATGTGGAGGTAGTCCCGGAACATCATCAGGAAATAAATCGACATACTGGTCCACCACTATAGGATATCTAAGGCTCTCAACATCAATTGCTACAAGGGTAAGGCTAGTCAAATAATATGTGATAAGATGTACCCTCCTCCGGGAAATTCCATCCTCGGCTACAAAGGATCTCTTCTCGCTGTTGAAGGAAGATCTGCTGCCATCCTCATGGACAGACCACACTTTGCACCTAATACAGTAAATATGAGCATGGACTGTGGATAACGAGTCCATGCTCAAGATGATGTCTTAAGGCCTTGACGCTGCTACTAGGAGATCCCAAGAAAATCTCTCACCTCTTAGAGTAAGCTCACACTGACGACACTAGTTTTTAATCATCGAATCTTCTCCCATAAGAGTCTCTATACATAAATATTGATCCAATGGCTCCATTGGAATCACTGAACTCCAAACGAGGTCCATGTAAATAAAAGAGTGACTGGAACCTGTCTCTATAGGTACTACAACTAGGGTGGAGTAGACACAGATCGTACCTCTAATAATCTCTGGAGCGCCGTGGTCATAGGTCTTAGCTACCTGGAGTTGAGATCTTCCCTCTCCTCTTGCTCCGTATAGTTGGGGTAGACCACCTAGAGGTGGTGGCGGAAGAACATCGAATCACCGACCACTATTTTTTTGCACATCCAGCTCCTCTGCCATGTCTGCCGCCCTGCGGAACTCCTTACTCAAACCTCTACCTCTGCCATGGCGATCCCTCGACCTTCTGATCGTCATCCATACAGCGGGTCAGACAGTCACGAGCCATGTGACCCTGCACACCACACAAGTAGCACTACCTGATCCTCAACTGTCCTCCTCTGTCCTTTGATCCCTTCACCACCGACCCTGTATCTTGAGGTCTCCCACCAGAATGTCTAGTCCTCTTTGGCCCCTGCGTCATCTATCTACTGCCTTCTAAGGATGACTCCACTACCTGACATCTGGTGGTGGATCTCTCTATCAGTGCCTGCTCAGCTATGAAGCTCACCACCAAAAGTGCTTGCTCTAGCACCCCATCCTGTGTCGGAATATTGAGCGATATCATCGATGCTCTGATCCCCCATCGGAGAACCTGCTCAATGGCCTAGGCCCGAAAGAAAGGGTCTCATACCATGTCGGTGTAGTAGCGGGAGAGATCTGTGAACCTCACGGAGTACTGTTCCACAGTCATGCTGTCCTGCTGTATGTGCAGCAGCTCTAGTATACGCACTGAGCGTAAAGTCACTAGGACGAACTATGCTCTGAAAAGGCTCTTGAAGTCCAACCAGGTGAGGGTTGCCTCAACATGTAACTGGAGTGTCAGACTCCACCATCTCCCAGATGATCACTATAATAGACTGGAAACTAGGATCACCATCAAATCAGCTGGGGTCCCAACTAAGCGAAAAACTCTGGCCACAGCCTCCAGCCAGTCCTCAGCCTCCTGCGGATCCATCTCGCCTCAAAACCTTGGAGCTCTCTGCCATTAAAACTCATGCAAAATTCTCATTTGGAATTCAACCTCTACTGGAGGGTAAGGTGGAATATTCTTCCCAATGGGTGGTGGTGCTTCTAGTACACCACCCGAAGGTGCTATCACCGTAAGAGGGCCCTACACCGAGGCCTCATTGACCAGTGTTCCATCATCGTGTACTCTCACAGGAATCATGGCTGGCTGTCTACTTTGAGACATCCTGAAGGAAAACAGGTACACCATGGTCAATAAGTTATACCTGGTGAACTGACTGAATGAAATCAAAAGAAAAACTTTTCCAAAAAAATTAAATCAGTGTTTTCTTGCACTGATTCGGAAATCAGAATTCAGGGTCCTACTGTATGGATATTCCGGTCACCGCACCAATACTGGATTCCCCAATCTGAAATCCATAGTAATAACAATTAAAACTATTTCCTCATAGAAAATATCAGAGTCCTAGTTCTTCAGTAGAACCAAATCCTATGATACCACTTTGTCACAACCCGTCGCCCGGGGCCCATGCCGTGACTACCCAAAGCTCACCTTCCATAGGCCAGGGGCTGGTGACTAGAAATAAAAAGGCGAATCACTTAAAAGGAAGAAATTTCCTATAAACCTATAAAATCACAAAATCCATGAACACAACAAGAAGATACCACGAAGTAAACTACTTTAGTAAAATGTGTACTAAAAGTAAAGGGGCTGGAATACAAGTCCAAATGAAAAGTACGAGTACAATTGAAAAGAGAAAATATCTCCTGTATCGTCCATCGAGGATCCTACTTGAAGGGTAGGTACATCTCGTGATCATTAGTCCTATGTTATGTCACATCAAATGGTCCACCTCTGAGCAAATTTTAGTCCTAGCTCCCTCAGCCTCGATCAACTCTATTCATCATCTGCACAAGACACAACAAGGTGCGGGTGATGCCCATGTTGGGGTGAGTATTAATATACTCTGTAAGGACCCTGAGTCCCCCGAAGGTCTCCCATAGTTCACAAAGAAAAAACCACAAAGAAATACCTCAATTAAAAAGCACGAAGCAGTCAACAATTCTATATAGATATATTCCCATACATATACCTAAGTTATCAAAATATACTCTTCTCAGACATGAGGGAAGAATACCACAAAGGTAACACCATGAAGGTAAAAGTACCACACAGGTATCACCATGAAGATAACACCACAAAGGTAAAAGTACCACATGGGTAACACCACAAAGATAACACCACGAAGGTGAAGGTACCAGAAAGGTATCCCCACGGAGGTAAAATTACCATGCATGTATCATCACGAAGATAACACCATGAAGGTAAAAGTACCACACAAGTAACACTAAGAAGATAAATGACTCAGCTCACACCATGTATATAAGTATGGAAAAGAAGTACATATGATTAGTCGAGAAGCTATATCATCTTATTCTGTCGAGAGGAAATGCTGCAGACTATATGGAGTCTGACCCACATAGGATAAATAGGTACTAACCCCCGCTGACCCACACAGGATCTGACCCACACAGGATCAGTATGCACTGACCCACACAGGATCATAGAGCGCTTATCCACACAGGATCTAACCCACACTGGAGCGGTATGCGTTGACCCACATAATATCATTGAGCACTGATCCACACAAGATCTGACCCACATATGATTGATGCTGACCAACACAGGATCACTAGGTACTAACCTCCGTATGATTTGTCTCCAACCTATGCATCACTACCAACCACTGGATTCCAGCTATAGCATGTTTGGGAGAACCATTCCTCAATCCATCAGTTATAATTAAACCACCACGAAGTTCCACGAAGAAGTATCTTGAAGGACTGCCAAGTTGTATTGGTTCCAACATGATAGATGATGCGTCAATCAGATGCCCGATCTGTGACTTATAAGCGTTTCTGTTTCTAGGGCCCGATTGGATTTGGATTCGATCCTACCCGGATGGACTCTAATAGTATCCAAAACTCAAGTGGAGTAAACCATAATGACTACCTCATTCTAAGGGTTATAGCATTGCAGATGGTTCATCAAACGGACACCTGTTCTATTAGTTACACCCCTTTTCCATGAAACGTGGGTTATTGCACCTTGGTCAAACTCAAATTGGTTGGGCCAACTGGAATATTCCAAAGGGACCACATTCTAAAATTTATCCCAACACCACTGAAGGATTTTCAAACAGACACTCTGTTTTTCAGTTAAGGGCATTTCAATATTCGGGGATTGGTTAGGTCTGGGCCCAGTCTGACTTGGTTAGGTCGGCCTAACGCAATGGGTCCTGGGGTCCACCTGACCCCGCTCGGGTCCGGCCTACTAAGGGTCAGCCTGGTTCAGTTCGCAGGCCTGGGCCGCTGTTTTCTCGGACTATTGGGTGTGGATCAGCCCACCCTTGTTTGCCTACTGGGCCGTGGGTTATGCTCAGTCCACACGAAGGCAGACCGGTCTTACTAGATAGCCCCGCGAGTGTGGGGCCGTTTTGGACAGTCGGTGGGAGAACTGCCCCACTGTGTAATGGTTGGCCGTTTTGTCCAACCGGGGGTCCATCAAACCAATGCGGCATGGGGCCACACCACTCTCCACCTTTTGTGGCTCCGAGCCAAGGAATCCTCCAGCGGCGCACGACGGCATGCCGCTCCACCTCCTCCTTCCACAGCTGGATCGATTCGGACACCTTCTTCACCCACTGCAGCTTCTGTCGTAGACCTTGCCCACCGACGGTGCACGATGGTGTGTCGCCCCACCTTTGCGGCTGGATGGTGCCGACCATTCTGCAAACTGCTGCGGCCTCCTCCTTCGGTGCGTGATGGCGCGCCGCCTCCACCGTGGCCAACTGGTGTCACCGTGCCGACGGTCTTTCAAGGAGAAAGAACGGGCAAACAAGGTATTGGAGGGTCCGAGCCATTTTCATTTCTCTCGTTCCCTCTGTGTTAGCTTGAACACATGACAAGAGGAAAAAGGATTAAACAATCACTTGAAATTATAACAAAATAAAATCCCTACTTCAAGATCGTTGGAGAACACCCACAATTGAGGAAGAGTCGGTGTTCGTCATTCAATGGCACTGGTCACCACCCACTAGAACTGGCTCCATCCTCCAAGTGATTGGCCTAATAACACTTTATCAGAACTTCATCGCTGGGTGATGCTATGTCAATACCTCTCCCCGAGCATTATATAAATACGAGAGGGGGAGGGTGAGTAACGTTTGAGGAATTAATGGGGGTTCATTTAATAGGAACCTTATTAATTCCAACGATATAGTTATAAAGGATTTGAGGATTCAAGACATTTAATGGTTTGACATATCGTTGGTCCCGCCACTGCCACTTGTCCATTGGAGGAAAAGAAAGAATGAAATAAAATAACAAAGTTATTTTATTATTCTTTTAAATAGTACAAAATCTAAATTTTTCTCTAGAAATACTATAGTCGAATTGAATCCTCCCTTAAGAGAATCCTGGCACTGCGGATTCAATGGTGCCCGCATATTTTTAGTCCTAACACCGGTTCAAAATATAGAAAACATCACCCAAACGTTTACTAAACATACTTTAAAAAAAGTTCAGAAATTCATTCTGGGCACACCGAGCCTCAGAATCATGCACTGTCAATTTTCTTAGACTCATAATAATTCCATATCATTAAAAAAAGTGACACGGAAAATCCGGGTCTTTACAACCCATAATGGAAAGTCAAAACATATACAAAAAGAAATTAGATATTACACATAAATAAAATTAACCTGGACTTTTTAGTAAAAGGGTAATATATAGTCATAAAAAATTATATATGGTATAAGATATAATAATATTATTCAATTTATTATTTATAATAAACTATTATTTATTATAAATTATGTTTTAATGTGTAAATAAAATCAATATTTAAGGTAATGGAATTTCATCTCACGTTTTATTTCGATGAAATACATGCCCTAATCACCACCCGATTATTTTATGTGGTTTATATACTTATAAAATTTTATATCATTAAATTACTTTATATAATTATTTTAAAAGTTTAAATTGATGTTATTATTTCTTGGATATCACGATTCAAATGTTTCTGAACCAGTAAGGGGATTTCTAGTCTCACTTTTATTTCTGTGATATATTTTCTTTATTCACCACTCATTTATTTTATGTGGTGTACAGATTTACTATGAATATCTTATATGATTATTATACTTAAATATATGGTTATTTAAACATCCATTTGATGACTTATCTTTCATGGGGTTCATGTTTCAAAAGTTACCAAATCGATAAGTTTATTTTGTATTAATTTTCCTTTTTTGAGACACATGTTATATTATACACCGTTATTCATTTATGAGATATATTCTTCCCATTGAAATTTTATATTATGAATATCCTTATTTTAATGATATTATATGATTCATTTAATGTCATTGTTTCATGGGGACTATAATTAAAATGTTTCAATGTGGTATGAGACACTTTGAAATTTATAAAAATTATTTTTATGATGAAATGTTTTAAATGATCCTTTCAAAATTATTTTCCACATAAGATGTAATCCATTGTTATATAGTAATATTTAATGGGGACATAATCATAGAATACCATTCATATTCATTATTTACTGGTTTATTTTTTAGTAAAATGATGTTTATGACACCCATCTCTCTCCCAAGGGTTATATGCTTTTGAAAATAACTTATTTTCATGGGTTATGCATTGAAAAAAGGATTATGAGACCTATGCATTTCCATATATCATGATATGATGGAGCACATGAGCCTCATCCCAGTTGGGGAGGACCCCTTAGGTACATCCAGGAGACCAGGGATCAAATACAAGTAGAGGCTAATTATCGGGTTACTGAAGCAGGTACTGTAGCAGGAACTGTGCAGAACTGTAGTAGGTACTGTAGTGGGACTGTAATAGGCACTGTTTGGTACTATAGAATCCGAGAATATTCCCCCGTTTGGCCCTTCGGGTCACCAATTTGGTCCCTGAGTTCATTAAGGCCTTCAGACCACCCAAGCCTTTGGGCCACCTCAAGGCCTTTTGGCCACCTTAAGTGCAAGATGCAAACTAGACAACCTACAAGGAACAAGCTTAAGAAGGAGGAGGAGAAAGGATATTTCACCATAACAGAAGTTAAATGGATTACAAGAATGATAGGGTATGACACCTGGCATCGGGAAAAGCCTATGGGTGCATGGGAAAGCCTAGCCGAATAGCCATGCGAAGGTGGAGAGTTGATTTCACAATGAAGATGCTTGAGAGGAGCAGTTCCAAGTAGTTATTCTGGGTTGTATGTAATGTTTGAAGCCTACGGGAAATGAATTCCTATAAGGCCTATGGGCCATGTAATACTTATGCCTATGGGCCTTGTAAGGGTTCCACCTCACCCCTTGAAAGGTCGATTATCAAAATCAATAAGAAAATGAAGGAATTCAGGCCATTGGAGGATGATATGATGGAAATTTTATGGTACCCATTTCTTATCATTGGTTATGATATGTTTTTAGTAAACCAATATCTTTTCATGGGTCATTATATGATTAATGTTTTGTTATATTTTGTCACATTAATGTATGATTTCATTATGTGATTGGTGGGACCTATATCTCCCTCCAATTCATTGGGTAATGATAAATGTTTTATGAGATAAAAGGGTACATGGGAGGTCATATGAATCCAAAAAAAATGTAATATGAATCTCAAAAGAATAGGGTAAATAGGAGGCATCCCTAGCCTGAAACAAGAGGTTATATTAGTAAGAATCCATTTTAAGACACAAGAGGGTACATGGGAGGACATACCAAGCTTGAAACAAGGGGGTATATAGGATAGAATCCCAAGACCAAAAAAGGGAATCCTAAGCTCAAAACAAGAGGATAAAAGGGTGTGAATCCCAAGCCCGAAACAATATGGAATCCTAAGTGAGAAACAAGAGGGTATATAGGAAGACATTCGATGCCCGAAATAAGAGGGTACTCAAGGGGGAATCCTAATACTTTAATAATAGGGTGCATGGGAGGGAATTACATGCCCGAAACAAGAGGGTACAAGGGAGAGAATCCCAATATAGAAAGAATAGGGTCCATAAGAGGGAATCCCATGCTCGAAATAAGATGGTATATGGGAGGGAATACCATGCCCAAAAAAAGAGGGTACACTAGAGGGAATATAAAGGCCAAAATAAGAGGGTTCACGGGAGGGAATCCCAAAGACGAAGCAGGTACATAGGAGATTATCCCAAGCCTAAAATGTTATGAAGGTCATGGTATAAAGCCATGTAATTGTATTTTATATACTTATGTGTATTCCATATTTCAAGGCCTTATTATTAAATTATCCTATGATGGATTATGATATTGATTCCCTTATGATTAATTTCTTACAACCTGCCAATCTTTATTCCATGACTCTGGAATATGACCGTTGATTAAAAATGTATGATCTTATAATGTTATGTTCATGTTCGCATTCCCTTATAGTTGTATTATGCTTACCTAGATCTATTTTTTACACTTACTATCTAGGAGACCTCTTTCTTTTGTATCCTTTCCCCAGGTTATGAAGAAATGTTTTTATTAGGAGTAATAATTTGGAAGATCATTAAGGGAGATGTTTGAGAAAATTCACCATGATAGAAGATTATGTTTACAAGTTTCCAAATACACTAAACTATTATGGTCCATGGGCATGTAATTTTTTAATGTACTAACTATTACATAAAAGTGATGTAATATCCTTTTGTGTTAATCCTATGTCACTATGTTGGTATAAAAGGTAATTTTTAGTCAACCTTTAGAAACTAGGATGAGAAAACATTAGTGATTTCCCTAGGGATATTTCTAAGGATATGTCTAGGGATGTCTCTAAGGATAAGACTTTTGTGTCATAGATTAAAAATTAGGTATCATTATTTAGGCATCCTATAACTAATATTTAATTTTTATGTGGTTTTATTCTATGATAATTGTTTCTCACCCTATTATTTATTTATTTTATCAATGTTGTGAACTTGAAAGAACACTGTTAACATTGAAATTTTCATATGTGGAAAGTATGGGCATTAATAAAATCGATTTCCCAAGTGGAAATATTATAAAGAGAATGAGGAAGGTTGTATGGGTATTAGTTATTATATTAAATATAAAGAGACCACAAATGACAAGTGAAATGTACGGGATGTTATAACAGAATTTTTTACATTAAACATAATAAGAATGGTTAGATTTAGGTTGAGGAACCTTAATACATGATTCTTATTTCATATTCTAGGAAAGTGGTATTGAGGAATAATATGGTTATGACTGAGTAATTTTTTAAGAATAATGTTTAATTATTTAAGTGTATATGTTTTGGAATGAAAATATTATTTTATACAAATCATGAAATATATAATAATTTTTAGTATATGATTTTCATAATGTAAGAAAAAGGATATGTTTAATGGTACTAAATAATTAGAAAAAATATTCATTGGAAAGGTGAAATTTTTATTATGGTAAGGTAACCTTCAATGTGTTTCCAATATTAAAATAATTGTTTTTAGCTTCAACAAAGGGATGATTGATATGGATAAAGCAAGTTGGATAATACAGATTACCATGGAACTTTTATTGGTTTTTTGAAAAAGTTGTATATTTTATCATGGATTAATAAAAATTCTTATATTTAGGGAATATATCCAATAATATTTGGAATAAGGATGCTTGAATGTTTTCCAAAAAGGATTTATGGTAATTCAGGTTATAACCATGTTTCATGAGAATATACTATGAGAGTATTCACATGTTCGGAATGTGAAATCCAGGAGCAAAATTGTGATATATTAGGAATAAATGTAAAACTGATTTATTGACCTTATTTCTAATGTATTTGGATTTCCCTCATTAGGATGGGTTATAAGGTCAACCATTTATATAATGGTTTATGTTAAAATTCGGAAGATGATTTAGAGACTAATGTATTATCTCACCATATGAGGATTTATGCATATTGTATAACATGTGCTATCATTTTTTTTGGGGTTAAATAAAGATATATGGAATAAACTTTCATTCTATTTATGGATTCCATGATCTTCTAATGCATCCAGAATGATAAATTCACTATCATGGGATATCATTTTTGCGATGATAAGTTAACATATATGTAATAAACTGTCATTCTATTTATGGATTCCCTGATCTTATAATGTATCAGGAATGATAAATTCACTTTCATTTATTATAATAGGAGATGAATTTAAAATTTATCAAGGCACAATAATGAATGTAGTTTTCCTAAAATCATGTAATTATATCATATTAGGAAAATTCTTGAACATTAGGAGAAGGGACTTGAAATAAAATATTGTCAAGTTATCATCATTTTTGATCATATTGATGACCATTTTCATGCCTGTTTGGGTTATGGAGTTTTTATCATTAACTATATCAAAATCGTGTTCTATATCACTCTCCATCAGGACATGATAGTTAGATTTCTCTTCCATGTCCATGTTTCCTCATTCCAACTATGTTCTCCTATGTGGAAACCAATTTATGAGCTACCTTGGGTAAATGTTATGTTTCTAACATCCCATTTTTTAAATAAAGTTTTAGTATTCATTTTTATGATGTGGGTTTCTATGAAAGGATATATTAAATAATTGAAAATCTAGACAAATTTAGAGGGTTAAATTCATTTTATATGGGGGGGGGGGTAGAAAGTCACAACCTAAGATTTTTTGAAGTACTTTTTTGTGAATTAATTTAATCTTTTTTATGTTTTTCATTTCATGAAACACTAAATATATCAATTTTCACATGAAATTAGAAATTTATTCTTGGTCTTTACGTTTAAACATGTTATGATTTAATTATATGCTACACAAAAATATGCTTGTGCAACACACAACACCAACTTGTCTTGTGTTACACCCAATACTAATTTTCTAAGAAAAAACATTTTATTATAATAATAATTTAAACAAGATAGTTATAACATAGATTTTAAACATAGAAATGTTAATATTAATAACTAATTTTCAAATATTATTTATAATGCTTTTATAAAAATAAAATATGTGATGATAAAACATATAATTTGTTGTAAATTATTTATAAGTTTAGAAATACTATTTTCTTAAATGAACTAATTTTTAGGTATTTCTATGAAAAATAATAAAATTTAATCATATAAAAATTTATAAATTGAATTATATAAAATAAACATCATATTTTAATTCACAATGTCCAAATTATATTAGGGTTCATTTTGTGGATTTTTCTAAAATATTTCATTTTGGATGAATAATGAAAAATATTGAATTTTAATTGAAAACTACTCTTTCATCGTATTAATTTGTATAGTTAAATAATATTTTAATCTAACTTTAATGTTTCATTAGATAAATTGTACATAAATTAATCCAATTTAATTTGTTGTTACCAATTTTACATTGAAATTGGATATAAAAATAATTCAGTCTTTTGAAATTTTCTCCTTAAAAACCCACTATCTCATAATGTCTGTGAGAATAATTTTAGACATAATTTTTCCAATACTTTGAATTTAATTTTTAAAAATGGAAATAAATAGTTATATTAAATAGAATATTTATATTATAATAGTATCAAATTTGTTTTTAACCAAAATATTATGGAATTTAATTAAAATTAATTACAATAATCATTGTAAAATTTTTCTTTACAAGGTACTAAACCATAATCATAAGGTCTATAATGACCTAGAAACTTTTAAAAATCTATTGGATGCCAATATATTTACCAAATTAGCTATTGGTTGTAATTTTATAAGTTAGTGGGATACTTTTCCATGAACATGACCTATATAATAAGTTACATAAAGAAAAAGACAAAAAAAGGAACCATCCTTAACTTTAACATTTTTAAAGATTTATAGTATAGATGAAGCTACATAGTCTCAGTTATAAGAAAATATTAAAATTTAAATGTGTTTTTTTATCATGATAAATTTTACTATATTTTTTAGAGATTAATCAGTTACATTGGACGCTTAACAAATGCTAACACATGGATTATTTAGTTGATAGTTAAATAAAATAGATGATTCTAACAACATTAGAATTGATGAAAATTTAATGAATTATTATGTTCCATTAATTTTTTAGATGAATATTTCAGGTTAAAAATATGTGAATAAAATATATTTTAATTCCAATATTGTTTTGATATCGTTAAATTAAAATTAAATAACTAAATTCAAAATTAACATTAATTTTATTTTACAATATATGTTATTTTATTAAATGGTTTTAAATTATTAATAATACTATACTCTATGAAGATATTTTTATGTTTTATTAAATATTAAATATGTTCCTTTAATTGAAAAATTGTTCTTTTATAATGAAAAATTAATCCACTGATATAGAAATAATTTTTAGAACGATTTGAGTTAAAGCAATGTTTTAGAACGTTACATGAGCTTATTTTGAAATTAATTTGCAACACACATAGGATTTATATTTTTTAATTTATATAGAATATTTATATTTTAGTTCTTATATATTTTCTAAATAATTTCACATTAATTTATTATTAATGGTTAAAATACAGAGGATATAAATTTAGTTACTTTAGCAAAAACAAAAATGATAAAAATAATGAAACATTAAAGTTAAAGAGAGAAATTATGAAAATACAATTATTTTTGTGTGTTTAAGGTTTTTATAGACCATAAATATTTATTAATCCATTATTTTTCAATTTTTGAAGAACATAAGGCAAGTTATACCACCCAAGAGTGTTTACCTTTTGGTACTTATAAGAATGTCACTCCTCCTCTATAAGAAGGAATTCAATATCCCCTTTCGTAAAACCTCTCACCCTACATTGGATCTTCAAAAAACCTACCAATATAATCTCCCAAAATCCCTCTTCACAACACATATTCCTAAATTTGGGAATAAATCCAACCATGTAATCCCTTTTATGTAAACCAAAAGGAGTTACTCAATGAAAAGGAAACATCCTTCCCCAAGCTGTTTTCTCTTATTTTCATTCTCCACCACCGAAATTTTTCTTATTAAATTTCATGTATAATAACCTCAGTGTACTAAATATGCTGATATTTTTTTATTATATGGGTTTTAACTACACTTACATATACATAGATCTAATGGGTTACCAACTCATCATTCGTGTTTACAGCGGACAACAACCTCACAAAATGATATTGTTTGTTTTCTCTTTAACACATCTCATGGATGGGAATTAAGATGTAAGTAATATTTTTATATTATATATATATATATATATTTTTTATGATATTTATGATGTATTTATTCTTATTTAATTATTATATAGAACATAATATCATACTTTCCATTTTTTTTAAATATGATAACTTCATTTGTGGACGTGTGGACTATCATATCCTTAAAGCGATGTGATTCGTTGACACTATAAATAGAATGTATTAAGGATGGTTTTAGTGAAACTATATGATATATAAAAAATAATAATTATACAATAATGATAATATATATATATAAACACATATTTATTTCATTTACCTTTCTTTCAATATGATAAGAAAATGGAAACAACATTCATGCGCATGTATGGTCTACCATCTCCTTGAATAGTGTAATCCATTTCATATTTCTATCCTTAGTATATTATTATAAGTATTTATATACTGAATATATAAGATTATGATATCATGTTTTAAATTATTTATGTAATTAAATCATTATATAAGTAAGAGTACCATGAATAACAAGTCCAATGTATAAGAAAAAAACAGATATAACCCGAAACATAACATTAACATGATATTTTAAGAAACGGGTAATATGAATTCATAACCAAAATATATATGGTATTAGATATAAAAATATGATTCTTTGGTATATTTATAATGAACATATATTTATTATACATCAGGTTTGAACAATTACGATGAAATTCAAAAGTTATAGTAAGGGAATTTCATCTCACTTTTTATTTCCATGAGATAAATGTCATATTCACCAATATCTTATTTTGTGTGATGTATATTCTTTCCTGTTACATTATATATCATGAATAAAATTTATTTAATGAAATTTAATTTTTAAATTTATGTTATTATTTCATGTGGATCATGATTCAAATGTTACTCAAGTAGTAAGGGGATTTCTAGTCTTAGTTTTATTTTTGTGATATTTATGCCTTATTAACCACTTGTTTAATTTATATGATGTCTATAATTCCCATGGATATATTAGAATATTATTATTCTTAAATTCATTTTCATTAAAATATTAATTTTTTATCTCTATTTTAGGTGGTTTATGTTTCAAATGTTACCAAACCGGTAAGGTTATTTTGTATCTATTAGCCTTATTTGAGACACATGTTATGTTATGAACCATTATTCATTAAGGAGCCATATATACTGCCCTTTGATATGTTATATTATGAATCTACCAATTTTAATGAAATTATAATATTTATTTAATGTCATTGTTTCATAGGGATTATAATTCAAATGTTTCTTTGTGGTAAGGGACACTTTGAAATGGTTAATGGTTATTTTTATTAAGAAATATTTTAAATGATCATTTTAAAAGTATTTTTTTTCTAAGATGAAATACATTTTATAGTTTAAGATTTATTAGAGTAATGATCCAATAATATGATTAATATTATTTTTGAATGGTTTATGTTTTGGTGGAATGATGTTTATGACACCGTTCTCTCTCCCACAGGTTATATTATTTTGAAAATATATTTTTCACGGGTTATGCTTTGATAAAATGATTATGAGGCCTATAGATTTCCATAGTTAATGATATGATGGAATTTTTAGGATACCCATATCATTTCATGGTTTAATATTTTATTTTTAGGAAACCCATTTATTTTTATAGATCATGATATGATTAATGTTTTGTTATCTTGTGGGACATGCATGTATGATTTCATTATGTTATGGGTGGGGCCAATATCTCCATCCAATGCATTGAGTAATGATAATTTTTTATGATCTAAAAGGGTACATAGTTGGTCTTTCGATTATCTAAATAAGAGATAATAATATGACCGATACAAGAGGGTACATAATAGGTCATCCCAATCCCGAAACAATAGGGTACATGGTAGGTCATCTCAAGCCCAACAAAAGGAGGTATACATGGAGGTATCATAAGTCCAAAATAAGAGCGTACACGGGAGGTAATCTAAATCCTGAAAAAAATAGGAGATCCTAATCCAAAATTAAGAGGATATGTGGGAGGGAATCCCAATTCCTAAATAGGAGGGAATAATATGATTGAAACAAGAGGGTACATGAGAGGGCACCCCAAGACTGAAACAAGAGGGTATACTAGAGGGTATCCTAAGCCCAAAATAATAGGGTACATGAGAGGTAATCCCAAAATAGAAATAAGAGGGTACATGGGATGGAATCCCAATCATGAAACAAGATGGTACATAGGAGGGAATTTCTTACCCAAAACAAGAGGATATTAGGTAGGGAATCCCAATCTCTAATCAAGCGGGTATATAGGAGGGAATCCCAAACCCAAAACAAGAGTGTACATGGGAGGGAATCCCAAGCCTGAAGTAGGTACATGAGTTATTATCCCCATCCATACATGTTATAAAGGTCTTGGTAGATAGTCTTGACATAGGATTTTCTATGCTAATTTTTCTTCCACAATTCCATGTCTTATGATTCAATTATTCTCTATTAGATTATGTTATTCATTCTCTTATGATTCATTTCTTAGGAACATCTATCCTTTATTCTAGGACTCTTTATTACAATATTTTATATGAAAGTTATGATCTTCTAATGTTATGATCATGTTCTCATATCATTGTGGGTATGTTATGATTACATATCTCCCTTGTTTACCCTTAATGAGCATCTGAGATCACCCCTTTCTTATATATCTTTTCTAGATTTTATAAAAAAAGGTTTTACATAGAAGTAATAATGAGGAAGATATTTAAGTTAGATGTTTAATATCTCTCACATGGATAGAATATGTTTTTATAGGATTCCCAATACACTAAACTATTATGGTCCTCACACATGTACTTTTTTAATGTGATGAGGATTCATAAAAAATGATTTAATATCCATGTATGTTAAGCCTGAGTCACTATATGGGTGATGATATTTCGATAGAAGGGAAATTTATTCCCAAGGTTTATCATTCCTTTTGAAGTTTTTGATCATATCAATATAGTATATAATAGATTTTTACCCCCACAAAATCTCTCAAAAGGTAATGATGTGTTCCATCTATCTTTCCTATGTAAGTACATACCTGATCCATCACATGTACTAAACATATATGTCATACACCTTGATCATGATCATTATTATAAAGAATAAAAGGTTGAGGTTATATATCTTAGAGGTAATGTTCTATGAAAAAATACCACTCACCTTGTCAATATTTCATGGAGAAACTAAAAATCAGTGATTCTACATGGGAAACTAAGGATATGATGTGGATTACTTATCCTCAATTGTTTATATTAAATTAGTAGAATTTGAAGGGTGAAAATATTTGTGGGGGGGGGGGATAATTTAACACCAAAATATTTTATGAAATATATTTTTCATATAAAAATAATATATTGGATGGTTTTTTTTATGAAATACTATGCATTATTTTATTAATCAAAAGGAATGTACAAGATAATGGGAAAAAAGAACAGCCACCAAATAGAAAAAAAACAATCAAGGAGGTCTGAAGAAGTGAAGACTGAGAACATCCCTGATATCGACATCTACACTACCTGATGGGAGGGAACCACGAGAGTTAGAAATCAAAGGGGAAGTGTCAGTATATTCCCTAGATGCCAATAAGTCAACAAGATGGTTACCCTCACACCATGTGTGTAGAATCACAGTGTCATTAGGGAATATGAAATTTTATTTTTGAATAATATAAGAAATATTCAATAGAGGAGAAGAATCACCCTTAAGGGAACTCCAAATGATCTTTGAGTCTGTCTCCACCATAGTCAGGGGGAAAGCCCTTGAGTTTAAAATCTATAAACTCTTAATCATGTCCTTTTCCTCTACCACCAAAGAGTCACCATCCCCATAGTGAGTGTTGAAATCAGGGACAACCGATCCATATGGATTAGAACAACCCCTCCACCACTCATGCCTCCCTAGCTGCAAGCCCTGTTGGTTTTGAGATTGAGCCCAAGAGTAGGAGGGTTCCATTTCCCCAAAAGGCGGGCTGCGCAGGGGTTAAAGGGCCAGGAGCATCCAAGATTTTATTAAAGAATATAAGGGAAGGAACATCCTCGTGATGATTATGAATATGTGCAATATTAGAGATAAGGATTTTAGTTATGAGAATCAAATCGTGGAGGGAGGTGTGGGACCTGTGGTGTCTTTTATAGTTTTGCACCTGCAAAATACACTAGAATCCCGCATCGAGAAGAATAGAATTACCGTCCTCCTCTTGTTTATTTGAGGCTCCAATGTAAAATTGTTGAAAGAAATACTCATGAGTAAGTCACCCCCGACATGTTCATGAACTCCCTATGATCTCTTGGATGGATTTCATTACAGAAGGCAATGAGTTTTGAAGAACTCTGTTATACTATTAAAATGTTATTATCACCTGGCCATTAGATTAAAAGAAATGAATAAGAGAAATAAAATTACAAAAATTCAGGGTTTACACATTTATAAAATAATTTCATGAGTTATTAGTTAATTATAAATGACAATAATAATTATTAAAAAATAAAAGAGATGTTTTTCTGAAGAAAAATTTTTTATGTGCCAAATTTATTTTGATCCAAATAAATTAATTTTTTTAGTAAATGTGAATTATTTTAATGAAATTTTTATATTATATATTTAATAATATTGTAAAAAATTATATAAATATATTTATTATGCATAACAGAATAATAAATCAAATTTTATCCTTACAAATATATTTTTCTAAAAATGATGGTTTTAAAAAACTTGTCAAACATAAATTAAAATTAATATCTTCTATTTAAAATTATTAAAGTAGATAAAATGAAATAAATATTTTGAATTTGGATTTTCAAATTAGGTAAATAATCCTCTTTAGTTTTAGGTTTATATGAATAGTAATCATGGTAAAATGTTCCACCGTCGTATAGGGAAAACCATGATAATCTTGGTTAAAAATAAGTGGCAAGGCCATAATTCATCATCTTAATTATTTTTCAACGAATTAAATTCTAACATTATTTCCACTAGATCAAAATTTATTATTTTAAAGAAAACATGACCACATAAATAAAAATTATAATATTTAAATTAATGAAATTTAAAAAATGCCACTCCCTATATTTTTAATATCACTTTCATGTATACCTCTAGAAAAAACTAAGTTATGAATGTATATAAGTTTCTATATTGATACTAATGAAATTATATTCATGGTATAAATTTATTTTTGATTTTAATTAATTATATAATAACTTTAATAGGTAATGCAGAAGAGATGCAATATTTCTTCATTTAATAAAAAAATATAATAAATGATATTAAAAATATTAAAAGTGATATAATATAAATTAGATAATGTTTCCAACCAATTTTATTGATAAATTGGATATATAATTGATGTTTTAAGGTATTATATTTGAATTCACTATTTTTATGGTGTATTTAAAGTTAAATTAAATGAATAGTGTTAAAACTTCATTAATGATATTTTTTAATAAATATTATTTTATTAAAAGATATAAAATTCATAAAAATCTAAAATTAGACAAAATGAATAAGATCTTGTGGAAAAATTCATCCATGGTCTATTTATTATTATTTTTTCATTTTATTGTCCCACTATTAACCTTTAATGGATATAAAAAATTATTATTAAGGAAATTGTCAAAAGCAATAATGATAGGATAAAACTAAATGATATGTGTAAAAATGTGATCCAACCATGTAAAAATTGTATTATATGAGAGTATTAAAATTATCCTGATATTTTCTTCGAATAAAATCTATTTGGACTCATTTGGACATCAATATTAATTTTTATAAATTTAATATTGTCAGAAATCACAATAGTTCCCCTCTCCTCAACTATAAATGGGCACCAATCCTTTATCTTATTCACACCACATTGTGACTTATATCATGGTCAACCTATAAAATTTTTTCTTTTCCACATCAATAGAAACATCCACGAAATTTTTGTCTTTCCAAAAAACCAATCCTAGAACCCATTAGAGGAGATATAAAAGTGTCATTCCAAAGAAGAGGATATCACCTTAACTTCTTGTAACATATTGAATTTTCCCAAATCTATGTATGATTTTTTTGTTTAAATTCATTACAACGGACTTTATAATGATTCTTAATGAGTTTAAGGAGGAATCAAGTGTTTCCATGGATCATTCGAAGCCCAAATCCTCAAATTTGGAAGAAAAAACCGGGCTACATGGTTAGTAGAAACTATAAGGCCCAGAAAATAGGGTTTTTATAAACTGTGCAGTTGCAGATAGTGGGGTACTGGGGGCCGAAAAATATTTCTGCAACCATGCACCCCAAGAACATATCTATGTGTGAATTTTAGGTCCTAGGGAAATAAATTTCTTTTAGTTTATGGATGGTTAGTCAATTTTTCCACCTCACTATGTGAGGTTCCCCCTTTAAAGCAGAAACTTGTACATGTTTGGCACATAGTTTCGCCAACCATGTGTAAAAACTATGTGTCCTTTGTTCAATGGGTGAAATACCAAAAATGACCCTATTTATTGATTTAAATATTTTATTTCCTTCTCCCTTACCTTTATAGTGGTTTTTCTTCTTCCTCCCTCACACACAAGATCTTCATTCCCTCTCCCTGGGTTTTTTTAACCTTCTTCATCCATTAACCGAATCACATGTCATTGGAAGAAACAGATAGCCCTAGGTAAGCAACCTCATACTCCTTCAAGTATTTAAAGGTTCCTATTCCCTTGCTTGTGCTATTTAGGTGAGAGAAGTTTTTCCCTATTTTGAAGGAATTGGTAGAATCCATCAATTTCTCACATTCTTGTTCAAATAATGCCTCGACAATAGATGAGTGGAGCAGTAAAACATAAAGGAAGGTGGTCTAGGACTTTCCCACTCATTTCATCACTTTTTAAATGATGTGATGTTGTTCAGCACCCCAGTTTCTTCTAGTGATGCCTTAAATATGTTTAATAAATTATATTGACTGGTTCCACATGTCATTGGTTAACTCAACCTAGGGAAAAACCATTCGAGAGTTATTCTCACTATCATTGTCCACTGATTTTGGTGTGCCCACCTAAATGGAATTGTTCCCATGACTTAATTGGTTAACCACTTTATCCATGATTAATGTCTCATGTACCTTTATCAAAAGACTTGAATCTATAAATCTAAATTGGATGAATTGATATACATGAGATAGGTCCTTGATCTTCATATGTAATTACATATATTTAAATTCTTATACATGATGTTTCACATTAGATTCCACATACCTTATATTTAATTGCTTATGCATGTTGTTGAATACTACATCATGATTGTGCCTTATGTCATTTCTTATGCTCTTTTACTTGTTTTAAATCTTATAGATATTTTCTTATGCATTATACATATATACTTACATGTGATTTACACATTACGCATCCTTCTTAGTTCCTGGTTCTATTTCCCTATTCCATGGTTGTTTTTCTTAAATTTTATATTTTGGTTGACCTGCTTATCCTATGGAATTGAAATGTTTAATTGATAGAATATGATTATATATATATATATATATATTCTCTATCCTTTGATGTGACATGATTTCTATATTCACATGCTATAGGTCGAGAGAGAACACAGGTTCTGATTTAAGGATTCCAAAGTTGGAATCACCATGTCTGATTTGGATCAACATTCTATGCTAAGAGAGATGCATTGGATTTCCATGTACAGGCTATCTAGTTGGATTACTTATACTCATGAGTGACATCAGTTCCCTAGGGGAGAAGCTGGGGATAGACCCATTGGAAAGATGGATATTCCATGATTTGGGTTAAACGCATTCCCCTATTATTGATATATGGTATGGACTCAAAGTACACCATGTCTTGAGTGATATAGGGTATTCCATATGGGTTTCCTTGGATAGACTCAGATTCATTGGTTAAATATTGGAGATTCCTATAGTGACCCTTGGGATACTATATAGATCACTTAGGATGGGCTTGGGACACAACCTTTGGATTTTACTAACTGATTGATTGTGACATATGTTATGTTCCTTAATTAAATTATGTGTATACTTGCATGATGACATGGAAAGGATACCTCCAAGACAGAGGATAATCTTGGGGTCTCCCTACATTAGTATCCTTGTTTACAATGACCCTTGTATAAATATTCCTACATATATAATTACACCATTTTTTACATATGTCTTAGGATTATGAAGATGGTATCGATCAGGTGTCTAGTTAGGAACCCACCCTAGAGTATTTATTATTTATTTACTTATTTCCTTTCATTTAATGTTATGGCACAATGATAATTTATTTATCACATGAATAAGATTAGAAAATACACCGTGGGTGTTGACCTACTGATATTGTATCTCACACTCTTCTTAGTCTGCCTATGGTACCCTTGAAGACCTCATGATTGTAGGTATTGATAAAGGGAATTGTGTGGTTTTCGATACATGATTTATTTACAACTTCACAATGGAGTTTGAGGGTAGAAGACTGAGCATAAGCTCATGATGCTTGTTGTTGTGATTTTTTCCTCTTTGTCTATTTTTCCAGTATGTAGTATCTGAATGTATCACCTACTACCTATGAACTCACATTTCTTTACAACATCGTGATTATCATTACTTTGGTATCAATTGATTATTCAGCTTCATCAAGTTTCTTGTTTCTCTTTCGTGGGTTTTTATCATTATTATACTCATCCTATCATTCCTTAATTATACTCTTGCTATGTAATTTCTATAGTATAATATTATGATCACTATAGTCAATGAGGTAATAGTCTCCCCATAGATACACCCAAGTACCTCACTACTAATCGAAAACATTTGGAATTTGGGGAGGCACGCTTGAGGTCTAATGGCCCACCATCTCAGGGCACTAGTATGTGGAACCCAAGGGATGATACAAGGTGGTATCATAGCTTTTTTTCCTTTTTTTATTAATTTTTGTGTTTAGATAGGAGACTAGGATAGTGGAATTTGTTATTAACCATGTTCTTGGATATAGATAACCCATGTACATAGGACACCCAAATTACAAAGGATGGGAAATTGTGGTTATTGATTATGAAATTTATGGTTGATACAACTTCAAGGTTGGGTGGAACACTACTTTTACTGTGTTATTATATTGGTATTATTTAAATGATGAGTTCTATTACTTTATCCCAATGATTGGAGGTCATATCAAGGTATGTATCATACTAGGGACCAAAAGGAATTTAACTACCTTGCATTATGCCATTCCATGTGTATATTCAATGTGAATTTCATATTTTTCATGTGATTGTTGTTGTGATTGTAGTGATTTGAAGGATATATGTGGAAATGTCCCATTTCTTCTTGTTAGAATGTGTTATGAATTGAATTAATTGGATTCACAATTTCATTTTTAAGGTGTATGAGCCCTTATAAATTGGAATGGTGATCTACCTAATTCTATCATCTAAATGGAATTGAAAAACATGAATAGAATAAAATGAATACCACATTTAAAATTAAGTGGGGACTATATTTGAGAAATATGATACCTTGAACATGACCCAAACCTAGAAATGGTCAGTAGGTTGTGTCTCTATGATACTTCTCTGACTATTCCTTACCTTCTAGTCCTGGATTTGGGAGTAGGAATTCAATTATATCATGTTCCAAGGAGGCTTTATAACTCCCATTTTTGTATCATTTACCTTACCTTATTTCCCAATTTGTTATAAATTTTCCTGAGGAATGTGTCTTAAAAGTTGTAGATATATTCTACCACAACATCCATGTGTTGTATGCCAAGAGAGTGTAAATGGATGCACTCCATATGTGGTGGGACTAGATCCACCAGTGATACCTACCATAGTTCCACTCGAGGATCCTTCTATTGATATTCTACTGGGTGACAATGTTGTATTTCATGATAGTTTCTTTTGATTATTTTAGTCTATTTAGGCTTCTCCAAGACCTGCCCTGACTATGACAGAGATGACTCGGGATTTTCAGCAGTAGCATCCTCCCACCTTCTTGGAAGGTGGAGGGACTTGGGTTGCTATGTCATGATTAGAGGCTATGGTATATATCTTCAACCATCTTCGTATGCCTCTAGAGTGGAGGGTCATTCTAGCTACATATATGTTGTGTTATTATTCCAAACACTAGTGGGACATCATATCTTAGGTTTAGTAAGGTCGAGGTATGGTCATAGAAGACATTCAGATAGTCTTTTACGATCACTTATTCCCATAGAATCTAAGAGTGGATCAGTCTAGGGAGTACATTCATCATCAGTAGGAATCTATGGTCATGATTTAGTAATATGCTAGCTTTATCAAGATCTAATGTTTTACTCCATATTTAACTGGTGACAAGTTTACAATTGTGAGGCAGTTTTAGGAAGGTCTTGGGCATGTTATCCACTTACATGTAAATGTATTTAAGTTGAATACCATTATAGAGAAAGTGAAAAATTATTTTATTAGATAATGGAATCATAGATAAGGTGGAAATTTGAACCAAGGTAGTCTGGTTTGGAGGTAGGTTGAGGGTTCATATGGTAGTAGGAAGTGTTGTTTCAAGGGTGCACGTGAGGTAAGTTCCATCCAAGTGACATGAACTGAATTTATAGTGTGTCACCACTATGGAAGGTTAGTCCCTAGGAAGACTTAGTTCATGAGAAACCCTATCGAGTTTCATGATTACGGTAGGATGGGTCACCTTTAATGCCTTTACCGGTGCATTCCACCAGCATCTAGTGAGACAAGATCCATAATAAAACCTTTATCAGTTATAAGATCTGTGACTCCATGCCAGGCTAGGAGTTGGTCTTCTACCGACTTATCAGAATGAGGTGGTAGTGGCCATCCTTGAGGTATTTAGTCCTTGGAACATCAGCATAAGTAGAGTGGATCTACTTAGGCTAGTCATGTAGCATATGAGGGACACATTACATGCCATATTTATGTAATGAAACCTACACTCAAGGAGCATAGTCTAGGGACTTCTATGGTTAGAGGTACAATTAGATTTTCCTCTACATTAGTTTCTAGAATTTTTTACATAGGTGCATCAGACTCCTTTATGTATACTATGATTATATAATTTATGGTACTAATAATCATGTATCTTGACATGCTGGCATGGGTTATAACTAAAGGGAATACACCAGTTTCATAAGTTCCCCTTGAAATATGTGGGTACCATTTCTTTTGTAGTTTCTTCTTCCTTGAGATTACTAGCTGTGATGACATTCTCGGTATGGAATGTCTTGTGACTTATCATGCCCAAGTGGACTTCTATCTTCACTAAGTGTCTTTCACATCACATGAAGGAAAACTTTATATTCATATGGATGAATGGGATATTTAGGAATCTTGAGTTGGACCCAAGAATACCAGGCTGGGTGGAGTGACAACTCAGTGGGAGAGTCTCCTTATGAATGAACAGGGAACACAGTTAGTAGAATTCTCTCCTATTCGAGATCATTTTAGGGGCTTCTTCCATGATGATTTGTAAAGATTACCTCATTAGAGAGAGTTTGAATTCACCATTGATCTTGTTCGAGGTGCAACATTAGTGTTTATTCCCCCATATAGGATTTCACCTATAGATCTCCTAGAACACAAATATGAATCTTATGGATCTAGAAAATAAGGGTTTTTTTCTGACCCATCACATTTCCATGGGGTTCACAGATCCTTTTCCCCATGAAGGAAGTTGATATCCTTAGATTGTGCATGGATTACAATCGAATGAACCAGATTATAGAGAGGAAATAATATTTAATGCCTCATATTGATGACCTATTTGACCATATCCATAGAGAAATTGTTTTCTCTAACATTAATTTGTTGTAGAGCTACCATTAGGTTCATGTGAGACTTTCAGTCAAACCAAAAGGACCATTCTAGAGTAGGTATGACTGGAATCAATATCTAGTCATGCCTTTCAATTTAAAAACTATTCTGACCATCTTTTTGAGCATTCTAATTTAGGTTTTCAACCTGTATCTTGATTATTTTTTGGTAGTATTCATAGAATAAATCGTAGTGTAATCTTTAACCAGACACGACCATTCCATCTATCTTGAGATCATGTTGATTACACTTGAGAGAGTACTATATATATGAAAATCTCAATAAATTCTAATTTTTGATTAGTAAGGTTCACTTCGTGGGTCATATCATATCATAGGTATGTGTATCTATTGACCCAGAGAAGTTGAGAATCTTGGTTTCCTGGGATTAGAAAAATAATTTGTTTGAAATACAAATATTTTTATGGATAAATGGATATTATATATAATTCATCCCAGACTTATCACACTGGGAATCACTTCTTATAGTCTTGATTAAGAAGGGTGTTTAGTTTTCCTTAACATAAGTTTGTGATAAACATTTTTAGGAGATAATAGGAAGACAAACTTCATTACCGATCCTAATTCCTCTAGAGTTGGGTGGAAGTTCTAAAATATATTATGATGCTTCAGAAATTGGGCTAGGTGTAATTTCGATTCAATGTAATCAGGTTGTAGTATACCATTCCTGTGAGTTGAGACCTCATGAGTGGAATTACCCTATGCATGACCTCAAGATAGAAGAGGTGGTTTTCCCTATGTTCTATAAGAGTCTCTACCTATTGGGTGAGTGGTTCTTTATTTACACAGACCAAAAGAGACTCAAATACATATCCATATAGTAAGAATTGAATCTAAGGCAGAAAAAGTTGTTGGAATACAAGAAGTAATTATATTACTAGTTTTATTACACACCTGGAATGGGTAATTCTATAGTTGAAACCTTGAGCTGGAAGACTCAAACATAAGCCATCAAGGTGGCCATCACTGAGTAGAAATTGTTGGATATTTTTTTTTAAAATCCATCTAGAGGTTTAGGAGAAGAATGTTCAACCTAATATAGTAGTTTTGGCGGTGATGTTTTCTCTTTTGTAGTGGGTCCATATGAACAAATTATCATATTATGAAGGCCACTTCATCAGTGATAACATTATAGGAGAAAACCCACTTGTGGGATGAGTTTTTTATGGTAGTGAGACCCTACTCTTCAATGGATATGTATGGGTGGTTATAGACATACTGGAAGATTTAATGATAGAATCACATGCTTCTATAAGGTATGTTCATCCCAGGATTACAAAGATGTACTGATATATATGTAGTCGCTACTGGTGACCATGTATAAAGAGGCATATAAATGGATCTATCACTAGATGCTCCACATGTCAGCAGGTGAAGTCATAACACTAGCATCTTGCTGGACATCTAATGCCTATATCTATTTCTAAGTGGAAATTTAATGACATAAAAATGGATTTTATGATGGGATTTCTGAGATCCCCTTGAGGTAGCAATTCATTAAGGGTGATCATCCATAGGTTGACCAAGGTTTCACACTTCCTACCTATCCACGAGACCTTTTTGCTGACAAGCTGGGAGAAATTTATACCTAGGAGATAGCCTGACTTCATGGTTTACTTCATTTTATAATTTCATACTAAGACTCATAGTTCAAATCATGGTTCTGATAGGGGTTGAAAAAGGAACTTGGTTCATATGTTCTCTTGCTTAACGCTTATCACCCTCAGACTGAAGGAATGTTCAAGTGGACAATTAGGGTGTTAGAGGATACAATATGAGACTGAATCCTTGATTTTGGATGTTATTTGGAACAAACTATTTCTCTAGTTGATTTTTACTCCACGAATAGTTTTTTAAGAAACAATTTAGATGGATCCATATTAGTCCCTCTATGGTATAATATGTCATTCACCTCTATGATGGTTTTAGATAGGTGGGTAGATCCGGTAGGTACTCATCTCATTCAAGAGACTTCATAGCAAATTTACCTTATTCAAAAGAATATGGATTCAACTTAGTCCAGATAGAATTATTATATCAATTGAAACAATAGAATTCTAGAGTTCAAGGTGTGAAATCAGGTATTTCTCCATATATCACAATGATTGGGTCATAGATAAATTAGGAGACCGAGAAAGTTTTCACCTTGTTATATCAAGCCTTTCGAGATAGTGGAGAGACTTAGGGTAGTATCCAACCAGTTGAGGTTACCTCAGAGGTATCAGGCCATACATAATGTCTTCCACATATCAAAGCATCTATAGTATCACAATGACCCATATCATTAATTTGACCACGAGGGTGTTGAGATTAAAGTTGATTCATACTTATAGAAGTGTTTGATACGTGTCGTTGATCATAGCATGAAGGTTATCTAAGGTATTCCAGTTCCTCTGATCTGAGTGATATAAAAACAAAAACATGTACATGGAAAGTTCTAGGAGTGGGAGGCTGATGTATGTGTGTAGTGGTTGTAACTATTCTCAGATGACATCTTACCACCCTCAAAAGGTAAACGGGGTGGGGGGGGGGGGGTGGGGGGTTGTCTTAAGGAGAGGTTGTAATAACTCAAATTTTCCAAAAGGTATGGACCATTTAATTTTTTTTGTTAAAATTCATTAAAACAAACCATATAATGATTTCTAATGAGGTAATGCAGGACTTCATAGTGTTTAGGGATTGTTCGAATCTGGGAGCCCTCAAATGGGAAGAAAAGACTTGGCTGTAAGGTTAGTAGAAACTATATATCCTAGAACACTTGTTTTCCTGAAACTGTGATGTTGCAGACAATGGGGTTCTAGGTTCCCTGTAGTTTTTCTGAAACCATGTGACATAAGGTGCATAGTCATGTGTGAATAGTAGGTCATAGGGGTAGAGAAATTTCACATGGTTTTCCCATGGTTAGTCAAACCGAGTGCCTAACACTGTGAGGTTCCCCATTTAACAAAATTACTAGATCAATATTGGCTCATAGTTTGGCCAACCATGCAAAAAAACCATATTCCCTTGTTCTATTGGTGAAATATCTAAGATTCACCACTTTAATGATTTAGATAATTTCTTTCCTACTGTCTTACTGCTCTAGTGGGGTTTTTTATTCCACCCTCACTTGTGGTCTCTTCCTTACCTCTCTACATTTTTGACCTCCCTTATTCATCCAGAAAACCAATAACGTACCATCAGATGCAATGGAAGGCCCTTGGTGAGGTATCTCTTCTTCTTCTATCTATTTTAAGGTTCCTCTTCCCTCTATTTAAATGTTTTGGTTTGAGTTGTTTTTACCAATTTTTAGGGATTAGTGAGAATCCATCAATTTATCACATTCTTAGTCGAATAAAGCCTAAAAAATGGATGAGTGGAGTGCTATTACATCAAGGTGGGTGGTATAGGTCTTTCCTTCTCATTTCATCACTTTCTAAATGATTAGTCATTGTGTTGCATATCAGTTAATTATAGAGATACCTTGTATATGTTTTCTAAATTATGTTTATGGGTTCCACAAGTCATTGGTGACCTCAACTCATGGAAAAAACAATCCAAGAGTTTTTCACCACATCATTGGCCACCCTTTTAGGTGTGCCCACCAAAATGAGATTATTCCCATCCCTTAATTGGTTAAACAAATTTCCATTCATAATTTATTAAGAAAACTAATCGAATTCCGTGAATCTATAAATTGAATTTGGATGAATAAATAACCATAATATTGTTCCTTGAGCTTTATGCCTCATAACATGTATGAAAATTATTACAAATGATGCTTCACATTAGATTTCACATGCCTTGTATTTAATTTCATATGTATGTTATTGAATTTTTCCTCATGCATGTGCCTTATGAAATTTCTTTACCTTGTGTGAATTATTATATCTATTTTCCTTTCTTTAGACACATTCCCTTCGATGTTCTTTACACTTTAAGAATGATTCTTAGTTCTTATTTCTATTTCTCTATTCCATGGATGTATGGATGGAAATGTATATGTTGGTTCGCCTATTTAGAATATGGTATTGAGTTGTTTAATTGATTGTATGTGATTATATATATATATATATATTTTTCTTATGATGTGACTTGGTTGATATGTTCACTAGATACAGGATGGGAGAGAAAACATTTCCCTATTTAAGGATGTCAGGGATAGAATCACCCTGTCCAGTTTAGATCTACTGGATGTTTCAGGAGTGATGCATTTTCCTTCCATGTATGGGATCTATGGTAATATTACTTATACTAATGAGTGACACCAGTTCCCTTGGGGATTAACCGAGGACAAACCTATTAGAAAGATGTTAATTCCATTCCTCCAGTGATACCCGGTCTCCTATGTGAGATACTTGGTACGAACTCCTAGTACACCATGCCTTGAGTGATATAAGGGATTCTATATGGGTTTCCTTGGATGAATGGAGTATCATTGGATATATATTGGATATTTATATAGTGACCCTTGGAATGTTATATAAATCACCTAGGGTAGGCTCGAGACTCTACCATTGGATTTGGTGGATTGATTTTTTGTGACATATGTGATACTATTTAATTATATAATGATCATACTTTCATGATGACATGTAAATGAGACCTCCAAGACAAAGTACATGCATGGGGTCTTGCTACCTTGGTTTCTTTATTTACAATGGACCTTGTATACATATTACTACATATACATGTAAATCATTTAGGGCATTGATTTTATGCCTAAACATGTGGTATTGGTTAGGTGCCTAGTTAGGAACCCGAATGAAAGTATTTATTGTTTATTTATTTATTACCATACATTTATTAATATAGAACACTAATCATTTATTTATTAAATGATTTTCCCCAAAAATCATGGGTATTGAAGTAATGAAATTGCATATCACACCCTTCTTGGGACAACTTTTTTATAGAAGAATACTTCATGACTCCTGGTATGGATAAAAGGAAGCATGTAGGTTATGATTCTAGATTGATTTACATCTATATGATGGAATTTTGGGGAAGAGGACTGAAACTATGCTCAGGATTTTTGATGTAGAAATTTTATCATTTTTTATATTTTTTGTATGCAGCATATGAATGTATCCCCTACTCCCTGCGCACTCACATTTATGTATAATATCATGATCATTATCATTTTGGTATCTACTGGTTATTTAGTTTCCACCAATTTTTTATTTCTTTTTCCTTGTTTATTATCATTATTATGCTAGTTCTGATCTTCCACAATTCAATATATCCTATTTACTTTGTATCATCTACTATTACTCTCACACTAATATATGTGGGATTATTCTCCCAATATACACACCCTAGGCCCTCACTACTGGTCAATAGCCCCTTGAATTTAGGGATATGCACTAAATGTCTTCTGTCCCACCTTCTCAGGGAATCATTAAGTGGAACCCAAGGTGGTACACTACACTAATCACTTTCTTTTAAAATTTTGATTTAACTCATCAAAATATATTATATTAAAAAATAATAATAAATTTATTATCATAAAGATAGTAAAATAGGATTATGATTATTAAATAACCTTTATTTATTCTATTTCTAAAAAATGGGTAGTGAAATTATCGCTTGTGTGTATGTACACCTTACCATCATTACATGGTGATACAACTCATTTTTCATAACCAAATTTTATGGATTGGTGTTATGATGGGTTTAATATATATATAATATTTTCATGATATAATTATACTTATGCAATTAAAATAAAATTTTTAACTTCATACCATCTAATCCTTTGAGAAACAATAGTTGTGCTTGTACATACTTGTGGACTACCACCTCCATGAAGTAATGTGATTTTATTTTCATTTGTATTTTACATGGATGGTATTGAGGATAAATTTTATGAATATATTAGTGATATATATTACATAATAATGATATTTTAAATGTGGGTTTATATTTGAATTCCTTTCTTTACATCTATTTTATAATGAAAACAACATTCATTCGTACATACAACTTACCATCTCTATAAATGGTGTAATTTATTTTTCAATTCCTAAAATTAATAGATGAATATATATATATATAATTAAACTATATGATATTTATACCATGATTAAAATTAGGGAGATTATGGAACTATGATCAAGGTACATGGATTGAACCTACCAAGCCTAAACATACAAGAAGGGAATGAAGCAATTATCATCTAGAATAGAGATTTTTATAAGGAATTTATATTAAACAGGGAAAAAAGGATAAAATTGAATTATATATGGTTATATAAATATGAATATGGTATTAGAATACTATGTTTAATAAACCTATATTTATTATATATGAGTTTTAAAATGTATGATGGAAGACCGACCTGATGTAAGGTGTTTTACTTTACAATCTCATTTTCTTAGGATTGTTTATGATTAATTTATGATTATGAAATATTATTAGCATACAATAAATAAAAAAAATTAAATTTTTTCTCCTCTACTTATTTATTGAAAATACATGTTTTAATTTTATTTTCCAATGCTTTTTTCACAATATAATTAAAATATTTTTATGGAAAATCAACTTTATTTCCTTCCCGCATCAAAAAACCATTTTCATCCAAATAAATGATTGGGGAAAAAGTATAATGATTTTGTTCTATTATTAATTTTTTTAAGGTAATTTATATATATGTTTTACATTTTTACAAAATAGTTTGAATTATATATTCTTTTCTTTTTTCAAATGATGTACTTTGTGAATTTTCTAACAAAAGTATGGATGGGATTTTTTTAGCTTCTAAAACATGAATAAAATTTCCAACTTTCATGGATACTCAATTTTTAAAGAGTATTTTAAAATTTCCAAAGGTAATTGTAAATGAAAATATTTTCCATAATTTTTTGGTAAATTTTATATTTTAAGGAATTGATTTCAAAGTGGAAATGTTATTTTTATGAATAATGTTTTAATGGTAATTGGATTTATCAACGAATGTAGCCTACAATGTTGATTTAGATTTACTAGAAATATAGTATGAAGAGAGAATCATTATTCTTTCTCTGGATGGATTAGGTTTATTTTGCCATGATGTTTATGAAACCCATTCCGTTTTCGTGGGTGATGCTTTGATGAGATGACTATGAAACCCATTTATTTCCATGGGTTCTAATATAATGAATGGGTTTTCATATTATGGAAAACATGTGTATTATTTTCATTATGTGATGTGGGGAACCTATATATCCTTCTAATTCATTGGGTAGTGATTGATATATGATGAGATAAATAGTACTAGTATGGGGAGTGTACCTGGTTCAATAAGGGACATTACAAACTATGATAGTATTTTTGGTGAACCTTGAATACTATGATGATTTGGGGAATGAAACCATTATATTATGATAGTCTTGACAGAATTCCTTGGAATCTAACAAAATGGTTTTTTTCTTATTCATATGACATAATTCCTTTTATTAAGCCTATATTATGCTATAATGGATTGTTTTATTTGATTCTTTTATGATTCATGTCTTATAATATTCCATGGTTTATTCTTTTACTAATGATTATGAACTATGATATGAAGGGTATGGTTTTCAAATGTTAAGATCATGTTCTCATACACTTTTCTCATGTTATGTTTACATGATCAATGTTATCTCCTTTGTTTACAAATATTGAACATCACATATCACCCATTCTTATGATTAATTTCCTATGTTACTAAGAATGGTTTTATATATGATATGTCTAAGAATGGAGATAGTTATAAATTTCAATGTTGAAGATGATTTAGAAATATTATGAACCAGTTTTTTATGTTTCTATATTTTAAATGATACTAGACCTAATTGATTCTGGCATGGATCATTTTTTATATAAATAATATTCATTAATTTATATAAAATATATATTTATAAAATATTAGTGTCACTATTGTTATATATCATTAAAATGAATTCCATAAATAATAATATCTCTTGAGATAATATGAACTGAAATGGGGTGTGAAATTATTTCAGTAACAAACTCTATCCATAATGATAGTCTTGGTATTCATCCATAACTATGGAAATGATAGAATGGGTATTTAACACAATACACTATGGGATTCTTCCTATGAATAATTATTATGATTGGTTATTGTGGTCAATCATTTATTATTTACGATTCTATACTCTTATGATATATTTATTTTGTTATGAAAAATCCTTATGCAATGATTTGGGATTAAATGACATGACTGAATGGGTACAAATTTTGTAATTTATGATCATCTTATCATCCACGTATACCTATTTTATGCTCATTTATGATAATTTATTGATATCTCCCTTCTTTACCCTTACTATTCATATGATCTCACACATGGTTATGTTTCATTTTTATTAGGTTATGATGAATGGATTTAATTAGGGAATGTCTAAGATGAATATAATATAAGAATAAGATTATGGGAGATGTTGATGATATTACATGAAATAAAATAAACTTTCATCTGGTATTCAATGAAACTAAATCTTTATGGTTCAGGGGAATTTATTTTTATGAGATATATTGAATATTCATCTAAAATGATGTAATATTTATCTATGAAATTATTGGGTCACCTTAATGGTTTTTGGTTAATTATTCACTGCCTTTTGATTTCATGATTTAATATACCCCATGTAAAATAAACCTCATGTATGATGTGCTGAGAATAAAGACTTAGGCATAGGTTGTGCTAGTTTTTAATAGTGAGTGGTGAGTGGTGATACTATTCAATAAGAAATGACTAGATTATCAAGATTATAAATGAAAATGGACCAATTCACCCAATATTATTACTTCCTCGCTCCATGATACAATTAAGAAGATTTTGTTATCAAACTCATGTTTTATAGTAATTAGGTGAAACATATATAGTTTTGAGCATCCCCCTATTTGGTCTCAATATGTTGATGCAACCCTTTGCATATGGTGTTGTTTGGTAGTCCCTATGAGTATAAATGAGGATATTATATAACATTCTAATACCTCAATATGTATTATTAAATTGGGCCTCTCCAAGATGTATCAAGATATTTAGTTATTGTAACGGTGACCCGAGATAGTTAACTCCATAACCAATATCATTTTATAATATGAGATTTATCATTAGGTTAATGTGAAGCATCAGTAACTAGTAGGTCTTCTTTAGTTATTATCAATTCCATAATTGAAGTGTGATGACGTGAACATAGACTTCATAATAGAATTTTTGATTTTTTATCAAGGAAGTTATTTGACATGGGTTATTTTCGACATATTAATCAAGGAAACACATTTAAAAATTACTTGAACTCTTCCACCGTGGATTTTGGATGGTTATATGTATTAGAGATAGTGTTTCTCCATGGGGTTCTTTAGAGGATAAATTCTGATTGGGATTCTCATTTTATAAGATAATTATTGAATGGTTTAGACAAGGAACCTAATATCATTGTGAATTTTAAAACTTCTTAACCTCCTCAAATAGATGGGGTGTCTATGTAGATTATATAGTATTGGAATATAATTTAAAATAATATTTTTTTTCTATTACATGTGAGAACTTTCTTGTGCTATAGGAGTTTTATTATGGCGACCTGTGCTTTTCATATAAGGATATTACATATTATTAGATAAATATTCAATACATGACGTTAATATATACACTATAACTATAATGTTTTAGAGGTATTAGAAATATTGATACCTAAAAAACTAGTATATAAATTTTTTACATCATCTCCTAAAATTACCCCACAACTAGGACCCAAAGTTGACACATCAAAAATAAAACCTTTTTTATACATTGGTGAAATGAAATCATAATAAAGGGTGAGATCATATGTATAGTAAGGGTAAGATTATGATATATCAGTCAATGATCATATACAATAATTATATAAGCATAAGGGTATGAGAAAATGATCATAACAAAAAGACATCATACACATATATTCAATTATATCTAATTATTAATCGTGGTATAATATTTTTTCAATCAAATTGGATAATACATAATAGGGTTTAATTACTAATAGTCAACCATAAGTCATGAAAAAAAATGTCATTAACATAATAAATATGTTAGTGGGATACAAAAAAGTATAGAAAATAATTTTATTAGTAAAGTATTTATACTAAGGCTATCACAGTGGATTGGGTTCACTCATAATTCAATCATTTCCTTAGTCAAGGTACACTACCATGAATATCATAGAGGATAGATTCCCTCACTAAACTATTTTTAGTCCTTATTCTATTCCTTATTATCTCATGAGATATCCATATTTACCCAATGATTTATAGGGATATATAATTATAGGCCCACCGATAAAAAAATAATAATTTCAATCATATGTGTGCCTCAATATGATAAAACAGACATCACATCACCATATCATAACCCATGGAAATGAAATAGTTTTAATAAACATGTAATCATTTTATCATAGCTTATCCCATGGAAAACAATAATGATTTTATAAATATTTCATATTTAAAACCATATACTATTCAAAAAATTGAATAAGGAAGGTATCATATAATCATATTCATATTGAAATATATGTAACATCAAAATATTTCATTGTAGATAAACAATACCTTTAAAGTATCGCTTTTAATATTTCTTCATAAAAATATCCTTAAAATTTTGAAATCACTTATTTTAAAGCTAAAACATAAAAATTATTAAGGAAAATGTTTTATTTGAAAATAACCTTTGAAATAAATATTATATGATTTATACAATTGAGTGTCTAAGATGGATGTAAATTCATTGTATATCATGAACAATAAAAACATTCCTTTCACATTTTCTTTAAAGACACAAAAATACGTCATTTGAAAAAATGATAAGAAAATTTCTTTTTAACTTTTTATATATAAATTAAAATTTGGGTAAAAATGAAAATATAAAATCAAAGGATTATATTTAAAAAAGTTTTGATATTTTTTATTGAAAACATGGATCTTGATGAAAAATATTACAAAAAATAGTAAATCAATACAATTTTTCTTAAAAATATTTTATCTGAAATTTTAAATACCAAAGAAGTAAAATGGTTCTATTATGTGAATATTGAATTAATAAATATAGGAGAATAAAAATAAAGGTCTCTTACTATAAAATTTAATTTAATTTCCTTCAACAATAATTCAGGTATAAACAATCCAGATTAAAATCTGATTGCAACAGAAATATCTTACAACTTTGGTAACTTTTGAATCATAAGACATATAGAAGAATAAATTCAAATTGAACATAATTAAAATTATAATATTAGTGATGTAACTTCTCTAACTATCATTACATAATCCTAATTAACATAAATAGTGCAAAACATAACATATGACCCAAAGAAGACAATTGCATATGTTAAACTCTTTCCACATTAATAACATTGGATTTATAAACTCTTGAATTAAATAATTTAAAATTTCACTTTTTATTCCATGAATTAATAGTTTTAAATTTTATAAAATCTAAAAGGATCAGTATATACTCCTCATTAACATATGTAGGTTCATAACATCAAACATGTCACAATGAAACACAATTCAGATGAAGAACACTCACCTCAATTCCATATTTCCTTATAAGAACTCTAACCAATTTTATAATAATATAAATTTATAATAATTGCATAAAATTACCATTTATATACATATAATACAATATATTATCCATACATAAAAGTTAAACACCATTTTATTAATAATTATTTATTAAAAGTATTGTTTTCAGTTGTTAATTGTTTTATTTTTTCATGAAAATTTTGGTCTGGATCTTCCAATAAATGTAATTTGATCATAGTTCAATAATATAATTAATTTTAATGATGGTATAAATAAATTATTTTTTAATTATGTTCATATTTATATTCATCCATTAATTTAAGAAATATAAAAATGAATTACACCGTTAATGGAGATGTGAGGTCTTACATAAACATGAATGATTTTTTTTTATTTTGTAATTAAAAGGTGGAACAAATGATTAATAATTTTTTGTCAATACATGATCATAATAATATCATAAATATCATATATAAAAATTAATTACATCATATTAATGAAAAATAAAATATGGTGATGTATACTTAATTATATCTCTATGTGGCGGCGGTAGTCCACACGTATGCACAAGTGATACATTCATCTTCCATTTGATGTAAAAGAGGCTAGATAAATGTGGTTCCTAACCATAATAACATTTTAGTATATTTACGATACTAAATTTAATATTTTCTTCAAGATAATATATATTTATAGTATGTAGATGGTAAACTAAACTAGAATCGGTTGGGTAAGAATATAACATCTTCATCAGCATAGCTCCGTTAGATCTCTTTTTAAGGACACAAGGAATTGTATTTTAAGATAAAAAATCATGTATATACTATATGGGGATGTTTATAATTGAATTGATAAATTTTTTGTTGATCTAAAATACTCAAGGTGGTGATTAGAATATAATAAAGGGGTATCCTTTTATATGTAAAGAAAAAGACACACATGGAAATAATGAAAACACTTAAATACAATATAATAATTTTCAACTAAAAGTGACTCCATGTTGTCATAATTTCAAAATATGATATGATATGGATGAAATTTTTTTAGATAATAAAGTTTGGATAGGTTTCTATTTTATTATATACCATATCATTGAGTTTAACCACAATTTTAACCAATTTTAACATTAACCACGATAATGAATTTTTAAATATTAAAGGGTTAAAATTTTTCTTATAAGGTAAAATATTAGTCATAAATAAAGAAGGTATTATATATTAAACAATTTTTTATCCTATATTTCTTCTAGAATTATTTTAATGATTTTTAAATGAATTAAATTACATTTTATTTTACATAAAATACTATTAATGATATTTTAAAAATGATTCACATATTTTTAATTTAAATATAACATGAAAAAAATGGAGTTAAAATATATTATTTCATGAACCAACCTGGGTCAACCCTGAATTGGTCACCCAAGTCAGCCCATGATAAGTTCTATGGGGAATTCCCAATCTCCATGGGTTGAAAACTATTGTCGAGCATCAAACTAAAGTAGGTTAGAATGATTTGGAACATAAATAAAAGACAAATAAATAAATATAAAATGAAAAAGGCACATAAACACTAATAACAGAAAGAAATTTAAACTACACATACCTCCATGTGACCACTAACCTCAAACCAATGTCACTCTATGGTGACCAAATCGAGGCAAGAATAGTACATGAAGCTAAAAACAAAGAAAAAAAAATAAGCATGAGTATTAAAAATCAATATTCATACCCAAGTAATATATTCAAAAATGAATCTACTTAAAAAAAGAATATTCAATTTTAGGTTTGAACTACAATATATAAAACATCTATTTTTCCTCGTGTTCATTTTAAATAAACAAACCACAATCTATTTCCCTAATAATTTAAAACAAACTTCTTAATATAAATGATGATTAAGTTATCAGGTAAAAGGGTAAGGAAAACTATATGGGAGTTTTTAATTTTTAATAAAAGTGATAAATGGGAAGTTACTTATTCTTTTAAAAAATATTTCTTGAAACCCTTTTTATAAAGACTACACATTCTATATTTACGAAGAAAACACTATAGTCAATGAAAAAAGATTATGATCACACAATAAAGGAAATGGGCTACCAGTTCTCAAGAAATAATACTAGGAGAGACCTCTAAATCATCCACCAAATATAATTTAGTGCCGGAGGAAACATGGGAACAATTAGGAACTCAGAGGAAAATCCAGAACATATTATACATCCGACTCATCCAGAAGGCATGCCTTACCCGATGACATCATATACCCCAAATGCTTGATCAAGCCCTATAGGACCGGACCAAGGGGCCCCTTCCTAAAGAATATAGTTCATACTATGGTCCACTAGCCAATACGTAAACTAAACTATTGAATCAAGTGTTCTCATAAGTCCTTGTATCTATGTTAAGTTCCCATTTTATGTTTACAAATGTGTGTTCCCAACAAAACCAAGAAACAAATGATTCATATAATCCATCACAGAAGTCACACAAACCGAAACCACCTCAGCCACCCAAGGAGAAGTCCCTTTACATTAAACAATTATCACACTAGGGAAGTCCCATGCAGAGGACACTCTTATCTCTTTGTTAACTAATAAGGAAAGTGACTCATTATAAGAAGGATTTTCTAATGAAACAATTTCAAAAGTGCCAATCATGCCTCATATAATTTTCACTTGTCAAACTATTTCTTAAAAGGCCATATGCACACCCCTTTGAAAACCAAACACCTAATTGGAAACCCATTTAAGAAAATGAAAACATCACCTGAAATATAAAACCCTTTTATAAGATCCAACCATTTATTTGTTTCATACACTTGGCATCCGAAACAGAACTAAACCATTTCATAGAACATAATAAAAGATAAAAACCACTTCATTTCAAGTCAAAAAATTATTCTAAAAACTATATATCACAAATTAGTATGGAAAATATGTGTGAAAAACAAGAAATGAATAATTATTTAAATTTAATGGACAATGAATATGCAAACCTACCTAAAAAAGGAAGCGGATGAAGTCGAGCGCTTTGGAACTTGACAAATTATGCAACGACCACTCGATACCACCCTACATTCACATGAACATACACACTTATATATATATATATATCCTTTATTAAATATCATGTAACCCTATCTCTATGAGGAAATACACCTTAGTGATATATATATACATATACATAACTATATATGTTTGTGCGCACCAACAATGATCCACCAAAGCATTAATTAATTAACATAGAGGGACAAATAATCACTAAGGACACCAAAAGTAAGGTGAAAAACAAAATATCAAAAGAAAAACCTTACCTCAAGTGGTGTTGGCATGCCGATACAATCCAACAACCTTCAACTTCGGTGACTGATGTTGGAATACGAATGAGGTCTACCCAAGTGACCTTTCACATAACCCAATGGTAGAATAAAGCAACTAAAATATAATTAACCCCAACCTATGTTTCTGATAAAACCCTATATTGTGATGGGGAGACCAAAACTCATCTGAAAATGGAGAGGAGAAGGAGTAGAATTTCATAACTCTCCAGATCGAGTGCAATCCCTAAAAAACCAAAGGGATTTTTTGAGTGTAAGGGAAACATTGAGGGAGGGGAGGCATGCGATGAAGTGGGATGGAGGAGGCTCTTCGCACGACGCACTAGGAGGAGGGACAAAGAATGTGAAATAAAAATAAATAAAAATTCAATTTTTTAAATTCCAGGCAACTCGCAAGGTTTGTGCACGGTTTACTAGATCGTGCACTAACCGTGCACTGGACACTACCTTGGCCAAGCACCCATGCACAGTTACCTACAGGAAAGAAGCATGGTTGAGAAAACTGTGCTCCAACCATTACCCATATAACTATCCCAATGATAAACTCTCACACACGGTTGTCACATGGTTACTGTTAACCATGTGCAACCTATGCACAAGACCCCTCATTTATTTATTTTTTTTAAAATTTAGCATAGACCAACCCACAATAAAAAAACTAGGTTATAAATAAATAAAATAATAAATAAAATTAATATTTTGAGGTGATGGTGTGATAATTCTCCCCACTAAAACAAATTATTCCCCTAGAAAGTCACTCAGTCAAATGAGGAATCAAACTAAGGCTCGAAATTGAACAAGGCCAATTAAACCACGAACTCTGTGTGACCTTTCATTCTACCAACCACACCTGATCGAATCTATGGGAAACTAAAATGAGATGAGTCATGAGGGAAAGAGGAGAGTTCTTCCCAATACATGAAATCATCTAGTACCGACCAGTGAAAAAGTACACCACAATGAGATCCATGGTGCATCTTCCAACTATTTAAGAACTGAACAACTTAGATAAAACTTGGAAATTTGAACATTTTCTAAATCTTGAACTATAAATGTGATCCAAATTGGGAACCCCCAACACGGAAAAACCCCGGAACCCCCTCACAGACCAAACACCCCCAGTGGGGCACAATGAAAAACACCAAACCCAGTAGAAAACCAAACCAATATTCATTATCTCTACTAGAATAAAGCATATCCAAAATGAGAACAACCCATAACTAAATCCAATCCTAAAATAGACTACTTTTCACGGGTTTTCAACCACGAGGCACGATCAAAACAATGGAGGTTTACAAAGACACAAGGCCACCAAACCATTCACAGCCAAAAGGAAAAATTTAATGTCAAGAATATAACCTGGGTCTTCCTTACCCAATGATTATTAACTGCATGAAAAGATTCACTCCAGGACCTATGGTGGAGTCCTAATGTAATGAAGCATATGCTACCCCATAGTCATAAGTTGATTTCCTCCAAACAATATTTTCTCATTAATATGAAAAGAATTTCATAAATTCCCCAAGGGACCCAGACAACCACATCATTGATAAGAATCTAGAGGATTTTTATAAGATGATTATCAAATGCCCTAACTACCCACATTGGAAGCACACAAGCGGTCGACTTGGTGAACCATGAGTTGGGATCAAGATAAGCCTTCATCGCCCACTAACCTTTCTGAATGCTCATGAGCCACACCACATTCTTATCATTTACCTCATTAGAAAAAAATAACTAAAAGAAAGTTGTATTAAATACTCCCCATGACATCCTGATTTGCAATGATACTAGGATGACCACTATCCACCAGTCCAAAGTCAGACCTCCAGAAAAACTGAAAATATCTTGAACCATCACCACTTTGGGAGATTTTAAATATGTGTTCGACTTTCTAAAGAAAATCCATTACCTCCAAAAACCACAATAACCATAGAAAATTGGATAAAACCAAAACAAACATAATCCCACCACTTTACTCATATTCTAGGAAAGGAATTGGACCTAAAGACACATGAAGCATCTGGGACCTTTCTGGGCATCATACACTGAATAAAAGAAGAATACAAGACCTAATTAACACCCAACCAAATATCAACAAAAAGAACATCGCAAACCAAATTCCAAGCTCATAGACCAAACAATCACAAACCAATTCAAAGAAAAATAAAATCTAATGCAAAATAAAATAGCACGAACATCACAAAACAAGCCAAAAATCCTCTTTTGAAAATCACCATTTTCCCAATTCACCCACTTTCAAATTTAATCCCTTTTTGAAATCCAAAATCATTTCCCTTTCAAAAATAATTCTAGAACATCTGATTAAAAATTAAAAACACCATCACATTTTTCCTCTTTAAAATCAAAAATCGCTTTAGGAAAGAATCCTCCTTTCAAAGATAAATATTTATTTTAAATATTCAAATGTGACATCCTATGAACTATCACATCTGTGTTCATCCCAATTCCCCTTATATCATACACAAATACATAGCAACATGAACTTTACATACACATACCCACATATGTGAATGTTTATAAGGAATCCTAAGGGTCACACACACCCTTTTTTCATCAAAATCAAGTATTACCAACTTAATTATCATTTCATATTTTATAAAACATATCAAAATTTAAAATAGTTTCCCGCCCATTCTCAAAATAACCCATGGATTTTAATTTTCTAATTCAAAAAATTATAAATCAAAACTCATTGAATAACTAAAGAAAGAACCCCCAAACCAATTTAAATTCACACTAACCAATACCAAACCAAAAACAATAGTCGCACCAAAGCACGTAGATGGAGAACTAGTGGTAACTCCTAACCTCAATACATGGTTTAGTGCACCATGCTACAAGAAAGCACCAAACACTAGAAGTTTCTCATACAGTAAACTTGGGCTTCACATCAGTCACTACCCCATGTAATACCACCATGAAACACCGACATATTCCCATGGTCATCCCCCATCAACACAAACCTAAACAAAAGAATAAAATCTCAAACTACATGTGGAATCTCATGGATCAGAATGAGAATGCGTTCAAGATGTTTTCTCATATGTACATGTCGAGTCTCGATATTTCTAGTATCTAAATACCTTACAACCCATATAAAAATGGCATACTCTGATACCATTTTTTCATTAACCAACCTGGTTTGACCATGAACAGGTCACCCGACTTAGCCCATGACAAAGCCAGAGGGGCATTCCCGATCTCCATGGGTGGGAAACTAGTGTCAGGCATCAAAATAAAGTAGGTGGGATATATGTATAAATAAAGGAAAAATAAATAAATATAAACTAAATAAAGATGATAAAAACGTGAAATGGAAATAAATTAAAATGGAACATACCTCCATGTGACCCTATGGGCCACCACTGACCTCAAAACAATATCTCACTAGAGTGACTGAATCTGGGAAAGAAGAAAGACCCAAAGGTAAAAGAAAGATTAAACTGTATGCATGAGTATTAAAACTCATTAGGAATGCCCATGTAATCTATTCTAAAATTAATTTACATTTAAAAAATAACCACCAATTTAAGTTTTCATCTAAAATATATAAAACATAAGGTTTTACTCATGTTAATAATAATGTAAAAAAATCATAATCTATTTTACTCATAATTTTATTAGAACATCTTTCTGTAAAGGAGAATTAGGTTATTAGAGAAAAGTGGAAGGAAAACCATATAGAAGCCATTTATTTTTCATAAAAGTGAAAAGGGGAAAATTTATTCCTTCAAAACATCTTTCTTGAAACCATTTTGTTAAAGATTACACATATTCTATTTACTAAGAAAACAAAATAAGCTATGAAGGAAGATTATGATCACCCAATTACAGAAATGGGATACCTATGCTCAAAAAACCATACAAGGAGATACAACTAAATCGAACAAAAAATATAATTCATTGCTAGAGGAAACACAAGAAAACCTATGAACTCAGAAGAAAATCCAAAACATACTATACATATGACTCATCTTGGAGGCATACGTTACCCGATGACATCATAACACTGAAACCCTCGATCACGCCCTACCTGGCTAGACCAAGGAGCCCAATCCCAATGCATATAGTCCATACATAGTGTGAAAACTAAACTAGTGTAGAAAGTGTTATTATAATTCCATGTAGCTATGCTAGATTCCCGTGTCATGTTCACAAATGGGTGCACCAAAAAAACCAAACAAAAATCCATACATATAAGCCATCACATAAGTGAACAAAATTGATACCACCCCGACAAACTTAAGGAGTATTCCCTTTACTTTAAATAATGATCACACAAGTGAAGTCCCATGCCGAGGAAACTCATATCTATTTGTTAAACAATAAGGAAAGTGACTTATTCCAAGATTTTTTTCCAATGAAACCATTCCAAATATGCCAATTGGGAGCCATATAATTTTCACACGTTAAACCATTTGTTAAAGGAAAATACACACACCACATTGAAAACAAAAAACCTACCTGGAAACCCATTTTAGGAAACCAATCCATCACTCAAAATTTAAAATCCTTTTATAAGATCAAACCCGGAATTTCTTCATACACTTGGTGTGCGAAACATAATACTAGAGGGAAACCACTTCATTTCAAGTAAAACAATTATTCTAAAAAGAATATATCACTAATAAGTATGGAAACTAGGTGAAAAAAACAAATCAATAATTATTTAAATTTAAAGGCTAATGCTTAGGGAGACCTGCCTGAAAAAAAGAAGCAGACCAAGATAAGCACTTTGGCACTTGAAAAATTAGGCACCGACCAATCGAACCCTCCCTGCACTTTCATGCACATGCACCCATATATATATATATCCATTATTATAAAGAACATATTCCACTCATCATGAGAGAATATTTAAGAGAAATATATATATATATACCTATGTATGTGTGAAAAAACACCAATGAGCCACCAAAGATCTAATTAATTTACCTAGACGGACAAATAATCACTAAGGACCCTATAATTAATGTGTGAAACATAAAAAGGAATAAAAAAAATTACCCCAAGTAGCATCAGTGAGTCGAGATGAGCCAATTTTCTTCACCTTTGGTGGTGGATGTTGGAATATGAATGAGGTCGACCCGAGAGAACAACCTCATAACATAACGGCAAAAGAAACCAATAAACAACATATTATCCCCAACCCATGGTTTTGGTCAAACCATACTAGGTTACAGGGAGACAAAAACTCAGAATAAAATGGAGAGGAGAAGGAGGAGAATGTCATACATTTTCGGATTGAGCGAAATTTGTGGAGAAACTGGTGGGATTCATCGAGCGGAAGAGAGTTCATAGGGAGGGAAGGCGTGGGACAATGGAGAAATGGGGAGGTGCTTCGTTTGACACACATGGAGGAGATTAAAATAATGGGAAAGAAAAATAAATAAAATAAAATAAAATAAAATAAAAAATTATTTTTTAAAATTATTGGCATCCTGCACAATTTGTGCATGGTTTACCAGACCGTGCACTAGTTATTCTTTGGCCATACACCCCTGAATGGTTACCTACAAGAATATGAATTATTGAGAAAACTGTGCTCCAAACTAGCCTAATGTAGCTGTCCAAATGATATACCCTCAATAACGGTTTCCACACGGTTACTCTTAACTTTGCACAACCCATGCATATAACCCCTCCTTGCTTGAAAATTTTATAATTCATCCCAGACCGGACTAAAAAATAATTAAGGATAAAAATAATAAAAATAATAAAAATAATTTAATTTTCATGGTCAGGGTGTGACATAATATATTTTAGCATAAATTAGTAATTATTATTATGTATAAAATTATCATCGATGAAACATTCATCCCAATAAAATACATTTAATTATTTTAAAAATATCAACCTCAATTTTACCATTCCTTACACAAGAACTATGTTAGTGTTGTATAAGTGTTTAGTTTAATTACATATACACTAAAAACTTAAAAACATTACTATCATAAAAATAATGATATTTTTTAAAAATAACCCTTATTATTCATTCAAAACATATTTTTATCCCCATTGGAATATATAATAAAAATTTAAAATAAAGAGAGTGAAATTTACTATTTTAATTAACTAAAATAATATACAATTCATTATTAGAGAAAAATGGGAAAAAATTTAACATCCCTAGTTTTTAATAAAGATAAACTATGTTCTATAACATACATGATAGGCCAAATTGAGCTTAAACAAACAATTAAATATTATTTTTTTGAAATTTACCATTATAACCTACCAGTTAGAATATTGGTTATGAACATGGTTAAATAAATTATGAAAATATTTATTAAAAATTTATATATAAATATTTGACCAATTAATTATAAATTAATTTAAAACCCTTTCTTAAAAAATGGAAATGTTTTTCTGGAAAACTATATAAATGTTTACAAGTGTCTTATACTGATAAATAAATAACATTCCTATTGGATTATATTAATTATTAATATATATACAATATTTAATATAATGTTTAAAAGTCATCTTATGTGTTTTCTATACATGATATAAGAAAAAATGTAATTTTACCGATAAAAGAAGTACTTTTCTAAAAAGGTACTTTTTCATTCTTTTGATGGTGGACTTGTTTTAAATCTAGTTTTTGAAAAAATTTTAAATTTTATTTCAGAAATAAAATTTTTCCTTGAAAAATGGGTATTAAAATTTTCTTTGGATGAATTTTTTCTATTTTTCTGATAATTTTAATGTTATGATGAATTGTGAAAAATACAAAATTTTAATTAAAAAACATTTTTTTCTAAATAATTTATAGTATTAAATTAAATTTTTGATTGGTTTTAAAGTATCATTATACAAATATGTTATTATTTAATCTTATTTAAATCATTTTAATCAATTTCACAATGAATTTTGATATAAAAACATTTCAATATTTTGAACATTTTTACTTTAAAAATGTGTTTTCTTAGTCCATTAGCGTGACTAATTTTTAATTAATTTCTTGAATTTATATGTTTGTAATTAAGAAAAATGGATTCCATATTTGGAACCATATTTTCAAAATTTATAAAATTTTCCCGTTTTTTTTCGAAAATATGTATAGTAACATTAGTAAATTCTGTTTTTTATTTCCCAGGTTGGGGAAAAATTAGGTAATTAAATGTAAAAATAATATTATAAATATTAATAAATAACCCTAAAAATTGTCCCAATTTCATTGGCTGATTATTTATCATTCCTAACAATCATTTTATCGGTTATGAAACCATTTATGTCCTTTTGGATGAGAATATAACCATTATAATATTATATTTAACGGACAATCAATTTTGTCATACTTTTGTTTTTAATAATAGAAATATTTTTAATGTGGGGTTATATAAGGGATAGGTTTGACTATATATATTATTTATAAATAAAAAATATTTATCTATATCAAGGTAATTTATTTATAATTTTTAGTGATAAAATAGTTACCTTAAATGGTGACACAATGATAATGCATTATTTATTTAATTAATGGAAGTATCGAATAAATAATATCAAAAATAATAAAATAAATATAATTTGAGAGGATTAATGTCATAATATAATTTTTTAGATGAATTTTTCATGATAGTTATTATTTATAGTTTTTTTTGAATTAATCTAATTATTATGATATTTTTTAAAAATTAAAGTAATATATAATGTCCAAATTAACATTAATTATATTTTAAGAAAATTAAAATTTAATTAAATGATATAATTTTTTTAAAAATATCAATTTTGTATAAACGATTTGTATAATTCTTAGAATTTCATTAATGACCTATTTATTGGTCGTTTTTCATTTTAGAGTAATTATATTAACCCTCAAAGTGTAAATTACATGATATCAAATTAATAATTAAAAGGGTTAAATAATGGTTAAAACATAAAGATAAGTATTAAAATAACAATGAAAAAAGGTCTAATTTCAATTATATGATCTTATTTTGACTCAAAATCCTCATATATTCAAAATAAATTTATTTGGAGCCATTTATAATCGAATATTAAATTATATTAATTTAATAATTAGAAGAATTACAAAAGTGCCCCTCCATTCTCCTATAAAAGGGAACCCATTCTTATCTTTTATTAACAGATGAAATCCTATCTAGTTCATCCATTATGTTCCCAAATACCTTTCTATAATTCCTCCCCACATTATAAAGTCCTTTTTTCGGCATAAAACCTTTCTTATAGGTGTTAAGGTTTTAATCAATGGAGACAATCCGAATGAGAGATATCATTTTTAATTAAGTATTTCAATTTTATTTCCTCTTCCACTTAATTGAAATATTATTAAACCATAATGAAATAATAAATATAGAATCATAAATATACTAATATTTTATAATTTTAATATAGTCTCCTAAATCTATCTTAACTTTCATCAAATGATAAAATAATCATCGTTTATGTGTACGTCGAACTATCGCCTAACAAACAAATATAATTTATTTTCCATAATCATATCTTAATAATGTTTATAAAGATAGAATTAATGTTTATATATGATATTAATTATAGTTTTATCATTATTAATTAATAATATATCATTTACATTCTTACCTTTCTATGTTCATAAAATTGATAATGTCATTCATGCATACATGTAAACTATCACATCCACAAAGTGATGTGATTCCTTTTTTATCACCACATCACATAGATGACATATATAATCATATTTAAATTATTAATATTATATTGTCTATATTATGATAATTCTATAAATATAAAACAATAATTACCTTATTTCTATAATAATCATTGAAAAATGGAAATGTTACTCATACGTATGTATGTCCTACTGTCTCCCTGATTATAACGTAATGGATTTTTTAATAAAAATACATAATAGTTTCTTTTTAAAATTTAAATTTAAGTATAAAAGTGATTAAAATTTCATGAGTATAAATCTTGATATAATGGAATAATTATCACTTTGATTATTGAAATCATACCGATTTCATTTTGGACTCATGTACCAAATATCATCAAAAAGTCCGACAATAACTTAAATAATTAAGTAATTTATATAACTTGATAATAATTCATATAAAAGTAACACTAATATTTAAAAATTGTATCTTTAATTTAAATAATAAACCTAACTTTATTATTCAGGAAGATAAATATTGTACATGGCGAGTCATAATCAAGGTAGGGGACTTTATTTTAAAAACATATTTTGAAGTTACCCTTTCAATTATTTTTACAACATACAAAATGAATGTTTTTTAACATATATGGAATGAATGGGATTTACCAATTTCTTTCCACTATGATGTTTTTATAATTCCTTCACATTTTTAAACTTTTCTCATTAAATAATGTGTTTTTATATTTGAGTGTGCAGTTTTTTAAAAATGGAAAGTGATTTCAAAGTGGGAAAGTTATTATCCTTTTATGAATGATTTATATATTGTTCATATGTTTTGGTTCAAGGGAATTGATTATGAGAATGTCTAGTTTATTAATAAAATGTGGGTGGGTGACCCTATTATATCTCTCCAATTCATTTAGTAATTATATGATGTTAACCAGTTGGGTTTCTCCTAAGAGATTAAGGGAATATACTATGGTGGGTATTCCAAATGTAACTATGATTGTTTCTCACTATATATCCATGAAAAATATACTGAATGTAAGAGTGATATAGAAATTTTCTTGTAAGTTACCTTTATGGTTTAGGTTTTATAAGGAGTTTTTCGGAAATATATGATATCATTAGGTAAGATAAAGACCTTATGTTTTATGGGTGAAAACTATCACATTGAGAAAACATTTTAATGGGTTTACAAATATTCATGGAAGAACAATTTCTTTATTTATTTTTATATCCCATAAGAGTTTTTTTATCATACCATTTTTATAAAATGTTTTTCATAGGGTATAAGGATGGTTAAGAGAAAGGAGGAAGTCACATTGAAAGTTATGATGATTTTCTCACAAAAAAGAAATCATGTTTTATTTTAAAAGTTTTGTTTATTTGAAAAATGGATACTATTTTTGATATATAAAATTTTCATGTATGAGGGATGTTATGTATTACTGATATCCCAATTATCTAAAACATGAAACATGAATATATCCTCATTGTGAAATAAATTAACTACATAACCAAAAAATAGGATTTCTTAATGTTTAAGGATGAGTCCATATAGTTGGTATCAATGTTGGATTTAGATAACATTAGATGTCAGGATGTTATAAGTTAAATTTTTTATATAACCACAATGGATAAAAAGGTAGGAATATTCATAGTTATTTTATAAAAACTGAATGAGTTTGTGATAACATGAATATATATAGTTTAGTGTTTATCATCCACATCGAATGGAATATTGTGATTTGTTTCCCACACTAGCAATTTTGGTTTTATTAAATGGATGGATCTAGTAGGAACCAAAGTAATAGATAATGTTAAGGAAAATATAGTGGTTATCTAAAAAGGAAACCTAATGAAATTGGAGTTAAAATGATAACTCTTATGGTTATTCTAAACCAACTACCATGTGTCATGATTGACCACTTGAACCATGGTATGTTTTCTAACACATCATATATGAGACAATTGTATCCCTACGGTATTTCAGGTAACAATTATTATAATGAAAAATATATTAAATAATATATGTGTCATGTATATGAAAATAAACACCTAGGAAAATGTTTTAATGGGACCGAAATTTTATTTAGATGTGGTAAAGGAGGTTATAAAAAAATAATCAGCCAAAGAAAAAAGGAATAATTCTGTTGACTCTATAAATGGGACATATTTCCTTTCTAAGTTATCAATTGAATGTTATAAATGTAGCGAGTATGTTCATTATTAATATCTATGTATTAAGAAGAATTATCCCGAATGGGATCAGAAATATCGTCCAAATATTTTTTTAGGAATACCTAATTCCATTACAATTTAAGATACAAAAATTGTAAATGAAAAATGATAGGTATGGATTATTTATTGGTTCATGTTTTAATATTATTAAATATTAGGATATGATTCATATTTTTGTTTTTAGGAAATAAAAATTAATTAATGAGGTTAAAAAGAATGGTTAAGAGATTATGTAGAATGTTTATTGATTAAGTTGTCAATATATAATAAATTCATGAGTTATGTTAGATATAAAAATTATGAAATGTTTAAGAGTATTAATACTATTTTGATTATGGAATTTCATTGGTGTAATTTTTAGTTCGTGTTATATGTAAACCTTATGGTTGTTATGTGAAAATGTTTTTTGAGTAATAATTCACTTTTCTTTTGTATACATAATTATAAAGTTATGGATAACCATTAGGGGTTACGTGATCATTTATTTTGTGTTAATTATGGGATATTATATTTTTGGATGAAAAATGAGAGGGATATGATATCCTTTGAGTTTAAAACATGTTATGGTTATTTAATAGGATTTTATCACATTTTTTGGATTTTATAAAAACTATATAGATTTATAAAATGGAAAAATAGTAGGATTGGTGAAAACCCATCATGTTCGGCATGGCCATGATAACCAAACCCACAACCAAAGTGAGACAGGCTTGCATCACTTACCACTCTCCAACATGATGTCCAGATTAGTATGAAGTTCTCTTTTTAGTCAAATAGTTTAATGGATGCAGTATAAGTTTATTTTTGGAAATGTTTTTATGATTGAGGTAGATAGAGTAATATGGTATTTAATATTAGGAATAAAGGTTTCATTATATTTTAAAAGAATATATGATTATATTTTGGATTTATGGTGATTCAATTTATTTATAGAAATGGTTAGTAGATCTCGAAGTTTAAATAGGGCAATTATTTTTTGGTATAAGAATTCATGAGTAATTATTTTTATTTGGAGACAGTTCTTAAAATATATCTTGGAAGAGTATATGATAAAATAATTCTAGATATTAGTTTCTAATATTAATTTTGATTATTTTGAGTAATTTTTAGAATATTTATTTATTAAATGTTTTATGTTTAACTTTGGGTGTAATGTTTTAGTTTTGGATATTAGATGTTGTTTTGATCATTTAATTTTATATTATTTTTGGTTAATTATCCTATTTTATCCAAAAACTTTTAGTTTTGTATAATTTTTCATGATATAATAAAAAGATAGTTAATCATTTATCAAGTATATGATTCTTTAGAATTTATTTCTAGTGCTTCAAGCATGAAAAATTTCATATTGAATCCTCAGTGATTGGAGAAAAGAATTAGTTTCTGGTGAGAATTGATTAAAGGATAAAAATATAAATGTCGATTATATTTTCCTACATTCTTAGTCCAGGTATTAAAAGAAATCCATAAATCCATGAAAAAAATCTTGAAACAAAAAAGTTATTTATTTACTTTTCCTACTGAAAAATCTAGGACCTTTTAATCCATCCTAGACTTATGGTTTTGTGATTGTTAACCATATCATGGATAAGTTTTCTATAACTATCTATCAGAACTTGATAGTTAGTTTTAGTCTTCCATTTCCATATTTTCCTACATGAAACCCTAGTATGTTTTATCTCAGGTGAACTTTGTACTTCCCTTTCATTCTTTTAAAGTGGACATATTAATAATCCTTTTTTCGATGTAGGATTTTAATATAGGTATTTTGAAAATTCAAAACATAGTTACCAAGATCAAATTCAAAATTTTATGGATTCATATTCCAAATAGCGGTGGGGGTGTAACATCCCTATTTTTTAAGGAATATAAACTATGTTTGATAGCATAAAAAATATGCCACATCGAGCCTAAATGAATAATTAAACATTTTTATTTAAGGGTTACCGTTATAACCTAGCTGTTACAGTGGAAGGTATGGACATTGGCAAATGAATTATGAAAATATTTTTTAGAAATATATATATATATATATATATATATATATATATATTTCTTTGACTAATTAATTATAAAGGAATTTAAAACCCTTTTTCAAATAAAAGGAAATGTTTTTCTGAAAAACTTTTAAATCTCCACAAGTGTGTTTTACACTAACAAATTAACAAATCAATCATGTTGGATTATATTAATTATATATATAATATATTCAGTCTAACTTTAAAAGTTCATTTTTGTGTTTTATAGATATGATATAATAATAAATCCAACATTATGGATTAAATAAGTATTTTTCTAAAAATGTAGTTTTGCTGCCTTTCGATGGGGAAGTTGTTTTAAATATTTTTTTAAAATATTTTATAAATCATATCTCGAAAAATAAACTTTTTATTTGAAATAGGGCTATTAAAATTTACTATTGTTGAATTATTTTTTATTTTTCTAATATGCTTCGCGTATTGATGAATAGTGAAAAATTATAAGTTTTAATTGAAAATAAATTTTTTGTCTAAATAATATATAGTGTAAAATTATTTTTTTGATTGGTTTTAAATTATAATTTTCCCAATTTTTTTTCATTTAATCCAATTTATTTCATTGGAATCATTATTTACATTATATTTTTATAAAAAAATATTTTAATCTTTTGATCATTTTTACTTTAAAAATATGTTTTCTCGATCCATCAATGGGATCCATTTTTAATTTTTTTATGAAATTTACATTTTTGGAATTTTTGAAAAATGGATGCTATAGTTTGAATAAGAATTTAAAATTTTTTATTTAGTTTTCGTTTATTTTTGGACAATATGAATTGTAACATTAGTAATTTCATTATTCTATTTCCACGATTTGGGGTAGATCATGTTATTAAGGGTAAAAATAATATTATAAATATTATATAATTACACTACAACTTTCCCTAATTATATTTAATGAGGAATTTTTATCTCTAATAATAAAATGATTAGTTATGAGACCATTTGTGGCATTTTTTTAACAATATAACCTTTATGATTTCAAATTCAAAGGTAAGTCAATTTCTTCATACTTTTGTTTTTAACAAGAGAATGATTTTTAATGTGTGGTTATATAAGAGATATATTTAAATATAAATTTTATTTTAAAATATAAAATTTTTATTTACACCATGATAGTTTATTTATAATTTTTAGTTATAAAATATTTACCTATATGGTGACACAATGATGATGTAGTAATTGTTTAATTAAAATAAGTATCAAATAAATGATGTTTAAAATAAAAAAATAAATTTTATTTCAGAGCATTAATGTCATAGACCAATTTTTTAGATTAATTTTTCATGTTAATGATGTTCTATAATTATTCTTTCTAATTTATATTATTCTGATATTTTTAAAAAAGTCATATAATGAATAGTGTTAACATTAGCATTATTGATATTTTTAAATAAATAATATTCTATTAAATGATGTAAAATTTATAAAATTATAAATTTTATCCAAATGATTATTATAAGTATTAATACATCATCAATGACTTATTAAATAGTCTTTTGAAATTTTATAGTAATTATATTAACTGTTAAAGTGTAAATTAGATGATATCATTGTAACAATTAAAAGGGTTAAATACGGCCTAAAAAATTATATGGATTAAAAAAATAATAAAAAATTGTCTAATTTTAATTTTATTAATTTATTTAGACCCAAAATAATCATATATTTGAAATGAATTTTTTTGGAGACATTTTAAATATAAATTTTATTTATTTAAATTTAATAATTTTAAGAATTCTAAGAGTGCCCCCTCCTATAAAAGGGAATATATTATTCTAATTTATTCACACTTCATAAAACATTTGGTTTAGAAAAGATATGTGAAAATACATTCTTAGAATCTATACCTATATTCTAGAGGCCTTTTTAAAGGATTAAATCCCTCCTTATAGGTGTTTAGGTGTTAATAAAAGGAGATCGTCAGAATGGGAGGTATCATTTTTAATTAAGTATTTACATTTTATTTCTTCTTAAAATTACTAAAAATATTATTCAACCATGATGAAATAATAAATAAAGTATCATAAATATAATTATATGTTATTATGTTAATATAATCACATAAATCTATCTCCACTTCCATCAAATGGGAAAATAATTATCATTCGTGTGTACGAAAAACTACCTCCTTGTGAGCCGATATAATATGTTTTCAATCACCATCTCTCAATACTGGTTAAAATGATGGAATTAATGTGTATATATTATATTCAATAAATATTTATCATTATTAATGTATAATAAATCATTATTTTCTTACCTTTTCATGAAAATAAAAATGATAACAACGTTCGTAGGTATATGTGAATTATCACCTCCACAAAGCAATGTGATTTTTTTCCATCCCCACGTCACATGGATGATATATATATATGTCTATTAAAATTATTAATATGATATTTTTGATATTATGATCATTATTTAATGAGAAAAATAGAAATCACCTTCATCCCATAATGGTCATTGAAAAATGGAAATGTTACTCATGCGTATATACGACCTACCGTCTCCATATTTATAACATAGTTCATTTTTAATAAAAAAATAACAGTTTTATTTAAAAGTATAATGGATGCATAAAAGTTATTATTACTTATTGAAAATTATTTTTGAGATTAGGGACTATTGAAAACATTGACTATTCAAATCATACTGATTTCATTTTGGACTGAAGTACTAAATATTTTCAAAATGTCCGAAATGAACATAAATAATTAAGTAATTGATATAGAATGATAATAAGTGATATAAAAGGAATAATAAAAATTAAAAAGTTTCTCAAAAAAGTAAATAATTCACCTATGGTTATTATTCATGATGATTAATATTATTTATGAGAAGTCAGAATCTGGGTAAGGGACATTCTTTTAAAAACCAATTTTAAAGTTAATCTTTCAACTATTTTTTAAAAATCCAAAAGTAATATTTTTTATAAAAATGTGCAATGAAATGAATTTTCCATTTTCATGTATCTGAATTTTTTTATGTTTCCTTCAAAAGTTTACAATATTATTTTCAAATAATGCGTTTTCAATTTTGAGTGCACAAATATTTAAAAATGAAAAGTGATTTCAAAGTGGGAAATGTATTATTCTTTGACACATGATTTATGTGTTGTGATTATGTTTTTATTCCTGGGAAATGATTATTAGAATGGTTGTTTTGGTTAGAAATTGAGGGAGGGTGATCCTATTATATCTTTCTAATGCATTGGGTAATGAGACATAGTTAACCAGTCGGGTTTCTCTTAAGAGTTTAAGGGAATATACTACTGTGGGTATTTTAAATGTAACCATAATGGTTACTCCCTATCTAGACATGATAGATTAATTAAATGTATGGGTGATATGGAAATGATGACCCCAGTTACCTTTATGATTTATATTTTCAATGGTGTTTTTTAATAAAAATATGATTTCCTGAGGTAAGCTAAAGATCTAATGTTTTATTGGTAAAAAGTATAACATTGTGAAAACTTTCTCACGGATTTACAAGTATTCATTGACTAATAGCTTATTTATTTATTTTTATATCCAATACTCATATATTTATGCTCAAACAAACATTTAACTTTTTTACAGGGGTTATGGATGGGTAAGAGAAAATAGGAAGTCCCATTCAATGTTATGAAGATTTTTCAGGAAAAAGAAATCATTTTTCATAATAAAAGTTTTATATTTTGAAAAAATTGGAAACGTTTTTGTTACTATCCACTTTTTTTGAATAAGGGATGTTATTTATAAATGATAGAAAAATTATTTAGTAATATAAACTTAAAAATAACCCCAATGTGAAGTAAATTAAATTCTTGACTAAAAGTCTATATTTTTTAATTACTAAGGTCGGGTCCTTATCCAAAATTTCCATAAATTCGAATATTCGATGAGAATATTTGATACCCAATCATAAAATATATTAAAATCATGTTTTAGTGTCTTTTTAATGTATAATACAATGGTTTAAAACATAATTTACTAGTTTAAACCTTTTTATAAGGTACTAATATTTTTAATATAGTTTTTATTCCCAATGACTAAAAAATTCATTATATTGATCTATATATTTTTAAAAAATTATTAAAAATATGGAATCTAGTTTTTTGTGATTTAATACCTATATTTTGTAAAATTAATTTAATATAATAATAACAAGCATAATGGAAATCGTTTTTCTGAAAAATGCATTTAATGGAATAAAAGTATTTATATACCAAGATCTAGTGTAATATTGATATAAAAGGTATACATTAAAAAATATTTATCAAAGATAAAATTAAGAAAAATTACAACTAATACAAATAAAAATGGATCTTTGAAAATACATGAAAAGAAAAAAAAATTATTTAAAAAGTTATCAGTATTTTCAATATTCTCCAAAAAATCATCTTTTTCCGAAATTTTTTGAAAAATAACCTTAATCTAATTTTTATGTGATGATTTTAAAAATGATATCATTTTTATAAAAATAATTTTATAAAATTTTTAGAAAGTAATTATAATACTATATCATAAAAATAAACCGAATTTTTTTGATGAAAACATATCTCTATACTATAAAATGACATCCCAAAACATTAAGTTCCTATTTTCTAAGAATTATTCAATAAATATTTTTTATTAGGTCCATTATAAATATATTTCTTTTCATGGTTATTCATATTCATATCCACGAATTAAATATTTGGGTTATAAAAGTCACATTTTAAAAATTAAAGTTCTTTAATATATCACACATCTCTTAAATCTCAGTGTTTTGTGTTAATAATTAAATTGTGATTATTATTATTTTAAACATAATTTTAAGTGTGGTAAATCCCCCCTCTAAAAAATTCCACACTCACAATTTTATCTTGTTCTTCAATGGTTTAATATTCGGAAAATCCATTTTTTTAAACTGATGTTCTTATAATTAATATTAAAGCATCCTTTAAAATAAGGAAATGGGAAACATAAAGGTTACCTGAAAGAACACATAATAGGGTTCCCGTAAAAGGATAACATTATAGATATGTTAAAATAAATCCATATACATGAACAATAACATACATGGAATAATATAGAGTGATATATAAATTAGTAATGAGAAAAATAATGTCCATAAAACCTAAAATCTTTTAGGGGGTGAAATGACCACATATTCCATAGAAATAAATCTAAAAAATTATCACTTTTATTTCAAGTTCCTTTTATAAAATTAGAGCGATTCATTGAGAATAAAAATTAATAATACAATAAAATATACTTAATTTATTTTATCAAATCCATAAACATAATTTTATCCTTTGGTTACATGGTCAATTAGTTTCCTCCTCTTTTCACATCATATTCCAGTAATGAATGAAAAATAAGAATTTTTATTTCATGAAGGAATAAAATTTACCTCTATTAGATAATATGATCTGTCATAGGAAGAAAACATTGTCCACATGTCTCTATTTAGTTACAAATTCAATAAATAATTTGAATAATATATCTATTACGTATAAATATTTATATAATTAAGTAATGATTTAATATCAAAAACATCTAAAATATTACCCAAAACTCAAATTAAACCATCCCTCTAATAGTAATATTTAAAAATCATCTAAAATATGCCTAAAAAATTAAAAACCATATTTATGGGAAAATGTTATAATATTTCAAAAAAAAACTTAATATTAATCCCCATAAATCATAATGTAACTCTTAATTTCATATACAGAACATGTGAATACGAAGAACATATATTATACTAAAACAAGCTAATAACTCAAGTCATGATAAAACCATAATGAAAAAATATTTGGTCCCAAAAATTAAATTTATCCTTATTCCACAAATAATATCATATATTATTGAATATGTTAAATAAATAAAAAAATATGAAAAAAACAGCATCAAATAATCATTAACCACTTTGTTATCAAATCACTTATAAGTTCCATGGTTAAAATACTACTCAATTTATATTACCAGTATCCATAATCACTTTATCCAAATTAAAACTTATTATATTAACATTAGATATAAATTTAGGGTTATCTTTCCCTAAATAATATGTTTTCTAAGAAATATCACCTTAACAATAAATATAATTTTAATTTTATTAGTTCCATTCAACATATGATTCATATCCTTATTCAAAACAAGTAAAACATAATAATTATATAAATAATGATTATTATAACTCAAATATGACTGAAAAAACACTTATATAACATAATTATTGAATACTAATTCATAAAAACATTAGTTATTACTCTTAAATAGTTGGAAGAACATAATAGATTCCATGATCTATGAGTTAACTCGTGGATTAGTGAATTTACTTATATAATTCTCATGTTCCATACACATTAGATATTAATTTTTTTTAGAAATTTCATGATCATTTCCCTTCATTTCTATTGAGAAAACAAATTCGCCTACAATTGAGACATTATCATGGTTTATTCTTTGCACAATCTTGACATGATAAAAATTGATTTTTTTTCCATCTATGAACATTTCCCCTTGAACATCCATATAAGTCCATTTTAATCTTATTTAATGTGTTAGAAAAATCACCTATGTTGTTTATCATATATCATCATCGAAAATTAAGAATAATTGAAAACTTTCTCCTTCCATATCCCATCACATTAATTTCATCGGGAGTACAATCACTGAATCATCAATCACATTCTACATTAAAACAATTATTTTTTGTTCCAACTATTAAATAAAACTAAAGACCATTTTAGGAGAAATAATATTCATATTGAGTAATTATGTAATCATAATTTTTTTTATAGAGGTTGTCAAAATCATGACCTCATATTTTCAATTTTTGATACCTTTTGTTTAACCTATGTTATTCATGGTCATTATATATTCAAATAAATTGTAACGGCTCATAATAAAAATGTGAATTGAAAAATAAAAATCATAATAGAGCGTCTGTCAAGGTGTGTAGTTAGGATTCTTTTTCATGTACCATTTCATGGTTGATTTCATACCCAACACACCATATTTGGGGTTATTACCCCTAGATATATTTATTTTAGAGCCAATATCCCTTTTCCAATATCTGTATTGTGATTTATTTTCTCGGAAAATCATACTCCTTTATCTACCATAACATAGTATGTTATTCTATACATAGTTTTATATGAACTTTTCCTATTGAAAATTTCCCCTCCTAGATTAAAAAATTTCTTAAACCTTTCTCTGATAATAACTATAACGACTCATGAATTTCATACATAGATAATACATCTTACTTGATTAATAATCAATACATAACATTATGATCCAGTACACAATCAAAAAGGTTTAGTTAATTAGTAAATATAGTTAAGGAATTAATTGGTACATAAAAAAATTCCATAATCTCCCTCTATGTTCTTCAAAATAAGAACCCTCCTTATACACACCATACATAAAACCATTCTTCTTACCCTAGTAAAAAAGAAACATAATAAATGGTGGCCATAGATTCCCAGTAAGTATAAACATAGGACATATAAATTGGTGATCATATGAAAGAATAAGATATTTTTAAAATTATGAGATAATGATCATAACATATAATAATTATACTGAGAGAGGAAATTATATTTAATATTTATTCATTTCATAAGTTTTATTCAATAAAAAATAGAATACACAACTTCTTGGAATCATCAATAATCAATCATGATTCATGATTACATATCTTTAGCATAAGACATATATTTTTGGAATAAAAATAAAAATATAATGTCATTTACATAATCGAGGAATACTTCTAAACCTATCACAGTGGATTGGTTTCACTCCTCATTCCATTATTTCCATAGTCAAGGTTCACTTTCAAAATTATCATAGTCTACTGCTTCATTTACTATACTAGGTTCACTCCACATTCTAGTTCTTATAATATGATGATATATCCATCATTAACCAATGCATTTGAGGGTTATATACTTCTAGGCCAACACATTTCATAGTAATAATCCATTCAAATGTATGGAACAAGATCAAAAAACATTACTCATCTCATAACCTATGTAAATGAAAAGAGTTTCATAAACATTTCATCAATTCAACATAGCTTAACTCAAAGAAAATAAAATGGTTTCATTGTTATTTCATCTTCATACCCATAATCCATATAGAGAATGAATAATTATGGTAATATAGAATTATATGCCTAGTGAATCATGGGTAACATCAAAATATGTCATCATATATTAAAAAATCTATTTAAAATATCACTATGAACATATTTTCAGAAAAATTACCATTTAATTTTTAAATTACTTATTTAAAATCTAAAAATTTTCTAAATTAATAAGGTGAATATTTTATGTCATAATAACCATCTAAATATATAATGGAATCATAAAATCATTGGGAGGTCATAGTGGAGGGAAGCTCAATTTAAGATATGTACATTGAAATAATGATTTCATTCATGTTTCTGCTAAAATTAATAATTACCTTGTTCAAAAAATTGATAAATATTACTTTTAAAATTTCATGTTTAAAGTAAAACATGGATAGTAATTAATTTATAGAATCATAGGGTAATAATAAAATAATTGAATTTTTTTTAAAGAAAACTAGGATATCGAAGAAAAACATTCCTGACCAATGTGGAAATAATGTCTGTTAATATTAAAATAATTTTATGAATCATTTTATGTATCAATGTGAAGAAAATGGTACTGTAATGTCCTGATTTTGGATCCACTCAGAGGTGCTCCGAACCTAGTTGGATACATGACCTCAATCACATCTCCCCAAACACCATTGTCTACTAAATATCAGTGAGGGCCTTGGTGTGCCAGTGGGGGGACTATGCCCTCATTAGCAGAGTGTAACAAAATAGAAATACAATAACAATTCAATAGTGGAAGCAGTAAACCTTACAACATTAATAAACAACATAATAATAATGGTATAAGTAAATACCTAAGTCATCTCATATATAAGATGGTGATACATGTCACATGTTTCTCCAAAAATGTAAAAATTAGGTACACATCATTCATATACAATACATGTACCAAAAGTATAAAGTGTCCAAAATAATCCCAATATCATCAAAATAATTGGCTTGGTCTCATTCTCTCATTCTCCTAGGCAGAAAATCAAGTACAGGTTCAAGGGTGTTTTCCCTTACCATTACCTATAATAATATAATATTTTTTTTTTCTAAAATGGTTTCCCAAATAGGGCGTGAGATATAATCCTCGTATATAATAACCCAAGGTACATTCCTAACAGTTAGTTAATATATATGACATGTGTTTTGTAATAAGTAAAGCAGTAAACAAGGAGAACTCAAAAGTAAACATCCTTTATGTAAAGGTACTCATCTAATATCCCTTAAATTTAATCGAAATAATAAAAAAAATTCATTCTCATTGAATTTACAATCCTTGAGATGTGGAGAAATATCGATATACCCTGTATAGTCATTTTCAAAACAAAAAAAATTAGATTCCATGAAAAGGTGTAAGTGAAGACTGAATCCAAACTTTTTCTTTGCCTTGGTAGACGTGTCATATGTCACTATATTTTTAAACCAATTTAGTTCTTTAGCCTTTCATAAACTTTCCTATGTTTCAAATCAAGTATCAATCCACGTTGAATCTCAACCAACAACCTCCAATCACGTCCCTAGAAAACCTATCCGGAAACTGATATCACCCTAGGTGAGGTATAATGTCAAATCCAATCGAGTCCATCCTCAACATTTCTATATAGAGACTTTTTATTAAACCTTACATAAATAGAAAATCCCTTTTGTAGTCTATACATGGAATTTTAATATGAATCCATGTGTCACTTGACATATAATTCAAGCCCCATTGAGTCCATCCCCTACATCCATCATTTTGATGTATTTATCACTCACAATATATATAGGTTCAATCCATTGAGTGTGTGCATGGAATTATAATGTGAATATACATATCCCCAAATGTATATAAGCCAGTAGGCACAAGATTCCATCAATATCATTCCAATCCAAATCCATGTATCACCCTTGCCTATTAATCATTTAACAAATTTCATTTTATTTCAATAATTCTTTAAACATGTCAAGGTCAAAGCATAAGGCATTCAATATAACTCACCTCTATAGGGTGACTTAATCAAAGACTAACCTCAATGGATTGGCCATTCATTTACTTATGTGGGCATAACATGATAACTATATTCCGATTATTAATAAATCCATCACATGTCATGGTCTCAACAAAACTCACTTGGTCTAGAAATTCATAGGTCATTCAGATACCCACATGTACATTTTTAATAAAATAATAACAACAAGCTTATCAAGAAATCATATGGATAATTTATCATATAACATACATGGTAAAATAAACTACTAGATAAATTCAAGAAAACTTCATTAACTCATGGGATATCATTTACTTTAATAACATGGGAAATGTAATCCATGGATAGAATAATTTAATTAAGAAATAGAATATATGGGTCAAGGGGAAATTAATCCATCACATAACCATAATTCATTTCATTTAAAATTCAATTCATAATTCAATTTGATTTATAATCCAATTCACATAAGACATCCCATGATCAAGGGGTAAAATCCATGAATCAAAGGAATCCAGGACCAAAGGCTATACATAGCATTTTTAGACAAATCACCCATAGGGGTGGGAGGTTCTTATTCAAGGTATACAAGATATAACAAGCATTATTAACCAGCTTTAACTAAATAGGAAATACCTATCAATTCTAGTATTTATATTCAATTTTGATAACACCCAAAAATTAGGCACACGAAACCCCAACTATATATAAACAACTCAACTTTTAACAAATGGAAATATACCTCCTACCTTTGGTCTGTTCTAGATAATTCATACAGACTCAGGTACTGATTCGGCTAAGATTATGAGAAATATGAAGAATAGAAGAAGAGAAAAAAATTAGGGCATATAAGCTTAAATATAAATAGTGTAGTTGTTAAATAGAATAATTAAAAATGGATAAAAATGAATTAAGATCATACCATTATAGATCCAATGAGACGAAGAATGATTAAATCAGATTCCAGATAGAGAATAGATCTCAATTCCCAAGACAGACTCAAGGGTGAGATTTAAAGGGTTATATTTGATGTGTGTAGGGTGAAATTACTAAATTAGGTTTCATTATGATTTTTAATTTAATTGAAAATTATAAAATTCCAAAAATAGAAATTTCAAACAATTTATGTGCATGGTTTAACAGACCATTTGAAAACCATGTGCAATTCAAGTAGGCCAAGGGGCAGTCGAACAATTTACTAATTGTGTGGAAACTGTGCGATAATCCACTATCAAGTTCTGCTAAAACTACATACCTGGCCTCTAGTTGTGTGCCTCCTCTCACATGGTTTATTCACATAGTGAGGCCTATAGATCCTCATTATCAAACCTTTCATGGTTTATAAAAATTGTGTGGACTTCACCACATGGTTTGTACTAACCACACACTCGGCCAAAAACACCCCATAACATGGGTTCTAGGCTCTAAACTAGCCCCAAACAGCCCTAATCCATTTATGTCCTCAACGGTCATCCACATTAGGTCATATTTAAGTAAATTAACTGTGAATTTATGAAAAAAACAATCTACACCTAAAATAAGAACTGGGTTCTTACTAACATCCCCCTTAAAGAAATTCACCCCTGAATAACCCTTGAAATGTTGGTGAAGCATGATCTATGAATAAATCTATCCACTGGGATCGTAAATCAGTCTCCCTCTATCTTGCCTTGTCCTACACTCAGTCGTGCTATAATAGAACCCATACTAATGGAACTGACTGGCCTCAGATAACGTTTGTGCTATGATCCACAATACGTATAAGACACTCCTTGAAGGACACATCTATCTGTAACTCAACCTCATTGTGATGAAGGGTGTGAAATAAGTATGTATAGTAATGTCAAAGATATAAAACATGAAATACATCATACATATACTAGTACATCTGATGTAACTGGAACCGATAGGCTATCGGCCCGAACATCCCTAGAATCTCAAACAACCAAACATTCCTTGGTGAAATCCTACCATATATCCTTATCCTATTGTATCCCATCCTTGGTGAAACACATAGGAATACCTGATCCATGACCTCAAACACTGGACGCCATATGTGACAATTGGAATTTGATTTTTTTTCGAGACTACACATTAGCAATTAACTTCTGAATAAACTACATATTCTTTGTGGTCTCCGGAACAAGACGAGGTCCCATCATAGCAGCCTCTCCTACCCCTAACTAACATAGGGGAATCGGTATGGCTGACAATATAAAGAAACATATGGATCAATCTTTTTAGCATCTAGGAATATATTACTATTGTTCAAATCACCTAGGGGTACATGCCTCTCCCAAGAGCACCCAAAATCTAGGATGCATTCCCACAACATGTCCTCAAGCGTCTAAATCGTGTTCTATGACTGAAATTTTTTTTGGGGGTGGTAATCTATTCTCAAAAGCACCTGAGTACCCAATAGCCTCTATAGAAATTTAAATAATTGGGAAGTAAACTAGGAATCCCTATCTGAAATGATATTATGTGGGTCCCCTTGAAGTCATACTAACTCAAAGATATAAAATATCCCAAGATCATCAAAACTGAAGGTTTCCTTGATTGGTAAGAAATGAGATACCTTCATGATCATGACAATAACAACCCATAAAAATCATTACCTTGAGGTAAACTCAGAAAACCTATCACTAAATCTATCATGACTTCATTCTACTTCCACTTAAGAATGGGTAGTTACAGTAAAAGCTTGTATGTTTCCTGATGTTCTGCCTTCACATGCTGATAGGTGGAACAAATCATGACAAAACCAACTACATCTATTTTCATACCTGGTGACCAATATAGATGATGTATGTTTCGATACATCATGGTGACAGTAGTATTTACTTACCATACATTGGAATGAAATACCCACATCTGGTTCTCATGTATGTCTATAAAGACACATACACGACCATGAAAACACATAACTTCATCCTCGCCTATAGTCTAACTAGGTGGGAGGTTCATCACATGCCAAACTCTCCCATAAAACTAGGATTTCTGATTTCAATAGCTCTATCATCTTCACACTATCTAGTATGATAAAGGTAATAACTAAAGTTGAAAGAAACATATTACCCTAACTTAAGTCAACCTCCAAGATCATCTTAGTGAACAAATCCATATGCTTCAGCTTACTACTAGCCTAATGGGCTTCCTGTATCTGAGTCCTTATATTCAATGCATCGACTACTACATTTCCTATACCGATTCTATAGGATAGTTTGTAGTAAAATAGAAGGTATTCTACCAACCGTCTCTACCTCAGATTCAGATCACACAATGAAAATATATTTAAGGCTTTCATGTTTTGTGAACACCAAAATATGCTCTCCTAGTAAGTGATGCCTCCAACATCACAATGCATGAAAAAACATAGATAACTTGAGCTCATGAGTTAGTTAATTTCCCTCATGTGTTATCAACTACTAGGACCTATTTTTCATGAGTTTATATACCTGCATAAGAATTGGTCTCAACCTAATTGCTGAGGCGTCATAGTTACAGTGTAACTCCTACATAGATATAGAGAAATTAGTATCACCATTTATGTCAATCTCCCTTTTAGCGGATGAAAGGCCATATCATATGAATCTATCCATACATACTTCACACCCTTATTAGTCATGTCCTTCAGTGGTACTGCTATGCGTCAAAAGTCCTATATGAAATTCCTATAAAAACCAGTAATCCCTATGAAACTGTACACTACAAAGATGTTATTGGAATTCTCTTAGGAAACTATATCTATCACTATCTCTAGGTCCACTAAATATCATGTCTCTAAGATGATGTGACCTAGGAAGTTAATTGGATCCATCTAGAAGGGGAAATTTGTGAGATTACCATATAACTGATTCTCTCTTAGTATATTCAATAAGATCTCTATATGCTTGGCAAGGTTGTTATGATTGTAGAAATACACCAAGATATCATCCAAAGAAACACAATAAATGAGTCATGATAAGGAGGGAGAACTCAGTTCATCAGCTCCATGAAGAGTGCTAGTGAATTCATGGGGGAAAATGGCATAAACAAATACTCATAAATACTAAACATGAACGGAAAGGCTCTGCGAGGTATGCATTATGGTGTAACACACACCTGATGATAACCAAATCTCATATAAGTCTTTGATAATACCAGAGATCCTCATAGCTGGTTGAAGAGATCATCAATCCATGTAAGAGGATGATGGTTCTTAATTGTAATCTTTTTTAATTTCTGGTAATCCACACATAGCCTGTGCGTTCTGTCTTCTTTTTTAAAAAACAATGATGAGAGAACCCCATGAATACATACTGGGTCATATGAAATCATTTTCCTTTAAATTTTATATCTTCTCCTTGAGCTCTTTCATCTTAGTAGTATCCATCCTATAAGTAGGAATGAATACATGTGCAGATTTTGTCACTAGATCGATAGAGAATTATACCTCTCTCACCAGAGGTAATCATGAAATGCTATCTTAGAAGACATCCCTAAAATGATCAACATATGGAGGGAAATCTTCCTGACACATTCCCTGATCATCTAGATGTATTCTAATAATATTGGTCATCGTCTCACATAGGCTATGATGTTGGAGTCCATCTTATTATTCCTTGACATCCCATTAAACCATTTGAATAAAATATCCTACCATTGATGATATGATGGTCACCCTTCAGTTGTAGAAATCAATGAAATAAATGAAATCATGAAAGAGAACCAACCAGCCCATCCCAATAAAGATACCAAATCCATTAATCTCAAGGACAAAGTGGTCCCACAATAAGTGACACCCTCCGATATCAAGGGGGAACCCCCTCCACTATTGTAGAACTTTTTTCCCAAATCCCCAACGGTGTTTGTAGAATCATAATGACATCATAGGACAATATAAAAAGCCCAAGGATTCATACCATAGATACATTTATGAAACTATGAAAATGCCCTATATCAAAAAATGTAGAATCTAAAATGGAGGATACTAGAATAGTTCCTCGAACATCAGAATCTGTGATATCCTACTCCTACTGGGCTTGTTACACTACATATTCCTATATTATACCATGATCATATAACACTGTCTAAATACCCTGATTTTTTCCACCTTATTTCACTATAATCCAAGGGTCTGACTACCATGACAACAACCACCTCCATAGCCTGATCAACCAGTTAAATGCTATATTTGTACCTAATTAGAAGCTACTAACCCTATTTCTAAACATGGAGTCATTATAGACCCTCTCTCACTAGCGTCTCATAGAAACATTTGGAAAAAGTGTTATAGATGCCCTATCTTGCTGTAAGACCCACAATCGACTGGGTCACTTGGACACTATAGCCACATATGTCCTAGCCTACAACACTAGAGAACCTCAACTGGTTACATGAGGATATGTTATAACTGTTAATGTCACCACATGGAAGATACAGATGACACTTCCAACTATCAGTCAATGCAACACCAGGACTACATGCTGAACTAACCTAGCTCACACCTCTAGATACCCTTAGGTTACGCTCTATTATTAGTGTCTCATTCACTATCCTAGATACAATAGTCATCTTGAAGACATTTATATATGATTAGATGTTATACCTAACACCATACTAGAATCATCTAGCATTTGATAACTCGTTACCCATCATAATAGGTGAAAATCACTCGATCTCATTAAAATGGGATGAATATTCCATAACCGATAGTGTTCCCTTCTCCAGATAACGAAACTCCCAAGATATATTGGCCATTATGTCTCAAGATATAAATAGTTATAGAAGGGAATATAAAAATTCCACTAGGAAATCTCCTAATAATGGTCCATCTGAGTGATAACATCCCCCATCTCTTGGAGAAATCATGCAACATATATGTAGTGAAATTTAACCCCCTTTCAAGAGGAGTATCTATGATATCTAATATAGAAATCATGGATTCAAGATATAACTCTATAGCTTATGATCCTCCATCATACATAAATATGGGTGGATGCTTCTGTAGAAACTCACATATAAACTCTTCCATAGTCAGGGATCGTCTCAATGCTCCCTTAACACTCTACATGAATGACATAAAGTCTTCATGGATCAATGCCTCAATACTTGTGTCTAGTATAATAACTGGTTCCATTGTTTAATGGATTAGAGGATCCACTAGAAACCCATGGACTACCACATCTAGCGTATGATCATCACCATCATCCTTGTGTATAGCTTTAGGTCTTCATTGTAGAATGACTCTAGAATTCCAAAAAGACACATCAGATCATGATTGCTATCAAGGTTCACAGCTCAAAATCATAGTTATTTAAGAAGGATAAATAAAATACCTCCTCTATAAGAACCCATCCCTCTTCATGCCCCATGTTTCTGATATGGGAATCAAGAAACTAAAGTATAAGCAAGAGATAAAACCCACTACTCACTACTAAGGTCAAGTCAGGTTGGGTTGGGTCTGTTTCAGTTTCAGTTTCAGTTGTTTTCATATTTATTTCATTTTAAACTAAGATCACATTCACATTCATTAAATTGATACTCATTTCATGTTTATCAAATCCCTTTTATATGGATAAATCAATGGCATGCCGAATTCCATTCCCTGGTGTCCCATACTCCCTAGGGATCAAATCTTGGCATCAACCTATAGCACATCTTGATAAATTTCAATTTAATGGTTGCGAAGTTATCTAAACAATTACGATACAAGAGGGTCCATATACCTCATGGACCAAATATTATCATCCATAAAATCAATAAAATAACATATCCCAATATATCTATCAAAATATCATGCATATCTATCATGATATCTATAATAATAACGTGTAGTAAGTAATGATCTCTAATTGGAATGGAAAAAATGCAAGGCATGTGATTTCTAACAAGTGCCTATATGATGTATGAGATGTAATACCCTCATCTAATCAGTTTAAAACAAAATACAACCACAATAATATCAATTATAATAGCATAATATTGGAACAACACAAAATGGTAGAATCAAATCATCTATAATAGTCAAAATCAAGAAAATTGTAATTCAATTCGTTGAAATTTGTCTTTTTCCTATATGCAAGTTAGCTATGCTTGGGAAAAAATCATTAACAAATCCCATTTCCATACTATCCATTCCATTGCCTCCAAATTATAATAAAACTAGAAAATATGGCCATGATACCACATTCTAACATCTCAGTTTCAGATTCCACTCAATGGTGCTCCGTACCTAGTTCGCCAAATGGCCTCAAGCGCATCTCCCCAAAGGCCAGAGGTAGCCGAATTGTAGTGATGGCCTAGGTGTGTCAGTGGGGAGAGTATTCCCTCATTAGAAGAGTGAAACAAAACAAAAATACAATAACAGTTCAATAGTTGAAGAAGTAAATCATACAACAGAAATAAATGGCAGAATACTGATGGTATAAGTAACTCAAGAAGATATATCACATACAAGAGGATGATACTTGTTACATGATTCTAATAAAACATACAAAATAGGTACAAAATAGTTATATAAAATACAAGTCCTAAAATTAAAAAGAGGAAAAATGAATCTAAGAAGCATCACAGGCCTCATATTAGTCCCATGCTCTCATTCTCTTAATAACTAAATCAAGTACCTGTTGGAGGGCACATTCCCATGTCATTACCTGTAATCATATAATCTATTTGGGTCCAAAAAGGTGACCCAAAGATTGTGTGAGATATAATCCCAATATAAAACCACCCGTGGTATATTCCCAATAGTTCATGAGAATATAAGACATACAATGTGCAATTAGAAAAGTAGTAAACAAGGGGAACTTCAAAGTAAAAATCCTTTATGTGAATGCACTCATTTAATGTCTATTGAAATTAATAAAAATAATTAACTATTATTTTTCATTTAGTTTACAATTATCATATACGACAGAAACTCAACATCCCCCATATAGTCATTAACACAAAATATGCCTCAATATGCCATAAAAAAATTATAAGTCAAGATTGAATCCAAGTTTGTTCATTGTCTTGGAATAATCATCGTAAGTCACTTTATCTATAACTCAATTTATAACTTGAGATCATACTTGAAATTCCTAAGTTGTAATTCAATTACCTCTCCAGGTGCAATCTCCACCAACACCCTAGAAGTCTATCCATGGGGAACCTCTCAAGAACCCATTATCGCTCTAGGTGAGGTGAAAATTCCTAGCCAATTGAGTCCATCCTCAGTGGTCTAATAGAAACCTTGAGTATCACCCATGGAATAAAGAGTCAATTCTAGGTGAGTCCATCCATGGAATTATAATTTGAATCCTTGTATCACTCATCATATAAGTCAATCCCTACTAAGTCTATCCATGGAATCCCTCATTCAGATCCATGTATCACTCACGACATATATAGGTTCAATCCATTGAGTTTGTTGATGACATTCTAATTTGAATCCACATATGACCCAATGTATATATGTCAACACCCATAAGATTTCATCCATAGAATTATAATTTGAATCCTTATATCACCCTCTCCTACTTATTATTTAACCAATTCCATTTCATTTAAAAAATTTATTAAACATACCAAGGTCATAACCAAATTCATTAAATACAACTAACCTCAACTGGGTGACTCAATCAAGGACCAGCCTCAAAGGCTTGGCCTTTCATTTAATCGTGTTGTCATAACATGATAATGAGCTCCCCATGATTAATCAATACATAATATAGCATGGTCTCAACACAAATCACATGGGATATCAATTTATAGTCCATTCAAATACTCACATGGCCATTTTTAATATAACAATCTTAATAATCCTATCAATAAATCACATGGATTATTTATAATATAACTCACATGGGAAAATCAAAGTTTAGGGAAATTAAATACAATTGCATCAACTCATGACAAAACCTCTACATTACTCACATGTGTAAGGCAATCCAAGGAAAGCATTCTTTAAACAAGTAATGGAATACATAGTTCAAGGGTCTAGTCATCCACCCCATACCCTTAATTCATTTCATTTAAAAATCATTTAATAAATCAATTAATCAATTATATTTATATACCAATTCAAAAAATACATCCCATGATCAAGGGGTAAAATGCATGCCTTATAGGAATTTAAGTCCAATGGCTATGAAAATAAATATCAAGAAAACTCACCCATGGGGTGGTTTTTATTGAAGGTATAAAACCTATAACGATCATGATTAACCCTTTTTAACTAAATAGGGAATACCTATAAATTATAGGATTTAAATTCAATATAGGTGACACCTAGAAATTGGAAACACGACACCTCAAATCTATATAAACAACTCAGCTATAAATGACATGCATGAGACCACCTACCTTTGGACTATTCTAGATAGATCATCAAATATCATGTCTTGATTCAGACTAGATTATGAGAAATATGAAGAACATATGAAGAACGGTAAAATATGGCATTTGAGTAAAAATCTAAACAATGCAACAGATAACTAATAGATTCAAGAACAAATAAAATAGAAATACAATTTTAATGTTATAGATCCAATAATACGAAGGATGCTTGAATTGGAGTCCAGATAGAGAAGAGATATCAATTCAAAGGATAGGCTCAAGGGAGAGCTTCAAAGGGAGATCCTTGTTGTGTGTAGGATGAAATAACTCAAATAGGTGTTAATAGGATTCTTAATTTAATGAAAATTATTAAAATTCCAAAAAATAGTAGGGTCACATGGTTCAACAAACCATGTGAAGGTTCCTATAGGCCAAGGGGGAACTCGAATAGTTTACTGACCCTACGAAAGCCATGTGATAAGCCAATATCATGTTCTGTAGATACTACATACTTGGCCACATGACCGTGTACCTCCTCTCTCATATTTCACTCAATCTATGTGGCATATAAACCCCCACTATCCAGCCTTGTATGGTTTATAGAGAACATGAGGGCTGCTTCACACAATTTTTACTAACCATGTTCCAGGTGAAAAACTCCACAAAACATGGGTTTTGGGATTTGAACCTACCTCAGATACCCTTGAGCCTTCTATAACCCCAACGAGCATCCACATTAAGCCATATTTAAGAAATTTAAATGAGAATTGATGTAAACCAAAGAATCCATACCTCAATGAATAAATAATCTCTTACAAGTACTATTACTTGAAAATTACATGAATAATTATTAGATAAATTTTTTATGGATTTATGAGATGAAAATAATATAATTTCCATTAATGTAAATTCAAGCGTAAACAATTCTATCTATAAAGAGATTTAAAGATAAATCCCTTACAATATTAGTCACTTTTAAATCACAATCCCCAAGAAAGAATAATAAAAAATTAGACATAATAATCATTAACATAATTATATTAATTATAAAATATGTAAAAGTTTCATTATGTACACCTCACAAACATAATTATGTTCATAACATAAAACATATCCAAAATAAGACAATTTGAGATGACAAATCATTACCACATTGGTATCTTATGAATCAAAAAACCCTTAAAAGATATAATTTGATCAAAAACATTATATTCCATGAAATAATAAATATAAATGTTATAAATTGGGTACTAATCATTTTATATTCCACATAAACATAAATAGGTGTATAACATCAATTAAGTCTTAACTAAACAAAATTCTGATAACAAACTCCTACGTAATTTCTGTCCTGATTTGTAAGTGCTCAATCCTATTATATAGTAAAATATAATTTCATATAATTCCATAAAAAACTATGAAAAACTTATAATAACATATATGATCTATTTATAACATTTCAACACCTATTTATGAATAATTTCTTATTATAAAAATATATTTTTTGGGTATTAATTATATCATTTATCATGAAAGTTTAGTTTAGAAGTTTTAGTCCATGAACATTGATCATGGTTCTATTATCTCCAAAATGATAATCATGATATCAATATAATATATATTCATTATATAAATATTTATATTCATCCATAAATTGTTGTCATAAAAAATTAATTATACCGTTTAAGGAGATTCTAGGTCATTCGTATGCATAAACGATGTTCTCATTTTCCATAAAAAATGGAAGGAAAGAAAAATAATATTTTATTATTTCATAAAATTAATTATATAATTCATATCATTTAAAATTATTAAATCCATCTTACTAATTAAAAATTAGTTGGAAATATAGAAAATGAATTTTTTTCCTAATGCGGAGACAATAGTCCACACATACACAAGAGTGATGATGTAATTTTATATATGATGGAAAAGAGGATGGGTAATGGTGGATGAATAATAATAATAAAATTATAGTATATTTAGGACACTGAAGTTATTATTTTATGATGAATATAACTGACTTAGATAAGTTAGAAGATGAAAATGAATTGAATGAGTCATAGTAAGATGCTTATATCTTCTTTGGTATACCTGTATTAAATACCATATTAAGGACCCATGGAATGGAATTATAAAACTAAAATAACGTATAATTTGTTTCTTGGGATGATGAGAAGTGAATTTGGTAGGGTATGGTAAGGCTATAATTCTTAATGTTGTGTAAATAAGAGAAAGTAGGGGTGTAACATCCCGAACTGGGTGCCACATGCCTGTGCCCTAGGCCAATTGGTCACATGCCCTTAGGAGTGCCTCCCCATATGCTAGAGGCTATAGAATAGTAGAGAGGGTGTAATATTTATATAATTGGGAGAATACAACCTCTTTATAAAGTCAGCACAATATCATAAATAAATAAAAAATAACCAAATGATAAGGACAATAACCATTATTATACTATAACAATAAATACCAGGATCACAAGATAACCCCAAATCAAAAAAATATCTGAAACCAAAATAATTGATATTTCATTCCATATATGAGCCATTTTCCAATATGAAAAACTCAAAATAAATACACACTATCAAATCCAAAGCAAGTCCCAACACCATGTCTAGTTCCGTCATATATGCTTCATCCCATCTCTTCCATCTATATTGGTTTTTCCCTTATCATATCCTTTAAACACGATGTTTATTTAGGTTTTGATCAGGAAACCTGAGTAGGGTGTGAGTAAAACTAAGCAGGCCACCACCAATGGTGTCTAAAATAATTTCTAGTCTATAATAGTGTATAAATTTTTATAAAGAAAAAAATATGAAAGATCAATAAAATGACTTCAAATTTAAAACTATTCTTTAATTAACCACATAAATCCTCAGGTTCACACATACACCTGAACTAACAATACCTATTTTGTATCTTTCCAATGTCTAAACCATATCACATAGTGAATTACAATTCATTATATAATAGGATTTCATTATTATTTTAAATAGAATTTCAAAACATGTTTTCAAAGAACACTAGTCAAAATCCAATATCCTGGAGACTAGAATTCCATGTATAGAATTCCATGGGTATTTGGAACATTACTCCATGTCCCACACTTCAACGTTCATATGGATATTTGGAGCATCAGTCATTTTCCCACACTCATTATCACATACAGTTATTTGGAGCATCAGTACTGATCACACAAACATTATCACATATATCACATATAGCACAAATATCACTTATCTTATATGAATCACATCTTTCATGGTTAGTCACCATTAAACTCCTTATTAATTATTCGCGTATCACAACTCACCATTTCAATTTATCACAAAAATAATGGTTCTTCATTTAAATAACATGGAATAATGCGAATAATTTACTATTAAACAATTTATCAATATTTAAACAATTAATCCATTAAAACATCATGGTTAATGAAAAAATACCATAATTTTAATTAACAACAATTCTTAATCACATAAAATCAACCAATTTCATAAACCCACTAACTATCAAATATAAAATTCCAATTATTCGACCAATCTAATAATACCATTAATCAATTAATTACTTTATTTTTTAAATGAAATTTCCAAATGTGGAGATTGCAATTGACAAAAGCATATGCATAATTATAATCAAGACAATGAGAATTTTTAATTAGACCACCTACCTCAAGGTCATTGATAGACATTCTCCAAACTGAAAATCATCAAATTGAAGAGTAACATTAAATATATCAGAATGACATAGATGATCTTGGATGAAAACTAGAGATCAAGATCAAATGGATTAATATCCATGAAAACCGAGATCTAAACCATTGTTAATAGAGGATAAATCATTCCTCTTCATTAAGAATGAAATATGATAGATAGAGGAATCAAAATGAAGAAAAAAACTTACCATCATGAAGCGAATCCATCAAATGAATCTTTAATTTCTTAAGAAATGGGTTTGAGGAGCATTGGAACCCTCCTAGTAGTTTCAAAAATTAGAGGAATTGGCTTAGGACCAATCCAAGTGGATTAGTGGTTAATACTGTTGGGTTTATGGGTTTTTATAAATTTAATGGTAATTAAAAACTCATATTCATCGTTTTCTATGATAGGGCACTTGGTTTTACAAACTGTGTAACTTTATCATGTGCCACACTTTAGGGGTGCACAGTTTCAACTAAGAGGTTGAACAGTTTGAAAAGACATGTACCAAACATACAAACCCCATGATCATAGGGGTTCATTATTTTCGTAGATTATTGCACGGTTTGAGAAAACTGTGAACCATCTGTGCACTTCCCAAAGACCCTCTATGAACATCCAAAATTCTCCTAAACACACCCAATAAAAGAGTCAACCAATGTATACAAAAAAAGTGGGTAAAAGGGTTCTTGAAAATAAACATGTGACATCTCCAGAAAGGTTGGGATCTTAAAATCTCACCATCTTATAACATCTCATCCTAGAGTTATACTCCAAGTCATCTATAATATTTTGAGGTTAAAATACCAGCCCACTAAGAACACATATCTATTTCTCTATCCCATTTTTCTTCCTGAACACATCCTTGTTTCCACAATACTTTAACTATTGGAATGGTCTCCCCCTACAACACATTTTCACTATGATCTATAAAATGTATAAGATATTCCGCAAAGGAAACATTATCCTCCCACTCAACATTATCAACACCAATCACATGAAAAGGGTCACAATGATTTGAAAAAATATATAACACATGAACAACATCATTCATAGCACTATATCTCTCTAGAAGTTCCAATCAGTTTGAAACTAATCCAATTCTATTGATATCCACAAAAGGTCTAACAAACCTAGTCACCAACAATCCCTACCTCTATATCGTACTGTAAACCAATCTAAGAGACACTTGAAGGAACAAATGGTCACCCACTATAAAATTCAGGGGTCAATGAAGTTGATCAGAATATTACTTATTCCAACTCTTATTCATATCCATAAGTTTTAAAATTAGCTAAACCTACTCCGACATCTCGTGTACGATACTTGGTCCCAACGATTCTAACTCAATAGCCTCTATACATCATTGAAGTAATCTACATGGCCTACCATAATGGGAATAATATGGTTCAATCTATTTTGTATACTGGTCACAGTTGTTATAGAAAAACTCAATGAATGGCCAGTGCTTCTCCCAAGACCCACAAAATCTATGATAGACAACTATTTCATATCCTCTAATACTTGTATTGTACTATCTGATTTCCCTTATGTATGTGGGTGAAAATATGTACTTATAAATACCTACATACCAAGCACCTTATACAAGGCTTTTCATCTGTACTATTTAAAGCATGAGTTACAGTCTAAAACTATGCTCTGTGGAACCCTGTGTAAACTGAATATCTCTTGATTGTACAGGTCCCCCAACTGATTCACTTAGAATATCTCTTGGAAAAGAATTAAATGTTCTAATTACATCAATTGGTCTATAATCACAAAAATAGTGTAATTCATATGAGGAAGCATCATGAGACCCACCATAATGTCCATAATAACATCATTGGACTTCCATTCTAGAATGGGTAGCGGCAGTAGTAAACTACCAAGTTGTTGATTCCCATCCTTCACATATTTATTGATGTGGCATAATTTCACAAACCCTACAATCTCATTTTTCATTCAAATCCACAAAAACTATCATCATCAGTCATGATAAATTTTAGTCAAACCAGGATGCACCACCCACATTGATGCATGAAATTCATGCAATAGATCCTCTCACATAAACATAGAAAAAACTACATGATTTCATACATATTTGATCTCATCATCATATATTGTAAAATATGAAGGTGACTCCCCAAATTTAAGGCTTTCCTTTGAGGCCAAAAGGCCCAGATACTCATACTAAATCTCCCTGATTTGGCTCAAAAGTATGGATTCCATTGATTGTAAGATGTGCTTTATTTGATCCATTCCCTCCCAAACCAAAATATTCATCTTAACTAGCATTCTCATTATCTCCCAATTAGATCTAAACTCTTGAACTACATGAGTTTGTGTTTTCCTGATAGAAGAATCAAAAACACTATCTCCTTTGTCGGGTGTATATACAAGTTCAAAATCAAATGACTACATATACTCAACCCACCTCCAATATCGTAGATTTAAATATTATTGTAAAAATATATAATTTAACCTCAAGTGATCTGTACACATAGTAATATAATCACCCAATAGATAATGTAACAAACACTTTAAGTCATACACCACTATAGCTAACTCAAGTTCATGCATGGTGTAGTTCCATTCATGTGGTATCAACTGCCGAGACTCATACCTCACAACATGATCCCACTGCATCAACTCTACACCAAGTCTAATACAAGATGATTCAAAAACCATTATATACTCCTCACCTGGATCAAGTAGAATCAAAATTATTAGAGTAGTCAAATGAATCATCGAGTTTTGGAAAGAATTCTCATATGATCTAACCATTCAAACATAACTCCCTTCTTTTTCATTCCCAAAAGTGGTGGTTAGAGGCTTTAAAAGTGATAGATGAACCTCCGATAATAAACCTCTAAGACAAAACAACATCTGATATGAAAAAAATTCTTTGGTTTCTACCAAGAAAAAATAGCCTTAATTTTATCTAGGTCCATTAAAACACATTCCTCCAGGATTATGTGAACCATGAAATTTTCCTAATCAATCTAGAATTGACACATAGATAGATTGGTGTATAGATGATGTTATCTTAGTGTACTCATGGTGATGTCAAGATGTTGGGCATGATCATTATGAGTCTTGGAGTGCACCAATATTTCATCTATAAAAACAACCACAAACTAATCTATGTATGGGTGGAAGATTCTTTTCATCAAGGCCACAAATATTGTAAGAGATTTCATCAGGTCAAACAACATTATGAAGAAATCATATAGCATATACCTTGTTCTAGAATATGTATATGGTATATCATAAGGTATAAATATCAAATGATGATACCTGACCATAATTCAATATTATAGATAATAGAATATCCTCTAAACTGGATAAAATTGATTTTCTATATGTGGAAATGGATAATAGTTCTTCACTTTCATCTAGTCTAACTTTTGGTAATCAACAAAGATGTGAATAGTTTAGTCAAACTTCTTTGAAAACAATACTGAATGTCGACGGGTCGTTCATGGAGAGAGTGATGAGGGGAGGAGGTCTACTTCGTTATTGATGGGGCTCCTTGGATTTTTCCTTTAGTTCATTTTATGGCCCGAGGAACTCACTGGGTGCGAAGGTTCGTGGCCTTCTTATTGGTTTGATGGTCTGTAGGAGGAGGGGCTTGCAGGTGGTAGAGGTGGAGTCAGATTCGGAGGTGCCGGTCAAGGCTTTGTAGGGAAGTTATGAGATTCCTTGGGAATTGATATACCTTATCCAAAGGTGTAAGGCGGAAACAAATCATGGAGGGTTAATTCACCATAGCCTGAGGGAATCCAACTTTGCTGCTGATTCTCTTACTCATTTGGGCAGCCAGGAAACCACTCTTGTGGTTTGTGATAGTCCTCAGTCTCTTCCCCTGGAGTGAATTTGTGTGGTGCAAGGGGATGCCCTTGGACTTCATTATTTTCTCCCCCCTTGAAGGGAATTTTTTGGTTCTTTCTTGTACTCATTTGTTTTAAGAATAATAAAAAATAACCTTCAGTCTAGTCCAGTCCTTAGGAAACACATCTTGGAACCATTTTACTTTGGGTGGAAAGCAATCCTACTTCACATCCCCATCATCCAAGAAATGACATGCAACCTGGGTGGTGAGATCACCCAATTGACGATGAATTGTCCCTACAAGGACAACAATGATATCCCACTCTACATGATGAACAAAACTGTTACCCTCAGAAGATGTAAAGGTCACTATTTTTCAGTAAAAATCTATGTGGGATCGGCATGACACTAAATAGTCAATATCCAAAATCAATTCAAATCCGGACATATCAAGTATGTAGAAGTCCTAAACAAAATGATACACCCCAACCTCAAGAGAACACCCCTTCTAGAATCAGATGTCTCTCAGACTCACTCCCAAAAGTGTGTCGATCGTCATAAACCAACTCAAAAATTCCACCCCTAGACCTAAATTTTTCACATGTTTTGTAGATATAAAATAATTAGAATCTCACATATCATATAAGGCAACATAAATCATTGAAGACACATGATTAGTACCTATAACTATCAATGGTCATGCCTTGATATCCATATGTGTTGACTGAACTGCATGAAACTATTTTTCCTTCTTCCCTAGGGAGCAATATGAGTGACCATAGATTCCCCAATCTACTAATACGAGAACTCTTAACCTGACGTACCAAGTCCACTACCTCAACCACCACAACCAAAATAACTTCAACTGCCACACTGATATAGGGACGAATACCCCATTATGGCACTCTAAATATTTCTAGATCCTATATAATTAACCATATGTCATGGGTTCCTTCAGATCCATTATAAATGTATCATACTACTACATGTTATGAACTATTCTGGTGGTCTATGAACTATTCAAAAAAGTTACTCGAGCTACTTCACTACTGTCTGATCACTCAGGTAAAGTCTTATGTAACTTATCCTTCCCCTAAGCTACTATACTTTCTATATCCTTGGATGTAAATCTCAAAGAAAATCTTCCTACTCCTGAAATATGTACGTCATTGTTTTCCAATAGAATCCACATATCCTCCCTTGGATTTCTCCTTCAGGTTCTACTTAGATATGAGATCCATATAGACGACCTAAGAAAACTTATTCATCTTAAAGATGTTAACCTGGGATATAATATCACATTTAATCATATATTTAAAAAACATCCCCATAGAATTTTCAAGACCTAACACCACTAAAAAAATCTCTAAAAATTAGTGATGTGTCCATCATATCCATTATGGACATAATCCCCTAGTTCAACTACATAAACTCAATTTTCATCTCCTACCTAATCATCTCAGAGTAAAATTTCTCCAATAACTTTTCCCAAAATTCCATCCACTCAATATTCTCTAAATTCCAATCTCAATCCTGGATGTCCCACCAACACTTTACTTGACCACATAACATATAAGAATCATGTTTGACTATCTTCTCAATAGGAGTCTCTAAGTGGATAAGGATCTTCTGGATAAAACTAATATAGAACTCATATAAATTATGTCCCCCACTCATGTGAATGTTAGAGGGTGCTGCAATTGGAACTCCAGTGTCAGTTCTTATGCACTCTTCACAACCCTCATTGGGTATTTTTTATAAATATCATAAAGAAAACAATTTAATCATGAAAATTATCTCCCATCCCTTCACTTGGAACTATCAGTGCCTCGAGTTCCACTTCTAGACGATCATTTCTATTTATATACTCCTTTCACCATATCAATAAGTTTATTTTGGGAGGCATATCTCTAAACATCCAATCACATGTATTTGGACACATTACACATCATTATTACATTTAAAAAAGAGGGATTCAGATACCTCCATAACAATTCATCCCCTTACCGCAATAGAAGATAAAATTGAGGTATTATCACTACCCTCAAACATACCTCATCTTGGTCATGGATAATATAGGGTAAACCATATTCATAATTTCAAGTTTCTCTTTAAAAAAATAAATTTCAGTCAACATATTTAGAATAATTTTCAATTATAAATTTCACATTAGGAACCATATTCATTTATGTTTCACAAGTAATGAAAAAAGTATTTATTTCAACAACTCACCCAAAAACCTACTCTTCTATGCAATCATAAAATGATGCATGTCCGAATAAATCCTGATAACCTAGAATGATGCATGTATACTCATCCCCCATGCCATAACAGAATGAAAATACAATCTTAGAAAGAACAACTTCAAACAACAAGTGCATCAACCAAGGATAAATAACATCTAACTATAACATTATGCATTAAAGATAATAATACCAGCCTGGGTACTTTGTTTTACACATTACATGGGTTAGATTCTCCCATGAATGAGATCATGACTAAGGCCTGACTCTTCCTTGTCTCCATTCTCCCTTTCCCAAATAATAAGATGGAATAAATGAAAATAAAACCCTTTGATACCACATTGTAACATCCTGAGGTCATGTGACCAACCACCCTGGGGCACCCGCATGTGGCACCCAGGGAAGGATGTTTTATGGGGTCTCATTTTATAAGTGATAGAAGGAACACACATGGAATTAACAAAAATAATTAAATATTATTAATTCATTTTCAAGTGAATGTGGAACCATGCGACCAAGATTTAAAATATATGATAAGATATGGTTTAAATAAATTCAACCAATAAAATTTGTTTAGAAGCATGTGGTATTTTAAATATTTTCTATTGGTTTTACCCCCTTATGATAATATTTTAAAATTAACTACGGTAATGAATTTTTCAATCTTAATGGGATATAATTTTACATATATTTTAAAAATTGAATCTTAATAAGATAAGGGAGGAATTATTAGACCGTTTATCATCCAACTTGTCTTCTTTAAATATTTTAATGATTTTTAAAAAATTTACAAAAATATTATTTTTAACATAGAATACTATCAAATTTATTTCAGGACTATTGACATAATTTTTCATTATGGACTTGAAGATATAAATGGAATTCAAATATAATTCATTTAATAGTCAAAAAAAAATTATTATTAACTAAAAAAATATTCACTGTAATTCTTCAAAATACATTACTTTTCATGTATTTAAATTTATTTACTTTGATTTTTCTACTGCTTGTATAAGCATCATGTCTGTATTGTATAAGAATTTACAATAAATTTATAATAAATAATTTATTTTAAAAAATTCCATCATAAAAATAATTTTATTACGATAAAAATATCTAATAATATTAATTTAAAAACTAGTTTTACCTGTTTATGAACATATATGAGAATTTTGAAAGAAAGAGAGTGTCATTTTTTATATTTCGTTACATAAAATAATATATAAGTCATTTTTATTAAAAAAATAGCACAAAATTTTCATAAAATAGAATATTATATATTGATATTATAGTCACAATAATAAAATAGATTAATGTAATTTTTTATGGTCATCGTAAAGTATTATCCCATACTTTAAAAATTAATTTACCCGTTTTATTCATTTAACTAAGATAATAACATTTTTATCATAGTTAATATTAATATTGACTGAAAATGAAACTGGAATCATTAATAAATTTGTAAATTCTAAACTGAAATATCTAATTTATTTCTGAAGATTCACTCTTTATAGATGGCATAAAATAATTTAATATAAAATAAAACAACAGAAAGAAAAAAGGTTTTCTAAAAGCATCATTTTTATGTCTAAAATTATTTTTATATCAAGATAAAGAATATTAATAATGTAAAAGATATAAATTTAATTATTTTAAAAAAATAATGAAATTTTAAAAAAAAACCAAATAAAAATGGGGTTATAAAATACCGTAAATGAGAATAATGTTTTATTCAAAAGAAGTATTTTTGGTATTCTCCAAAAAATGGCCTTTTTCAGAAAAATCCTAAAAATTCACAAAATTATAATTTTGGTAAGAAGATTTAAAAAATGATATAATTTTTTAAAAATAAAAAATCTATATTTATTAAAAATTTATTATAGTATTTTCTCACAAAAATACATAAAATAATTTTTGAAAAAAGCATATTTATGATGAATAAAAAGTCCTTAATAAAAATTGAATGCTTATTACATAAGAATTAAGTGATAAATTTTTATTAAGTAGTACTATTATTAATATATTCCATAATGGGTTTATTCATATTCATACAATACAATTAAACAGAAAGGTTATAACTGTCACATTTAATGAATAAAATTTATTTAATATATTGTAATTCTCATAAAGCTCATTATTGCGTGTTACGCAATATATTGAGCTTATTATTTTGTTAAAATAAAATTTTAGGGTATTAAATCTCTCATGAAAACATTTATCCATTATTGATTCAGATGGAATTATATGAGGCATTATATATAAGTTTATGTTGATTTCCTCTCATTTGTTTAGAGGGTTGATAGTCAGTTCTTATCAGATCGAGTCTCATATGTGGGAAATTTCAAAAGCATGTCTATTTGATCCAAATGTAGTTAGAAACATCTTTGATTAGTAAAATATCATGTGTTTAGAGGAACCATTTTCCTCTATAGTTTAATGTAGAAGACTATTTATTTTTTTGAATATCACATTGTTTGGGACATGCATATTTGGAGGAAGGGGTAGTTGGAACCCAGGTTAGTTGGGGCCATTTGGGTTTTCATGGGGATCAGTACAATAGTGTTTTGGTTATATATTATCAAATCTATAGTTTTATGCTTGATTTCACATATTAATGCATCATTGATATTATCCCAACCCTTCTCACATGAAAAAGATCTACATGGTCTAGATAGACTCTAATGCATCATTTGAGGAATTAATGGTTCATATAGTGGATCATAGTGATAAAACTAAATGAATGAGTGTAATACCTTAAATGAAGTTTTAGTAGCAACATGGACATTTCCAAGAGAATACCTAGTAGTAGGAGTATAAAACATGAGTACATTGGATACAAAGTTTTGATGATGAGGCTTGGTGAGGCATTACAGTGGAACTCAAGGATGAGATACTATATTGTAAGAAGGGTTTAACACCCCAAATTCACCAAAATTTTACCAAACCATGAAAATTTCAATGAATTAAGCATATTGATAATGATTTTGGGGGAGTAACTATAACACCCCAAAAACATGTGTTTCATATAATGATAAGTTTTTATTTTTTTATGTTCTCTTTTAACTGAACAAAACTTGTTTCTTATGGAAAGGTAATAAAATGATTTCTATGAAATAGAATAAAACACACGAAATGGATGCAAGGAGTTTTATTCAAGTAGGAACACCTTAGTGTCTACAATACTCCATGATCAAACAGGAAATCAAGCTAACCAAATATTCTTATTAAAATCACTATCAAGATTACCTGGAGACCACCCAAAACAACAAGGACCCCAAGAAGATAATATGGGTCCTTTGAATCCATCATAATGAACATAATAAGGGCCAAAGCCATTGAGGCTACACTAGGCACCAATGGTATGATGAGAACCATTTTCTTCCTTTGAGTTTTATGGCACACTAAGGCTTGGTTTTATATGGTACTAATTTGGCCATTGCCCTAGGTGATCATGAAATCCCAAGGGATATAAATATAGCCATTGGCCTTGTTTGATATTTAATTGAAAACTTATAAGTATATTTTAGTTCTCGGAATAATTAGGTTGTAAATTAAAAAATTATAAAACTACTCCTAACAATGATCTTTAAAAGGACATAATGAAATGTTTTGAATTATATATTGGTGTTTTTAAATTGTAATAAAGAATTCAAAACATGTTGCTATTATTTCATATGTATTGTAAAGATTTTCATTCAATGTTTTTAAAATATGATTAATTTCATTTAACTAAACTATATTTTTGGTCAAATTAGTTTAATCTATTATAATATTAGTACAACAGATTTTACGATGATATACAGATTTATATAAAAGATTTTTTGTTTATAAAACGTTCTAGAAATATTATTAGACAAGGTATAATTAGGTGTTCATTAATTTTTATTAAACATAAATAAAGGTCATGTTTGAAAAGAGAAATTATAATATAGTATTCCTTACCCTTAAGACTTCATATATTTATTTAGGATAGTTTTTATAAAAAATTGGGCCTGCTAGGGCCAGCCCTTTATGGCTGGGCCAAGGGAGGAAACTCATGCTAGGTGGATGAGCCTAGCCCTCAACACAATCCTGGGTTAGCCCGAGTTCGGGAATAGGTCTCCTAAGGGGCGAATAGAAGCATTGGAGCACAGAATCACATGAGCGTGCAGCGCGGGTGCAAGGCCGTGGTGGGGCATGGGTGGGCCGAGGCCTGCGGGGGAAGTAGGAGCTTGTGTGTAAGGCCCCCTCTGTGTGTTGTGTGATAAATGAGTGATGCTTCAGAGGATTAGGCTTATAAGGATTTCGTGAACACCTCCCTGATTCGATGTGGGATGCATTTTTTCGGGCACTACGAGATCATGGTCATTGGATCACGTATCGTGCGATCTGGGTCATCGATCTCAGACCAACGCTCGACCCTCAACAACCGTTAATTTCACCACATTTTTCAAGGACTGATTGATCCGGCGTAATCTAATCATGGTTGTTCAATGTTTTTAAAACTCTGTGATGATCATGAGCCACCTGATCCTACCATAGATCGATCTGAGCCATCCATCACCTTTAGAAACTGCAGATTCACACCGACCGTTGGATAAAACCTGGATCGAATCCCGACCGTTCATTTTTTCTTCCGATCTATCTCTTCTGCACTATTTTCTTCCCCACAAGGTGCCCTAAACCAATAACCCTACACCCTATATTTCACCGTTTTTCTTCTCCCGTGTCAGTCGTTGGTCTCCCTCCTTCACGCGGATTCCAAAAGGAATGACTATTAGTTTTTTAGGCCACTTGGGCCTCGGATTCCATACACTTGCATTAAATTATTCAGTATGGCTTATTAAAAAACAAAGCACACCCGATTCATCCCAAAACTCTCGGCCCTTCACTATCAGCTTCAAGCTTACCCTTGAAAGTCTCCTCCTGGATTTACAGTGCCTTCCCGAGCTCCTCCTCCTCCTCAAGCTATGGTAGGGGATTAATCTTTGTCTTGCTTGTTGGGTTTTAAGTTGTGTATATATATATATACACTTGTAATAATTATACATCATCTATAGTTTGAGGTTAAATCATTCTTTTCCTGATTAGGAGTTGCAAAAATCTTGAGTTACAGGGTATTAATAGACCTTAAGTATGGATGCGCCATGAAAATTTATTTTATGCCTTAAATACATGATCGGTTACATGTATACATATGTATATAAAAATATATAATTATAATATACACATCCATCAGATTTTCATAAACATCATATTTCTAGGTTAAAGATTTCTAAGATTGAGTTTCAGGTTAATAAAGAACTAAAATTCAGGGAGTCACTTTGTGTAGGAAAATTTTATATCTAATCATGTATGTTCTTATATATGAATACACATAATATAAATGTAGTTTTTTAAATCAATTCAATATTTGTACCCTAAAAATTAAATCCATGTTTTTGTCAAATTTACAAGTGTCAAATTTACTTAGAATGAGAACCTTGCATATACTTGTTATGTATAATCGGGTATGTGGGTATGTGTGTATGAATTCCAATGTTGATCTCCATTTGTCTTTATAAATTTCTATGGTTTGTGAAGAAATTACTAAACATGCGTATTCAAATGTTTTGGCTTGACTGAACACTACATTTTAAGCACTCCCCATTGAATGAGTTTTTTATACAACATAAGGAGATAATCATAGTTTACCAAATGATTTCTTTTAGTGTTCTTAGTTCATGAGTATAGATATTAGAAGATTGTGACTTCATATTCATATGTACTAATTACTATTGACTCTTTATATTAAATGATAATGTTTAAGGTTGAGTTTTATACTTTCAAGTTTTAACATTAAATGTAGTAAGCAAAAGCTTATTTATAACAAAAATTTGAGATAATGTGAGTGTAGTACCCCGCATGAAATGTTATGTTTACCTCTTTATTTATTATGTTAATTTTACCTATTTATTTAATCATGAATGTTCTTGATTAATATGGTTCTAGGATTTTTCATTTTACGTGATCATGTTTGTTTTTATTTTTCCTTAGTTTTCATCAAAAGTACTCTTAACTTACATTCCATTTAATGAATTGACCACATAATTCATAGTCTCATTCCAGATTCACTACATATGCATAAATTTGAATGATTTTAACATTTAAATTTTATGCTCTTTCTTGTGTTTGTGGATTTAACTGTTCATGGTGCTGTGGGACACCTTGAATAAAATGAAAAGTGAAATAAGAAACCATGTAATTTGTACACATGGTATGAAAAGTAATAGGGTATTTGATAAATCTAGTGGTATGTGAACATTTATTTAAGAAGTATGAGGAATGAATTGGACTTATTATGTGATGGGTGGGTCCCTCTGTAGCCCCTCAATGTATCGGTAGGTATCATGAGACAACTAGTAGCGAAATTGGCCGAGGCCTTTCCCAATTACTAGTTATGGTTTTTGTCTGAGGCCATAATCATTTGACATCTTGGCCGAGGCCTCGACACAGTCCAGCATATGCACTTTCCACATCATGACTATGTAAATTAATTAACCGGAGGAATATTCGACTAGTAGAACATTCTTGGTTAAAGAGATTATGATTATGAGAATCACATGATGTATAAGTATGGGATATTATTTATGAAATATTCATATATTTTATGGCCAATGTATGTTTCACGATAGTAAAGGATGAAATTGAATTTATTATTTCAAGCGAAACTCTGATCATTAATTACACTTAGATATTAATTTTGTATTTGAATTTTAACCTGAAATGTCTTTTACCTATTATTCTGAATGAGAATTCCCATAATTGAATCATCATAAGGTTAATATGTTTTAAATTATTCACTTATATCTCTTAGACAATTGTCATGGTTGGTTAAATGTGTTACAGCTCTTTTAAGAAAATGTTCTATAGAAATTTTAAAGAATGTTTTCAAATGCTATTTTGGGCATAGTATGTTAATTTTAAGCCCCTTAGTGGGCATTCGTATTCTCAGCCTATGTTTTCGAAATAAAATTTTCTGGTATCAGTTGTTAGTAGAAAAAACATTTCAGAAGTAGTTGGTTTCCCAGAACCTGAACCGAATCGATCCTCTGTATGGCACTGGCTCTGGGTATTTGAGAGCTGGGGCGTGATAGCTGGTATCAAGAGATTTAGTTCAGATAACTCTATAAAACCAAAAATGAACAATGAAAACATACTTAATCAATACTAGGAATGATGTTTTCTTAATTTTCAGATAGAAAATGAAGGTACTAATATTCTCTCTCTTACCAATGAGGCCCTATAAACCATAATTTCAATAGACAACAATGAAAATTATATAAACTATACCCATATCCATATGTCATGCAAACATCTCTATGACATATCCAATTCTCCCTGAGTACTTCAACTCCACCGAAGAGAAAGTCTGGATTATATATTTATGATGCAATCCATGTTTCCATCCTACGCACAATGGGGAAAATACTACATGGGACTTTTTAGTTGCTTCAATGTAGCAAAAGGATTCCCATCCCTCATGGCCTTCCAAGAAGCCGCAGCAGCGGGAGGCCTCAGCGCAACATATATGTGTGAAGTCCTATATTATGGCAATCTTGGTTACGTAATGGACTTTGACATCCTTGAATACAAACCCTCCCATTCTGTGTACAGAAAACAAGTACATACGAACATCTCTCAGTTGTACACCCCACCCACCAGACTCTGGAGACAACACAAGTGCACCCATAATATCGAGCCTGATTTCTTGGGTTTCATATGGTTTAGGGAGACTGAAAGTTACAAATTAGTTTTGGGGATTCATGTATTATGGAACTGGGGAAACCATGAGCCCTATTTTACTTTATGTACCAGTGGTTATATAAGAATAAAACTTGTCTTCTCTTATTTTTTTTATTCCTTATTCAATTATACTTTTTAATGAGTATCACTAAGTGAAATTTCATAATAAATTCTCAGATGGAAGGACAAACCCATATGTTATCTCTTCCTGTTGAGGTACAGGAGATTATTGTGATCAAAACCTTTGAAGAAGAGTACCTACCTCTCGCAAACTTGTAAAAAAAGTGTAAAAAACTATATGAAGTGAAAAACAGTCTGGACATTCTTCACACCTGTCAAGGTAATGCTTCCATTTACTACCGAATAGCCACGACCCAACTGTCCGAGTATAGGAAAAGAGGAAAATACCACGAGGGGCTTTTCCTTTGTTTCACCCTAGGTCGGAACTACACGACCAAGGTAGCGTTTCAAGAGGTAGCTTTGGATGGAAACGTTTATGAGGACTAAATGTACCAACTTATCCGTTTTATCCTATACAATAGCATCTATGACTTAGAAGTTCTCGATCGAGACATAGTTCGACGAGTTCTTCATGAGTTGGTTCATTTGGATATTTACAAACTTTCTACCATTTGAGCTTTCCTCTGGAAGCCCAAGTGTTTGATGAAAGAGTTCAACCCCTTCTATCCGAGGTGTGTTTGGGTCAAAGAATTAGAGGCGTTGAGCATCCATTTGGGTTTACCACCGAACACACCTAAGGATCCTCTACAATGGGGATTTTGGTAAGAACATCGGAGAGATTCTTTTGTGGTTATATGAAAGGAATTTCGAGGACGAAATTATTTGTAGGGGGAATAATGTAACACCATAGAAACTTGTGTTTCATATAATGATAATTTTTATTTTTTTATGTTTTCTATTAGCTGAGAAAAACTTGTTTCTTATGGAAAGGTAATAATATTATTTCGATAAAATAGAATAAAACACACGAAATGGACGCAAGGAGTTTTATTCAAATAGGAACACCGTAGTGACTACAATACACTGAGATCAAACAGGAAATCAAGCTAACCAAAGATAATTATTAAAAACCTTATCAATACTAACAGGAGACCACTCAAAACAATGAGGACCCCGTGAAGATAATATGGGTCCATAGTATCTGTTATAATGAACATAAGAACGGACAAAGCCACCGCGACTACACTAAGCATCAATGGTATGATGAGAACTATTTTCCTCCTTTGAGTTTTATGGAACCCTAAGGCTTGGTTTTATACGGTACTAATTTGGTAGTTTCCCTAGGTGATTATGAAACCCCAACGACTATAAATATAGCCATAGGCCTTGTTGGATAATTAATTGATAACATATAAGTATATTTTAGTTCTCCAATTAATTAGGTTATAAATTGAAAAATTATAAAACTTCTCCTAACCATGAACTTTAAAAGGAAATAATGAAATGTTTTGAATTATACATTGGTGTTTTTTAAATTTAATAAGGAATTCAAAACATGTTGCAATTAATTCAAATGTATTGTAAAGATTTTCATTTAGTGTTTTTAAACTATGTTTAATTTCTTTTAATTAAACTACATTTTTGGTCAACTTAGTTTTGACTACTATAATATTAGTACAAAAGATTTTATGAGGATATACCGATTTATGTTAAAGCATTGGGGTTTATAAATAGTTCTAGAAATATTATTAGACAAGGTATAATTAGGTGTTCATTAATTTTTCATAAACTCAAATAAAGATCATGTTTGTAAAGATAAATTTTTATATAGTATTATTTACCCTTAAGACTTCAGATATTTATTTTGGTTAGTTTTTACAAAATATTGGGCCCCTAGGGCTGCCCTTTATGGCTAGTCCAAGGGAGGCAGCTCACGCTAGGTGGCTGAGCCTAGCCCTTAGCCTAAGCCTGGGCCAGCCCAAGTTTGGGAATATATCTCCCAAGGGGTGCACATTAGCATGGGAGCATAGGAGCACATGAGCACACAGCACGGGCGCAAGGCTGTGGTGGGGCATGGGTGGGCCGAGGCCTATGGGGGAAGTAGGAGCTCGTGTGTAAGGCCCCCTGTTTGTGTGATGTGTGATTTATGAGTGATGATTCAGAGGATTAGGCTTATAAGGAAGCCACACACACCTCCCCGATTCGATGTGGGATGCATTTTTTTTGGGAAAAATGAGAGCATGGCCATTGGATCTCGTATCGCGTGATCTGGGCCATCGATCTTGAACCCATGCTCAACCCTCAGCAACCATAAAATTCACCGTGTTTTTCATGGGCCATTCGATCTGGCGCGATCTAATCACGACCGTTTGAAGTTTTTAAAACGTTGTGACGATCATGAGCCACCCGATCTTACCATAGATCGATCTGATCCGTCCATTAGCTTTAGATACCGTGGATGCACCCCGACCGTTGGATCAGACCTAGATCGAATCCCGACCGTTCATTTTTTCTTCCGATCTTTCATTTCCATGCTATCTTCTTCCCCGTGGTTTGCCCTGAACCAGTAACCCTACACCCTATATTTCACCGTTTTTCTTCTCCCATGTTAGTAACTGGTCTCCCTCCTTCATGCGGATTCCACAAGGTCTAACTATTAGTTTATTAAGGACAATTGGGACTCGGATTCCATACACTTGCATTATATTATTCAATATGGCTTATAAAAAAACAAAACACACCTGGGGAATTCCAAACCTCTTGGCCCTTCACTCTTAGCTTCCAGCTTACCCCAAAAAGTCTCATCTGGGATTTCTAGTGCCTTCCCGAGGTCCTCCTCCTCCCCAAGCTAAGGTAGGGGATTAATCATTGTCTTGATTGTTGGGTTTTAAGTTGTGTGTGTATATATATATATACACTTGTAACAAACATACATCATCTATGGTTTGAGGTTAAATATTTTTTTTCCTGATTAGGAGTAGAAAAAATCTTCAGTTACAGGGTATTAATAGAACCTATATATGGACACCCCATGTAAATCTATTTTATGCCTTAAATACATGATCAGTTAGATATATACATATTTATATGAAAATATATAAGTATAATAAACACAACACTTAGAATTTCATAAACATCATATGCCCAAGTTAAAGATTTCTATGTTTGAGTTTCAAGTTAATGAAAAACTAAAATTCATGGAGTCACTTTGTGTAGGAAAATTTTCCATCTAATCACGTATGATCTTATATATGAATACACATAATATAAATTCAGTTTTTTAAAATAATTCAATAATTGTACCCTAAAAATTAAATCCATGTTTTTGAAAAATTTACAGGTGTCAAATTAACTTAGAATGAGAACCTAGCATATACTTGTTATGTATAATTGGGTATGTGGGTACGTGTGTATAAATTCCAACTTTGAACTCCATTTGTATTTTTAAATTTCTATGGTTTGCGAAGAAAGTACTAAACATGTGTATTCAAATGTTTTGGCTTGACTGAACACTACTTTTTATGAATGCCCCATTGAATAATTTTTTTACACAACATTAAACCCTAATCACAGTTTTCCAAATGCTTTCTTTTATTGTGATTAGTTCATGAGTATAGATATTGGAAGCTTGTGAATTCATATTCATATGTACAAATTAATCTTCACTTTTATATGAAATGATAATGTTTAATGCTGGGTTTTGTTCTTTCAAGTTTTAACATTTAACGTAGTAAGAAAAATTTTATTTATAACAAATGTTTGAGATAATGTGAGTATATTACCCTGCATGAAATGTAACGTTTACCTATTTATTTATTATGTTATGTTTACCTCTTTATTTAATCATGAATGTTCTTGATTAATATGGTTCTAGGCTTTGTCATTTTACATGATAAATTTTTTATTTATTTTATGTTAGTTGTCATGAAAAGTACTCTTATATTACATACCATTTAATGACATGACCACATAATTCATAGTCTCATTCCAGACTCACTACATATGCATAAATGTGAATGATTTTAACATTAAAATTTTATTCCATTTCTTAAGTTTAGGGATTTAACTGTTCAAGGTGTTGTGGGACACCTTGAATAAAATGAAAAGTGAAATAAGAAACCAAGTAATTTGTACACATGGTATGAAAAATAATTGGGGATTTGATAAATCAAGTGGTATGTGCACTTTGATTTAAGAAGTATGAGTAATGCATTGGACTTAATATGTGATGGGTGGAGCCCACTATAGCCCCTGGATGCATTGGTAGGTCTCATGAGACTACTAGTAGTGGAATTGGCTGAGGCCTTTCCCAGTTATAAGTTATAGCTTTTGGTTGAGGCCTTAATCATTAGACGTCTTGGATGAGGCCTTCACAGAGTCCGACATATGAACTTTCCTCATCAAGACTATGTAAATTAATTAGCTGGAGGAATATTCGACTAGTAGAACATTCTTGGATTAACAAATTATGATTATGAGAATCACAACAAGTATCAGTATGGAATATTATTTATACAATATTCATAGATTTTATGGCTAGTGTATGTTTCATGATAGTAAAGGATGTGATTGAATTTATTATTTTAAGAGCAACTCTGATCATGAATTACACTTAGTTATTAATTTTGTACTTTAATTTTAACATGAGATGTCTTTTACTTATTATTATGAATGATCATTCTCATAATTGAATCATGATAATGTTAGTATGTTTTAAATTTTGCACTTATATCTCTTAGACAATTGTCCTAGTATGTTAAATGTGTTACAACTCTTTTAAGAAAATGTTCTATGGAAATTTTAAATAATGTTTTCAATTTTTTTTGAGTATATTATGTTATTTTTAAACCCCTTACTGGGAATTTGTATGCTCACCCTATGTTTTCAAAATAAATTTTTCAGGTATCAGTTGTTAGCAGAAGAAACATTTCAGAAGTAGCTGGTTTCCCAGAACCTAAATTAAATCGATCCTCTGTATGGAACTAGCTCTAGGTATTTGAGAGATGGGGCATGAGAGTAAGACTCTATTTCTATAGAATTAATTTGTTAATTGGACGTATGCCCAATGAAGACACCACTGGCTACCTAGTGCCTTAATATAAATTACGTAATGGATATGGAAGCTGTGATAGTTTCTCAAAGTAGGTCACAAGGTGGGTTATAACCCTACATAAAATATCAGGCTAGACCAAATACATAATGAATGACTTAGGGTTACCCAATGGGTTCTTGGAATATTTTTTAACAGTATTAATGAAAATATTAATTTTTCATTAATATTTATTAAATTGGAGTCCTTCCACATTTTCTACATAGTAGTAGTGAATATCCCCTCCATTTTATTGGAATTTATTTCTCCAAGAGGTTTATTAACTTTTTTTTCATTAGTTTTTGGTATCATTTATCACATGATGTTTTCAAGGATAAGTCTATGAATCCAATTAATTTAATTCCTTATTATACAATTCATCAATTGTGTATCACTAATTAGACCTAATTTGAATGATATTTTAAAACTTATCATTTTTTATTTATTATATCCAAATTGATTAATGATACTCAATTAAAAGGACCTTAAAATACCCAGGAAGGTGTCCTATTTACTTTACTATTTACATTTACTTTGGTGGAATACATCATATGAAATTCGACAAGTGGCAATATGTGTGAATTCCATAGAAATTAATTTAAATTAAAAGATTCAATTACTACACAATAAATATATCTCATTGGACCTATGATAGGATCCCTTGAGTGGAGTAAATTGACACTATAGTCATCATTTACCATTTTCCCATGTGAGATGAAATATGAAACTAGGACTCTAAACATAGGATGGGTGAAAATTATTTGGACATACCTCTTGTAACTATGTGTGGTTTCTTAGGTAATTCATTAGTAAGGAATTATTTTAGATTGTGATAGGATTTTGTTTGGATATACTATTATTTATGCTTTAAGTGATTTATTTGCTTGATTGCATGAACCTTCATATACTAAATGAATTTATATTCTATTTTAATACTATTAAATAAAGAATTTGTTACTATGGTTATTTCTCAGTGCGTTGGTGGTATATTATTAACCTAGTGATGTGTTGTTGGTGGTACCTTATCCACATCAACGATTTCTTTCTTGGTAAACCATTCACATTGTTTTTATCAATAGTGGTGCATTATCTACCTGAGGATTCATGTTTTGGTTTATCATCCACCCATGGATAGTCCCAGTAGTTCAGCATCCACTCATGGATGGGTTCTAGTGACATATCATCGACCCATAGGTCTTTATTATTGTGCCTCATAAACCTGTAAACTATTAATGGTTTCCTATCATTAACCTATAAATAGATGATGATTGTGTATCGTCTACCAATGTAGTTAGTTCTTGTGGTTCATCCTCCACCTATGTAGTATAGAATTGGGGAGATATTGTCCCCATTATATGTGTTTCACTAGTATATTATCTACATGATCATGGGTAGTTTTAGTTCATCTACCTCTTGTGTATGGTTATGCCTCATTCATCAACAAATTTATTATTTTCTACTGAAATTGGAAGAATTATGGATCTTTCACCAACTGGGTTGCGATGGTGATGCATCATTCATGTAGAATATTTTATGGAAATGGATCACTAACCTTGATTACAATACGAGGAGTGATTAGTAATTCATCCTTATGGTGTGTCAATACTATGGGAGTATTTCCCCATTTCAACACTATCCAAAATAAGTGTCGCCACACTTGGTTTTCCTACTAAGAACCAATAGGGGTGACATGTTGTCTATATAATTCATTATAACAATTACAAATCAATAATTAAGGTGAATTTCATAAACTTATTGGAGACACTATTGGTGGTGGCCTACATAGTTTCCCTCACCCCTTTCTTAGGTTCCCTGGTACCTATTAAGACTTAATTTTTTATTGAACATGTATTTTTAAGGGTCCTATGACTTTAGGAAGATAATTTGGTGGGACTTCGTTAGAGTCAAGATAATATTCTAGGAAAAAAATATATGCTATATTTGGGGGTGTGTCCTTTAGTTTCATTTATTTTAGACCAAGTTGTATATGATATACCCATAGAAGATCATTTTTTTGATGTATAACTCATATGGTATATACATTGTCTTATTTTGATATAGCATGATCAAAATTATTTACCTTTGGTTGGAATTTAGTATTGATGTTTATCTTTATACTACTGTTAAAGTATGACGACTGCTTCTTGATATGTATTTCCCTATATTTTTATAGTTATATATACTACTAGATTTAGTCTCCACTACCTATTTCATATTGAACATCCCCACTTATTTGGATTTAATATTATATAGGGATGTGTATCTATGGTTTATGGAAAATAGATTCTATCATAGTGGAGGTGAACTAGACTAGGGATGTTGTATTATTAACACAAAATTTAAAAAATGATTTGGTTTCTATATCAGATCATCTTTTTGTTTGTTATAAAAAATCTATTATTTTTAATTTTTTGAGTTTTTTTCATCAATAAATGTGTGATTATTCATTTTTTTTCTTCCAACATACTCAATTGTACAATATTCTTTGATAAACACAAAATACCTAATTTGTTTTACTGAATAATTTCTTTTAACTATGGTAATATGTTTCTATAGGTGTCCTATTTTTTTGTATGGTATAATTTTCTTCTTGATTATGTTATTAAAGGACTCCCAAATATATAATATTATGTATCGGGAAGTTACACAAACATATAGAGTGAAAGGTTTAAGTTATAAATATGTTGTATAAATTTTATAAAGGAAAGATCATAAATATACACTGTGACTTGGAATACATTTTTATTTTTTATTTTTCAAAAAATAAGCGAACCTAAAGATAGGGTTATTATTAAATTTTAGTATTGAATATTTATAATAAAAAATGTCATAAATCATACAAAGAAAAAAATTTAGTCTTATGAATTCAATTCAAATTTCATTTTACTACAATGTGGTAAAGTTTTCATAAAGAATTTTATATATCATTTAAATCTTGATGTTATTAATATTTATTGCTTAAAATATTATTATAAATTGTTGGAAGAGTTTTCTCATATTTATAAATTGTGTTTAAAAATTAATTCATACATTTGAGGTCTAATTTTAGTTATTCTAAAGTCTTTAAATGTGAGGATATTTTTCAAGAGGTTTTTACATGTATATTTATATTCAATTATTAAACATTCATGAATTTATTTTTTTTATGGAGTTTATGACTTTACAGTGAATGTTTGACCATATTCCTAGAATGTATAATTGTAAGGAATTTAAAGATTAATAATTTTATATACTTTATTACATAAGTTTCTTAATAAAATAATAAAGTTATTAATTCAAATTTTCAGTTAATATTTATGAGAGTTATTCGCCAGTAATGAAGAAAGAGATGTGGGTAATCAATGTATGAAGGAAAAAACATGAATTACTTGTGAATATTTGTGTGGTAGTCCAATAATCTTTAAAACAAGAATCAAATATATTTTATTAATACATTAAATGATTATTCTAAGAGGATAAAAAAATTATTTTGATGTCATTCTTTATAGTTGATTCACTTCATATCATCTTCTTATTTGAAGATTTATTTTTCCATACTAGGATCGTAATTATGAAAGTTTTCATTATAAATGTGTGTTATCTAATTCAATATCCATTTTATTAACATGAAGTGCACACTAATTGTTCTTTTCATGGATGTACATATGAGAATATGTCTTGTATTTGATAGTATGGTTGACAGATCTTAAAATCTATAAAGACTAAGTTTCTCCTTTATTAATAAAAAATTGAGACCCATAGAAAAATGATATAAATAAAATCACCTTAGCAATATTAGGTGTTGGAGGAGTGTAGTATGTGATGTTTCTTGAAAAACCCCAACAATAATAAAATTTTGTGTTTCATTCATTTACATTTATTTAAATAATTCAACTTTCAATATGATTTATGAGAAGGAAAAAAATTTATAATTAAAATTAAATAAGGAAAATAATGTTATAAAAGGTGGAATTCAAGATCACAACTCACCCATCCCTCTTGTGTCACTATATTAGACAGAAAATTTAAGAAAAACTACCCAAAATTACATATATTTTTTTGTTAATATTTCTTTTATTGGATAAACTATTTTCAACCCTTCTCATGATGAAGCTTCTAACATCTCATTGATCAAAATAACTCTAAATATACTCTATTGTTTCTTAAATTTCTCTTTCTCATAATCCTTCACAATAATTGTTCATATTTTCTGAATAAAATCATTAAATATTAATGCATGTTTTCATGATTAGAGTAATAAAAAGGAAAAAGTCAAATAACAATATTTAAGATAATATAGTGAATATGTCATGTTAATATCACATATAAAAGAATCCTACACATTATAATCTTTCATCATGATTGGGAATAATCCACAATCTACTTCTTTAAGGATATTACTTCCTATAAATGACCAGATAAGGTGATATTTTTTAGGAATATATATTACTTAGAGAAGGATAATTCATTAGATTTATGGAACATTTTCAAAATTCTTTATGTGGACTTAGTTACCCCATTTATATTCACATCTCATGCTATAAGGGTAAAATTACATTTCATGATCATTTTTAATCTTTTAAACATGTACTTTTTACCTGGGAATGAAACACTCCTGACTCAATTTCTTTAACCAGGGAATGTACTATAATTAAATGATCCTGATCCTCATTTATTATAGCATCAAAAATAAATATACTTATCCACCATGAACCATATTTTTTTTTAAATTCCAAATATATATATAGGATCACCCCTCATATTTATAAAAAATTAAACCATGAATACATGGGATCTTAAATACACGCCTTTCAGTTTTTAATATTTTATCATTGAATACCCTATTAAACTATTTTATGAACAGTGAAATAAATTAGTTACACAAAACTGCACAAATCCATCTCATTCCATTCTCTAATGGTAAATAAAAATATGAAACTCGAAGAGTCTTTGGTGAATGATTAATGAACATTTAGATGGGAAGGGTGAATTAGTGGTAACAAAAAATAACACCTTTAAAACAAATATTCTCATTATACATAAATGGATGGATCAATGAAAAAACCCATTTTTTAATCAATAAAAGGTGTTAGAGATCATGTATTAATTGAAAAAAACTAAAGAAATTTTTACATGGTTTACAAACACACTTTATAGAGTTGTTTTCCCTTATTATTAAATAATTTTTTATCACAATTCTAATTTCCTTGTCTTGTTTTTGAGTGGAAGAAAGTAATATAGAATAAAGATGTAATTTAACTCCATGATAAAAAATAATTAAAAAAATATAACAAGTTAATTAGTTTTTGAAAATCTTCCTCAAGTCTATCCAATGATAGATCATGTGTTCACTTAGATTACTCTCTACATATTTACAAATTATTCTATCTAAACAAACCTATGAATCCTTGGTTTATAATATCAATTATTCATTACCAATGAAAAAAAATTATATATTGTTGGATAAACCATGATATGTTGGGTTTCAACCATGACATTGTATATCTTATAAAATCCATACTTAAAAACCACCATTATAAATACATATCACTCTACAAATCACTGAGGTTGTTTTAAATTCCAATATTATGTCATTAACATTTACTGTGACGTGTCTAGTTTTTCATCAATGTGTTTTAAACATAAAAAACATGTGGAAGATATGTCTTCATTCATGATTATAGGATTGTATTGTTTCCCATCTTTGAAGTCAAAATTTCATGAACCAATGACAATGAATCTAGGGTAATTTTGATCATGGATCATGGAATAGTGATGATGATAATGTCAATTTTTTTACTTCCTTATGGATACCCACCAAATTTTTCATAGACCATGAATTTTAAAATAATCATTTTTAAGGTATTTAGAAGTGGTTATTCATCACACATAACTAATGGTGTTTTTTCATAGCACCACAAAATGATTTGTCACACCACATAGATTCTTCATTCCAATGAGAGTCATTCACCTCTTACTAAATTCCTATCAATTAATGAGAAAATTTATAGTAAATTCAATGTTAATTCATCATTAGAGAACATTAATGATCATCTAAGGACACAATTCATAGTGGGATCCTAATTTTAGTGTTATCTAAAAACTACACCAAAAGATGGAATAATATTTTTGACATTTCTGAAACCCTTTGTCACGACCCATCCTCGGGGCCCGTGCCGTGACTACCCCAAGCCTGCCTTCCATAGGCCAGGGGCTGGTGACTAGCACCAAAGGTGTAAATACAGATAAAAGGGAAGGAATTGCCTTTATAAAAGAAAACAAACACCATAGAGTACACAAGACGAAGTAAATACTAAGTAAACTGAGTACAAAAGTAAGTGCTGGAAAGTAAATGGTCCAGAATACAAACCCAACTGAATATAAAGTATAATTGAAATGAAAGTACAACAGAAGAAAGTAAAACAGAAACTTCGAGTCGTCCTCTGGAAATACCACCTGAAGGGTGGGTACAGATAGTCTCTTCAGCTCCTCTGTCCCGCCGTCCGCTCTGTGTACGTCCTGCCAAGTGGTCCACCCCTAGGTACCGTCCATCTCCACAAGATTCCACCATGATCAGTGCTGTCCGTTGCCTATATCTAACACAACATAGTGCGGGCATAGCCCGTGTATGGGTGAGTATACAATACTCAGTAGGGACCCCGAGACCCCCGATGGTCTCTCAGAATCCACGAAGGATAAACCACAAAGGAAATATAAAACCACGAAGTATCAACAACACTACTTAGGTATATGACCATACATATACCTATTTCATTAGTTACAGTTCATATCCAACTCCCAAGCACCACGCAGTCCACAAAGGAAAGCACAACCCAGTCCACAAAGGATAGAACGACTCAGTCCACACAGGAAAAACACAACCCAGTCCATAAAGGAAAGAAAGTCAAACAAATTGATGATAATATTGAGAATCAAGACTCAACTCACACAGTTATACACTTTGTAAGGCGATAGAGATGATCAGATGTAGCCACTGATTCATCTAGGCTTTCGGACCCACCTAGGATACAAGACCAGCAAAGCTGTCAGACCCACACAAGATACAAGACCAGCTACTCTTTTGGACCCACACTAGATACAAGTACTGAGGTCAACACTGCTGGTCCCACATAGGATACAAGAACAGTAGTCATCACCGTCGAACCCACATAGGATTCCAGTACGGTCATCGTCGCTATTGAACCCACAGAGGATTCGAGTACAAAATTCGATGCGGTCACAACCAGCTCTAGGGTTCCCGCACACAACATGCTCCATTTCAGGAGGGTCCGCTCCACAATCCAAGGGGGGTCGATACATCAACAGTAATGAATTCCAGAGTTGATGTATCACAAAGTTCTATCTCGTCATTAGAAACTCAACGCGACAGACGGTGCGTCAATCGGATGAACGGTCTGAGAGATATTGGCTTTTCCATCCTAGGGGACCAGTTGGTTTTTAAGTTTAAACCACCTGAATGTACTCCAGATGAATCCAAACATCGAGAAGAGTAATCCAAAATAACCGTCTCACAAAGAGGAAATCAACAATGTCGACAGCACATCAATCGGACATCTGGAGCTCGAGTTATAAGCATTTCCGCTCTGAGGGCCTGGTTGGTTTCGAGTTCGAACCAACCCGGCCGTACCCAAGGCTCTCCAAAACCATGAGTGTAATATACTAAAACGACCTCTCAATCCAAGGATCCCAATGCAACTAAAGGTGTGTCGATCGGAGGTCTTCAGCCAAAGTTATGGGAAAAAGACTGAAAAAAGTCTGAAGTGGGGGGTCTGGGCCCGGCCAGGCCCAACCCCCGCCCCCCCCCCCCCCCCCGGGTCGACCCAACCAAGGTCCGGGTTCGGTCCGGTCCGCGCGACCCTCTCCGGCCTGGCCGAGGGGGGGGGGGTGCACTGGCCGAGTAGGGGGGATGCGGTCTCCCCTCCCTTTGCACTCCGCGGATGCAGCGGGCACCGCGTCCTCCTCCGGATCCCACGCGGTCGTGGGATCCAGCCGCCTACCGCCGGGGCGCCGCCGCCTCCGGGCGGCCGACCGGTGCCAGCCGCCGCCTTCAGCCACCTGCACCACATTCTGTGCCTGTGGCTCTCCTAGGACCTGTTCTTCACTACGAAGGCTTCCACACGCTGTTGCGGCCATGTTCCATTGTCTCCCGTCAACACACGCACAGACAAACAATCTGCGGAGGGTCGCCGGCCGTGTTTGTTTGGCCCGTGCCATCCACGTTAGTTGATAACAAAAGGTTTGAACAAAAATAATGTTCAATGAAAAAGAGGCACAAAAATTAGTTAGGACTGAATTTAATTCCCAACAATTCCCCCGTAAATAATAATAATCCCCAACCCACAAATAATAACATTCGCGGATCAACTAAAAAATGAGTTGATCCATGTTCTTGTTTTAGAGGAAAATGAACATAGGAATATTAACATTCTCAAAAATAAACACCTACCACTTATTAGTTAGTTTTCACACGTCCGTCCTCAAGGGGGGTTAAGGCGTCGACGTCGCTTTCCGGCTCCGATATACGAAAGTCGTCGAAGTAGAAGAGTTTTTGTCAGCGTTCTTCTTCCTTTGCTGGGGCGGAAGTCCGTCAGAGGTTCACCAGAGAATCCTACAATTTATTTTCTCCACATATTCTTGATGTTCCAAAATATACAAAGGAGCACTTCGCAGCGTTGCCATAATGGTGTCATTAAAGCATCGTTACTCTATGAGTTTAATGATCCATTAATGAGACTCATTGATGGGCATCATCACCACCCTGTCGCCGCCCCTCCACCCATAAAGGTAGAAGGAAAAACAAAATAATTCATTTAAATTATTTTATTATTTTTCTCGAAAGGTCCGGAAAATAACATTTACTCTCAGCCATTGCCGGCCAAAGTTAAGCATCGCCTAAGCAAATCCCGGAGCTGTGAATTCATCAGTGCCCTCAGATTTTAATTCTGAGCACTGGTTCAAAAGTTAGAAAATCTTTCTCGTTCATTCATTGAACGTACCCGAGATAAACTTAGAAAATTGATTCCAGGTACACCGGGCCACTGAATGAAGCGCTGTCAGAAACTGTATACTCTTAAAATCCAAAAGAATTAAAAAAAATTACTTGAAATTTACGAGTCTTTACATTACTCCCACCTCAGGGCTTTACGTCCCCATAAAGCTACATCATAAACTAGGGAAACAAATGAGGGTACTGAGCATGTATCTAAGCCTCCCGCTCCTCTGTGCTCTCCTGGAGGTTCCCATGCTTCCACCTAATCCGCACTAGAGGAATCAAATGTCCACATTGGACCCACTCCTGTCCATCCTTGATCTCCACCGAGACCTCTGCAAAAGTCATCCCGTCATCGATGTCCAGCTCCCCATGATCGATGATATGCGGCAGGCCGTGCACGTATCTCCTCACCTGAGATACATGGAAGACATCGTGCACCCGGTGCAACTGAGGTGGTAGAGCCAGGTGATAAGCCACCTCACCTATCCTGCTGAGAACCATGAATGGTCCGATGAAGCGCAGAGATAACTTTCCACCCTAGACAAATCTCCGTAATCCATGTCGAGGTGAGACCCGTAATAAAACGTTGTCTCCATCCTCGAACTCCAGTGGTCTCTGCCTCTTGTCAGCGTAGGACTTCTGTCGGCTCTAAGTAGTCCTCATCCTCTCCTTGATGATTTGTACCTTCTCTATCGTGGCCTGGACCATCTCTGGTCCTACAAGTTCTGACTCCCCTGGGTCTTTCCAACACAGAGGTGATCTGCATAGTCGGTCGTACAAGGCCTCAAAGCGTCGTACACCACCAGCTGCTCGGTTATCTCCTCTACCTCGTCTGCCTACTCCCTGCAGATCTCCACGGTCGAACCTCTGCATCTACCTAGGAGGTCCCTCCACTGTCTGATGCTCGTCTGAATGGAGGGTCGGGTAGTCACGATCCATGTGACCCTACCCGCCGCATGCATAGCACTGTCTGCTCCACGGAAGGTTGGCTCTGCACCATGTGCCCAGCACATCCAAACCCGTGTCCTGAGGTCTCCCACCAGACGGCCTGGTCCGCTTGGACCCCTATGTCATCTGTCGATTTCCAGCTGCAGAAGAATCCGCTCTGTGCTGTCCTGCGGTGGGTCTCGCTGTTGATGGCTGCTCGGCGAGAAAGCTCTCTACTAGTAGGGCTCGCTCGAGCACCCCCGCCTGGGTTGGGATGCTGAGTGGAATCATCGAATCTCTGATCTCATGCCTCAGCCCCAGCTTAATGGTATGGGCTCGGATGAATGGGTCCTGTACCATGTCCGTGGAGTAGCTCGAGAGGTCGATAAATCTCACCGCGTACTGGGCTACTGACATGCTACCCTACCGCAGCTATAGTAACTCCTGGATGTGCACTGCATGAAGGGTGGCTGGAATGAACTCCGAGCGGAAAAGGCTCTCGAAGTTCGTCCAAAGTAGAGATGCCTCATCATGCACCTGGAGCATCAGGCTCCACCATCTACCTGCTGCTATGTACAGGAGACTCCCGGCAAGGATCACCATGAGGTATACTAGTGTCCCTATCAACCTGAAGACTCTGACGACAGCCTCCAGCCAATCCTCGGCTACATGAGGATCCGTCTCTCTGCGGAACCTGGGCGGCCTCTGCCTCTGAAACTCATGAATCCAGCTGAGGCAACGTGCACTTTCCCCCTCTGGGGCGAGTAGCATCGATGGATCGGCGGGTAGATGTACCTCCGGTGCCTCCGCGGTAATGGGGCCCTACACCGAGGCCTCGTCGCTCGGTGGGCCTTCCTCTCACACAAAGCTCAGAACCCTAGCTGGCTGCCATCGTGGGTCCATCCTGAAAAGAAACAGGTGCGCCACAGTTAATATAGTATACCTGGTGAGCTGACACAAAGTAATCACAAAGAAAACTTTTGGAACACACATGCAATCAATGTTTTTGTGCCACGACTCGAAAATCAGAAGTCAGGGTTCTGGTGTATGGATACGTCTGCCTCCGCACGAACACTGGAATCCCTGGACTAGAAACCACAATCAATACTCTTAACACTATTGCTCCACAGAGAAGGAATTATCAGCGTCCTAAGTTCTGCGGTAGAACCGACTCCTCTGATACCAATTTTTCACGATCCATCCTCGGGGCCCGTGCCATGACTACCCCAAGCCCGCCTTCCATAGTCCAGGGGCTGGCGACTAGCAGAAAAGGCACAAATCCCGATTAAAGTAAAGGTATTTCTTTTATAAAATAAAACAAACACCACCGAGTACACAAGCCGAAGTAAATACTAAGTAAACTGAGTACAAAAGTAAGTACTGGAAAGTAAATGGGAAAGAATACAAACCCAACCGAAAGTAAAGTACAACTGAAATGAAAGTACATCAGCAGAAATTAAAACAACAACTTCAAGTCATCCTCCGAAAATCCCACCTGATGGGTGGGTACAAATAGTCTCCTCAGCTCCTCGGTCCGGTCATCTGCTCCGTGTATGTCCCACCAAGTGGTCCACCTCCGGGTATCGTCCAGATCCACAAGCTTCAACCTCAATCAGTTATATTCGTCGTCTTCATCCAACACAATGTAGTTCGGGCATATCCCGTGTAGGGGTGAGTATAAGATACTTAGTAGGGACCCCGAGACCCCTAAAGGTCTCTTAGAATCCACGAAGGATAAACCAAAATGAAAAGATACAATCACGAAGTATCAACAATACTAATTAGATATATGCCCATACATATACCTAAGTCATCAATTAAAGTTCGTCTCCAACTCCCAAGCACCACGAAGTCCACAAAGAAAAGCACAACCCATTCCACAAAGGATAACTCGACTCAGTCCACAACGGATAGCTTGACTCATTCCACACAGGAAACACACGACCCAGTCCACAAAGGAAAGCAAGTCAAACACATCGATGGAAATATTGAGAATCAAGACTCAGCTCACATAGTTATACACTTCTTAAGGTGATAGAGATGATCAGATGTAGCCACTGATTCATCTAATCTATTAGACGCACATAGGATACAAGACCAGCTATGTTGTCGGACCCACAGAGGATACAAGACCATCTACTCTGCCGGACCCACATAGGATACAAGTATAGAGGTCAATAATGCCATACCGACATAGAATATAAGAATAGTAGTCATGGTCTTCGAACCCATGGAGGATTCCAGTATGGTCATCTTCACTGTCGAACCCACGAAGGATTCTATTACAGAAGTCAATGCAGTCACAGCCAGCTCTAGGGTTCCTGCACACAACACACTCGATTCCAGGAGGGTCTTCTCCACGATACAAGGGGGTTTGATACATCAACTATCACAATGTCTAGATTTGATGAATCAAAAAGTTCCGTCTCATCAATAGGAACTCAACGCGACAGACGGTGCGTCAATCAGACGGCCGGTCTGAGAGATATTGGTTTTTCTGTCCTTGGGGCCCGATAGGTTTTTATGTTAAAACCAACCCAACCATACTCTATATCCATCCAAACTTTTTGCGAATTAAGCCAAAAGAACCGTCTCACAAATTTGAAACCAACAAAGTCAACGGCACGTCAATCGGACATCCAGAGGTAGAGTTATAAGCGTTTTTGCTTCAAGGGACCGGTTGGTTTTGAGTTTGAACCAACCCGGCTATAGACAAAGTTCTCCAAAACCTTGAGTGTAATATACTGAAACTACCGTCTCAATCCAAATATCCCAACGCAACTAACGGTGCGTCGATCGGAGGTCTTTAGCCCATGTTATGGGAAAAAGACTGAAAAGAGTCCGAAGTGGGTGGTCTGGGCCCGGCCCGGCCCGACCCAACCCCCCTTGGTCGACTCGACCCGGATCCGGGTCCGACCCAGTCCACGCTACCCACCCCATCCCGGCCGGGGGGGGGGGGGGGTGCGCTGGCTCGGCCAGCCAGCCGAGTAGGGGGAACGCGGTCCCCCCTCCCTTTGCGCTCTGCGGACGCAGCGGGCGCCGCGTCCTCCTCTGGATCCCGCAAGGCCGTGGGATCCAGCCGCTTGTCGCCGCCTCCGGGCGGCTGGTCGGTGCCAACTGCCGCCTCCGGCCGCAGGTGCCACTATGCCGGCGTGGCGCGCCTGTATCACTTTCCTCAGACCACCGGACGCACTCCTGTGGTCCGATTTTCCCGCCGTCTGTGCCTGCGGCTCTCCTGGGACCCGTTCTTCACTGCGACGGCTTCCACACGCTGTTGCGGTCCCGTTACATTATCGCCCGTCAACACGCGTATAGACAAACAATATGTAGAGGGTCGTTGGCCATGTTTGTTTAGATCGCTCCCTCCGCGTTAGTTGATAACAAAAGGGTCGAACAACAATAATGTTCAATGAAAAATGAGGCACAAAAATTAGTTAGGATTGAATTTAATTCCCAACAATTCCCCCGCAAATAATAATAATCCCCAGTCCACAAATAATAACATTCACGGATCAGCTTAATAATGAGTTGATCTGTGTACTTGTTTTAGAGGAAAACAAACATGGGAATATTAACATTCTCAAAAATAAACCCCTACCTCTAGGTAGTTCGTTGTCGTGCGTCCGTCCTCAAGGGGGGTTAAGGCGTTGGCGTCGCTTTCCATCTCTGATATTTGAAAGGCTTCGAAGAAGAAGAGGTTTTTTCAGCATTATTTGTCCTTCGTTGGGGTGGAAGTCTGTCAGAGGTTTTCCAGAGAATCCTCCAATTTCTTTCTTCCACATATTCTCGATGTGCCAAAATATATAAAGGAGAAAGTCACAGCATTGCCATAATGGTGTCATCAAGGCGTCGTTAAGCTATGAGTTTAATGACCCATTAATGAGCCTTATTGATGGGCATTGTCACCGCCCTGTCGCCGCCCCGCCACCCATAAAGGGAGAAGGAAAAATAAAATAATTAATTTAAATTATTTTATTATTTTTCTCGAAAGGTCCGGAAAATATCTTTTCCTCTCGGCCCTTAACGGCCGATGTTATTCTTCGCCTAAGCGAATCCCGGTGCTGCGAATTCATCGGTTCCATTGAATTTTAATTTCGAGCATTGGATAAAAAGTTAGAAAAACATGCTCGTTCGTTCATTGAACATACCCGAGCTAAACTTCTGAAATTGATTTCGGGCACACTAGGCCTCAGAATCAAGCGTCGTCAGAAACTGTGCACTTGTAAAATCCCAAATAAATAAAACAATTCCTTGAAATTTATGGGTCTTTACACCCTTAGTGTAAATATCAATACTATATTGAAAATATATTATTTAAGCCCTTCTATGTTACCCCTTTATCTATTAAATTCATTAGGGTTCATTAATATCCCCCATATTCAAGTGGTATTCAATATCCCCCTATCATTTTTCTAAATTTGGAGACATAAAATTTTTTTCCCTTTAGAAAACATCAACTATAAACACATTATGTCTCCCCTATAAGGAAACTATTCTGGAATAATCTCTCCCATTTTTCTCACATGGAACAGTTATAACTTTTTCCATATTTATGAAACATCCCCCAAATTATTCTACCCTTTTTTCAACAAATAAAATGTAATATAATAGGAAAAATAAAACAATGAATATAAATAGGTTTTCATAGATAATACACTCATAATAAAATCTCATTTACTGGATGGAATCCTTCATTAGAGGATTTTTCATAAAATTTAGGACATTATAATTTATTGTAACATAATTTATGTTGGGATATCCATTTTACACCATCTCCTAGATGAATTTATACATTATGGTGATTTTTTCAAACTAGATTATTTTAGAAAATTTATTGAAAAATTAAAAATAATTTTTTTACCACACTAATTCATTCATGGGTATTTAAAATTCATCCTCATTCCTTCAATTTGTGACCCCATCATTACCTTTTTGGGTTTTTATTATATATTTATAATATAATTATCTATTTTTAATGTGATGTAATTCTATTTATTGGAGTTATATAAAATAAATCTTCATATAATAGCGAATTCATCTACAGAATTTAATGTATGATCTGCAATGGCTACTACTCAATTAGAATAGAAAAATCCAAACTGATATAAAGATGGTTTTATATCATACCATAATCCATAGTAAAGTGTTCTTATAATGTATATCAATATCATATTTTATGGTATAGGCTATAAATCCTTTTAATATCTTTTGGATCAGGCACATAAGTTAATGAAAAATATAATAACTTTTTATGAAGATTTCAATTAATACATTCTTCCAATAATCATTTATAAATATTTTAGATTAGGAATACTAATTTACTCATGTATATCTTTGTCCAAAGTGTTAGATGAGTTGAGACCACTATAGACTATCGAATTCCAAACCTATCAATTAACTCAGAAGTAATAGTTTCTTATGAGAAGAATATATAATCGACAATGTTCATAACATAAAAACCCAAAAAAAATTAATTTCAACAATCACTAACATTTCTACAATGTTTTTCATTTTGGTATATAATTCCTCATATGTATTCAACTAGTTCCAACAATATGTATTCTCAATGAAATATAAAATCATAATATGTCTGTTTTTGTCATCTCTATTATCATAATGACTATTTTACACCCTAAATTTCATAAAATGAATCATCTTCAAGAATCATTTAAATTTAGAATAAAATTATAGTGACACATTATTCAGCCTATATAGTGATTTATTAATCATGTATAATAGAGAAGCATCATTATAAAGATAAAATCAATTTATTTATTCAATGTAAACATTATCATCATGCATTCTATTCAATATTATTGAATTCACATCAATTTGTAACATTAAGTTATTCCTTTAAAAACATATTATAAGTAAATTACAAATTATTTTATGAATTTTAATTTGTCTAATGCGTCATCAAAATATCTACCCTTAATAGGATAGTATCATTTTCCAAAAAGATGATATATGTTCCATGAATTCTCTCAATTATAATTGAATTTACTAGGGAAAAATTATTAATTCTATATTGGATTATTATATTTATGATATATCACAAAATTATGAATCTTTAACTTTTCAATTTCATTCAATTTCACTTCCATTCCAATGAACCAATCCTTATATATTATGAACTTTTCAACACTATTCTGACAGAAAATTATCTTTTTTGGATTTTCAAAATGATCGCTTTGTGGTTGCGGTAACCAAATAGCATCCTTAAAATATCACGCGGGAACAACAAGGTGACCCAAATTTGAAATAAAAAATTCAAAATTCATACCCAAAAAATGAGGAGATCATGATCCGGGATACGCCCACATCACCCGAAGTCACATCGCCTGCCATCGTCGACACCACAGTTGTCGTTGCCACCCAACACTGACATACGAACCGAATCCACTATTCAAAACCACACCAGCGTCGCTGGTGATGATCGCCCGAAAAACCTGGAGACGCGTTGCAGGTCAAAACACCATTGTAGAAAACCGTTCACATTGTTGATTACACCTATGAGAAACCCAAGGATAAGATCGAGCCGATGCCGGAGTGCCAGGAAGACCGTCAACAGCCGAAACAAGAAACCCAAACCCACGATGAACCATCTCTCCTGATCCAAAATTCGGTGGGACCAATAGGACCTCTCTGAATCACATAGAAAAAAAATCACTCGAAGAAATACGATCCAGATGCATCTCTTCCACATCGTCGCCGCAAACAAACCGAAGATGCCCAGAGCAGAACAAACATGAACTCAGACCTAGAACCATCCAAAACCACACCCAAATCCAATTCAAAGTGTCAAAATATTAAGGAAAAAACATGAACCACAAGGGAATCCGCGAGGACATGCTGAATATAGAACCAGATCATGTCTCCGCCTTCGTGTTCCCACCAGGAGACCACCTCGACTCGCCGCATGCGCCCCCAGCTTAGAACAGAATCGTTGCATCGAACCTTGTCCAGGAGAAGTGGGAACGACGACTGCAGGTTCCACCGCACTTCCAAAATAGCCCTACCCGGGGAAGATGTGGGAGAGAAAAAGCAGGCAGCAAGTGGTGGAAAATACCAAGACAGGCGCACCCACGAAGGAATGATGCCACCCGTAGGAGAAGAACCGCCGTCACGAAGTGCCGAGCTGGAGCACTGAAGAGCAGATCGAAGTCAATCCACGATGGAAGAGAGGCGGCGAAAAGGGAACCCTAACGCTGCTTCACCCCTTATGGGATCATCCCCCATATAGGTCTCCCAGGGAAACACACACACAACATTTTTCAACACTATTCTATTCAAATTATAGACGAATTCTACTATAATTAAAATTGATCAATATTATTAATGTTTGATTATATTTTTATTTTACATAACAATTTTTTAATCCTACACATTCTTACATAGTCTCATTACATTAGAATGTCATAATTATAAAACATAATAATCAATAGAATATTTTGAATCATTTTGTAAATTTTAAAAAAATCAACCACAACATAATATATCCTATTTTGATAAATATATTATTTAAGAATCACATAAATCTCATCATCAAGGGGATACATTTCTATTTATTTACATCGATCCACTATGAAAATAATGTTATTGTTTTTTATGACATTTATATGATTGTTGTTATAGCTCTGTAAAAAACTTCCATCAGGTTTATATCCATGAAATATACCTTTTCTATCTCTCTATCTCTCTATCATAAATATTTCTAAATAGAATCAAATTAATTTTAACATAACTTGGGTTCTTAAAAACTTTTAGTATCATAAAATATGTTTTTTTTACACACAACATCTCACAACTTATGTCAGTATAATTTAGATGATGTAAAGATCAGTTGAGAGTATATAAACAATTAATGATTTCATGTCTATAAATTTATTTTTCTTTATAATGCTATGATAACATGGATCTCCCAATGTCCAAAATAATCCAATTCATTCATTAAATTTATCTATATTTTTGGGACCTTTATTGATCACTATATTCAAACTATTTCATATTCTTATCAATATTTTCCTCAAAATAATTTTACATGTATTTTCATCCATTATAAAATTGAATCCATTTAAAATAATGTCTTATTTTATTCATAGAACATTGAAAAAAATAATTTATAATATCAAGAACATATGATTTTCCTTACATTAAATAAATATAACAATAATTACCAGAATCATGAAAATAATAAAGAATTACTGATATCAATTGGATGAATTCAATATCATTTCAAGATAGAGGTATATGTGTATTAATTAGAGTGTTATCTTGGTTTTGATCTCAATGAAATTTTATACTTTTTTCATGATCTTAACATTGAGATATAACTCACAAGTAATTATTTGTTTTTTATTTATCATTGGTAGAATTACTTTATATTTTTATATTATAGGTTTTACATGTCCTTTTTACCCAAATAGCCATGTCTGTTTTATTCAAGCTCATTCCCTTCCATCAAACTCATATAGTATGTGTTACCATTATTGGAAATCTAAAATTGATTATTTATAGTATATTTTCCATTGATAATGATAATGTCAAACATCATCCTCCAAATTAATTTCTATTATTAAATAGATTCTCCTCATTCCCATTATCAAAGTGTTGAGTGATAGTTATGACATTACACCTCAACCTATCGGGAAAGAAAACATATTATAATAAAGAGAAATAACTAATTTTATTAAATATAAATCATTTATCATTTAAGTAACTATAATTTATTTAATTGACAAAAACTCCATTATTCTAGTTAATATCCATTAAGAGAGTTTTTTGGTCATGTGTGATGAGCCACTGTTGTCTAATATCCATGGTTTGTTCAAATTCCAATGCATTGTATTCTATAAAAAACACAATATCATACTTCTGATCATTCCTCCTCTTGATTCCCTTTTTTTAATTTTTAATTTTAGTTTCTAAAACATTAATGGGGGGAATTTTTTGTTTTATATCCATGCTAATCCCAAAAACCAAATTTTCCTTAATAGTTCCAAAAAAATTACAATAAAACGTTATCTCTAAAATCATTCCTTTGTTGACCTCTATTTTCTTCAACATGAATCCCCTAGAAATCATGATTAAAAACTGGTTAAGAATAATAAATATTATAATTACATAATTATGTTTTTTGTGTGTAGTATCTGCAATGATGACGTCATCCTTTAAATATAAATCTCATGATCAGTGAGATGATTTACTTATCAAATATTAATTATCACATTTCCCCATGATTATAATGGTATTGTTTATCCTAAATTTTCTTCATTTTAGATGTGTTATCCTTATCATTAGATTTTCCCTTTAGATTATCCTCTACAAATTTATATTCAATAAATCATACATTTTTTGGTTTTTAACAAAAACATATAAAATAATAATTTGTTTTTCATGTTAATTTGGTGATGCAATCACATTCTCTCCCTTAACTTCACTACAACCAAAATTTTATTCATACTCAGGTGGCCAAGAATATTTATCGCTACAATATCTAAAAACATATTTTTATGTATTCAGAAACGTTATTTTTTATATTAAAAGATTATTTATCTTCTGTTAGTGTATTTTGAAACTCGTACACAAATTGTATCACTGAAAATTCATCTTGTAGATCATTCATAATAATATATATTTCTTCCTCATTTTTAAAAATTTAATTACCTTTAGTAATATCAATATTAACATCTCTTACATTATGGATTTCATTTATATCACCCATATTACTGGAGAATTTGGATTCCGACTTAATAATTTCTTTGACATTTTTTGTATCAGGGGTTCCTTTAAGGATTCATTATCCTATATCCTTTTTATATATTTTATAGTTTTTAGTTAAATTAAACAAAACCATGATGTACATTCACAATTGGTAACTTCAATGGTTTATCTATGAAAATTTCATATTCACTATATCCTTCTTCATCATGTAATGTTCCACTGTGATGATTTTCTTATTCTATAAATTCTTGAATGTATTCAAATTTTAAGTCTTTTTCTTTCCATTTCCTCTCCAAAAAACAAGATGTCACATCAATTTTTAGGGAAAATTTCTATTCCTAATATTATTTTACTTTATATTACCATTATACAATTTTCTTTTATTATAGCCAGCCCACTCCTTTATTCTCCAAGATGATCTCTTAGTTTGATCATCATCTTAATCTTCTTCATTATTCTCAAGAAATCATGTTTAAAAGTGTCTAATATTGGATCCATTCAAAAAACATAGTACATAATTTTTATTAGTACATATCATTTCCATATTTCATGGATTTAGATAAATATTAAAATAATTCATCAAAATTTCTGAAATCATACTTTATTTTGATTCCTCATCATGAGACTTCCTTGTAAGAAATTTTGATTAAGAATTTGGATGATTTAATGATTGTGTCCTTTTTATATTAGACATTATTCTCCAAATTTTGCCGCTATCACAACTCATAATCTGTCAGGATATCATTGAGTTTTACAATTGTAAACACATACATATCTTGTTACTAAAAATTTATTTTTTTTAAATTAAAAATTTTAAATTAAATTTTAATCATTCTTCCACTCTCATAGAATAAACATGAACTTATATAGGAATATTAATAAATCTAACACTATTTTTCACTTTAATGAATGAAATATTATTTTGACACATCTTTAACCTCCTTAATATCATGTAATTTTGAACTCCATGTTTATAATTTTATCTCATTGAAAATATTATATTCTTTATCATTGCCTTAATGATTTGTCCATATGGTGTTTAATATTTTAGATCCCATGGATCATGTTAATTATTTATATGATATTAATGGGGGTAATTTATTTCACACTCCCCCACAATATTCAATATTTTTATTTCATTATAGGGTAATGGTTTTCCCAAAAATGGGTATACTTATAAAATTCAAAAACATTTCAAGAATATCTCGAAAAGTGATAGAAGACATGGAACTGTGTTTTTCTCCATAAGTGAAATCCCTTTTAATTAAACAATGGAAAATCCGTTTTATTTTGTAAATTCATTCTCTATCTTAAAATATATCAACGACATGATGTAATGAGTTTGAAACAACACTGGCCTCTAGGAATACCATCAACTGCTACACTAGAATAAATATCCTCTATGAAAGCCTCTTACTTGATGCTAATTGATAGGTATCAAAAAATTAGATAATAATATTTATAAGAAAAACTTATTAGGATACCAATTAAATGTTCTAGGTGAAATATCCATGAATATTGAAAGAAGGGTGGATCAGTAATCATCAAAAAGAAAAAGAAAATATATTTTATTTTGTTTGGTAAGGAATTGGATCACCTAATAAAACTACATAATTTTCAATTATTAGAGTCAGAGAGAGTGATAATTGAATATGATAGATGAAAGTTTTTTCCAAGTTTCACCAACTCTTTTTATTGAGTGGTTAATCCATAGTGCCAATTAGTTTATATCCCCTATCCCATATACTTGAAAAAATATTATCATGAATGATAGATTCAGAGTAGATAAAGGGTTCTGAAGTCTTGAATAATGAATATAAAATAATAGGTTATAATAACTTGATCAATCTTTTATAGTCCCACTGAATTTCCTGAAATTAAAAATCAAGTATTCATTTCAATTCCTATCCTTAAATATATCCCATATTCTCCCAAAATTCATATATAAAGGATCACTAAAATATTTCAATTATTCATCCTAAATTTATATCCAAAACATAAAATTAATATAATGTTATAGAAATCATGGCATATAAGGTTTCATCAAAGAAAAAATTCATATCCTCGAATCCAAATATGAAAAAAAAACTATTGTAATCCATATAAATACCTAAATCATAAATTCCATTTTATTTTACAAATTATATCACTTAATTCAAATAAAATGTGTTATTTTTAACTGTATTTTAGTTTTGATATAAAAAACATCCAATTTGGAACCTCTTAGGAACAAAAAGTTAAGAATGGATATTTTGGATTCACCAAATTTTTTAATGTGAACTATACCATTTTCGTTATATTGAGAGGCCTTGTAGCTCCATCATTAAAATTTTATTAACCCTGACGGAATTCTCTATATAATATTTAATCACTAAAAATTATATACTAATGAAGACCATACAATTATTTTTATCCTTAGGGAAACTTTCCCAAATTTTAGAATATTATGAACACTAAAATGGTCAACTTCATTGATATTTTCACAATTCATTTTTAATTACGCCACGACATGTTTTATAAATACCCATATTGTTTCGTATGCAACCATAAAAATTCTCCATTCATTTCTATATCATTATACTCTATCAAAATCCATATAAATTCATGATTAAATTGAAAATAAACAAGAAATTAAATCACATAAAAAACTAGTTAATAATATTATCTAGAAATATAACATAGAAATATCCCAATTTCATAGTTTTCTAAACACCACACCATTGAATATAGTGATATTGTTTTGGTGTTATACAATCCTTGGTGTATATTTCAAAATTACATTAGCCAAGCCTTAAGTGAGTTCATCTATTTTTCCACATGGAATATTCAGTTCATAATGGTTCATTAATATCCACCATAATTATGGGATCTTCAAACTCCCAAAATAAACTTTTTCTTTTTCTTTTGATCTGTGTATATTTTATTATCCCAAATTAACATTAGAATCTAATTTTATATTAGATGGTTGGGGATTTCCGAGAATACGTCATCATCTAAGAGGATGAATTGGTATAACATGAGTTTATAGTATTTCATTATAATATAGAATGTCAACAAATAATTTATTTCCTCCTGATATAAATATGTTACCACCTCTATAGTAATCTATTATATTATTATATACCAATGATTTTAATTGAGGAGTACAATATTGTGTGTAAACATTAGTACCTCTTTGATTGTAATATGGTACCTCTAAAGGATAGAATCCTATTCCATGAGTTAGATTTTACACCTATTTCTTAACACCATGATAGATTATGTGTGGTAACACCTTCGAGAGATGAATATTTTACTTTTACAATGCATGTTTAGAATTAATGAAATACATTTTAGAATTTCCATAGATTCTATGACATAAGAAATAACCTTTGAACCTCTATATGGTTTATAAAAAGGGAATTATATCCTAAATAAGAATATTATTTTGATATTTCATTATGAGGAATTTTATTTACTGTAATTAGGTTAGTGAATTAAAGAAAAATAGCTGTATTTTGGATTTCAAAAATGTCATATTAAATTATATTATACTATTGAGTCTTAAAAAACCATGAATACATGCATGTTTATTGAAATATATTCATCAATACTAGAATTCACATATGGTTTCATCATCCCTAGAACTATTTTCTTACTCCCATTTTAAGTGTGTACTTCTTATTCATTAACAGATATTTTATTTTATTTTATTTCTTTATTAATTTTGTCACCCCATAGACTAATGTCTCTCATTCTTCTATGAGATTATTTTTTCCAACCATTTTTTAATTAACCAAAATTATATTTTATAGTTTCCCTTTTAAGATGTTTCAATTTTTCAAGTAACCTCATTATTATAATATAATTTTATTTCAAAAAAATATAGGAATTTTATCAGATATTTAATGTATTAAATCCTATATCAACTCATGAAATATGTTATTTTTAAAAATATACAATACTTAAATTTTCACTTGGAATCTAAAAATATTCTTTTAGTATTCTTGTTTTTTAACTCATTTTTATGTTCATAAAAAACCTAGATATTTTTATTGATGCTTTTATAATGTTGTTAAAATATTTGGTTAAATATTTTAATAATCTCATTGTTTTATTATTTGAATTTAGAGATATATAAGATAATAACTTCTAACATATCTTTATATTTTTATAGTTTTGTTTTGTCTCATTAATATAATTCTCAATAACTACGATAACCACCCCCTGATACATAACATTTTAAATATAATCATCGAACATTCATTTTACATTAGAAATGGTGGTTTAAAAAAATTTCTTTGAAATTATCATGTTATATTTAAAATCATTGGTTTCATTATTGGAAATCCAATATGTTTGAGTTATGAGGTAAATAATATCATTCCTATTTGGAATCCAAAATTTTAATGACAATCACTTATTTTAATTAATAAAAAAACTAAAGCAATATATATCTAATTTAATATAAAATTCCATCAAATATTTAAAAAAAAATCTCTAATATTCCCTTAAATTATTTGAATTTATCCCACAAAATATTGATCAATTTATTGGGTGGTTCTTATAAGTATTCTGATATCTATATTCATAGATCATTAGATAATATCACAGATGAACTATTATGATATATTTAACTCATATCATCTTATTTTAATATTAACATGAGGGTTCAATTACCAAAAAATTTTAAGAACCATTATTGTCTATTTCTTTCTTTGTTGGTGGTCTATCTTGTAATTCAATTTAATCTACACAGATGTATATATTTTTATTCTTACTACATCTAGAATGTTATATATTATTCTTATATTTTAGAATATAATTTTTAATCTCAATTTACTTATTCTGCATCTTAATTTTCTTCTTGTTATTAGATAAAATGTTTTTCCTCTATTGAATAATATTTTAGAATAGATATGAATGCCTTTCAGATGATCCACTTCATATTTTATTAAATTCTTATATAGAAATAAGAAACATAATCATAGAATAATAAATGAGTTATTTTTTATGAAATGTTAATTAAAAAAATAATTTCAACAAACATTTTAATACCTAAACATTTAATAGAATCTTCTAGGTGTTAACTTTACAAATATTATTTCCACATAAATAGAATCCAAATAAAAATGTGATTAAATAAAAAACTTTGACTATGTATTTGATGAAAACTTTTAGGAACCTATTCCATTGAAGACCATGAAGATGTGGGTAACTAGTTTTTATATACCAATCTCAAAATTTTCCATTCCAATTTTCTTGATTCATCTTTATTTCATTTTTTATGGATATAGTTAGTATTCAAACACTTTTAACATGAATATTACATCCAAATATTCACAGTATGCTTAGAAATTTTAAATTTAAATTTTTATAAGCTTTTTCTACTTGATATGAGTTGAAATTATATAATACTAAGATTGTGGGCTAATACCTTACACAAACTTTATCGGTTGATCAAATAATGAACTTGTAGAGTAGTAACATTATTCATTAGCCCTCAAAATTGGTATCTCACAACATATACGATTTATATATCCAGATTATCATAATGTTTATATAAAATGATGTTAAATATAATGACTGATAAAAATTTTAAAAGTGAAATCCATCAATGATCCAAATTTTATTAGAACATAAAGTGATTTCTAATTTCCATAAATATATCTATAATGATAAAAAAACTAGTCCTCCTCCATCATCAATTTTATCTTCTCATTTTTTTATTTTAGTATAGAATAAATTATATTTAAACCTATGCCTTAGTGCTTGATGGATTGAAATAATATATAATTATATTTCACATCTTCCTATTGACTATATATAAATATTAAATACATTAATTCACTCTCTCAAAATATTCTTGATAATACAATATACGCCCTCTCAATTTTAATTACATCAATATATATTTAGAATTCATGAAAATATAGATAGATAACTCCAAGTGAAATAAAATAAAAAATGAAATAATGTATGGTTTAGATATATAAAATTCAGTTCAATCTTAAATTTCTCATACATTAATGGAGATCAGGTTTTCAAACAATTACAACACATGGATTAAAAAGCATTTAGGTTCATAAAAAATCATGGTGAAACATAAATAATCATCCATTAATAAATTAATTCATGTTAGGTTATTCATGTTATAAGATATTCAATATAAAACTTTATTTTAACCATAAGTCTGACAAAAAAACTCCATTTACGTGTTTCAAAATAATTTATAAATATAAATTCATAAAAAATTTATCATTACTTTGTATAAAAACAATCATTTTCTTTCTTTATGGTGAAAAAATTAATTTATTCTCCTCATGTTTTCTGTAAATGATTATTTCAATAATATTATATAACAACATGTAATTTAATATAATTTTATTCAAAAATCATATTAGATTAATTCATATATATTTATATGAGCCATTGAATAAACATAATTTAATAAATAACTACAATAATTCATACTCAATATGGGGTTGAAATATAAAAACCTTGCATTCATTAATCTAGGTATGAAAAGAAAATTTTACTATTTCGAGTTTTAATAATGTAATTGAATATATGTTTTATATGAAATGTTAGAAAAATATATTGTATCTTTTTTATATTTATCCCAACTTCCCTCAGTGGACCTCCCTATGCGATGAAACAACATAAAAAAATTAATCATATTTTTACTGATATATAACCAATAGATAATTTAAAACCATAAAACCCCAATCTTTAGAAAAAATTGTGATGGAATTAAAAAGTTTATTTATTTCATGTTCATCCAACTGGTTCCTCAAATAATCAAGGTGCTAAAAAATTATACTGATATAACTGAAATTTCCCAATCATCATCTGGGAACGTAATATTCATAGTATGTTTTGAAATTATTTAACAAAATATATTGTATTTATTATTATTTTTAGTTACTATTATTAATTTAGAATCCATATTCCATTTTTATTATATAGACATTATAAATTATTTTAATCACTTTAATAAGACATAGACAAATAAAATTAAATTTCATGAGAGTTATGGAATTAAAATTTATGTAAAAATTGTGATTGACTGTTATAGTGGAAAAGATGTTGATATATTAAAAAAAATATCTCACATTGAAATTGCATTAGTATTACACAAATCATGTTTACATTTTTTCAAAAGTTGAGAAGTTTTTTGTTTCTCAGTTTGAATCCATGGGGAACATTTTCCCCCAATACAAACATGTTAGAATCAACTAATAGTATTATTTATACTCAACACTATACATATATAGGGAGTTGATAAACTAGGTTTAAAATAATGGAGATAACCCATCCCTATGGTTGGATTACTCAATTATTTGAAAATTTTAATTATTTAACATGATAGTGGTCAATGAAATTGTTATATCAAGATTTATATAATTCTAAAATTATTATTCTTCATTTATCCCCCCTCTTCCAATGATGTTAAGTATCGAAACATATTTTCTTACTCCATTTGATTAAAGAAGTCTCCAAAGCTATGTAATACTATTACATGTAGACATCGTCGACACCATGCTCTAGTGGTCACTAGATTGTTATATAAGAGATGGATATTTTGGGGTTTCCAATGAGCTTTGAATGCATTAAGCTACAATATCAACGAGATCCATTAAAAATGAGTTAAAAACACTTATCTAATTATGAAGTCAAGCCATAAAATGTGTGTTTCATCTAAGGATATGATAGCATATAGTTGATTTTTGGTAACCTGGTGTGTCCAGCTTTGGCAAAGATAGTGTTTTGGGACGAAATTAATTTAAAAACTAATATTTTTTTATTTAAAAAATATAATGATTTTTTATTTAAATAAAATAAGGTCATAATATATAACATATATAAAGAAAATAAATAAAAATAGTTTTAAAAATAGTTTTTATTTGAAATAAAAATAATTTTTTTGATGAAATCTTATATAATAATATAATGTTATATAATTATAATATAAATTTATATGTATTTTACATACCTTAATAATTGGATAATAGACATTAAGGGTTGGGTGGTGGTAACATCCCAATGATAATATATTTGTGTTTTTGTGTTACTTGACCAACATAATAAATTTTAGGGGAAATAAAGGTTTATCCTTCATGGGCATGGTGACTTAGGTTAGGTGAAGAATGGGTTAGGGTGAGCCTAGCCAATGGAGAGGTGGTAATATATAGAATTCCACAGATGATATCCAATTAAAACATGCGATCATTTAACAACAACAGTGTTGGGATCCATGGTTACTACATTTTGGTGTGATATGGGGAACCCACAATCCCCTATGTAGCACCTTTGGTCTAAAAGTAAAAATATGTATTGTTTTTATAAATATCTATTTGAGATATATAAATATTAATTTTTACTCATTTTTATGTAGATCAAAATTATGATAATATTAAATACATTTGAGATAACTTAAAGGGTCATTCTAAAATTCTAAATATTTTTCATCTAATCACGTGACACCATGAAATTGGAAACATCTAAGAGATCCAATGTGTACATTATCTCATGAAGAAAAAAATACTTTTGAACCATTGCATTTTTATTTTAGATAAAATTTTACTTTGATGTGTATGTGTATGAGAGATATATAGTGTTAATCATTAATGATAATGGTTTTCAGGGACCTCTTAGTATGAACCAACATTTTTAAAATTACATTGATAATACATTGAGATCAATGATTTAGTTGAAAATGAATGTTCAATGATAGTATTCCCATATTCTATTCAATATTTGGTTAATATGTTCATATAAGGATTCATCCTAAAAGGGGACTCTACTCTCAACCATTTATAGTGGAGACCAAGAATTTGGGTGAAACTAGTATATGATATATGGTCCATCTTGTTGATTGACAACAAACAAAAGGAATTAACTTGGTATTTTTTATCATGGATATATTTTTTATCATATAAAGTCTAATATGAAATATCTATTAAAGATTTCATGTTATAAAAACATTCATGATATAGTTGACTACTTCTTCAAGTTATTCTTAAAGAAACAATAACACTGGTTTCTAGTTTATACTGAAAACCCATGGTTATTAGATTTATCATGGAGTAAATTCATTTCTTTTAAATCACTATGATCAAAACAATATAATCAGGCATAATATAACACATGGATTCAGAATATTACTCTTCCAAATTTGTTCCTTTTCATTTCATTCTCTATAAATAGGCCATCATTCTCCATCATCAAGAAAAAATATTAATCATTGTACAATATCTAATATGTATTGCGATTCTCTATTATGGACAAGGGAATGGTATGGGGGACTTTTTTATATTTGATTCTAGATAGAATACATGATATTTAAAGGGTAATTTTTATTGTACTATATTTTTGATAAGTTGATGCCTCAGTCAAAGACCAAGGCATATTTTATTGAGTAGAGAAAAAAAGAGGATTACATCATTCTAAATGATAGAATATTATTTCTTGAGTGTCTATTGTCATCAGTCATGTTAATTTAGTAATTAAATGAACTCGATAACAATGATTATAAGGTTTTAATCTAAGGAAATAAACATTCCATTTTTGGTAATTCATTTTTCTCAAGGATTATACACTCTAAAAAATCATATATTTAAATTAGTTATGTGTATCTCTCAGTGACACAATCGAATATATCACTAGACTTCACCATAATAGTATCTCACTATAGTTATAGAGTGTCATTCTGGTCTCCCTACATACCCATAGTCCCCTTGGTTATATTGCATCACACTAAGTATATTAAAGTGTTTTTATCTCCTTTCTGAAGTATACTAATTATTATTTCAGAAAATCCATTTCATTAAGGAAAAAATACACTTACCTTCAAACCATAGTCTTCTAATTCCATCATATTCTTCATGAATAATAATTATAACTCATTATATGTTCTATATCATCTTAATATATCATCACAAAATATTATTCACATATATTTCTCACTCATTTTAGTTCATATGATATTCTTATAAATAAAAAATCCTCCTAAATTTAATGTCTTGACACCGAATGATCATAACATGAACATCATGTCCATATATTCTCAACTCATTTCAACTTCTCACTACTTCCAATAACATGACCTGATATCATATTAATGGTTAAATTTATTTGTTACTCTATATTAGAAACCCAATAGGTCTTTAATTTAATATAGTATAAGATTATAAATGTTATTTTTCTTTTATAGTTACCTTTTTTCCACTTAGCTCATTTCTCCTAGAGTCCACTTATCAAATAAATACATATCTCTTTCATCATTTTCATTTTACACATAGGAAAAATAAAAAATAATGTCTATATTTATAATATTGAAAATCCACATCATATTCATTACACATTATATCATTTTATCTTTTTTACTCAACCATTATCTCATTTAATTTTTTAGGATTAGCCTTATCTTTATTTTTCTTTCTCAAAACTATTTAAAAATATAACTTTTAGATTTTTCTTATAGTAGTATTGAGTTCCATATAATCTTCTTATGAAAACATCATTATTGTAGATCTATGAAAAATTAACCATAATTAAATAGTTTATAAATATAATTATGACTTCAAAAAATTACCATCTTTTTATTCTCCTTAAAGTGGATCAAGTTTTTCTTCTTATCCTATTCATCTTGAACCAAACTTACTTTTCATATTTATACCATTGCATCATTGATCTTCAATCATTTAGATTTTATTTCTATATTTAAAAAAAATTCAATTTCAGCTTCATTCATTATTTATTTATTGTAAATTCAAATTACTCTCATCTTCTTCTTTTCAAAGGCCACTAACATAAATCACATAGATTTTTCAGGTTTGAATTAATTTGGTATGGATCTATCATCTTCATAATTAATTCTAAATTCCTATGACAAGTGTTGATTAAAATATATTATCATTTGAAAATCATGTATAGATATAGAAATGAACATATTTATCAACCTCTATCCTCAAAATAATGTTGGATCAAATTTAATTTTTTGATGTTTTAAATATTTTGTAACAGTCCATGTATCCTCTATATTTGATATATTTTTAAGATATTAATTAGTAAAATCCAATTTTTCTTCTCTGACCATTGTTAAATATTATATGTTATTATAGGAATATTATAATCCTTAAAGGATCATAATTAATGACCATCTCTATAGGATGAATAGAATAATTATTAAGGTGTATCAAAATTAATCCATAGGGAAGATCATCCATATGGATCATCATGATTCTTACAGAGTTATTCTTATGATAAATCATTTTTAAATACTAGTTCTTCCATACAATATTCTGGCATAATTACAGGGATACAAATTATAGATCTTCATTATTCATATAAAATTATTAAAATTTCATCTTTTTGTGATTCTTTATGTTTATAGTTAGATAATACTAATGGGAAATGATCCTTATGAGATTCATACTTACTAGACTCACCAAAATAAATCCAATGCTCCTTAAAAACATATTTGTACTTTTAAATAAAATCAAAATCAACTGAAATAGTTTAAAATGATATTGAATGTAATGAGAATAATTAAAAATAAACTCCATTCAACTCATAATCCATCCACCAGATACAATATTGAATTTTGAAATTCCCTATAATGATCCACTACATTTAATTTCCAAAAACACACTTAAATTAAATTTATCCTTCTTCTATGGGTATTCCATCAAATATTTTTTTATTGCATTTAAATAATAAATAAGTTTATTGATTATCATTTATAAATACATCAATTACACACTTAATACATATTTTAACATTTTAAAAACATTTTCTTAAATCTATTCACCCATAAAAATTTATAGATCAAGATGATAGAAATCATTAGTGTTAGTAATTTAATTCTTCCAGAGGAATATATCAAAAATAAATTTATTTAAGTGTGATACAAAAATAAAATCCATGTATTCTTATATACATCCATTTATTCACAATGGAATCAAACTAAAATCTGATTTACCTAAGACATGTATTACTTATAATCTTTTAGTGGGTGAATACACATTCCATCAACCATTTATTCAGGCTCACCAAAAACCTTACATATTAACATCCATCATTAATAGAAAATTAAAACACACACTAAAGGGAACATAAAAATTTATCGATAATAAATACACCAGATCTAGATTCGTTGAGTAGGGTTGCCATATATAAGTATATCCATGGGTGATCTATTTTCTCTTTCCCGCATTCTTATGGGCCTTAGTGATGGTAACTATTATAGAGAACTTCAATGGTGTTCAATGGTAGAGGATAGAGATATTAACTAATGATGTCGGGATAGATTATATATTTCATCCAGTATGAAATAACATAACATTGAGTTTTATTGGATAGATTTTTGGTTGGGAAAATAATTTTACCATGGATTCAAATTTGAATGTTTGTGAGGGATATTAGAGAAAACTATTCTCATGATATTATATACTTACAGTGTCTATAAATATAATTATCAATAATTCTTATCTAGTAGATGTATTATAGGATCAAAAATTGATTAATTTGATGGAACACTATATCATCAATAACAAATATATTAGGGAACTTAGAGATGAATTCATTTTAGTGAACTATAATGTGGGGGATTATATATAGGTTCTTTTAGTTTTAAAAATTTATAACTATTTGAACAATACTTACCCTAACTATCACTTAGTATCCCTCATTTGATTTGGGAGGGTACCAATGGAAATGGGTGTTGATTAAATCTTTCTATTGAGGGGTATGATTATATGTTATTAAACATATGGAAAGGTATATTATATATGTTTCTGATACATTACTCCTAGATTCTACAAGATATGTTGATAATGTAATGTCTAGCATCTCGTATTCTCTCTATCCAATAGAACACAACCTTTCATAAGTGGGGTGATGATAGTGGTACATTTGATTTTAATGGTGGAATGTAAGGTTGTATCATTTCATATAGAATCTTATTATATTATATGATAATCCCTCATAGATTTATGAAATTCTTGTGAACCCCTTACTAATGTCATCTATATGGACAACGGTTAGTCACATAACCATCTACCATAGTGGGTAAAAGACCTTAATGGAGTAGTGATGAGTGTGTTTGGTATGCTCGACTCTACTTATATAAACATCACAATAGGTAATGAGGAAGTCATATGATTATCACATAAGAGGTGGTGACCATCTTATTGTTATAAAAAATGAGAGGTTTGTATATAATTCCATTCACATAATTAGCAGTGGGTATATTATGATGTCATATAATAATAGGTTTTTATCTTATTATTATCATATAAGGATAACATTGTCAGTGGTTTTCAAGCCTATAAATAATGTGCAAACTTTTTAGACTCCAGTGGGGATGCCCATGGTTTAATGTCTAATGGGGATGTTCAAGGATTATATTATTGTGAGGAAACTCATGGTCTAGAGTATTATGTGTACACTCACAGTTTAGTGTCTAGTGGGGATACTCATGGTTCAGAGTCTAGTTGGATTCTCAAAGATATGTTTCTAGTGGGGATGCACACCATTTAGAGTCTAGTGGGGATGATCATGATTTAATTTCATTTGTGGAATATCTATAAAATAAATCCTCATAGAAAGGAACTCAAGGATATATGATAATCAAAGGAATTTGATATGTTTTTTGGAATTCCATATCTCAAAGGGAAGGTAGAAGGTTATAAATTAAGGCTGTGATTAAACCTAAAAAAGTAATCCAATATTTTATATAGATAGAACTAAAAACCCACAATTATTGAGTCACACAATTTATTATCAATCAATTTCTTGTTATATATATTTATGCGAACAACCTTTTCTTGAGAAGGGATCAATATCATCTTTGAATTTTACACAACATAAGAGAATGGATCTGTGCAATCAAATTTTGTGAAAAATAGTCTTATACAAACTAGAATTTGGAAAATTTCAATAGATTCTCCATGTATATCATATGGAATATCAAATTGATTCATATGATGCTATGAAGATAAAGGATATGAAATAGAACTATATAAATGGATCAAGTGATCTAATTTATCCAATACCCTAGATGATGGAGAATCATTGGAGGAAAGATAATAAGTAATATAAACTATATCAAAGGATCCCTCTGTACTGGTGTAGGATATTGGATAAGGAAACGATCCCAGATGATGAATTTGATTCTATATAGTTCTAGTTTAGATTCTAATTAAAATAAATGGGGATGAATATATCCACCACTAGCCATGTTTTGAGAGACCAAAACTAGGAATTAGGAAACAATTTATGTAATCCCACATGGATAGTGAACAATGAAGCTCCAACAACTAATACTTCACCTTCCCAGTGTTCCATCATGTACTAGTCCAACATTATAGATTATTGAAATGGATGAACACTGGAGTGGTACCATAAACTTGGAAGAAACATCATGGATGTGTGATTATGGTCCTATTAGGTGTGATCATCTACTAAGGATTTGGTAGATATACACTATAGATTTGAGTTTTATGAGTTGGTGTGGATTTCCTAGTTTCATGCCTACTATCACCTAGACCTCATTTTTGAAGTGTTGAGTAGGTTGTTGATGAAAAGAAACACATTCTACCTTCACCACAATGAGGTGAAGAATGGTCTATGGGATATCTATAGGATTAGAGGGATCACAACTCTCAATAAAATATATATGGTGATTTTATGGTGGTGGATAATTCTTAGGGGGACACATTGTAGTCTTAAAAATGGGGTGGGGGGTATTGATGCTAACATTGTAGAATGAGAAATATAAATAGCCCCATATCTACCCAAACATACCCTTTTAGATATGGTTCACAATTTTATGGGACATGAAAAGGTTAGAGTGGTGGGGAATCCAATGTATTACCATGAAATCCATACATGAGGTCATCCAAATTCATAATGGTTCCTCTGAGAGTGGGGTTTGTATACAATGTTGGATTCCATGTGAGTTCCTGCATGAAAAAATTTCTAATTTTATTAGGGTACATGGATACCTTCCTTAGTGGTTAGTTGATAATGTTTAGGGGTTCCCACATGGGATTTTCTAATAACCTTCATTATAGTAGAGGAGTTGGATGATTTTTAGAATATCAACCTCTCTATTATCATTCAGGGGAATCTATACATCATTCAAGGGAATATCAGATGGAATGATATGTTATTATATTATTATGGCCAATTTTATTTTATTTCTAGACTGGTTACACGGTAAATTAGAGTTTATGTGTTCCCAAACCTCATTAGTCGTTATATATAATCCCCAGGACAACACTACTAAATATATATAGTGTGAGGCCTCTAGTAGTTGATAGGAACAGGATGATCAACTTGATGGGGTCTCATGAATGATTCAACTTCTCCCACTTCAACACACCAATTGGATTCCTCATGGATCATAGAAATAGAACCATTTATGATAATTTATATCTTGAAGACTTTAAATATATGGTGTTAGTTGTGCACATCAATGCCACCATTACCTGTAATCATTCTATGCTTATTCATGTATCAATTATACAAACTCGAGTAGATAATTACATGAGTACACACCAGGGTTCATTACGATAATCATTCAATTATGATTAAATATCTTTGATGGATTCTAGCATGGTAGGTCACCTACGAAGAGATTGTGATGTCATCAGTTGATTCACAAGCCAAACTACTCATGATGTTTTCCAAAAATTTGATGGTGGATTATCCTAGGGATATGACAATGTATCCAGTACTATATTTATAAAAAAATTCACACTCCAAAATGTGAATATTTTTTAGATTCGAAAATTAAAATGGAAGAAATAAACCCAATTGGGAGTAATATATTATAATATAAGAAGTTGAGGAATATCTGGGCGCACATACACATTTTTAACGTAAGGAATCGGGGGCAGGCACATCTACTGATGAATGGAACACCATAAAGTGGGTCTGATCATTGGGTGAAGCATTAGAGATATCAAAGTAAACTCCAAGAATGAATCCCATGAATCACCTATAAACAATATATATGATACTATAAGAGGAAACCTTCCATTAATCCTTGAATATATGTGGTGATCTTTGAAATTACTACACATGGAAGAGTCTAAAGTGGAATATTCAATTGGTATAGGAATTCATATATAGAATCATGTTCACTAGGGGCATATTTATGGTCCCATGATCTGAAAACATATATTACATTTATGAGAAGGTGGAATTTATATACTACCATGTACAATATAGTGTTTTTTATGATTGGGTGATGAAGATTCTCAACATGAATCTCAATGATGGTTCAAAAGATCTTGGGTCATTTAAGGGAATAAAGTAGAGGGAATCTAGTGAAACTTTCTCAGGGGAAGTGATTTGGACTTAGTATACACTCACATGGAGGGTCAGGATATAACATTTATAGAGGATTTTGGAGAGATATCACAAGACTATATAACCCATGGTTCCTATAATTTTCATTGTGTCATTATTTTACCCTAATTAGCTTTGATTTTTTTTCATTGATATGGGAACTGTTCAATGAGTGAGGAGACACTAGAGAAACCACTAGACCATCTTTTGAGTGGGGGTGAGAAGAACCCAAGTGTTAATGAAGTGTGAATAGTTCACATGACCCAATGGCCTCCCTAGTGGTTAAATGGGATCTTCCTCCTAATATTATAAGGTTATCAGCATCCATTAAATATATACCATGCACATAAATCAAGGTGGTGGATGATCCACTTCTTTTAATACTCAAAAGGTAATCATAGACCCTATCTATTCATTTAAATGTTTTTTGGGCCACTCTATACTTACCCACATTACATTCTCATTGTGTATACAATAATATAGTTTGATGATCCATATGATGGTCATTGGGTTTCCCACTAATTTAGAGGGGTCCATAGTAGTGGATGATATATCTAGAACCTTATGACTCAATCAACTGGATAGTATGGTTACTAAACTAGACTTGGAAACTAGGCCCCCAGTCATTCTGAAATAGGGGAGGGTGACCTTGTGGGTATTTTTCATGTAGTTATGTATTTATTCCTTATCTCCTAAATTTTTTAATTTGAATAAATAAATCATTATTTGTTATGGTTACATTAATACCCACATAGGTGTTGGAGTAATGGATGCCAATAGGCCTAGTGGAATTCATCACTAACCCAATGGGTAATGGGATGGAGTATTAACCTGAAATTACAACCTAAAAAATATAGTGATCCTACTAGTGAAGATGTGAAATTATAGGACCTTGGGTGCTCCTCACCTAGGATGATCCTGCCGATAGTAGTCTAAATTCTTAATTAGTAATATAGTTGGATATTTCTCAATATGAAGAGGAGTAGATCCAGTTGTAGTTCCATACTTTGGTTCTGTAAGAGAAAGTCACCTGCTCGAGTAATCGCATAGCCATGGAAGAGTTCAAGTAGTTCTAGCTGAAAAATCTTACAGTGTAGAGAAAGAATCATCAAGGAGGTTTCCATGTCAAATTATCCTTGGTGTGCACAATGAAATATAATAAAATATAGGTGATGAATATAATAGAGATGTCTACTAAATCATCCTAGCAAAGGATGGATATTCTAGATCAGTTAATCAATCCGGAAATTCCATTATCTTGTTTTATATTGAAGGAGAGGATCTTAATTATCAATAAACCTCCTTGATTATTTTTTTCATTGTTATAAAATCTTACTTGTTACAAATCCTTATTTTAAATTTTGTAATATCTCAACCTCACTAATGATATAATCAACTAGAACCTATCAACTAATGAAATTCACACTCAGTGTGATAAATAAGAGGCAATAGAAAATATCATATATTATATGAGAGAATAAAATAGTGGTGGATGGTTTGAGGTTGGAATTTCACTTCAGCCACTGTAAGAGAACCTTTTTAGATGGAGAACCGTGTTGGGAGTAATTCCAAAAGGTTTATTTTACTTTCCTATATACAAAGATGCATAAGGGTGAAACACGTATGGTGTTAGTTTAACACAACTTATTTTTATGAATTATTTATTTGAAATAAATTAACTTTCATTGATATCTTTTGTTATATGCAACAATGAGTGTATCTTGTGGTGCAAGCGACACCAGGTTTTATGAAACCGATGTATATTATTAATATTATCATTTCAACATGACCATTAATACCCAGTCGTTACAAATATTAATATGATTATTAATAAATAATTTTTAAATATTACTAATTATTATTTTATACAAACAAATTCAATTTATAAATAAGTACATACTTTTTATAAAAGACAATATCAGTTTCAAAAATATTGTTTTCTTAGAAAAGATGATTTTTATTTGTTCTTGAAACAAATAATAAAATTAAATTTTGAAATATTTAGAAAATAAATTTGAAAAAATACATATCATTTTACAAATCATCATTTAAAAATTATCTTAGGGTGGATTTTCATTATTTTTCCGGACAGATTAATGTTTCGGTGAATAGTTAAGAACACCGGTTTTTAATGAAAACATGCTTTTTAATTTATCTCGTTTATAAAGATAATTTTTTATTTAAAATGTTTAAAATGAAAATTTATTCAATTATATATTAATAAATACAATTTATATCATTGGAATCATTTTCATATATAATGTTTATATAATTGTTTTTAAAAAAAATTCAACAATTTATCTTTGTAAAACGCTTTCTCATTGCATCTATGGGTTTTACTTTAAGTTAAAATGTTGCACTTCTGTGAATAGAATTTTGGAAAATTGAGATAATATTTGGAATCATCATAATTTTAATTATATAGTAATTTCTGCTTAATTTTTGACCATAATGAGTAGTAAAATATGTAAACATTATTTACCACAGTTAAGGTGAAAATGGGTTTACTGAGGGTTCAACTAAAACAGTAAGGGATAAAAATAACCCAAAAAATGTCTAATTCATTTTTTATGGACATATTTAGACCTTATAATTTATAATACTTTATAATGATCCACTTTATGGTCCTCTTTTCACGTAAAATACATGGTTACACCTTTTTATTTTCAAAAAATTAATTGTACACCACTAACCTCAATTATAAAAGGCCACCACCTCTCATATCCTCTACACACATCCAAAACACATTATATTAGAAAATATATTTCTAAATAACTTCCATAATTCCGACCACCCATCCTAGAATCCACATTTTGGTCATAAATCCAAGATATGAAGCCTTTTGGTGGAAATCAAGACATGATGTCTGAAGAAGTGGTAAGACCCTTGGATGAGCATTATATTTTATTTCTCCCTCAATGTCCTTACAATATTATTAAACCAAGATTATATAATAACATAGTTATCTTAATTATATGGATATGTTTTAATGTTACATGAATGGCCTAAAACTATATAATCATTTATCAAATGGCATATGAAATTATCATTAGTGTGTATGGTGGATTACCTTCTCATAAACTGATGTTATTCGTTTTCCATCAGCACCTAGAACAATAAGAAATAATGAAAAATTAAATATTTAAATATTATATATATTATATTATTATAATTATGTAATTATTATATCACATATACCTTCATACTTTCCTTTTTGTCGAAATATGATTACGTTGTTTGTGTGTACAATAATCTAACGCATCACAATCTAATCTGATTCATTCACACATTACATAGATGGTAAAAAGGATTTATATAATGATAAAATTAGATATGTATTACATATAAATTAATATATAATGGTAATATATTATTTTCCTTTATTTATTTTAATCCATCAAGAAAATGGAAACATCATTCTTCTGTATGTACGACATACTTTCTCCATAAACAATGTATTTTTTTTAATATATCTTAATCATATGGATTAATATAAAAAATATGTAATGAATATTTAGGATATTTATATTATTTTTAAAATTATTTAGATTATTAAAATGTATTAAATTAATATGAAAAAAACCCATCAAAACATTCATGAAAAACAAAGTTGTTATTGGCCGAAATATGACGTTAACATGGAATTGTTAATAAAAAAGTATTAAAAGGTCATACGAAAAAAATATGGTATGATATAGATATTTATAGTCATATATTAGTATTATAATAATAATATATTTATTATACATGAGGTTTGAAGATGTCTGAAGCAAGTTGAGACTTAAGGTAAGGGAATTTTGTGACACTTTTTACTTCTGTGAGACACATTACAAATTCACACCCTATTTATTTTATGTGGTGTATATAATTACCATTAATGTATTTTGTTATTATTATGATGGAAATTATTTTTATTCATATATCCATTTTAGAATCTCTCATTAATGGGGGTTATATTTAAAAAAAATACTAAGGTAGTAAGGATTTCTGTGTCAATTTTATTTCTGTGAGACATATTTTATGTTATACAGCTATCTTCTTTTATGTTGTGTATATACAGAAATTTTCATATGCTATAACATGAATATACTTATCTTAATCATATTTATGTATTCATTTTTAATTAATATTTAATGGTACTTATGATTCTAAATATAAATTTTTTTTAATGATTTTATATTTCAATATCATCTATTATTGGGTTATTTCTGATAATGATTCTGATAATGAAATATTATGATCCAACTATAAATAAACTCATGAAATATATTATCCTTTAGTTATTTCATGATAATACATTTCCCTTCATTTTCCTCTGTTTACATACTCATGAGTTCAAAATAGTTTTTAAGAAAAATATTCATTATTTATCCCTTTGGTTGAAAACCTATTTTTTTCCAAAATCATGGTTTCTAAAATCATTTAAAAAAATTAATATTCCCCAAATTATTTATTAATGAAAATTTGACCCTTTTTTTAATTTTGTAAAATATTTTTTTAATGAATCCTCATGAATTTTTAAAACATTAACCATTTGGATTTTACTGAAAATGTTAAAGGAATATTCCTTTTAACTTATATAGTATGAATGGAGTTTCCACCTTCATGAACAATCATTATTTTGATTCTCCTATATAATATTCCAAGATTATTTTCAAAGAATTGTATTTTGATTTTTTTTGTATTTTAAAAATATTTTTTAAAAGAAAAGGTAATTTTTTTCAAGAAATTTTTAAAATCATCATTGAAAATAATTTTCATCAATGTTGACATCCATTGATGTTACCTATTAATTAGTGGGGATATGATCGAGGGAAACAAATCTTATTCTTTCTCATGATGATTGCTTTATGAAAACATGATTTTTCATAATTATTGTTTCTCTTACACAAGTTATATAGATATTAAATTCATATAAACCATACTTATTTACATGGTTTATGCTATGATGAAATGATGAAGTGATTTTTAAAACCATATCTTTTCAAAAGTTTATGTTATAAATAAATGTGTATGAAACCCATTTCATTTCATGGGATATGATTTGATGATTGTTTTTGATTTTTTGGAACACAAATATATGATTTTAATTATGTGATGTGTGGGGAATATATCTCCCTCCAATTCATTAGGTAAAGACTTCTTTCTCATGAGATAGATTGGAATGGAATGGGGATAAACCAAGATTAGTAAGGGATATTTTACACTTTCATGGACTTGGGAGTGATCCTTGAATACTATAATATTGTGCTTACTGAACCCATTCCATTTTTATCTCCCTATCAGTAATTCATGACTACGTTTTAAATTATATTCAATTTTATTGTCTCATGGATCATGATATTTGAATTCCTTATTATCCATGTCTTAGAAAATTTCAATCTCTAATCCATAACTGAAGATTATGATCATTGATATGAAGCTTATGGTTTTCAAATGTTATGATAATGTTCGCATACCCTTATGATCATGTTTTTCCTACATTTCCCCCTTATTTACCCAAACAATTTATATGAGATCACCCTATATTATATTTCCTTTTTCATGTTTTTGAATAAATTTATTATATATGATAGGTCTATGAAGGGTGATAGTTATGATAAACATAGTGGGAGATTATATTGTTCATCTATAAATAGGTAGTTTCCATTTCGATTTTTCCAATGAAAAAATCTATTTAATACCCTAGGGTATGTGTTTATATAATTTCATGAATTTTCATCTAAAAATATATCATATCCAGCTATGATAATCCTAGGTTTCTATATTTAGAGTTCCTAAAAATAAAATTTATGTTGGATAAAGGTAAATTATGACTATGTGATTTTGAAATGAAGTGTGAAGGGTTCAAATATGTTGATGATAAATACTAGGATAATATTTAAAATTATGGTTCCACAACTATACTATGTTAAATAGGTGAAAAATATTTGTGGTATTCTTCTAAGAAAATTTATGTAAAAATGATTCCATCATGTTTTTTTCATGGATGTTTCCTCCAGGATGTGTTCTTTAGTTAGTGTGTCAGCACTATAGACTATGGGGAGTATATCTAGAAATGAATTTTTAAAGGATATTCAAATTCATGGGCCATTTTTTTTTGAAATATGGGTGGATCCTCTTAATGTGTTCAATAACTCTAGGATTACACCATCTTTCATTGCATGTATCAATAGGGTATACAAAAATAGTCAGAAGGAATATAGGTCGATGTGACTTTTTCCCAGATGTAAATGTCAACCCTATAAATACATGATAATGGGTTTTAATAATGGTATGTGGAGGGGACTTATGTGTTCCTTGAGTATGTATAGTTTATGGTGATATACCTTGGACCATAGGGAATGATTTGAAGGTTTTACAACATTAAAAATGCAGTTGGAATATAAGGATTTAGTACATGGATCATAGGGGATGATTTTTTGTATAGTATGGATTGTATTGGGGTGGATATATAAGAAAAAAATATTATACCATTTGGGGGAGATAAAATATATATAAATAGAGTAAATTTAAACCCAACTTGAATTGAGATACTAATACAAATACAAATAGCCTCAGGGATGAATGCTTGTAGTTTATGGTCTTGATTTTTTGACTATGGTTCCTTGTCTTAGGTCATTGGAATTGCATTGTGAGGGGGTTATTCTTGGATTAATCTCCTAGTAATTTCACCATGAATTGATATTATTTAAATTTATATATCATGGACAAAAGGGAATGAGAGAAAAGAATGGGCGAACATGTGATAAAAAATGAAGATTAAAACCTTATGAGTTGTAGTAAAAGTATCATCATTAGGTGTCGAACTAGGAATGGAAATAAAGTATATGGTTGAGATAAATATTGGAAATATATGAATCACAATTTATATTTTTTATGAATAATAAATAAACACATATTTAGGGAGTATATGTCTTCTAAAGAGATCTGGCATGTACACTATAGATGGCTGAAATGCGGCATCATCCGAGTAACTGTAATTGGTAAGGGGATCAATATGATTCAATGATGTTGCACAAACACCATGGAAGAGTGTAATTATAGTATGTGGTTGGGTATAGGATAGGCATATTCGGTATTAGAATTTATCTCATCATATCGAGAATAAGGTCATACATAGTTCTTAGTAGAGGAAGTGTAAGTTACTAACACTAAAATATGGCCATGTAGGAGACCAATAAAACCCTAACGGGGGAAACCTATAAAGTGAATAATAAGTCATCGTGAAGTTTTATGGAATGAGATATATTTTGTTTCATAAAGAAAGGATATTTTAATATACTGTTTAACACCATTATTCAAGGATTTTGACTATGAGTTTTAACATCATACGACAAAAATGTTGACCATATTATATTACAACAAACAAAAATGATGATGATGATGATGTTCAATTTTATTATAGTTAGGATAATACCATGATGTTTATAATTATAAAATGGGGACAATGATAGGATATTGAATAATTTTCATTATTTTTTTTTTGAAAACCCATTCATTGTGAGGAGGTTTAATAATGTAATCATCCATAGTGATCAATGATTGTTGAAGATTGGAGTAGACCTTGTACACCATCAAGGATCCTCCCCCTTGGGCTTGTACATTAGTGGATTTCTTCTAGTGATAATTGGGGATTTAAATTATAGAACTAATTTACCTTAATGGAATGGGATAAGTTGTACCTTCTTGTTGAATTCTCAATCTACTCAATTTAGATATACCTTGAGATTGTGCAAGGACTATGAGATATTCCCATAAAGGCCCATAAATCAATAAGATATACTTAAGACCTTTTATCCCACATTATGAAGTAATAGATGTTTATCCAATGTGATGGTAGTTTAATATCAATAAGAAATACCACCTATGTTCAATATTCTTTAGAGTACATTTTCCCCTGGGTGGATGTACATGTCATGGTATGTTATGACAACAATGACTTAGAGATATTGTAAGGAAATATATTCCTATTTTAATACACCATCCCCAATAAAATGGTATATAGTACATTATTGAATTCCTAAACTATCAGTTCAAGACTACATGATAGTGGGAAGCATGGTTTCATCCAATATTGTACTTGACATACACTATCTTTAGATCAAAGGATCCAAAATTTATAATATTATCTATGAATTTTTTAAGGGATCCAAACACTATGAATTTTTTATAATTTTTGAAACTCCATGAAATAATTAGTTTTGAACTCTTTCAAGGGGATTGATTAAGCCCATTTTGAAAAGATATCATTTTTAAATGAAATTAAAATTTTCAATCATATTTTCATTGATGGGTATGGAACCATGATGTTAATTCCCCACGTAGAAAAGGGATATTAATACATGGTAATGTATAGAATCTCTTGATTCTCATGAATAATGGTATAATGAACCTTTTAATGTTGACACCTATTTTTGAACTATATGAATTAATTAACCATGGGGGATAAAATTAACCCAACCACAGATATGGTGGGAGAGTTTCTACATTGTCTGACGGGCTCTAAATACCCCAACATCCACCTCCTATAAGACCTTAGTAATTTTTGTTTCCTTGCTAAAATTGAGAATTAATTTTTAATAGATTTTATGATATATAAGTAGATATGGTTGTTCTTATAATATGGGATGGAATTTTGATCCATGATATGGATTTTATCCTACTTATCATTGCCTAATAGTATCACCTCACAATAGAGGTAGCCAACGAGGATGTTATATTATTGGATGTTTATTCCATCATAGGATCATTTTAGGGTTAAAAATACAAACATTCGATACTAATTTGGTTTACCTCTTGATTATCCCTATATATAATGGTATGGAATATCAATATCTAATGTGACACATGTATGGATATTTCTTATAGGTTTGGGTAAAAAAGTGCCACTTCTAAATTATATAAAGAATTTACTCGATCATTATGATACATCAGGGTGTAATAAATATTCAATTATAGTGGAATCTATCCAGTAACCCACACATGTGCTCAGTCAAGGGGAAGTGGTCATGATTCTTGATTGTGTAGTCCCCATTGATTATTTTTATGTCCATCTCAGAGTCACTACTCATGTGAAACGGGGGAATATAGATATTGAGTGAAGATTCAAGATCACTAATGAGGTCATGAAATTAAGACTCAATGTTGGTACACCCCATCAATGGGATGAATGAATATAGAAGAGGAAAATTATGGGATATATAAGAGAAACACATGAGAAATCCCAATTGAGCTATGTTTTTATAATCATCATCCCAGTTTTCATTTAAGAGGAACCATAAATTTATATTTTATTGTATATAACAGCTTAGTTAATAGTGAGAAGGGATTGATCTAGAATGTTTACATATAAGGGAAACTCCTCCTGGATAGTATGAACGATGATAAAATATTCCAATACATTAACATTAATTGATTAATATGAAATATACCATATATATAATTACTAAAGGATCACAACCCATCATTCCCATCATCCATTCATCATGGGATGATTAGAGATACACATTAGTGGGTCTATGAAAGAGATCAACTAGACCTCATGATACTATAGAAAATGATACATAATATTCACCACAATGACCATGTAAAGTAATTTCTTTTCGATAGGAAAATATTTTAACTGACTTTTTATTATCATATGATTAAGTTAGTCTATAATATTCTCTTTATCCTCACTCTTCTTTTTATCCAAGAAGAAACTGAGAGATCACTCTAAGGATATCTTGAATATGATCAATATTTTCACCTCAACATGTGGAATTAAAGACATGGGATGTATTCTATTATACATAATGTAATTGAATTTACTTTGGAAACCTCTGTCTCATGAAAATGTGGTTCCTTCCTTCACAAACATTGATAATATCTTACAAATTCTTTCCAGATTAGAGAAAAAACACCAACAATAATCTAGATGGCCTCTTTAGCCTCTTAGATCTCAAATATTTCATGAAGGGGGGAACATAATAATGGAAAATATATTCTATAGGGATATATCAATGCCTATTTATTATGAAATGAACTAAGAAACATCTCATATTTGACCAAGAATGAACACTTCTAGGTGTTCATATATTGTTTGTGGGACCAAGGCATGGAGAAAACCATTTCATGTTAAAAAATATGATTATGGAATTTCTAGGATTTAACCAAATACCATCCACATAGAAATGTATTAGTTTTTTTTAAGAAAAAGGCGTGAATATGTGATGCATTTTCTACTATTTGGTTTAGAAGGACTTTTTTCATCTAAAGGGTATCAGCCAGTAATATTACATTCTCTAGGGCGATCTTAATGTAGCGGCCTCTTTATAATCATGGCACATCTAGATTTGATTAAATAAGAAGTATCCATTCATGGAGAACTGGCCCTATAATTCAATGGTTTCATTGAATAACAACATTAAAAAAGACGAGTAATTCATCCTTCAGACAATTGTGTTTGATTTCATGGATGTCAATTTAAACTCTAGTTTATCTATATTTCTTCATAAGTAGAAATTTTTTTCCTGCATACATATCTTAATGGACCACCTTGGTGATTTTTTATTTTTTTATATTTTTAACATTATCTTCAAACATACCACTATGGTGGTGTGCATTATTTTATGTTCCATCTTTAATATATAGTTGTCAATGGGAAGAGATTAATGGTGAACAATAACATGATGCTCATGTCCTAGAATTTTATTTATTTTCCATGTAAATACATAATGGTTATTGTTAAATAATTAAAGTAACACGCTAGTTAATTATAAAATATTATGTAATTGATTAATTCCAACCATACATATTTCTATCCTCCAAGGTTAACATGTATTATATCATTGAAAATGGTTGAATATCCTTCTTCAAATGTTGGAGTAGCTTTATTTGGAACATCCTCATCAGAATCATGATAATTGTATTTTTTTTCAAATACTCATGAATTTATGGTTTCAAGGTGGAATAACATTTCAATGTAGTGTGATATTCTTTAATAGTTCTTATATTAATTTCTACTTCAATATATACCATGTTGGTTTTTGCTAATATTCCACACCCTTGTGATCATATCATAGGTGGTCCAAAAATTATGTCAAGACACTAATAATGAATTGATAATCATATATTAAACCCTAGAATGCATTACATACATGTTAGAAACCAAGTAATTGTAATATGATGATCTCTTTAGTGTTCACTAGAAAAGGCTTTCTCCAGCTTTGGGATCACATGTCCCTAAAATGAGAAGTTAGTGATCTAGGAGACCTCAATTAACTCTAGCATGATGAATTGTAATCTAAGGTCTAGATTTTATTCGCCTAAATGATCTAAATATATTATAAAAGTAATATTCTATTTATCTAAGGGATTTTTCAAGGTGGTATTCAACTCATTATTCCCATTGATGAGATCACATCGCATGACCATGGGATTACTTATATTCTTTTTAAAAAAACATGTCTTCATTATAATGGATTTCAAATCAGTCAAAGGGGGAAGAATCCCCCTGGAGAACCCCTAATCACCTATTTATGGATTATTTATACTCCTGGTAAATTAATTTTGGGATTTACTCATCCATGTGTATCGAAGGCATGCATAATAGGGTGTTAAAATCGGTGTCTTGTGAGGGAACGAGGAATTCAATATTGGATATAAAAATAATGAAATCGGTTTTTCATTGGATCTTTATAAGAAAATATTTTCCACTCTTCTCATATATTTAAATTTTCAGGATTTATGAGGCTAGATCTAGCTTTGTATAAATCAAATTATTGAGTATCTGGTTCTGGATAAGATTGAACACACAGTCATTATCCACAATAAATCATTCCACATTTACATAATTGAGTATGTTTATGATATAAAGGGGAATATATGTCACTATATGACCATTTTCACGTCTTCTACAGAGAAGGAGAAGATTTTATTTCACTATTCATACACAACTTATTCTATAAGATGTGCTTCAATAATAGTCACATCAGTCTCAAACTCCATAGTTCTCTTTAGGGCCTTCCAGTGTTCCTTTGAAATTTAATGTGCATCATGTATTGATATATAATATAGTATTTTGGTGAGGTTCTTGGGTATATTTTATATCCATGGTTGGGTAATATTTCTTCTCCCAAGGGTCTATTCACTGAAAAGTTTTAGTGTTCCTTGCCAACTGGGGAGTAGGAGGTCTGATTATACCCATATAATTCTACTGATAGTTAGATGGATCCGACATAGCTATGTTGTAAACCAATTTAATGGGATGCGGATACACACTAGAGGATGTTTTCATAAACATAGTATATTTTCAATAATGGAATAATAATTTCCATATTATATTAGTATCATTGAATTTATTTATAGGGGTGTAAAGACCCGTAAAATTCAAGGGAATCTTTTTCTTAATTTTCTTTGGAATTTTACAAGAATGCGGTTTCTGACGGCACTTGATTCCGAGGCCCGGAGTGCCCAGAATCAATTTCCGAAGTTTGGATCGGGTACTTTCAGTGAACGAACAAGAGGGATTTCCTTTCTTTTGAACTGGTGCTCAGAATTGAAATCTGATGGCACCGATGAACTCGTAACACCGGTAATCGCTTAAGGGAACCTTTACCGTAGTTGCGTTTATATGGGAGAAGAAGTTAATTAATGGGGTTTAATTAAAAAGTAAATAAAATTGTTGACTCAATTTTATTTCTTTTTCAAGGTGGTTAATTTCTCCCATGGGAAGTTGGTGGTGGGTCCAACATCCACCCAACTTCCCATGTGCAGATAATTAAAAGGGTGGGGCCCACATAAACCCCCCACCTTTTCAATCTCCCTAACTCCCAATCCCCTCTTAACCCCTCACATTCTTAACTCCCCATTAACTCACTTTCATTAATTTTTGACAACTTGTTATAATTAATTAAGTGAGTTACTTAATTTCAAACTCTTGAAATTCAAATGGTTATGTTGTGTTAATAAAATAAGACTTGGTCTTATTTTATTATAGTTAGAATTTTTCAACCTTCAGGGGATTGGGAAGTGTGGAGTCTTCTTCTTCTTCAACCTTGACGAGGAATGCGAAGAACACCGTTCTTCAATGAAGAACACCTCCGCTGAAGAACGTGACGTCTTCTTCCAACGACGTTTCCTCTTCATACGCACCTCGACGACAACGGAATCGACATTCGTTTTCCGCAACACCTGACCTCTACGACGGTCGTCTTCCGCGGTTCATTTGACGTGCACCGTTCCTGAACCGAGGTAGGGGTTTTATTTATTTAATTTGTTTGTGAATACCAACTTGACGAACTTTGTGGATTTAAACCATTTGTTATCGAATAACATGAGGGGGTCGGACCACACAAACACGACTGACCCTCCTCTTTATTTTCCGTGTTGGTTCCTTGTGGTTGGTATGGGAGAACGTGGTGTCGTCGCACCACACGGATTCATGCGGAAGGAAATGCGCGGCGCCGTCGTGCTGCGCCGTGGAAAGAAGTTTAAGAACGCAACGCCGTCGTGCCACGTCGAAGAAAATCGAAGGTTCCACGGCCGGAGCGGGGCCACAGTGGAGGGTCGCGGTGTCGTCGCACCGCGCCAGACGTCAAGGGCCGTGGCGGGTTCCGGGCCACGGCAGAGCAAGGTGACCAGCGGCCGGACCGGGCCGCCGATGTCAGAACTTGAAGGGAACCGGCCACCGCCGGTCCCGATGAGGAGTCGGCCGGCCAGGTTGGGCCGGCCGGAAAGGGGAGGAGCCGGGGGAATTAAATTCCCCTGGTCAGCTTCAAACGGCCCCCCATAAATGGGGGGGGGGCAGTTACTCATGGGGGGCAGGCGCCCCCCCTTTTCCCAACATCTCGGCCGAAGGCCGAGCTGGCAGTGCGCTAGGCGCGCTGTGCCCATCCGAACCGGCGCCTGGCCGGGCTGCGTCGGGCCGCGCCAACCCGGACCGGGGCGGGTCGACTCGGTTCGGGCTAACCGGGGGGTCTCAGGCCGGGTCGGTCCGGGTTGGATCATACACGAAACCAACCGGGTTGGTTCGTACACGAAACCAACCGGGCCCTCGCAGCGGAAACGCTCATATCTTGAGCTACGGACGTCCGATTGACGTGCCGTCGACTTTGTTATGTTCCTCATAGTGAGACGGATATTTTGGAATACACCTCCCAAGGTTTGGACGTAGGTGGAGTACGGTCGGGTTGGTTTTTCCTTAAAAAACCAACCGGGCCCCTGGGACGAAAAAGCCAATAACTCTCAGACCGGGCGTCTGATCGACGCGCCGTCTATGACTTTGAGTTCCTGTTGATGATACGGAACTTTTGGATACATCAACCCTAGACTATGTGTCAGTTGATGTATCAGCCTCTCGGCTCGGGGAGTGGATCCTCCCGAATGAGCTTGCTGTGTGCGGGAACCCTAGAGCTGGCTGCGACTGCTACTGTGACTGCGACGACGACTGTGCAGAGATCCTCAGTGGATTCGATGATGACGACTACAGCACTCAGCGATCCTATGTGGATCAGTGCTACCGATCCTGTGTGGGTCCGATCCTGTGTGGGTCAGCGCTCAGCGGTTCTGTGTGAGCCAGCGCCTACAGATCCTGTGTGGGTCTGATCCTGTGTGGGTCTTTGCGGGGGTTAGTTTCCTACCCATCCAGTGTGGGTCCGATCCTGTGTGGGTCAGCGCTCAGTGGTTCTGTGTGAGCCAACGCCTACAGATCCTATGTGGGTCCGATCCTGTGTGGTTCTTTATGTGGGTTAGTTTCCTACCGATCCTGTGTGGGTCTTTGCGGGGGTTAGTACCTATCGATCCTTTGTGGGTCCGATGACTTAGATGGATCAGTGATCATCTCTATCGTCTTCGAAGAAGTATACCTGTGTGAGCTGAATCCTGTTTGCTTTCTGTGTGGATTGGGTTGTGCTATCCTATGTGGATTACGTTTTTCTTTCCTGTGTAGAATACGTATACTTTCCTGTGTGGACTGAGTTGTACTTGGGATCGAAGGTTGGAGCGTATTGGAATTGATGACTTAGGTATATGTATGGACATATACCTAAGCAGTGTCGGTTGTTACTTCGTGATTGTATCTTTACTTGGGGTTTATCCTTTGTGGATTTTGGGAGTCCCTCAGGGATCTTTGGGTCCCTACTGAGTAGCTTTTACTCACCCCTTCACGGGATATGCTCGCACTACGTTGTGTTGGTTGCAGACGACGGACAGCGTTGATCGTGGTTGAGGCTTGCAGAGTAGGACGGTACCTGGAGGTGGACCACTAGGCAGGACGTGCTCGGAGCAGACGGAGAAACCCGAGGAGCAGTGGAGCTATCTGTACCCACCCTTCAGGTGGGATTTCTAGTGGACAGCTCGGTGTAGTAGCTTTTACTTTTCAGTTGTTGTTTTCCCTTTCGAGTTGTACTTTACTTTCAGTTTGGGTTTGTAAACTGGCCCACTTACTTTTCCGCACTTACAGTTGTACTCTGTTTTTACTTAGTGTTTATTTTTCCGCTTGCTTACTCTATGGTGCTTGTTTACTTTACAAAGGCAATGCCTTCCCTTTTTACCAGGATTTACGCCTTGGTGCTAGTCGCCAGCCCCTGGCCTATGGAAGGCGGGCTTGGGGTAGTCACGACACGGGCCCCGAGGACGGGTCGTGACAAATTGGTATCAGAGGAGTTCGGTTCTACCGCGAACTCTGATCTTTTCTATGTGAAGCAATAGTGTTTAGCGTATTGAGTGTGGTTATCAGTACAGGGAGTCCAGTGTTGGTGTGACGGCCGACGTATCCGTACACCAGGACCCTAACTTCAGATTTCCGACTTAATGTACAAAAACATTGATTGCCTGTGTGTTTCATGTTTTTGTTTGTGATTACTTTGTATCAACTCACCAGGAATATTGTTCTGACCATTGTGCACCTATTTCCTTTTCAGGATGGCCCCACGATGGCAGCCAACTAGGGTTCCGAGATTCGAGCGTGACGACAGCCCACCGAGCGACGAGGCCTCGGTGCAAGGCCCTTTGTCAGCAGTGGCACCAGCGGTAGCTCTACCTGTCGAGCCCCCGATACTTCCAGCACCAGCCGCTGACGATGCACGTCACCTCAGCGCATTGCATGAGTTACAGCGCCAGCGACCACCCAGGTTCCGTGGGGAGACGGACCCCCAGGTAGCCGAGGACTGGCTGGAGGCAGTCGTACGAGTTTTCAGGCTAGTGAGGACACCAGCAGACCTCATGGTGATCCTCACTGCGAGCCTACTGCACGCAGCAGCGGGCCGATGGTGGAGCTTGATGCTCCAGGTGCACGATGAGGCATCTCTACTCTGGACAAACTTTGAGAGCCTATTCCGCTCAGAGTTTGTCTCATCCACCCTCCGTGCGGTGTGCATTCAGGAGCTTCTTCAACTGCAGCACGGCAGCATGACGGTCGCCCAGTACTCGGCCAGATTTACCGATCTCTCACGCTACTCGACTGACATGGTACGAGACCCATTCTTCTTGGCCCGGACCTTTGAGCAGGGATTGAGACACGAGATCAGGGCATCGCTGATCTCCCTCAGCATTCCGACTCAGACAGGAGTACTGGAGCGGGCCCTTTTGATCGAGAGTTTTCTTGCTGAGTCTACACCAACACCAAGACCCACCACAGGGCGGCACGTAGCAGAGTCTTCTGCAGCAGTAAGTCGATGGATGACTCATGGTTCTAGGTAGACTAGACCCTCAGGAAGACGACCTCAAGACACTAGCTCAGCAGTGCAGGGCACACAGCGCGGAGCCAGTCTTTCGAGAGGCAGGCATTGCTACTCATGCGGCGGGCAGGGCCACATGGCTCGTGATTACCTAACCTACCGTGCCGAGGAGCAGTAGACGGTTGAGGGACCATCGAGGCAGAGGTAGAGGGTCGACCGTGGCAGTCCGTAGGGAGCAGGCAGATGAGGCAGAGGAGCTGGTCGAGCAGCAGGGGGTGGGCGACGCTTTGAGGCTCTACCACCACCACCACCAGGAGGTCCACCCCGACCACAGGGTGCTAGCGGGCAGAGGCAGCCATAGCTCCAGGCAGCAGAGGCCTACGACCACGGCACACCCGAGATGATTCGAGGTACTATCTGTGTCTATTCCACCCTTGCTGCAATACTTACAAACACAGGAGCGAGTCACTCTTTCATAGCCGCTGCCCTTGTTCGGAGCTCGGAGATTCCGACAGAGCCGTTGGCTCGATCATTACGGCTAGAGACTCCTACGGGAGCAGACTCGATGATTACGCACTGGTGCCAGCAGTGTGAGCTTACTCTAGGAGGCGAGAGCTTTGGCTGGGATCTTCTTGTAGCAGCATCGAGGCCTTACGATGTTATCTTGGGCATGGATTGGTTATCTACGGTCCATGCACAGATTGACTGTTTTAGGCGCAAGGTGCGATGTGTACGCACCCACGGGAGCAGGTTCACCTTCACCGGAGAGAAGGAAGCCTTTGCAGCACAGGATGGACTTACGCGTAGGAGAGGACAGCCCATCACTCGTCAGTTGGCTAGCCTCATCCTAGATGCAATTGACGTGCGGAGTCCTGGTTTTCCTACAGTGGTGGATCAGTTTGTGGACGTTTTTCTCGAAGACGTTCCAGGGTTACCTCCTCGCAGAGATGTAGACTTTTATATTGACCTGTACCCCAGGACAACCCCAATATCGACTCCAACATATCGGATGGCCCCCGCCGAGCTTCGAGAGCTATGGGTACAGTTGGAGGACTTAAAGGGCAAGGGGTTCATCCGACCCAGTGTTTGACCCTGGGCTTCCCCGATATTGTTCGCCAAGAAGGAAGACGGGAGCTTGCAACATTGTTTCGACTATCATCGCCTGAACCAGGTGACAGTGAGGAACTAGTATCCGCTACCGAGGATTGATGACCTCATTGATCAGCTCAAGGGAGCACGGTGGTTCTCGAAGATAGACCTCAGGTCAGGCTATCACCAGCTCAGAGTTCGAAATGAGGACGTGCAGAAGACGACCTTTAGGTGTCGGTATGGACACTATGAGTTCTTGGTTATTCCCTTCGGCGTAACCAATGCTCTAGCAGTGTTCATGGACCTCATGAACAGGATCGTTCAGCCATACCTCGATCGATTTGTCATGGTCTTCATCGACGACATTTTGATTTACTCGACGACTGAGGAGGAGCACGCCTACCACTTACGGGTTGTACTAGACACACTCCGAGAGCACCAGATTTATGGTAAGCTCTCGAAGTGCCAGTTCTGGATACGTGAGGTCCACTTCTTGGGACACGTCATCTTTGAGGCGGGAGTTGCAGTGGATCCTGCGAAGATCGAGGCAGTGTTAGCTTGAGAGCCACCCAGGAGCGTGACGGAGGTTTGGAGTTTCTTGGGACTAGCTGGATACTACCAGAGATTAGTGTCAGACCTCTCCAGAGTTGCGACACCACTCTCAGCTTTGACGAAGAAGGGGAAACCCTTTGTGTGGTCAGACAGATGTCAGCAGAGCTTCTAGGAGCTGAGACAGAGATTTACCAGCGCACATATCTTGAGGTTGCCTGAGGAGGGAGTAGGGTATGCAGTCTACTGCGATGCATCTGGGACCAGACTTGGATGTGTCCTGATGCAGGAGTGGGCAGTGATCGCCTATGGATCACGTTAGTTGAGGCCGCATGAGCAGAACTACGCTACCCATCACCTGGAGTTAGCTGCAGTGGTCTTCGCTTTGAAGACATGGAGACACTACCTGATGGGCGAGCGCTTTACAGTCTTTTCTGACGATCAGAGTCTCAGGTACATCTTCTCTCAGAAGGACCTGAACCTGAGACAGCGGCGATGGCTCGAGTTCCTCCAGGACTATGACTTTGAGATAGTTTATACTCCTGGGAAGGGGAACGTAGTAGCCGATTCCCTCAGCAGAAGGACGGGCATTCAGCTACTTGAGGAGGCGACAGAGCAGCTAGCCGCTTTGCAGATATCCTTCATGGATAGAGATGGGGCAGCCTTCCTTCAGTCTCTCACAGTCACTCCTCCACTACTGCAGTGAGTCAGAGAGGCACAGTGTGGGGACACCGACTGTGAGACGCGGCGTGCTCAGATATCCTCAGGACAGGCACCTGATGATTTCTCCTTTGGAACAGAGCATGATTCCCTTTTTAGAGGGCGTCCCATGGTACCAGTCGCTTTACGGGGGGAGGTGATGAGAGAGTTTCACACTTCTCCTTTGGCGGTTCATCATGGAGTGGCGAAGATGTACCAGGATCTCAGACAACAGCACTGATGGCTGGGCATGAAGAAGGTTGTGGCAGAGTTCGTTTCTCGATGCCTCACCTGCCAGCAGGTGAAGGCTGAGCACCAGGTACTATCAGGCTTGGTACAGCCCTTGGAGGTTCCGGAGTGGAAGTGGGACGACATATCTATGGACTTCGTGATTGGAATTCCACGTACTTCCATAGGTCACGACTCCATTTGGGTGATTTTCGACCGACTCACCAAGTCGGCTCACTTCTTACCCATTAAAGAGCAGGGCTCAATGGAGAGCTTTGGACGTCTTTACGTTCAGGAGATTGTTCGGCTTCACAGTGTGCCATCATCTATCGTCTCCGATCGAGAATCTCACTTTACTTCCCGGCTTTGGAAGGGATTGCAGGAGGAGTTCGGGACGCAGCTACGTCTGAGCACAGCCTTTCACCCTCAGACGGATGGTCAGATGGAGAGGACCATTCAGACTCTTGAGGACATGCTCCGCGTATGTGTCCTCGACTTTGGTCATAGCTGGGAGGACCACCTACCCTTGGTGGAGTTTGCGTACAATAACAGCTACCACTCCACCATCGGAATGGCACCGTACGAGAAGTTGTACGGCCGACCTTGCAGATCTCCTTTGTGCTGGATAGACCCTGGGGAGTTAGCACTTGTGGGACTAGATATGGTCTAGGCCACGACAGAGAAGGTCCAGGTCATCCAGGAGCGGATGAGGACATCTTAGAGCCAGTAGAAGTCATACGCTGACAGGAGGCAGAGGCCACTAGAGTTCAAGGATGGAGACCACGTCTTCTTGCGTGTCTCACCTCGACGTGGTTTACGGAGATTTTGCCGAGGCGGAAAGTTATCTCCGCGCTTCATCGGACCATTCCAGGTCTACAGCAGGATTGGAGAGGTGGCTTATCGACTGGATCTACCACCTCAGTTGCACCGGGTGCACGACGTCTTCCACGTATCTCAGCTGAGGAGATACGTGCATGACCCGACGCACATCATTGACCATGGGGAGCTTAAAATTGACGATGGGGAGACTTTTATGGAGGTCCCGGTGGAGATCGAGGATTGACAGGAGCGGGTCCTATGTGGACGGTCGATTCCTCTAGTACGCATCAGATGGCAGCACGGGAACCTCCAGGAGAGCACTTGGGAGCGGGAGGCTCCGATGCGTACTCAGTACCCTCATTTGTTTCCCTAGTTTTGATGTATCTTTATGGGGATGTAAAGCCCTGAGGTGGGAGTAATGTAAATACCCATAAAATTCAAGGGAATTTTTTTCTTAATTTTTTTTGGAATTTTACAAGAAGGCGGTTTCTGACAGCACTTGATTCCGAGGCCCGGAGTGCCCGGAATAAATTTCCGAAGTTTGGATCGAGTACGTTCAGTGAACGAACGAGATGGATTTCCTATCTTTTGAACCGGTGCTCGGAATTGAAATCTGATGGCACCGATGAACTCGCAATGCCGGTAATCACTTAAGGGAACCATTACCGTAGTTGCGTTTGTGCGGGAGAAGAAGTTAATTAATGTGGTTTAATTAAAAAGTAAATAAAATTGTTGAATCAATTTTATTTCTTTTTCAAGTTGGTTAATTTCTCCCATGGGAAATTGGTGGTGGGGCCCACATCCACCCAACTTCCCATGTGTGGATAATTAAAAGGGTGGGTCCCACATGAACCCCCCACCTTTTCAATTCCCCTAACTCCCTAACCCCTCTTAACCCCTCACATTCCTAACTCCACATTAACTCACTTTATTTAATTTTTGACAACTTGTTATAATTAATTAAGTGAATTACTTAATTTCAAACTCTTGAAATTCAAATGGTTAGGTTGTGTTAATAAAATAAGACTTGGTCTTATTTTATTATTGTTAGAATTTTGCAACCTTGAGAGGATTGGAAAGCGTGGAGTCTTCTTCTTCTTCAACCTCGACGAAGAACACGAAGAACACCGTTCTTTAACGAAGAACACCTCCGCCGAAGAACGCAATGTCTTCTTCCAATGACGTTTCCTCTTCGTACGCACCTCGACGACAACGGAATTGATGTGCGTTTTCCACGATGCCTAACCTCCGCGATGCTTGTCTTCTGCGGTTCGATTGACGTGCACCGTTCCTGAACCGAGGTAGGGGTTTTATTTATTTTATTTGTTTGTGAATACCAACTTGACAAACTTTGTGTATTTAAACCATTTGTTATCGAATAATGTGAGGGGGTCGGACAACACAAACATGGCCGACCCTCCTCCTTATTTTCCATGTTGGTTCCTTGTGGTCGATACGGGAGAACGTGGTACCGTCGCACCACACGGATTCATGCGGAAGGAAATGCGTGGCACCGCCACACTGCGCTGTGGAAAGAAGTTTAAGAATGCGACGCCGTCGCGCCACGTCGAAGAAAATCGAAGGTGCCACGGCCGGAGCGGGGTTGCGGCGGAGGGGCGCGGTGCCGTCACACCGCGACGGAGCAAGGTGACCAGCGACCGGACCGGGCCGCTGGTGTCGGAACTGGAAGGGGACCGGCCACCGCCGGTCCCGTTAAGAAGGAGCCGGCCGGCCAGGTCGGGCCAGCCGGAAAGGGGAGGAGCCGGGGGAATTAAATTCCCTCGTCCGGCTTAAAACGGCCCCCCATAAATGGGGGGGGGGGCGCAGTTACTCAAGGGGAAGGCGCCCCCCCCCCCCTTTCCAAAATCTCAGCTGAAGGCTGAGCTGGCAGCGCGCTGGGCCCCGCCCTACCGGGCTAACCCGGACCAGGGCGGGTCGAACCGGTTCGGGCGGACATGGGGGTCTTGTGTCAGGTCGGTCCGGGCCCGAAACCCCCGTTTTCGGACTGATTGGGTTAAATTGCCCATAACTCGGGCTAAGGACCTCCGATCGACGCGCCGTCAGAGGCGACACGATCCTTATAACGATACGGTCGTTTCTACATATCGCACTCAAGGTTTCGGAATACTTTGATTTCGGCCAGGTTGGTTCGTACACGAAACCAACCGGGCCCTCGCAGCGGAAACACTCATATCTTGAGCTACGAACGTCCAATTGACGTGCCGTAGACTTTGTTATGTTCCTCTTAGTGAGAGAGATCTTTTGGAATACACCACCCAAGGTTTGGACGTAGGTGGAGTACGGTCAGGTTGGTTTTGCCTTAAAAACCAACCGGGCCCCTGGGACGAAAAAGCCAATAACACTCAAACCGGGCGTCTGATCGACGCGCCGTCTACGACGTTGAGTTCCTGTTGAAGATACGGAACTTTTGGATACATCAACTCTGGACTATGTGTCAGTTGATGTATCAGCATCTTGGCTCATTGAGCGGATCCTCCCGAACGAGCTTGCTGTGTGCGGGAACCCTAGAGCTGGCTGCGACTGCTACTGTGACTGCGATGAAAACTGTGCAGAGATCCTCAGTGGATTCGACGACGACGACTACAGCACTCAGCGATCCTATGTGGATCAATGCTACCGATCCTGTGTGGGTCCAATCCTGTGTGGGTCAGCGCTCAGCGGTTCTGTGTGAGCCAGCTCCTACAGATCTTGTGTGGGTCCGATCCTATGTGGGTCTTTGCGGGGGTTATTTTCCTACCGATCCTGTGTGGGTCCGATCCTGTGTGGGTCAGCGCTCAGCGGTTCTGTGTGAGCCAGTGCCTACAGATCCTGTGTGGGTCTGATCCTATGTGGGTCTTTGCGGGGGTTAGTTTCCTACCGATCCTGTGTGGGTCTTTGCGGGGGTTTGTACCTATCGATCATTTGTGGGTCCGACGACTTAGATGGATCAGTGATCATCTCTATCGTCTTCAAAGAAGTATACCTAGGTGAGCTGAATCCTGTTTGCTTCCTTTGTGGATTGTGTTGTGCTATCCTATGTGGATTACGTTTTTCTTTTCTTTGTGGAATATGTATACTTTCCTGTGCGGACTGAGTTGTACTTGGGCTCGAAGGTTGGAGCGTATTGGAATTGATGACTTAGGTATATGTATGGGCATATACCTAAGCAATGTCGGTTGTTACTTCGTGATTGTATCTTTCCTTGTGGTTTATCCTTTGTGGATTTTGGGAGACCTTCGGGGGTCACGGGGTCCCTACTGAGTATCTTATACTCACCCCTGCACGAGCTATGCTCGCACTACGTTGTGTTGGTTGCAGACGACAGACAGCGTTGATCGTGGTTGAGGCTTGCAAAGCAGGACGGTACCTGGAGGTGGACCACTGGGCGGGACGTGCTCGGAGCGGACGGCGGGACCCGAGGAGCAGTGGAGCTTTCTGTACCCACCCTTCATGTGGGATTTCCAGTGGACAGCTCGGCGTAGCAGCTTTTACTTTTCAGTTGCTATTTTCCCTTTCGAGTTGTACTTTAATTTCAGTTTGAGTTTTTATACTGGCCCACTTACTTTTCCGCACTTACAGTTGTACTCTGTTTTTACTTAGTGTTTATTTTTCCGCCTGCTTACTCTGTGGTGCTTGTTTACTTAACAAAGGAAATGCCTTCCCTTTTTACCGGGATTTATGCCTTGGTGCTAGTCGCCAGCCCCTGGCCTATGGAAGGAGGGTTTGGGGTAGTCACGGCACCGGCCCCGAGGACGGGTCGTGATAAGGGGTGTCACTTTGGGTACAATGCATGCTTGAAGTATGTCTTACCCTGAAATTGGAGTATTAGTGAGGGTAATGAAGATGATCTAGTAGGAATTCATCACCACTTGGATTAGAGGAGTAGTCTATAAATCTAATTTAATTGACATTGACATACTATTTTCTTAATCATAGTATTACACCAATTCTAGGTGGTCCATGGAATTTTATCCCAATGTAGGGGACATGAAATTCACAAATATTTAAATTGGTTTTGGAAATTGTAGAGGATTTTTTCCATCCATGTGGAAAAAGAACAATCTCATTCAAGCATCAATGGGGCATGTATCTAATTATTTCACCATTTAGTATGAAAAGGATACGGTGTGTGAATTATGAATTTAGTAATGCATAAAATATCACAAGGGGACTCGTGTCAATTTTTAGGCTAACCAATGAATCATATGTGCTACAATAAATAAAACCTTATACCAATCCCCATTATCTTCACCATCATCTGGGTAGGTAGAAAGACATGTGTAATGTACCTAAAGATCAACTAATTCCATTATGCCATGATCTACCATTTCTAGAGCCAATCCTTAAATAAGGATCATTCTTTGATATGGTGTCTAAGGAACAAATTTTAGGGTAATAAAGTTATGGAGTTCTTATACTCGGCCTTTTGTGGCTTCTTGATGTCCAGAAGCTTCATCAAATTATTTTCCATAGACCACATGAAGAATCTAAGAACATTATCATACTTGTAAATGTTTGCATTTTTCTCCTTGTCATTAAATTCACTAGATACCTACCCCTTTTAGGAGATTAGGAAATGTTAATGGAACAACATTGTAAATGACGTGTCTTTTTCTATAGGGATACCTGGAATATAACTATATTAGGGGCTAGATTATATAGAATATAGTTTTATATACTTGTACAAACATTATCATGGATAATGCAGGTCATTGATGAGATCCATGCTTGGAAAACTTCTTCACCTCTTCTATATATTGAGCCCTCCTAGAAAACTCTTGGAATCCATTTAAATACTTTAGTGTGGCTAGATTTATGACAAGATCATCATGTATTTTCTCTAGAAACATCACTAATAAATACTCATGTAGGAGTTGAATTTTGATATAGTAAATAATACCTTTAAACTATGTTATGTAAACTATTAAACACTAACTATCATGATATTTCACTTGGATAGGTTATCGTAACACATCATGGGAATGGTGGAGTGGAAGTAGTATAGAAACTATCAATGGAGGGCCTCTAAAGTAGTGATGGATCTTGGTGAAAGATTTATATAGTGGGAAAATGAAGAGACATCCAATATCTGAATGAATCAACCTATCTTGGATACTACATACTAATTTGGGGTCCTTAGCATAAAAATGCTATGAGAGGAAATGATTGTTAGGAGATACTCAGGGTATCCCATGCCATTAAAAATAAAAAATCATAGATTTTTATAATATTACTATTGGGGGGATGTGACCCAATCACTATTGGTATGAATTCAATTTCGGATTTATCGAATCCAATTATATTTCTATGGAATCATGATATTTTGAAGGGATTTTATTGGCTCATTATTGTGGAAATCAACACACAACAGCCCTCTAAATGATCATCCCACTAATGCAGTGGAGTCTTCATTATCCAGATTTTGGATTTCATGTTGACCCCTGAGTGGGTGGAATATAGAGACTTTGATACTCTTTCTTGGGTTTTAAAAGTAAATTCTTTCTCTCCTAATTTATCTACTGAGGTTAATCTATTGAAAAAATTGTATGGATGGTCTAACATTGTCATAATGGAATCATCTTGATCTGAATGGTATCCTAAAAGGGTCAAAACAATGAGTTTTCAATGACCCTCATCCTCCTGGAGCATAGAATAAAATCAAAAATAAAAATAGGTTTTCTTATTGGATTTATTCATTCTAGAATGTATAGACAACGAATTACATTTATTGATATTCTGGTGTGTTCATATGAGTTTTATGATAAGAAGGTACCTATGGTCTATGTATTTTCTCTGTTGAAAAATATGAACACCCCCATGAGAATTCACCTAATGGGAAAAATATTCTTGAGTAATATCTTCCCTTCTAACTTAATATTCAACCTCATTCTCCGAGTTGATAGGGGATCAACTGTGACCACATTCAGATTGGTGGTGGTCTGTATAGAATATTCATTAACATCATCAATGAGGAAAACATTGGGAACCTTTTTTGGAAATCCATGGGGATCAATATATAAGGTTTAATTATACCCCCAATCCTTAAAATTTTCATAGATATATTCCTACTAAATTATCTATAATGGTACAATGAGGAATTCATCAAAACAATTCTAAAAACACTAATGATATACAATATAGTTGGTATGTTGTGCCTCCTGATGTGAAGCGAGGTCAAACTCTTGGAACTAATTTTCTAGGGTTAGATGTTTCTTAGAGTTAATAAGATACACTAACTATCATCTTTCAAGGTGATTGAATATTTACCATTAATTATTTTAACGAAGGTCGGTGTAGGATTGGGATATTCCCGACCCCCCCAAAAATTTATTCTAAAAAAGAAACAACAGCCACAACAGACACAAAAAATGGGGTAGGGGCAGGGTCAATAAACCCATACACAAAAAACCCCGGACACGCCAAAGAAACCCAGAAAAACTGGAAAGACAAAAGAGAAAACCAAAAAACAAAAAAAAACCGAAACAAAAGAAGAAAATAGAAGAAAGGGATTAATCAATGTGACCGCCAAATTCAGGAAGTGATCCGCTGCCGAGATAACCGCCATAATCCATTCTATAGTCATTGAAATCAGAACCCCCACCTGAGTCCGAGTCCCATGCAGAAATGAGATCCACACTGGGTGTTGAGAATTTTTGCATGACTTGCGGGTGGCAGAAGTCCCCCTCACAAACATCAGATTTAATCTTCAGCTTGATGTTCTTTGAAGAAGCCCTTGTGGCCATCAGTTTCGGGAGGGAGGAGTAATCCGGTTTGGGTCGCCGCTTGGGAGCATATGCCCCATCCTTCTCCCCTACTTGTGTGGTAATTTTCTGCTCAGTGAGATTCTTCTTTCCACTGTTGGGAATTGACTTTTTAACTTGGGCCATACCGACGTTGATGCTCGCATCCGGCTCTGTACCCGTGACACCCGGTTGAGCATCCTCATTGTCAGGACGCTCCTTCTCTATCTCTTTTCGATGCTCACTTCTGGAAAACTTCTTCCCCTCCTTGACAACATCGAAGAATGAGGGCCTAACCATCTCACTATGTTTTTCTTTGTCACTGTCTGACGCGAGTCCCCGATTTCCCAAGTCAGTGACACCCTAGGAGCCATTATTCACCTTGAGAGCCTGCTCATGATTCCCATTACAGTCAATAAGGGCCAGACATTGTGATTGCTCCACAACTTCCTTCCTGGCGTTCACATCACTCACATCAGTTGTTGAAACAAGTTGTATGTTGTTGCCTTTGCTGAGTGAAGAACAGTCCTCTACATGAGAACCCACTCTAGATTCCAGCTCACCAGCAAGCTTATAACCACCCTGCTGCAACTGTACCTTGTGCCCCCTACAGAGCAACCCACCCTCCTTTGGACCAGCGCCCTGAGATCCAGGAGCCTCTACATGATCAGAAACTTCAAAGATTTCAACATGCCCAGTGCCTCCACTATGGTCAGTAGCAGCCATATTCTTTCATATCATATTGGCCCCCGGGATAAGGTCTTTCTTCAGCCTCTCAAAGACAGCATCAACAACCGGATTGGAGCTCGCGGCTAAGCCTCCCAGGTCAAAGACAAACACCATGGTAGGTGCAGACACCACCTGCCAAATGCCACCCGGCTCCACTACACAGGTCTGCCCAGCATAATCTAAGGAAGAGCAGCTCGAACACAAAACCTCTCCATAGGCATGGTAGGTCGTAACCCCATCCTCGCCAGAGGACTGTGTCCCAGGTTCATGTTTATTTCTATATATATTTTAGATAGATAAGTGTGGGGTTCCACATAGCCATGACATGACTAAAATATATTCATTATAAAGAGCCTACCATATGTTCTAATAAATTTCCATATCCTATTTTGGAGGATATTATATATCTATATCACATCACACATATGTATAGGGATGTTTGGAAGCCAGAGTATAGGATGTGAGCACCTCCTTTGTAGTGAAACTCTGGGTGGGGCAGATAACATTCAAGAAATACTATCCTATCCAAAAAAATGACTTTTTATCTGATGTGGGATTCAGTAACATGTTGTTATAATACATGGACATTGTATCCTCATCATTAGAAAAAAATTTAGACACCTACAGATCATTTTTTATTTTTTTTATTCATTAAAAAGATTTTGTGTTAGATCCTAATATCTCCCCTAACTCTAGTGTATATTTAAAGGAAAAGGATTTTGAACTCACAGGAAAGGAAATCATTGAATTTCCCTATAAAGGAAGACAAAAAATCCATTATGCATAGTAATTGTAGCGGGTTTTTTAAATAATATAAACCATAGCCTGTGGAATAATTATCTTTCTTCATTGAGTTCGTTCCACTTAGGTATGTTATAATCCCTAGACTAAAGGCCTTCATTCGGTACCTAGTATTATTAAATTTGAATAGATATAGTATTCATATCCCAAAGGACTGATATGTTTTCTATTCTTGGTAAACTATATACACACATGAGTCTTGTCTTTCAAATGAATTAAAAAATTACAACATAATTTTTTTTCCTGAAAATATCATTATTCCATCTTGTGAATCCCTACATAATAGTTAAATTAGACTTCATGGATTCCTATAGAAAGGAAAACATATGGGAGAACACAAATTCTATGTAATTGTTAAATAAAGGGAATAAATAATGAATCATTGAATGTTATCAATATAGAAAGTTAAGTAAATGAATACACATGCCTTGTAATCAATAAACTGAGAAAGAAGTGCATAAATAATATTAAAATTTAAATAAATGAATACACATTCAATTTAAATAACATTACTAGCATGATAAGATAATAAAAAAACAATATTAAATGGTAAATAAGTAAAAAATCCATTAAATCAATAAACTGAGAATGAAATGCATCCACATATTTTTTCATAGTAAAATTGTCACGGATAATAATAACTAAATATTAGATGATGGAGATTCTTAATTATCAAATGTTATGTTTCTAAGGCACAATATAGCTTTACCACCAAGATATATCCTCTATATGATTTAAATCACAGTGGTTAAAAAACCATTAGTTGAGAGCCAACTAACTCATCCTATAAGATTACTGATGCATCAAGGGGATACCATTATCTATTCCCAAACCCATGTCTTTCATGTCAAAATCATTCATCATATATTCAATAATATATTTAATTTATAAAAAATGTTCTTTATACAATATTTGCATTGACTAATAGATAAAAATTTACAAATATGTCCCCAATTAATAAAATAAATTTCAGATTAAACACATTATGTAAAAATTATTGATGTTTTAGGAAATAATAATATCCATGATAAATGATAAGTATATTTATGGGAAATCAAATGTTCAATAATAGTAGAAAAGTGAATATCCCAAGTGGAAGATAATGAATATAAAATTGATTAATAGAAGTGAACATCAATACTATCTTTGGTGAAAATAATCATAATCCATCCATAGGAATAATAAGTATGATATTAATACACTATATACCAATTAGAGTTATAATAAGGGTCCTTATTATTAATGAAATTAATATGATCTTTAAAAACATTCATGATGCAAATAAAATTTTCTATTTGATTTTTTTGAAAATCAATTTATCTAAAAATAAATTGAAAAATAATTATCATTAAAAATATTTTATTTAAATTTCAATGGTATATTTAAATAAAATATGATGGGTAAATATATAAAAGGAAAAGAGATTAATTATTTTTCATTTTAAAAATGATAAAAGGTACCTTGTTCGGGAAGTTACAAAAAGATTTATTTAAAAAAAACTTTGTAATAATAAATGTTGGGTAGAGATATATTTTAATAAATATCATTGAAAATATTAAATAATTTTTTTAAAAACATTTCCTTAAAACACGTTCTTTTAAGAAAATATATTTCTTACCAAAAGAGAGATATGAATTCGGATTTTATTAAAACATTTTCTGAAAAATTTTAATAAAAAAGAGTGTAAAATCATAATATCACTTGAAAAAAATCATGAATAACCAGAGGTTAATAAATTGGATGGATTTATTAGGATATTTTCATGTAATTTCCTTGAAATTATAATAAATAATAAACAATCTTGATTCTTATGAGATAGTGAATGAAACCCTTAAAATGATAATAAGGTTGAAGTGATAATTAATAATTGAATATATTATGTCTATAAATTATAAATAATTTTTTTAAAATAAATTAATATATATTCAAAATTAATTACACAAATTAGCTTAAAATTTTAACGACTGCAATGAAGTAATATAGCCAAATGAAAAAAAATTAAGTAATGAAATTACTTCACCACTTGGAAACATTAATTTAAAATAACCTTAGATGATATATTTCAAATTGAAATATAAAATACCATTAATATATAATTATTAATGATATTAAATTATGTAGGAAAATTATATAAAGCCTATAAAATAAACTAGTTCATACCATTACAATAAAACTCAATGAAATGAAATTGATACTAAATTCCTTACCTTACACTTATTTTTGGATTAAGGTTCTTTAAAATAATGTATAACAATTATAAACATGTTATTTAATTATTAAAGAACCATATTAATTCTTATGATACCATTTATTATTTTTTTATAACTTATTATCACTTGTTCACTAATAATATTTCATTTTTTTCATCATTTCGAGTGTTCATTGCCTTATTTTCAAGTATGTTTTGACTTGTTATTTTTTTCGTCATAGTTCAATCATGATTTAATCATATATAGAATTTAATTATTGATTTAAATATAATTAATAATAAATATATATTTATTTATTGTATTTCATAAAATTTGTTGATAGGAAATGAAATACACCCTTCATGAAGATATTGGGTAGTACGTACACAAGAATGTTGTTTCAATTCCATGCCATACTGAAAGAAAGAAAGAAAGAAATATATTTATTTATTTATATTACCATTAAATTATAACTATAATGTTATATATATATCAAATATTTTTATTAAAATCATCCTTAAAATACTCAATGTAAAGTGTGAACGAATCACATCGCTTCGCGAGGCAGTAGTCTGTCATACACACAAACGACATTATATTATTCCCAAAAATGGAATGCTTGAAGATATGTGTTATAAAAATAATTAATGAATAAAAAATACATAATAAATATCATATATATCATATATAACTATCATTTCCTTCATTATTACTAATTTTTAAAGGTTGTAATGGAAAAATGAACAATAAGAGTTCGTGAGGCAGTAGTCTGCAGTGCACAGTAATGATGATTTCATTACCAATTTGACAAGAGAGTGTGAATATATATGTGATAAAATTAACATAATAACATATAATTATATTAATTATAATCATTTTATTATATAAAAATAATATAGAAATAATTAAAGAAGGTGGAGAAGGAAATAAAATAAAAATTCTTTTAGTAGATCATTACATCTTCTTCGGGTATCCTCCTTCGGTTTGAAATAATACATTCCTATGTTGTATTTATAAATAAAATAAGTATTATATTATTAATTAAAGGAATTTTGGGACTTACTTTTTTAGTTATTGGACACGAAAATGTTGTTTGAGAGTTGTGAGGATGGGGGAGAGGGGTGGTCTTTTTTAAGTGAGGGAGAGGACACACTTTGCAATTTTGAAAAGAGGTTAGGTTTAACAACATTTTTACCTAACAAGAGGCTTCCATAAAACAAAATATTACATATAGGGACTATTAAGGTCTAATTTATTGCATTCAATGGGTATTGGAAAAGTGTAGGGTAATTTTTACAACTTATACTCTAGGTTTACCCAATATGTAAACTTGTTTCTACCTTAATCACTGTAATTAATTTTAACTGAATTGACTAATCATTATTGTAAAAAAAATTTGACCACTTTATAAATTGTATATTATTTATAATTATGAATATCTAATCCATTTTCACAAATTAAAATCACATAATTGGTATGAAATAATTTAAAATTAATTCCATAGACAAGATGAGAAAGTGCGTGTTTAAAGTGAAAAAGTTCAAATGATTACAAAGATTTTATATCTAAAGTAAATATAATTTTTTTGAAATTACCTAAATTGGATTAATATATTTATATTTGATATAATTTTACTTTAAAAACAATTTAAAATAAAATTTAACAATATATATTATTTAGATGAAATGTCATTTTTCACATAAAAATCAATATTTTTCACTATTCACCTAAAAATGAAACTTCTCGGAAAAATACCGAAAACTCAACCTAATATAATTTTGTAATTGCTCAATCAAAATTATAGTTTATTTTTTAAAATAATATTTATCATTGTATCAAAATTTATTTTTAAAACAAGAGTGCTATTAAAAGTCAGGAAGATTGTCTTTTAAAAAATACAAATTTTTAAGAAGAAAATTAGACTTGTTATTATCTTAATGCTATAATATCTATTGGATTAATGTAAAAAAATATATTTATAATATTATATATAAATTTAATTAATATCACTTAGTAATATTAATTAATTTAGTATATTAGGATATACTCATTTTGGTGCCCAAAAATAGTATTTTATAAAAACATTTTTTAAATATTGAATTGGTTTTAATATTCATTTATAATAATTTTGTTCTAAATAAATTCAAACATATATTTTCATAATTCATATAATACTATTAAAAACTACCAATTTAATGTATGGGATATAATTTTTATTTTAAATAATAATATTAACAGTATTCGGTAATAATCGGTCTTGTGTGAAACACAATCTATCAAAGAAAGTCAGTGTTTTCTATAATGAAAGATAACTAATTATTGTGTTCATTTCATGATATATCATATATTTCAATTATCTTAAAATAAAATCTATTTTAAATTATTGGGATGTTATATTTCCATATACACTTGATGATGCATGTCATACAATCTATTGAATAAAATTTTGATAATTCATAATTGTGGGCTGTTGTATTCTCCACACCAAAAATAAATTGAATCCTAATAATTTAAACTTGATCTTGGTAATCCAGGGTTTTATATCTGAAGATTTATTTTTTGAAAAGTCTTTGTTTTAAAAGGGTTAGTAAAATATCCTCTTAATAATAGGGAAATGGAAGTATAAAAGTCATATGGAATAATACATAACTAGGTTTATACATAGGAGAACATTAGTAGAAAGTCAAAATATAGAATTGGATGAGAAATTTAAATATTTATAGGGAGTGATTGTGATCATTAATCATAATAAAAGTGAATTATAAATGTAAATTTGAGGTCCTAAAATCCATAAATCCAGTAGGGGTGAAAACTCCATTGATATCATTAGAAATTATTGTAATAGGAAAAAATTTTAATTTTAGGATACTTTTTCTAATGATGTGGAATTATTTTACTATCTAATGATATAAGAAAACAAACTAACTTGATATGTTTATATATAATAATAAATATTTTGGGTTTTTCTTTTATCAATTTAAAATTCATTGCTTATTCCAAGATATAAATTTAAAAAAATTATTTTTTAAGCTTGAAGCAATAAAATATACTTTTAACAGATTGTAAGATCCAAAATAGAGTGAAAATTAAATCTTCTTGTATCTACCTATATTTGGAATCTATTATTGTTAATAAATTAATATATAACCATAAAAATTAATACTACTAGTTCATCATTAATATTTATTCATCAAATTTTTTGTCTAAAAACAATTACATATTAACCAGGACATCACGTAGCTAGTGGTAGGCACGAACCCGTTCTTATCATTACAGTATAGGTTTAATCCCCACATTCTTTCTGGATGTGATGGGTTGTCCCCTTACATGTAGTTGATCCTTTTTAAAAACTATATTAATAAAAAATTTATAATGTTCCCAAAAAAATTATTAATGTTCATTAAATATAGTTAATCATCAAATATCCTTTTTACTATGGTTATCAATAACACTTATTTTTCTTCCGTAATGTCAGGTAATATTATTTTACAGTTATGATCATATTCAACCTGAATTTTTTCAATAAAATTAAAATTATTTATATAAAATTTAAAGGTATTATTATTCTAATAACTTTTCCACTAAAACATGTACTAAACTAATGGGTTTTATTGCCATAAATTTCATCAAAATACCCTTAATCTTGGAAGAATCACATAAAATAAAACCAAAAAAGTTGTTTAATTCATTGATATTAATTTAAAACATAATATCATTAACTCCTGACGGTATAAATAACTCTTATGTTAATTAATACACAATTGATTCTATAATCCTTATATGTTTCACAAGTATTGTTGCCAAAATACCATTAGAAAAATACTTCTATAATTTAATTATTAAATCCCAACAACTCATCTGTATTAATTTAAAATAGGTCTTTCAGTGGCTTAATGGTTTACCATATTATCATTTATAGGATATCTAAATCACGAAACTTTATTTTCAATCTAAAACAAATTATGTTTAACCTAGTTTATTCATTGTCATCATTTATTCAAATCCTTCATAATGGTTTGTAAAGAAAATTTGATTTATCCTAAGAATATCCCTCATGAGGGTCAAACCAAGTGAGTAGTAAGTCCCATTATCATGCACCATGTTACACTCGATGCAATACTGACACACCCTTTTCAATGTTATTATCCCCAGGTACACCTATTCCAGAACAATATTCACTTTTAATTCCCAGACAGAGATGTATTCCAAGAAAAACGACCCAATATCAACCTTAAAAAAACCTTATGATATTATTCTATATTTATACTCAAATTCTGACATAGGGTTATGTTTCCTAATCTATGTTTTCATAAATCCAGTTCCCATGGTTTCTACTAAACTTTCTATGAAACAACTATAATGACACTGACCCTAAAATTCTGAAGTTGCATCCTTCTATCTTTACAGTGAACTAAATACAAGATTATGATCCCTAAGGACCAATCATTTTATTATTTTTTGTAAAATAGATACATACATGATTATGGTATTATAAATGAATACACAAATTACAACATAATATTTTCTTGAAAATAACATTATTCTATCCTGAGTATCCTTGCACAACAGTCAGAGTAAGCTTTGTGGATTCGTGGGGAATGGAAACATAATAAAGGTGATCTCAAATTCATAGTAAGGGATAAATACAATGGAATAAATAATTAATCAATGAGCATAATAAGTATGTAATATAAATTAACCGAACAAACATGTCATGTAATCAATAAACTGATAAGTAAGTGCATAAATAATACGGCAAGGTAAATAAATGAAAACACATCCCATTTAAATTACATTAATACTATTATAAGACAAGTGGGAATCAATATAGAAAAGAAAATATTTAAGCACACATTCCATTTAATCAATAAATTAATAATATAATGAATCCATTGGTTTTTTCCTAGGGAAAATATCATGGATAATAATAACTGGATACTGAATGAAGAAAATTCTTAATTATTAGACATCATGTTTCATAGGAACATGATACCTTTACCATCAAGATGTGTCCTATATATGGATTAAATCATACTTAGTGAAAACCCATTATCTAAGGCTATACAACTGAATAGTACCATGAGACTACTGATGTATTGAGGGGCTTTCATTAACCAGCCCCCAACCCGTGTCTTGTGTGTCTAAGTAATTCCTCAAATATAAAATAGTTGATTTAATTCCAAAATAATGTTTGGTATAAAATATCCATATAGTGTAAAGGATAAAGATTTATCAATATTTCCCTAGTTAATGAAATGAAATTCAATGTAAACACCATATGTAAAAATTGTATATGGTTTATGCAAAAATCAAATCCATGTTAAATGATACTGATATTTAGGGGAAATATAATGTTTAATGACCACTAAAAATTGAATAAATAATCAGGAAGTTAATGAGTGTGAAAATGATTTGAGGATGTTAACATCAGTTCTATTCTTATTCAAAATAATCAAAACTCATACAGCGGAAGAATAAGAATTGTATCAATACAATGTATACCCATTAGAGTAAAAATAAAGGTTGTTGTCATTAATGAAATGAAAAAGTTCCTTAAAAACATTGTTGATGAAAATATATTTTTAATTTTTAATTATTTTAAAAATATTTCTCTAAAAACAAATTTCAAAATCATTTTCATTAAAAATAATTTCATAATTTTTTTAATGATCCTTTAATGAAATAACAGAAGTTAATTCCGTACAAGATAAAAATAACAATCCTTTTGCAACATCAAAAAGTTAGAAAAGAGCCATATTCAGAAAGGGAAAAGTATATTCCTTTGTAAATTTTTTATAAAAGTAAAAAATGGGTTAAAAACTGTTTTAATAAATAATTTCTAAATTATTAATGAAAAAACATTCGAGAACATTTTTAGAGAACATAGTTTTGTAATAAAATAGATTTCAAATCGAAGATAGAAATGAATTTTGATTTTATTAAAAACATTTCTCAATAATATTAAGTACCAATGAGTAGAAAAACGGTATTATCACATGAAAAATATCACAAATAACAATAAGAAAATAAAATCAAAGGATTTATTTTGAAATTTCCATGTAATTTCCTTCAACTAATATTGGAGAATAAACAATCTCGATTAGAATGATATTGTGAAATAAATCCAGAAAATGATCATAATTTTGAAATTAGAATTAATAGAAGATTCAATTGTTTATATCAATTTTAATTCCACATTAAAATGTGTAAATAAATCAATATATAGTCAAAAGTCATTATGAACATAATAATAGAATATTAATGACAACAAGGAAGTAATACAACCTAATGAAAAGGAATTGAATTACAAAATTTATTTACCATTTGGTAAAATTCTGTTCAAATCCACATAGATGAAATAAATTAATTTTAAACACAAAATTCAATGAATAATGATGTATTTATGATATTAAATGCCACAGGGAAAGTATATACACCATATAAAAGTAACAAGGTGCATAACATTATAATTTCCCTCGATTAAATGAAATTGAGAAGGAATACCATACCTTATGCTTCCTTTTGGTTGAAATTATTTTAAAAGACTTTATTATAGAACCATATTAATAATTATGACATTATATACAATCATTTTATCACATATTATAACCCATTTTCTAATAATTTTTTATTGTTTTCATCATTTTTGGGTGTAAATTTCCATAATGTTTAGTATGTATTGACTTGTTATTTTTATCCTCTTACATAGATCATTATTATATCATATCTAGAATTTAAATCATGATTTAAATATCAAATATATTAGTTATATATGTAGTTATAGTAATCCATATGATTTTTTTCTAGGAAAATAAATACACCGTTCATGGAGACAATATTTCGTACATACATATGAATGTTGTTTCCTTTTTTATTAATGTATTCAAAAAAAGAGAAGAAAATTATATATATATATATATTATAATATAATTATTTTTTTATATATATAATATATGTTTTATAAAACCATACTTAATAAATTCTATGTAATGTGTGAACCAATAAAATCACTTCATGAGGCGGTAGTCCACCGTACACATGAATGATGTTATTCTATTCCCACATAATAGAAAGCATGAAGGAATGCATTATAAAATAATTCCAGAGTCATAAATACATCATAATTATCACATATATAATATATAATTTGTATTCCCATCATTATTCCCAACCATTAAATGTGTTAATGGAAAAAAACAAATGACATCGATTTGCGAGATGATTGACCTCTGTACATACAAATGATGATTTTGCAACCCATTTGATGAAATTGTGTGATTATGAAGGTCATACCACTAACATAAGAACATATCCACATTTTTGATAAATTTTGGATATTATTTAACAAATATATATATATATATATATATAATTGAAGTATGTGGAGAATGAAATAAAATAAAAATGATTTTATAATATCATTACCAGTTCTTCTATTATGCTTCCTAAGTTTCATCTAATGCTTTCCTAAGATGGATTTAATCCCAAGATAAGGACTCTATGATGACGTTAGGATATTTTCGGAGTGATTTTGGTAGGTATTGGTAGAACCAAATTGGTTTGATAGGTGTGAATAAGTGGTGGAGAGGGTGGATTTTTATAGGTGTGGGACAGGACAAACATTACATTTTTGAAAAGATGTTTGGTATAACACTATTTTTACCTAAAAAGAGGCTTCTATAAAACAAAAAATAAAAAAATGAATGTTTAAGATCTAAATATGTCCATTAAAGGTGTATTTTAAAAGTTTAGGATCATCTTTTCACCTTATACTCAATGTTTAAACACTAAGTTAGTGTTTTTTACATTAATCACAATAATTAATATTAATTTATTCCAATAATAATTGTGGTAAAAAATATGGTTTAAATTATATTATGTTATATATTATTATTATTCTAAATATAGAATCCATTTTACAAAATTCTAATCATAGAAGTGGCAGAAATTAATTTAAAATTAGTCCCGAAGATGGGACAAGAAAGCCGGTTGTGAATTGAAAATGTTCACAAGATTACTATGTTTTTATAATTAATATCAATATAAAAAATTATTATAATGAGATAAGTTGTATTAATAGATTTACAATTGATTTATTTTTAATTTAAAACTAATTTAAATGAAATATTATCATTTTAAATTATTTAGATGGAATGTCATTTTTAAATATATTTTTTTTCACTATTCATCAAAAAATTAAATCTTCTCAGAAAAATACCAAAAATCTACCGTAAGATATATTTAAAATTAAAATTTCAAAATAAATGAAGTTTATTTTTTAAAAAAAAATTTATTAAAATTTCAATATTTAGTATTAAAATAAGTGTGCCTTTAAATTGCAGCAAAACTTTCTTTAAAACAACATCTATTTATGCGTAAAAGTTTATTTTTTCTTTTCTTATGAATATAAAATATATTGTATGAATTTGAGAATATTTTATTGAATATAAAATATAAAAATTCAATTGATATCATTAAATAATATTAATTAATTTAATATACTAGGAAAAAACACCTTTGGCACATAAAAGTAGTTTTTTATAAAAGAATTTCCTTTATATTCAATTGGTTTTAATATTCATTTGTAATAAATTGGTAACCAATGAATTATACCATATATATTCATAAAATATTTAATCATATTCATAAACACCAATTTAATTACTACGAGTTAATTTTCATTTTAAATAATCATATTAATAGTATTTGGTAAAACATGGTTATTCCTGTAATGCAGGCTATCGAAGAAAGTCATTGTTGCGTGTAATACAAACAATATAATTTTTTCATGAATTAAAAGATATATCATAAATTTAATTTTTTTAAAATATTAAATATGTTAAAAACTCTTGTGTTGTTATATTCCATTATACACATGGTGTTGTGTTTCCTACATGCTTTTGAAGATTTTTTATTCTTTTTGAATTTTGGGATGTTACAATGGTGGTGGTGGTGGATCCAATACCACCTTTTAAAAATAGATAGTGGTTAGGTATCCTTGAATATTAATCGAAATATTTCAATGATGTCCTATTTTATCCTTATTGATCCAGAATATAATTTCCATGAGTTTGAAGTTTGCAACATCATTTATATCCTTTCAATAAGTGTGGTTGTTGGTGTCACATAGACGACCTCCATGATTGATAGCAGTAACATCACCCTTGGGAATACTATTAATGGAGTATGTATCATAATCACAAATAAGACCTTTATGATAGTTTTTGTTTTCTTATATAGCAAAGAGAGTTGTCTTGACATGTTTGGTGGTTGTCAAGGGTAATATTCACACTATGATAGGATTTTACTCACCTTGTGGTTGTGATAAAATATAGTGTGATGGAATAAATTTTGGCTATGATATAATCATGGGATACATTAGTTACATGAATGTTGCATCACATAGAAGGGATAGTGCACTAACTCTGACATTGATATCATGTATTTTGAACCAAGGTATCCAAAAGGATGATAATATCAACATGTTCATCTCCTAGAATTTCACCCCACTATTGATTGTGATTTCAGTTAGAAGTATTAATCTATAAAATCTCACATGAGATAGTTATAATAATAGAACATTTAATATTCCCAATATAATCTACATAGGAATAGGTAGTGTAGATATGCTCTAAGGATATGCTCTTGAAGAGGTTGGTGGTGGTCACCGGTGGTGTTTTCCCCAAACTAGATCTCTTTTATTTGGGGCAAAAACATGGATCCATGACCTTAAGATCCTCTAATTACATCTATTCTATTTGGATGATTTATTCACTCTCCTAATATTTTAAGAGGATGTTTATGACCATTCAATACAAAATTTCTTTTAGGGAAAGGAGTGAGGGTAACTAGAATCTATATGATATACATTATTCATGGTTTCATTATATGTGAATGGAATCACCACTCTTTTTTTTTTGTTTTTTCTATACTGGAATGGGAAAATATTCAAGAATTCCATATAGTCAAAATTATACCTGAATGGATGGAAGGAAATTCTTTCTTTATTGATTTCTAATAACCCCCCTTTCAAGGGATGAGGGGGAACCCTTACAAGGCCTGTAGTCTTAGATATTACATTGCCCATATGATTTGATACATTACAGGACCCGTATGTCTTAAGGAAATCATTTTGAATATGACTACTTGAAACCGCCCCTCCCTAGCATCTACATCATGATCATCTCTCCACCTTTTCAAGGGTGTTCGGCTTTCTGTCCTATGCAGAGATACATAGGACTAGTACTGATGGCAATGCAATACCTTCTCATTCTTAAAAATTAGTTATCCATGCTCGGGTGAAAGTACCATGCTCTTGAATCATCCATTGGAGCTGGTTCCCTATAGAATCTGTCGGGGAATCTGTATATTAGGTGGCCCTAAAGACTTGGTGGTTTCCTGAAGTCCATGTGGTGGCCTGAAAGCCTAGCATACCCAAAGGTCTAAAGGAATCGAAGCCCAAACTGGTGGCCCAAAGTGAATAGTTCTGGCTGCTACATTACTGAATAGTACTTGCTATAGTAACTGCACCGTACCCTGCTACAGTTCCTACTATAGTGCCTACAAAAGTACTGCTATAATTCATGATATAGGAGTCAAATCCAACAATGAATATATTTTTATGTTGGAGATACCCAAAATCATATATCTTCTCAATATTGAAGGAGATGGGGTTCACATAGGTGTCACCACTCATAATTATAACACATTCTATTATGAAACTACTGGATTAGTTTATATAGTCCCAATCTGGGTCATGTATTCCTACTTTCCAAAGGTTGGCAGCCTTTTACCATTTAGGTGATAATGATTGAACCTTTTATCATAATAGGAGTACAAGGTGTCCGTTAATCCTAATAAAGATCTTATTTCTTAGTTTGGTACTCCCTCATAGATTTAGTAATTTCTAATGAATCCTTTCTCAACACATCAATAGAGACATTGGTTAATTAAAAACAATCAAAATTAGTAGGATGAAATTATTATGGTCGAATTGATAAGTTTTTCACATTTGTTCAATGTGGTAGTTATCATCCACTTGATACGGATCAAGGGAATCATTGGATCGTCACATATGAGTGGTGGGATTCATAATCTAATCGCATAAGTAGAGGTTGGTTTCTTATTCTCATCACCTAAGGATTTATGGATATATAATGATAATCAGATAATGATTGGTTAGTATCATATTCCCTTCACATAAGGAGAGTTTGGTCTATGCATTTAAAAATTTGAAATAATTAACTCACAGGTCTGATACTAGTGTATATTTACGTGGTTCACAATTTAGTGGGGACACTCATGGATTATATTATTGTGGGGATGATCATGGTTAAGAGTCTATTGGGGACTCTCATGGTTTAGAGTTCTGTAAAAACTCTCATATTTTATATCCAAGAGGGGATTATCATGATTTAATGATCTATGGGGATTCTCTATGTAATAAACTATCAAAGTAATACAATTTGAGAGGTTAGATACTCTCCCAAAAGGTGATTAGATTTGGGTAATAACACCTCTCAAAAGACTGGTACAGAATTAATTAGTCAACATTGGGTTTGAACGTAAAATAATAACCCCCATATCAAATGGATAGGAATAAAAAACCACATAGTTTTAGTTTCATTATATAATTTTTTGTGACAAAACTGATCCATTTAGTTTACTCTAATGTGGTAAATAATAATTTATCATGAAGGTAGAGACAATAGTGAATTGAGTGTTTCATACACAATAGGATTCAATGATCCTTATTATAATTAGAAGGGATATGCATGAGGAATACAGAGATATATCCTAATCCATGTCCAATGTAAGGGGGTCAAAGATGAAATGATACACTTTTGTTTCTGCATAGGGAATTTTCATAATTAATGATGGATTGGGTTGATAAATTATTTCATGTTCCATCACTCTCATAGAAGTAGGTTATGTAAAGAAGTTATAATATAGGGTATTATGGAAAAATATCAAACAAGGTAGGTGTGAGACAAATCCTTAGCTTACATGATGAATTATGTCCTTCAAGATATTTTCTTCGTGGATCTAAAGTTTCAAAAAAAGTATGATGAAATTTCCAATGCCTTAAAGGTTTTTTGTGAGTTATTTTGTAAAAAAATTCTCACATATAGGTTTCTATGGAATCTTCTTGAATCATATTGAGAAAGTCATGGAGATTAGAAATTGAATGAGAATAGATTCTTTTACTCCTTAAAAAATAAAAGAGACTCAAATGTGACGTGTTTTGGTGTATTTATATGCATCTTTCCTCATCAATATAGGATATTATACAAGATATTCCTTTGAAAAACATGGTTTTATACAGTGCCTTAAGTTACAGACTCATGCAAAGTGGGTTTCATGAGTCTCTATGAGTACCCTCTAATTTTACAAATATTTCCTTTTCTTCTTACTTGATCTATCACAAGAAATTTTTCCATCACCAATAGGGAATATGTTATTTATTAGAATATATTCCCATTAATGTTGAATAACCACACCATGTTATTTCTTTTTACCTTATTTGTTAACTCTAGATTCATAATGAGGCTTTATATTGTGGAATTTGGTATCAAAATCCCATCATTTCCAATTTTTAGTTACCTCACATCAATAATTGACGTTTCTTGGCCTTCAACATGTAAAATTTTGATAGGATTTTTAAATTCATTTCATGTTCATTGTATCCAAATATGACTAATTAAATTCATTATATATCATTGCAGAATCATTAGAGGAATGGATAAAATAAATAAATAAATATTCTTTATGTGCTGAAAACTCCGTCACTAAGGAATCGTGATAATGTATATTATATTGTGATCCGAAGTTAATTTCCAAAATAATCCATCCTCCATAGTTAGTACATCATCCAATCAAATACACTTAAATTATTAGAGGATCCCTGGAACTCCAATGGCGTGTTGGCACCTTTCCTTGAATAAACACAGATAATAGAGAATAAGAGAGATTCAGCTTAGATTGAATGACTTTACACACATACCCAAAAGGGGGATTAAATCATTTTATAGGATCCCTTCTTTTAAAGGAAGGGTGATAAGTTTTAGATACCAACTCTTGGAAATAAATATATGTTTCTATAATGTATTCTCCTTAGATTATTACAATCATTTAATGTTCAAATGATTATAAATATTCTCTTCCTAAAATAAATTAATCAGTGCCAGTCACGCTACAAAGAGTTCTAGCATTTTGTTTTCTACCAAACACACTCATATGAAAATATGAACATGTATATAACATGATATATTATATAAATAATAATTATATATGTGGAATCTACTTACCTCTAGAAATATAAAAATTCTATATACTACAATATATCTAATATATTAATTATTTTTTAAATGAGACTTACTATTTTGAATTAATACATATAATTTCATTATTTTGTGTAGATAATAAAATCAGATGTCACTCAACTAAAAATGGCCATGAATTTCTTCAATATAAATCAGTCATGGTCCCAAATGTCTGTCCATTTCATATAAGTATAAAATTATAATCTTATTTAACCTCAACTGATGACATGAACATCAATATACCAAAAAATCCCTTTAATGGAATATCCACATTGCTGGTATAAGAAAATTATCAATGTATGAACATGAAAATTATATTTATCTTTACAAACTCAATTAATATGGATAAATAATATGTGTACACCCCTAAGATTATTATTAACCATATCACATTCCTTTCAATATAATTTTAGTGGTTGGATGAGTCTTTACTTACTATCTCATTGTTATATTATTTGTATCACATAATATATTATTCTAATGTTAATATTATCATCACATTACATCCCACAATACATTTGGATGTTCATCTATTTTGTGCCACTCAAATTAGTAATTTGATAGGATTTTATCATTATAATATTAATTTATTATATTAGTCACACATGAATGAATGATAATGGAGGCTGGATTTATTATAAATCAATGATAAAAAATTATTTAGAACATTCATTATATATAGTATATCATGTATATAATATATATATACTTCACCTGAACATCATGTTTTTATTTAATTAATGATTTTTGAAATGGATCAGATAAATTCTCTTATTTAGCCACCAAAAAATATTTACATCAACCATGTCAATGATCTCTTAAAGGACATGGTATTTTTGAATAATTTGTTTTCTCCTTTGGTGATATTGGGTTTTCGTATCCTAAAAACCATCTGACTTATTATAACAATATAACTCAATTTCTCCTCAATTTTAGAACCACACCATGTTCCGTGCAGAATTTATTCTTCAATATAACTTCCTTTGAAATATTTGATATAGTGACATAATCTATATCTATTTTAATTTCCTATATTCTGATTTCTTTCAAAATCTTTCAATTGATAGCCACACCATTTAATAGAAACATTAAACAGTATTGAGATATCATATCATCTTTTTTTGATTGAAAACCAGAATCAATGTTACCACTTATAAATAGACCATCATCTTTTATAAATAATTATAATATATCCATACATACTATCAATTACATAAGGCTATTAATGAATTCAATATATTTTATCTCACTACGAATGGATTAGTATCTTCCTTTTTTCTCAATTTATATGAAACATGGTTCGAGTATGCAACAAGCTATGATTTTAATTTATATTTCTTATTAAATAAATATTGATAAAATAGATTATTTCACATTTAACAAATATATACGACAAAACTATGACACTTTGAACTAAAATTATTAAATTTTACTATTAAAATATATTTTTAAAATTACTAGGTATAAAATGAAGTAACCATATTACAAATATTATAAATAAAAAATAGAGAAATTTTATCAGAGATTGGAATTATCCCTTATGAAAATCATTGGTCTGTGTTTGGAAATGAGGTAGATTAACTAGGGTTTTCCCTATACCACAACCAAGTTAAAATCCAAATAATTATGGAATGATTAAAATCATATTTGAGAGAAGTTCAGTCTCATGGAAGTCACTACGAAATACATTCTTGAAGAATCTCCTTTTACGACTGACACCAAAGTGTATCTTGTGTTTAGATATTATGAAGATATCATAATGTTTTGGGTAACTAGATATTTGGATGATATAAACATGTAATTATTAATTTAATTATATTCTTATCATATTTATTTTATTCAATTCTCTTTTTTAAATTTAATGATAATGAATTTTTATTTACTAACGTAATGAAAAATTGGAAATACCATTTGAAATGTATCTTTTTATAAAATTTGTTTTTTATGATAATTATTTAAAGATAATAAATTTTTTATATGTAATATATGTTATTTGTATGAATAATCTATGACAAATAATTTAATTAGTAATAAATAGGTAACACGAATAAACATGGTTAATATTTTGGAAATTCATTTTCTTATAAAAAAGTATTTAATTATAATTTATGATTTTACATACAAGTTAATTTCATAACATTTAGAAATTAATTATCAAAAAATTAATATAGTTCTTTAGTTCATTATTTTATAGTATGATTTTGTTGAACTATTGGTATTTTTCTAAAAAGATTTATTTTTTGGTGATTAGTGTAAAATTATCATTTTTAAAAATACTTTGATGGTTATGAAATCACTATGAGATAAGAATAAAATAATAAATTAGGAATCATATTTAATTAAAAAAATATATTTATTATATGTAACATGAAATAATCTAAAATATTATTTTTTTTCATATACGAAACAATATTTGGAATTTTTGAATTTAAGTTATGTTTTTCTTGAAAATTGATTTAATATTTTATACATTTATTATTATAAAATTAAATTTCATCACATTTAGAATGTAGATATAATGAAATGGATTTAAAATATTGAATTATATGGTTATGATTATTTAGTGTGTACAATGTTATTTTTAAAATTAAAGGATAAATTACGTAGGTAAAAAATACTTACCACAATTAAAGAATAAAAGGGTAAAAGGGTTAACCTATTGGTTAAAATCCCTATCAAGTTAAAAATAGTTTATAATTGAGTGTTTTAGGTTTTTATAGATATAAATAAATATGTGCGCCTTTATTATCCCTTTTTATCCTTATTTAAAAGTAAAATATATGCTCTCTTTATATTATGATAAAATATTTACAAAAATTTCATTCTAACAACTTATAAAGGGGTACTCTCACCACCCCTTAAAGGACACTCCGAAATTTCATTTTCCATATTAAAATATTCCCTATTTACTTAACTTGTAATCTTATTTCACTTCCTTAAGCTTCTTGACCCATGATTCTAGCCTAAGTCATCACTTTATAAAAAATCCTCTAAGGGATGCTCCATGTACTCAATGTAGGTAGTAATTTTTACCTATCATTGTTTCTTTTCTATCTATTCATATAAAATCAATAATTAAAAAAAATATGATGAATTTTTCATTAATAGTAAACAACAAGTTTTTTTTTTATTTTTCGATTAATCGTCAACCAGTTTTCCTCTTTTCCCATAACAAACATGCAAAAAAATATTCATGTGTATGTGTGGAATATCACATCCATGAAGTGTAACATTTAATTTTCCTTCAATATTTACATTAATGGTACAAATATTTAATTTAATAAATAATTACGATTTTATAGAATGTTTTGTAATATTAAGTTATTACTGTATGACCCCTAGTTTTAAGTATGCAATTGTTTCTTTATGTATTTTAAGTATGTAAAGTATTTACGAGATGTTTGGGATGGCATAGAGGACTTTTTGAATGTTTTTGGGGATTTTCTAGTGGTTTACAACTTGATCAAGGTTAGTAGAAACCATGAAACACTTATAGAAAGCTGTACAAAGTGAGATAAAGGCAACTGGGTAAGTGTACAATTTGGTGCATGGTTTGGCCAAACCGTGTGTCAACCTAGGAGTAACCTTTCTTTTTGTTAATATAAATAAAAACATAGTTGGTTCATGGTTTGTCTAGCTATGCAATACAACTATTAAAAGGGTTTTGGGAGGTAGTGGTTGGTATACATTTGGTGCACAGTTTTCCTAACCATGTGACCTAACCATGCAAAGATAATTTTTAGATCCTAAAATTGCGTATCTCACATGATATCACTCCTAAACAAATATTTTTCACTTCTATTATGATCCTAATTAGGGTTTCTCTACTCCCAAAGGAAGTGGATAATCTTCCATTCATTCCACTAGAAATTTTTTGGAAAATATTGGTGCATTGAATACCAGATTCCTTGGTTAGTTTAGGTTCTTTGTCATTTTTCTTAAATCTCATTGTCTTCCCAATCTTGGATTCACAAATATAGTCTGTTGGGATAGATCTATGAATTTTTATTCCAATAATGATGATATATGGTTGTCTTTATGTTACGAAACATGATCTAATGTGAATTTTTTAGAGATTCCACTTGGTTTTGTTGAATAATTCATGTTGTTCCTCGTTTTCACCATAGTTTCTGAGGTAGGTGGCATCATCCTTGATTCCTGTTATTAGAACATGAAGTCTTAGTTTCATATTGAGATAATTTCTTGAATTTTATTATGAAATTGATGTGAAAAAAATTCTAGAATCCATCTTTAGTGATGGTTTATGGACCTATGAAATTTGATTGCTGTGAAAAGTGTTTGGATTATAGATTTTAAAATGATTTTTTTTTAAAATGTGAGTTTTTTTTGGTTCATGGAAATGGTTTTATGGTCATGATTTAAATAAAATAACTATTTTATTGAAATGGATTTAAATGGTTGACTTGTAATTTTATTTTTTCATAATGATTAGTGTGTGTTCATGTTCATTGTGACAGATAAGGGTATAAAGTTTCCCCCATCAATAGTGGGATGGATAAGGGATTAACAGTCCCCCATAAAAATGGTTTTCCATGTGAAATCTTGGTTAAAGGATGACTTGACACTCATGATTATAGGGAGGTCCATGGTTTCATTCATTTTTTTATGTTCACATATGTGGAATTGAATGTATTGTGCCAAAATGGGAATTTCCGAAATGGTTTTAAGGAGTTGCTTGTCTTATTTCCTTGAAAAACAATTTTGGATAAAAAATTGTTTTGGTATGAAATTACCTGGTTTTGATATAAATTATTAAAATATTTTAACTAATTATATATATATATATATTATATACAATTTCTAACATGTTATATCATAGCAGCATGAGTAGGGGTGTGCATTGGTGAAAACCTACTATGTCTCATTAATCACCCCCTTCTTGGGAACACAGGTGTGTTTGTAGGTATCGTTTATCTAGACACAAGTAAATGAAATGTATCTCATTTAATACATTTTTATCATGCATCTAAATGTGATTGTTTTTTAAGATGGTGTTGATTTTGATTTTTTTAAATGATAAATCACCCCCAACTATTATGAATCCATTGACATTTATTTCCCAACAATAGAATCTTGGGGATATCGCTTAAGGCCAAGTAAAATCCTTTCACCTTCTCAAGAAAATGTGAATGGATGTGAGGTTACAAATGGTATCATTCTTGGTTGGTACAAATATCTTATTGGGATAACTGGTATGTGTTTTTCCAATCCTTGGCTACCAGTTGTGCCTGTCATGGAGTTAAAAATTCATTATGGTTAGTCCTTGATTTGGGATGGTGGAAAGGAGTAGCATCATCTGAACTTGAAATGTAGAGTATAAAGAGGCATAGGTAAGAAATTTATAATTAACATCAAGTCACTGAAGATTTGGGTACATAAGACCTTTAGAGACATATATAGAATTTGTAATCACATTGTTATGGGGTTTTTCCAATGAGAAGAGCATGACATTCATTGATAAAAATGACTAGAACCAAATATTTCATATTTAATTTTGAGAAATTCTTTATCAATTTGGGAAAAAATTATGTTTTTTGAAAATTATTGAAAGATGTTTTCAAATGTGATATTTTGAAAACAACATGATAGTGGAATTTGGAAAATGGTTTGATTTTCAAAATCATGGCTGAATTTCAAAAAAATGGTTTAAATGGAAATTTTTGAGTTTTGGAAAATGCTTATTGTGATAGTTATGATATAAAAAATGTTAAATTGTTAATACTTCAATTGATAGATAGTAAGACATGTTTTTTTATGTCATATAAAAAAATGGTAGTCATTAGGCATCAATAAAACAAACCAGAAGTGTCTGTTGTGAATGTGGTTGCACCTATGCCACAGGTGAACCAAGACATGGTATAGAGTATAGTCTAGGACATTAATGTTGTATATAGAGAAAACTGAAGGGATGAACCAAGGATAGTGGATCATTCTTTTTATTTCTATAATAGTAAGCCACACATATTTCATGGTGATTTCGAACAAACGAAATCACATGTGTGGCTCAATAGGATGAATCAAATCATTGATTTCCTGGGAACACCATAAGAGTTTAAATAAGATTTGGGAGAATATATGATGAAAGATCACTCACTAAAATAGAGGAAATTAGTAGTTTATGATAAATTAGAAGAAGGAATTTTGTGGGAGGATTTTTTCAAATTGTTCAACAAATAATTCTCTTTGCATACATTCTAGGTTTGAAGAGTAACATTCATTTTCATCTTAAATTAAGATATCCTCTTAGTGATAAAGTATGTTGATAAATTTATTAATTTAGTCTTTTTTCACTTTATTTTGTTGCAATTATATCCTTAAAGGCATGATTTTTTTAATCCGGGATGATGTAGGAGATTTGATTGTGATTGTCGTGATTCGTATAATGGATTAGATGGAGATCGCTAATAGATTGACTATGGTAAAAAAAGAAATCTCAAGAGCCACAGGTAGAGGAATCATGTTGATACCTATGGGATATGTTGTGAACTATAATGTTGGGAACAACCAAAATAGGGACACATACTTCCAATGTAGTGGAATGAATCAGAATCAAATGGTTGGATTGGTGAATCATCTTCCAAAACCAAAAGGAATGCTTGGATTCTTTCAAGGTGGTTTGTTCTCCCAAATGATGTGAGACTATACGACACCACCTAGATCATTCCACAATTGAAATTAGATGGGGAATATCCATCCTTATTGTTTTAATTCTCCATGTTCAGGTGTTCAAGAAAACTATGATGTTTCATAGAAAAAATATTCTTTGATGGGATGAGTGTAGTAGAATAATTATCATCAACATAATCGAGTTATCCATGTGGATTCTTATAAAACCATTACTCATCAACAAGGGAAGTCCTAACAGGGAAAAATGAATAAATTGTAGAGAGTAAGTAGCTTTACAGAGGTGAGAAAATTATTGTGGATGACTAATCTAGAAAATCGATATTGAGAGGTATGATTATTTTAAATTTTAACCTTGTGAATTTTTTTTTGATACGGGTGAATCCCATTCATTTAATACTTATCATTTTGTTCTTCTTCTAAGTTAAAATATTGAGATGATGCATTCTATTTTGAAACATTAAACTCCTCTTTGGTCAATGAGAATGTTGAGACTTTAGGTGAAAAATAATGTCCTATAATGGTTGATGCAACTGAGTAGATATGAGATTTATTTGTGCTTGGGATGGATTTATATGAAATAATCCTTGGTGTGGATTGGTTAATAATGTTTAATGTTGTTATCGATTGTTATACCTAAATGGTTGGTTTTACAACTGATGACGGTCTTGATCATATCTTTATATGAGATTATAATATAAAGGAAGGTGAAACGGTCTTGATGGCATCAACAGTTGGAACAATCTTGTACCCATTGGTATATTTGATTTTTTTCATCTATGGAATAGATCGATAATAATATTTTTCTATTAGTTTTTTTATCATTTTCCAAATGTTTTTCATAAAAATTTATCAATTTTACCAGCCATAAGATAAATGGAGTTTATTATTGATCTCTTACTAGGTAAAAATCCTATTTTACTTCCATATTATCAGAAAGAACCAATAGAATAATGGGAATTTAATTTTTATTTAGAAGCATTGGAAAGAAAATGTTTCATTTTTCCAATCACATCTCTATGGAGAGGATCTATATTTTTTTATGAAAAAAGGTCTATGGAGATCTAAGGTTGTGTGTGGATTATCATTTTTGTAAACAAGTTACAATAATGATTAAGTATCCACTTCCATGCAATTATGATTTACTCGATAAATTTAGGGGATCCCCATGGTTCTCTAAAATTGAAATGAGACCAAGATATCACCAATTATAGGTTTGAAAGGAGGATATTTCAAAGATAGTTTTCAGGAGTAGATATGGACATTAAAAGTATGTGGTTATGCCTTTTGGAATTATGAATTCACAAAAAGTATTTTTAAAATTTATGGGTCACATATATCAATGATATATAGATTATGTTTTGGTGGTTTTTTGGGAGGAAATATTGTTGTATTTAAAGTCATGGTCTAATCATGAGAAACACTTGGGAACATTTTTGGATTTTTTTCGGATCATCATACGTATTAAAAATTATCAAAGTGTGATTTACGGATAAAATATGTATGTTTTCATGTCTATATTATCTTTAAAATATTTTTTTGGATCCCAAAAAGATAAAGGCTATTATATCTTGGAAACCACCAAAGAATGTATTTGTGATATGTAGTTTCCATGTTCTAGTTGGTTATTACCAATGCTTTGTTCATGAATTTTCTTAGATATAATCACTGATAGTATATTTAAAAAGGATAAATTTTCTATTCCATTGGAGAGAGGAATGTTATAATTACTTTCAGGAGCTTAATTTTCACTTTAAGTAGTCACTAATACTGATACTTTAGGAGTCATGACAAGGGTATGTGGTGTATTGTGATGCTATGGGATTTGGTGTGTTATTTGTTCTCATGAATGTTGATCATATTGTTTTCTATGGCTCACATATGATATAGTTTCGTGAGAAGAACTACCAAAAAAATATTTGGAGTTATCTTTCATAGTATATGACTTGAAGACTTAGTATCATTACCTTTTTTCTGAGAAATTTATAGTGTTTACTAATCATAAGATATTGAAACATATTTTCTCACAGATATATTTCAATATGAGATAATGATAATAGATAGAGTATATCCAAATGTTCTACACTTACTTGATTTATATGTAGGGTAATGTTAATTTTTGTGGGAGATTATTTAAGCATAAGTTCATATGATCTGTTGGAAATAGAGGCTTCAAATCAATGGAAGATGATGTAAGTGAATATTAACATCCACTTTGAATGTAAATACCAAGGAAATATTTTAGTATTTATTCTAGTTTCGTTTTTTCCGAATTTTTTTGATACATTTAAAGAGTCATAGATGTACGATTCAGAATGTGTTGTGATAAGTTCAAAAATCATTGGTGGAGAGGCAATTTAGCGATGGATACTATATGGGAGTTTAGTTTTGTGGTTTCAAAATTAAATTTTTGTACCTATGGATTTTCAAGAAGAACATCTTCATTATTACCACCATTCTTGGTGCATTTTTCATCCTAGAATACAAATTTTTTTAAGGAATTGATTGCGCTGTTTTGGTGGTTTGGAATGGAAAAGAATGTGGAAAATTTTGTTTCAAGATGCCTCACCAATCTATAGGTTAAGGTAGTTCTACACAAAATAGTTGGAATGTTTAACTATTTACCAATTCTTATTTGGAAATGGGAGAATAAATCCATGTATTTTTTGACAAGTTCCCCTAGGATGGTTTGGAAAAAGTATTCCATATGGGTGATAGTGGATAATCTCACAAAGTCAGCGCATTTCATCCCTATTTATGAATATAATACGGTGGAGGACTTATCTAAAATATATATTTGAGTACTGGTACTGATACCTGGAATACTATTCTTGATATTATCAAACCATGATCTATGGTTTAGATATATTTTATTGAAATCCTTACACCATACCCTTGGGAATCAGTTGACTATGAGTATGGAATATCATCCTAAGATGGATGGGAAACCAAAATGATGATACAAATGTTCGAATATTTTTTGGGCTTCTGTAATAGATTAGCATGTCTTATGGTAGGAACACATACCATTATTAGAGTTCTCATATAAAAACAATTTTCAAGCCTCAATACATATGGATCCTTTTGAATAATTGATTGGAATTACTTGTCATTCTATACTTTTTTTTAGAAACAACTGTGACTTCACTGGTTGGGACGATCGTTCTCTAAGAGATAATAGAAAATATTTAGTTTATCAGAAGAAGGATGGTGATAGATCATGGTCCTAAGAAATCATTTGTGGATCATCATAGATTTTTGTTTTCATTTGAGTTGATTGATCATGTGTTCTGGATATTCTCTCCAAGGGTTAGGAATCGTCGTTTTGGGAAGTAGGGAAATTCATCTCCATGATAAATAGGCTCTTTGAAGATACTTGAATGGGCTGGAGAGGTGGAATATCAATTTCTATTTCAATAATGGTTCAGTTTAGTGAAAAACATGTTCCACATATCTCATATTAAAAAGTATCATTCTGATACTGACCATGTGATATGATGTGATCACATTAACTCAGCACCATATTCTTCGTTGTTTTATATGATGGTAAATATTTTTGATAGGAAAGAGAAAGTCTTACATGGAAAAAATATCTCTAGTAATGTTTTTTTTGGAATTATGGTCTAATTTAGAAGGAGACTTGGGAACAAGAGAAGGAAATACTCATGAAATGACCCAAAATCTTTTAGGAAAATGTGGTTTTCAACTTTCTAGGTATATAAAATCCAATGGTAAGGAGAATTTATCACCCATGGTTAGAATTAAGGAACACATTATTTATGTATTTTAAGTATTTAATGTATTTGTTGTGATTTTTTTTAGGGATTAGAGGAAATTTTAAATATTTTGGGGTATTTTTTGAGGTTCATAGTTTGAGCACATTTAGTAGAAACCGTGAAACTATAACAAGACACTTTGAGATGTGGGTTAGTGGATACTAGGTAGGTACATGATTTGTAAAAACCGTGTATAAACCTGTGGGTAATAATTATTTTTTAAATAAGGAAAAACATAGATGGTACACATTTTTTCTAACCATGTGAGCCATCTATGTGAAAGGTGTTAGGATGTAATGGATGACACACAGTTTTCCTAACCATGAATGGTTAAATTTTATATCCTAATATTTTTTATCTCACTAATTATCGATCATAAACCACTATTTTCCCACTATTACAACCCTAACTTAGTTTTCACTCCTCCCAAAGGCTGTGGAGACTCTTCCCTTCAATCCGGGAATGATCTGTTGTAAAATTTTGGTTTGATAAAGCCTAGAATCCATGGTATGTATCCATTATTTGTGGTTTTTTGTAGATCTCAACTTATTCCTTATATTTGATTGATAGATCTATTATTTTCAGGATAGATCTATGATATTTGATTCCAATAATAATGATATATTGTAATGCCCGAGACTTTTATAAGAAATATTTTTTTTATCAAAATAATCTTTCACTAACACTAGCTTGGATTGCTTTACACGCAACCGTGGCCTTCCTCGATAGCTTGCGTCGTACGCAATACTGAGTTTCACTAAAAAATGATATACTATTAAAATATTATTAAAACTAGCAGTTATGAATAGTAATAACCACTTTTTGAAATTTTATAAATTTCATTTTTCAATATGGACTTCATTTTTGGATTCGTAATATCGAAATTATCCTAGGGTGAAATTTTGGTATTTTTCTGAAAACATTCAATTTTTTATGAATAGTGAATCCACTAAGTGGTAGTTAAAAAAACTGAATTTTTCATAAAACTTAATTGTACTGCTTCTGTGAGTGGAATTTGGAAAATACTAGAGACACAATTAATATCAAGGACTAAAATGTGGTTCAATGAGATGAAAATAATTTTTGGTTAATAGTAACTTTTTAATTTTTTTACCACAGTTAAAAAAAAGGGTAATTAAGGGTAAAAATGATATTATTATTACCCTAAAACATGTCCTAATTATATTGGACAAGTCTAATTCGACCAAAAAAAATTTTAGGAATAAAATATGACCATTTAGGCCCACATGGATTAGATTACGACATTTATTATTAATTTATTTATAGAAGGGTTAAAATAGTAAAAATCAATGTTTAATAACTAAATCATTTTTAATATGGGGTTATACATAAAATAAATTCGACTATAAATATTAATTAGAAAGATAAAACGATTTCATACATAATGGTATTTTATTTCTAATTTTTATACATTATATAATTTAATTTATTTATGACACAACAATGATGCAGTAATTATCTTATTAATGAAATATTGACATAATTGATGTTATAAATACCCAAATAAATACACTTTGAGACTTTTTATTAATTCCACTAATTTAATAGGTTAATATGACATGTTAGTATTGATTTAATTAACTTCGTTATAACTTATCATTCTGTTATGATTTTCACAAAAATGAATTACTAAATAGTGTCAAAATTGACATAAAATAGTTTTTAAAACAAATATTATATTATTAATTGTTATTTTATTCCTAAAAATCTAAGGTTCATCCAAATGAATTAGATAAGGTTATATATATTAATAATAAACAACTTGGTGTTCTTTTAGCTTGATATAGTATGTTTATTAACCTTATAGTATAAGAACACAAGAAGACACGGTAGAAGTAAAATTATTTAACTTAATGTTAAATCTACATGATAAGTTTAAAATAGGAACTTAAACTTGTCCAAATTCAATTGGATGAGAGTCCTTCGACCCATCCCCACCTTATCCTATAAATAAATCAATTTGGAGCTATTTAAAACCGAACATGACTTTATAATAAAATAATATTTTTAGTTATTCCAAAGGTGCCCCTCTCCTCCATTATAAAAGGGAACCTCCTCCCTCTCTTCCTCACACCACATTGAGCCTTCAATCTCGTCCAACCCATGAAAATTTCTCCTCTCCACTTCCCTAGATACATCCTAGAGGTCCTGAGGTTCTTTAAAGACGATTTTTAGTTCCCTAAAAGAAGTTCTCAAAGAAGCACTTCAAAGAAGCGGTAATGTCCGTTACCAATTTTTTCATCTTTATTTCTTCTTCCACTTATTATTATTTAGTTGTTTCATTATGAAGTAATAACATAATTATCAATAATATACTAATATGTTATTATAATTATGAAACAACCCTATTTCACCATCTATCCATCCTACGGAAAAAGAAATCACCGCGTGTGCGTACGTACGGAATACCGTCTCCACGCCGTGGTGTAATCTATTTTCCACCACCACCTTACTTGGATGGGTATAATGGTGTAAATAATGACTATATATTACTATTATAAAGTTATATTGATTCTGAAATAGTATACATACACTCCAATATAATTCCACGATCATGAGAACGATATCATCGCTTGTGCGTACGTACGGAATATCGTCTCCACGATGTGATGTGATTCGTTCTACATGATATTCATTGCATAATGATTATATAAATGAATTGAACGAATAAATATGATATATAGTACATTAATACCATTTTGGAAATGATTTATCTATAACATAAAGAGAAGAATAAGAATTTATTTGACAAAACACGCATAAGAACAAAAAGTAATAAACACCTGAATAACAAGTAGCAATGAAATATTACTACCAAGAAACTAAGAATATGACCATATATGATATCATAACAATAATTATGATTCTATTTTAAGTCAATAACATTATTTAAATCATTATACAGGAGGTTCAGACACTTACGAGGCAAATCGGACCTAAGTTAAGGGAAATATCACAATCTCATTTTTATCCGAGATTGTTTGTACTTTGGTATTTACTGGGGTATATTTTATCATCCACATCCATGTTTCATCAATATGTGATATTAATATACTTCTACAATAGTTAATATCCAATTTTACACTTCGGTGAGTTTTTAGTAAAAGATATGAAAGGAATCTTTTTTCGTTTTTCGTACGAGGTACTTTTTGACTTTTTCGACAAAAGTACGAGAAAAATGTTTTTTTAACTTATACGGCATGAATGGATTTTTAAAACATTATTTCCAAGAATATTCCTTTAAAAATTTTCAAGTTTATTTTTAATCATCTTCTTTTAGTTTAAAATTGTAAGACATGTTAAGAAAGGAAAAATGTTTTTGAAGTAGAAAGGATATTTTCCTCAAGAATGGAGTTCAAGTGTTTTATCAAAATTATTTTCCATATAAGATAATATAGGGTTATATTTCTATCCCTATTATTACATTGATTTGATTATGTTGTGATGGAATTATTTTTATGAATTCCTTTATCTTATATGAATTATTTTATGATGTCATGTTGTTTAAGAATCCCATTTTTATTACATGGGTTATGTAATGATGTATGATTTATGATTTTGTGGCACACATAAGAATGGTATCATTATGAGATGGGTGGGACCTATATCTCCCTCCAATGCATTGGGTAAAGATTTTATATCTCATGAGATAGACATGGATGGAACGGTAGGTTATACCGGTTTAGTGAAACAGGACTGAAATGGGGAGGGAACTCAGTTCAGAAATGGACTTTGTCCACTAAGATAGTCTTGGCAATGTGTCTTGACTAATAAGAAATGATTCTCTATGATTATGTGTATATGCCACAAAGTTTCATGTTTTAAGTCATGATTATTGGGATTACTTTTCACTACTATGATTTATCCCATGTTATGAAATTATGCTCTCTTTTACAGGTTACTATTTCCAAAAGTTATGTTCTTATGAATATGATGTGATTGATATTTCTTTTTATTACCCTTACTGAGCATTTTATCTCACCCTTTTGTATGTTTTCTTTCCCCAGGTCAGGAAGAAGGTTATTAAGAAAGATATTCCAAAAGGGACTATAGATATGATCAAATAAATGGGAGACAGTGTAGACGCTTTATGAACCAGTTGTTTATGTTTCCCAGTTTTCTAAAGAAACTATACCTATACGGTCCTTTCGTGGTTTTGTTATATGTTGTAATAAGTATGCTTCAATTTCGAAGTAATAACAATGTATGTAAAGTATGGGTCATTATAGTTGGTATCAGAGGAAAGGTATAGTCAACATTTGGAAACTAGGATGTGAAATCCTTAGTAAGAACCCTAAGGATAAGTCTAAGCATAGAACACAATCTTAATGTTTTAGAAATGGCCATGAATAACCTAGGATAAGACCTTAAGTGTGAAATTTTATTCTTGATTATGTGGTTTTCCTATTATAATTAGTGTTTCTCACATTATTCATCTTGGTTTTAGTCAATGGCTGGAACCCGAAGGAACCGTGTTAATGCGGAATGCGACGGGCAATGCAATTATTGTCCCCCGGAGCAACCAAACGTTATGGGAGCTGGATTGAAAAATCTTGTAGCCATGCTCACACAACTTTCTCAAGCTATGAATCATGCAGGACTTCCAAACGAGCAAAGGAAGGAGCAATATTCTGTTGAATCCTTCATGAGACAGTGTCCACCTTCATTCAGCGGGTCTACTGATCCATTAGTTGCTGAACAAAGGATTAGTACTACTGAAAAGATATTTTCAGTTATTCAATGTTCTGAGCATGATAATGTCATCTTAACAGTGTATCGTTTGGAAGGTGATGCTGATCAATGGTGGAATCTTATTAAGAATATGAGGCAAAGGGATGAAATTGATTCCATGGAATGGGAAAATTTGAAGAACTTATTTTTCAATAAGTACTTCCCTCGTATTCTCCGAACAATGATGGAGAAAGAGTTTCTTGAACTGAAGAAAAAGGATGATGAATCTATTGGTATCGATGAAGAAAATTTTACAAGACTTGCAAGGTACGCTTCTGGTATTATTATCCAACCTGAGAGTAAGATCGATCAATTCTTTAGTGGCTTAAAACCAAGTCTTCGAAGGGCCTTAGCCATAAGGAACTTCAATAGCTACGAGGAAATTGTTCGATGTGCTCTCAAAGTTGAGATGGTGATTGGAGTAACCCATCAGTCATAGAGGTTTGATAAGAAGAGGAAAATGGAATTCAAAGGAAAATCTAAAGAGCACACTGAAAAGAAGATGAGCTTTCCCTTATGCTCAAAGTGTGGAAAGAAACATGGAGGTAATTGTCTTAAAGGGACAAGTAAATGTTTCAAATGTGGAAAGGAAGGTCATCGGGCATTTGAATGCCGTAATGATGGGAAGAAGATGTCTAATGATGCAAACAAAGGAAGGGATGCACATAATGAACCTACTACACTTCAATGTTTCATGTGCAAGGAGATGGGGCATTATTCCAATCAATGCCCAAATCCAAGGGTTGATGATGATGGTCGACATCAACAAACTCTTAAGGCTAAAGACAAAGGAAAGTCACATGCAATTTCTATCAGCGATGTGGAGTACGATAACGATGTGGTGAAAGGTACACTTACTATCCACTCTAAAGTAACAAATGTTTTATTTGATTCTGGATCCACCCACTCCTTTATTTCTGAAGAATTTTCTAAGGATATCACCATATTACCTCAACAGTTAGATGTTGAGTTAGCAGTGACAACCCCTAATTGCACAACAGTCGCATCAAAAGTTTAAAATTCTTCTCCGATTGAAGTTTGTGGGAAAGTGCTTCCTGAAAATCTTGTGATCCTTCCTATAGTGGAATTTGATGTGATTCTTGGCATGGATTGGATTTCTCTACATGGAGCTCATATCAATTTCCAAAGAAGGGAAGTCACATTTCATATTCCAGATCAATCTATGATCGTCTATCGATGCAAGGATGAACATAACCTTGCAGTGGAAATTCCTTCCATATTATGGGTCTTGATTCCTCTAAATGAAGGTTATTTATCTCAAATGGTTGGTGAGAAACTCACAATTAAGAATATGCCCATTGTACGGGAGTTTTATGATGTCTTTCTGGATGAATTACTGGGTCTTCCACCGAATCGTGAAGTTGAGTTTTCAATAGAACTTGTACCGGGTGATTTGCCTATTTCAAAGACACCTTATATAATGGCCCCAATTGAGTTGCAGGAATTGAAGAAGAAACTCCAAGAGAATCTTGATAAGGGGTTCAAACGCCCTAGTGTGTCACCTTGGGGAGAACCTATTCTGTTTGTTAATAAGAATGATGGATCAATGAGACTCTGCATTGATTATCAAGAACATAACAAGATCACTATCAAGAACAAATATCCTTTCCCGCGCATTGATGACCTATTTGACCAACTATGCGGAGTAGAATACTTTTCCAAGATTGATCTTCATTCAGGGTATCATCAATTAAGGGTCAAAAGGGAGGATATACCAAAGACGGCTTTCCGTACAAGGTATGGACACTATGAATTTATATTGATGCCATTTGGTCTTACTAATGCCCCTGCTATCTTCATGGATCTGATTAATAGAGTGTTTAGAGACTATCTCGATCAGCTTGTGGTAGTATTTATAGACAATATTCTTTTATATTCAAGGAAGAACATGAAGATCACTTGATAATTATATTGAAGAACCTGAGAAAGGAGAAGCTTTATGCCAAATTTACCAAGTGTGAATTTTAGCTTCAAAAAGTTTCATTTTTGGGTCACATAATCTCAAAAGAGGGGATATCTGTGGATCCAGCAAAAACAGAGGTTATTGAAAGATGGTCGAGACCAACAACAGTGACTGAGATCCGAAGTTTTCATGGTTTGGCTGGATATTATCGACGTTTTTTGAAAGATTTTTCACGATTATCTAATCCACTTACAAAGTTGACTCAGAAACGAGTTATGTTTGTTTGGACGGAGGAATGTGAAGAGAATTTCAAGGAGTTGAAAAGAAGGTTATCCAGTGCACCTGTGCTCACACTGCCTTGTAGTGGAGCAAGGTTTGTGATCTACAGTGATGCATCCAAGAAGGGATTAGGGTGTGTTCTTATGCAAAATGATATGGTGATAGCTTATGCCTCACGACAGTTGAAAATACATGATCAAAATTACCCAACTCATGATTTGGAGTTAGATGCGGTAATCTTTGCATTAAAGATTTGGAGGCCTTATCTTTATGGAGAAAGTTGTGACATTTATACTGATCATAAAAGTTTAAAGTATATTTTCACACAAAAGGAGATGAATATGCGCCAATGAAGATGGTTGGAGATGATTAAGGATTACGACTGCTCAATCCATTACCACCCTGGGAAAGCAAACAAGGTGGCAGATGCATTAAGTTGACAAGACCATGGCAGTTTATCCATAATGAGGATCACAAAAGATAAAATATTTATGGATTTACAAAGGATGGATATTGGAATTATAATGGAAGGGGGGAAATAGTATCTTTCTCAAATGAATGTTCAACCATCTATACATGTGAAGATTAAAGAGGCACAGAAAGAAGATGTCGAGTTACAAAAGAAGGTGAGAAATGTTCCTGAATTCAACCTTGATTGTGATGGGATAATAAAGTTCAGGAATTGGGTTTGTGTTCCTCCCATCCCCGAATTAAAGAAGGAGCTGCTGGATGAGGGTCATAGTTCTTCATTCTCTATTCATCCCGAAAGCACGAAGATGTATAGGGACCTGAAAGAGTACTTTTGGTGGGATGGCATGAAAAGAGATGTTGCTAAATATGTCTCTCGATGCTTGGTTTTTCAACAAGTTAAAGCTGAGAGACAGAAGACTAAGGGGATGTTACAACCATTACCCATACCCAAATGGAAATGGGAAAACATCACTATGGACTTTGTCACAGGACTTCCTAAAACATCCAAAGCCAATAAAGCTATCTGGGTCATAGTTGATCTTCTTACTAAGTCTGCACACTTCATTACTATTAGAGAGGATTTCTCTCTAGATCAGCTTGCCAGGATATATGTAAAGGAAGTGGTAAGAATGCATGGAGTACCACTTTCTATTATATCTGATCGGGATCCGAGGTTTACCTCAAAGTTCTGGCGAAGTCTTCAGCATACTCTGGATACAGAGTTATGTTTCAGCACTGCTTATCATCCTCAGACAGACGGTCAGTCTGAGAGAACAATTCAAACTCTAGAAGATATGTTGAGAGCTTTCTCTATGGATTTTAAAGGTGGTTGGGATCAACACCTACCTTTGTTGGAATTTTCTTATAATAATAGATTTCACTCCAGTATTCAGATGGCTCCTTATGAAGCTCTCTATGGAAAGAAATGCAGGACTCCAACTTGCTGGGATGAAGTTGGGGAAAGAAAGCTATTAGAACCTGATCTTGTTGATGAAATGGCAGAAAAGGTCAAATATATTCAACAACACATAAGAGCAGCTCACAGTCGATAGAAAATTTATGCCGACAACTGAAGAAAAGACCTAGAGTTTGAAGTGGGTGATAAAGTGTTCTTACGAATATCTCCCTGGAAGAGGGTCATGAGATTTGGAAAGAAGGGGAAGTTGAGCCCTAGATATATCGGTCCTTTCGAAATACTGGATCGTGTTGGGAAGGTTGCTTACCGATTGGTGCTTCCACCGAATCTCTCTCAAGTTCACGATGTGTTCCATGTATCTCTCCTGAGAAAGTACATACCTGATCCTTCACATGTACTTAGCTCAGAAGTTGTACCGCTGGAGCAAGATCTTTCTTATGAAGAACATCCGATAGAGATTTTGGATCGTAGTAAAAAATTCCTATGAAACAAGACCACTCGATTGGTGAATGTTTTATGGAGGAACCACCAATTAGAAGAAGCTACATGGGAGCTTGAGGATATGATGAGGGAGAGGTATCCTCATCCGTTTGTTACAAAGTGACGAATTTCGAGGGCGAAATTCATTTTAAGGGGGGTAGAATGTAACGCCCGAGACTTCTATAAGAAATATTTTGTTTTTATCAAAAGAATCATTCACTAACACTGGCTTGGCTTGCTTTACACGCAACCGCGGCCTTCCTCGATAGCTTGCGTCATACGCAATATCGAGTTTCTCTAAACAATGATATACTATTAAAATATTATTAAAACTAGCCGTTATGAATATTAATAACCACTTTTTGAAATTTTATAAATTTTATTTTTCAAAATGGACTTCATTTTTGGATTCGTAATATCGAAATTAGCCTAGGGTGAAATATTGGTATTTTTCTGAAAACATTCAGTTTTTGATGAATAGTGAAACCACTAAGTGGTAGTTAAAAAAACTGAATTTTTCATAAAACATAATTTTACCACTTCTGTGAGTGGAATTTCGAAAATCCAAGAGACACGGTTAATTTCAAGCACTAAAATGTGGTTCAATGAGATGAAAATAATTTTTTGTGAATAGTAACTTTTTACTTTTTTTTACCACGGTTAAAAGTAAATAGGGTAATTAAGGGTAAAAATGATATTATTATTACCCTAAAACATGTCCTAATTCTATTGGACAAGTTTAATTCGACCGAAAACAAACTTAGGAATATAATATGACCATTTAGGCCCACTTGGATTAGATTAGGACATTTATTGTTAATTTATTTAAAGAAGGGTTAAAATAGTTAAAATCAATGTTTAACAACTAAATCATTTTTAATATGGGGTTACACATAAGATAAATTCGACTATACATATTCATTAGAAATCTAAGACTATTTTCTACATAATGGTATTTTATTTGTAATTTTTAGACATTAAATAATTTAATTATTTTATGACCCAACGGTGATGCAGTAATTATCTTATTAATAAAATATTGACATAATTGATGTTATAAATACCCAAATAAATATAATTTGAGACTTTTTATGAATTCCACTAATTTTCTAGGTTAATATCACATTTTAGTATTGATTTAATTAACTTATTTTGAACTTATCATTCTTTTATGATTTTCAAAAAAATCAATTACTAAATAGTGTCAAAATTGACATAAAATAGTTTTTAAAACAAATATTATATTATTAATTGTTATTTTATTCCTAAAAATCTAAGGTTCGGCCAAATGACTTAGATAAGGTTATATATATTAATAATAAACAACTTGGGGTTCTTTTGGCTTTATATAGTAAGTTTATTAACCTTATTGTATAAGAACACAGGAAGACACGGTAAAAGTAAAATTATTTAACTTAATGTTAAATCTACATGATAAGGTTAAAATAGGAACATAAACTTGTCTAAATTATATTGTATGAGAGGATTTCGACCCATCGCCACCTTATCCTCTAAATAAATCAATTTTGAGCTATTTAAAACCGAACTTGACTTTATAATAAAATAATATTTTTAGTTATTCCAAAGGTGCCCCTCTCCTCCCTTATAAAAGGGAACCTCCTCCCTCTCTTCCTCACACCACATTGAGCCTTCAAACTCGGCCAAACCCTGCCAATTTCACCTCTCCACTTCCCTAGAGACATCATAGAGGTCCTGGTCTTCTTTAAAGACCAAGTTTAGTGCCCTAAAAGAAGGTCTCAAAGAAGCACTTCAAAGAAGAGGTAATGTCCGTTACCGATTCTTTCATCTTTATTTCTTCTTCCACTTCTTCTTCTTTAGTTGTTTCATTATGAAGTAATAAAATCATATCACTCATATACTGATATGTTATTATAAGTATGAAACAACCCTATTTAACCATCTATGCATCCTACGGAAAACAAATCACCGCGCGTGCGTACGTAAGGAATACCGTCTCCACGTCGTGGTGTAATCTATTTTCCACCACCACATTACTTGGATTGGTATAATGGTGTAAATAATGTCTATATATGACTATTATAAAGTGAGATTTATTATGAAATAGTATTCATACACTCCAATATAATTCCACGATCATGAGAACGATATCATCGCTCGTGCGTACGTACGGAATACCGTCTCCACGATGTGATGTGATTCGTTCTACATGATCTTCATTGCATAATGATTATATAAATGAATTTAATGAATAAATATGATATATAGTACATTAATACCATTATGGAAATCATATATCTATAAACTAAAGAGAAGAATAAGAATTTATTCGACAAAACATGCATAAGAACAAAAAGTTATAAACACCCGAATAACAAGTAGCAATGAAATATTACTACCAAGAAACTAAGAATATGACCATATATGTTATCATAACAATAATTATGATTCTATAATAAGTCAATAACATTATTTAAATCATTATACAGGAGGTTCGGACACTTACGAGGAAAATCGGACCTAAGTTAAGGGAAATATCACACTCTCATTTTTATCCAAGATTGTTTGTACTTTGGAAATTACTGGGGTGTATTTTATCATCCACATCCATGTTTCCTCAATATGTGATATTAATATACTTCTAAAATAGTTAATATCCAATTTTACCCTTCGGTGAGTTTTTAGTAAACGATATGAAAGGAATCTTTTGTCGTTTTTCGTACGAGGTATTTTTTGACTTTTCCGAAAAAAGTACGAGAATAATGTTTTTTTAACTTATACGGCATGAATGGATTTTTTAAAAATTATTTCCACGAAGATTCCATTACAAGTTTTCAATTTTATTTTTAATCAACTTCTTTTAGTTTAAAATTTTATGACATGTTAAGAAAGGAAAAATGTTTTTGAAGTATAAAGGATATTTTCCTCAAGAATGGAGTTCAAGTGTTTTATCAAAATTATTTTCCATCTAAGATAATATAGGGTTATACTTCTATCCATATTATTACATTTATTTTATTATTTTGTGATGGAATTATTTTTATGAATTCCTTTATCTTATATGAATTGTTTTATGATGTCATGTTGTTTAAGAATCCCATTTTTATTACATGGGTTACGTAATGATGTATGATTTATGATTTTGTGTCACACATAATAATGGTATCATTATGAGATGGGTGGGACCTATATCTCCCTCCAATTAATTGGGTAAAGATTTTATATCTCATGAGATAGACATGGCTGGAATGGTAGGTTATACCGATTCAGTGAAACAGGACTGAAACGGGGAGTGAACTCGGTTTAGAAATGGACATTGTCCACTAAGATAGTCTTGGAAATGAGTCTTGACTAATAAGAAATGATTCTCTATGATTATGTATGTATGACACAAAGTTTCATGTTTTAACTCATGATTATTGGGATTAATTTTCACTACTATGATTTATCCCATGTTATGAAATTATGCTCTCTTTTGCAGGTTACTATTTCCAAGAGTTCTGTTCTTATGAATATGATGTGATTGATATTTATTTTGTTTACCCTTACTGATCATTTGAGCTCACCCTTTTGTTTGTTTTCTTTCCTCAGGTCAGGAAGAATGTTATTAAGTAAGATATGCCAAAAGGGACTATAGATATGATGAAATAAATGGGAGACAATGTAGACGCTTTATGAACCAGTTTTTTATGTTTCCCAGTTTTCTAAAGACACTATACCTATATGGTCCTCTCTTGGTTTTGTTATATATTGTAATAATTATGCTTCAATTTCGAAGTAATAACAATGTACGTAAAGTATGGGTCGTTATATATATGGTTGTTTTGAGGTTAGGTAACATGATATAAAGCAATTTTTTGGTGATTCAACTCATTTTTATGGAATAATTTATTCAATTATTCATTTACTCCATAATTTCAAAAGTAGTTGGCTTTACTATTGACTCCTATTATTATAAAAATAAGATTTAATTTTGAAAAATTTTAATTTCTTGAAATTGATGTTAAAATCATGGTAGAATCCATCTATATTGATGGCTTGTGGATTTGCAAGGTTTGATTATTATGAAAGGTGTTTGGTTTATGGGTCTTAAAATGATGATTTGAAATTCTATATTTGATTTGACTTGTGGAAATGGTTTGATGGTAATATTTTAAATAAAATAACTTTTTTATTAAAATGGATATAAATGGTTTGTTTGGAATTATTTTTTGGAGTAATGGTTGGTGTGTGCTCATATGCATTGGGACAGATAATCCTATGAAGTTTCACCAATCATTAGTGAGATGTATAAGTTTATAAACTTTCCCCCATAAAAATGGCCCAAAATTTAATGGATTTATGAAAGGATGAATCACTAATCATGAGTATAGGAAGGTTCATGGTTTCATGCACTGTTGTATGAGTGGATATGTGGAATGGAATTGATTATGAATTAATAATATTTATGAAATGTTTTTAAAGAGTTATTTTGTTACTTTCCTTGAAAAAAAATTTTGTTGGAAAAATGTATTGGTATGGAAGATCTTTTCTTTGATATAAATAGTAAAACTATTTTAATGTGTTTAATAAAATTTGTTTTATATAATTCTTCAAACTTGTTCTATCCTAGTGGCGTGAATAGGGAAGACATTTTGGGAAAACCTACTGGGTTTCATAACCCCCAGCTTGGGAACATTGGTGAGTTTTCAGATAATATTTATCATTCATAGATAAAGGAAAATTATCTCATTTTCTAGTAATGTATAATCATACATTGGATCATATTTTAGTTTTGTATATTGGAGAATATTGGTAGCCATGGATTTAGTGTCCTTGGATTCTCTGAGCTTTTTCTATTTTGTCTACTACTTTGTATTTTTTATGTTGGTATTAATTTATTCTTAGAACTTTGATATAGTTTAGTTTAGTTTGGCATACATTGAATTATACTATAGTGTTATCATTAATCAAATTGTTTTTTTCTGGTTTATGGTGATGTTAGTTGTGATTATTTTAGTTTGAAAGGGAAAATTATCACCAAACTGTTATGAAGGACAAGTCATTTATTATCAAACATTGTAATCATGGGGATATATCTTCAGTCCATCTAATATCCTTAAACCTTCAAATTCCAAGTAGGAGTGGTGGGATGTTACAAATATTATATCATACATTTCTCATGTGCTTTGGAAATTGAAATCATCATCATTTTTCATGTATGTACAACCACCCCCATAAAATGAAGAATCCCATTTTCCCTTGACTATACTTATATATAGTAATAAGGATGGGTTTAATGGGTAAATATGATTTTTATGAAATTATTACGATTCTATTAAGATTAATTATACAAAAATATTAATAATACGAGGAATAGAAAAATGTTTTTAAATTCATCAGTTTAAAATAAGATCTCTAAGAGGAAAAAATTATTCATTCAATCAAATATATTTGTATCCATTTAATCATCTTATAATTCTATTAATTTATAATTTATTACTTAAGTAAAACTGATAAAAATATCATTATTTAACTATAATAATTCGTTCACAACTAAATCACCCAAAAATCATCCATGAATTATTATATATTATTGTTTGTGTCGGTCTAACCATCTACTTGAACAATGATATAAAATAATGCCATGGATGACTGTGAGAACTTATTTATGAATATTATTTGCTATAAATAATTAAATAAATATCTTATTTTGGTTGTTTAATTTTAATATGAATATTAAAATTACTAATTTTGATACAAATTTACATTTGTTAAATATCAGTGAAACATGTTCATGGTGGAATTCATTGTTCAGGGTCATAACCAAGAAATTCATAGAATGAAATCATAAAAATAAATATAATTAGAAAGAATAAAATAAAATCGATTTTATAATATAGAAATGATGAAATTTTGGAGAAGGAAAAATAATAACACTTATATTATGAAACTAGTTTGAAATTACTGTGCTTACTCACACTTGATATTGAAAAGAACAACTAATATAAAAATTAAGAATATCTGTAAATGATGTTTATAAAATATTATAGGTAATAATAACATCATTAAATAGGAACTTATGAGATTTTTTTTATTATATAGGATACTTCGGAACATTATTGGAATATTTGAATTATGATATGTGTATATTTATCTGGTTTTAAAATCCATGAAACATGATTGATTTTGTGAAAAATGTTTTTTATATTGTGTATAAAAATCCAATTTGATATGTTATAGAATTATTTATCTTTTATTCATGGCCTGTTAGTTTTCATTTTATTATCTCAAATTAATGTGGTTTTTATTAAAATATTACTCAACTTGTAATGATTTCATTCCCTATATTATTTCCAAATCATTATTTATTTTGAAAAATAATTCATTTGGAAAATTTTTATTCTTTATAAACCCTTGAATATTTTAATTAGTTATTCATAGAGATTTACATGTCCCATAATTTTTCTCCTTTACCTATATTTTTTCTATTATGTTTCTTGTAAATAAAATGGACCCCATGTAGTATTCATTGCGTACATTTTTTAATGTCCTTATATATGTATAAATAATTGATTAAGTTTTTTTATATTACTTTTTTTATCCTTAAATATTTTCTACCAAATTTTTTAATGTTTTCTGTGTAATTAATTTTTATTAAAGTATGAAAATAATCCCTTTTAATTTTTGTTTCTGTTATCACATATTTCTATAATTTTGTTCTTGTAATGAAAATTTCTCCCTTAAAATTATTATTTTTAAAATAATTAATAACCCTCCTTATTTTATAAAAAATTATTTTTTAAATAATAAATAATTTTAAAAGGTCAAGGATATTCCTTATTCATGAAGGTAATTTTCTTATTCTCTAAACAATTGTTCTACAGGTTCATAAAAATATTTTGGAAAACTTTAATTCTTTTTTGAGCATATTATTTAAATTTTTTCATCTGCTTTTTTCTCTAGGGGAAAAATAGAATGTTTTTTTTAATCAATGGAGTGATTTATCACTACCATTGACTTTCCTAACCGACCATTATGAATAGGAATATCCTTTATTTATATTCATTTCATTTCTAAACACCATAATTTATGTTTCATTAATTAAAATGTGTTCACCTAAATTATATACATCACATTATTGAGAAAATTATTTACTAAACAATATACTCATTATCTAAATAGTATAACTAGAAAAATGGCATTGAATTGTATCTACTATGAATTTTATATAGTATCATTTGATACCCATTCCTATTACATGGGTTTATTAATATTATAGTTTTAATTAGCAATCATTTCATTATATGATTCTATTTGAAATGGTTATGAAACACACTTTTCTTTCATAAGATTGAGATGATATGGTGACTGATTAATTTCAAGTGTGAAAAATATGGATGGATAATGAATTGTGGGGTCCTATATGTCCCATCGACTCTTTGGTTAGAATTTTATATCTCATGAGATATGTATACATAATTTCAATTATATTTGGCTACAAAATGTGAGTGAAACTAGCGAATAAAAGAGTGTGGGTGCAAGTAGTGTCACACGAAGGTAATGATACCATTTTATTTTGTTTCTTAAAATTATATATGTTAGTAAATTTTTCAATTTAATGTTACATTTCCATTCCATAATCCAATTTTTATACACAATGAATCATATTTATTATCTACGGATTTAGCTATTTTTTAATGGTACATGTGTGTTAATTTTAAATTGCATGTCCCTCTATCATCACTTTTGGGGGAATTTTATTAATCCATCTTAAATTTTATAAGATATTTCTCCCCAACTCATATTTTCTCTTTTGATTATGATTTAATCCTTAATGACATATTGATGATATTTTCCCCTTACAAAATGTTTGAGGTTAATCCTTTCCTATGTTTCCATTCCCCAAGTTCTGAAGAAGTTTGTATAATATGAGATGTATATAAGGGATATCAAATTGGAAAATATATGAAAAAATGATTAGGAGTGTTTAAAAATTAGTATTTTATATTACTAATCTTGCAATATACTAAACCCTAGATTATCTAGTTTGGGTGACTATTTGTGATATGGAATGATTATTCATGTAAAATAATTGAATAAGTATGTTTTTCTATATCAGATCTCCTTAGCATGTATGAGATGATGGTTTAGTTATTTTGGGAATTATATTACAAACCTTACTAAAAACCATTTCAATAAGTCTATGGTGTGAATATATGTGTTGGATAATATCTAAAAAAATTAGTGAAATAGAAATTGTGTGGTTTTCCTAGAAATAATATCCCTCAGATGATACTAGAAATTTAATGCGGTCATAGAATACATTCACCGCGTTTTAATCATAATGAAAAATAATAGTTAAGTTGAAAATTTATCACCACTCATTTATTAATGAGTGGGACTAATACTATACACCCAGATATACACTACTAGGGGATATGGATTGGTTAATTCACATTCTTGTTATAAAACATTATGAGGGAGTTAAATATATTTATGTTAGATAATCTAATATGAAAGTGACCCTGGGTAAAATATATCGAAATATAGATATTCCTAAGTTAAGGTACACATAAATTGATATGTTATTTCATGGATAATGATTCAATTAGATTTTAATAGAATATATTTTTTGGTTTTTTAGGTTTAGAGTATTCTAAAAAATTTCTTGGTAATTCATGACCACTATTTTGACTATTAGATTAAGAGGTACATGATAATCCAATTCAATGTCACCTAGGTTGAAATAATAGTGATATAGGTTAAACTGAGAGTGCTTTATGTTTTACCATGTTTGAAACATGTTCAATTAGAATAACCATAAGCTAACATTCAAGCATCATTAATTGATACATCTTCAAGTTAATTTTTCCTTTGGTTATTTCTTATAATTATCTTATAATCTCCATCACTCACGTTAAGTATTTTGGTTATAGTAATGTCTTACCCTGATAAAATATGTTTAATGGTCAGTGTTAGGGATAAAATATATATTTTCCCATTGAGAATCTTTAATGGATAAGGGGTGGAGTGATAAATATTTTTTGAGTAATTCAAACCAGATATCATGAATTATGATTAATAGTAAGTACTTTGTTGGGATTATAAACACACCAATGAATATAAGGATCAAGTCTCTTGGATGTTCGAGTGATTAAAGTGATGGAGGAAAAAATATTCCATTTCCAACCTATCAAATATATTAGATGATGGACACAAGGGAATGTATTAAGGGACGAAGAATTTTTTTCATGTGTTGAAGGATTGTTCATGGATCATGTGATTCTTGATGATAGATGAATATATCAACTAATACAATAGAAGGTATAAAATATCCATAAAATATTTCATCAAAACATCAATGCCTCAAATTTATGGAGTTTTTTCACTCTGATAATTGATTCCCTAACCCTAGAAAAACATATGTAATAGGAAAAAATGACAAACTTCAAAAATTGAATAAGGAAAATCCATGTGAAGACTATCAATGAAGTGTTACATGATGAAAAAGGTACACTTATCATCCACTAACAAGTTGTGGATATCTTCATGGAGTTTTATTGTAAGTACTAAATTATATCTAGGATGTTTTCTAAGAGCATTAAATCCCCACCATAATTACTTTATTATCAATGAAAATCATATATATTTATATAATTATTACATTAGAAGTTAATGTTTATTAGATTTTTCACTATGAAAATTTTATTATAAATCCTTTAGGTGAATCTAATTTTATTATGTATATGGATTGGTTATCTCTAATTAGAGGGAGAAATTAATTTTTGGAATAAGGAAACGAAATTCCATATCAAAATATTGTAGTATACTAATATAAGGATGAGTATAGACACCCTTTATATAGATACTATATAATGCGGATCCTGATACCAAATAATAGTATTCTATTGGATAAAATGGAAGAATAAAATATACATATTAGGGTTAATACTATTTTGAGTAAAATGATATTTTCCCATGTTTATATGATTGATATATCTCTTGAAATTTTAACCTATATCATTTTTATCATTTTTATACCTTTAGATTTTTACCTTGGTAAGGGATAATTAAAATAACTAGGACAGAAATTATTTAATGAGGGAAAATTTAACACTTTGAGATTTTGGTATATATTTATTATTAAATAAATATTGACTAAGTAGATTATTTCACCCTCTAAACCTAACTATAAAAAATACATGCAAATTTAAAATAATTTTTTTAAATTTAACTATTATTATATTTTCATTAAATTAGCTGATATAAATGGAAGTTTACATATTATAAATACTATAATGGAAAAAGAAATAATTAGCATCTACTAGAGTAAGTATCCCATATGAAGTTCATCTTTACAAGAATGGAAATGAGATAGCTTCATTAAGGTTTTCCCTAGTCCTATCCCAATCCAAACTAAAATAATTATTGTATGAGAAAAATATTTTTTGAGAGATGTTCATGCTCATAGAAATATTCATGACTTACATCCTAGTGGAATCACCACATATGTCTACCACTAGATCTTACCTTATTCTGAAATTCTATGAGTAGTTCTTAATAAGTTATGTAACTAAAAATTAAGATGATATAAACAAGTAATTATTAATGTATTCTATTTTTTTATTACATTTATTTAAAACATTTATCATTTTTACTTTGAAATAAAATCAAATTTTACTAAAAAAATGCATCGATAAATTAATGATGTCATTTTAATAGGTTTTTCTCTAAAAATTTGGTTTTTATGAAATTTATTTAGAGTATATGTATATTTTATAGAAAATAATATGTTATTTATATGAATAAATATTACATTCAATTTATTTAGTTATAAATAGGAAATAAAAATCAAATGAGTTAATTCTTTGAAATTCCATTTTTCTATAAATACTCTTATCATTATTTTTTATGATTTTACTTTAAGGATAAATTCATAAATTTTAGAATTTCATTTTTAATAATTTAAATTCAATTTAAATTTCATCATGTCATAATTATATTTTGTTGTTTTTTAATATTTTTCTAAAAATATTGATTTTACAGTTAATAATTCAAGAATACTATTTTTCAAAATACTATGACTTTTATAAAATCACTTAGATATAAGAATAACCTTAATCATTGAAAACAAATTTTTTGAAAAAATATATTTTCTATATGTAAAATTATATAATTTAAAATTTTAATTTTCTTATAGAAAAGTATATTGGGAATTTTAGAATGTAAGTAATATTTTTCTCAATTTGTTTTTAATATGAGATACATTAATTAATTTAAAATTAACATTCACAATTTTTAGGGAGTTAATCTCATAAAATAGATTTAAAATTTATAATTATAAGTTCCTTATTATGTATTAATAATCATTTTCTGTTTAGTTATAATGGAAAATTACATAGGTAAAAACTAGTGATTGTGGTAAAATCCAAAAAGAGATCAATGGTTAAACTAAGAATTAAAAGTCCTAACTTCATAAAAAACATGTTTTTAATGGATTGGTTGAAGTAATACATGACCAAAACAAATATTGACTCAATTAATTTCTATTTAAGAGTATTTTTGAAATTTTAAATAGGTTCTCTTTATATTAATGTCAAATATTTATAGAAATTTCATTCTTAACTCTTATAAAAGGTGCCTCTCCATAACACTTCAAGAACACAACCAAATTTTTATTAAAAACTAAAAATACTCAGAAATTACTTAGAAAAATATCTTCTTTCACATCATAATGATTTTATACATCACATTTTTCCATATCTACTCCCTTTATACGGAATCATTCAAAGGAAGCCGATAGTGCACAACATAAGTACTAATTTTTCCTACACATTTTATCTTTTTTATCATTCCAATAAAAATATATGTAAAACATGAAATTAGAAAAGAATAAAATCATTTTTGATTATATGTATGACATGAAAGGGGTTCCCTACATAGCTTGAAAAGGAAATAACATGCCTCACATGCCACTGTTCATTAAAAATTTTCTTACTATTGGCTCTATACATCTGGATTCTGCTAATCCCAGACCTTCAGAGGATTCTATTTTTGATCCCCCAATTTATTCTAGTGTCATCACTTCATCACCTTTTCAATGGAATCATTCCAATCCAAAATCCGATCCATGAGAAGGTCCTTCTTTTAAGGTAATTTTTTTTTAAGTCTCGATACCGTTACACATTAAAGGTTTTTCCATTCCTAGAGGTCCCTTTGGTTCCTCAGATATCTTCAAACGCTGGATTCCCAGTGCATTCAATATCAATATCCTTCTTTCTGGATGTGTCGACGCACCTTCAGTGGACCTTGGTTAGGAGGTTTTGGCTGGATAAACCCCCTCTTAACCTGCTGAAAAAATTTGTGCAGTAATGGGATATGGATTACCTGACTAGGGTGTCAATACTAAATCTAAGGTCCTTCAACATCATCATTGAATCCTTAAAAATATTATTTTAATGCTTTGTTCTTCATTCCTAGATCCTTCAGATGATGAAGGTTTTATTTGTTCCGCTAGTTGATGGAAACAAATTTGGGATGAGATTCCTCATCAGAGGCTGTTTGGATCCCTCTCCTGGGGAAGACCCTTCCTATACCGAATCTCAAATTATTATGTGGGATTGGGAATGATTTGGGATCATTCCTATACACTGAAGATCAGACTCCATAGATCAAATAATTAATGGTGGACCAAATTTATGTTGATCTTGATATTTATCTCCCCCTTCCACAAAAGATCATACTATGGTTTGAGGGAATAGATGAATGGAACCAAACTCTAGTATATATGGAGGCTCCTATATATTATATGGGTTCTCAACACCAAGGTTACTTCATGACTAGGTGTCGTAGAGGTCACCAGATCCATCCAGAAGGCTGTTAGTCGGATATTTATAGTCATGATAGAGATCTATGTTCTCTAATTACAGTTTATCATCCTTTGATCAATCAAGATTGGGGGAAAACTATATGGGACAAATAGGGGACCTAATTATTTATTTTTTCACTATTATTATCATCCGACATGTTAATTATACAATCATGCTGAGTGGACCACTCATTCTTGAATTTGGTTCCTTTTAGGAAGTCTATTGCTGGAAATGACATTCATTATCTTCATGACTTTTTGAGTTGGCTCCCTAGAACCAACTTCTCTGTACATTAGGATAAAATTATATTCATGGATTTGAATTTTAAAAAATTCCTTATCACATCATGATTGGTCTTCTATGTAACAGAGCATGTGATAATGTCCCATGAGTAACCGTCTCACTAAAAGTTCATAGGAGTTCCCCGCTACGACGAGAACCAGGAAGTGCCCTGAAATTGTTCAGGAATAAATGTTCTATGGCTGCATGATATAATTTTAACAAACATAAATGAAACACTATATCAAGGATGGATACTCATATGAATTTACAGCAACTTTTCATTGTGTATTCCCCTGGTAATATCTAGTAGGATATTATGATAATGATACCCGGTAGTAGGAAATTGACATTATAAGTGTCCTTGGATGTTCCTATCCACGGGCGTGTGTAATGGTCCTTAACTTTAAAATTATTATTAATGTATATTATGAGTCACAAACATTTATTTATTAAAGAAAACAATGACGGCATATGCTCGTGGTGAGGTAGAATATGTTGGGTGCGTCAAAAGTAATATTACATTAATGAATTACGGGAGAAAGGATTTATCACTTTTTTTCATTACTGGAATTAAATATCTCAGTCCCTTTTATAGAAATTATATAGCATAAATAAATCCAAGTACATAGTGTTCTCTAGGAAATTTCAATTTCCAAAAAGTCAAACACCATGTTATCGAGCATATAGGTTGATAACAGTGTCATGAAAACTGCTCGATTGGAGATATTGTGATAAATGGATTACATTACATGTTAAGCATTTGTAAGAGGTGACATGTAATTGTGCCATTAACTTGTTTCTCTGTGGATTCTATAGCATGTTGTAAGAAGATAACCTTGGACTTTTGGAAGGCTCACCTAATGCCATTGAGAAAGAGAACTAGATGGTCACACACTAAATGTATCCGAAATTTCAGTTAAATAATTTCTTATTAAAAAAGTTGAATAAATACTATTCCTAGTTGTGGTTTAATAATTATTCATGTATGACTGATCACATTTAATTTATTTATCAGTGAATAATCGATTTATATTTATTTATTTATTTGATAAATAAATAGTTGTTATTCAAGATCTGATAAATATTTTAGAGGATGGGCGGACCAAGTTTAAGGGTCAAGTGAGAAAATAATATTAAATATTATTTGATTTAATTAATATTTAATTGTAACATGCAATCTAAGAACATGTCATTGAAAAAATGGTAGGTACATTATTATTTTATATGGGAGTTTCAAAAGGAATAATAAAATATATAACAACACTTATTATAATTTATTTATTATTACTTTGTAAATTAAATTCCCGTTACATATTATTCTATTATTATCCAAGGGGGAAACCTACATGAAAGATATCCAATTTTGGTTGTGCAAAATATTTTGGAGAAAAATTTTCAATGCTCTAGAGCCCCTTTTTTCTCCAAGAATGCACTCAAGAACGAGAGTGGCCATCCTCCACATGATCAGAGAATGTATTGGAAGTGGATCTCAAGACAATTTATGGAATATAACACAAGCACCTAACACCTAGTGACTCCATTTGGCGAAGTCTAGAGATTCGTGGAGCACATGGGGATTATTTCTAGAGGAGATATACTATTGATATCTACAAAGCAATGAAATTCCCACTATAGATCTGTGGTTAGAAACATAAAAAAATATTGAAAACCATAGAGGTATTTATTTAATTTAATTTAATCGGTTATTAAAAAAAATATGTTGATCCTCTCTATAGGTTCAAGTCTCTTTTTTATAGATCTAAATATATTTTTTATTCTATGGATACGGGCATTAATCATCGTATTGATCCAGAAATAATCGTTGATCACATTAAAATTTAAATTTGGGTGATGAACCAACCGCTCTTCCACTTTTCATGGAACTTACAAGTGGTATGAGTGGGGTAATATTTTCTTTTATAATAATTTAAATAATTTATTGATGATTTATGGTTTAATAATTTATTTTTCAGTAAAGGTTTATTCATTCTTGTAATCTCAATTCAGTTATCTGTTCTTACTCTTTCGTTTCTCACAGATCTAAAAGAAATGAATAATATTTTGATTAAAATTACATTGAGGATCTCATCAGGATGCGCTGATGATTTTAACTAGGTAACACAACATTACACACTGTGTATTCATAATTACTTGCTATGTAATCTTCCACACATTCCATGTAATATGTATTACACGCTGTGTAGTTTTCTTCAACACATCGTGAGTAATATTTCAATTACTCAAGCCATGTGAATTAATGTAATGTGGTGTAGTTAATTCTTACACTGCATGTTGACCAGTAAAAACTGGTGCATGGTCAGTTAAAATACATACTATTTGGCCCAATGGACAAAATGTGTAGTCCCTTCGGGTCAATGTTAAGTTGTGTGTCCCATACATAGATATCTTGACTGGTGACTATGTAATGTGGAGTCTAAACGGCGTGTGTCCCACTAGACATGTCATGTACTCCACATATTTCCAATGTATACCTCACACTCCATTTCCCCAGGCGTGTACTAAATATGGATGGTGAGGAGGGTACACACCTTGTACATTTTCTATATTAGGAAGATTTAAAATTTATTATTATATTTTGAAGCCCTTGATACATGTACCTTCGTGGTGGTGTAAAGGTGGGACCCAAAACATGGTAGGTTTTTGAAATATATATATATATATATATTTAATTAATATTTTCATAATGTTCAATGACCCTCACAACATGTATGAGTTTAATTAAAATTATAATTCTATGTGCATGCTACATGCCACAAAGAATAATGTCTATACAAGTACAATAAATGTTGGGTAGTTTTGGATGGTTATTCACCGAGTTTCCTTCAAGGTACAAGTTATGTACATAGTTAATTTTAAATGAATTTATTTATCGGTTAAAAATTATACTAGATGATAATCTCATGTAAATTCAAAAAAAGGATTAATATTAAATGATTGATTAATTAAAGATAATAATTAATTGATTTGTGAATGATTTTTCTGAAAAAAAAATGATTAAATAATTGAATGAAAAATTTATTATATGTGTTATTCCGTGAATGTTTGTAGATGATCATGAGCTAGACTAGATATTTGTATGTGATTAGTTTCCTTTTAATTTATTTGTTAAATTTAAATTGTTGGCATGTGTGTCATCATCTCATTATTATATAGGGTATGTGTTCCCATGGTTTCTTTTATGTAAAACTCTTTTTACACCTCATGTATGCGTGAGCTAAAAGCATATGAAATGGATGGATCTCCCAAGATAGTGGAGTCGGTTCAAGTTAGGAGCGACATGAAACCAATCAAAGGAGATACAAAGGTGGAAAGGTGGAAAGAAATGTATACGAACCTTAAAAGTTTCAAGGTGTTTCTCCTCAGGGTCAGTCATATTTTATCAACCCCTAGATAATCTAACCATTAGAAAAGCTATGGATTATACTCTTTGTTTTATTTTTGTTTATTGCATGGTTATTAATTTTGGATTTATTTTTGTGATCAAATAATTAATGAATTAACAAGAATGAAATATGGAACTAAAATAAAATGTCTTATGTGTAAATATTATCAAGTCATGGTTAATCACTTAAGTATATCCCACATAACATTAATAAGAACATGAAAAGTTAATAAGATAAAATTTATGCAAAAGTATAAAACCCCTCAATAAAATATTAAGTTGGAATAGTTCTCCATTACGTTAGTTAAAATCAAACCAATTGTTCAAAGTTCTTGACCAGCCAATGTTGGGGTGATTTCAATTATCGAGGAATTCTAATCTAAGGTTTTGGGTTGAATTAACTTGGTTTACATCAAGGGTTGACTTCCAAAGTAGGACTTGGTGTAACTGAGAGTCAAGGGTTGAGTATATTTAAATTAATTATTCTAGGATTTGGGATTCCACTCAACAGATGAAGAAGCTATGAGATAATGTATTTGGAATTTGGAATTCCTACCAAAAACCCTTCAAGTGTCTTGACTAGCCAATGTTCGGGGCGATGAGAATGAATTATGGATCCTTGTTACTAGAATATCCATGAAACATGATATTCTGAAGCCAATGATCAGGTATACTGGGTTTCGATAAAATAGTGGTAAACTAATGAATATTTAATTATTTATTTGTATTAATATAATTTCATAATGTACTAAAACTGTGTTCAACTACTTTTCAGAAATGACATTAAAAATGAAATCAAAAATATTTTTGTGATTCATACTCAAGAAATACGAACTTCTCACCAACACTAATTACTAGGAGTGGAAAAGGATCCATTAGGTCATCCTTCACCATGAAAAAAATCATATGTGATGGAATAAACATTACTAGTTGAACCTATGAATGAGGTGAGTGATTAAGAGGTAACTTTGTATGAGAAACATCTGAATGATGATACAGATGTCTAGTACCTCATGCTATCATCCATGACCAATAATCTCTTGAAGAAACATAGGAAAATGGATGCTTATGGCATTATGTCTCAACTTATGGATCTTAATCAAGAGAAGGCGAGATAAGAGAGGTATGTGATCTCCCACACTTTGTTCACTAGTAATCATGGAGTGTCTACGCCAGCTAGACCACATGCAGTCAAGATTATTGGATATGATGAGAATCTTCAAATCTTAGGGATTAAATTACTAGATAAGTTTCATAAAAATCTCATAATATCTTCACTACCCAAGGCCTTATCTAGTTTTATAATGAATTATAATACGAGAATAATTAAAAGAAATTATCGGAACTTTTAACCCTGATTCTCCAAGTGGATAAAGACATGGGGCATGGCAAACCCACAGTACTTTTGGTGAATATAAAGAGGAAGGACAAGACAAAGGACCCAAATATTTATAAAGAGTATAATGTTCTTGAGAACTATCCAACCAAGAAGAAGAAGATTCAAAGGCAGGGAAAGGAAATGAATCCAGTATGCTTTACACGTGGAATGTTAGGCCACTTGATACGGAAATGTACATAAAGGCCAGAGGAAGCCAATGGAGAATTCATTATTGAGTGAAATCTTTCAATTTCTACACATTGGTTATTATATATAGCTTGTGGTGATCACACACACACACACACACACATATCTATATATATATATATATATTAAAATATAGGAACCAAGTAGGTTTCAGAAAAATTCCATAGGAGAGTTGGATCTATGAGATGTCAATGGTTTGAGGACAGACGCTCTATCCATTAGTGACTACCATGTTTCGTTGTTGACCAGGATGATTTTGGTTTTACATGAATGTTATTATGTACTAAGTGTTATCAAAAACATAATTTCTACATCATGTTTAGATATAGATGGATTTGTTTTCAAATTTGAAAATAAAATATATTTATTTTATAAATAAAACATATGTTATGGTATGGAACATTTAAATAATGACCTGTATATATTAAACTACGAAAACAAAGTGTTGGAAATAGATAATGAATTAAGATCACATGACTCATATAACAACCAGTTGTGGAATCACTGTCATAGTCATGTAAATGATAAGCACCTGAAAATTATCTATCAAGATGGTTATTTAGACTCTTTCAAGCTAAAACCACTTAATAAATGTTATACTTGTTTACAAGAGAAAATGACCAAACCACTATTTTATGGATAGGTTAAAAGGGCCATAGAGCTTCTTGGATTGGTACACACTGATGTCTGTGGACTATATCAAGTAGAAAATAGAGGTGTATATTATTACTTCATAAATTTTACTGATGACTTCAGAAGATTTGGATATATTTACATGATGAGGTAAAAGTCGGAGTCCTTTAGAAAATTCAATGAATTACACAATGAAGTAAAGAATCATCATGGTCTGAAGATAAATAATATTTGATCGAAACGAGGTGGAGAATATCTTAACCAAGAGTTCATCGACCATTTATGAGAGTTTGGGATTCTATCTCACCTCAATTTTCCTTATAATCCATAGTGTAATGGTGTTATTGAATAGAGGAATTATACATTATTGAACATGGTAAGGTAAATTATGAGTCATGAAAATCTTCTTTTATCCTTTTGGGGATGTGAATTACAAACTGCGGCATAAACATTAAACCAAGTAACAAATATGGCAGCAAATGGAATCCACTTCGAGTTATAGAGTGAAACGAAACCCATTTTGTTGCATACATGTTTATGGGGATGTGAGGAATTTGTTATGGATTTATCAGGCCACAAACTAGAACCCTAGGGAATGAGGTGTATCATTATAGGGTATCCCAAGGAAACAAAGGGATTGTACCTTTACAACCCCTTATACAAGAAAGCGATTGTTTCTAAATAAGACATATTTCATGAGAGGGAGAACATCGTTAGAAATGATAGTGGGATCAATAATGACTTCGATGAAGTTGATACTCAAGATACATAAGAGTTGGTACAAGAAAAATTTCCACAGGTCCCCATGGAATAAGATATTCACGAAACATAAAAACATTATAGGAGTGTAAAAGAGGTAAGGGAACCATGGAGATATGGGTTTCTTATCACTGAGGATGGTGACTCATTATTGTTAGACAATGATGAACCTATCTCCTACAAAGAAGTAGTATAGAGCTAAGATGCTGCAAGATGACTAGAAGCTATGAATTTTAGGATGAATTCCATGTATTGGAACCATGTTTGGGTTCTGGTTAATGCTCCAGTTGATGTAAAGCATGTTGGATGTAATTGGATATTCAAGAGGAAACTGGACATGGAAGGAAAAGTAAGAACCTGTAAAGAAAAGATAACGGTTAAAGGTTTTAAACATCGCCAAGAAATTTAACATGATTAATCTTTTTTACCGGTTTCCATGTTTAAATCCATCATAATCATAATTTTCATAGCATATTACCATGAATATAAGATTTGGAACATGGATGTCAAAACCTCATTCCTTAAATGGAACCTTTTGGAAAATGTATATATGAAACAAACAGATGAGTTTGTGACACCAAGGTAATTCTAAAAGGGTTTTCAGGTTGTAGAGATTCATTCATGGATTGAAGAAATCATATAGTTCTTGGAACTTTTGATTCGATGATGTCATAAAGGAATTTGGTTTCATTAAGAATTTATGTGACACATATATATACAAATGGTTTAATGGGAATGTGGTGTTATCTTAGTGGTATATGTAGATTACATATTACTTATTGTAAATGACATACTTTTCTTACAGTTAGTTAAGGTCTGGTTGAACAAGTGCTTCCCCATTAAAGGCTTAGGTGAAGAAGCCTAAATTATAGAGATCAGGATCACCCATGATGGATCCAAGAGGCTACTTGGTCTAGGTCAGAGTACATATATTGACCAGATACTAAAGAGATTTAGTATGGAACAATCCAAGAGGAGATTAGTTCTAGTGTCACATGGAATACATATTTCTAAGAAAATATGTCTCTAGAAATAATAGGAGAAAGATATGATGAGTAAGATCCCATATTCTTTGGCGATATGATCAATAATGTATTCAATGCTATGTACTAGACATGAAATTTCCAATAACTGAGCATGGTAGGTAGATATCAAGCAGATCCAGGAGAATAAAATCGGACTGATGTTAAGGATATCCTTAAGTATCATAGAAGAACTAAGGATATGTTCCTGGTGTATGGAGAAGGCGATGAGATTGTAATCATAGGGTATGTTGATGATGATTTTTAGACGGACTAGAATGATCTAAAGTCACAATCATGATATGTTTTATTTCTCAACAGAGGAGATGTGAGCTAGAATAGTTCAAAGTAGCTAGTTGTTGCTGATTCTACAGTAGAGTCCTAATATATAGTGGCTTCTAATGAAGCCAAGGAAGTCATATAGATTTATAACTTTTTACAGGATCTTGATGTAGTTCATATAAATAGAGATCACTTTGCATTTTATTATGATAATATTGCAGTGGTGGATCTTGAAAAGGAGACAAGGTCATGTCAATAGACAATGTACATACTCTGGAAGTATCACCTATTGATAGATTTTCATCAGAGGGTTGAAGTTGCAGTGAAGAGAGTGTCCACAGAGGAGAACATGATAGAACCCTTAACTAGAGGCCCATATCAGAATAAGCATTAATATCATGTGAGAGCTAGAAGACTGAAGTGTGTTACCATTTGGATATACTGAAAGTGGGAATCTGTTGGAGTTGGTGCCCTATAACCAACATTTTTTACTTTATGATAAAATTATATTCATGGTTTTGAATATTAATCAATTACTTTCTATATAATGATTTTTTTCTACATAACATAGAATGTGATAATGTCACAAAAGTAGCTGTCTGTTGACGCTCCTTTCTGTCACAGAGTCTAACGACTGAAAAAAAGGAAATACCTTAGTCCAAATTGATTCATCCTTTGAAGAAACATCAAAAAATAGACAAAGGGATGAACAAGGAGAACATTTCCCATAGGTCGCGCAAGTTCCCTCATGGTCGCGCAAGTACACTTGCGCGCCGCCTAGTGGTCGTGAACGTACTTTAGCGCTGCCTAGTGGTCGTGCAGGTATACTTGCGCGCCGCATCATGGTCGCCCATGTGACTTGCGTGACCTAAGTGATAACCGCCCGGTAACCGCCCAGGGTCTTCTCCTGCCTATAAATAGACCCTGTGGGCCCCCCATTCGAGAGGATCTTTTTCCAGAAACTCGGATTGAAGCTCCCGACGCCCAAGTCTCTTCTCAAAACTTCCGGAACACTTATAAGGTAATTTCTTACCTAGAACGGAAGATCTAAAGAGAAGGAGGAAGGCCTAAGTGTTGAAACTCATCAACACTTGCGCGCCTGAGTGGTCAGCCATTAAGGGAAGTGACCACACTTTCGCACCGCCTTATTCCTTCAATAGAACTTGCGCGTCCCTTTTCTGGAAGAACCTCAAGAGGATTCTAAAGGGTTTAATAAAGAGTCGCTCAAGTATTCTAATGCTAGTTGAAAATCGCGCAAGTACCCCACATGTCGCGCAGGTATACCTGCGCGACCAATACTTGCGCGCCGCCGCAGTACCTGCGTGCCTTCCAAGACTTGCACGCCCCTTCCTTTTTGGGTGCCCATCTTGCCCATTTCACCCCTCTTAAGCCATTTCACCTTTCCTATTCAAGATTCAGTCTTCAAGATACTCTTCAAAGCCATTTATGGCATGATTTCTTGATTTGACTTCCTTATTTAAAAGGAATTCTGTGGAATATCTCTCAAAACATAGTGATTTATACATCTTTATGTCACTAAAGATTGAAAGTTAATTCATTCAACCTCATCCTTTAAGATGAGAGAATCCTTAGCCTGGGTCTCCTTTTCAGGAATAATCCCCAGTCCTAAGTCCTCCAAACTTGGGCATCCTCCTCAGGAGTAAGCCCCAAATTCTTAAAATTCCCAAATATGGGCATCCTCCTTAGGAGTAATCCCCAAACCTTAATCTCATAAACTGGGTCTCCTTTCCAGGAATAAGTCCCAGTTATAATCTTGGGCTTCCTTTTCAAGAATAATCCCCAAGTCCCCTAACCTGGGCCTCCTTTTTAGGAATAAATCCCAGTCATAATTATGGGCATCCTCTTTAGAAGTAAGCCCCAAGTCCCTTAATTTCTCTTTAACCAGTCCTAATTTTCATTTGATCTGGGATTCCTTCTCAGGAGTAAAACCCAGTTATCAATCCTCTCATAATTTGGGTTTCCTTTTCAGGAATAAGTCCCAAGTTAGAGTATTCAAATCTCTATGAAGCACATATACCTTTATGGACCCTCTTCCTAGATTTTCTCCCAAAAAGTAAATCCTAAACCTTCATCTATCTGGGTAGTCATACATACATAAGCCCGAGACCATTTATTATGATTGCATCTTTCATGGCACAATTGTCTAATTTTTACCAATACCTCTTGTTTCTCACACCGAGCATGACTCACGTGAGCTTATAGTGTAAAAGTAATTATGACATCCTTCTTTGAGCCATCAATCATAAACGTCATACTCCCTTACTCGAACTACGTGGGTTCTGATTCCTTTTTCAAAACAAAGGATACGTAGGTAGCCCGTTTATGGGTTCGATCCCATCTCTGAAATAATCCATGTCCTTCTGAATGACAATAAACTTCATGTGCCCCACTGAGTGGCTTTAAATCCAGCCTGGTCATCATAAATGACCAAGAGACTTTTATATAAATGTTTTGAAGGATACCATTGACCAAGAATCTCTAAATAGATATAGATGATTCTCTATTGATGAATAACCTCGAATACATATAAAAGATTCTCTAAATTTCTTACATATTTAATCATTGATTGTTAAAACTAAAGGAAAGCTCATTTTATACTTGGTAATGTAATAAGGATTCACGAACATAACTTAAATCTATAGAGAGAGTCCTAGAGTAGACAATAATTCCCCTCAAAAAGGAGTGATGAGTCCGACCTCCCATCCTCTCGACCAATGCAAATTCCTAAGCCTCATTAGTCCTCAAGGTAATGAGCACCTACCTTTGGAAAGTAGGTCCAAACGGATGTGGAATCATTGGATGTTTCCGGTTCTACGAACAAACCCTCTAGAAACCGATCGGAATGTTTGAATCTCCCATCCAGGAGGTCATCCCCGAATTCCGTGCGAAACAAAAAATGGTGAACCCAACGTGAAACCTTAACCAAGTTAAAGTGGTGTTTTACCTATTTGTTAAATCCCCTATTTAAAACTCAATAAGAGGGCTAACAAAAAAAATCATTGACATGTGTGCTCATCCAAAGGATGAAGTGGCTGAATTTCATCTTGATTACGTCTGTTGTATCTAAGGAACTCTTTTCCAAGATCTTCTGTATTTCCATAATGGCTGCTCTCAAATTCACATCTGTGAATACTGCTGCTACAAATACCACTACTGCTATTCCTACTGGATCGTCATCCGCTATGAGGATGACATCACCTACTCAGCGTCTTCAACGCTGGGTATCAAATGCGCTGGTTAAGGAGTACCGTCAACATGGTACCATCCCAACTCTGGAGGCTGCCCGACAGGCCCTCCAAGTAAACAACTCACACAGGTCGTCCGGACAACGACGACCAATGATTAAGAGGCAGGCGGTGCTGACTACCGTCTCCAACCGTTTCGGGTCGTTATCCCCGGAACACAATTTACATTCACTCCCTTACTCTGAGGAAGTGAATGAGCAGGTCCCTCAGGGCCTTAATTCAAAAAGACAGGAGTCCTTCCCGAGGGCTCCCATCAACAATCTCCGCCAGACTCGTGCGGCAGTGCGCCCTCAACATGATGAGGGTACCGACTCCAGGCATTCAGCTCAGGTTCCTCGAACCCGAGCAGGCAAGAGGAACCGCCAGAGACGGAATCTGGTTAACAATGGGCAGGTTTTCATCCCTACTATCTACGAAGAAGTCCACCAACCTAACTTGGTGGAAAACAACGAGCAGGCACACACACCTATCCATTTTAATTCCGCTGTCCAGCAGACTCGTCTGGCAGCATCACGCCAATCCCGCCAGGCAATTCCGGCGGAGTACTATAGGCAGGAACATACAACTGCTTATACATAATCAGTTAGTCAGCAGGCTCGCCTGACTACATATGATGGATCTTGTCAACCGAATTTGGAGAAGTGTAATCATCAGGTCTATACACCTGCTAATACTAATAAATCCTACCAACAGTCTCGCTAGGTAGCGCATGGAGAAGTCAGTCGGAACGCCCCAATGAAAAACAGGAGGCAGACTCAACTCTCTGCCTCCACACTTGAGTACTGTCAGGATTCACTGACAGGAAAAGGAGGACAGGAGCAGGCACATACACCTACTCCAAGCCCAGAATGGACGTATATCCCCATTACGGCGGCTGAAGTCACCAAACATATTTTGTCAATGGTGAAAGAGCAGAAGAAAATTCCTACTCATATTCTGGATGCTTGCCAGGATATCATAACAGCTTCGGCATAATCTCAGGTACAGACACATAAATCTATCCCTAGCAGTGGAGTGACACATCAAAGATTTACTTTGGAACAGACACACACATATGTTCCAGTCCAAGAGGGTTATGGGGCATACTCCCCCATATCATATGGACAACCAAGTCAGGCACATACACCTGATTTGAGCGGAGATTGTCAGCCTAACCTTACCATCTTTCCTGATCAGGCACATACACCTGCTTAGAGTAACCACTTTCGTCGGCAGTGGTTTCCAAAGAGAGTTAGAAGGCATCTAAGAAAAAGATCCGCCCAGCACAGTCAGGAGATCAAAGGCCAATCTGCAACATGGCCTTGCTCGATGCTGGAGTTCTTGAAGCCCTCAGAAATTTATCTGTTGGAACTAAAGATTCTACTCCCTCAGTTCCCAATAACGGGAACATTAATTCCAAAATTCTTCAACAGACACTTTCTCATAAAGGCTTGCTTCGTGACAATTCGGTCAATCTTGAAGTTTCATCTTCAGATGAGAGCCACAGGAACCCTCTGTGTGTTCAGAAGACCATGGAGCAAGAGATCTCATCTTTTGCTATAACCCATTATGGTGGTCCTCCCCATGATGATGAACTTCACTGCGAAAGTCCTCTCTGTAGTAGTGATTCACATTGCCTGGAAAATACTCCAGTGGACAATGTAGTGCCGAGAAATCCCTCTTATCTTGAGGCACTTGCAAATGCAAAACCAGTCATGTCTGATGCTTTATCACTAACAAGTGAAATACTTTCTCAATCAGAACATAGCCCAGGGTGTAGGTCATTCTCCGAACCCCCCCTAAGTCGTGGATCTTCTAGTTTGATCAATGATCACTCTACCAATCTTGTTGAATCCGATGAAGCAACACAAAAACACCAACTCTGGTCAAAACATGTAGAAGAATCTTCATTTAATGATAAAGAGGAAATGCTGAACATGAGGAAAAAACTGGCAAAAGGTGAGGTACCAGTCATGTCTTGGCCTTTGGCTGACTCCCAGTATGACATTCCAAAGATGTTGACGGAAGATGGAGTCCATGATATTCGTCTCAACATATGGAAAACTCTTTTTCAATTGAAGAAGAAGGTATTATCTTATGATGAATATGAAAATCATCTTAATATAATAGAAGGGCTACAACGTTAGATTGATTTGGCATCTCTATCAGTCTCTCGGTATCCGAAGGCTGAAAAGCAACAGAGAACCCTTCAACGTTCATGCCTTGGCGCACTAAGAAAATTGTGTCAGTTAATTGCCAATGCCCCATCTGGTGTTCATATCAGAGGATGGGGTGTTCACGGAGCACTACATTTCACAGTGATTTCCAGTCAGTAAAGCCCGTCGAAAATGGTCTCATGCAATGTTATTGCCCATGGCCGGCCACAATCAATGGGCTTTGTTCATAATCAAAAGTTTGCTCAAGAACAGGCTTCAACTAGTTCCTCTCAAAATCAAGCATATAGAGAACAAGTTGTTGAATTGCTCCTACATTAAGCAGGCGATAATATTGCACAAGCCTCTCGTATGGAGCAAACACGTCATCAAATGAAAAAAGTTTTGGAAATCATCAGACGGTATGTTGAACCAGGTGATAAAAGTGGATACAGGCTAATGCATCCAGCTAATTTCCAAACTAAGGTTCGCAAGATCAAGAGAGATTTTAAGAAGATCTCAGACATAGCATGTCAAGAGACACCCCAGCTTGTCAGACTGGGGACTTCTTTAACCCAACCCTCAGATTCAAAAAATGGGATTCGATGAGTTGAGCAGAAGCAGCAGGAACATCCCCAGTTCTCGAGACTGGGGACTCTTTCAAATCATCAATCCCCTTCTCAGAGAATATCAGTCTTTTCTCGATCGGGGAAGAAGCCCCAAGAGGAACGAAGAGCCAAATTATCAGGAGATTCCCTCCAAGTTATAGCTCGTCAAGAAGTTCCTAAAAGATTAAATCAACAAAAGACAATGTCTCATCAAAGACATGAAAGAAGACAATATCACAGAAATGTTGATAGAATGGATGCGATGAATTATACGTCAATCAATGTCATCAATGCCATTGTTGCTAATCCACCAGAGGAGACTCAATCAGGGGACTCAGATGAAGAGCGTCCTGCTCAAGAAAATGTACGCACCGATACAAATGAAGAAGGTGTGCGTACACGAAGTCAAAGGATTACTGAGAACCTAGGTAATCCACTTCCCTCCCTCCAAAAGGTATCCAACAAAGGGAAGGGAAAGAATGAGGTTACATATCCTTCCTCTGGAGAAGGTCAAGCTCTCTCATTAGAGCAAATGTTTTCACAATAGGAGGAAGAAATGAAAGAATTAAGAAGGTTGAATGCAGAACTACTTCAGAGTAGTCTTTTTCTTAGGAATGCTGAAGTCCGACAACCAAAGGAATTTGTTGAAACTACTGAGATGGATCAGGAATATCCTCCTTTATCAGTATAACCTCAGAGGTCTAATCCTACGGGTCAAACACAACAATGATTGGCAGCACTACCATCAGTTGCAGCACCAACCACCACGTCTGTCCAAGATCCATTCATTGTACCTACCCAAAACCAAGTTCAAACTGATGTTTCTCAAAAGTTGATAACTACTATTGAGTCATTAACAGCTCATTTAGAAACTATGGAAGGGAAACGGGCGCAAGTTCAACCAGAAAAGAAAGTTTACCCTGAATGGGTAGATTCAATTTCTCCTCCATCTAGTTTTGGAAACCCTGTTTTCCCTACTTTCAATGGATCAGACAACCCTGAACAACATTTGACACATTATGTGTCTTGTTGTGATCCTATGATGGGAACTCTGGAGCAGAAAGAGGTAGTGAAACTCAGATGCTTCGTGCGAACCTTGCAAGGACCAGCTTTTGTCTGGTATACAAGCTTGCAATCCCAGTCAATCATCGGATGGGAGGATCTTCGGCAAAAATTCCTTCTTCAGTTCAGCTCAACTTTTCCAAAAATGACAGTTTTCGATCTTACAAACTGCAAGCAAAGGGAGAATGAAAGAGTCTCTGATTTCATTGCTCGCTGGAGGGGATTAACATATTCCCTGAGTTTAGCACTTCCTCAGGAAGAGCTATTGGAAATCTGTGTGGAAAATTTGCATGACAAATTACGCACGCCATTGATCCCTGTGAAATACACAGGAGGGTTTCGAGATCTTACTTCAATCTCTCAACAGATTGAAGATTCCCTTATATAGGATAAGGCTAAATCTCGTGTAATTCCATCAGCTCCAGGAAGGAGAATGGGTAAAGCCTAAACTGCTACAGTTATGCTTAAACAAGCACCAGTACCTATTTCTACTTCTAAACCTTCATCTTCTCGAAGGGCTCCACCTCCAGAAATCCAACAACAAAATCTGTTTCGTCCAAATGATCAAAGAGATCAACAACAAAAATAATTTGATGATTTGAAGAGTAAAACATACTCTTTCCGAAGTGAGCAAGTTCTTGGTTACTTCATTTCAGCTCTGGAAAATAATTTGGTTCAATTTCCAGTGCCCAAGAGGCCAAACAAGGAAGGAGATGAAGACCGTCCCAATTATTGTCCCTTTCATCAAATGTTAGGGCATCCCATCGAGGAGTGTTTTGTCTTTAAAGACCTCCTGCAAAAGATGGTCGACATGGGACAAGTCCAGTTGAAAGGTTCTTCGACTCATGTAGCATGTGTTAATGCTACAGTTCCAGAGGAGGAAGGTGAATAGAAAGAAGTCAAAAGCAGAAATGCACAGGAGTATGATGATTGGATGGTCAGAAAGACAATCAACCGGACTCATGCAATTTTTCGAACACAATTAAAGAAACCAATTCTGTCTTCTACCATGAATATTGTGGAAAAACTCTCTTCATCAGAGGGAAAATCCTCAAAGAAACAGCTTGATTCAAAGAAGAAAAAAGAATCAGAAAGAGATGAGTATGTGTCAAAGCCTAAATTGTCTTTGACTCTGGAAGACTTTATGCCATCTACTTCAAAGCCACGGGCACCGACCCACCAAACGGCACAGCCTAAATAGGCTAATCAGGCAGAGTCTTTATCAGACAAAGAGTTAATCTTCAGTTCTGTGAATATGATTCAATTAATAGATCCATATTCCAGTCTTGATGAGCCTGAATTCCCTGTATCAAATAAGGGAATCCGAGGAAGTTCTAGAGGTTCAGGATATAGGGGAAGACGTGGATCTTTCCGAAGCCACTACTCCAATTCTACCCCTACTAGCACTGTGTATGCAGCAGAAACTTGTGGTAGAGCCCTTCAGTGAGCTCAAAAAGAACAAGCAGGTTCTCCTGCCAATGGCCAACTCAGTTTTGGCACAGTTATTTTGGAAGACCGATTAAAGGTTCCATCTTCTTTATCTCAGCAAGTAAATGGATCTAATCAGTCAAATCTTCCAAAACCAAGGATGTTTCCAACTTCAATATAGGATACATCAGCTTCCAAAGCATCTGCTTCCAAGATGAAGTCTATCACATAGAGAATAATCCTGCAGAATTCCATGCAGTGATATCTTTTACTGACAAAGATGAAGATGATGTTGTGCATGGTCACATAAAACCTTTGTACTTATCTGGAAAAGTCAATGGTGTAGATATCCGAAGAGCTTTCATTGACAATGGTTCAGGAGTCAACCTCATGCCCATTCGTACACTTCGTCGATTGGGCCTCACAGAATCTGATTTATCTCCTTTTACCATGATGTTACAAGGATATGATAAAAATGAACAAGAACCACTGGGCGAAGTTACACTCAGAACTCAGTTTATAGATCTTGTGTCCAATTCAGATTTCATGATTGTTGATCAAGACTCGGATTTCAACATCTTGCTTGGAAGACCATGGCTAAATCAGTATGCAACTATTCCTTCATCATACCATCAATGTCTCAAATACTGTTTTGATGGTCAAGTTGGAACATTGTATGGTGATAAGACCCCATTCAAGACATGTGAGTCTCAATACATTGAGGCAGAATTTTATCACATGAAGGGAAGAGAAAATCTACAATGAAGGAAATTACCAAAGTTAATGCTCCATATGGTTTGGAGAAAATTCCAATAAATCCATTTACACATGTGAGTACAGATTATGTGTTACCTATCAGTCAAATTGACAAAATAGGCCCAAATCAAAATACTCTTATGGAAAGATCCATAATGTAAATTATGGCAATCGAGCCAGAAAACATGGGAGAAATTGGTAACCTACCAAATAGTGATGAAAGCCTAAGTGGTGACGTTTTCATTTCATCTGCTGAAGTCCAACAGGTCTATACTTCGCCAATCAGGCCAGAAGAAGTTATAGCAACACCAGAGGTGAATAATGATGTCGATTCTCAATCCATCATCTCCTCTTTATTTCCCAAAGAAGGCCCTTTATCATCAATAGGGTCGGAAATGGAAGCTTCTCCTTCAAAATGTGAAAATTTTGATATCTCTTATGATCATGAGAATTTCATTTTGTCATCTACTTTTCAAGTAGAAACGGAAGAAATAGCACGTGATGAAGAGGAAGAGGAAGATCTTAGAGATGCTCCTCCAGCATTTGAAGAAGGTATCTCTAGAACTGTGGATGAACTCAGAGAAGTAAATCCGGGTACAGAGAAAGATCCACGCCCCACTATAATTAGTGCAGCCATGACCCTTGAAGAGAAAGAGATGTATATTTTTTTTCTAAAGTAAAATAAAGATATTTTTGCTTGGAACTATACAGAAATGTCTGGGCTTGATCCTGATGTTGCTACTTATCATTTGGGTTTACCAAAAGAACATCGAGGATTTAAGCAAGCCGCGAGAAGAACACACCCAACTTATGCTTCCAAAATTGAAGCTGAAGTGGATAAGCTGATCAAAGCTAACTTCGTCAGAGAAGTTCAGTATCCCAAGTGGTTGGCTTATATTTTCCCTGTAAAGAAGAAGAACAGACAAATTAGGGTTTGCATCGATTTCAGAGATCTTAATCGGTATTGTCCTAAAGATGATTTCCCAGTTCCGATTACAGAACTCTTAATTGATGCGGCGGCTGGCTATGAAGTACTTTCTTTCATGGATGGATATTCCGGATATAATCAGATCTGAATGGCCCCAGAAGATGAGGAATCTATAGCCTTCAGAGCTCCTCAAGGTGTGTTTTGTTACCGGGTGATGCCCTTTGGTTTAAAGAATGCAGGTGCAACATATCAACGCGCCATGCATCGTATCTTCAAACCTTTCTTAGGGAAGTTTGTTGAGTGCTATGTGGGTGATTTGGTGGTTAAATCCAAACAACGTTCTAATCACTTGTCTGATTTAGAAGTCATATTCCACAAGCTTCGACAACATAATTTGAAGATGAACCCCTTAAAATGTGCTTTTGGGGTAACCTCAGGAAAATTCCTCGGCATTGTTGTACGCCATCGTGGTATTGAAGTCGATCCTGAGAAGACCAAATCAATCCTTGGTATGTCACCTCCTCAGAATTTGAAAGAATTAAAAGGACTTCAAGGACACTTATCCTATATTAGGCATTTCATCGCCAATTTGGCAGGCAAAAGTTTACCCTTTACCAAATTATTGAAGAAAGGAGTCACTTACCAGTGGACTGAAGAATGTCAAGAAGCATTTGATGTTCTCAAGAAATACCTCTTGAGTCCACCAGTACTCATGCCACCTGTTGAAGGTAGACCACTTATCCTCTATGTGACAGCTCTAAAGCAATCATTGGGTGCCTTTCTCGCTCAAAAGAATGATACTGGGAATGAAAATAGCCTCTAATACCTCATTAGAACTATGCTTGATGCAGAAACCCAGTATTCAAGTATTGAGAAGTGCTGCCTGGCATTAATCTTTGCAGTTCAAAAACTGAGACCCTACCTGCAACATCACGAGGTCCAATTGGTATCTCGCAATAATCGGCTCAAATTCATCCTTTGTCGTCCAATGCTTATAGGATGTCTAGCAAGGTGGGAAGTTATTTTACCGTAGTTCGACATTCAGTATGTGTCTCAAAAGGCAATAAAGGGCCAAGCTCTGGCTGATTTCCTGGTTGAACATCCTTCAATGGAAGACACGTCTTCAGATATTGAACTCCCTGATGAGGAAGTTTTCTCTATCCAAGAGAATCCTCAAACATGGGAAATGTATTTTGATGGTGCTTCCAGAAGTCCAACAGGGAGGAAAATGGAAAATACTAAATTCAACAAAGTTGGTTTAGGAATTGTGCTCATTTCTCCAGATAAGGCAGTGCTACCTTATTCCTTTTTATTGTGGGAAGGTGGTATCAATAATGAAGCCGAATACCAAGCTCTCATTACAGGCTTGGAGTTAGCACTCCAAGCACAAGTGAATCACTTAAAGGTGAAAGGTGATTCAGACCTGGTAATCAAACAAGTCAATGGGGATTATGCCATCAGAAAAGAAGAATTAATCCCTTTTTATGATTACGTCAGAGAGTTAATGGCGGAATTCCCTTCAGAACCGACATTTTCTTATGTCCCAAGATCACAAAATGCTCAAGCTGATGCACTGGCTAATATAGCCACAACTCTAGCAGATCCAAATCGGGACGAGACAACCATCAGTATTGCCCACCGTCGTGCAATTTCACCTTATGTTCAAGCCAAAACAGAGGAAATTAATGAAATTAGTCCCATTCCTGAACCGTATGGTCATACTACAGGATAGATGTCACCTATCAGGGAATACCTTCAAAATGGAACACTTCCACCTGATAGAGCCGAGAAAGAACAAATCCGGCGACGTGTGGTCAATTTTACTCTTTATGATGGCCCAAACCACCTAGAGAAAATTCTCTACAAACGTGGTTTTGATGGAGTTCTCTTCAGATGCATTGATGGTGAAGAGACAACGGCTGTCATGAATGAAGTGCATGTAGGAGTCTGTGATGCCCACCATTATGGACAAAAATTGTCTGATCAAATTCGAAGGCTTGGATACTTTTGGCCTTTAATGATACAAGATTGTGTTAATTTCACAAAGAAGTGTCATTCATGTCAAGTACATGACAACTTCATTCATCAACCTCCAGAGTTGCTTCATACAGCTAAATACTCATGGCCATTTGCCACATGGGGAATGGACGTGGTGGGACCTTACCCTTTAGCTACGGCCAAGCAGTTTAAGTACATTCTTACTGCAACTGATTTCTTTTCCAAATGGGCAGAGGAAGTACCACTCAAAGAAGTCAGTTCTAAATGCATTGTCAGCTTCATCAAGTCTAACATCATTACTAGATTTGGTGTCCCTCATACCATATTGACAGAAAACGGCACCAACTTCTGTTCTTCTGAGGTGAAGAAATTGTATCAAGAATACAACATTAAATCCAACCATTCATCTCGATATCATGCGGCAGCCAATGGACAAATAGAAGCCTTTAACAAGACTCTTTCAAATATACTGCAAATGATGGTGGATAAAGATAAGAGGTCATGGCCTGATAAACTCTTTCATGCTTTATGGGCTTATCGGACTACCACCCGCAATGCAACGCGGTCAACTCCATATTCGTTGGTATATGGAACGGAAGCATTCTTGCCAATTGAAGTTCAATTTCCCTCACTCAGAGTAGCATTTTGTGATCAGTTATCTACAAATGAGCAATCCCAAAAGCGATTGAATGAATTGGAACAGTTAGATGAGAAACTATTGTGCACTTTGCACCACTTGGAACTCTATCAGAATCGAATAGCACGAGCTTTTAACAAAAAAGTTTGTCTTCGTTCATTCATTCAGGGAGAATTGGTATTGGTTCTCAGAACACCAATGATACCAGAAAAGAAGCCTCCCAAGCTTGAACCAAAATGGGAAGGACCTTATTCAATACATAAGGTCTACTCCAATGGAGCTTATTATTTAATCTCAATGAATGGAGAACTCATCACGACTCCAACCAATGCCAGATTTCTGAAGAAATATTTTGTATAAACACAAAATATGGTCCCCAGAACCAAGATTCTTACAATTGGTTCATACAGCAATGGTCCAGTATGACCTTAAACTGCAACTACGTCCACCATGACGTTAAACTATAGAAAAGTCCATTTTTCGTCCAACATGACATTAAACTGTAGAAAAGAAGATGTCCCCGCAACATGACACTAAACTGTGTGGCACCAGTTCGTCCTTGCTATATGACGTTAAACTATACAGCAATGGTCCAGTATGACCTTAAACTGCAATTTTGTCCCACACGACATTAAACCGTGAAAAAGTTCCCTAAAAAGTCATGTATGACTTTAAACTACACCATGGTCCTGTATGACATTAAACTGCATCATCAACGGTCCATGCATATGACCCTAAACTATTTGCAAGTCCCCTACGTCCAGCAAGACATTAAACTGTGACGTCCTAACTACATGACGCTAAACTGTATAAAAGTCCCTTACGTCCGGAAAGACGTTAAACTATATAATCATCAAAGGTCCTGTATGACCTTAAACTATTCACACTTTTGTCCAACATGACGCTAAACTGTAGAAAAAATCCCCAATGCATCCAACATGACTTTAAAATGATGCACTCTTCTGTCCTCACTGCATGACATTAAAACTGCACAGTCCCCCTTTCGTCCAATATGACGTTAAACTGTATTGTCCCCATCGTCCTAACTACATGATGCTAAACTGTACAGAAAGTCCTTGATATGTCCTACATGACATTAAACTATATTTTGTCCCTGCTACATGACACTAAACTATGCAGCACCAATAGTCCTAACTGCAAGACTTTAAACTGCATAGTCCCTTGATATGTCCTACATGACATTAAACTGTGCATCGTTAAGGTTGTTTTTACATCTTGTTTCTCACACCGAGTATGACTCATGTGAGCTTAGAGCAAACCTCAACCATAATACTCTCTTTGGGCCGCTAACCATGTGTATGTCCCAATAACATTTTTTATTAGATCGTTGTCCCCAAGAAAAACTTGATCATTAATTCATTCTTTAATTGAACTACACGGACTTTGATCCTTGCCCTCCAGACTGGGTATGTAGGCAACCTCCCAGGGTTCAAGCCCGAAAACAATCTCTTCACATCAGTTCACCACCATCTCATATGATGTTGATTCGTGAAACCATTGATTCACTTTCGTCCTTGTTATATGACGTTGAACTATGCAACACTTTTGTCCGGTACAACAATAAACTACAATACTCTTTGATTTCCTCATTTGAGAAAGAACTATTATTGACATTGATTTTTTCAATCATGTTTCATTTCAAAAGATTACGTGCATACATGGTAATGCCTAAACTTTTTTATCTCGGGTTAAACCATCATTGCACTAATGTACCCTTTCACCCTTCACATGTACGAACCAAATTTGTACAAAGGGTAGTTCTAGAACTACGTGGGCTTGATTCCCATCCTTATGGGATACGTAGGAACGTTCGAGTATCCATCGAATCCATCCCCAAGTCTTTTGGGCCTAACCCCAAATTTCACTTTCAGTCCCTTAGCTGAAAAGTCCTCATGAAAACACACACTGTGTATTCATTATTATTGTCCGAACTCTATGACCCTAAACTAAGATCTCTCGTATTTTCATCATGCACGACGTTAAACTGCATTTCAAGAACTACGTATGGCTTGATTCTCATTCTTATGAGATACGTAGTGAAGTCCAAAATTTCAATTCAGGACCCACCCACAACACGATTATAGTTATCATTGACCTATGTATCTCTATATACATTGGAAAATACCCATCTTTATGTGTTATAATCTTAACCTTAAATATTTTCAGATCTTCATAACCCTTTTCATGACTTCTAGTCACAAAAATGTCAAACTTCTAAGAATTATTTCGCTTGACTATGCAGCACGTGCCCATAGGTGACCTTGCATAAACAGTCTACATAACAGACTTGTCAGCCGAAAGATGCTATTTATTTGACCATGCAACCAATGCCCTTAGGTGGCCCTGCATATTTCAACCCCCTAACAGGTTTGTTAAATAATGGTAACTTCATTCTTGGGAAGAATGCCTCTTTTGTCCTTATTTGTCTTAAACGACAATATGTAGGGATCCGCAAAAAAATAGCCATCCTTAACATATTTGTCCCATATCCTTTTTCATGATCTGAAAGTATTCAAGACTATGGTTTATTCTTCCTCCCTACGTTTGGGTCAGACCTTCGTGGGAGTGATATTCATCCAGTTCTTCGATAATCTTGTCTGGAAATATCTTCTCCATATTCAAGTACCTATTTCCATACAAAAAACTCTATACTTTAGAAAATTTGAATCTCCATAAACTTTCACTGGCTTTTAGCACTAGGAAAGTAAATTTCTTGGAGTTCTTTTGCCTGACTATGCAGCACGTGCCCATAGGTGGCCTTGCATAAACAGTCCATATAACAGACTTGTCAGCCGAAAGATGCTCTTTATTTGACCATGTAGCCAATGCCCTTAGGTGGCCCTTCATATTTCAACCCCCTAACGGGTTTGTTAAATAATAGTAACTTCATTCTTGGAAACTACTTTATCTAATTCCTTTTAGCTCTTTTTCATATCATTCCTCGGATTCAAATATTCTTAAGCCATAGTTTACATATTTTATCTCATACTTGAGTATGGTAGTATGTTTTCAGATGAACTTTCAAGGAATTGTGTCAACTCTAATCCATTTCGGTCAAAGCTATTTCGACATTAAACATTATCCCCTTTATGTCCGACATGCATGACTTCAAACTGCCAGATTTGTTGTTTTTCTTTTCACGTTAGATTCAAATCCTCTTTTCTCTCCGGATCCAACTCTGAGGGGGGACTTTTGTTGACGCTCCTTTCCGTCACAGAGTCTAACGACTGAAAAAAAGGAAATACATTAGTCCAAAGTGATTCATCCTTTGAGGAAACATAAAAAATTCGACAAAGGGATGAACAAGGAGAACATTGCCCATAGGTCGTGTAAGTTCCCTCATGGTCACGCAAGTACACTTGCGCGCCGCCTAGTGGTCGTGCAAGTACTTGCGCGCTGCCTAGTGTTCGTGCAAGTATACTTGCGCGCCACCTCATGGTCGCCCATGTGACTTGCGCGACCTAAGTGATAACCGCCCGGTAACCGCCCAGGGTCTTCTCCTTCCTATAAATAGACCCTGTGGGCTCCCCATTCGAGAGGATCTTTTTCCAGAAACTCGGATTGAAGCTCCCGATGCCCAAGTCTCTTCTCAAAACTTCTGGAACACTTCTAAGGTAATTTCATACCTAGAACGGAAGATCTGAAGAGAAGGAGGAAGGCCTAAGTGTTGAAACTCATCAACACTTACACGCCTGAGTGGTCAGCCCTTAAGAAAAGTGACCACACTTGCGCGCCGCCTTATTCCTTCAATAGAACTTGCACGTCCCTTTTCTGGAAGAACCTCAAGAGGATTATAAAGGGTTTAATAAAGAGTCTCTCAAGTATTCTAATACTGGTTGAAAATCGCGCAAGTACCCCACATGTCGCGCAGGTATACCTGGGCGACCAATACTTGCGCGCCGCTGCAGTACCTGCGCGCCTTCCAAGACTTGCGCGCCCCTTCCTTTTTGGGTGCCCATCTTGCCCATTTCACCCCGCTTAAGCCATTTCACCTTTCCTATTCATGATTCAGTCTTCAAGATACTCTTCAAAGCCATTTATGGCATGATTTCTTGATTTGACTTCCTTATTTGAAAGGAATTATGTGGAATATCTCTCAAAACATAGTGATTTATACATCTTTATGTCACTAAAGATTGAAAGTTCATTCATTCAACCTCATCCTTTAAGATGAAAGAATCCTTTTCCTGGGTCTCCTTTTCAGGAATAATCCCCAGTCCTAAGTCCTCCAAACTTGGGCATCCTCCTCAGGAGTAAGCCCCATATTCTGAAAATTCCCAAATATGGGCATCCTCCTTAGGAGTAAGCCTCAAACCTTAATCTCATAAACCGGGTCTCCTTTTCAGGAATAAGTCCCAGTTATAATCTTGGGCTTTCTTTTCAGGAATAAGCCCCAAGTACCCTAACCTGGGCCTCCTTTTTAGGAATAAGTCCCAATCATAATTATGGGCATCCTCTTTAGAAGTAAGCCCCAAGTCCCTTAATTTCTCTTTAACCAGTCCTAATTTTTATTTGATCTGGGATTCCTTCTCAGGAGTAAAACCCAGTTATCAATCCTCTCCTAATTTCGGTTTCCTTTTCAGGAATAAGTCCCAAGTTAGAGTATTCAAATCTCCATGAAGCACATATACCTTTATAGACTGTAACACCCCGAGATTTTATGAAAAATATTCTTTTTAATTTCATTAATGTCTTGTGTTATACACTACACCAAAAGGAGCTTTCACAACACACATCTCTGGCCTGGCTTGAATTACACGCAATCGCGACCTTCCACGATAGCGTGTGTTGTACGCAACACCAAGTTTCGCTAAACAACAAAATGCTATTAAAATATTATTAAAACTAGCCGTTATGAATAGTAATAACCACTTTTTGAAATTTTGTAAATTTTATTTTTCAAAATGGACTTTATTTATGGATTCGGAATATCAAAATTATCTTAGGGTGAAATTTTGGTACTTTTCGGATAACTTTCATTTTCTGATGAATAGTGAAAATTACTAAATTTTAACTAAAAACAACTTTTTTAATCGAAATAATTAATAGTGATAAATTATTAATTTGAGTAGTTTTAAAGTATATTTAGAATATATTTTTACCATTTAATACAATTTTGGTCATTGGATGTAATTTCACATTTAAAATAGTTATAAACAAGTGTCAATCTTTTGATTGTTATTATCTCTTAAAAACACACCTTTTGTTTTGACGACGAGAATTAATTTTTAAATTAATTAATGCAACTGATATGTTTTGAATTTGGTAAAATAGAAATCTTTTTTGAGTTCATAATAACAAATATAGCTTAGGCCTAATTTTTGGCATTTTTCTGAAAACCTTCAATTTTTGATGAATAGTGAAACTACTAAGTGGTAGTTAAAAAACTAATTTTTTTTCATAAATCTTAATTTTACCGCTTCTGTGATTGGAATTTCAAAAATCCAAGAGACACGGCTGATGTCAGTAAGTAAAATGTGGTTCAATGAGATGAAAATAATTTTTGGTAAATAGTAACTTTTTACTTTTATTTACCACGGTTAAAAGTAAATAGGGTAATTAAGGGTAAAAATGATATTAATATTACCCTAACACATGTCCTAATTCTATTGGACAAGTGTATCTCGACGAAAAACAACCTTAAGTGTAAAATATTATCATTTAGGCCCACTTGGATTAGATTAAGACATTTACTATTATTTAATTCAAAGAAGAGTTAAAAGAGTTAAAATCAACGTTTATTTACTAAAACATTTTTAATATAGGGTTATACATAAGATAAATTCGATTGTAAATATTCATTAGAAAGGTAAACTATTTCCTACATAATGGTATTTTATTTGTAATTTTTAGACATCAAATAATTTAATTTATTTATGACACAAAGATGATGCAGTAATTATCTTATTAATGAAATATTGACATAATTGATATTATAAATACCAAAATAAATGTAATTTAAGACTTTTTATGAATTCCACTAATTTTCTAGATTACTATGATATATTAGTGTTGATTTAATCAACTTGGTTCGAACATATAATTCTGTTATGACTTTCACAAAAATCATATATCAAATAATGTCAAAATTGACACAAAATAGTTTTTAAATCAAATATTATATTATTAATTGTTATTTTATTCCTAAAAATCTAAGGTTCGGCCAAATGACCTAGATAAGGATATATATATTAATAATAAACAATTTTGGGTTCGTTTGGCATGTTATAGTAAGTGTATTAACCATATAGTGTAAGAAAACAAAAAGACACGGTAAAAGTTAAATTATTTAACTTACAGTTAAATCTAATTGATAAGGTTAAAATAATAACCTAAACTTGTCTAAACCCTATTTTTTGATAAGATTTCGACCCATCCTCACTTTAGCTTCGAAAGAAGACCCTTTGGAACCATTATAAACCGATTTTGACTTTAATATAAAATAATATTTTGAGATATTCCTATGGTACCCCTCTCCTCCCTTATAAAAGGGCACCTCCTCCCTCTCTTCCTCACACAACTTTGAGCCTTCATGCTCGGACAACCCCTTCCAAAATCCCTTATCCACTTCCCTAGTATCATCCTAGAGGTCCTGGTTTTCTTCAAAGACCATCCTTAGTTCTTTAAGTGGAGGCTAAGAAAAGGCGCGTCAAAAAGAGGTAATATCCATTACCGATCTTTTTCAATTTCTTTCTTCTTCAACTTCTTCTTATTTAGTTATTTCATGATAAAGTAATAAAATAAGAATTTATTATATAATGATATGTTATTATAAACATGAAACAACTCTAATTAAACTTCTATCCATCCTACGGAAAAAGGAAATCACCGCGCGTGCGTACGTACGGAATATCATCTCCATGCCGTGGTGTAATCTATTTTCCGCCACCACATTAATTGGATGGGTATAATGGTGTAATGAGTAACTATATATGATTATTATAAAGTTATATTGATACTGAAATAGTATACATACACTTAAACACAATTCCACGACCATGGGAACGATATCATCGCTCGTGCGTACGTACGGACTACCGTCTCCACGACGCGATGAGATTCATTCTCCATGTTAACCATTTAAGAATGATTATAAAGTATATATAAGAAATAATAATGAAATATATGACATTATAAAGCTACTGGATTTATGTATATATATATTTATGTCATCTACTTACTTCCATTCAAGACAATAAAGAAATGAAAACAACGTTCATGCGTACGTACTGACTACCGTCTCCATGAACGGTGTTTTTCATTTCATTTATCTATCTATTATATATATATATATATATGCTGAATATATATGATATATAAATCATATTTTATATTCTGGAAGTATTTAAATCATGATATATGTAATAATAATGTCAAGAACAACAAGTCAAAACACCTACGATAAATGAAACGATTTTACCCAAAACGCTTCTTTAACATGGAAATTACAAAAGAACGGGTAATATAAAGTCATAAGTGAACCATATATGATATCATAACAATGAATATGATTCTGTAATAAGTCAATGACATTATTTAAATCATTATATAGGACGTTCGGACACATACGAAGCAAATCGGACCTAAGGTAAGGGATAAATTTTCAATCTCATTTTTATCCGAGATTGCTTATACGTAAGTATTTACTGGGGTTACATTTATCATCCATGACCATGTTTTCTAAAAATGTTTTTATAAAATGTTTACCATTCTTCCATGAATGTTTAAAGTCATTTTTACCCTTTATTGACTTTTTAGTACATTGTATGAATGGAATCTTTCCTTTGGTTACCATATAAGGTACTTTTTGACTTTTCTGAAAAAAGTACGAGGAGAATGTTATTTTTAACTTATACGGCGTGAAAGGATTTTTACGGTTTCATAACACCTAATTTTCAAGAAGCTTCCTCTACAAGATTGAATGATTATTTTCAACAAAACCCTTTTCTTTTAAAATTGCATGGAATTTTGTGAAAAGAAAATGATTTTAAAGAAGAAAGGATATTTTCCTCAAGAATTCATTTTAAGTGTTTTTCTAAAAACTATTTTCCATCTAAGATGAAATTATTTGATATGTATGTTTCAAGTAAAATGTCTAAATGATTTAAATGGTTTCAATTTTCTTATGATGAAATGATATCAATTGTTTATGGATTGTGATGGCATGATGTTTAAGAATCCCATTTTATTACATGGGTTATGCAACGATGTATGATTTATGATTTTGTGGCACACATACGAATGGTATCATTATGAGATGGGTGGGACCTATATCTCCCTACAATTCATTGGGTAAAGATTTTATATCTCATGAGATAGACATGGCTGGAATGGTAGGTTATACCGGTTCAGTGAAACAGGACTGAAACGAGGGTGACTTGGTTCAGAAAGGGACTTTGTCCACTAAGATAGTCTTGGAAATGAGTCTTGACTAACAAGAAATGATTCTCTATGATTATGTGTGTATGCCACAAAGTTTAATGTTTTATGTCATGATTATTGTGATTACATTTCACTGCCATGATTTATCCCATGTTATGAAATTATGCTCTCTTCTGCAGGTTAAGATTTCCAAAATGTTATGTTCTTATGAATATGATGTGATTGAAATTTATTTTGTTTACCCTTACTGCGCATTTGAGCTCACCCTTTTATGTTTTCTTTTCCCTAGGATATAAAGAAAGGTTTTAGGTATAAAAAAAAGAAATATCTTTATGGGAGATATTGAAGATCTTTCACCAGGATTAGAAGATTATATTCCGAGTTTCCAAAGACACTAAACTATTACGATCCTTGTGTGTGTGTTTTTTTATGTACTAAGTATTCCGCAAATGTAATGTAATGTCAATGTACGTCATGCTTTGGGTCTCTACAGTTGGTATCAGAGGAAAGGTTTAGTAAACCTTTGGAAACTAGGATGCGAGAACTTTAGTGAGATCCCTAGAGATATTTCTAAGGTATGTCTTGGGATGTCCCTAAGGTTAAGTATACGTATAGGTTATAGTACTAGAATTACGCTAACGATCATAGAATTAATCCTAATATGTTAGATATTGAAGGTACTCCCCCTTTACTATGTTGTTTTCCCTAGCATGATTTTTGCCTCTCACACTATTCTTTTTGGGTTTTAGATGATGGCTGGAACCCGAAGGAACCGTGTTGATCAATGCAATGGACAATGCAATGATTTCCCTCCCGAACAAACAAATGTTATGGGAGATGGAGTGAAGAATATTATTGCTATACTTACACAAGATATGAATCATTCTGGACTTTCAAATGAGCAAAAAAGGGAACAATATTCTATTGAGTCCTTCATGAGGCAATGTCCACCTTCTTTTAGTGGGTATTCTGATCCACTTGTTGCTGAACAATGGATCAGTACCACTGAAGAGATATTTTCAGTTCTTCAATGTTATAAGCATGATAAAGTCATCTTAGCAGTATATCGTTTGGAAGGTGAAGCTGATCAATGGTGGAATCTTATCAAGAATACGATGTGAAGAGATGAAATTGAGTCCATGGAATGGGACGAGTTCAAGAACTTGTTTTTCAGTAAGTACTTCCCTCGTATTCTTCGAAAAAAGATGGAAAATGAGTTTCTTGAGCTGAAGCAGAAGGATGATGAATCTGTTGGTATATACGAAGCAAATTTTACAAGACTTGCAATGTATGCATCTGGCATTATCATCCAACCTGAAAGTAAAGTTGATCGATTTTTCAGTGGCTTAAAACCAAGTCTTCAAAGTGCATTAGCTATAAGAGACATTAGTAGCTATGAAGAAATTGTTCGTTGTGCTATCAAGGTAGAAATGGAAGTTGGTGTTACATATCCATCCCATGGTTTTGACAAGAAACGAAAGATGGAGTTCAAGGAGAAATTTCAGAATAATGGTGAAAAGAAGATGAATGTTTCCTTATGCACAAAGTGTGGAAAGAAGCATGGTGGAGATTGTCTTAAAGGAACTAGAAAATGTTTTAAGTGTGGAAAAGAAGGTCATCAAGCAGCTGAGTGTCGAAGTAATGGAAAAAGGGATTCTAATGATGTGAATAAAGAAAACACTGCTGAGAACGCACCACCAACACTTCAATGCTTCAAGTGCAAGGAAATGGGGCATTATGCTAATAAATGACCTAATCCAAGGGTTAATGATGATCGACATGAGCAACCGCTTAAGGAAAAGTACAAAGGGAAGTCACATGCGATCACTATTGGCGATGTTGAATATGATAACGATGTGGTGGAATGATTAAGTGTTTATGTAATGGGATTCCAAAATAATGTTGTATCATAATGTATTGGAATATTTATGTATTGGTCTAATGTGGTATTCAAAGTGATTGAGATATTTTTGGAAATAAGATGATATGCACATAATGAATGGAAAACGAGAAAACGAAATGTTTAACAGTATTCATGAGCTCATGATTGATATAAGGACTAAGTGATATCATGGTTTGAGTATATATAATTTTGAGGATTTTGGTATGTGGAAAGTGTTAACTTTTAACTGCATTCATGTTTTCACTAAGGTTCAATGGGTATTCAAGAGAATACATGATTAAGGACTTTGAATGTTTGGAATATAACCAACAAAACATATCTTATGATATATGGGGTTCAACGATGGTATTAAATCTCTGGTAATTGTTTTCACTATGTTATGAGAGTGGACTGCAGTATTATGGATAAGCCTAAAGATTGGAATGGATTATGTTGGACATAAGTTAGTATTGTTTAAGGATAAAAGTTTTTTTTGATATTATTGATGGGATGTTATAGTAATAAAGTTTTAGAAAAAGGACAACCTGCAGAATGGGCGACAACCCATCGCGTCGGACAAGGCTGTGGGAATCGAACCCACAACCGAAGTGCGACTGGCCTTTATCACCTACCACTGGACTACAGAAAGTCCCTGTTTAGTAGAAGCTAGTTTTAAGCAGTATAATATATGAAGTATAAGTCCATTTTAGGAACCATATATGATTAATCTCACTATAGAATGTCTTATGTATATTTAATAACTTTTGCTAACCTTTTGTTAGAGACAGATGGAATGACCCGTCATTCTATCACATGATCTGCTAACACTTCACGAATAACAAATTCAACTTCATTTATTTAAGAGATGAAGTGGAAATTGTTCAAGGCACGAACAACAGTGAGATTGTACCAAAATAAAGTAAGTATTTATTCTAATTCAAATTCTTCAACTTTAGGGAAATGATCTTGAAAACCAAAAATGTTGTCCCGGTGCTCTTATATCTGATTAATCAGATGGTACCTTAGATCATCACAAATTTATGGCTTTGTGATTGCTAGCTTTTCCATAGCCATGTTCTCTACCACTCTCCATCAGAACATGATGGTTAGATTTCTCTTCCATATCCATATTCTCACCTATGTGGAAACCCAGTGATTAGTTTATTTGGGTAAACGTTACATTTCATACTTTTGTTTTTAAAGATTTGTTTTGGTATTCCTTTTTACAATGTGGGTTTCGATTAAAGAAACTTTGGAATAGTAAACCATTTATAACCCCGACGAATTTCGAGGGCGAAATTCATTTTAAGGGGGGTAGAATGTAACACCCCGAGATTTTATGAAAAATATTCTTTTTAATTTCATTAATTTCTTGGGTTATAAGCTACACAAAAAGGAGATTTCACAACACACATCTCTGACCTGTCTTGAATTACACGCAATCGTGACCTTCCACGATAGCGTGTGTTGTACGCAACACCAAGTTTCGCTAAAAAACAATATGCTATTAAAATATTATTAAAACTAGACGTTATGAATAGTAATAACCACTTTTTGAAATTTTGTAAATTTTATTTTTCAAAATGGACTTTATTTATGGATTCAGAATATCGAAATTATCTTAGGATGAAATTTTGGTACTTTTTGGATAACTTTCATTTTCTGATGAATAGTTAAAATTACTAAATTTTAACTAAAAACAAATTTTTTAATTGAAATAATTAATAGTGATAAATTATTAATTTGAGAAGTTTTAAAGTATATTTAGAATATATTTTTACAATTTAATACAATTTTGGTCATTGGATGTAATTTCACATTTAAAACAGTTATAAACAAGTGTCAATCTTTTGATAGTTATTATCTCTTAAAAACACGCCTTCTGTTTTGACGACGGGAATTAGTTTTTAAATTAATTAATGCAACTGATATGTTTTGAATTTGGTAAAATATGAATCATTTTTGAGTTCATAATAACAAATATAGCTTAGGCCTATTTTTTGGCATTTTTCTGAAAACCATCAATTTTTGATGAATAGTGAAACTACTAAGTGGTAGTTAAAAAACTAATTTTTTTCATAAATCTTAATTTTACCGCTTCTGTGATTGGAATTTCAAAACTCCGAGAGACATGGTTGATGTCAGTAAGTAAAATGTGGTACAATGAGATGAAAATAATTTTTGGTGAATAGTAACTTTTTACTTTTATTTACCACGGTTAAAAGTAAATAGGGTAATTAAGGGTAAAAATGATATTAATATTACCCTAACACATGTCCTAATTCTATTGGACAAGTGTATGTCGACCAAAAACAACCTTAAGTGTAAAATATTATCATTTAGGCCCACTTGGATTAGGTTAGGACATTTATTATTATTTAATTCAAAGAAGAGTTAAAAGAGTTAAAATCAAAGTTTATTTACTAAAACATTTTTAATATAGGGTTATACATAAGATAAATTCTATTGTAAATATTAATTAGAAAGATAAAAAGATTTCCTACATAATAGTATTTTATTTGTAATTTTTAGACATCATATAATTTAATTTATTTATGACACAAAGATGATGAATTAATTATCTTATTAATGAAATATTGACATAATTGATATTATAAATACCAAAATAAATGTAATTTAAGACTTTTTATGAATTACACTAATTTTCTAGGTTACTATGATATATTAGTGTGGATTTAATCAACTTATTTCGAACATATAATTCTGTTATGAATTTCACAAAAATCATATATCAAATAGTGTCAAAATTGATAGAAAATAGTTTTTTAATCAAATATTATATTATTAATTGTTATTTTATTCCTAAAAATCTAAGGTTCGGCCAAATGACTTAGATAAAGATATATATATTAATAATAAACAATTTGGGTTTCGTTTTTCATGTTATAGTATGTGTATTAACCATATAGTGTAAGAAAACAAAAAGACACGGTAAAAGTTAAATTATTTAACTTAGAGTTAAATCTAATTGATAAGGTTAAAATAATAACCTAAACTTGTCTAAATCCTGTTGGTTGATAGTATTTAGACCCATAACCACTTTAGCTTCGAAAGAAGTCCCTTTGGAACCATTATAAACCGATTTTGACTTTAATATAAAATAATATTTTGAGATATTCCTAAGGTACCCCTCTCCTCCCTTATAAAAGGGCACCTCCTCCCTCTCTTCCTCACACAACTTTGAGCCTTCAAGCTCGGCCAACCCCTGACAAAATCCCTTCTCCACTTCCCTAGTATCATCCTAGAGGTCCTGGTCTTCTTCAAAGACCATCCTTAGTTCTTTAAGTGCTGGCTAAGAAAAGGCGCGTCAAAAAGAGGTAATATCCATTACCGATCTTTTTCAATTTCTTTCTTCTTCAACTTCTTATTCTTTAGTTGTTTCATGATAAAGTAATAACATCAGTATTTCTTATATACTGATATGTTATTATAAATATGAATCAACTCTAATTAACCTTCTATCCATCCTACGGAAAAAGGAAATCACCGCGCGTGCGTACGTACGGAATACCGTCTCCACGCCGTGGTGTAATCTATTTTCCGCCACCACATTAATTGGATGGGTATAATGGAGTAATGAGTAACTATATATGATTATTATAAAGTTATATTGATGATGAAATAGTATACATACACTTCAACACAATTCCACGACCATGGGAACGATATCATCGCTCGTGCGTACGTACGGACTACCGTCTCCACGACGTGATGAGATTCATTCTCCATGTTAACCATTTAAGAATGATTATAAAGTATATATAAGAAATAATAATGAAATATATGACATTATAAAGCTACTGGATTTATGTATATATGTATGTATGTCATCTACTTACTTCCATTCAAGACAATAAGTAAAGGAAAACAACGTTCATGCGTACGTATGGACTACCGTCTCCATGAACGGTGTTTTTCATTTCATTTATATATCTATTATATATATATATATATTATGAATATATATGATATATAAATCATATTTTATATTCTGGAAGTAATTAAATCATGATATAAGTAATAATAATGTCAAGAAAAACAAGTCAAAACACCTACGATAAATGAAACGATTTTACCCAAAACGCTTCTTTAACATGGAATTTACAAAAGAACGGGTAATATAAAGTCATAAGTGAACCATATATGATATCATAAGAATGAATATGATTCTGTAATAAGTCAATGACATTATTTAAATCATTATACAGGAGGTTCGGACACATACGAAGTAAATCGGACCTAAGGTAAGGGATAAATTTTCAATCTCATTTTTATCCGAGATTGCTTATACGTAAGTATTTACTGGGGTTACGTTTATCATCCATGACCATGTTTTCTAAAAATGTTTTTATAAAATGTTTACCATTCTTCCATGAATGTTTAAAGTCATTTTTACCCTTTATTGACTTTTTAATACATTGTATGAATGGAATCTTTCCTTTGGTTACCATATAAGGTACTTTTTGACTTTTCTGACAAAAGTACGAGGAGAATGTTATTTTTAACTTATACGGCGTGAAAGGATTTTTATGGTTTCATAACACCTAATTTTCAAGAAGCTTCATCTACAAGATTGAATTATTATTTTCAACAAAACCCTTATCTTTTAAAATTTCATGGAATTTTGTGAAAATAAAATGATTTTAAAGAAGAAATGATATTTTCCTCAAGAATTCATTTAAATTGTTTTTCTAAAAACTATTTTCCATCTAAGATGACATTATTTGATATTTATGTTTCAAGTAAAATGTCTAAATTATTTAAATGGTTTCAATTTTCTTATGATGAAATGATATCAATTGTTTATGGATTGTGATGGCATGATGTTTAAGAATCCCATTTTATTACATGGGTTATGCAACGATGTATGATTTATGATTTTGTGGCACACATAAGAATGGTATCATTATGAGATTGGTGGGACCTATATCTCCCTCCAATGCATTGGGTAAAGATTTTATATCTCATGATATAGACATGGCTGGAATGGTAGGTTATACCGGTTCAGTGAAACAGGACTGAAACGAGGGTGACTCGGTTCAGAAAGGGACTTTGTCCACTAAGATAGTCTTGGAAATGAGTCTTGACTAACAAGAAATGATTCTCTATGATTATGTGTGTATTCCACAAAGTTTAATGTTTTACGTCATGATTATTGTGATTACATTTCACTGCCATGATTTATCCCAAGTTATGAAATTATGCTCTCTTTTAAAGGTTAAGATTTCCAAAATGTTATGTTCTTATGAATATGATGTGATTGATATTTATTTTGTTTACCCTTACTGAGAATTTGAGCTAACCCTTTTATGTTTTCTTTTCCCCAGGATATAAAGAAAGGTTTTAGGTATAAAAAAAAGAAAGATCTTTATGGGAGATATTGAAGATCTTTCACCAGGATTAGAAGATTATATTCCGAGTTTCCAAAGAAACTAAACTATTACGATCCTTGTGTGTGTGTTTTTGTTATGTACTAAGTATTCCGCAAATGCAATGTAATGTCAATGTACGTCAAGCTTCGGGTCTCTACATGGACCCTGTTCCTAGATTTTCTCCCTAAAAGTAAATCCTAAACCTTAATCTATCTGGGCATTCATACATACATAAGCCCCAGACAATTTATTATGATTGCATCTTTCATGGCACAATTGTCTAATTTTTACCAATACCTCTTATTTCTCACACCGAGCATGACTCACGTGAGCTTAGAGTGTAAAAGTAGTTATGACATCCTTCTTTGAGCCATCAATCCTAAACGTCATACTCCCTTACTCGAACTACATGGGTTCTGATTCCTTTTCCAAAACAAAGGATACGTAGGTAGCCCATTTATGGGTTCGATCCCATCTCTGAAATAATCCATGTCCTTATGAATGACAATAAACTTCATGTGCCCAACTGAGTGGCTTTAAATCCATCCTGGTCATCATAAATGACCAAGAGACTTTTATATAAATGTTTTGAAGGATACCATTGACCAAGAATCTCTAAATAGATATAGATGATTCTCTATTGATGAAGATCCTTGAATACATATAAAAGATTCTCTAAATTTCTTACATATTTAATCATTGATTGTTAAAACTAAAGGAAAGCTCATTTTATACTTGGTAATGTAATAAGGATTCACGAACATAACTTAAATCTATAAAGAGAGTCCCGGAGTAGACAATAATTCCCCTCAAAAAGGTGTGATGAGTCCGAACTCCCATCCTCTTGACCAATGCAAATTACTAAGGCTCATCAGTCCATAAGCTAATGAGTTCCTACCTTTGGAAAGTAGGTCCAAACGGATGTGGAATCATTGGATGTTTCTGGTTCTATGAACAAACCCGCTAGAAACCGATCGGATCGTTTGAATCTCCTATCTAGGAGGTCATCCCTGAATTCCGTGCGAAACACTATCGCACTAAAAGGTCATAGGAGTTCCCTAGTATGATGAGATCCTAGAAGTATAGGGACATGATTATTGAATAAATTTTCTATACACAGATGATATCATTTGAGGGTAAAAAAATGATACAGGCTATCAAAGGTGGATACTGATAGGATTTTTAGGTACCTTCTCATGGCGTACACCCTAGGTAATATCAAAGAAGATATTATGAGAACGATACCAAAGAGTTGGAAATCCACATTATAAGTGTCATTGGATTTTTTTATATGTGGATGTGTGTAATGGTTCTTAGACTTCATGATTATTATTAATGGATATTATGAGTCTTAAATTTTAATGTATTGGTGAAAACCATGACAACATATGATCGAAGAGAATTATGGTCAGTTGGGTGCAGCATGAGTAATATTGCATTAGTGAATGATGTGAGAAATGATTTATCCCTTATGTTCATTAATGGAAGTAAATATCTCAGGCCCTTTGATGGAAATGATATAGCCTAAATAAATCCATGGCCATATTGTTTTGTAGGAAATTTCTATTACCAGGACGCCATAGAACGAGTTATCGAGAATATAGATTGATAACACTGTCATGCAACTTGCTTGATTGGAGATATTGTGATAAAGGAATTATATTACATGATAAGCATTCGTAAGAGGTTACATGTCGTTGCATCACTAACTTATTTCTGTAAAGGTTCCATGGAATGTTTCTAGATGCAAAACTTGAACGTTAGGTAGGCTCACCTAATGCCACTAAGAAAGAGGCCTAGAGGGTCAAACATTAAGTGTATCTAGAGTCTCAGTTAAATAATTTTTTATTTAACAAGTTTAAAAAATATTATTCCTGGTTTTGTTTTAATAATTATTTCAGTATTCCTGATTTCATTTTATTTATTTATTGGAAAATAATGTAGTTAGATTTATTTAATTATTTAATAAAAAAATTTCAATATTCAAGGTACGATAAATATTTCAGAGGATGGGTGGACTAATTTAATGGGTCCAGTGATAAAATAATGTTAACTATTATTTGATTAAAATAATATATAATTTTAACTTTCAATCTAAAAAAATGTCACGTAAATAATGGTATTTTAGTTATTATTTGATATGGGGGTTTCACATAGAATAATAAAATAAGCAACAACACTTGTTTTAATTATTTATTATTACATTGTGAATTAAATTCCCAATTACATATTATTCTCTTATTAGCCAAGGGGGAAACATATACGCAAGAGAGCCAATTTTGGTTTTGAACAACATTCTAGAGAAAATTATTTCAAACCTCAAGATCCCTTTTTCTCAACAAGAATGAGAGAGGCCATCCTCCACCAGATTATCGAATGCATTGTTAGTGGCTCTCACGGAGATTGAGGGTGGATGACACAATTGCACAGACCTTCTATGCAAGCACCCAGAGACTCCTTTAGTGATGTATAGAGATTTGTGGAGCACGTGTGGATTACTACTAGAGGAGATATACTCTTGATCTCTACAAAGTAATGAATGTCTTACTTAAAGTATGTTGTCAAGAAACATCAATGAATAAAAAAACCTTGTAGTTATTTATTTAATTTAATTAAATTAATTATAAACAAAATATATCAATCCTCTATATAGGTTTTAGGCTTTTTTTTCTTCAATAAAATCAATGATTTTATTCAAGGGATAAAAGAATTTATCATCATATTGATCCTAGAATAATCATTGATCTCATTAAAATTTAAAGATGGGTGTCGGTCAAAATTTTCTTCCGCTATGTCTAGAACCTACAATGTCTTGGATCAAACTAGTTTGTGTCTCTATATTCCCCACCTTGGTATGGTGAATTATCACTTGTACGGCTGGCCCCATCTCTTGAGTTGACATGATGGGTTTTGATGGTAGAGTTTTAATACATCTCTCAGTTGGATGCCAATCCAATGACTCTAAGGGATAGTTTGAGTATCAGTTTCAGTAATCAGGCTTCCTCAATTGAATTTTGTTCACCGAATCAAAACAGGATATCAAAGTTTCATAAGATTCAATGTGCCATGGTTTCCCTCCCATTGGTTCCAAGGTTCATTCAAGAAAACCTTCCATGGAATGTCAGGACCTTCTCCTCAAAACCCCGTGTTGGATGAGCCTTAGGCTAGTCCTATCCATATTATTGTTCAATATTGTCTCTCTATAATGGATTTAGTGATTTAATATTGAATTTTGATATATCATAAATGGTTTCTAATATTATATCTTATCCATACAGTGGTGATAACACTATTCCATAATCCAAATGTAATATGGTTACCTTTTCTTCTCAGTTTGAAGAATCATTGACACCCAGGGCTAAAGCCAAGCGTTCTCACCTGCAATGATCTCCAGTATAATGTGGAATTCACCTATAATTAGTGATTGGTTTAAATTATATTTTGTGGAATATGAAATTCTTCATTTGAATGTCTCATTGGAGGTGTCCCTTGAACACAAACAACATGATGAAAAGATTTATATTTTTTCATTGAGGCTAGTCCTCTGTGGAGATTTTCATGGTGATCTGTTAACATCACATTTGGTGTTTTTGGAAGATAAATGCATCCTTATATTTTTGGGTGATTCTAATCAATAGTTATCATTGAGTATCAAAAATGGAAACCAACTTTTCTTTTCCTACTTCTTGTATTCAAAATGCGAGTCTAGGGAAATGGAGTCTTTATGGAAGGATTTGAGCAACCTTTACTTAGAGGGATGTAGCATTTTTTTGCAGGGGGGGCTTTAATTCCATCCATTATTAATAATATAAAAAGGGATGAGGAGTAAATATAGGAATAGTTCATAAGCCTTTTATTTATTTTACATCATGTAATGGCCTCCTAGAATTCGGATTCACCAAGGAAAAATACACATGGTGTAACAATCATAAAGGTAATATCCACACCAGGTACATCCTAGATCATTTTTTTCTAATATTCAAGAGATTAAAAACATTCAAAACGTGGGGTTTGATTCTATTGATTAGTCTCTCTCATAACATACTCCTATTCTCATTCACATGGAACAAATATTTGAGGATATTAATCATATTTACTATTTCAATCGGTGGATGTCTGATTATGATTTTTAGTTGTTGGTTCATGATTCCAACATGAATCCCATGTATTAGATCATATGGATGAGGATTCATAATAAACTCTAGAGTCTCAATGTGGATTTACAGACATGGTATAACAATATGTCTTCATGAGCTATCAACCCGAAGAGGACTAAAGTAGAGATCAAGCATATGTAAAGGGAGTTCGAGTCCAATAGGGATCATGAAACATTTTTTTAGTGACCAATATGATCTAATTAGTAGATATAATTCTATGGAATGAAATGATATTCCAGGAAAAGTATAAGGAAACATATATCAAGGATTGTGATAAGAATACAACCTTATTTTAGGCTTTCATTACTAGAAAAAACATATCAATTTTTAAAATATTATAATGGATGATCGGTCTTTCACTCAAGATGTGGAGGTATTGGGATGCAATTATAATGAGTTTTTTAAAGGTTACTAGGAGACCCAAATCCCAAAATGAAAGATTGATTCCAAAGTGTAGAAGCAAATATTTTAAATGAGGTTCCCAGGGATGTTTCTTGTGACATCAACAAGTTTTTTGAAATCATTCCAGAGGAACCTTAAATAAGGGAGGTAGTTCAAGCACTAAATTAAAAGATATATTCAATACTAGATGGTTTTCTGGTATCCTTTACATTACCTCTTGGGATATAGTAAAAGGGGAACTATCTAAGGCCATTCAAGACTTCTTTAGAGGTGTATAATTTTCATGTGCATCCACATTGTTCTTCATTATGATGGTGAAGGATCTTTCCTCACATAATCATTATATCCCAATTAGTATGTGTAACATCCCATACATGGTCCATGAAAACTTAATCAACAAAATAATTTCACTTTTTCTACCTTAATGGGGATCAGCGAATCACCAGGGGTTTGTCAAGAAGAGATCATCACAAGATGTTATTTCAATGGTTCATGAAATGAGCATGCGCATTAAAAAGAGAAAATGTGGTTACAACATTGTGATCATGTTTTATATACAGAAATTATATCATTATATGGAATGATGTTTCATTAATATGGTTTTTAACGTCATGGGTGTCTCCTCATAGGAAACTGATCACTTCTTTGGGGTTTAGAGCTCACCTTCGCTATCTATTTCGTTCATGGAAATGATGTGAGAGATTTTAAAATATACTCATGGACTCATTCATGGATACCATCTATACCACAATATTTTAATCTGGATTATATACACTCTTAATGGATATTTGGATAGAATAATACTCATTGAATCCATTCGATCTTATCTTGGAAGGGCACATAGTAATAAAATTTATCATATATTCTTCACACAGGACATGATTTTCACTATGAATGAAAATAGAAGGATTATTCATGAATTAAAAAAAACATGGATATTTATTTTTTGTGTAAGGGGTTAGGGAATAAAATAAGAAAAATTCAGTGTTTTTTTCGAAAGGGTGTTTAGAATAATGGGGGAAGAAAATTGAAGAGGCCCTAAGTTTGAAAAAGAGGTATTTTTCCCATGGATTACCATGGGGTTGCATTTTCTCAATAAAGGATTATTTTTTACCACTTTAAGGGTATCATTTATAAAATAATTTCTCGTATCTCTTACTAGAAAATCCATTGTCTATATTTTTGGGGTCACAACACTCTTGTTAACTATTTCTTATCTTCCATCCCTATGAAATGTTGATGGTTCTTCATGTTCCAAATTCGATGTATTAGAGAATTTAAAAGATAATAAATAGTTTCATATGGTATTCTCATGAAAAGGGAATATACCAATGGGCTTCCATAGACATAATGGATAAAGGAGTGCTAGTGGGTGGTATTAATCACAGGAGTGATATAGAGGAAATTCAATGCTTTCAAGAAAGTCTTGTGTGGGACCACTTATAGGGTGAATCATGTTGGGATAATTTTTTTTCAATAGATATGGATACCATACTAATAGAGCGAGTGGGGTAATGTCTCAAATTTGGATCTTGATCGTTAGTCATATCCCTACTCTTCGGAGCCAATTAAGATGGATAATTGGGTGTGGTCAGCTAAATTTATGGAATAAAAATTGGGTGGGCTAAACACATGATTTTCTAAGTTCTTCTACTATGGAATTTACCTTTTCCAAAGATAGAAGGTATGAACCTTTCATCTATTCCATTACTAATCATTATCAAATGGAGATCTTCAACAACATTGAATTAATATTAGATTAGGATAAAGTTATATTCATGGGGGAAACATAGAAAAAATTATCAGCAATGAGATGATAAAATGTTTCTCAGTCTAACAACATGAATGATTATTGGAACGAGATTATTTTGTGCAATGAAATTAACACTAAATTCAACTCCTTGGTGTGGTGTCTACGTCACCGCGTTGTTCCTACAAATGATCGGGTCATAAAAAAGGGTATTTATTTAAGTTTGAAATGTTTGTGATGTGGAAACCATGGAAGAAAAAAAAATTTCTCATCACTTCTTTGAGAGATAATGTGCGGAGGTGGTGAGGAATACCTTGGGTGGGTTTTTTTTCCTTAGTGTTCAATGAAAAAACTGCAAGACTGTTCTGCAGGCTTGATTTAAGGCGGTGGAGAATAGTGTGCACGAATGGAAGGATAGTGAGTTTCTAATTGAGGTAGGTTTGTTGAGTAAATTTAATGTTATAAAACATATCTGACATGAAAACATTTGTAGTTCTATGCTGGGGATAGTGGTGAAAACCAAAAGTCTGGTGATGGAATTGATACCATTTTGTAAATGGTGGGAATGATCCTCATTGATTATAAGGCTCATATATGGGTCTCACATTTCTTTTTCTCATTAGATTTAGACAAGTTAGGGAAAATGGGTGAGATAGAGGCCACCAAATAGTGGTTATAAGCTCAAAATGGATGGTTATTCTTCTAATGGTGTCATGAGGGGGGAATGGTCGTTCATGACCACCAAGGATCAGTTATTCATGATTTTAGTGATGGATTTTGATGGAGTGACTCTCTTATTGAGTAGTAAGGGAAGATTCCGAAGGGAATTGAACTTTTTAATTCACACAACATTAAGCTAGAGTCTATAGAAACTGACTCAACAATGATTCTGGGATCACTATAGAAAAACCTCTAAATTCTATGATCCATTGACTATCCCATTTGCAAATGCATAAGGATCCATGATTCATGTTTGGAAATATATCATACTTGGAGGGAGGGGAATAAAGTGACAAATTTATTTTCTTCTCATGTGGATAATTAAAATAAGTGTCTATTACTTTTCATCTTGGGTTCACTTCCTAATGATTTTTGTAGCTTTGTAAAATCAGATTCTCTAGGTCTAAATTATTTTAGATCGCCATGAATTGGTTTTTTTGTCTTGTCTTGGGAAATGCCCTGTTTGAAATAAAAATTTAACTTTTGATGGATGTATATGACATGAAAAATTAAGAGTAATAGGGAATATAACATCTTGAGACTTTAGAATATATTAATCCTTAAATAATTATATCTCTTCAATATCTTTCAATGCATGCAACACAAGGTTTGAAGGAAACACAATACTCTATTAAAATATTATTATGTAACATGACCAATATAGCCTAACCATTAAGATAGAATGTATGAATAATACTTACTAAATAATTAAAACTATACTATTTTCACATAAAAAATCATTTCTTATCTATCTAATTATTAGTAATAAAATAAGAATCATTTGAATGAAGAATAATCGTTTTCTGAAATGATTTTTCTAAAACACAATTATATAATGATTTTCAGACAAAAATAAAATTTATTTTCAGTAAATTTATAAAATTTATTTTTAAAAATAATATTTATTTTGGAAATCTTAATATTAAAATAATCTTATGGGGAATTTTTGGGATTTTTCTGAAATGATTCATTTTTTGAGGAATAAGAAAAGATATTGAATTTTAATTCAAAACTACATTTCCATTGAAATAATATAAAATTTTATGTTATATTTTAAATTATATTTAAATTATATTTAAATTAAAATTAGTCTATAATATATCCATTAATAAAATTTAAAATATTTTAATAATTTTTATACTGAATTTTTATATAGAAACATTGTAAACAATTGATCATTTTCTCTTTGAAAACCATCTTTCTCATCACATGTGTGAGATTAATTTTAATTTTAAATTTTACCGTAAGAAAAATTAAATTTTGATAAAATGATTAAAATTTTTGAATCATAGTAATTTATATTATATATTAATATCAAATTAAATATTTACCAAAATGATTTATGGAAATAGTAAAAAATATTTACCACGGTTAAGGTAAAAATGGATTTACTGAGGGTTGAACTAAAAAGAGAAGGGTTAAAATGTCCTAAAAAATTGTATAAAAACTATTTTATTGAAATATTTTGACACTAAAATGACTTAGTCTCATGAAAACTCAACTTTCTATCATTTTGTCTTGTGATAAATGTGGGAACACCTTTTTATTTTAAAAACATACTAGTGTGTTTCTTACCTCATTTATAAAAGGCCACCCCTCAAATATATTATGCACACCCTCAAAACCCTTCAATTCAAAACATACATACAAAAACCACTTCCCAACTTCCATACTCTCATCCTAGAACACATTTTATGTAAATAAATCCATCCAAGGAATGATTTTGGTGTTAATCTAAGGATGTTACCCATAGAAGAGGTAATATTCTATAACCAATGTTTTTATTTTATTTATTATTCCACCACCATCAATTAAAATTAAAAATTTATAATATAATATTCTTAATATCTTCAAAAAACATAAATATTTTTATGTTATTATCATAACCTTCAACCATCCCAACATAAATCAAATGGAAATTATATAATCATTCATGTGTACGATAGACTATTACCATGAAAACCGATGTTATTCTATTTTCTATTATCTACTCTCACAATTGATTATAATGATGAAAATAAAGTGTATATATATATATATTATTTAAATATTATTATTATGAATATGGTTTAATTATATGTCATATAACGTTTTTTTACATTTGATTCCTCGGGGGATACGATAACATCGCTCTTGTGTACGAGGTACTATCGCCCCGTGAACCGATATGATCCGTCCTTCAGTAACGCATTACAATAATGGTGATAAGAATAAATTTAAATAATATATTTTTAATATATTAAATAAAAATTATATTCATGAAATATTTTTCATTATGAAAATAAAATATATCATATTATTTACTACATTTTGACCCACTGAAATATGATAACGTCATTCATGTACGTGTGTACTACCTCATTCACAAAGCGATGTGACTCTATTTTATTCTTCACAACACATGGATGATATATATAAGTATATTTAAAGAAATTATATTATATTATAAAAATTACGGGAAGATAAAATATTACTTACCTCCTAACCATTATGATCTTTGAAAAATATAAACGTTACCAATGTGAACGTATGACCAACCATCTCTTTGCTCAAAAAATACATAAATTTGTAAAAAACTCATAATGATTAGTCATAAAATTATATTTGATGTTTAAATATGATAATTATGTCCTGATTATTATTATTTAAATGATAAAACTATATATTATACACAAAAACCAAAACATTCCTTACAAAGCCTGAATGAGAAGAGAAAGAAATTAACTCCCAATACAATAAAAATGATGAATTATTATAAAAAAATGGGTGATAAGATGTTATAAAAGGATAATATATGATATTATAAATATTATTATGAGTATTTTATAAAATAATAACATGCTTAAAACCATTATAAAGGAGGTTAAATCACATTCTACAAAATATAAGCGTGAGGTAATGGACTTCATCGCAATTTACCTTCATTGAGTCATATTGTAAGGTTATGCACCAGATTTATTTTATATGGTGTATATACATCCCATTTTAAATGTAAAATCTTGATTAATTAATAATTCATGGTATTTTATGGTTAAATTTTAATTATTTTATATAATGGTATTTGACATGAAAATTACGATGTGGTAAAGAATTTCATTTAATTATACTAATTATTCATTGTCATTTATATTCCATGATTATGTGGGTATTTTATTTTCACTATATTTTGTTTTATATCCAATTATTTCATGTGGATTTCCATTTTAAGCACATAAAAATCATTTCATGATTCTCAATTCAGCATTATGATCTTTGTAAGGGTTCATTTCAAAATCTCTTTTTAATCAAGATTGTTTATGCTTGAATTTAGATTCAAGGAAATTATTTGATCATTGAATAATTATCCTATTTTATTTTATAATCCATAGGTTATTCATACATTTTCCAATTAATAGTAAAGTTCTTCAATTCTTTGGTAAATAAAATAATTGAGCAATTGTTTATGAGAAAAGTTTACATCATTTAACTTTCTGATATGAAATATATTTTCTTCCAAAACTATCTTTTCTAAATAATGATTAAAAAATGTTTTTATTATTTTAAAAATGATTTATTAATTACCATTTTACCCATTTTTACATTTTATAAAAAAAATGGAAGGGAATTTTATTTCATTTTCAAATCACTGATTTTATTCTTTAATAGAAAATATGAGTGAATTATCTATTTGAACAAACATAGAATATAAATAATTTCCTATCATCATAATAATTAAATGTTTTAAAACATACATTATAGATTTTAAATGTTATTTTGAATGAAATTTTTCTAAAAAATGTTTTGTGAAATTTTAGTTTTAAAAGGTGATTTTCAAAATTTAATTTATATTTTCCTCAAGAATTTTTTTAAATATTTTTTTATAGTTTTTATTTTCATCACCCAAAACATCCCTTTATTTTTAATATTATCCATTAGGAATATGTTTTATTGATAGAAATATTATTATTCCACTATATGGTTTATGATAATTTTGACAAAGGATAATATTAGAAATCACTTCCTTGATTAATTTTTTGTGTTCATTAACATTGCCTTGAATTGTTCAATTTCCTATAATCATTAAATATTAAATTTATCCTAATTATACATATTATTTATCAAAAATATTATTATTTCTTAAAATTTGTCTCCTTTACAAATACTATGTTTTATATTGAATGTTATTTTATTTTTTGGGTAAATATTGATATATTTTTTATTATTTCATCAAAAAAGATATTTAATGGTAAGGAATATTGGTAATGAATTAATTATATTATCCAATATATGAGTAATGGTTTCAAAATGCAGATATAATAGGGGCCTAATTATATATATCCCCTTGATGCATCACTAGGTTTCATGAGAAAAATCATTAATCTAGAATTAAACATGTTTTTTCCTATAGTTTCAAACTATCATCTAAAAGGTATTCATAGTTGAGGTATCATGTTCCTGAGACATGATGCCCAATAATTAAATATTTCATTCATTGAGAATTAATTTAATTTTATCCATGTGTTTTTTAGAATGATATTTTCTCTATATTCATTTCAATCTAATTTTTTTATTTAAAAGTAATGTTTTTTAGTTAATTACATTAAAATATTGACAATTAATAATCTTATCTTGATAGTCAAGTACATTATATGAAATGTGTGTTCAATTATTTACCATTCCATGTTTATTATGCTTATTCACTCCTGATAACAAACAATGTATATAACCCATACTGAGCATTTGATCTCACCCTTATTTTGTTTCCTTTTTTGAGAATCAATGTAATATACAATGTTTGTTTTTCTATGATATTCTAGTTATGAAAATTTTATTTCTGAATGAAAAAAATTATGTTGTAATTTTTGTTTTAAAATATAATTTTTGAATCAAGTATGTATTAATTTTACCAACACTACTAAACTATTCGTTCCTTTAGAATGAGACTCATTGTATATTATGTCAATGTAATAAAAAAAGACACCAGATTTGGGAAAATAGATTTGGGGTCATTATAGTTGGTATCAGAGAAACCATAGAAAAAACATCGGAATTTACATTTAGGATAACAAATATTAGATATCATAACCCTATTATCAACTTTGAGGATATGTATATAAGAACATCCGAAGGTTCCGGTATGTTAGACATTATTTGTTTTTTCCTAGAAATTAATCCCTATCTAGATACTATAAGTGGATGTGGTTCTAGAACATAGGTACCTAGGGGTAATAAATTTGAAAATTGTTCAGTGGTCTTAACCTTCTCATCACCTGGTGCATGAAATTAGGCCTTATAGTGCACCTAGTTTTACACTCATTGAGGGATATTCTATGAAAATTTAAAATTTTCATTAAAAAATAGTATGACGGATTTGAAATTATAGATATCCCTAGAAACCATGTTTATTATTATAAGATTATATATGCATAAATATTTCAATTTATGTTATGTATTTCAGTATTTTTGGGATTATTCATTAGGTTTCATAATGATATGATCTAATATGGTGTATTCCATCATTTAGAAATGGATCCTATTAGAAAGAATGGGAACCAAATTAATGAATCTTATCTAAAAATTAAGATTGATCATTTATTTTATTTTACATAGCCAATATTTTGAAGGGAGCATGTCTCCCAAACATTTTAATCTTATGGGGACATAGTATAATGTTCTAACAGTAAGTTGAATAAATTCTATATGTATTATGGATTCTAATGGAATGAAGGGTAGAATAGTATGGAAGGGGTAAATTTGGATAAAAGGATGATGGAAACTAAATATTTTCTAACATGTTATAAAATTTAAAAGAAACATGTTGGTTCTTGATTTAATGGAATGGAATTTTGATACAATTTTAGATATAAAGTCCACCATGCATGTGATTGAATGGGTAAAAAATGGTTTTATATGTAAAACAATTCTATTATAATGTTATTGGGGACTAATAAAATAATTTTCTAAAGTGTTAAATAAATATGCCTTAAAAGAAGCTAAGATATCTTGGACAAGCTTATGCTATTACCAAAGATGATGTTTAATGATTAATGTCCTTGTGTTTGGATTTAAGAATTATTTCATTTGAGTATTTTATAAATGAAATTATTGTTATATGAATTAAAAAATGTATAATGATTCTACAATATTAATGTTTCACTAATCATTTGAAATCCTATGTTGAATTATACTGATAACTATCAAAAGTGATTCAGTGGAAAATTGAACATTATGGAAAACAAATGATTGAGGTATATATAGGCCTTAATATGTTCCAAATGTTGAGATAATTAGGTTGTGGTAAATAGATGGTCGATATAGATAATGTAAATGGGATAGTATGCACTACCTTAGGACAAATTAATTATTTTATGAAATTTTAGTTTATACTCACGTTGATGGAGTTTACAAAATCATTACAATTGATGAATATATCAAATAATCACTTTTTCACATATGGAATAATGAAGTATTAATGTTTTCAATAATGTTTTATATTAATTTAGGTAAATAGAATGATTTAATGAAATAAATAATAAAGTTATAAACATGATTTGTATGTAGTTAGTAAGAGATACTACATATTGTTTGGGGGAATTAATGATAAGTTCATTTTAGAAATTTAGTGACCCTATTTCAAAATATATAGATCATAATCTTTTATAGAGGTCATAATGTTAACCATTTATGAAATAGATTAAGTTGAATATTGGATTACGATACAGATATTAATGTATTACTACTCTATACCGAGATTTAAACATATTGAATAACATATGTTGACCATTTTTTGTATTAATAACTAGAGATAAAGGGAATGAATTATCATTCTATTATGGATATTTTGATTCATTAAATGTGAATTTTAGTACGTCAGGGGAAAAAAATTCATTTTGGGATATTTATTTCTTAGAGTGGGCAATTAATTGGATATTGATGCAAGAACAACCAAAAGATGAAATTGTTAATATTAAATAGAAACATATCAAGTGTGTGTATTTGCTTATATTATTGGACAGAAAATAATTTTATTACATTTGGAAAAGGATCTTGAAACAAAGATGTTATCCAATTATTTTCATATATGACGAATCTAAAGAACCTTTACGATGTCTTGTGTTTAACAATATTTAGTAATTGTAGAAAACATATCTTTTTTAAAAGATTTTTCTGAGAAAAAAGTAAATGTTTTTATTGTTTCATATCAAAAAAAGGGGTATAAGGGAATTTATTATTTTCCAAACATAAGAGGTTAGATTGAGCAGCACCAAATGTAGTATATTAGGCTGGGTAGCACCATATGAAAAAGTTATTATAAAGATAATGTTTTTGATCAGATGCACCATCATTCTCATATCCATTAGTAAGATGTTTAAGAACCATCATACTTTATAATTTTAAGTGATAACATTATATTATAATGTTTGAGGTATCATAAATTCTAAAAACTATCATGATAAAAGATTTTTAAGGAATATAGGAATAATAAATATTTTTTCCATTATAGGAATCAAAATGTTTTTCCATTGGATCCAAAAGTACTAGGAACATATGTTTTCATAAGTATGAATGATGTTTTACTCATGAGGTTTGAATAATTTCAAAGATATAAAGTAGAACTTCTATTGTAATGGTAATTACATCATTATACAGATTTGAATAGACTGAATATATGATTGAAAGTTAATTAGACTAACTTGGAAGGGAAAATTAAATCGGACTAACTATAAGGAGGAAATCCAATTGAACTAACATAGAGGAGGAAAGTATATTCTTGAATTAAATGAAGATTTTTATCATAATTATCCTAGGAAGTTTCATTATGAATAGTTAAGGAAGTTTATTATAATAATTTGATGAATTTTCATTGTAATGTGCTAATAAATTATTATCTTAATTAGATAAGGAATTTACACAACACTAAATAAAAATTAGAAAGTACGTGTAGCCTAATTAAATAGATAAATCAAGAATATTCTATAATATTTGTGATGATTTGATGTGGTCAAACGTGAAATTAAAATATGTATAGTTCTTGGAGTATTTGAATTTGAGTAAGTGGGAAATCTTTTTTAAAATCCCACCATTTCCATTCTGAGGTTCCTATAAATAGAATCATAGTACATTTATAAATTGAATTTTTTTTATAAAATAAGAAAAGGTAAAGTGCTAAAAAATTCATGTTGAAGTTTTCTTTCAAAACCGAGACCTCATTAGAGGGCCTAATATATGAGTTTTTTGTTTACTAAAATTAGGAATATTAGATAGTTAATTTGAGTAAATTTTATGTTATGTAGATTAAGAATAGGTTCAGTATACTAAGTCCATTATACTGATTTCATCTGACTAAGTATGTTTAGATTGAGTTTTGAGTTTTTTCTGAGAAGTGGATGTTTTGTTATGCAAACTAAATAGAAATTTCCTTCAATTATAGAATGAGAGTGGGAGAAACATATTGATTCAATCCAATAGAGTCAGTCAGACAGAGTTCATCGGAATGAAGGCCATAGACTCAAGTTTATCGGACTCAAGACCTTTTATGAAGTAGATTGAACAGTGTCTATATACTTTTTGCTTTGATCAATTATTTGTAAGAAAATATTGTAAGATTATGGGTCACAGTATAATCACTCATATCAGTATATATATGGTTTATTATTGGAGTTTTCACAAGATATATTCCTTTATTTAAAATAGTGAATTCCAATAGACTCACACGAGTGGCGATGGCAAGGATGTAGGTTCTCACCATAAGGTTGAACCTTGTAAATCTCATTTCCTTTAAATTCATTAATATTTTTCCATTCATGAGTATTTAATAAAATAAGATAAGGTTATAAACATTAACTTGTTTTAATGGTTATGTTTTATATTATTGAAACTTATGAAAATTCACTAACTGATTCACCCCACCTCTTCTCAATTGGTATTCTTCCCTTTGAACTTCAATTGGTATTAGATTGAAGGTTCCCTTGTTGAATTCTTATCATGGATAATATAAATTCTGTAAAAATTTTAGAAATTACAACATTTGATGGAAAAAATTATTATGGATAGAAAAATAAGATGATTTCTTATCTCCAATATCTTATCCTTGAAATGGTCAATGCTTCTAGAATTGGGTTTCCACCTATTAAGGATTCCCCAATGACTTTTAATGATAATATAAATATATATTTTTATAGAAAATATATAAATTCTATCCTTATGTAATTATCAGAAAATTTTTATACAAAGGTGATATATCTCAAAACATCCAACAGACTATGGGACAAGCTAGATGGTATTTTCAAAGGGAATAATAAACTAAATGAATCAAAGATATAAATATGGAATAGTAAGTATGATAACATAATAACGAGAGATAAATAAACTATTGATGATTACTTCCCTAGAGTAAATGAAAATTTCTACAATATCAATGGATTTAGTGATATCCTAGAATATTATACAATTGTGAATAAACTAATGAGAAACATTCTAGTCATGTTTAATTCTAAAACATCCTCTTTAAATGATAAGAGTGATTTATCTCCTAATAAATTTCATAACATTATAGTTTCTTATGAAATTATAAAACACCCAATGATCAAAACAATGGTGAAAGATGTAATGGACTTTGAATCTATGATAAAAATGGAAATTCAAGATGATGAAGATGTCAATCTTTGTGACTCTAATTATAAAGAGGATGATGGGTTGAATGAAATAAATAATTTCTCTTATATCAATGTACTATTGAATATGAAGAGAAAAGTATGGAGGTAAACATCCTCTCAAATGCTTTGAAAATGGAGGAATCAAAAAAAATCCAATGAATCTCCCCAAGAAAGATTTTGGAGAATGTCAAGATGATTCTGATGAAAAAAAACTGATGGATGAAGTAGTATAAAATTTATAAATAATAAAGGTCATACATTAAATAAAGGAATATATTCACTGGAGAAAATAGGAATATATAGATTTATAAAGCTGAAACAGAATCAACTGAAATCAATTCTTTAGAATATGACTATTCATAAAAGGTTATAATATTCATTTAAAAAGTTGAAAAAACAAATTACTCATCGCATAGTGAAGAATAATGAGGTTAATAATCTTATAGAGAGTACCATATTATAACATAACTTATTGTATGTCTTGAGAAAAAATATATCCAACGAAATTAATAAGAATGATAAATAAAGGTAGTGAAAAACTTACTAATTGTAACAAATATATTGTCAAGTAAGACAAATAATTCATCCCATATATATTATCATAAAATATAATAATTTTTTAATGTAGAAATATGGCTAAATATCTTGATAAGAAGCTGCAAGTTAAGGAATAAGAAGTTAAAAAGTTTCTATAAATACTTCTTAAGCCTGAAATTACTATTAGGAAGATGAATGAAAATTTAAAAAAATATTCAGATGTAAAATCTAAGACATCTAAAGTAGATGAGAGATCCCAAATCAAGAATCTAGTGAAATCACCACCTACCAAAAATAATGCTTCATCTGATTTTTCAATATTTTCATATTTTGGAAAAAAAATTTATAAATTTTATATGTAAAAGTGTCTGAGAAACCTATTTCACCTTCAAAAGGTGAAAAATAACTCAGTAGGAGATATTTTCCATATATAGATATTGTTAGTGTTGGAATAAGATATCAACCTTAATAAATTTTCTATCGAGAAATAACTTACTTCAATAGAAAATCAATATTTGATGGTTTTTGTTGGTTATGAGGAATCTATGGGAACATGTCCTGTAATTATTTTCATAACTTATCTCTACGTAGAAGAAGGTTTGTGAAGAGTAGAAGAAATATTTAATGTAGAATTAGTAACTTTCATAACTTATAGAAATATAAAAAAAGTGAATTCTCAAGATGTCAGATACATTCCAATGAACAATAAACATGACAATATAGAAGAAGTTTTTGGAATATGTGGTCAAAAATTCTATATTGGTGAAGAATTTATGACTACCCTTTAAGGAATTTTTTGTATGTAAGAAATTTAAAAGAATCAGTAAAGACGAAATTTGAGGAAAGATCCTTGGCTTTTGAGACTTCCTTAAAGGAAAGTAAAAAAGAACAAAACATGGATACTTGATAGTTTTTTTATTAACACATGACATGTGATTTAAAAATCTACAAATACATTGAAATCCATGACGTAGTTATCATTGCTTTTGGGAATGATAGTTCCTTAGAAATAAGAGGAATCAAAACAACTTATATTGAATAAGAAAAGATGAAATATAAAGAAGTTTTACTTATTTTTTAGATAAAACATAACTCACTTACTATAAGATAACATTTTGATTATGTAAAATAAGTTATTTTCAGAAAATATTCATTTATCATAAGATTTTTCAAAGATGTAAAAGTAATTAAAAAAGGAAAAATAATTAGTGGTAATCTTTTTCAAATTGGATAATTTTATTACTCTCTTTACTTGAGTTTTCATGATGAAAAAGTTTTAGGGAACCATTGATTTAGAATCATTGTTTATAAAAACATGAACAACCAATATAAATTTTATGATGTCTGAAATTATTAATAATTAAAAATAAGAGAGGAAGAAGTTTGTGTTATATGTCAAAAATGGGATACGACTAATAAAATTAATAAGGTAGTTTAGATTCTATCTACAAGACCTATTAAACTTATTCATTATAATTTATATGGGGAAATAAGATACCAATCAACAAAATAGGATTTTTACTTTATCACTTTTATTTATTATTTCACTCTTATGACAAACATCATGTTTCTTAAACACAAGTTTAAGGCTTTATAAATGTTCATGGTCTTCATAAAAAAACATTAAAATGAAGTGTGGGATTATATAAAGAAACTGTGAATCTATAATGGTAGATAATTTAAAAGAAATACACTTGAAACTTATATTACAAAGAATGGTATTAAACCTTTGTATTGTGCTCTATATATCCCACAAAAAAATTAAATAACATGAATGAAGAATATAAGTTTGGTGGAATTAAGAAGAAGAAAGTTAGCAGAATAATTTTTTTAAAGTTCTTCTAGAGGGAAGTTGTTTGTAATAATGTACTTCTTAAAAAAAAAAATTTGGTAATAATCCACCATTACTTCTTATGAAATTTGTTATTACAAAAAACATTCTTTGAAGTTATTAAATTTTTTTGTAAGTACATGTTTACATAAGATAAAAAATCTGGATCTAGGATATTTTAATGATAAATATGATAAAAGAACATTTATGGGTTATTATCCCAATACAAGAAGTTAAAAATGTTATAAAAACGTTTAAAAAAATTGTTTTACTCTTATTATGTGAAAGTTATTAAGAATTAATCTTCTTTAACAAAATATGTTGGGAATGTTGGGAAAGAAAATCTGAAATTTTCTAATGAAAATTAACGTGAAAAATGTAATGTACATGAAGATTCTAATGAATCATTTGATTAGGAAGGTGATTCAATAAGAGGATCTCTGAAATTTACTACTTTAAAAAAACATGTTGTGACATAAAATATTATTGGGAATCAGAAGGCTCCAATTGAGACCACAAGGAAGTTGAGATTAGAAAATCAAACACCACTCATTTCAAAATTTGAATTAGAATCAGTTTTAGAAGATATTCTACATAAATAATGGGTGAATTCCATGAATTAAAAGTTGAATAAAATTGAGAAAAAATAAAAAATAGGAACTTTTTCCATGTCTGAATAGTAAAAATGTTATTAAAAATGTGGGTTTACGAAAACATGTTGAATGAACATGGATAAGTGTCAAGAAACAAAGTAGGTCTTGTTTATAAAGGTTATTCATAGATGGAATGTATAGATTTTGATGACAAATATTCCACAATTTTATGGTTAGAAACTATTTAAATGTGTCTATTAGTGGCTACTCATAGGAATTAAAAATTATATCATATGGATGTAAAGTCAACATTTCTCAATCAGGAAATTGAATAATAATTTTACATTAAACAACATCATAGGTTTCTAGTTGACGAGGATGAAAATATATTTACAAACCAAATAATGATTTTTATGGGCTAAAACAAGTTCCATGTGATTGGTATTAAAACTAGACAATTGATTGATAAAAATAAATTTTACTAAAGGTAAAATTGATAAAAATATATTTGAGAAAATATTTTCTATAGAACTCTAATTGTAAATTTTTATGTGGATGATATAATTTTTTGGGGGATAGAGAACATGTTTTTGAATCATTTTCTGAAGAAATGAAAAAGAACATTATGATGCCAATGTTGGAAGAATAAAAATTATTCATTGGATTAAAATTTCAAAAAGAAAAAGAAATAGAAATTTTCTAATCCAAGAAAAAACATTTTGGGGAATTATTACAAATTTTTTTCATGAATGAATCCAAATATGATTCTAATATTATATCAATGGGGATGAAGTTTAGTAAAGAAGAGTTTTGAAAAATTGTGGATCATAATGATTTTTTGAAGCTGATAGGAAGTATACTTTACCATACAACTTCAAGGCCTGATATTGTTTCTATTGTGACATTGTGCTCCAAGTATAAATGTTATATAAAAGAATCACATATGTTGGCAGAAAAAAAGGATTCTAAGATATGTCAAATTAATAACTTTTCATGGGTTTTTATACTAAATAAACTCTGAGATGAAGATTCATGGTTATACTTATGCTTATTAGGATAGATATTTTAATATTAGAAAATCAACATCATGAGGAATATTTCTCTTGATTGAATGTTGTGTAAGTTGTAATAGTACGAAAAATGTTGAGTAACATTGAGCACAATGGTATCAGAATATTTTTTGGTTAATCATGATTATACGGAGACTTTGTGGATGAAATTTTAACAAGATGATTTGAATGCAAAATTTTATATAAAATTGAATATACTTTGTGATAATTTGAGTGCAATTGATATTTCAAAAAATATTTTCCTACATTCATGATCAAAACTCCTTGATATAATGTTACACTTTATAAAAGAGAATGATGGAGTTGGAGATTATTTTCTAGAACATATCCCAATGAAGTATCAAATTCATGATATCTTTACAAAGTCATTCCATAAGAAAGGTTTATTGAGTTGAGGCTACAACGTCATGTTCATCCTCCATTAATAACTTCTTAAATCTCATAAGAATTTTCTCCCGCCATGATTTGGATTGTGTTAGAAATGGGGGAGATTAAGTAAAAAATTTAATTTGTAAATATATTTACTTATCATTATATTAAGAATCTAAAGCTACGGTTATCATAAAATTGTGAAGAAAAAAGGAAAGTGTCAGAAAAAGAAAATTGAGGAATTTTTATCTTAATGTGGATACATTTATTTATTACCACTAAGGGATCAAATTATATAAAAAAATCATTGCATTATCCAGTATTATAGTGTTAGGACACTCTCGTTTGATAAAGGTTGTATTTTGTTAAAATTAAGAAAACATGAGTTATTTACAAAGGATGAGTTGTGAAAATTTTAGAGAGTTCAAAATTTTGTTAATGGGTGTTCTCAAAAAATACAAAGGGGGAGATTTAAGAAAACATGTTATTACCAACTTCATGAAGCGATGTGAGTCTATTTTTATCACTACACCACATGAATGAAATATATACATATATTTAAGTAAATAATATTATATTATTATAATTAAGTAAAGATAAAATATTTCTTACCTTCATTCTACAATGATGATTGAAAATTGGATTCGTTACCAATGCGTATGTATGACCAACCATCTCTATGGTCGTAACTTACTTCATTTCTCAAAACGATCATTAATGATTGGTATTAAAATTATAATTTATGTATATATATGATAATTATGACATGATTATTATTATGAAAAAGGAGAAACTATATAATATGAAACAGAACCTGAAGAATAATGAAAAATCATGAATGATAAATCTAAATAATTAACACATGAAATAATGAAAAAAATGAAATATTATTAAAGAATATTTTATAATTAGTTATAAAAGGATAATATATCATAATATATATATATATGAATATACATTTTTTTATAAAATAATAACATGCATAAAACCATTATATAAAATGTGAAAGCATGTTATACCAAAAGGTAGTGTGTGGTAAAGGACTTCATCTCAATTTACCTTTGTTGAGATATATTGTAATGATATCAAACTAATTTAATTTTTATGGTATCTATAATTCACCTTTTTTATCTAATATAATTATTCTTTTATAATTAGTGGTATATTGATATTGGACTTGAATAATTTCATCCATGGTGATTTGACATGAAAATTACCAAGTGGTAAATAATTTTCAAAACTAAATTGTTTTTCATTGGGTTATATTACTTATTTAGTGTCTATGATATTATATGATTATGTGAATAATGTATGTTGACTATTATATGATTTATATCAACTTTTTACATGTGAATTTAAATTTTAAACAAATAATCGATTCATTGGTTAATTATCACTTTAATGTTATGATCGTTGTAAGGGTTTATTTTATAATATTATTTTAAAAGGGATTATTTATTCCGTAATTTCATTGAAGTATATTATTAGATAATTAGATAAAAATCCCCTTTAATTTTATTATATCCTAGTTATTAATCATTTTTGAATTAATAACACAAATTTTACACTATTTGGTAGTTAAAATACTTTAGGAAACAGTTTTAAGAAAATCATAATTCATTTCACTTTTCAATCAAAAATATATTTTCTTATAAAACCATTTTGTATAATTTTTTTTTAAAATATATTACCCATTTCCAAATTATTTATTAATATATGTTTTATCCATTTTTACACTTTACAAAATGTTTTGAAATTAATCTTCATGTCATTTCTAAATCAAGGCATGTTTGGATTTTACATAAAATTTTAAAGGAATCTTTGTTGCAATGAACTCGTCATGTACAAAATTTCCTTGCATAATTACCAATCAATGTCTTATAACTTATTTTATAAAATTTAATGGATATTTTCCAAGAAAAGTATTTTTTAAAAAATGTTGAACTTTTACCATTAATAGGTTTTCAAAACTAATAGTATATCTTTATCAAGAATATTTTTAATGATCATTTTATAGTATTTATATTCATCAAGGAAAAAACTATTATTTAACATATACTCTACTAGGTATATTCTATGTTGATTCCATTATTATTCTTCCTCTAGATGATTTATGATTATTTTGACCAAATATATTTTTGAAAATCACTTCTGTAATTCATTTTTTGGTAGTAATTAACTTTCCCTTGAATTATTAACTTTCCTATGATCTTTTGAAATTAAATTTCTTATAAATATCAATATTATTTATTATATATATTCTTATTTCTTAAAATAAATCTCATTTATACATAAATTGTTTAACTTTTAAAGTTATCTGACTATCTTGGAAAATTTTAATAATCTATATTCCTTATTAACTAGGGATATTTAATCGTAAGACCTATTATTTATAAGTTAAATCGATTATTTGATATATGGGGAATTATTTTGATAGGAAGATAGAGTTGGGTACTGGTTATAGATAACCCCTTGATGTATTGGTAGGTCTCATTAGAAAAATCAAAAATCTATGACTAAATAAGGTTTTAAATATATTTTTAATATATATTATGAAAGGTCTTGATGGTAGAGGTATCGTGTACCTCAAACATGATGTCCAATAATTAATTATTTCCTTTAATAATATTTCTATTATTATTATTCACGAGATTTATTCAATGATATTATCTCTTGAATCATTTCATTATCGGTTTATTATTTAAAATAAAATGTTTTTTATTTATTTACCTTTCTATATTGATTATTAATTATCTTATCATGATAGTTGAGATTTTTAGATGGAATGTGTTCTAATTTATTTACCATTCCATGTTGATTGTGCTTATTGATTCATGATAGATTCCAATGTACCGAACCCTTACTCATTAGTTGAGCTCGCCATTATTTTGTTTCTTTTCTCAACAATCCATAAAGTGTACTATGTTTCATAAGTAATGATACACAAGAGGTAATAATTTTATTATTTAAAGAAAATAATTATAATGTAATTTTTTTAGAAATTAATGTGTGAGTCATATATTTATCAAGCTTAACTATACAACAAAACTATTCGGTCTGTTGGGATGTGATTACTTATAAATTATTCTAATGTATCAAACTAATACATTGACTCTATCATACTAGAGTCAGGGTAATTAAAATATATTTTTTCCAGAATTATATTATTAACACATTATTTATTGTATAAAAAATTTCATAATATTTTGGGAATAACCATTAACCACATTTTGCCTTTTCCTTTAGGGAAAATAAATCAAAATTTATGTGATTGTGAATACAAACCCCTCTAATAACAATCATGTTTCATTTTCCCTCACAAACTTCCATGGATGGTCTTAATATAAGGTTTAAAAAATAATTATTATATTTATATCATGGTTTAGATTATAATATTATAATATATATTATACATTTCTCAAGTTCAATGGAAAATGAAATCATTTTCAATGGGTATGTGGGAGATCACCTCTATGGAATGGCTTATTCAATTTCTCTACACCTTAATCAATGAATGTAAATGGGAATAGTTTTAATGTGTATTTTTATAAATTCTTATTATGTTATGAAAAATTGGATAACCTATTTATAATATGGTCGAGAAATGATCATTTTAAATCCAACCATTTCAAAAAAGTGTACTAAAAGGAAACATAATTTATCCATAATATCTAATAGTTTCATATCAATTAACAATTATTTTAATTTAATTATATTCTAATATATAAAATTAATAACACTAAAATTAAATGATTATTCCTATATAATAATGATATCATGAAAAAATTACTTCGTAATCTTCCAATAATTATGGCATATTCATGTTTGGTTCATTCTAACAATCTACTTGAACAATGTAATAATATAATTTCATAAATGATTATAAAAAAAAATTACTAAGAATATATGATATAAATAATTAAATAATTATTTTATTTTTGTTTTGGAATTCTAACATTAATATAAACCTCACTAATGAAGATACCAATAACTGTTCAAAACAATTTATGGAAATATGTGCATCATTGATTAAATATTTAAGGATCATAACTAAAAATCCCATAAAATGAAATTATAAAATAATAAATAATTATAAATCATAAATTCAATCGCCATATATGATTTGTTAATGATAAAAATTTGGATAATATTTAATAAAAAAACCAATATTATGAAACTGGTTTAAAATGATTAAAATTACTCATACCAGATATTTAAAATTACTAAAAAACAACTAATATACATGTAGAGAATAAATAAAATAAATTATAAAAGATTATATTTATTAATATGATTTTAAGTTAGGTTTTTACGATATTTTTTTTGTTATATAGAATATTAAACCGCTTTAGTGTAGTCAGGAATTAAGGTAATGATTTCTTTGTCTCATTTTCAAAACCATAGGACATGTCTATTTTTTAACACCATGTTTTTTATATATTTAATACACTACCCATTTCATTAGTTATATCATGAATTATATTTTATCCATGGTCATTTAAATTAATTTTTTTTTTCACTCACTTTAATGGGGTATTGATTAAAGTGGTACTCAAATAGTAATGGTTCTGTTTTTAATATTATTTTCATATCAAGATGGTTTTTTAAGATAATAAGTCATGGTAATTTGTAGTATTTATAAAACCCATCAATATTTTATTTGTTTACTCATGGGGGGTTAAAATTCCCCCAAAATTTCATTACCCTTGACTTAAATTTTAGTTATGTGTTTCTTGTTTGTATAAAAGACCCCATCTCTTCTTTTCAGTTTGGAAACTCCCTTTTACCTTGTATATATTCATTGGTAGTATTTTAAAATTCTTTATTAATGAATCAATTATATTTATAAAAAAATCATAATACATTTCATTTCATTAAAAAAATTCAAGTAAACTTTAAACTATTTCCATTTTGGTCATTTTTATCAACGTGTGAGAAAAACTTTTTTTTACCCTTTTATCTATGAAATCATATTTCAGCCATTTTGAATTTTTTTATGAAACTTACTCTATAATTTCTTCGTTTGTAAAATAATTTCTATTCATCTATGTTTTGTATAATGTTTTATAAAAAATAGTAATTTTCAAATGATCATTGATGTTTTTTATTTTTGAAGTTATTTTTCTAATGATAAAAAAATATTAACTAAATTCAATATCTTTTTATATATTCTATTATTTATTGATGATATTATTTAAATTATACCATATAATTTATTATTCTATAGATATATATTGAAATATTATTTTTTTATCAAAAGAGTGATCTATCACATTATCTATTAGGCCTAAAAATCTAATATGAATAGAAATAACATTTCATACAATGTATTCCCTTTGTGAAAACCATTTTTTCCATTTATTTGATTTAAGGGTGTTCACAAAGATGATGTTTGTCAATTTATTGGGAAAACTATTAAGTAAATAATCTACAACTAATTTACATAATTAAAAACTATATAATTCACTAAATGAAATCAAAATATATTGTCATTTAGTATCATTGGATACACATTTATATTCTATGGGTTTATTGGGATTATTTAAGTAATTATAAATTTTTCCCCATAAGATTTCATTGGAAATGGGGATGAAACTAATTTTCATTATATAGATTCTTTAAGATATGATGAATAATTGATTTCAAGTGCAAAAAATATAAATATATTATGATAGGTGGGATCCTATATCCCCATCCAATAAACCGGTTAGAAATTTATATCTCATGATACTTTCTCTGAGTGAAATTAAAATTTACCTCTAATATTGAATGCCATTATTGGCTCATGATGGTGTGAATGTGAGTAGTGACACAAAAAAGTTTATTACATTATCTACTTATATTTGTTCCAAACTAATTTTGATAAGATATGTTTCATGGGAATGATAAATTAACATTTTGTAATCCTATGATTATTATACATCATTCATGTTCAAAATCTCATTATTCTTCACAGTTTTCCATAGAACATGTTTGATCGTTTGACATTAAATGTCCTTCTATTATGACATTATATTTTGAGATAAAAAAGTGAACCATTATTTGTGATATATTTTTCTCGATTGTTTATTTTGATTGAGGGGGTTAATTTTTTTTCACAATAATTTATTCCAGGTTACCACTGTTGTTCTTAATAGATACTCCCAATAGTTCCTATATCCATAACTGGGTACATGGTTTCTTTCCAAAGTAAAGTGGTCAGTTGGGGTTTCAAAACAAATGAAACATAGGAACTCACATTGGTTTAGAGTATGTGAGGTTTGGTTAATTGATCCTTTTTGGGTTATAATTATTTCATACTTTAGGACCCTTTATTTATTTAAGATATCTTCAAGAATATCTTCCTAATCAAGATACGAGACCAGTAACCCTAAAAATATAATTTTAAGTTAATTTTTTTATGCATGGAATGGGGGGTCATGTTTTTTAATCCATATGTATGTATATGAGGTTCTTCATCCATTTCCCAGTAATGAATAGATACTTATGTGTTGAAGCTATATAACTAGAAACTTTGTAATTTTCTATCATGCAAGGAGGTGGATGATATTCTGAGCAGCGGATTGAGCCATTATGAGGCATCCTACATATCCTTTTTTACTATAGGAATAAAAACCAATGTATTTCATTAAATATATATAGTTTAATGCCATGCAGAAAGTACATATTAGTGGGCACTTAGGCACTAAATATTTCAGTTCTATTCTCAAGGATACATTCTATGTATCCTGATTATTGATGGAATCATCGTTATCATAGTTTATTCATTCCCTTGGGACCATCCCCAAGATAGATTACCTTATATGGGGGATCTTTATATCATTTCACTCATCGAATATTATATACTAATATTTCCCTTGATGGTGGTCATTCATTATGTGAATGACATGACCATTATTACTCCCGAAGACCATGTGAGTTATGCTTGGTGTGATGAACAGGGGATACCAAGTAATTAGTCTCATTGTGTATGGATGTGTGACTTATGTACTGGGAAATAAATTGAGATGTTTAATATGTATCTCATGACTTAGAAAGGTGGCCTACATAGATTAGTTATAATTGTAATCAGATTCCTTGTAGTTTAGGTAGTTACCACTCCATTGGTGGATGAGGAAAGATGATCATCCCCTTGGAATGATTAGGTCATGAGGGTTTAAATGTTGGGGAAATTATGGGACTGACACTGAAGTGGATTCCCATTTGAGTTTAGTCTCAATCCATTGGGAGACATCCTATATATCCTAGTTATTCTATGATTCAAAGTCCTTGTAGTTCAATTGGCCTGGGCTAACATTCCGAAATTTACCATATATGTGGGGCATATCATATTATGCTGTTGGTTATGGATTAAATGGCGAGGTTTCCCTTATCTTTGTAATGGTCTTATGATGTGAATGATATGATCATGTCAAATCCCTAATACCGCATGATATATTCTTGGTTTTAGAAACAAGGGATGAAAAATAATTAGTTTTATTGCTTATTAATGCAGAACGTATGTACAGGGATATCACATTGGAGGATTGATATAGAGCTTAAGACATTGGAAGGCATCCTACTTATCCTGGTTATGGTAAGAATGAGAGTTCATAAAGTTTATTTCATCGGGTCTTACATGCTGAGGTTATGATTATGTAAAGGACATATCATATTATTCCATTGGTCAGAGATTACATGCTGAGGTTTCCCATATATGAAATACAATATCATATTACACCGCTTTTTGATGCTTACACTATGAGTTTTCCCTTATATGTGTGAAATATTATATTATACCATTGGTCGGGGATTAAGCACTGAGGCTTACCTTATATCTAAGATATATCATATTATTCTTCTAGTTGAGGCTTACACACTGAGTTTTCCCACTTGATCAGGCATACACACTAAGGAAGGACAAGGTAATTATATCCTGGTGTGCCCTTTTAACCTAGACTACTTGCCTGTTTGATATTTGTTGATTTTATTCTCAACATTCCTTTATTTTCTATATGACATGTCAGAGGATGTATGTTGGACATTTCTAAAGGAAATCACTCAGTCTATTTTGTTTTTCTAAGGGACACCTCATAACATGGATGGTATGTTTTAAAGTTATCACATGATCAAGGTTGACTTTCTCTGAAGAAAACACGATACATATTCGGTGGATCCTAGAAACCATAACATAGTACTATATGACATGCATAGAGGTCATTTTAGGATCCTTTAGACATGTCCTAGTGTCATTGTGAATTCTATATTGTGTGCTCGAAGGGTTTCATGAGAGATAAAATGACATTTAATGAGGGTGACTCATAATCGAGGCTGACATGTCTGGAAGTCATTGAGAAATATGGATGGAATTGTTAGTGGGAATCATAAGATCCAATTAACATGAATTGATTCTATCATGAGACTCAATTGAAAAGTGATGGTTCTCCCACATGATTCAAAAAACATATCTAAAGGACACCACAAGGATTTGACGGTGAGCCTGGAGGGATTTGTGAGAATTGGGTGGCATGCCTATGGGGCACCAAGTGACTTGATCTGACATTTCTATGGGAATTCACATGATCTAAATAGCTGGCCATTTGAGAATCATATAACCTTGGTGACATCTCCTAGTGTTATCGGATGACCCATGTGGTTCATGAAAAACACATGAGGATCAGTGTAAATGTTCTTTACATAATTCTCCCATCAATTAGTATTTGTTCTAAAATTTTATTGCACATTCCTTAGATTTTTCCCCATTATATTATTTTATGTCTCATGTTTCATTAGGAAATATATTGGATTTTACTCATGTGACCTTCTAGAATTCGTTTTTTTTTCTCTAAGAGTGATAATGTGAAGTGTTTATGCATGTCACATGATCGCTCTAAATGTTCCTTTGATCTTACTTGATGAGAATATTCTCCATTCCTGAGATCAACTGATCAAATAAATATGATCTGATGCCTGGGTGCACTGGAGAAATTTTATAAGAGTTTTTTCATCTATTTTATTCAACATTTTTCAGGCTCGGGTGGGGGATTTATAGGGCTCACCACCCAAGTTATTCTAGAAATTTTTGGAGTGTATAACAAAAATCCTGGATTTAGTCAGTGGAGGTATTTTATGTTAGTTGTTTCATGAGTTCACATCATAGAATATTATGGGAGTGTCTCCTGATTTTTAGAAACTGTGAGAAAATCTGGTTTATGCCTACTTTATTGATATATTTCCAATTAATTGGATCTTTCCAAATTAGGCAGGAAAGCCAATGAACTTTTTTATTATGAGGCTGATACGTCCATGTTTCATCATGAGATCATGATGCCTATTAATAGGAATTCCGGTGATCTTAGATGACTTGACCAGTACCCTTTGTGAGATATGGGTGTCTTCATAGGGATCTTTTTAAAGAAAATTATATTTTCTTCACATGAGTTTTATGGACACAAGAGGCTCCCTTCATCACCCTTTTCTAATTACATTATTTATTTTACAATGTGTGGGGATCACATGAGGTTGTATGAGTGATGAAAAAGACAATAACCCTTACTATTGGTGTTTTTTCGTATGAAAAATAAAATCTTATATGGATATGTGTGATCATTTCCTAGAAAATTACATCTTTTTGTCTATATGGAGCAATAGGTGGATCATGAGGTGGCCTGGAAATGACTAATGATCATCATGTGATGATGATGTCATTACAGTGGGATTTCATAAGATGAGGTGAATATGTTGTTGTGTTCTTATATTATCTTTTGGTTCTCTAGGGGTGTATCATATGGTATTTATGGCCACAAGAGTCTCCAACCTTTTGAATATTTTCATCCAATTTTTCAAATTTTTTTGGATGGTTCGTTGGCCGTATACTGGTTGAGAAGCCATATGACCTAGGAAAGCATATATAGCTACCTCCACAAGATCAATAATTTTCCAGGGATACATAAAAAGAGTCTATGTACATGGTCCATGGGGAATCATGAGATCTTTCGTACGCTATTCACTATGTGTGAACATCTACATGACCTTCCAATGTTTATGTGATCCCATGTATTATGGGGGTTCATGCAATCTGTGTAATCTCGAACACCTTTTCATTCGTTTACAAAAAGGGGGAAAATAGTACACATATTCGTTTATTTCTCCCTTTTTTTAAATTTTTAATGGTCATTCGGAAGGTTTCAACAAATCTCCCCTTGAGAGTGACATCTGTGGGGAAAAGGGATTAGTTATGAGGAATGTAAATTCTCCCTCGAGGCTTTGGATTTGACACCAATCAGTGTATTCAATGATTCTTTGTATGTTGTCATATGCATCATCAATGATAACCATCATTTTCATAATATCAAATAAACCTTAATTCTTGTATTTGAATATTTAAAATATAACTGATTCTACTCAGTATGTGATCATGAATTCCCACCAACATGATATTCTTTATTAATATGTTTGTTTCAGTTATCTTGAGATAACCAACTTCACAAAAGGACAATTGGGTAGAATAAATGTCCCCATAGAGAGTTACATATCTTTTTCCAAAGTTGATAGGATAGTAAAGGGCATCATTATTTTCACAAGGACGTATGGTGTACCATAAATGATTTTCCATTCTTGAAAACATAAAAGTTGATGTGATATAGTTTAGGGGATTTTAACTTGGAACTTTTAACTATTTAGTTTAGGGCCTTTTATCTCTGACCATCTATCACTGTAGTTTTGGGTCTTTTTAGCTCGGACCTTAAATCACTGTAGTTTTGGTTCATTTGACCTAGACCATAGGATGCAGTGCAATTTGAAGTCTTACTTCTATGAATTGTTTGATGATTATGGAATATGGTGCATACATCTCAGGAATAACCAAGAACACCCTAGGGTGTTGAGTACATCCATTGTGTTTTTGAGGCTCATGAGGATTATATATCCTTTCCTAAAAGGAGGATATTCCTCTGGTTGGTAGCTCAAAGCCATTATTTATGGGTAGAATTTTCCAAAAAGAGGTATCTCCTCCTTTCAAAAAAGGATCTCTAATACCTCAACTATTTTCTAAGGATAATGAAAGTTTTATGGAGGTGATATCAATTGAGGGGGAAATACTATGGAATATAGATCCTCCTAGATATTTGGAATATGCCTGATAGATTTCATAACCCAAATGTTTGTGTTTGTAAAAATGTAATGGGGTAGATGTGTTGGGGATGAACCATAACACTATGAGATGAAAATTTTGGCCAAGCTATTTCTAGGGATCACATGGATTGAATCTGCTTTATTACAAAGGGAATATAACTATAGTTAGTAAGTGAAGTCCCTTACGAGTTGGTAGCATGTTCAAGAAAAGGTGACCTCCAATCCATTATGATGTCTATGAAAATTTTTTGAATACTCAAACAGATAAAATTTGAGGTTGGGTATGGTGAGAAAGATATCCATGAAGGGTTCTGGAACCCTAGGGTGGTTCAACACTTAAATTGTAAAGCTCGATCCCTATTCCCTAAGGTTTCAATCATGTAGTGTTTCCCATCAAAGGTTTCGGAACAATGTGTCTCGTTACTTCATTGAGAAAGGGTACAAAACACGGTGATGTAATATCTAGGATGCTGAATCCACTTGAATAGTTTGGTAGAGGAATTGTAAATCATGTTTCAAAGTACTCAGGTAAAGTGGATGGTATGAGATATTCATAAAGGGAATGTCCCATAAAACACTGAGGTGTTGAGTTTTGTTGTGGTGATGTCAGGAATCACAATGAAAGAAAATCTGTTTTTTAGAGTGACTCATTTGGTTGATGACCATAGGCGCATATGTAGGATCCATAGACATACATTCATATGCAAATAAAAGTCCCTTAAAGCTGGGTATATTTTTCAAAGGTCCATGTAAGACTGTGGTGATCCAAGGAACTCAAATCATTAAGTATTATTTATTGAGACTGTATAATTCTAAAAGGGTTCGAGCACCCTAAAGGTTGTTTAACAACTTAGACAACATGTTCTCTTGGAAAGGAGACGTGACATATAATTAATCTAACATTTTCCTAAACCATAGGGTCCACCAAGCATTTATTGGATTTTATTAGGTCTATATAGTAGGCACTATGAGTTTTATGCCTTATTTATTTTCACAGTATTTTATTCCTAAACTCTAGAGATGATGATTTTAATGATCTAAGACTTGAATTTTACTCAGGCCGCCCTTCTCGGGTTTTTAAATTGTCTAGTTTTTTGTTAATTTTTATAGTAGTTTATTTTATTTCAATGTTCACCATTATAAACGTGACATTAAGGTTGTAAAACGTTTTCCAAAGTGCACACACTTTAATCTCATGAGGCATGTGGACCAAATATTTGGGATGTTAAAAAAGAGAAATATTAGGTTACCTAGGGAAAATAGTAACCCAACATGTATATGAGAAGGAGATGGGAATGTTGAAAATCCTAGATCAAGGTTCACATGCCATTAGTAATGATTTTGGATAGTCATACCAAGATTTCCTCAAAGCACAATGAGGTGTTGTGTCCGTCCATGGTGATTTCATGGTTGACAAGGTTTTGAGATCCCTTTTGTAGACTGACATATCTAGTTAAAGACCACATGTGTATATGAAGGATCCATAAGCCCACATGAAAAGTCAAAATAAGGTTTTCGTGAAGTCAAGTATCCATTCCAAGGGCTATGGATGGTTTTTGGAAACCTAAAAACCTTGATACCTGATGTATGATTTATGGATTGAGGTGTTTACAAGATGATGTGAGAACCCAGCACTATTGATTCTTGGGGTAAGGCTCTCATAGTCCTTTGATAAGGGATGAAAAATGGGTAATGGTATACACAATTTAACATCATGTAGTGGGGGAGTTTTTTTTCTCTATGTAGTTTAATGCCATACAGTAAGGATATTTTTCATGCAATTTATCATCACGTTGTAAGGAAATTTCCTTACATATTAACATCATGTGGTAAGGATGTTTTTTATGATTAGTTTTTAGGTCATATGACCAGGATGTTTTTATTGCAGTTTAACGTCATGTGGTAAGGACGTGGGAACCAACATGAAAAAATTTCCAAGACATATTACATGAACAAGTAGCTCGTACGTAGATATAACTCATACGTAGTAAAAATGGATTTGTATGGGTTAGAACCTATGTAGTTGGGGTGTATTTATTTTATTAGTTTTCGTAGATAGTCCTAGTATAGGTGGTCCTAGAGTCACTACATATCCCATGATGATATGTATATAGAAAAATGTAGTTCATGAAAAAAAGTGCAGTTTAATGCCATGCGGTAAGGTTGTTGGCTTCTTGACGTGAAAATGGGTATCATGGAAAGACCAAAGGATAGAAATCTATGTATAACAATGTATCCTATGGTAAAAGTAATCCATTCAAATATATTTCATAAGGAAGTAACTTCCTATGCATGTCTAGCCTATATGCATAGAGGGGGAATTTTTTATATTTGTTGTGACTAGACCAGAGATGGAATATTTGGACATCAATACATATCTTGTGATGTGAGGAATCAAGTCACACTATGTTATTGAGTATGGAGGTTTGGTAGGACACCGATCACTAAAAATAGTGGCAATCTTGAGTTAGGTATATAGGGATGTACAATTTAATATTCTACAAATGACATAAACCATGGATTTTAATGTCATGCAGTGAGGAATCATGGTATTCCCTTTTTGGTCACGAAATCTGGACTATGATGAACCTTTTGTGAGTTTTTTTACCTTATTTCTGTGTGGAATCCCGTAATAAAATTCCTAAGCTCACGAGATCAATTATCGGTGTGAGAAAGAAAGAATAGAGAGGGTTTCTCCCACTATATAAAGGTGATTAAGGATATGATATGATCATTTTGCAGCATGTGGTGGATGGACCAAGATATAGAATTGAGGCATCCATACCTATATCGTTGAAATTGAGAATCAAGAATTATATAGTTCTAGAAACCCATGTATTTTAATTTCATTTGGTAAGGACATCGGTTGTGCAGTTTATTTTTATATGGTAAGGATGAGGGCCATCTAATTTGAAAGGTATGAAACATAATGGATCCATGTTGTTTTATGTCATGTGGGAATGAAATCTATAATGTGTTATAACGGCATGTAGGTAGGATGAGGATCACCCGACATTATTGAAAAGCAATGTTGTGGTCGGACCATGACTATATGTTCATGTTTAGCTAAGTATCCTATGATGGTAGGAATGATTCTATAAGTAGATCATGGATGAAGTGATTCCCTTTGTGGAGATAGCTCTCACATGGCGATGGTGGAATTTCATCCTTCCTTGACACATGTATATCTCATATGTGGTGTGTCATTAGTGAGATATTTCTTCTCATTAAGTTTAATTTCATGAAATGAGGAAGATATTTTTCAATCTGACATCATAGAATCAATATGATAGATTATGGGTAGTTTAAAAACTTTCTTCTAGGAGGTGTACCTTATAGTTTAACGTCATGTGTCTAGGACGTACTTGTGTATTTTAACATCATACAACCCAGATTATGTTCTCTCGATGAAATCCATAAAAAATATGTCTCGATCAACCTCACATTGGTGGGTGGTGTGACATGGTCCGCATCCATTGTGTCCAGTAAGTAAGATCTATTGTGATAGACATTATGTTTGATGTAAGGCCCTTCACATTTGGTTTCTATCCTCAAAAGATTATTTCCAGGTATCATTGGGATCCTGAGGGCAAACACAAATTCTCCTTGGGGGAATGAATGGATGTGAATATTTTATTAGTAAATCCTTGTAAGATCCAATTCTAGTGGACTTCGAGGATTTGAAATGTATAAGACCTATTCTAACCAAGCCTCTCCATTTCATCTATAAACTTTTGTGATTCCATATCATGTGAGAGTTTTTTAAAAATTTATATTCAGAGAAACGGAAACTCGAATTATATGGGTAATACTACCTAATTCATATAGATTAATGTGTATGGTGTTTCTCGTATTGCAGCACACATGGTGGTGTAGTAGCCCCATAAATTCTGAAGGAGCTTCTCCAGCCAGGAATTCTTATCCTTGTTCAGCATCTTCTAGATTATATTTGATATATTATTATTTAAGTCCTATATATTTCCAATTTTTCAATACATGATAGTAAGATGACTAATTGGACCCATTCTTATACTGTTAGTATAGTTTCATCAACTCTATACAATATATGTTTATTCCATTGTCTGTTAATTTTTTGTGAGGGACAATGAACCTATTGATGATATGTGACTTTAAAAAGATGATGATGTTATTCATCCTATATTCTTTGATGGGTATTTCCACATCCCATTTGGAAAAGAATTCTGTATTAGTAATTATTTACTCGAACTGCATAGCTTTGGCTGGGGGATATGGTTCCACAACATCCATTCCCCAATAAATTAGTGAAAAATAATATTTAGATATCTGTAGAAATTCTTGGGGATAATGTATGGGGTTTCAATGGATATCACATGCATAAAATTTTCTAGTGATTTCTACATAGTCATGTATCATGGTTTTCCACTAGTAACCCAGCCTCCTAATTTTATTGGAGAGACCAACCCCAGACTGATGAGGGACTCAAGAGCCTCTATGGACTTCTTACATGAAGGTGAAAATCTCTTATTATAATATGTATTTGAGGAGGATTCCATAAAATCCACACTTTTAGAGGTACTTATTCTCATTTGGTACACTCTTCAGTTTAATGTTCTCTATACTATACCGAAATTGTTCCCTTCGAGCTTTATCTATTCGGAGAGTCCTATTTTGTAGATAAACAATTATGGGACACATCCATCTAGTGGTGGATATTGTTTTTCATGATATGGTGTCGAGTTTACATAAAAAATTTCTTTAATATTACAAATGAAGACGGATGATACCATTCCTGAGTGCATCATACAAAATATTGCTTCCTCCTAATCATGGTTGGCCAAGATTGTGGATACATTATCCAACACATCAACATATGAATTTTGTAATTGGGGAACATTATGTAATGTGGAATCAAAGGGGAAATATTACATCAGTTCCCAAATATATCTAGGTAGGTGATGTTTATTTCTTTTGATAAAATATTATCCATTGATATTCTTTATTAAAAATTCTGGACCCCTTTTGATATTCAGGTTGGCTATTTTCATCTATATGGGTAGTCCCAACATTGATATTAGGTCTTTGAATTATTACTTTTTATTCATGCATCCTTCGGATAGTGAGAAATATTATAGAAAAATTGACTTGTCTAGAGAGAGAAATACAACCCCCATGCCAACCTGATTGATCTTTACATTTTTCATCATTTTTCGATAGGACTTTGGGAGGTTCCATAAAAAACTTCTTCCATGCGTGGAGTGTTTCATGGGATTAGATGATATCTATATCTCAGAGCCTGATGTCCACCAGTGTATTCTCCAAGGCAGGATGCTCCATGAGGTAATCATGACGAGATTTCCATTTCATAGCTTTTTATGACATGAACTGGATTTTGTATTGTAGTAGAATAACTTCCCATCAGGCCAAGAATAAGGTCAACATAGGAATAACAAGAATATACTTGAGCGGATCAAAATGAGAGACTAGATAGACTCTATGGTGTGGAAAGTAATTCCTTATCTTTTTCATTGTAAAGATGAGTGGAAGGTAGTTATTCTCAAAATCCAAGTATAGGGTCTCAGTACTGATCATTTTTCATCAAATATAGTTGAGAATTTTTTCTCTCCCTGTATCATTTTTATGTGTGAGGAGGGTACCTAGTGGTAATTCCTTGGTGGCCACATATAAGATGAGTGGCCTCCCTTCCATCGAAGGAATTAGAACTGGTGAGTGCAGAAAATACTTCTTGAGACATTTGAATGGTTCTTGTTAGTCATCATCAGATTAGTAGTATATTCTATTCCACATTATCCTGGTGAGGTGGAGAGATTTTTCAGCCATGTTGGCTATGAAAATACAAATTTTGTCAAGGTTTATTTGGAACCCCCTATGTTCTTTGATATTTATTGGGGTGACATTGCTAAATAAAACTATTCTTTTTTGGGTCACACTCGATGCCAAAATGGAAGACAAAAAATCCAAGGAACATTCTTGATGTAAACCCAAAAGTGAATTTCAGAAGAATCATTTCCATACTATGTTGTCGTAGATTGTCGAATACTGTTTGAAGATCCTTGAAGTTATCACATCACTGATGGGATTTTATCACCAGGACATCAACATAACATTAAGATATTAATCCTAATATTGATATAAAGTTATGATGCATGGAATATTGATAAGTGGTTCTGGCATTCTTTAAGACAAATGGAATGATCTTATAGAAAAAGATCCCCTGAGGTGCTCTGAAGGTAGGGGATTATTCATCTTCAGGGGCCATCTCAATATGATTATACCCTAAATAATCATCTATAATGGAAGGGTCTTATAAGTCAGTTTTTGCATCAATCAAATGTTTTTTGATAGGAATTGGAAAATATTCTTTTGTTCAGTGTCAATTAAGGTATCTAAAATCGATGTAGACCCTACATTACCCCTTATTTTTATTAAGAATGAATTTGTTGTTGTGACAGATTCGGTATTTCATTTCTCGGAAAATTTGTATTTGATTAATTTTTCAACCTCCATATATATATTGGTTCCATGAGAGGGGTTAATTCTCTAAGCTATCTTGTTGAATCCTTGATGGTCATCAGATAAGCAAATATAATTTGTAGATACATTGGGGTTTAGCCCAAGAATTTATCCATTGCTCTAAGAAAAAATATGTTGGTTTTTATTCACAAATTCAATATATATTTTTTCTCTTAAAGGATCATGGAGACACTAATCCATGTATTCCATGGGTCTACTTCTGTTCCCAGATTCACATGACTGATCTCATCAATGGTGGGGGAGACACATTCCTCGAATGTGGGAGAGGCATTCCTAAGGTCATCCTCATCTTTTTCGACCTCTAAAATCCTATCGACATTTTCATAGGAATTTATTGATCTACATGCTTCTCTTTCAGTATGGAGGTGAGAGAGTCTATGAGAAGAGATATTATCATCCAATTCTACCTAATACTCTATTGAAATATGTTGAAGATGATATTTTTTACACTTTCGTTGGGGATATGAATAGCTTGGAAATATGGGGTCAAGTCTATCACCTCAACTAGATTTGTGGGGATCACATAGTCATTGTCAAGCATACTCCCAAGATTTTAAAGTGTTCTCCCTAAGACAATGGGGGATGTGACTTGCATATCATCATCCACCATTTTTCATTTTCTAACCCTTTTATATAGTCCATATTTAGAATATGTGGCTCAATATATATCAAATGGGGAACTATCACCATGATGTATGATAAAATTTTCATCGATTGGGTATTTCAAAAATTAATAGAATGTTGAAGGTACCAACACATGGCTATGGGGCCAAGGCCTTCTGAGAAGGACATTGTATGTAATGTATTTATAGATAACCATAAACTCATCATTAAATGTTATATCCTCAAACTAAGTTTTGAGATTGATTTTCTAAATAGGTATTTTTTTCATGCTTATCATACCATTGAATTTTTGGATTTCTGGGAGATAGTTCCCTTCTATATATCCCAAATGTTAGAGAATTCAAACTGGGTTGAAATTGATACAAGAACCATTTTATATAAAATCACATTGGATATTGAAATTATTGAGTCAGACCGAAACATATAGGGGTTTGATGTTCCCCTAGATAAAATATTCTTGATCCAATTTAGTGAATGAGATGGCCACATGGAATTTTAATGGCATAGTCTCTTCTCGAAAATCCTTGGCTGCATCAACATCTATCACAAACTCGTGTGGATTATGGATGGATTCAAAGAGTTCCACCTGAGTTATTTTGAAGGATGGAGTTCCTCTAAAATTGAGATATTGGATGATACAACCACTATGTGTCTAATAATTTCATAAAATTTTCTAGATGTTGGAGCTTCTTGATATGGGGATTCTCCTTGAAATGTTTCATAGGAACTAAATCTTTTGAGGTGGAAGGGCATGGTCTTTCTGCCGAGGATAAGGGAGAATCTTCTAACAGTAGAGTATTTCCCACCGTCCTTCCCCATTTCGTAGTTTGATTAGATAGTCTCACCCCTGCAAGGTGGTCATATAGGACAAATAGTCATCAGAGACTATTAGAGGGTTTTAGAATGCCTCCATATCCCTTTTGGACATAATGGAGTGCTTTCCCATGAGTCTCAACTGCATATATATCCTCTTTGGTGGAATAAACAAAATATTTCGTCTGACCATGCATGTGTTATCCCTTATATCCTCAGTTCCAAAATAGGTATCCTTCTATTGCCTGGTTATGTGTGGGAAACTCATATTATGAGCCATATTCATATTAAAATAAGTTGTTTACCTAGTTTTTCATGTTAATAGAACCAAATATGATCCCTTTAACCAGTGAGGGTTCTATTTGGGGGGGAAGTTCCCATGATTTGGATGTTTTAGGGATAAGATCTTCAAGAGTCATATCTTAGGATTAAGTGAAATATGACACCTCTAATTCTCTCCCTTCAAACTTTCGATGGTCGTACCCTCATTTGGGAGACATATCTGATGTCCCCTTCTTGGATTGTGGATCTATTGTGGTCAAACCCAGCTATTCTCTGATGGTGGCATGAGCTCGATTAACTTTTTTTTCAAGTCATCCAGTTGTCGAACATCTGCACATTCCTGGACAATATTTTCATCAAATCACATTCTTCTTCGGAATGGGAAGCGGTTATGCAGACCACCTTCTCTGAGGATTTAACTAACACCACCTATATGTAATTTACCATTCCATGAAATAAATATTTAAATACAAATAATTACTAGATATTATTATGCAAACATCAATGGAAAGGTAAATAGTCGGGATGTATAGTGAGGTTAACCTCATCGAGGTTCCTTGGATATGGAAACATGAGAAGGTTATTTTCTATGGAAGTGATGAAATAACTAGGGACTATTTAATATCGTAAGGAATATGATTTATTCATGCATTTTTTAGATCATGGGAAACCCTAATTTCCTTCTGATACTTTTTGAGGTAAATTTTATAATTTTTGTCACTTGATAGAAGATGTTGGGTGGTTTGGAACCTACCTAGGTGCTTGGATTGGAATTTTCTCTAGCTTGAGAATGAGAGTTTCAAATTTTTCATTACATATCATTTTATCCAATGATTAGGGAATGATTCAAGTCATGGATCAGGTTCAATGAATGGAATCCTTGAGATTTTATTCCATTTCAACAAATTCCCAAAACCTAGTAAGATACGTTATTTGGAAAAGATGTGTCTGTAACTCATCCTATATATTTTTAGTAATGATTTCTAATAGTACCTACTATGAGAGAGGGATGATGATTGAATATGATAAACACTTCCATATGGATATGAAGTTAGAAACCTTCTCATATTCACATTGTTTATATTTTTTAAGGTCATTGATTGTTGTTTTCTTTAGCCTGGAGATGAACTGATAATGGAATAGACAACGAAGGTCCTCCAAATATATAATAAAACTTTATAGAAGGCTGTTGTACCAAATAATGGCCAGCCCGGATAGAGACTATTCAAAACACATCATCTTGGCCTACTTCTATTGGTCATGAGGTCCCATCAACAAACTACATCAGGATACTAAGTGTGTGAGATTCTATTCAGGGTCTCCGGTGATTTTAGAAGTATAAAAGGAAGGAATGAGGAAATTGGGTGGGGGAAACATATCATCCACCCACTCAAGATATGGCTTCCTTTGAGGATTCACTAGTACACATCACCCTTAAATGTTTTCCATTTGATTATCAAGGGACTCAATGGTTTCAAGAAGCTCTAGTCAGGGGTACTACTGTCTGAGTTACCTCTTATCTACAGGGATCTAGTGGGGATAGATGATGTTTCCCCACTATTGTCTTCCAATTATTCTAGTTTCTTCCAAGGAATAAATGCTCTCCCTATCTAGGGGATAGTCTATCACCACAATAGAGGGAAGTCATTGTCATTTTATACTTCCTTATTTATGTTGACCAGCTACCTAGATCTGTATCTTTTCTAATGCTAATATACCACTCTTTATGGTGGATCAACTATGGGAGGGGGAATATTTATCTCTTCCTGAAGATGATACCTAGTGGGAATATTACCTCTGAGTATCCCCTCATTGATTCTTTTGATAGTTTTTATCCTACTCTCTCATATTATGACAACTGTTCATCCGTGGATTGTGGTGATTGGGATGTAGCCACACATTTCCCTTTCTTAGTGCTATTGTACCACTTGAGAGGTGGAAATTCAATATTTGATGGTGCCATGTTTTGGATCATTCTCTTTTTTTCTAGGTGTGTGTAGCCTCAGTTGGTGCATCCAAAGCACCCTCATATTGGGGAATATTTTCTATGTTGCGGCCCACATCATTTTATGTTGATCCACCATATCTATTATATTGAATGTGACAACTTTTAAAGAGGTATATTAGGAAATGGTGGTTGTCCCATTATTTTTGATGCCACAAAATGATTCTTAACTACATTTATTAGGGTCATTACTCGATCCCCTAGCCATTATGAAATTTCGGATTGCAACCCTTATGGGGTTTGATTTCATTCATTATACGCTCCTCCTGTTTTGGTATATGAATAATGACTTTGGGGGAGTTTTTGTTCATGTTTGATAAATAGTCCCTAAATAAAGAGGTATCTATTATGACAGGAGGAATGGATGGGATGTTAACCGTAGATATATACCTCACAATATAGATAATACTGAATCTATTTTTGATGATAATGATGATGAAAATTCCCCCAACATTGTGGGGTGGGGGTTAATAAGGGCCACAATTGGAAATAATTGATCCAGATATTGAGGATCCAATGATTCCCAACAAAGATTTCATGAATCCTGGGATAAAAATTGAGATATAAATTCCCACATCCTAGTAGGTTTGGGTTTATCTGGAATCAATATTGATTTCCCCAGGACCTTCTCAAGGGATGATAAACCTAGAGATGGTGATTGAGATATAAATTCCCCCATCCTGATGGGTCAGGGTTTGTTTTTAACTATTATCAATATGTCACAAATTCTATTGGAAATTGATGATATGAGAGATGGAGCCAGTGATAGATATTTCGCCAACCCAGGGAGCTAGGTCACCTCTAGGTTTTCTTCTATCATAGCTGCTATTGTGGCCTATTTTTTTATGGTGCAGTGATGATTTTATAGGAGCTGGGTGCAATGGTATCCCATGATGGGAATCATTCTTAATGAGAAGATGTATGATTGATCATAACATCAACTTATGTGTCTGAAATTCATTCCTATTACTTTGAGGGGCCCCATTCAAAGGTCTGACAACTATCACTTCTCTATGTTCATGATTTCTAGGCATCATTAAAGTTGGGGAATTTAGGTTTAATGACTAACTAGCCTCACTGTAAACTGTCCCATAATTTTTCTAGTGGCTATAACGTTAAAGGAAGATGTATGTGAAGGGTTATTTTGTTCTAGGGACATAGTGAAGTGAAATTATCCATATTTCACCCATAGATGGATTACAATTTCTGGTGATGCTCTTGAAATTAGTTGGTAGAGGTATTTTACAGCGTTGTGACAAAACCTACATTGGAGTTTCTATCATCTTCCACTCCTTGGTTCCAAACCATATAAAATGTGTCCATATTCAGAAGATGATAGATTTTATTGAGGAGTTAAAGGTGATACTCATATCCTAGATAGGGGATATGTCTATCCTTCAGTCACAGGTGAGTAGCCCACCTATTTTTTTCATAGATAAGGTATTCTCTAAATTTCTTGTTCATCTAGGACCTCATAGTAAAAAGTGGAAAGGGGACCAAACATGGTGGAGAGGATGTTTTAAGTTAAAAATATCAACATTTAAATCTTAACATCCTCTTCATAACACTTACATTCCTCCATCCAGTCAGACCACCAAAGTTTCTTCTTGGGGTCTCCTACTGAACTGAGTAGAGTTCTTCGGAAAGTTGATGGGAACTCTTTGAATTTGACGCCGATGTTTCGGAAACCACTCTATACGAAGGAATCTTAGTTTTAAAAAAATATCTATTTGGATGTTTAAGGGAAAGGGGAGGATTTTCTTGTCCATGGAAGATGTCACAATGGGGAGCTTGACCATAGATGATGCTAGGAGTACAGTTCCAATGATAAATATCAACGCTACCGTGAGGAGTAATATCTCAGTAATGATCATCTTCTACTTTGGTTGAATAGTTTATGGAACCTTGTGGTGTTAAAATGTGTCCTTAATGAACTGAAAGACACTATAATTGAGCTTATTAGGAATACATGTCTCATTTTACATCATGAAAGAAATATTTTTACTGTCTTTTTGGAATTGTATAGGGATATAATTCTTCTATATATATGTTTTTAGGAATTCGTGATAACCTTATGGTGCTATGGGAGCATCAAACTGATACTAAAAAGCTTCTAGAATATTCCAATTACCTTCCTCATTATTGAAATTAATATGATCTTGTCCTGTGGCATGTTCCATTCTCACAGGGTGATCCTTGTTTAGGATGGGAATATGATCCTGATCATAAGCCTTTGGGATATTCCTCTAGTATTTCATGGAAGGAATATGATCTTTCACCAAGGAATGTACTGATATCACTGGTTGATCCCCGATTTGAGTGGGAATATGAGCCCAGTCTACATATATATTCCCAACATAATATTATTAAAGATATCTATAATGGGAAGTGGGATATGAGCCCCCTCCTCTATTTCCTTGGAAGGATTCCAGTGCAGTTGTTCATCGATTGAAGTACGAATATGCACCTATATTTGGTGATCTACTAGAATATGCCAGGAGGATTCACTGACATGAATATAAGACTGTCCTAATCCATGTTCCACTTGAAAATGGTTATCTCTATCCATAACATGGATAAGAGATTAATCTATAGTCGTTGGACTATGAAACTAGACTTTTTTGATAGGAATATGAGCCAGTCCGAAGGAATGTTCCCCTCACAATTGGTGATCCCTGACTAAAACATGGATATAAGACCAATAATGAGCCTTTGGAATATGATGCTAGGCTTTTTTTGACATGGATGTTCCCCTACACCAAGTCATGTATCACTCTCACCTAGTGATCTCTATTAGGAACAATAATATGAGTCTAGTCTGACGAATCTTCCTTTACCAGAATATGCCAATAAAACTCCTAGATGGGAAAAAATGTGTTCTTTATCTGGAGTAAGAACCTTGTCATAATTATCTATGTGTTATGCTACCCTCGTTTTAGAGATAAGAATATGAGCTTGTCATTGTATCTGTACGAAGGCTTGAATATTCTGAGAGGGTTATTCAGCTTTTTTAAGATGTATTGGGATCTTAGCAAAGTGTGTGCGGGGATACAAGACCATACATTTTCTATATCAATTATGTATTGATCGATATCATCTATTGAAGTGGGGATATGACCATACTTTATTCCTTCTAATGAAACTAGAATATGTCAATTGTCTTGATGCACATATGAAGGGATATGTGTCTATACCATACTTAATGTGGTAATATACCCATAGATATTCTTCAATTGGGAAGGGATATAATCCTATTTGATAGGTACAATCAAAATATGTTGCATACATCATCAAATATAGTGGGGATATGAGCCCACTACAAGATATCCATTACCTTCCTCTCCTTACATGTATTCCTTATTACTTATTCATGGGTGTCAAAGGTGGACGTGTTTTGGGTGGTACCCTCAGCAGGCGACAGACATGTACTAGTGGTATGGTGCTGGTGAAGTCAGTTGAGAGGAGACCTCTATAGAAACCCATGAAATAGAATGAATCCATCTTTCAATCCATGTTACACATTCATCATATACTAAAGGTTGTTATTTTCATGCTCTGTGGATAAGCTCATAAAGTAGTTTTTCATGGAAATGAGGGCCACTAGTTTAGCTGTAACTTTCGTTCGATGATGCAGACATGTAGAATTCTATACATGGATACTATTATGAGGAACTTAGAGGGTTGGTATTGTACAATGTATATAATTCTCCCATACCATTTTATCATTATAAAATTTAAATTTTAAGGGATGTGAGATTATTTTGAGACCCGTGGGGGTTTCAGCCACAACCAACATGCTAGAACTATCGCGGGATGATGGAATTATTTCATATTAGGATACTGTTGATGATAATGGTATATAATGTAATGAAGAAAAAAAGGAACAAAGACACTGATTATTTCAATATCATAGGAATGATGTACTCAATCAGATATGCCTAGTTAACAAAATTTCCCTTTTATTTCGGACCTGGCCATTCTTCTCTCGTGGACTTTTCAACACAAGGATGGACTTATTTCATGTTAACATCGGTTATATAGGATCAGCTTAAACATTTATTCTAGGATTATCATCCTTGTTAGATATTAAAACAATGTGTCCAGATATATGGAAAACTGACCATCCTTCTGTTTGAGGGTTTTGCATTGGGTTCATTGTTTTTGTTCTAGTAGAATATGAAAAGAAAAATGGTCAGATGCATGATTAACCTATCATTATTCTATTTTAGAGATTCACATTCAGTTCAACATTTTTTTTCTGTATATTGTGAGAAAACAAAATCGCCTGATCGATAATAACCCAATAATTTTTTTATTTGAGATATTAAATTTAGGTTCACTATTTCTATTTTGATGGGAAAGAGAAAACCGCTATGTACGTTCAGTTTCTCCCAAATGGTGGTTATGAGTGGGGGGGGGTAGATGTGCTATATAATCATTCACATTTAGTAACCATTTTTGTTCTTAGAGAAGACTCCAAACGGTTCCCTCATCCATTACTGGGTACAAACCTGCTTTCCAAAGGTAGGTGGTAATTTAGGGTTTCAGAACCAATGACACATAGAAACTCACATTGGTCAAGATGATGGGAGTTCAATCTCTTTGGACCCCTTTTAGGGGAAATTATTTCCTAATATGATAATTTCTTAATTATTTAATATATGTTTGAGAATTTCTTCTTAATCCTTATACATGACTGGTTACCCTAACAAAATGATTATAAGTGTCTTTTGTTGCAATGAAAGGGGGTCTTGTTGGTGAATCCATCATAATGTATCTAAGATTCTATATCCATTTCCTAGTAATGAATAAATGCTTATATTTTGATGCTACGTAACCAGAAACTTCAGGATTTTCTATCGTGCAGGGAGGCTGTTAATATGCTGAGGAGGGGATTGGGCCATTATGAGGCATCCTACATATCCTTTTTTATTATAGTAATAAAAAGCCACATAGTTTGTAAAACCCATAAATAATAATTTCATTTAGAAAAAACATATGTTTTGGAATACTGGAATTGAATATTTGAGATCAGGTCTCACAGATACATCTTATGTATCCTAGCTATAGAAGCAATCCTAGTTATCATAGTTTGTTCATTCCTTTGGGATCAACCCCAAGGTTGATTCCCTTATATGGGGGATGTTTTGAAACGCACAGCCGATTGTCACCTATTGACCATTCAAGGTTATGGTGCTCTGCTAATGTGTATATTGAATTATAAATCCTAAAAAATAAGAACCACACAATTTGGATCATTAGTGTGAGAGTTATAAATAAAATAGTAAACTTACTCAATTGGACTACTTCAAAAAATGATCAAAAATTATACATTGTATTAAAACATTAATATTTCAAATAAATTATTCACATTTCATATAAAGGTAGTAAAGAGAGTATATAATAAGTCATGGAAATATTAATAACATCAACTCCCACACACTTAGTCTTGTGCATGTCCTCATGTGCAACAAATATAAAAAACATGACAATGTCATTTTCATTCACCAAAAAATATTAAAATTTTGTTTTCCCCAATTAGGGTGGGTTTAGAAAATTTCACTAATCCATATTGAATTCCACCACAAGTTTTTATAGAAACAATGTTCCAAAAACAATTCATTTTTTCATGCTCAAATTTAGAAATGGAAAATGGTGGCTCACAAAACTTACTCCTCTCATGACGATAAAATTAATTCATGGAGCTTCACTCATTCACCAACCAAAAGTGAAAATATTAGAGTTTGAAAGACCTCTCAGCTTCCACTCCCTATCCAAAGTGCACAAGAATGAAGAGGTATTTTTAGGGGTATTTTTGTGGCTCTGGGATGGTAGGATGATGATATCCAAAAGATAGAAAAAAAGGGTAAGACACCATCATGGAAAAAGCAATGCACATTTTTTTGAAATGAGACATGAAAGGAAATGGAAACACATACTTACGAGGGAATGAAAATGTGAAATAAGACACAAAAGAGGAAGGAAAATTGAAGTGGATGAGAAGATGAAATATTTACAAACCAAAAAACGTTTCCCAATTACATAAGTGTTCATTTTTTCCTTTTTTATTTTGTATTTTTTTTAAAGTTGAATTTGAAATAGATCTCACACTCATCTCCCAACCCATGAATGATCTCCTCACGACACTAATTATAATAATTATAATAAGATCAAAAGTTGAGGAAGAGTAATTTTTGACCCACCCAAGACACAACCCATTCTTATTTTCATTTTTTTTATTTTTATTTTGATTTTTTTTATTTTTTTGAACACTTTTCAATTGAACAAGATAAAAATATATACAATCCCAAAACTGAATGAATGAAAACCTATCACCCACACTTAAATTAATGCTTTCCATAAATCATATTATAACCTGGTGAAATCAAAAAAGGGTACCCAAAATGAAATCCATTCCCCCCAGACATAAAATTCAAAAAAATTTGCAATGAAAATCCAAGTTGATATTGGGTGGGAAACGGTATTGGGATTGTAATGTGGATATCAATAAAAAGGTTTTCATAGGATCGAAGGGGATTTGAAAAGTAGGATTAATGTAAGGGAAATGGGAGGCTATTTGGCCATTGTGATTCTCATGTGGTTCATAAAATGCCTTTATCATATTAATGCACACTAAAGTAGGAAATTCAGCTCGAAGGTCCACAAACTCAAGAATCACAAATGGGGGTGAAAAATACACACTTTTAAAATATGGACATAGATGGCCTTGGCATGAAATAAAATGTTTTTCCTCATGGGTTGGGATAATCAGTTTCGAAATAAAAAATTGAGCATTTAAAATTTGTTTGGTTTGACAAAATATTATTTATGCAAATATATGATTAAAATGTAATATTTTTGAGATGAAACCATGTCTTTTGAATCCCCAAAATGGTTGGAAAAAAATTTGAAAATTTGAAGGTGAGTAAGTATGACTCTTGCTTATATATATATATATATATATATTATTAAATGGTTTTTTTAGTTTTTAGTATTTTTTAGTATTTTTGTAAATACACACCCACAAAAAATTAAAAGAGTAAATAAAAAAATCTGATGAGAAAAGTGGTAAAAAATGAGAATGCGGGAGGAATAAGAAGAAAGAGAGATAGAGAGAGAGATAGAGATAGAGAGAGAGAAGAGGAGTTAAAGAGAAATAGGTGCCCCCTAGTTTGGATTTGGTGGGTTTCCATATCTATCCAGTGGTGGGTCAACTATAGAATTTGGGGATCCGATGGAAGTTGAGGTGGTTCCTGGGATGTGTTCCATTTCATGGTAATACTTTAACTGATGTCCGTTGACCTTGAATGTTATTTTTGAAGAGGGGTCTTGGACATTCACTGAACTAAATGGGTAAACATGAGAAACAATAAAAGGACATTCCCAATGAGAATTAATCTTACCTTGGTGAAGTCGAAATCGAGAGTTGGAAATCATTACCTTTTCACCTTCATGAAATACCTTTCATAAGATGTTTTTGTCATGTAGTGCCTTATATTTTTATTTTTAGAGAATAGAAATCTCATAAGAATCAAGTCAAAGCTCTTCCAGTTCAGCTAATTGCAACGATCTTTCTTCACCAAATTTTTCACAATCAAAATTACAGGTTTTCATAGCCCAAAAATACTTTTGTTGGATTTAAACTGGTAAATGACATGATTTACAAAAACCTATCCTAAAAGGAGACATCCCAATGTGTGTTTTATAGGCAGTACGATAAGCCCAAAGTGCTTCTCCATGTCTTTCAGGCCAGTCTTCTCTGGTGGGTTTTACAATTCTCTCAAGAACTCTTTTCACTTCTCTATTATAAATTTCATCCATGCCGTTTTGTTGCGTGATATGAAGATGAAGTTTTATGTACAACATCATTCTTTTTCAAAATAGATTCCATGGTTTTATTACAAAAATGGGTTCTTAATTCACTTATCAAGCCACGTGGTGTGCCAAATCGTTGGAAGATGTGTGTCTCTAATAACTCACTAACAGTATGTGAATCATCTTTTCTAGTGGGTTTTGCCTCAAAACACCTAGAAACATAATCAACCACAAGAAGGATGTATTAGAATCCATTAGAAGGGGGAAATGGTCCCATGAAATCGATACCCCAAACATCGAAGAGCTCACAGAAAATTAAATGCTTTTGGGGAATTTCATTTCTCTTTGAAATTGTGCCAAACTTTTTGAATGTGGGACATGATTAAAAGAACTCATGTGAGTCCTTGAAGAGTAAAGTCCAGAAGGATCCAGAGTGTAGGACCTTTCTGGATGTAATTTTTGGTCCAAAGTGGCCACCACCAGAAAGTGATTGATCAATACATCTCCTAATTACCATGTCTACCCTAGTTTTCCAAAGTTTATTTTCTTCACAAAAATATTATTTTGAATCAATTTTCAACTTCATTTTCTGTTCTTTTGAAATTTTTCAGGAAAAACACCAGAAACTAAGTAATTTACAATTGGGGCATACCATGATATTTTTTTAGTGAGAGATTAAAGGTTCTTAGATAGAAATTCTGGATCAATTATTTCAGAATGAGAATAATTAGAAATTCTACCCAGGAGATCAGCCATAGGGTTTTCTTTTCCTGGTCTATCTTTTATTTCATGTTAAAACTCTTGGAGCATTAATATCCATCTTATTAGCCTCCGTTTGGAATAAATTTTCTTGAGTAAGAACTTTATAGAAAAATTGTCTATGAAGGTGATGATTTTGGCACCTAAGAGATAGGGCTGAAATTTATCTAAGGTAAAAACCACTGCTAAAAGTTCCTTTTCAGACACAATGTAGTGATATTGGGTTTCATCCAATGTTTTTGAGGCATAATAGATTACATGAGGATGTTTTTATTTTATTTGACCAAGAATAGCCCCAACGAATCTATCAGAAGAATCAAACATCAACTCAAAGGGTAAGGACCAATATGGGGGTTGGATTATTGGGATAGATGTTAGAGTAGTTTTTATTTCAATAAAGGCTCTCATGCAAATCACATAGAAATGGAAAGTGACATCATTTTGGAGAAACAGAGTGAGTGGGTGGGAAATCCTACTGATGTTATGAATGAATCACTGATAGAAACCAGCATGACCGAGGAATGAAAGGATGTCTCGAACAGAATTGGGTTCAGGAAGTGATTGGATCACTTCAATTTTGGCAAGATCAACTTCAATACTCTCTTTCGAAACTATTTTCCCTATAACAGACCCATTTTCAACCATTAAGTGACATTTATCAAAATTTAACACAAGGTTACACTTGAAAAACTTTTTTAGATACTTCGGAGAGTGAATTCAAGCAAGATTCAAATGACTCACCATAAATGGTAAAGTCATCCATGAAGAATTCCATGCAGTGTTCAATGAATTCAAAAAAGATACTCATCATACACCTTTGGAATGTTGACGGAGAATTTCAAAGGCCAAAAGTCATTCTACTATATGCATATGTTTCAAAATGGCATGTGAAAGTATTATTTACTTGCTCTTGAGGTGAAATTGGTGTTTGTAAGTAGCCAATGTATCCATAAAGAAAGAAATAGTGTGAATTTCCAGCTAATCGTTCAAGCATTTGATCAAGGAATGGAAAAGGGTAGTGATCTTTTCTTATTTCAACATTCAATTTCCAATAGTCGATGCACACATTCCATTTGTTCTTCACTCGAGTTGTGACTACCTCTCCATGTTCATTTGTGTCAATAGTTATCCCACCCTTCTTAGGTACAACTTGAATTCGACTAACCCATTCACTATCCTAAATTGGGAAGATAATACCAGCTTGTAGAAGCTTGGTGATCTCGTCCCTAACTAGATCAAGTATGAGTGGATTGAGTCTTCTTTGTGGTTGTCTAATTGGTTTAGATGACTCCTCAAGATGGATGTGATGCATGCAAAGGGAACAGTTAATTCTTGGTATGTCATATAGGGTCCAAAATATGGCCTTTTTGTTTTCCTCTAACACCTGAACAATTTTGGACTCTTTGTTTTCAGTAAGTAAAGCAGAGATAATGACATGACTTGAGTGATCACAGAAAAGTAATGCATATTTCAGGTGTCTAGGAAGAGTTTTTAGATCAGTCTCATCTTTCATTTTTGGGTTAGACAACTCAAGAATGGAGGAAGGAACTTCAGTTGGTTTTGATTCAATTTCCTTGATATTGTCCAAGGTGGAGCAGTATAGATCCGAGTTGATGTGGGATTCTAGAGAGTTTTCAATATCCTCTAGATTGATAGATTCTATGAATGGATGGTCCACATCAACTTCACCATTTATGACTTTGTGAATCATGGTGTAGATTTCACAAGATCCTTTGTCATTAGATCATAAACAACTTTGTGGATTGGTGTTCGACTGACTATTATAAGTGTCCTCAAAAGCATGGATTGAGAATGTAGAGTGATCTTCAGATGGGTACCTCATGGCTTGGAAAATGTTGAACATGACTAGTTGGTCACCAAATTCCATGGATAAGATGCCTGAATGGACATCAATCTTGGTTCTCGCAGTCATGAGAAATGGTATTCCTAGAATTAGGGGAGATCACGAATAGGTTGTCTCACCTTCAATGTCAAGGGCATAGGAATCGGCTTAGAAGATAAGATCATTGACACGAATAAGGACATCCTCGATTATACCCTCAGGACTAGCAGTGCTTTGATTGGCTAATTGAATGACAACACCCATTGAGTGAAAGGTACATAGACCAAGGTTTGAGAATATGGATTTGGTTATGAAATTAATTGAGGCTCCTAGGTCTATGAGTGCATCATCAAAGTCGTAATTTCCAATTTTTCATGGAACCATAAAGTTCCCAGGATCATTGCACTTTATGGGAATTTACTACTGGGTGAAAACATTTTCAAAGGTCCTATGTTGCCTCTTGTGGGTGCACAATTCTTTAAGAAACATGGCATACATAGGGATTTGTTTTATGTCATCTAATAGGGGAATGTTGACTTCAACACATCTAAACATGTCAAGCATTTCAGGATCATGTTCAAAGGACTTCCTTGGTTTAAAAATGGCTTGAGTAAAAGGAATTGGGTTCTTAAGTGGAATGGAAGGAGGTGAGGGAACAGATTTAGGTTCCTTTTCAGGATTTTTTTTCTTTTTATTTTCTAGGTCAACATTTATAGGTGGTTTAAATGAATAATCTTGAGGCATAGTAATTTTCTTTCTAGATCTAAGTGAAATTTCTCTTACATTACCCTTGGGGTTGGGTAATGGTTGAGCTGAGTGTTGGGAAGATTTGGATGGTTGTAGCTGACTAAGGTGGAATTCAAGTTGACCAATTTGGGTTTCAATGTTCTTCAGGCTGGAATGGGTGAAGGAGGAAAGATCTTCCATTGCACTTTCCCATGGTTTCTTGGAAGAAGAGGCTTGTCCTGGATTGGGATTGCCTTGATTTTGGTTCTTGGGAAAGTGATTTTATTGGTTTGGTAATTGGGAAGGCTCACTAGGATAATGGAATCCATGAGGAGTATTGTTCCTTTGAGGTTGAGGAATAAAAGGATATGGTTGTTGGAAGTTACCAACATGTTAACCATATTGAAACCGGTTTGGGTTTTAAAGAAGTAATTGAGGGGGATGATAGATGGGATTACCATACCTTAGGCCTTGGTTATAGGAAGAAGATAAGGGCTCATAGTGAGGTTGGTGGAAGTTTCTAACAAACTAACGAGATAGTTGAGGGTTTCTGTTCTGCTAAGCATATGCTGCATTGAGCTCCATTGGTCTAGATGAATCAGATTGAGCCTCTTGAAGTTGTGGACATGTGTTAGTTGGATGATATGGAGAGTTGTAGATTCCACATTTTTTGACATGTCCAGGAAATATCGATTGTGGAGAAGATGAGGTTGGGGATTTGGATGCCACAACTAGTTGTCGTACAAGACCTGTAAGTTCACTCATCCACTCTATCATCTTGTTGGTCTATACAGATTGATTCTCTTGAGCTTTTTTGACATGATCATGTGCTCGAGTATGGAATTGTTGTGTGTTTGTGGCCATGTTTCTTATGAGATCTCTTGCAGTTGTGGGAGTTTTATCAACAAGTGCTCCACCACTTGCGGCATCAATGAGAGTTCTCTCCATATCCAATAACCCCTCATAGAAGTATTGGATCAAGAGTTGGTCAGGGATTTGGTGGTGTGGGAAGGATTCCACAAGCTTTTTGAATCTCTACCAGCATTCATTGAGTGATTCATTATGGAATTTATGTATACCACTAATTTCGTTTCAGATAGAAGCAGTATGAGAAACAAAATAGAATTTCTCTAAGAAAAGTCTCTTCATTTCATTACATGTGGTTATGGAAACAAGATAAAGGTAGTAGAGCCATGACTTCACAGTGTTAGCTAGGGAGAAAGGGAATTCAGGGAGTTTTATTTGTTCCTCAAAAACCCCTTGAGGCTTCATGGCAGAGCACACCACTAGGAACTCTTTAAGGTGGAGATGTGGATCCTCACCAGCTAGCCCGTAAAAATGAGGGATAAGATGAATCAAACCTGATTTGAGTTCTAATTCAGCCTCTGTGTTTGGATATTGAATACCAAGAGGTTAGTAATTCATATCAGGGGAAGAGAGTTCTTTAAGGGCTTGTTCTATAGTATTGGCCATTTTTAATTCAACTGGTTGGACAAGGACTGGTTCTTGAATTATTTGATTATCTATTATGTTCCTCCTAAGATGGAAAAGTTTTCAATCTATTTTAGGGTCAAACAAATCCGTGGCATTGTTTGGGAGGCTATGGGTCATTCAGAGAGATTTTTGAAGAAATAGGAAGATAGGTTTTTCTTTGTGTTTTTTTTTCATTTTTTTAATTTGTTTTGTTTTTTTACAATATCTAGAAACTAATGACTATTTAATTACACCATGCCATTTGAAACACGCGGTAAATTTTCACCTATAAACCATTCATGTTTCTAGTGCTCTACTAATGTGTATATTGAATTAGAAATCCTACAAAACAAGAACCACACAATTTGGATAAGTAGTTTGAGAGTTATAAATAAAATAGTAAATTGACTCAATTGGACTATTTCTAAAACTGGTCAAAAATTCTACTTAGTATTAAATCATTAATATTTCAAACAAATTATGCACATTTAATATAAAAATAGTAAAAGGAGTATATAATATGTCATGTTAATATTAATAACATCATGTTTGTATCATGTTACTCATTGGGGAATACAAACAATGATTTCCCTATCTGGTTGCGATTCTTGATGAAAACTTCAAGACCATCATAACTCCCTAATCCCACATGAGCTATGAATAGTGTGAGAAACAAAGGGTAATAAGTAATCAGTCTCACTGTATATGGATGTGGGTATTTTGTACATGGAAATACCTTGAGATGTTTAATTTGGATCTAGGGCCTTATAAAGGTGTCCTTACTAAATTGTTTATTGAAATAATTAGAATTATCATAGTTCATGTTGTTACCAATCCATTGGAATATGAGAAGAAATCATCATCTCATGGGAATGATTGAGTCCTAATGGTTGAAATGTTAGAGACTGAACAAGAGTTACATTGTAGTGGATTCCCATTTGAGTTTTGTATTAGGACATAGGAAGGAGTCCTAAAAATCCTTTTTATGAAAGGAATCAGAGTCCTAATAGTTAAATTAGTCAAGGCTTAGATATTGACATTTCCCATATATGTGAGACATATCAAATTATGATGTTGGTTGTGGTATACATGTCCAGGTTTCAGATAAAATTGTAGAGGCTTATGATGCGAATGATATAATCATTGCAACTCCCTATACCCATGTGATCTATACTCAGTGTGAGTAACAATGGCTGTAAATTAACCAGTCTCATTACTTAAGGTTGTGGGACTTATGTACTGTGACAATACTTTGGTGGTTTGGTACGGATATTGGGCCTTAGTAAGGAATCCAATGTATCTAGGTTTCGATAGGAATTGGAGTTCTTGTAGTTCATTAGATCAGGGATTACATGATGATGTTTCCTTTATATGTGGAATATATCATATTTTGATGTTGGTTGATGCCTACCAGAAGTGGTTTCCCTTATATACGAGATATATTATTTTATCCAACTTATAAAGGCTTACATTCCCATGATGCCCTTATATGTGGTACATTTCATATTATATAGTTGGTCATGGATTACATGTTTAGGTTACCCATATATACAGGACATATCACATTATTCAATTGTTTAGGGCATACATGCTGTGGTTTCCCATCTAATCAAGGATTGCACAATGAGGATTGTTAAGGTTATCAAGTCCCGGAATTCCTTTTTGACCTAGGCTACTTTTATACCTATATTGTTGATTTTTTTATCCAACCATTGATTTCCTGCTTGACATGTTGAAGGATTTATGTCAGACATGTCCATAGAAAATCACATGCTCCATTGTGATCATCTGATGGGAGCCACATAACATTGAAGGAATGTTTGAGGGTTATTACATGATCAAGGATGACTCATCTGGAAGACATCACATGACCTGGTCGGCTAATCCTCGAATCCATCAGATGATCTTGAATTACATTGTTATATGGCATCAAATTATCCGGTTGACATGTCCTAGTTTCATAGTGAAAGATGGATGACAATATTGGAGGGAACTACTAGAAATCTAACATATATCCATAGTTTTAAACTATGGGTATATCCACTGAAACCATGGGTATAGGCTATACCACTAGTTTCATGAACCGTGGGCTACCGAGGCGTCAATATTGACATATACCCAAAAAATTTAATAAACCATGGGTATGGGTCCTATACATCATGGTATACCCACAGTTTAGAAAAATGTGGGTATAGTTGTATAATAGAAAATGGAATACGTCCTATACCCATTGTTTGGAGAACCATGGGTATAGGTTCTATTCCCCCTTCACACCCCCTTCAGCCCCATTCACAACACCTTTTTATCCACCTTCATATCCCCCATGCAGCCCCCCTACAACACCCTTCCCAACACCCCTGCAGCCCCTTTATTTACCCCCATCCACCCTCCTTCACAAACCCCTACAGCCCCTTCACAACCCCCCATCCAGCCCCCCTCACAGCTTCCCTCTCCCACCTCAATCCTTGTCTCCTCTTCCTTCTCCTTATATTCTCTCCTTCATTAGCTCCAACTCATTTGTTCGCTAACCACCCCCAATCTCACCGGACCACCATGCTCTATGAGAAAAACCACCTCTATGTGAAGGCTCTTATGTGAGGGATGGCTTTTATGATGATGGATATTCTCTTATTAAAATCATGGATTCTAAGGAAATCATCCAAAATGTTATTACATATATAATATTCATAGATGCCTATGGTAATGTGGGGAAGGAGGAGAAATATATGGTTTTGTTAAAAGAGATGAAGAAATTTGGTTGCGTTCCTAATATTTTCACATGAAATGAAGCCTAAATGGATGAATGAGGGAGAATCTCTTACATGGAGAAATAGGGATAGAAAAAATAAAAATATCATGCTTCTAAAGAAGAATTATTTACCAGTGATCTGGTCATTACAAAATGGGCTAATTCCAATTCATGGAATGAGGAGGTTTGTCCAAGTGTTGCACCTCAAAGAAAAAGTAAGAAGAATAATGGAAGGGGTTGGTTCAAAAGGACCAACCACATTTCAAAGAATGAAGATATTGGAGATACCCCCTCTCCACTTGATCTATATTGTTTAAACTGATGTGTTTATTGATTTAGGGGGGATTCAATCCAATGTGGAGTTTAACTATGTTTTCATCAAAATAATAATCCTTCAGGATTTTAGGAATAATTTAAGTGAAATAGGTGTTTAAATCTATCACCCTGAAGGCCATAGGCTGGAATCTATCTGGTTGTATTGTTAAACTCGTAATATTGGGGATTTAATGCTAGAATCTAATTTTATTTGCTAAAATTAGTGATTTCTATAATGAAATCTGTCTATAATGATTGGAAGTTAATGGATACTATGAAATATGTGGAAAGGAAAATCTTTGAAACAATATAGTCTCATCCATCGCCTTAGAGAAAAATATGATGAATCTGTACAACTATTCTAAAATATGTATGTCCATGCTAAAATATTATAAAATAGTGAATATAATATCTTTTTTGAAGTGATCCAGGTTTCAAAGTCATGTAACTTGACCCCCAATAGTTTTGAGACATTATTAGAAGACTCCAAAAGTGGGTTCATTCCCTATCTGATGATGGAATACCTTAGTGAAGTGATTGCACAACTTTATGAAGAAGTAGAATTTTTCAATATTTCATATAAATTTATTTTTCACTAACATGATTGTATTACTTGAGTGTTTTTTCATAGATAACCTTATAGATTCTTGAAGAAGAAAATATTATCAATTGCCTCTCATGGTAAAATCATTCCACCATGTGGTGGAAGGAAATTAATACATTAAGGGGGAGTTGCAAACATTACTCATACAGGTTGTTTAGACTAATTTTGAAGAAAGAAGATGCCTTGTGATATGGGTTTCAAGAAACATTGCAGTGGGATGATATATTAAGACTGGAATTGATCTTAATATCTAAATTCTAAAACTGATATAAAATACATGAATTCTTGAGAAATTTTTTATCAATTTAGTAGGTTGACGTTACAAAACATTTCAATGGCCTGTATAAATATTGTTGCGGAGGGAGTAAGAAGCATCCAAGAAGCTGTTATAGAATGGAAACTATGGTTGTAGGTGTGGAAAAGTAAGTTAATAGGTAGTGATCATGATGTAAAAGATTTATCATGTGATTGCAACTCTTTCATGGTTTACATGGTTGCATGAATCATGTTTTTAGGTCTCACATCAATGATGTTCTGAATGATGATTTTTGGATATTCCCATATTTCAATAGATAACATATTTGACCATGTTGAATGTTTTCACACACATAAAACTAGAGTATGAAGAAGAAGAAAAATAGAAAACTATGTTTTATATGTGTTATGCATCACTCCTATATGTGTCCCAGATAGAGGATTAATCACCCTGCTCCTAGGTGCGATATATTTGAAAGTTGAAAGTCTTACAGGGGAATTTAGTTATTTCTTGTAGATATTGTCAAGAAAATATAGATATTATAACTATCATGAGGAATTTAATAGCCTTTTTCCATATGAGCGGGATTCCTTGGAAAACAAACTGTGTGAGGTGGGTCTAAGAATAAACAAAATCTTTATAGAAGAACAAGTGGGAAGATTCACCTTGTTCCTCACATTGTATTAGTGAACCAAGGTAGCTTCAGACAACCTTAGGTATTTCATTTGGGTATATTATTTTATTTAGGGTTTTGTGTCACTCCACTAAGTTCAGGTGATATGGGAATAATTGCCTTCCCTAGTTGTGATCTACTAACAAGTCATGAGTCCTACCATGAGGAGAGTGAAGGTTTTACAAGGAATTTCAAACCAAATTATCTAGTGTATAATAGAGTATTTTTCGCACCAAGGTATTTCTATAGTTTCATTGGGATGGAGTCTAATCATCAACTCCAACAATGTATAGTAGCTCATGATCTGATATTACATTATTGCATTGCTCATGAATGTGAATTTCCATTTACTAGTCCCAACTCATTATCATTTCACCACATTTTATACCCATAGCATTTCTAGAATCAATATTTATTGCATAGTATCCCATATCTACTCATTAAAAATTCCAATGTCATTAATCATTATTTATGGGAATTTACAATTCATTCCTATAAATTTCTTATTCTTCCATTATTATCCATGTTTCTCAGTCATTCCCATGGTTGAGACATAGACTCTAATAGAGAAATACTAGGATGGACTAAAGTTGATGGGCTACTCCCACATGCTGGGACAAGTGTCCAAACATCAAGTAATCACAACTCGAGAATGCTTTCACCCACAAACAATTAATTAAAACAACAATATAAAATGAATAAAATTTTTACATGAACCATCCATACATTGAACGTCCATACCAAAGGAAGATAAAATAAAAAGAAACAACACAGTACAAAATTAGAGAAATAAAATACACTAATCAATCCCTCCACTACCCCAATCTCCCTCCATTGCAAAAAAAACTGCGTAGCCACCTCCAGTTCCATTCTAGCTCCCTCTACATAATATAACTACCCTACATCTGTAGAATGCTTTAAAAGGCCAAATTGGTCAATACGATAAAGAAAATAAAATAAAAACTAAACTAGAGAATACCATTATCTTGTGACTATAAAATTCACCGCCCCAATATAAGAACCACAATTCCCCATTGGTTAAAATATGTTCCTATAAGCATGGGGTAAAACTATTATATTAGTTCAAGAGGATGTGGTTCCATCTATTTTTTTCAGTTTTATTTAGCAAGGCATGATTTTTCTTGGTTATGTTATGTATAGTTTAATTTGGTTGATATTGGTTATTTCCAATCTTCCTCAATTCACATTACATTGGTTTTGTACACATCAATTTTTTTTTATTAATTTCATGCTAAATATAATTGATTATGTTCACTTCACTTCACTTCACATCAGTTCACTTGACTTCAATTTAGTTTAGTTATATATTTTAAATGTATGGATCATTTATGGGGTTTTCCATTCATTTTAGTTTGGATTGAATTATCATAAACTAGGAAATGTTGGGTCTATTTTCAATATATGATAATTTTAAATCATTTTAAAAAATATTATTTTCAATAATATATCCTATAGACTTTAATTAAATCACTATTTAATATTTGAATGATAATTTCCTCATCATATCAATAGATCCCACAGATTTAAATATATTTAAATAATGTATGTACGGATAACCTAGAAACACAACATAGACATAGGTTTGGGTTTACCTATGATAGACCATAGTCAACTTCCAGCATCAAAGGATAATCAAAACAACCACATAGAAATTTCAATAGTGTGGTCCCCATAATTTTGAAGCTCATCCCTCGTTTTATATCTGCATCATCATAACTTTGAACATGGTATTCACCATAGCATAAGTTATTCTACGTTTTCCATAGATAATCATCCTTCCTGAAATACACACCAATTATTTGGTGTTTTTTTCCCTATTTTCCCCCATGACCACCACAATGCTTTGTGCAATGAATATCATGTCATTTCAACACTCTGTTCGATTCATTTATCCTCTATAATAACCAAAACTCCCACCATTATTTCATTATGGTGTCTTCATATTAATTTTATAGTGACCACAACCTTCAATATAGTATGGTTTATCTAGTCTTC